>CM061548.1:299227042-300510840 GCA_030864215.1 Capsicum pubescens | reverse complement strand
TAGATAGATAGATAGATAGATAGATAGATAGATAGATAGATAGATAGATAGATAGATAGATAGATAGATAGATAGATAGATAGATAGATAGATAGAGATAGATAGATAGATAGATAGATAGATAGATAGATAGATAGATAGATAGATAGATAGATAGATAGATAGATAGATAGATAGATAGATAGATAGATAGATAGATAGATAGATAGATAGATAGATAGATAGATAGATAGATAGATAGATAGATAGATAGATAGATAGATAGATAGATAGATAGATAGATAGATAGATAGATAGATAGATAGATAGATAGATAGATAGATAGATAGATAGATAGATAGATAGATAGATAGATAGATAGATAGATAGATAGATAGATAGATAGATAGATAGATAGATAGATAGATAGATAGATAGATAGATAGATAGATAGATAGATAGATAGATAGATAGATAGATAGAAGATAGATAGATAGATAGATAGATAGATAGATAGATAGATAGATAGGATAGGTAGGTAGGTAGGTAGGTAGGTAGGTAGGTAGGTAGGTAGGTAGGTAGGTAGGTAGGTAGGTAGGTAGGTAGGTAGGTAGGTAGGTAGGTAGGTAGGTAGGTAGGTAGGTAGGTAGGTAGGTAGGTAGGTAGGTAGGTAGGTAGGTAGGTAGGTAGGTAGGTAGGTAGGTAGGTAGGTAGGTAGGTAGGTAGGTAGGTAGGTAGGTAGGTAGGTAGGTAGGTAGGTAGGTAGGTAGGTAGGTAGGTAGGTAGGTAGGTAGGTAGGTAGGTAGGTAGGTAGGTAGGTAGGTAGGTAGGTAGGTAGGTAGGTAGGTAGGTAGGTAGGTAGGTAGGTAGGTAGGTAGGTAGGTAGGTAGGTAGGTAGGTAGGTAGGTAGGTAGGTAGGTAGGTAGGTAGGTAGGTAGGTAGGTAGGTAGGTAGGTAGGTAGGTAGGTAGGTAGGTAGGTAGGTAGGTAGGTAGGTAGGTAGGTAGGTAGGTAGGTAGGTAGGTAGGTAGGTAGGTAGGTAGGTAGGTAGGTAGGTAGGTAGGTAGGTAGGTAGGTAGGTAGGTAGGTAGGTAGGTAGGTAGGTAGGTAGGTAGGTAGGTAGGTAGGTAGGTAGGTAGGTAGGTAGGTAGGTAGGTAGGTAGGTAGGTAGGTAGGTAGGTAGGTAGGTAGGTAGGTAGGTAGGTAGGTAGGTAGGTAGGTAGGTAGGTAGGTAGGTAGGTAGGTAGGTAGGTAGGTAGGTAGGTAGGTAGGTAGGTAGGTAGGTAGGTAGGTAGGTAGGTAGGTAGGTAGGTAGGTAGGTAGGTAGGTAGGTAGGTAGGTAGGTAGATAGGTAGATAGGTAGATAGGTAGATAGGTAGATAGGTAGATAGGTAGATAGGTAGATAGGTAGATAGGTAGATAGGTAGATAGGTAGATAGGTAGATAGGTAGATAGGTAGATAGGTAGATAGGTAGATAGGTAGATAGGTAGATAGGTAGATAGGTAGATAGGTAGATAGGTAGATAGGTAGATAGGTAGATAGGTAGATAGGTAGATAGGTAGATAGGTAGATAGGTAGATAGGTAGATAGGTAGCTAGGTAGCTAGGTAGCTAGGTAGCTAGGTAGCTAGGTAGCTAGGTAGCTAGGTAGCTAGGTAGCTAGGTAGCTAGGTAGCTAGGTAGCTAGGTAGCTAGGTAGCTAGGTAGCTAGGTAGGTAGGTAGCTAGGTAGCTAGGTAGCTAGGTAGCTAGGTAGCTAGGTAGCTAGGTAGCTAGGTAGCTAGGTAGATAGGTAGATAGGTAGCTAGGTAGCTAGGTAGCTAGGTAGCTAGGTAGCTAGGTAGATAGGTAGATAGGTAGATAGGTAGATAGGTAGATAGGTAGATAGGTAGATAGGTAGATAGGTAGATAGGTAGATAGGTAGATAGGTAGATAGGTAGATAGGTAGATAGGTAGATAGGTAGATAGGTAGGGGTAGATAGGTAGATAGGTAGATAGGTAGATAGGTAGATAGGTAGATAGGTAGATAGGTAGATAGGTAGCTGTAGGTAGCTAGGTAGATAGGTAGATAGGTAGCTAGGTAGATAGGTAGATAGGTAGATAGGTAGATAGGTAGATAGGTAGATAGGTAGATAGGTAGATAGGTAGCTAGGTAGCTGTAGATAGATAGGTAGATAGGTAGGTAGATAGATAGGTAGATAGATAGATAGGTAGATAGATAGATAGATAGATAGATAGATAGATAGGTAGATAGATAGATAGATAGATAGATAGATAGATAGATAGATAGATAGATAGATAGATAGATAGATAGATAGATAGATAGATAGATAGATAGATAGATAGATAGATAGATAGATAGATAGATAGATAGATAGATAGATAGATAGATAGATAGATAGATAGATAGATAGATAGATAGATAGATAGATAGATAGATAGATAGATAGATAGATAGATAGATAGATAGATAGATAGATAGATAGATAGATAGATAGATAGATAGATAGATAGATAGATAGATAGATAGATAGATAGATAGGTAGATAGATAGATAGATAGATAGATAGATAGGTAGATAGATAGATAGATAGGTAGATAGATAGATAGATATTTAAACTAACATATATATAAGAAGGGCTAAAAAGTTGGACAAAGATATAATTAGGAATTAATTAAAATTAATATCTTATTTATTAAAATATGAATTAAAAGAAAAATATTTTTTTAAAATTTTCTTGTTATTTTTTTTAAAAAATAAAAATAAAACATATCCAAAAATGTAACTCTATTTTTTGAATCCCTTTTTACAAATTTTTTATTGAAAATTGCTAAAAAATAAAATAAAAATCAAAATAATTTTTTGACATAAATAAATATTCAATGCCAAATAATAGGTTAAAGCTCGGGGAGAGTAAAAAATTAGTTGTCTACATTTTGCATCTCTTTGTTTGAAAATACGAAGTGTTCTCATACAAAGAAGTAAACAACGAAATAAGTTTTGACCCTCCGGTTATTTGAAAGGGTAGAAGAAAGAAAAAGAAGATACAACTGAGTTCTGGTTTTGGACCGCCTACATATCTCGGGTTATAAGGGAATCAGGTCATGTGTAGTTCAATGAGGTGACTGGTGAGACGATGAGTTAGAGGTCGAGTGAGGTCCCGTCGAATTTTCGATCACGGCTTCTGCTTTTACATCCAAATGAAAAACAAAAAATTAAAATGAAAATACAAGTGAAAGCTCCTATCTATGCAATTTTTTTGGGATCTTGACTTGAATCTTCATAACTTCTCAAGTGGTGATATAGTTTCTATTTTGAGTTGAACTTGAAAATGTTCACCCTATTCTTCAGGCGGGCTCTTATCTAGAAATTTCTTCACCTTATTCTTCAGGCGGGCTTCTGACTTTCTATTGTTTCACCTTAATCTCGAGGTGGGCTCCTGAATTGCAATTTTCTTCATCTTATTCTTCAAGTGGGCTCCTAAATTGCTATTTCTTCACTCTATTCTCCAGGTGGGCTCTTTACTTTAAATTTCTTTACCTTATTCTTCAGGTAGGATTCTGACATGAAATTTCTACACCCTACTCTTCAGGAAAGCTCTTGACTTGCTATTTATTCCCCCTATTCTCCAGGTGGGCTCCTGACTTGCAATTTCTTCACCCTATTCTCCAGGTAGGCTCTTGATTTACAATTTCTCCACCCTATTCTGCAGGAAGGCTCTTGACTTGTAATTTTTTCACCCTATTCTTCAGGAAGGCTCCTCACTTGCCATTTCTTCACTCTATTCATCAGGCGGGCTCCTAACTTGCAATTTCTTCACCCTATTCTTCAGGCGAGCTCCTGACTTACAACTTCTTCATCCTATTCTTCAAGCGGGCTCCTGACTTGCAACTTCTTCACCCTATTCTTCAAGCGGTATTCTAACTTACAAATTCTTTACCCTATTCTTCAGGCGGGCTCCTGACTTACTATTTCTTCACCCAATTCTCCAGACAGGCTCTGGGCTTCAAAACTAAAAATAATTGCAATTTTCCAAATGTTCTTATGACAGTAATTCGATATCTTGTATTGTAACATTTTTTCTTGCATTGACAAAAATGCGAAATTACACTATTTGATATCTTGTATTTGAAGCCTTTGATGTGAAGGCAACATTCCACCTC
Source organism: Capsicum pubescens (assembly GCA_030864215.1). NCBI lineage: Eukaryota > Viridiplantae > Streptophyta > Magnoliopsida > Solanales > Solanaceae > Capsicum > Capsicum pubescens. Next base: position 300,506,699 of record CM061548.1, on the reverse strand, counting down.
CGTGTCAAACAAAGAAAAAAATTATGAGTTTTAAATATGGTAGTTGGTTTGTGGAATTTGGCTTTAGAGGCAACTGCTCTTGCACTTGTTATACTTAGCTCCATTTCAAATCAATGATAGGTATTGTTGTCTTGTTATACTATTAACCCCAAATTTTGAATACCAAACGTATTTATCTCAAATCCTATTTCCCTTGTATGATGTCTTTGGATTTAACTTCTAACATACCCTTATATTCCCATGAGTCCCTGAACTGTCAAATGACAAGAATTCTTGAATACCTTATTTCATTTTGAAACATGTTATCTTTGTGCATCGGCCCTTTGTCTTGCTTTGTGTAATTGAAGGAGTTGGTAGCAAGTTTTGAAGTCGTTTCTCACTTGTCTTGACATGAATTTGACTCAAAAATATGAGAAAATTACGATAGTGATTTTTTATTTGACAACAAAGACACAAAAAAACAAAAATAAAAATGTATCAAGAAAAGGAAAAGACAATAGACATCTCTTTTTCAAAGACGTCAGAAAGAAAAACTTATCTAGATGTGGTAGCCAATTCTAGTGATTATTACATGTAATTTGAATTAAACAACCTGATTTACCCATACTAATCATTATCAACTTGAATTTGAAATCAAGCTTCTCTAAAACTTGTTGTCTCTAAATTACAGACCTCATTCGGCTAGTCGTGTTCCAAAGGATTTTCGCCAACGAGCCTCTCTCCTTTTCATTTTCTCTCAAATCACTGTCGCCTTATAGTGACCATGAGGATTTTCACCAATAAGACTCTTATTTTTATCTTCTCTCAACTCATTGAGGTCTTATGGTACCCGTGAGGGTTTTCACCAATAAGACACTCTCATTTTTTATTTTCTCATACGTTTATGCTGGTGAAGGAAAGTGGTGCCCAAGATGTAAAACATCATATACCCACAACATGATTAGCCTTGGCATTCTGAAAAAATTATCTAAAGGTCTTTATTTGGTTGTAACTTGACTTTTGGAAAGGGTTAGAAAGAAAGAGAAGCATGAGGCTCAAAATATACATAACATAGGATGAGACTTACAACTTTTGGAATCGACTCATAAGGAAAATAACTTTTGTTGTAGTTTATTTTAAATTGGGTATCTTGAATTTTATACTTCGTTGGACCAAATCCCAGAATAGGACTGCCTACGTATCTTGTCATAGCTAAAATCAGGTCGAACGTAATTCAAACATCTTTTCTTTAGATATTATTTTCAACTTTTTTTTTATTTCTTCTTTTTTCTTGACTCTAACTTTGACTCTTTTTTTTTGAGATTTTTTTCTTACTGTATTTATATTTGTTGACATTTTTTCTGACTCTATTGTTTCTTGACACTTTTTTTCCTTCTTTTTGACTTTTTGAAACTCTATCTTGATTCCAAAAGAGGGGAACAAAAAAAATCAAAGCTCAAAAGAGGTAAGAGAAGTTTGAAATACTATTTGGATAGCAGAACAAAATGTTTTCATCATTTCAATCATTTTAAATACAAGTATAAACATACCTAACATTACTGTACATGAATATCATACATAATATTTCTTAATTACATCATCATTGACAGTATGTTCTTCCATTTTTCCTTCTGCATCAGCTAAATATAATGCACCATGGGGTATTACTTTCTTCACATTGAAAGGTCCTTGCCAATTAAGGGAAAACTTTCCTTTATATTCAATACTAACTGACCAGCTTTGAAATGTCTAGGATACACTTTTATATTAAATGCTTGAGCCATTATCTTTTGGTATAGTTGGCCATGACATACTGACATTAATCTTTTTCATCAATCAGGCTTAAGTGCTCTAATCGGGTATTGACCCACTGATCATCATCAATTTCGGCTTTAATGATGACTCGGAGTGATGGAATCTCAATTTTTACGTGTATAACTCTTTGGTTCCATATACCAATAAGTAAGGAGTTGCACCTATTGATGTTCAAACTGTAGTAGGATAACCCAATAAAGCAAAAGGTAACCTTACATGCCATTGTCGGGAACCTTGGACCATCTTGTGGAGTATTTTCTTTAGGTTCTTATTTGCAGCTTCTACAACCTCATTTGCCTTTGGGAGATAAGGAGTTGAATTTCAATGCATAATCTTAAATTTTTGGCATACGTCTTGCATCAAATGATTATTAAGATTAGCAGCATTATCCATGACAATTACCTTTGGACTACTAAATTGGCAAATAATGTTGGAATGAACAAAACCAACCACAACTTTCTTGGTCAACAACTTGAAAGTCACTACTTCCACCTACTTTGTGAAATAATCAGTGGCTACCAAGATGAACTTATGTCCATTTGATATTTTTGGTTCAATTGGTCCAATTATGTCTATTCCCTACACCACAAAAGGTCATGGAGCAGTCATCGTATGCAACCCAGATAGAGGTGAGTGTACTAAGTCCCTCTGTACTTGGAATTTATGACACTTACGAATAAAATAGATGGAATCTCGCTCCCTCGTGAGCCAATAGTAACCTGCTCAAAGTATTTTCTTTGCCAAAACATACCCGTTCATATGTGATCCACAAATTCTTAAATGTATTTTGGTCATGATATTAAAAGCTTTTTTAGAATCTATGCACCCTAAAAGTCCCAAAGTTGGAGTCCTCTTGTGGAAAATTCCCCCACTTAAGAAAAAACCACTAGCCAATTCTTAAATAGTTCTTTTTTGGTTACCATCAGCATGTATTAGATATTTTCCATCTTGAATAATTTCTTTGATAACATGGAACCAAGTTTCCCTATAGAGTTCCTCCTCAACCACATTGCAATATGCATGTTGATCACAAATCTGTATATGCAAGGGGTCACTATGAGTCTTGTCGGGATGTTGGAACATCGAAGATAAGGTCCCTAAAGCATCAGCAATCTCATTATGAACTCTGGGAATATGTTTGAACTTGACTAATACAAATCTTTGATAAAGATCTTGCAAATAATCTCTATATGGAATGAGCTTTGAGTCACGAGTCTCCCAAACTCCTTGGATTTGGTAGACTAGCAAGTCTGAGTCCCCTAACACCAATAGTTCTTGGATTGGCATGTCAATAGCTAGTCTCAGACCTAGAATACAAGCTTCGTATTTTGCCATATTATTGGTACAGTAGAATTGAATTTGGGCTATAACATGATAATATTATCCCGATTCAGAAATAAGAACCTATTATCCCAACTTCTTTCACATTCACAACCCCATCAAAGAACAACTTCAAACCTGAATGGAAATCATCAAAAATTACCTCATCAACACATGATATTTCTTCATCAAGAAAATTTAATGGCTCATATCCCTCATCAATAGGATTTTCAGCCAAATAATCCGCTAAATCTTGGGATTTCATTGCAGTTCGTGTCACATATACAATATTGAATTTTGTAAGAAGTCTATGGCACTTTACGAGTCTGTCTGTGGGCATAGGCTTCTAAAAAATATTCTTCAAGAGATCCATACGGGAAATAAGTTAAGTAGTGTAAGATGAAAGATAATGCTTCAACTTTTGCGCTGCCCGAGTCACGGCGCAACATGTCCTTTCGAGAGTAGTGTACTTAGCTTCATAAGTGGTAAAAATTCTTGCTAAGGTAGTAGATGTCCCATTCATTTTTGCCTATGATATCATGTTGACCTAATACACAGCAAAAAGAGTTGTCCAAAATAGAAATATACAATATCAAGGGTCTACCTAGATCTGGCGGAACAAAAATAGGTGGATTCGACAAATACCTTTTGACTTTATCAAATGCCTCTTGACATTCTTCAATCCATTCAACTTTACAGTCTTCTTCAACAACCTGAAAATTGGCTTGCAGGTTGTTATGATTTGGGCAATGAATTTACTTATATAATTCAACCTTCCAAGTAAGCTATCACCTCCATTTTATTCTTTGGTGGAGGAAATTCCCGAATAGCCTTTAACTTTGTAGAATCTAACTCAATACCACACCGACTGATTATAAACCCCAAGAGACAAGACTCCAAATACACATTTTGCTAGGTTAAGTTTGAGATTATACTGTGAAGCCTTTCAAAGAATTTCCCCAGATCTTTGGCATGGTCAAACTGCTCTTTTTACTTAATAATCACATCATCTACATAAACTTCAATCTCTTTATACATCATACCATGAAACATAGTGTGCATTTCCCTCATGTAAGTTTCTCTAGAATTCTTTAGCCTAAATGGCATGACTTTACAACAATATGTCCCCCACGATGTGATAAATTATAATACCCTCAAATTTTTCATCATTTTATTTTTGACCATCCTGTATTCAAAACATCGATTTTTCACTTGAATTGTGTGTAGAAATGTTAAAAGGATAATTTGAAAAGGTTTTGAAATTTTTGAAAAGGGTTCGAGGTAATTTTGGAACATTGAGGTAGTGAGCCTCTGCGTTTTCACCGTGTCACAGAGGTTACCCTCTGAGATATTTGTGTGGCACGAACTATAACCTCTGTGATATTAGCGTGCCATGCTAAGGCATAATTTTCATAGAATTTTATTTTTATGCACTTGGGGTGAGGGGATTTTGGGTCTTTTCACCCTTGTACAATCCTTAAACATAAAATTAGCTTATTTTCTTCAGTTTTCAAAGATCAAATTACTCTTTTTCACTCTCAAACTCAAAACTCAAAAAAACTCAAGGGTTTCATAAAGAATACATCATCCAAGCTTCAAGCTTCAAATTGATTGCAAATTCTTGTGTGTTTTAGGCATGTATTTCTTCCCTATATTGATTTTAAGCAAAAAAGTATTTAATTATTATCCATGTGATTTAATTATTGGATTTTGAATATGATTTGAGGTGTTTGGAATGGTTATTACATAAATTAAATCCCCGTGGTTTTGTACTGATTGTTTATGCTTTATTCTTATGATTTTGCACTAAATGAATGCATAGGTATGGGAATTGGAATAGGGAACATGGGTTTTCCCCAAATTTTATAGTTCATTGGTTTGAAATTCACTTTAACCTCAACCCAACTTGTGAAATTGATTTGAAATATGGATATATACATAAGTTACTTCACCTTTGAAAACTTGCATTGAGTAAAAGGTTAATGGAACATAAATAATTTTAAAAGGCCTCAGAGGCCATGGATTGATTTTAAATTAAAGCTTGAGAGTGAAATGGGGTCGTGGATTCCCCTAACTTATATAGAAAATGGGGGTCATGGATTCCCCCATCTTACACAGATTATCTTGTAAGTCTAATTGGCATGACGATACCAAACTGTTGATGCCTTGATAAATGAATCCTTGGTTAAATGGATGGGCTGATGTACAAGTGTTTTGATTGGTATTAAAAGGGATTGTATAGCTCGTCGTGAAAGGTAGAGGTCCCGGGGGGACCGATACTAGAAACCATGTTTACCGACGTGGGGGTCTTCATGACCGTGTGCATAGTTCACACTTGATATATATGTACCTTGGATTGGCGTGGGGTCGTGGATTTCCTAGTTTTTTCTGTGACTTCTATGGTTTGTGCGGTTAACATATATTAGGACCATTTCGATGGGGGAAGCCGAACCCATATAGACCATGGGTGTTTTTAGGATAGCTAGAGCTACACAGTCCAGGCTGATGATTTTAAAATATCATGCTTAAACCTTTTTCCCTATCCCGACATTTTATATATGTATATATAAATGTGTGCATATGGTTTTAAAATAATTTTGGACATGAAATTATGTTATCATGTCTCCTGAGTTACATACTAGCGCTCACCCCACTAACCATCCTCGGATGCTACATTGTTTCATAATGTAGGGGTCGAAGACACTTATTTTACCCTTGTAAAACATTAGGTGGATTAACACGTGCATTGAGTAGCTGTGAAGTGGTGAGCCTCCATTCTTCGAAAGGCCTTATCATTTTTATATTCTTTTATTTTGACTCAATATTTCTTGATTCTTTTGGTCATGGTCAGGTACATGTCCCGACCTGTTTGGTATTCTGGTTTTAGAGGTATTATGGAAAGATATGGGTTGGTTAGTCATTCTTTTGATACTTAATCTCTTTGAGTCATTTATCCATCTTCTTATTACTATTTATTGGCTTACGCATTGTTATTAAGGTTATTATTATTATAGTGCTCTTTAGGTTGGGTTAAGGGGGTGGTCTCCATTCCATGGTGAACTTGAGAAACTCGTTACAGCCAGCTCCTGGTCCAGGTCGTGAAATAAATGATGTCTTTTCTGCATCTTCTTGGTCTATAAAAATCTAGTGATAACCCACATAACAATCTATAAAAAATGCAAGCTCATGTTTGGCACAATTGTCCGACAAAATATGGATGTTGGGAAATGGAAAACCATCTTTGGACTTGCTTTATTCAGATCATGATAATCAACTATAAAGCCCCAAATCTAGTACCCAAAATGCTACACGGTGCTCATGACCCCGAAGGAGCACAAGCTAACTCGTGACTGATATTTGTAACTGAACACTGATAATATACTATAAATATGTGGAATGTAAGCTATAAGGCCATAAGGTTCAAAACTGTACTAATACTGAATATAAAACAATGTCTGTAAAGTGGTATAATAATACCCAAAACTGAAATAAACTGTCTGAAATATGTTGTAGTCTAAAAGCCTCTAAACTGTCTGAAAACTATGGAGTTGATGGGACATGTCCCCAACTAACTTCGAACTATTGAAATAATAAAGTAATAAAATAATCATGTTATCCTTGAATGATGAGGACTCACTGTAAGTCTGGCTGCTGAACGTCTGATTTACTAAGGATGCTCGGAAGCTCGTGCTTCTAAACCTATGGTATAAAACACTATAGCACAAATATGTCAGTACGTTGAATGTACTGGTATGCAAGTGAGGTAGGATGAATGCAATGGTTCATATGCATGAACAATACTAACTAACTGAATAACACGAACGTGAGAATATATGCATGAATAAAAGACTGTAACTGAATTCGTGATAACACTGACTCGTGAATTCTGATAACATGAATTTACTGATATATGAGTATTAATACTGGGATACTGAATAAATGAGTCTATAGAGTACTGAGGAACTGATGTTATATTATTAATAAAGAAAAGACTATTTCCGACAGTTCTAATTATGAAGAACTGGTCTGATTGACTGTATCTGACAGTCCTGAAATTGAATACTGATAACATGGGATACTGATAACTGTATAACTAAAATAACTAATAATGAGTGATTGTATCTGACAGTCTAGGTTCTGATGGAACTAGCTAAGTTTCGTACTCTTCTGAGTTGACTATATCTGATAGTCCTGAAATCTAAAAAACTATCTGAGTTCTATTATTGAGACTGAATGACTGTATCTGACAGTCTTAATTCTGTAAATAAAACTATGGGAAGTAGTCATCTAACCGACATGCCCTTAATATGCCATTATGGCTGAGTTGGGGTCCAATCTGTAACCCCAATCTGAATGGTGTTAATACCGCGCCACTGGTAAGGACAATCTGTGAGTAACCCTCATATAACAGGTAAATCTAGTGAGAATGGTGGGAACCCTCATATAACAGGTTAAGCCACCTCATCTACCCTCATATAACAGGCTATGATATCTCAACCTACGCTGGCTACGTAGTTCTGGAACATAAGCATTGCTTCTAAGAATCACACCCTCATATAACAGGTGAGTTCCCATCCTTGAGTTCACTCGGTGCTAATTCCTACTCCCATCTGAATAGACACTGAACCTGATTAACTGAACTGGACTAGACTGAATTTATGAAGTTCCGTTAGTTGACGGAATACTATTGAGATTACTGAATTACTGAGCTTTCCTGAGTCACATGACTGATTGGTTCTATGAACCATGGCTTGACTGAGGATATCGTGAAAACATGACACTAAATCTAGGCACACAGCTATATTGTTGGTTACAAGTACCCCCAGGACGCGATAGCATGAAACTGACAGAATATGACACTTCTTGAACACATGACCAATATCAACAATTCATAATACATCAATTTGGGGATTTCATGAAGCACATCGTTATCATAGTCTTGTACATAAATGGAATTTCCTATAAACATGTCAGACTTTCATAAACCTATTCTCATGGACATTCCCTCAACCATTCATAATGCACACAATATCATGGAAGTCATTCTTGGTCATAAGGTAAAGCACACATTTATCACTTGGGTCACAATTAAGCTATGTTGTATAATTTCTATTCTCTTAGGCATTTTATCAAACACCTAGGATGCATGACTTAGGGCATAGGCATGACCATCAAATTAATACAACAAAACATCGTATTCCAACTCAATTTCACATGTTTCAGACCACATACTAGCATAGGTTCATGAACAACACATAAAGATTCCAACTTGGGAATCATACAACTATAATCACATGAACATAATCAACCCATAATAAAATATTCACAATACAAGATTTAAAACTTGATTCTTGGTCTTCATGGATAAAAGAAATCCATGAATGAACACTGTGCATATCTTAGTTCTTGATTCTACAAAGATTGACGGAGAGATTCTTGAATTTGAGTCTTGGATTTGAATCCCTAATTGAAAACCATATCTTGTTCTTGAGAGAAACTTGAGAGAAATACTATGTTTTGGATGAAAAATGGTTGAATCACGTGTTATTGGGTTTAAATAAGGGTGGAAAATTGACCCTTTTAACCCTTGGACGCGTATTTTAATTTTTGTAAAAAATTTCCAATTTTTATCCTTGGCGCGACATGCTACTATTGCGCCAAGTCACTTTAACTGGACAATTGGGAATCTTCATGGTGGCGCGATGCGGGGCTATCGAGTTGCCACTTTGTTTGCGACCTGAAAGTTTGGCATGAAACGGAGACATCATGCTGAGACACTAGAAAAGGACAATTCTAAATTTGAGCCTCGGCGCGACACTCCATAATCGCGGAGGCTCACTGAATTTTGACAATTGCCATTTTGGCCTGCTCCGTGACGCATTGATGGCTCAGTGGCACACTGCCTTACTAAAAAGGCTCAACTCTTCGCCCGAGTGTCGGATTTGGGCGAATTTGGTATCGATGGAAAGCTTATTCAATTTTCCACATGATAAAAAGTGAAAATCTTAAAAATACCACATCTATAAAAGTGGATTCATATTTAAAACAAGTCTTTGACATCTTTGGAATGAATTTAAGCTATGTAGAAGTACGGGGTATTACATCAACACACGTCCAAACTTTGCCATCTTTCTTTGGTACAGGGAATATTTGCTAACCAAGTAGGATATGGAGCCACTCAAATGACTTTAACCTCAGGTTTCTTTGTAATTTCCTCTTTCATTTTACACTCATATTAGTTTTAAGCTTCCTTAACTTTTATTTGATAAGAAGGAAAGCAGGATCAGTCGGCAACTTATGAACTACCAGATCAATGCTCAAACTAGGCATATCATTGTAAGACCATGAAAAAATATCCTTGTAATCAAGCAAGGCTTCAATTATATCTTTATTTTTTTGTGGTTGAGTATGTACACTTATTTTTGTCTCATTAATATTTTCATGATTGCCTTTGTTTCATCTATATTATGATTTAACTTGCTCTTAAACTATTTGCATCCTTGCTTATCTCCTTAAATACTTCCTCTTCATCGTATTCAACTTATTTATTTATTATTTCATGATTAGATTGAGTTTTAAGATCTTGATTTAGTTGAAAATTCTACATGCATGTCATATCACAAGAATCAGCATAGAAAAAATTGTGTAATAGAAAATAAATAAGTAAATATTGGACTCAAAATAAAATAAAAGGGAAACTGCACTTCATTAAAAGTAAAGATAGTAGGGTTTGAACATAAAACAAACAAGATAAAGATCAGAATTACAACCCTAGAATAATTTATATTACAGAATAAAAACAAGACAGACTGCCAAGACTCCTTCTTAGTAGGGAAAGGAGTGGCCTCCCAATTGTTGAGTTAGACATCAGGGACAATAAACTGCACATCTATATTGTTGTTAACTTTCTTAATTTGAACCATTTCAGCTTCAATAAACATGTTCTAGAAAAGGTCAATCCACTCTGTATCATCATCAAACATTGACTATTAGGCTGGTAACATAGTGGACCTAATAGCATCGAGTTTGATGAACAACTCATTGAGTGGCAGTATTGGCTTGGTAAGTGATCACGAATCTTTCTCTACTTAGCCCTCTTTCTATCCTTAAAAATGGGTTCATACCCAAATCCAAAGGTACCAAATCTCTCATGTAGGTATACTAGATGAGCCCTGACTTATGAAGACACCATTAGACATTTTCCTGGTTGAAAATCATGCCTTAAAATTCCATTCACTACCATAGCAGATGTAGAGGGGCAATTGTAGTCTTGGAATAAGATCATCCTCGAGGATATGCTCAACAGTTACCACTTTAAAAGCTTGATAAATTGGTGCTCTATCTGTATTTTTTGTCTCAATAGAAGAAATAGAATATTCTTTGTACATGGATAAGTTCCCTTCACCATGAACAACTATTTCTTGTCTATCACTTTCAAATTTGACCATTTGGTATAACCTAGATGTGACAGCCCTAGCATTGTGAACCCACGGCCTACCTAATAACATATTATACGAAGTATCAATTTCAACACTTGAAAGTTGACGGCAAAATCAATAGGCCTTATTATCAGTATAAGCTCTATCTTACCAATGACATTCGTTTTTGCTCCATCAAAACCTTTGATGCATACATTACTAGGTGGATCTTTTACACGCTAACATTTAACTTTTGCAAAGTTTATAGAGGATAGATATTAGGACCATATCCTTCATCAATCAATACTAGGCTGACATATGAATTCTCACATTTCACAGTAATATATAGGACTCAATTATGTCCAGTACCTTTTGCAGGTAATTTTTCATCTAAGAAAGTGATCCTATATACCTCAAAGATTGTTTCTACAATTTTCTCCAATTGGTTCACCTTAATCTCACTTAGAACATGTGCCTCCTTCAAAATATTTATTATAGAAAAGCGATGATCATCCAAGTTTATCAGTAGAGACAGTAAATAAATTTGAGCTGGAGTCTCCCTCAATTGTTCCTCAATATAATATTTGGTAACTTCATCTTTTTTAGGAACCCTTCAGCCTCTTCTTCGGTAACTGGTTTCTTAATTGGCACTCGGTCTTCATTACCCTCTTTATCTTTCCTTAACTTTTTTAGGCAAAACATCTCCCAAAATGGGTTATTCCCTCTTCTCTATCCACTTCTTTAATAAATTTCCTCTTTTTATATGTCACTATAGTATAGTTATAGTTTAAAGGGACTGTCTTGGCATTAACCATAAGAAGTTGAGAGATCGGTTCAATAATAATGGGAGTTATAGGAGCACTTCTTACAATTAAGAGAGGCTTAGTGGGCCTTTTGGGAATAATTAGCTTTGATTTTATCCAATATTTTCTGAAGTTTCTTTCCCCATAACCAAAGGAGTAGTTGAAGGTTTTGGTTTTACTACCATCTCCTCTACTCCTATAGGTCTCGCTTTCATCAAGTCTAAGGCATTTGTTGACTTGTACACACCAGTTTTGATCTTAATAATAGGCTTAAAGAAAACTACAACCTCTTCGCCACTAGGTATTAACTTAAGCATATTTCTTTCAGTATGAATCGATAGTGGATTTTGATTAATGTTCGGAGCATCTGGACTTTGAAACACAATTTATTGTATCGATCAGCTCTTGAATTGCTTTTTTCAAGTACCAATATTTCTTTGTGTTTTGCCCTGGGGCATCAAAACAACATGCACATCTTCGAGAATAATATAAATTCTTTGGGGAAGAATTCAAAATCCTTCTCTCAATTGGGCTTAAAACACTTAAGGCCCTTAGTTTTTGAAACAAGCTGGTATATGATTCTCCGATAGGGGTGAAATTATCTTTGCTTATGTTACCCTTTTTGAAATATTCTCTAGGACGAACTTAGATTTAGAAGGGTCTTGTTGAACTTGTGGGGTAGGAGAATAATTTTGAAGGGCTGGTACATGTCATTGTGGTTAAGAAGGGGCTCGAGCATATGGTTGTGCATTATAAATATGGTACTGAGGGGATGTAATGCAATATAATGGATTTTGGAGAGGAACATATATAATGGATGATTATATGGGTCTAGGATATAAATTTGGGATTGAGATTGCGCGTATAGGTGACGCAAACCTCTTGGATTTTATTGCGGTCCTGACACAACAGTAGCCACATCCTCATTTCTTTTCTTTCCTCTAGAACTTCCCGAACCATTTTGAATTGACTGTGTAGTTTCTTTCAAACTAGCTTGGCTTATGATTTTCTGGACCTAATTCTATGTTTTACCATCTCTCCAACCGTAAGGACCTCGGCAAATGTATTTCCAACAGTGGAAAAAAAATGATGGCAGTAGTCAGGTTCCTGTACCTAGAGAAAAATATTAATCATCTCATACTCCTTTATTGATGGCTTAACTCTTGCAGCTTGGTCCCTCCATCTAACAATGTATATTCTTAAAAACTTTCGGTTGTCTTTTTTTTCATGTTGGCAAGTATGGTACGATCCGACACTATATCGATATTATATTGAAATTCTTGACAAAATCCCATGCTATGTTATCCCAAACATGACAATAAGAGATATCTTGATTAATGAACTATTTTGAATCTATCCCTGCTAGGCTCTCTCTGAAGTAATCCATCAACAATTCTTATTTTCCCTCTGCTCCTCTTAGTTGATTACAAAACCTTTTCAAATGTGCCAAAGGATTACTGTGCCCCTCGTCTTTGTCAAACTTAGGTTCTTTGAACCCTAGAGGGAAATGAACATCGGGGAACATACATAAATGTTTTTATGAAATTCTCTTTTGCACTCCTAGTCATTGTATATTTCTCATATTTTTCTCCAGACTTCTCACTTTCCTAGCCATCTCTTTTTGTTCCTCATTCTTAAAAGTCTTCTCAATTATAAAAGGGGAATCATGCTGATGAGAGGGATAAAATGAATTAGGCAGTTTGAAATTCATTTTAGGAGGATAGAATTGATCATGATTTGGCTTAACGACAGACTTATGTATCATCGATTAGGGGTCTTCATTAGTTGTCACTACATGAATGAAAATTGGGCTTTTTATGAGGGATGGATTTGGAGGGTGCATAGTAGATATCCCAGCCGCACTAGACACATTAGTGTATGGTCCGAATCCAGGTGGATAAAATGGATCACTAGTTTGGTCTTGAGTGAAACTTAGATTATTCATATTTGAGAGTTCAGAGATCGAGGAAGGCGAGGTTTTCCCATTCATCCAAGCTTGATACATTTTTGCTATCTGTTATTTCAATAACCTTTCTCCTCCATTCATAAGAATTCTTATAAAATTAACTAATTTTGGTCTTCCTCATTATCAAACTTTATACCCTTCTTGCGGGTTATTTTTCTCTTCCTTTTAAATCTGGTGTTGTACAGATAAGAGGCCATCTTAACCACAAACTAACTACCTTACAATTTTATCTTTTTTCTGTAAATAGTAGCAAATCGGTGAGTGTTGTATATTTAACATATTATAATGAAATGTTGTATGTTATGCCCTTATATGCATTTCCCATCCTATCATGGAAGGCCTTGTGTTTCATCTTGGCTTTTCTATGAAATGTTTTGATCGGACCTTTTGGAGGGATGCCTACGTATCATGTCAAGACATAAGTTGGATCTTTCATAGTTTGAAATATAATAAATGATATTTTTTCTTTTTTAAGGAAATAAATTAGTAAATGAACAAAAACTAAACCCAAAGACAAATATTTTTCATTAATTTTCAAATATCCTTAATACAAGATTTAAATGCAAGGAAATTAGAATTACCTAAAATTGCAATAGACTCGGAATACTAAGGAAATATGATAAAAAAAATAACCAGAATGAAACAAACCCTATCCTAAAAGGACTTAATAGACCCTAATCAAGATGTCTTCCAAAGGTGTTTTGAACCTTAATTGCCTCCTAGACTTGAATTTATCCTGGATAATGATTTTGGTAAAAACAGAGCAAGAACACGTGCCTGCCGATCAAGACTTTCATCATCGCGACTGATATAACCATCATACACCTTAACAAGATTGTCCTTAAGCTAAACATTGGCTCATTAGCCTCGTTCATGTTTTCATGACAATTTTTCAACCAATGTTGAGTAGTATGAACTATATGCTTCAAGTCTCCTTCTCGTTCCTAAATCTTATCAATTTGATAGTAGAGTGTGTCTCGCTTAGTCATTTACTTATTTCTCTCACCTTCAACCTTTTCTTGAAAGGCAGTGAAACGCTTGGCTGTTTTCCTCTCTTATTTGTTAGAGGCTTCCACTTGAGCTTGAAGCCTAGCCTGGGTGCGTATCAGTTGGGTCTTTCATTTTCAAACTCATCTTGTTTTTGTCCCATTACCACTTCAATAATACCCATATCTTCTTGCAAGACTTGAATCAAGCTCTTATATGCTTCAACTCTTTTCTGCGTCGACTCATCCTTGCTTCCTAACTTTTTCTCCAACTGTTTTTCTCTTAACGCATCTCAAGTCTTCCTTCAAAACTTGTAGAGCCAATTGATGTTCCCTTTCTACCTCTTCTATATATTGGATGATCTACACATCATATTCACCTTGCTACTTATCTAACCTTTTCTGAAACTTTTGTTCCACCTCAATACGAATTTGTCTGGATCTGGCTCAACCTCCGATTCCCAATCCCATTTTTTTACAGAGCCCTCGGGTTCATATTTAGATGGGGAAGTACTATGAAACCATTGAAGGTACCCAGGAATAACCTTTCATTTGTCACACTTTGATATCATATCACTTGACTCAGATACTATGCTCTCATACCAAAACTTCATTATCTCATCACTATTAAAAAAAAACTAGAGGAGTATTATACATGAATTTACCCATGTTCATTACTCAAGGAAACTCCTAAAGTTGACCTAATTGGCGTATTACTCGTAGTGGAACGTAAGGTTGGACCCCTATAAGTCTAATCAACACCGGATAAGGATGATATGAGGACATACAAATGATATCTAGTGTTGGAAATGAATAGTATGTCCAAATAATCTGATTGTCAATGAGCTTAGAGACCTTCTCCTTTCAAACCTTGATCCCAATTGGGAGCTAACTTTTGATGGCCCTTTCCTTGTGAGAAGTCTCCTGGTTTAACCAGTCGCTCTACCCTGGTGCATAAGGGTGAAAATAAAAATATTTTAGGAACTATATTTGTAGAAAAATATTGAATCCTTTGAAGTATCTGATACCTCTTTTGCACCTAGTTAGTGCGCAAAAAATGTCTCCAAGAATCATAGGAACAAGAGTAGGATTATTTATTGTGGTTAAAGCTTGTACAACTCTAGTCAAACGGATATTGATGTTACCATTATGCTTCAAAAAAACTAAACATCCCAAGAATGCAACCTGAAAGCAAAACGGCTATATTCTTTTCATTATTTTAGGTCCCCTCTCTTGTATTATTGACCACGGTATTTTTTTGAATCCTTACCCTTGACCAACCTGATCAAACAAAAATTCTAAGGAAATTTAACCTTCCCCCAAACTTGCTATTTTCATCTGCTTGATCTTTAGTAACTTCAAAAACTTAATCTCATCCACATTCTTAGGGACTATAGGTCTTTTGTTTCGAAGATCAAAACCTCGGTGATTAGATCTTACCCTCATGAATCTTGCTAATTTCTCTAGGGTTGGGGACATCTTAAAGTTTGCGAAATGAAATACATTATTATGGTGATCCCAAGCATCGATAAATGCCTTGAATACATCTCTTCTGGGAATGATTTCCATCATATGCACAAGATGTCCCAAATAATCTTTCATTATCTTTTGATCATGCCCCTCCATTTCATTCCACCATTGCCACAAAAGCAGGGGTGTTTGATCGACAATCAAGAATTTTTGTATTCCCTCGACCCAAGGCCTTTTCTCACACGTTCCACTAGTTGGCGAATTCATGTTACACCTTTTGAAAGATAAGAAGGTTAAAAAGAAAAAAATTAACACCTACCTAGACACAAATTATTTAAGGTAAGAAGAAATGCATAAAAGCAAAGAATTTAAAAGAGAGAGGAAAAACAATATATTTGGTTGTGAATAGATCCCACATGACTATTTTGGTATAAAATATACATATAGAAATATATAGAAAGGTAGACCCAGACCTAAAAAGATTACCTACGTATCACACAAAAAATGAGCATCAGGCTCACGTAGTTCCTGAAGTTATTTGAATTTTCTTTACAAAGTCAAAAATAACAAAAGAAGAAGATCAAAGGATTTCTTTTTTGGAAATTTTGCATCAAACAAATTTTTTCTTGAAAATGAAAAAAAACTTTTCTTTTTTACTTAATCAATCGATCATCTTAAATTCAGTCAACATGCAAAAGCCTTCTAAATACAGACCCAACCCCTGTGCTTAGCCTCACTAGGTTAAATAGACATGATACAGATAAAGCGGAGCCTAATAGGAATAGCCACGTCTGAGTTTCAGTTCTACTAGGTTTACCCTGATAAAGACATGTGTCTAGACTTGCTTATCCAAGTGGACAACTCAAATTAGGGAGGGCCAGTTTACCGGTAGCAGAACTATTTATGTTGCACTGTTGATCCACCCCGCCTAGCATGAGTGACTAACATTTCTTACACCAAAAGCGTAATCGAACACTGGTTTTTCTCAAATAGAAGATTTTGTGAAGCGTAGACGCACACATATTAAATAGTGGTAGGTATATTCAGAGACTCAGAGTTGTTCGAGAGAGAAGACAATTTATATTTTAATTCAAATAATATCAAATCGACAAAATAGCACATTTAAGCAACAAATAGAATATCTAGAAATTAAATAAAGTCAAACAAGTCAATATGAAAGCTTGAATTCTGGTTGTCCCCAGCAGAGTCGACAAAGATGTCACCTCTTTGTGGCGAAGGTCGAAGGGTTTTTCCAATTAAAGTGTTGGTTTTGAAAAGAAATTATTTTATTTATAGATTTGCCACTTGGAATTGAATTTTGGTGTTCCAAGTCACCTTATAGAATTCCTAATCAAAAGAAAATGACACTTTATTTTTTATCTGCGAATCAAAAATTCGGATAAGAAATTCTATTAATCGAGGGAAAGTATAAAGCACCCCGCGAGTCCCGCGGTTCTAGCACGGTCACTATAATGACTTATGTCTGACTTAAATTAATTCTTGGATAAATTACTGTGGACTAGTTGCTTTATTCACCTAAGAATTATGAGAGAAGTTGTGACATATGTTTTAGGCTGAGAAGCGTAACCACACACAGAGCCATGTAATTACAGAAATTGACCAAGGAGTGTAACCACACACATGATCAACCTCAATATATTGAATTGAACTCATTCTTTTATGAATTATACTCTCATTTCCTAAAGAAGTGGTTGTACGTATTCTTTAAAAACCATTTAATATAAATATCTTGAAAATGATGTCAGATTTTAACATATTGTTTCCCTGATTTTAGGACATTGTAGTTTTTAATATTATAAAATAATATTTTACTTCCCTTTTACTCAAATCCAAACAAATGGCAAATTGAAATGCAAGACAAAATAACTTAAATTTTTTAAGCTACTTCATGCATAAATAGATAAAAAAAAATTCAATTTATGTGATGTGTTTTTATTTTAAAATAAAATAGACATAAAACCGCCGCTCATATCAAAATCAATAACAATTTTCATGCAAAATGCGAATTATTTTTTAAACATTCTTATAGAAATTGAAACTCAATAACGAAATGTTGAAAAGTTGTTAATATACCAGCCAGGTTCTTAACATTACTTCTTTGCAATTTTCTTTTTATTTGTATTTCAAATATTTTCTTTTTATTTTATTTGAAATATAACCAGACACAAAACAAACATTTAAATACCGTTTACATATCTTTTCACAGTGTTGAATGACAACACAAGTACAAAATCAATAATCAATATATATATAAAGGAGGATTATAGATATGTCTATGTGGCACCTCTCTTTGGCCAAAGATTCTATTTATTTATTTTCTCCTTTTTTTTTTGGAGTTTTTCTTTCATTTTTTTCAATTATTTTATTTTTAAAATCATTTTCATAACTCACATCTCTTTATGTTCATAACAAATTACACTCTTAATTAATATTAATAAAATTCATAACTCTAAAACCTTTTATATTCATAACCTCCAATTATTTAATTTTGCATTAAAAAATCTAATGACAATTGTTTCTTTAAATAGTGTAAAACAATGGCAATAGTTTCTTGAAAAAGCCTAATGACAATTGTTTCTTACAAGGTATGTGCATTCTGAAAGTCACTCCTCTAAGCTTTATTTATTTTTTTAGAGTAGATTTCTTTTATGCTATGCATAGTCTGTTAATAAACTTCGAACATTTTTATATTTTTTTGAAGAGTTATATATTGCTTTATTAGAACAATTTTCTTTTATGTTATGTGCCCATTAATTAATTTTTTACAATTTTATATTTCTCTTTATTTTAATCCCATTAAATTTTTTATTGTAGATGAAAAGAAGATTACTATCATAACAGTTTTTCTTGTCCTCATCTCACTGTGGGTATGAGACATAGCATATAGCAACAACAAAAAAAGTCTCACCGGCCAAGATATAGTTCAAAGTGCAATATTTTTTATATTTTCAATTTATTAAATTTTATCTCCAACTGCTCTTAGCACTTTTAGTTAACAATTTAGCTATCCTTCTTTTTCGTTTCATGCAACACTTAATTTTTTTTTTACTCTTTTAAGGCTCGATTGACATACAAATGAAGTAGGATATTGAGATGACAAGAATCTAACTATTACTGTTTAAAATTCTTTTGAGAGAAATTATATTTATATGTGTGCTAGTTTTTCTTTCCTCTTCAATTCAAAATATAATATTTTCAAAAGTTTATATTAATTTAGTTAACTATTTTTCTGTTTTTTTCGTTGATGATGTCAACTTTTATGTGCATGTCTAGACCAGAGTGTTTATTTTCTAAAGTAAAAGCAAAGGAAGGAGACAAACGCATACGTGTGCTACTTACGAAAGTATCTATGGATCCTTCCGCAATTATGTACATCAATTTTAGTAAATCTTTTGATAAAATATGAGAATGTAACATTAGTTAATAATTTTTAAATGACATTTTAATTCATAAGAAAGTTGTTTATTGATTCGTTAAATTGTAGTTTTTGATTTTTCACATTTTATAGTTTAAAGAGAAATGAAAAGGATAAAGTAAGATAAAAAAATATGAGATTCATATAATTAGATTTGTGTTATATATATAAATAATAAACAAGTTTAAAACTTACTAAAACTAGGCATGAAAATAAATTTATTTTTATGAAATCTTTTCTTTTTCTCTACTTTCTTTTAAGAAAAATGAAATTATTGTTTCACTTATAGAATATATTATATAAAAATCAAATTTTTAGAAGACTGAAAATACATAATTGATGAAAATTCACATAAAAATATATTTATATACTTAAGAGTGTATACACTCAATTACATAAATTTTACTCTTAAATATTAGTAATGTCCATAATTCTTAAGTCTTTCATATTCATAACCCTCAATTAGTTAATGTTCAAGAAAATCATTTTTTTTCTCTTTTTTTTTTCTTTCAAACTCTAAATATTTTTTTAATTATTTTTATCTTCCTTTATAATTAATGTAATTGATTTGTTTTAAGTAAAATTTATATCTATATATAATTAAAAAAATTAAATTTGTACTCTTAATAATATCATTAACTTCATGACTTTTAAATTTTCATATTCATAACCTCCAATTATTTAATTATAAAATTTAAGATAACTTATGGTGTTCCTCCATTTTCATAGATATAAAGTCATAATACTTTGTTTCATGAAACCCATACTCAAGAATATCCTTTTTGTTTTATATCTGAAATAGTGTTCTTTATATTATTATTTATAGTATTAAATTCAAGATTATTAAGAACACATTTGAAGGTTGATTGTTTGTCAAAAAGGCTATCGAACAAGAGCTTAAAAAAATTGTACACTAATTTTATATTTTTTTTCGTGTATTTTTTTATGGTTAACGTAAAAAAAATTAGGTGTGTGTCAGTGTTCATGAGTATGTTCTCTATATGTAACTTTTATAATATGAACTTTCATAATTTTTTCATTATTGTAAATTTTATAGACTTTTGAAGGTTGATCGTTTGTCAAAAAGGCTATCGAACAATAGCTTAAAAAATTATACACTAATTTTGTATTTCTTTTTTCATCCATTTTCTTATGGTTAATGTAAAAGAAATAGGTATGTGCGTGCGTGAGTGTTCATGGCTATGTTCTCTATTTGTAACTTCTATAATATGAACTTTCATGATTTTTTTATTATTGTAAATTTTATAGGCTTTTGAAGGTTGGTCATTTGTCAAAGAGGCTATCGAACAAGAGCTTAAAAAATTGAATGCTAATTTTTATTTCTTTTTTCGTCTATTTTCTTACAATTAATGTAAAAAAAAAAAAATAGGTGTATGTGTGTGAGTGTTCATGTGTATGTTCTTTATAGGTGTATGTTGGTGGCAGATGCATCTCTAAACCTTGATATAATTGTTTCTTAGTTGGGTTGTCGTTTGTTGTGTGCTTTTATGTTTTTTGTTTGTTATGATGTTATATGTCTTGAGTCGGGGGTCTATCGAAAACAGCCTCTCTACCTCATATGAGGTAGTGTTATGGATTACGTACACTTTATCCTCCCCAAACCCTACTTTATGGGAATACACATTAAGGTATGTTGTTGTTGTTGTTGTTGAATTGCAATATGCACATTAAGGTAGTTGTAATATGAAGTTAATCTGTATATAGTGCTGACGACATAAACAGATTTATGCTATTGGAATTGTTTATATATATATATATATAATGAGAAAGAAATTATCTTACCATCTTAGTGCATTTATAAGCACACATAAGTAAATTATTTCAAATTAAAATCTCAACTTCATTGAATACGCAATAGAAATGAAATAAAATTGTTATTAGAGAATATATTTTAATTTTTTGATAAAGAATATATTATCCGTCATTTATTAAATGTTAAATTGTTAAAAAAAAAATTCTTTTATGGAACAAAACATTCTTCATAATATAATTATAACAAGTTATAATATTACGATTAGATAATAAATCTAAAGTGAATATAAAATTGATCAATTAAAATAATTAATTTTTTAACACCGCGCGAAGCGCGGCTAATTTTCCTAGTATATATATATATATATATAAAGAAGATTATAGATATGCCTATGTGGCACCTCTCATTAGCTAGGATTCTTATTTAGCTTTTTTCTCAAATTTGTATGCTTTTTCTTATTTTCTTATATTATGTAAGTATGTTAGAAAATTCAAAAATTATCTCATTTATTAGACATGAAACTGTCACAGTGCATTTATGTGAATTAAACATGCAACCTATCATGTTCGATTCTTTATTATTAACACCCATTCCTCTTCCTAATGTTACTTTCTTTTTAAATGCCATTTATATTCAAGAGAGTGTTTTTTTATAAATTTGATCATAATTGAACCAGTAATTTTTGAATTAAGATTATAATTTTCTTCTAATATTATTTTTTAATTGCAGATTTATGCTCCAAAATTTTGTGATTCCCACAAGCAATTCTCAAGATAAGCAAATGTATTCTTTTCTCAAGTTTTTTGTTTATATTTTATAAGAAAAACTTATTACACTCATAAAATCTTAATAAAAAATTCTTTCTATATTTCTTATTTGCAAATTTATGGTCCAAATTTTTGTGATTCTCACAAGCAATTCTCAAGGTAATCAAAGGTATTCTTTTCTCATATTTTTTGTTTATATTTTATAAGAAAAACTTATTACACTCATAAAATCTTAGTAAAAATTTCTTTCTATATTGAATAATTTAATATGTTTTTTATTTATATTTTGTAAAAATAACTTATTACACTTATGAAATCTTAATAAAAAAAAAAATTCTATATTTCTTAGTTGCAGATTTATGCTCCGAAATTTTATAATTCTCACGAGAAATTCTCAAGGTAAGCAAATGTATTCTTTTCTCATGTTTTTTCTATATATTTTGTAAGAAAAGATTATTATTACACTCATAAAAATTCTTAATAAAAATTTCTTTCTATATTGTGATTGAATAATTTAATGACCTAAATCAAAGGAGCAAAAGGATTACTTTTCAGAATATAAATCTTTCACGAAGAATTGAGATTATAATTTTCTTCTAATATTGTTTTTTGTCATAGATTTATGCTCTACACTTTTGTAATTCTCATAAGCAATTTTCAAGGTAAGCATATATATTCGATTCTCGTGTTTTTTGTTTATATTTTATAAGAAAAACTTATTACACTCATAAAAGTTTAAAGCATATTTTTATGATATTTTGTAATATGTAGAATATAGGATTATAATGTGATGAAATTCAAAAAATTGAGTAAAATAATTAATTGGTCTAAGTTTATCAAATTAATAATAATTTTTCCTCTGAGATGAGAATTATACACAAAACATCTTTCATTTGAAATATCCAAGTTTGATCATAAAAATTGACTCTCCTCTCTCTCAAGCAATTTTTAAGGCAAGTAAATATACATTTTTCTTTTTGGTGTTTTATTTTTAAGTTTATAAAAAAAATTGATTTACTCATAAAATCTTAAGTACATATTTTCTATCTCTTTTTAATATTTTAATCAAATAGTTTAATATCTAATTCAAAGGAGGGGGGGGGGGGGAGGTTTTTGTTAGAAGATTTTGAAGATTGAGTTATTGAACAAGTTATTTATGTTTTAATAATATTTGAAATATAATAAGGTGAAATTAAGAAAATTGAAGAAAATATTAATTGATCGATGTGTATTAAATTGATAATAGCTTCCCTCTTCTTCTTTTTTTTTTTTTTTTTTTTTAAATTAGGCTTTGGATGAGAATCTTAGATAGAAGTATATTTTAATTTTTAGTTACTAATATTTATTAAGTTTTGATCATAAATATGGGACACAAAAAGATACTAATATATTTGAAATGTTTCTTTAGTTTTTTTCTCAATTCTATGGTAGAAAAATGCTACATAAGAAATGGTGCTAAATCAAAATAATTTTTATTTTTTTGGAGTAATTTTATAACTATGACTTATATATGATATTCAATAAGAATGTAAACAAAGTATGAAGATGAAAAGTTTTCTATAATATATAATATAATGCAATGTCAGTTAATTTAAATAGTTATGAATAAATTATTGGTACGTTGATTTTTTAAATTTTAGATTTCATGATATATACGTGTTTTGGTAGGAATGGATAATCAAGAGTTACAAATCAAAAAATATATTCCATATTGTAGTCCTATAGAGACATAGTAAAACTTTATTTTTACTTTCTTAATTAAAAAATGGCAAGACTTTCTAAAAATGATCAGATTAGCCTTTTAAGTTATGATTTTTGTACTAATAATATTCATGCTTTGAGTTTGATCTAAAGAACAAGATGGGAGTATTGAATGGTGATCGGCTTGTGGGAGTGGATGTCGACAAGATCTTGAATCGTATTTTTTTATTTTAAATTATGCTACATTATTTATCTTTATATACGTTCTCGCTACCATTTCTTTTAATTTTATATTTTATACAATTTTTTTACTATAGCAAGTTTATAATTTCTGTTGATTCAAAGTACTAATAACTTATGACTTTGCTAGAAGTCTGCTAACTAATTATACGTCTTTCTCTCTCTCTCTCTCTCTCTCTCTATATATATATATATATATATATATATATATATATATATATATAAAGCGAGAGAGAGAGACCTTTATTGAATCTTGTGGTGCTCCGACATTCGGTGAAAATAAAGTATAATTACATAAGAAATATATAAAAAAAGATATAAGATCTAAAAAATCAACGAGAAAATCAAGAAGATAGGTGGACACTTTAATTTTTAGGCGAAACCTTAAAATTTTGGACAACAATAAAATCTGAATTAGTAAATATTTAGACTTTTAAAGTGTACACTAAAAAATACTAAACATTACACAAATACATAACTTATGTTTCCAATATTACAAAAAATCCCAACTCCCTAAACATATTACAAAAATCCCAACATATATACATAATGCTATGTATATGTCGGCTATGTTATGTATATTAATAGGGAGAGAGAGTAAAGTAATTAAAAAAGTGGGAGAGCTATAAAGAAGAATAAAGAAAGATAAACAGATACTTCCTCTAATTGTCTTCTTTAATAGGTTTGCTACATATTTTTTTGACTTCTGTTGATATTTTTCAAATTTTATTTCTCATTATTTTTTTTCATCTTCATCTTTTATAGGTTATTTTGGTTGAACTTAAGGCTGATATGTACTTACGACAATGAGGTGCTAAGTTGAAGCGATTTAGAGATACACGTCAATTTATTTTTTGTAAGAACAAATCTTATCCGCTTATTAAATTACTTAGCTATTTTTTCTTTAGGACTTAGATCACTTTATGATGAAAATGTAGGAGACTTACCATTTGTAGAAGTAACTCATGAATGTGATTATCAGTTGAGTTGGATGAATTTTTGAAAAGTGAAAGACAAATAAATTTCATTGGTGTACAATATCTAAAAGATTAACGAAAATTTACAAATGACCATACGTAAACTTAATAAGGTTGTGTTTTCACCGCGCGAAGCGCAGGTAGTTTACCTAGTATATATATAAATAAGAAACATAGAGGAGGTGATGTGGCACCTCTCTATAACCTCCATTGCTATTTATCTATTCTCTTTTTTTTTTGATATTTTTTTTATTTTTTCTTATTTATAAATGAAAGAGTTAATAATATTCTACACTATTTATTGAGTATTATTAATAATTGGTGTAGTTAAGCTAATGGAGAATTGAGAAGTCCCATCATCTTTTAATTTTGCCCATCATGCCTCAAGAGTGGTTTAAAATCTTTTCCTCTCCCATATTTAAGAGTGACTATTAAGCTTTTCTCCTTTTTGTTATTTAAAGAGGTTCATCTTTTTCTTATGCACCAAATAATGCTCCATATCTATAAATTTAAGATCTTTGTAACTTCTTCTTTTTGAGGTTTTTGTCCATCATTTTTAAAGTTTGTCTATCATCAGTAAGAAGCATGAGAGTTTCCATTATCAGTAAGAAGCATTCTAGCATGATGTTTAACGCACCTTTGATTCTTAAGAGTTTTAAATCACTTTCAAGTTTGTCCATTTGTAACACGCATTCTCGCATGATTCTCGAATTTCTGCACTTAAAAAGATGGGCGAGTTTCATTTGAGTGTTCATTGATCCAATAGATCTATATGCCTCGGAGTATTGAGACAAGGTGCAACGTATTTTGATCAACACATCTTTTTTAGATACAGAGGGTGTTAAATGAAGTTCCTTCATAAGATCATTGCTTTCACAAATGTAATTACAAAATGATGTTTATCTAAGAAAATTGACTAGACTAAAATGTTAGCAACTAAATTTTAGAAGCTATATTGATATATTAAAAGCTTTCTTTGCCTTGTGTTATAAATAATATGGATGTTATAGGAGTTTTTATGATTAGACTTATATTTTTTGTTTCTTTTGAGTCTTTTAGAATGATAATCTACAAATTATATTTTCTTTCATCATCTTATTTTTCAACTTCTTTTTGATATGATATAAGTTACATTATGTCATTATTAAAAGAAATCTCTTAAATTCTTAATAATCTCACCTAAATTCAAGAAATCACTTATTACCTTTGTTCCTTTTTAGTTGTGAATTAAATTTTGCACAATCAATAGTTAGGAGTGTAGTTTAACTAATATAAATCTTTATTAATTCTTTACTTTTGTCCCTCTAAACACTAAATAATTAATTTTTTAAGTTGACAAGTATTTAGAAACATCTATATTTAAATATACAACAATTAAAAAGAAACGGGAAAAATGTCATATGAAAATTTTTCTTTTCATTTTAGATATTACTTAATTCACAATTGGTGAAAAGAATTAAAAACTATTAGACAAAAAAAAAAGTGATAGACCATAACATTATATGATAATCTATTTTATTTTTATTTTTGTTCACCTTATTTAAACATCTCAAAAGTTATCAAACATAAGTATTAATAAATTATTATGATAATAAAAGTAGAAAATGAGAGGACTCATGCAACTCTTAATGCTTACTAGAGACTTGAGAGTACAGTACCTATAAATGTTATTTATTACATAATTAATATCCTATTTATGAAAAAATAACTAAAAATAACGGATAAGATGAAAGGACTTATGTAAATTTCTAATAATAGTAGAAGAGAGGATTTATATAAGACAATTTTTTTTTATTTATGTATAGAGGTTACTTAGTATAGTAATTATAAATATTTTTATTTACATAATTAACGTTTTATTTATGAACAACTAAATAAAAATGGATAAAATAAGGATTTACGTAAATTCTCTATTACTAAATAAATATTATCATTTATAACAATTGAGTAATATTTATAAATATTTAAATATGAATAAGAAGTAAAAAAATCTGTGTATCCTTCTTCTCAACAACTCATCTTCATTTAAATGTATGATTTCTCATAACTTTACCATTATAAAAAATATTATGTAGAGTATAGAAATTCAATCAATTCTTGATTATCGTGCGAAGCACGAATCTTTCACTAGTGCACTTATAATTCTTTAAAGCTTAGAATTAAATGACATGAATCTTATGCATCAAATAGAGGATTAATATTTTTTGTTTTATATATTAAATAAGGTATAAGGTAAACCTAAATAAGTTAAAGGAAAAAGACTCAAATATGTCACTGAACTATCAGAAATTACTCATTTAAGCCATTCGTTAAAATTTGGGCTCATTCATTCCATCGCCGTTATAAAACTGGTCCAGCCATGCCATTACTTTTTAACGATGGTTTTCTAAAAAAACTGCTTTGCCACGTGGCCTCTTATTAGAGGTCCACGTCATTTTTTTCATTTTTTTTTTTTTTTTTAGTTTTGATCCATTAAGAAGAATTCACCCACACCCAACCTATCACCTTAACCCACTTTAATATTACTCTTAATTTTGACCCTAGATTTAAACATATATATAATCATTTAGTCTTCGAACATAGACTTTACACACTTGAATACTACGTTTATAATAATATAGGTTAGAATAATTAATAATTTAAAATGAAAAATGAATAAATTGTGATTAAAAATTAATTTGTTTTGACTCTCGAAATCTGAACATCATCACATAATTTAGGACGAAGAGAATACCACATAAATGAAGGACCACAACTTTTAATTAGGAAGAATACCTAAAAATCCCTTCTAAATTTGGATTATAAGTTTTATAATTGAATTATTGGTAGTCTTAATTATTTCGTGAATTTGGCTATTTGGTAGCCTTTATACTCTTTAATGTGGACGAGACGTAGAGCATAACTTTTTTCTACGTGGGTGGATTCTTTAATATACACATTAAATATCCCATTAATATACACACAAATAGTGTCTGCGTGAGTAGGTACCAAACAACACTAAAAAATATGTGGACTGAAAATACCCTACGTACCTGGATGGTGGTCTTTTATTTATTTTATATTTTTTTTAACTCTAACACGCCTAAAAATAAATTATTCTCTAAGTCTCGTTCACGTTAAAGAGTATAAAGGCTACGAAATAGCCAAGTCCACGAAATAATTAAGACTACCAATAATTCAATTATACAACTTATAATCCAAATTTAGAAGAAATTTTTAGGTATTCTTCCTAATTAAAAGTTGTGGTCCTTCATGTATGTGGTATTCTCTTCGTCCTAAATTATGTGATGATGTTCGGATTTCGAGAGTCAAAATAATTTTTTTTTAATCACAATTTACTCATTTGCCATTTTAAATTATTAATTATTCTAACCTATATTATTTTAAATGTAGTATTCAAGTGTGTAAATTTAATGTTCGAAAACTAAATAATTATATATATGTTTAAATCTAGGGTCAAAATTAAGAGTAATATTAAAGTGGGTTAAGGTGATAGGTTGGGTGTGGGTGAATCCTTCTTAATGGATCAAAACTTAAAAAAAAAAAAAATGACGTGGACCTCTAATAAGAGGCCATGTGGCAAAGCAATTTTTTTGAAAACCACCGTTAAAAAGTAATGGCATGGATGGACCGGTTTTATAATGGCGATGGAATGAATGAGCCCAACTTTTAACGGATGACATAAATGAGTCATTTCTGATAGTTTAGTGGCATATTTGAGCCTTTTCCCTAAGTTAAAAGATGCTACTCTGTTTAATTTTTCTTATATCCTCTCTATTTTAGTTGGTCACGAAAAGAAAATATTTTTTCTAGCTAAAAATAAATTAAAGAAATGTTATTTTTCATAACTTTTTCCTTTGTTTTTTTTCTCATCCGGTGTTCATACTAGAATCAAAGTCCGACTAATCCAAATTCACACTTTATAGGACACATTTGAGATCCAACAGAATTTCTTTCTTTCTTTCTTTAATAATACAAAACTCATTTTTCATTCTCAATAAAACTTCCTTTACTGCTACCGAAGATGTAACTTTTACACACTGGTTAAGTAACTACAGAGATTGGTCTGTCGTATCAATATTCACATAGATTCCAGCATGTACATTCAACTGAACTAGAACACTCAACTTACAAAATCAAAATCATCTTTAACGTGTTCAGGGTCTATTTTTTTTTCAAAAATTCACAATTTGTCTTTTTTTTATCAAAAAAGTAATTTAACAAGAACGTATCCTTGCCAAATATAATGTCTTGCCTTGCCAAGGAAAATATAGTTTATTCAAAACAAAGCCTAGTATTTCAAACACACAATTTTAGAATAACAATACAATACAACTTACCCAAACAAACAACAACATTAAAACACACACTTTTAGAATAACAACACAATACAATAACAACTACCAAAACAAACAACAACATTAAAACACACACTTTTAGAATAACAACACAATACAATAACAACTACCAAAACAAACTACAACAGTAAAAATTGAAGCTCAAGTATGGTGACACAAAGTGCCATGACTACAAACATCGGATGATTTATCTTGCCAAGTATCAATTTTTCTTAGGCTTCTCTGAATATTTAGTTCCGACCCCATAACTTAAGAAGGACCATTTTAAGTCAAAATCATTAGATTATTTAACAATATATCTCATAAAGTTTGAAACTTGTGAAGGATTTAATATATAATCCTTAACTTCTTCAACTTGAATAATAACTAAACATGCGACTAGTGATAATAAACTCACATAAGCAATTAGTCCGACCTACTGAATAATAAACATATTCACTTAATAACCCTATTAATGCTTGAATTCCATACAAAAATTATTATAAATAAATATAAAGGAACGAATAAGAACCTGTGTGGTAAAACAACTAAAGTACAAGCAAGGACGCCTTCACCGGAAACTCGAAATAGGGATCAAAGTCAAACTCCGATCCACGAATCCTTTGGAAAACTCTCTTTTTCTCACTTAGTGTTTCTTTGTTTCTCTATTTTCTTCTTTCTGTTTTTTCTCTCTAACTCTATGATCTGGGTTGCTCTTGTCTTTTCTCCTTCTCTTTTACTCTAAGTGCCTGTTTGGATGGTGGTTTCCCATGGTATGATATGGTTATCAAGGAAACCATGTTTGTTTTGATTGTTGTTAAAAAGGTATGTTATGATATTTTTCATTGTTTTGGTAACCATGAAATCCCTCAATTTTTTGAACCACCAAAACCACTAATTTGGTGGTATCCCATGGTTTTATTATTTCTTTTTTCAATTATACCCTTACATAATATTGTCTAATCCTAGTTTACCCTTTATCCTTCATTGGTGGATAACATGTCCCCATCTCTTATTAAGCTCTATATTCCTCAAAATAAATTTCGTCTAAAATCCCAGATTTAGTATCTTCATATTGCGCACCACATTCTGCTATGCATATCTAATAATGCACTTGACAAAATCTTTCAACACGCAAGAAATAAAGGTAACGTATATGTAGATTGTAATATCAAAAGCGAAGGAATTACAAGAACAATAATTTAAATTCTCTGACTTTTTGATATGTCCTCATCGATTAATGAATTTGCTGAGAAGGCGAGACTTTCACAATAGTGGTGTAAGCAGACTTTCACAATAATTTAAATTCTCAGACATTTTGATTTGTCCTTTCTATTTCTTGATTATTTACAAGGCATGATTTGTGATAAATTTGTGCAAAAAAAATTATTTTTGATAAATTTAAAATTTATAATAATTAGAGGGACATTTTTAATAAATTTATCTGTTACGATACAGTAACATGCCATCAACCCTAACAAAAAACTGTTATTAAACAATAGTGAACCATACAGTTCATCCAAACATTATATTGTATTATACTATACAATACAATACCATACCATACTATACCATATATTATGAAACCATGACAAACCACCATCCAAACAGAGTGTAAGAGTTGTTGTGGTTCTCCTCCTATCTGTTTCTCTCTGTTTGCAGTCCAAGTTTCAAAGTGTTCTTCTCCCTTCTTTTTTTCTATCATTTCTTCTCTAATCTTTCTCGTATTCTCTCTTGTTTTCTTTTGTTTTTTTGTCGTCTCTCTTTCCTCCTCTTCCCTAAGTTTCTCTGCATGTACTTTATATATAATGCATGTGTGTTGTATATATTCATACTGTAGGGTTGTGTGTTGGTTACGTGAGGGAATGAGGGTGTGAGGAAAACGTGGGGAGAGGTTGAGGGGAAAAGGGGATTGTGTAGATGGGTGTGGGAAGTTGGGATAGTTTAGGATTATAATTATATATATATATATATATATATATATATATATATATATATATATATAATAACTATATGGCTTGGCAAATATAGGTTTCTAATTATCCCATTTAGCCTAAATTTCAATTAATTACAATACATAGTCCCTCTTGCCTATTAAATAAAATTCATAGCCTCTCTCATTTATTTTTTCTTTTACTTTTTTTTTTCTATTATTCTCTTTTTTCAGTTTATTTCTTCATTTTGTCTTTTCCTTTTCTTTTTTTTTTTCATTTTTTTCTTTTCAGATTTTTCTTTTTTTTTCCTTTTCATTTTATCTCCTTTTTTCTATATTTTTTTCTCTCATTTTTTGTTGTTGTTATATTTTATATTTTATATATTTTTTTATTTTATGATTATTTATATCATACTATATATTTTAAATAAATTTATTATTTATAGTTGAATAGTTTAACTGTGAATATGTACAATTTATCATTTATATTTGTATACAAATAAGTTTATGAGTTAATTTTATTTGTTTGGGTATCATTAATATTTGTATTTCAAATTTATCATTTATATTTAAATTAAGCAAGTATCATTTTGTATGCATATGCTTCAAGTTGTATAAACATGTATCATTTGATGCAAATGTAACATTCGTATTTGTATAATTTATCATTTTATAAATATAAGTGTTCATAGAAAGAAAAATATTTTTTTTTCAATTATTCAAGAATACAAATTATCTTGCCAACTATAAGTTCAAACATAAATAAATAAAATAAATTAAATTACGAAAAAAAATACAATATACGGTCAACTTACAAAATAATTCTGTAAAAATACAAGTTCACCAATAAAAATAATACACACAAAAAAAAAAAAATGAAACCACAAAATATAAATACAATGTCCAGTCAATTATAAAATATAAATACAAAATAATTCTTTAAAATACAAGTGCGAATGGTATTAAATATAAATGATGGTGCGAACTAGCAAACATAAATACAAGTGCGAACTATAAAATACAAATACAAATACAAATACGAACTATAAAATACAAATATAAATGTGAACTATAAAATACAAATACAAATGCAAACTATAACATACAAATACAAGTGAGAACTATAAAATACAAATATGAATGCGAACTATAAGATCTATACAAATACAAGTACGAACTATAAAATACAAATACAAATATAATTGTATTAACGAATATAAAAATATAAATGATAATGTCAATACAAATATGGTAAAAAAATATGGTATTTTTATTATTATTCGTGACTTGTACTCGAGTTTTCATATTTTCGAAAATACAAAAATATAAGATAGAAATAAAAGAAAAAAAGAAAAAAGAACAAAAAAAAAGAAAGAAAATAGAAGCTAGAGATAGAAAAAAGGAATGAAAAGAAAGAAACAAAAAAAAGGAAAAAAAACAAAAATATAAAAGAAAAGAAGAAAAAAATACAAAAAATAAAAAGAAAGATCGAAAAAGAAAACGAATATAGAAAAAAAATCAAAAAGTAAAAAAAAGGAAAAAGAATAAAATAAAAATAATGATGGTAAATACAAATACAATGTGCGGTTATGATGTTTCCGTCATCATCTATGGTTTGTATTCGATGTAGTCATATTTTTTGAAAAATAAAAAAATAAAATATAAAATGTGATTAATATATTTATGTTTTATATGAATACAACCTGTTGAGTAAAAGTGGATACAACGGATGTGAATCGAATACACCGACTATAAATGGTAATATTATAAATGTGACTATGGAAGGTGAGTTTTGTGCCAAACTATCGCTATTTTTGAAAATTTATATATATATATATATATATATATATATTAAAAGTGTGAAGACCCTAGAAAAGTGATTTGAACTTTTAACCCTTCATTAAAAGATTGTCCTTTAGATAAAAACGTCTTTTTACTATTTACCTAATAATATTTAATTAATTTTAGGACTTCAAAACCTACTAAAATCGAATTCTTTCCCCCCTCTTTTTTAGGACTACGTATATTTTTTGTTTTTTAAATAAAACATGAACTCTATTTTGTATTATATAAAAGGAAAGCAAAAGTCTATCAAAAACTAAAAAGGGTAAAAAAAAAATCACTCTTATTTATGTTAGTTTAGTTTATTTGGAATTTAAAATACTCTATTATTGATAAATAATTAATGAAAAAAGTAAAAATCAATCATATTTATATAATTTCTTTATTGAAGAAAAATGTTTTGAACTTCTATAAATTGAGAATTCTTTTAGAAAAATATAATAATATCTAATATGAACATATGGAACAAGATATATTTATTTTTGTTCTTAAATGATTCTTTATTATTTGATTTGAATTTTTTTCTTTTTTTGGTCGCCAAGATACGTCAAAGAAATATATTTTTGTAATATTTAATTTACTTAGATGCATTGATTTCGTAGTTTTTTTTTTTTCCAGTTTTGTAGGTATCTTGAAGATGAATGATGATTAAGATGATATAGACAATTAATGATCAAAATTTTGAGTCATATAAAATATTATGATTATTTTCTTCTTTCTAAAACACCAATCGTAATTTAAGGGGCTGTCAATATATTTTACACCTACCTCATTTGTATCTTTGATGTTTACAACTACTATAAATCTAATTAGATAAATTCTCTTATTATTTGAATAAATATCGTATTTAGTGTAGCGTTTAAATTCATTATAGTGAGGTACACGCATGAGGTCCGTACACCTAAACTAGTATATATATATATATATGGATGGATGGATGGATAGATAGATAAATAATTATTTAAATGGACATATATATAGGACAGACTAAATAGCTAGACAAAGATATAATTAAGGAAAAAATTAAAATCAATAGATTATTTATAAAAATCAAAATTAAATGATATTTTTTTTTTAAATTTAACTCTCTCTCTATATAAATAAATTATTTAAAATTTTCTTGTTATTTTTTTTTAAAAATAAAAATAAACTATATCCTAAAATTTAACTCTATTTTTTGAATCTCTTTTCACAATTTTTTTTCTAATGAAACTTGCTAAAAAAATGAAATAAAAATTAAAATAATATTTATAAGTAAATAAATATTTAATATCAAAAAATAGGTTAAAGCTTAAGGAGGGTCACACCAGCCCCCTCCTCCACAAAAAAATAATTTAATTTTTATTTATTTTTAAAAAAGTTTTAAAATTATTTTCTTGCCCCACCCTTCTTACTATATTCGTTCTCATTGTTTTTTGTTAGATATATAAAAATACTTTTAGAAAATATTTTCTTACTTGCATAACAAACACAAGAATACAGTAATAAACAACTTATTTTCCTAGAAAATGTTTTCCTCCTTCATATTGAATTCGCCCTAAAAAAATATTTTATTGGGTCAAAAATTATTTATAAAAAGTTCTACTCTTTAGCTAAACACTAAACAGTATTTTTAGAAAAATATTTTTTCATTCACCAACCAAATAATAAAAAATAATTTTTAAAAAATATTTTTTCACTTACCAACCAAACATAAGAAAGTAAGTAAGAAACCAACTTCTTTCCATAAAAATATTTTCTAGAAAAATATTTTCCGTGAAAAACATGTTCCTTCATACCAAACACAGTCTTAGACTCCGGAACCTTTTGTTGTACGGGTAATTCGTGGTGTTTTTTTTTTTTCCTTTTCCTTTTTAAAGCTGTAAAGATTATTATTTATGTATTTAGAGAATTTGTGACATATTAATCTTTTCTTTAATGAAATTAGTATTAGTATCCGCACGATGTGCAGTTAATGTCAAATGAAACTAATTATAAAAAATTATTATCTTATAAATGATTTCTTCTATCTCAATATATAAACATATTTCTATTGTACGTGATTTTTTAATCTCAATTTACATATTTTTATCTTTCAATTTGAGTTCAAATTCAAAATATTTATTTTAATTTAAATATTCAAACCTATCTTAATCATTAATCATTTTTTCTTTGGTAGATAACTTTTGAAAGTTTTATTATCTTTTATTTAGAATCGATTTTGTTAAATATTTCTTAAGAACATACAATTATAATTTTATTTATTTGATTACATTTGAACGGTAAATATTTCAATTCTTTAGTAACACAAAACAATAATTATTTTGTTTAATAACATTTAAACTGTAAATATTCTATTTTTTTCTAATAGTGTCAAGTAGTTTGTTCTTAATATGTTAATTGACTTCGGACACTATGATTATTAAAAAAAGTTATTTGTTGTGATATAAAGTTTAACTGTCATCTTTTTAATATAATATAATATAATATAGATATAACATAGATATTATTTTTATTTAGTATTATTCCTTATATAGTCATATTTGAAATGTAAATATTCTAGATTCATATAAAAATAATATTATATGAATAGTTTTTGTATTCCAATTTCGTAGTAATATATAATGATAATTTTCTTTATTCATAATATTCAAATTGCAAGTTAACAACATTGATAATACTTCGATTCCTAAGAGAGCAAATTGGATTGTAAGGAAGATTGTTGGTGCCAAGGACTGGTTTCCCAATGAAAATGTGCAGGCATAACTGAATAGTTTTTGTAAGAAGGGAAAATTCAACATCAAACTAGCCTACTCGTCCTTTATCCCTCAATGCCTCAAAGTTACATGGAAGAGTATCACAATAGGGGTTGGTATCATCCTAAGGCATCAATTCATCACTTGGTTAGCACTTCAACAACGGCTAACCATAGTTGATCGATTGTACAGATGAGAGATTCAGGTGTCCAAAGAATGTGTATTATGTGACAGTGGATTGGAGGAGACATTCTCCCACTTTTTTTTATGACTGTACATACTTTAGCACAATTTGGAGGGGCTTATTGAAATGGTTAAATGTCACAAGGCAACCCACATGCTTGAAAACTGAAGTTAGATGGCTGGAGCAAAGAGTTAAAAGTATAAGACACAAAGTTGAAGTCCTGCGGGTTTATTTTAATGCAACAGTTTACCACGTTTGGTTGGAAAGAAACACCAGGCGATTCTAGGGGTTGCAGTGAGCACGTTCTGATAGAGTGAAGGAGATAACAGTTCAGCTACACCTCCGAGGGGTTCATCAAGCTAAAAGGAAACAATTACTAGAGGCTCTTAATATTTACCCAAAAAAAATATAGTAGTACAAGATGCTTTTTTATTTTAGGAATGTTTCATAATTCTGAGGTCTAGTTCTAATGGACTCATGAACTAGCTGTTGTAAATTGGATCACTTTGATTGAATAAAATTCTTCTGTTTCCACCAAAAAAAAAATATCCACATTGCAAGTATTTAAATTTTTAGTAGCATTGTTTTCCTTATTTGATGTAAAGATTCAATATAAATGAGTATTAATACAAAATTCAAAACCCAAAACTAATTACATTAACGAACTTAAAAATAAAAAATCGCAGATCAATATAACACCTGCCAAAACTGCTACCAAAGAAAAAAGTCATCAAATTTATTAATATCTCATGGTATTTTTTCGTCCTCTTTATTTTAAAAGAATAAAAAATATAAAAAAATCTATATTTGTCTATCTATAATCTATATCTATAATCTATAGTATATTAAAAGTGTGAATACCCTTATAAAAGTGATTTTATTATGAAATAATAAGGAAGAAGAGTAGATCGAGGAGAGAATAATTGTTATTTCTCTTGAGGGATGAGAGATCGGGATTCTTGAGAATGATTTACAATGAATAAAACCCCTATATTTATAGGGGAAATTACTCCTAATTTCTCTCTAAAAGATAAATATCTCATATCCTGATAGATATTAAATAGATCTTGATAGATCTCATCTATATTCTCTATAGACATTCACTATAATGTAAATACATTTACAATGCTCCCCCTTGAATGTCTAATTAATAGATAATGTGCCTCGTTAAAACCCTACTATAAAAATCCAGTGAAAAAAAATCTAGGGAAGAAAAAAGAGTACACATCTCTAATAATACACAATTCGGTAGCCTCAGTAAAAACTTTACAAGGAAAACCCAATGGGACAAAACTTTGAAAAAGAAAAAGTGTACAACAGGTATTTGCTCCTCCCGATGAGAACATCAATGAACTTTGGCATCCCAATCTTGTGCACCTTATTCTTGAAAGTTGCAGTTGAAAGTGACTTGGTGAATAAATCATCCGCATTACCACTTGAACGAATCTGTTGCACGTTAATATCACCATTCTTTTGTAGCTCATGTGTATGGAAAAACTTTGATGTAATGTGTTTCGTTCTATCTCCTTTTATGATCCCTTAAGATGTGCTATGCATGTTGCATTATCTTCGTATAAAATTTTGGGTACATTGTTACATTTCAAACCATATTTTTCTCGAATGAATTGTATCATAGACCTCAACCATACATATTATCGGCTTACTTCAAGAATAGCTATTATCTTAGCATAGTTCGATGAAGTGGCTAGATAAACTGCTTTGTATATCTCCAAGTTATGGCAGTATCCCCACATATGAGCACATTGCATGTTTCAGACCGAGATTTATGTGGGTTAAGTAAATACCCAACATCAACATAATCAACAAGATCGAAACTGCAATCTTTAGAATAAAATAAGATCATGTCTTTTATCCCATTTCAATGTCTCCCAGTAGGAGTAGAAATATACCTTGCTAATAATTTGACTGAAAAGGCTAAATCAGGCCTTGTATCAGCAAGATACACTAGTGCACCACTTGCACTAAGATATGATAATTCATATTTCTCATTTCAGCAAATAATCTATTACTTTTGAAAACACTCCAAGAGTTCCAATGATTTTCAAGTTATAAACTTATGCAATATAAGAATTATGAATAAGTTTTCCAGAAACTTTTATATGCTTCAAACATTTTTAATCCTTACAAAGTTTCATATAAATTTTGTCAAGTGACTATATTCAGTATTTCACATGTGACATCGTCAAGTGTTTGGATTGTAAATCAAATAAGTTTTATGCTTACCAAGATGCATCATTTCATGTCACTTGATAAATGTTTCTACGTCAGTATGCTTAAATAAACATAGAATTTAGATCCTCGTAATCTCTTACAATATTACGCCAATATTATATCAAAGATATGGTTATGATATATCATTTTGTATCGATTCACAATGCGACATAACATTTTGAGATCTCATCACTTCATTATTTTCAGGTACATGAACCTCTCATAAGGTTTTATAAAGTGTTATGTCGTAGGCTCTTCAAGAGCAGATTGCCTTCTTATTCTGATTATTTACTCCTTATCTTTTTTGAGGATTATTTTATTTGGAACCGATTGGTCTACCACGCTTCACGCATGCATAGACGTTATCCTTTAGGGACACAAAATAACAACACTTGCAGCTTAATATGAGATACTTTCGACATTTGACTTGAATTCTCTTTTGAATGAGGATCTGATGATAATTCCTCATATATTTCTTAGTTGCTTATAATCTCCCCCTTATGTTAGAAAAACTAACATACATCCTCCATCTTCTTTGTGGAATCCATCTTTGTGCATCATGATATATTGATTAATCGTATACCGCAACACATTAACTATTAGATGAAATAGTTAGTTCCTGACCTTGAACCAATTGAGAGGGAAGAAATAATCATAATTTATTGGTCTAATGTATACAAGTGCTATTGTATGCAAAATATCATATTTCATACCAACACATGAAACTTTTCTCTCATTAACAATGGTTTAGCTATTTATCGAAGGAATTCAATGCCAAACCATCATCATCAAGATGAATTGTCTTGATTACACAATCTGAAAATTATACTCTTAACTCAATTTTATTGAGCAAACAACTTTATGAATGTCAAACTGCAGGTTGACAATAAATGTATAAGTGATCATCTTATATGGATGTATCTTAATAGATCACATGATAGGTGAACGGGCCCATATTCACCTTTTATACTTTTCAGATTTATGGGATCCAATCCCAACATTAGTTGGTCCAACCAACTTATCATGAGACCAAACAAATAAACAATTCTTGAAGAATCTTCTATTTCTTCAACATATGCCTAATACTCAATATGCACATTTTTGAAATATAACAATCGTTTATGTCAATTTATGAACTTTTATACTAGTAAACTCCAAGTTTATCATGACATGCGCCTTTTTGTTTTAGAGAATTTTAGATTTACTATTACATGAATAAATTTTCGAATTTACTACTTCAGAAGTAGATTTCAAAATAACTCTTCTTAGTTATTCTGCCTCATTCAGAGGTGAGTTGTGATACCATCATAATCAAGTGCGTGTTTGTATTAAAACAATCGAAATCCTCATTCTCCAGGAATGAAATATAATCGTGCCCTAAGTCTATCAAATTTTGATAGCTTATAACCTCTTTCATGATATTGCTACTTCAGGAGCAAATCGAGGCATACATATAATATAGAGAATTTCTCTCTAACATATCCTATAGTCATATAATAAGCGTGTGAAAATATTATCACTTTTCATGATTATTAGTATATTGTTAATCCACGCTTATATTCGTACACTCAATCACTTGTCTTCTTTCAGATATATTAAGAATTGCTACCACATTCACTTCAGGGAATGAAGCATATTCAATGAGACATATTTTCCTGACTTCTCACAAAAAAACACATTACTTTGCCTTAGCGATCATTATATCACCAATACGGTGTATTGAGATTCAAACTCAATGTCCTATTCATATTCATATGAAGGCGTCTTAGGCCACAAATTGATGGGGTTTGAACCCAACATCTTATTTTCATGATGCATGCATTCATATCGTGTTTTGAGAGGATGGCCATCTTCAAGTGGTCAAATCTTTCTTTTAGGCTATTCCACAAAACAAGTGGATCCTTAGTAGGGTATTCAATTTTAATAATTTCGTTAAGATGATGACGCAAGAAAATCATAACCTTAGCACAATTTTGATTAGATGTTGTATTTTCTTTCTTTATGATATTTCTAAGACCCATAGAATCTAAGTGAATTTTAGCATTCAATACCCATGAAAGGTAGTTCTTGCTCGAGGCAATGAACTCAAATTTTGTAAGATTATTAGCAATATGAAAAAAAAGAAAATAATACCGTAGACTTCAAATTTGAGATGACAGAGTCTCGTGCAGACAACGTGTTATGAAATAATAAAGAAAAAAAGTAGAGAGAGAGGAGAGAGTGATAATGCTCAAACTACAGCTCTCGTAAGAGTGTAAGTGATCGTTGTCAAATATAGAACCCAACTGGGTTGGGTGTCGAATCCCACAGGGAATACTTGGTCACTAAGTAAGCGACGATTATTAGACTTTTGATGAAAGTTCTGCGAATAAAGGGGGGATTTTGTGCGTGCAAATAATGTAAACAAAATAGTAGAGTAAAAACGGAATACTTGGTAGGTTTTAATCAATGAGAATTGAGAGTTAGGGTTATGTCCACCTTATGAGTTCTACGTATCTATTGGCTATGAGTTATGCAGAATTCAGACATGCATGTGCTTATAGAGATTCGTATTCTATGGTAAATCCAGGCGTCTTTCGACCATCAAGGATTATTTCACTTTAACTCTTTCGAGCTTAAAGCGTATCTAATGGTACGAATTCTCTAAGAGGTTAATCCAGTTACGGCACTAACTTTTAAACAGGGTTTAGTAGACCTATTTCCTTGACATTCTCTCTTTTCCAGACATGTAACTTTTCTTTCGAACAAGTTAATGCTATACTGGCGTATTCTATATATTTTCAACCACAAGAATTTAAATTAAGATGAAGAGAGTAATGATATAAGCACCATACGTGTCGAGAATTCACAAACTCATAGCAATAGATAGTATCTCATAAGGCTTCCATAACCCTAACAGAGAAGTTTAGCTATTCATGAGTGCAACGGAAATCATAATAGACATTATCATTATACCAAAATAAGAGTCTAACATGAAGTATGCTTTGGTAGTGCTTGTGGCGTGAATTCCTTGCAAATAGCGTTTCTCTTGTAATGAAAATTAAAAAGTCGAATAGATGAAGAGAAGGGAAGAAGAATTAATTGAAAGAGAATGAGTGAGTTGAATGAATTGTATGAATAGAGAGAGATAATAATAAAAACTTCAGCAACATAGGGTATTTATAACACCCATATCCTATTCCTACTAGGCTACTACGTACTTATCCTAATCCTACTAGGTTACTGCATCCTTATCCTAATCCTACTAAGTTACTGCTGATCCCCAAAGTCTTTAAAAATGCTGTTTTTGCCCGGGACAAGTTATCCATGCATCACTTTCAGTCCATAGGCGTCCAAACGCTGCTTTCCTTCTTTTGTGAAGCTTCCTTGGGTGTCAAGTTATCCATAAAGTGCTGGAATCTTCATCGTTTATACCTGAAAACTTGCTAATCACGTTTGTTAGCTCACTTACAGGAAAAAGGACTAAAAGTGCATGAATTATATATTTTGTTCTCAAAACTTAGCTAAAATATGGGTAAATTAAGGTGCTTTAGGCGTGTAAATACGCCTATCATCAACACCCCACACTTAAAACTTTGTTCATCCTCGAACAATATATCATGTCCATATAAACATCTACTTAGGGTTTCACAGTAATAGTACAAAATATTCATCAAGACAGGCACAACAATTATTAACAAAGAGTAGTTTTCTAATCACTTCTAGAAATAATTCAACCTCTAATATAGACTCGTGATGATGGTTAATTCGTATCCACAAGTTAAGCCACAAAGAATCATACAAGACTACCCAAAACTCATCAACCATGTGTGTCTCACATAAGATATTACCCATAATCACTCACAAGTATTGGATTTTTTAGAACATGGGTATA
This sequence comes from Capsicum pubescens, assembly GCA_030864215.1. Taxonomy (NCBI): domain Eukaryota; kingdom Viridiplantae; phylum Streptophyta; class Magnoliopsida; order Solanales; family Solanaceae; genus Capsicum; species Capsicum pubescens. The sequence continues at coordinate 300,464,910 of CM061548.1, read as the reverse complement.
AGCTTCTCCTTGCTCTCACTCTCACAAAGAATTCATATGTTGCAACTGATGACCATAGTCTTGCCCTTAGTGTAATTCTCTACTAATATCAGAATGTTAAGCTTAGGATCAATTAGGTCTTTTACAGGTTGTAATGTAGGCTAAGGGACGGGTAAGACTATTTTGGCCAGAAATAGTGACTATGTTCCTAAGCGCTTTAATACATCACATTATGCCATTAACACTGTCTTTTAATCAACCCTGCTACCTTTCTTTCATCTATCACCCCTTTTCGCCTATTTTGCCATTCAAGCATAACTATCTTTTTATTTAATCATAAACACAATTTATCTTTTTGTTTTTCTATTTCTTTTTCTTTTCTTTTCTCTTTTCATAACACACCTCTATGATGGCAATTCTTTTTTCATAACAAATTCAAGCACCAATACATTCTAAGGCATCACACTCACCTAATTTCCTCTTATTTTGTCACATGACTTTACAATTTAAAGCTCTTAGGAATTTGGATCAAATTATGGTCTTGAAAAAATGGATTAGGCTACATATGAGGCTGTCAAAGAAAATGGCTAAAGGCTCAAAGGGGTTGACTAGGATAATGTCCACGGGTAGGTAAAACGAAGGTAAAAAAGTACCGGTTGCCAAAGAAATGCCTAAATCATCTCCTAGACTCACACTCTTTATTTCGCTTTACACACACACCAGGAAAGTTCTAGCATCATCCACAAACACAGAATATACTGTCACCTCACACACACAAGGCACATGGTCGACTTTATTGGGAGCAGTACAGACTCTTGACCCAACAGATGAAGGAATTAAACCACACACTTATCACATAATGAGTCACATTTAGAGCCTAAATGTCTCAATAGTAATGATTCTAGCACAAACTCTTGTCATAACACCATGCCGCTTATCAGAACAATTTCATGCATCAAAATCTACGACAAAAAAAATATGATCATAAATGTAGGCAAAGAAGTACAACATATGAATACCAGTACCCCACACTTAGATGGGACACACTGCCCTCAGTGGAAAATAAATATGGAAAACCTGATTAGTCGGACTCCTCTTCTATGTCTGGGGTCATTCCCCCTGCGTCGGAATCATCATCAGAGTCGTCATCCTCAGAGTTTTCTCAAATTGTACCCACTTGATCCAAAAGTGCGTTGAGGTATTTGTAGTGAGGAGGATTCATCTTACTCTTTTCTTCCCCTTTTCTGGCCTTTCTGTGAGGTGGTTGCTTTGTCTTTTCCTTGGCGTGCTTTTGGTGCCATTGTACCTGAGATTAAAATGATAGTCATGTTAGCTTTATCTCGGTAGATACAGTCGACAAAAAAAAATAGTAGTGGCACCACCCCACACTTAATTTGTTGGCACAAACTAATTAAGTGAACATTGTCGATTACTCAGACTTCATCGATATACGTTTAGGCTTTATGTTCCAATAATATGTTCAACACAGTCATACTTTTATGTCGTCTTAACTATCCTTTCCAACTCTATTTCATGTAATCTTGATCATACTTTCATGTTTGGATTAATGCACTTTTTGAACAAGACTACTACATAGAGATCGTATCAAGTTATGGCATAGAAATAATCACAACATCTCATGCTTGTATTCAATCATGATCTTTATCTCGATGAACGAGTCATTCAAACATTCAAGCATTCAATTTTGAAGATTATGCAATTAACTTCACCATGTCGACTCCGCAAAAGTATGACAGTGTATAACAATCAAATACAAGTCAGAACAAAATCAAGAACACCCACACGTATTCTTTCACTCAACGAGATATATCACAACAAATCAACCACATTCAAATCACCAATACTACTTCAAGATTTAACAATTCATTATAGGCGTAGTAGTGTATTACTTACGGAATATAAAAGAAGAACAAAGAAGTACTTACTTGGTTGATGGCCTCGGAAGATGTTCTTGCAAAGTAAAAGAGAAAAAGAAAAATTTTTGAGAGATTTTGGAGAGGTAGGCGGCACTTAGGTTGAATTTGCAATGCATTTTTGTTCTAAGACTAAGGTTCTATTTATAGGACAAGCTTGGGTCGGGTTTTGACCCATTTGGAATAGGATTTGGATGCCAAAAGTGACCATAGGCGGCGCCTATGCTATGGCATTGTTAAGCATAGGCGGCGCCTATGCTATGGCATACTAGATTCAGAGACAAAATGCCTTTGCATAGGCGGCGCCTATGCTATGGCATTGTTGAGCATAGGCGGCGCCTATGCTATGGCACTCTAGAATCTGAGAGTTTAGGCCATAGCATAGGCCATGCCTTGTTCGTGGCCTATATTTACATAGGCCTTGCCTTGTTCTTTGCCTATATTTTCATAGGAAATGCCTAACCCATAGCCTTTTGCTTCTTCATTCCTAACTTACCACCTTCAACATGCAATACTTCCAAATCAAAATTTGAAACCAATCTCCTCCTTTACACCTCTTGCACCTACATTTACTCAAAAACAACAAAAACGATTAGAACGATGGGTTGCCTCCCATCAAGCGCTTGATTTATTGTCACAGCACGACATAGCTATCTCGATTACTTAGACTTCATCGAGATAGATGGGGCATCATTTTCTGAATGGATTCAGACGACGCTGATGCTTACTTGTAGGCATGCAATCTTCTTTGATATGACTCTTGTGCATACATATCCCAGGAGGGATACCAATTATATTATTAATAGTCCAACCCATAGCTCTCTTGTATCTCTTCAGAGTAGAGATGAGAGCCTCTACGTGCTGTTCACTTAAATCATCTGCCACACTCACCAGAAGTGTATTTTCACCTCCCAAGGACGCATACCTTAGATAATTGGGGAGATCTTTCGATTCTAGCACTGGGGGCTCTTCAATGGAAGTCTTCGCTGTTGGTGACGGTTGATTCTTAAGATCAAGGTCCGGCTGCTTAGGAGTATGAGAATAGGACCCTATTTCTGTTAGAGCACACATAGTTTTTTATAATCTTCATCGTCCTCATGCTCAACATTCAGCAGCGCAGCAGACAATGGCTCAACAGTAAGCTGTTTCTCTACAAATAATTCTTTCTTATCCTCATAATGAACATCAGCTACGGAGAACACATTCATATCGCTGGGATGCTTCATTGCTTTGCATATATCAAAGCGGACCACTTCGTCATTCAACCGAAATAAAAGCTCACTAGCTCTCATGTCAATAAACACACTTCCTGTTGCAAGGAAAGGACGTCCCAAGATTATGGGAACTTCAGAATCCACCTCGCAATCCAAAATCACAAAGTCTGCAGGAAAAATGAAGGTAGACACCTTCACCAACACATCATTCAAGATACCCACAGGTCATTTTACCGACCTATCTGCCATCACGAGCCGCATATTGGTTGGTGTAGGGTCGCCCAACCCCAATTTTCTGTAGACGGATAGTGGCATCAAATTGATGCTAGCTCCTAAATCGCACAATGCCTTAGCAAAATTCATAGATCCAACCGTGCAAGGAATAGTGAAAGCACCAGGGTCTGCCTTCTTATGTACTAAGGACCTTGTGGCAATTGCACTGCAATGATGAATATTATATGCCGGCTCATAGCTTATTGCCCGCTTCTTTGTTAAAAAGTCCTTCATGAATTTAGCATATCCGGGCATCTGCTCTAGCGCTTCCACCAAAGGAACATTAATAGTCAGCTGCTTCAACATAGTCATGAATTTACTGAACCTGGTATCATCAGCTTTCTTCTTCAGTCTCTGCGAAAAAGGTGGTGGTGGAAGGGGAATTGTTTTCTCCACCACTTCCTTTTTATCTTGCTTCCGATTATCAACCTTTTCAGGAGTGTCGTCAGCCTTCTTCTTCAGTCTCTGAGGAAAAGGTGGTGGTGGAAGGGGAATAGTTTTCTCCACCACTTTCTTTTTACCTTGTTTCCAACTATCAATCTTTTCAGGCTGCAGACGTCTAGGGGTGGCGTCATGAACACTCTGTTCAGCTTCTTCGGCCTCTTCACATTCTTCATCAATAACATTATCCGCTATATCATCAACCACCTGCTTGTCCTTGGATGGATTTTCCAACACTTTACCACTCCGGGTAGTAATAGCCATGCATGATCCGTCGTTCCTTGGGTTTTACACCGTATCGCTGGGTAGTGTTCCAGCCTTTCTTTGGTGGAATGCCGCAGATAATTGACTCAATTGTTGCTCCAGCTGTTTTATTGAAGTGGAATGCGAGTCAACCAATTGCTTCATTGAGGACAGATCATTTATTACCTCAGTTACTCCTGTGCTGGTTGCCTCTACTCCTTTCAGCAGCTTAGCCATCATATCTTCCATGGACATATTTCCAGAACCAGATGCAGCGGCGTCACGTTTTCCAGGAGGAACATACAAACCACTCCTGTCGGTATTGTTTTTCCAACTACCTTGATCGCGGTCCTTGTATCCAGATTTATCATAATAGATCCGACCTTGGTTTCCTTGGGCATTGCCTCGGAAACCCCCCTGATTATTCAAGTAGTTGGCTTCTTCCTCTGAATCGGATTTGTCTCTTCCTTTTGACGCAACTTCTTTGACTTTTTCGGTCTTTCCTGATAATAAATGCTTGGTAAGAAGATCCATCTGCGTTTTCATGTGCGCCATATCTTGATCACGTTCCTCTTTTCTACGCCTCTGCTCTGCAGTCATGCCAACAGATACGGTAGAGCTTGCTACCTCAGAATCCCTGGTATGCCAAGCTCTACTCTGCTTTGTCATACGATCTAGCATATTACTTGCCTGAATAAAAGTGAGGTCCATGAATGATCCACCTACTGCGTTATCAACCACTGGCTTAGTCACCGAGTTAAAAGATCTGTATAATATCTCCATCAAGTGTACATTGGTCATATGATGGTTTGGGCATCTCATAAGCTTCTTCTTTAATCTCTCCCATGTTTCGTGGAGAGCTTCAGTTGGAAGCTGTCGAAAATTACTGATCTCATCTCTCAACTGCGCTCTCTTGGATGGCGGAAAGAATCTTTCTAGGAAAGCGTCTTTCAATTGCCTCCAATTAGTAATAGAATCAGGAGTCAGCCCATTCAACCATAGAGTTGCCTCCCCAGACAAAGACGATGGAAATAAGCGCAGCCGAATTGCATTTTGTCCAACGCCTGGATTGTCGAATGACTTGCATGTTGAGATAAAGTTGATCAGATGCATATTAGGATCATCGCCTGCTAGTCCACCAAATAATCCCTTGAGCTGCAATAGTTGAATCATGGTACTAGTGATATTGAACTTTGCTCCAGGTGCCAAGGGTGGAGGAATAATAGCTCCTGTGGCACCAGCTCCGTCCAGATCATTATCATCGAAAGGCATCTGCATAGCTCGGCGTTCATGCCTAAATCTGGCTTGACGATCTCTTCTGTTCGCAGGTGTCTCCACCTCATCAGCATGCCTCGGGTTTAGTAACTCATCATTACCCAAGTCCTCATCATCAGGATTTGTTGCCCGACCTGGGTTATCAATATTCTGTTGATGCACTTGAGCAGCTGCCAACGTAGCTAATCTAGCCTGCTCCTGTTGAGCAGCCCTTCTTTCAATGTCACGTTGTGCATCCATTCTGCCAATAAGTTGAGGTTCAGGATTTATGGGTAATAACGGTTGACCTGAACTTCGAGTGTTTGGCATGCACTTCAAACAAACCTGAATAAAACAAAAACAATAACTAAAAGTAAAATTCAAGAATTTTTGACCAAAGGGTCTAGTAACTATCACAAACTTAGTTGACAACTGTATTTCCCGGCAACGGCGCCAAAATTTGATAACGCTTAAACTACAGCTCTCGTAAGAGTGTAAACGGTCTTTGTCAAATATAGAACCCAACTGGGTTGGGTGTCGAATCCCACAGGGAATACTTGGTCACTAAGTAAGCGACGATTATTAGACTTTTGATGAAAGTTCTGCGAATAAAGGGGGGATTTTGTGCGTGCAAATAATGTAAACAAAATAGTAGAGTAAAAACGGAATACTTGGTAGGTTTTAATCAATGAGAATTGAGAGTTAGGGTTATGTCCACCTTATGAGTTCTACGTATCTATTGGCTATGAGTTATGCGGAATTCAGACATGCATGTGCTTATAGAGATTCGTATTCTATGGTAAATCCAGGCGTCTTTCGACCATCAAGGATTATTTCACTTTAACTCTTTTGAGCTTAAAGCATATCTAATGGTACGAATTCTCTAAGAGGTTAGTCCAGTTACGGCACTAACTTTTAAACAGGGTTTAGTAGACCTATTTCCTTGACATTCTCTCTTTTCCAGACATGTAACTTTTCTTTCGAACAAGTTAATGCTATACTGGCGTATTCTATATATTTGCAACCACAAGAATTTAAATTAAGATGAAGAGAGTAATGATATAAGCAACATACGTGTCGAGAATTCACAAACTCATAGCAATAGATAGTATCTCATAAGGCTTCCATAACCCTAACAGAGAAGTTTAGCTATTCATGAGTGCAACAGAAATCATAATAGACATTATCATTATACCAAAATAAGAGTCTAACATGAAGTATGCTTTGGTAGTGCTTGTGGCGTGAATTCCTTGCAAATAGCGTTTCTCTTGTAATGAAAATTAAAAAGTCGAATAGATGAAGAGAAGGGAAGAAGAATTAATTGAAAGAGAATGAGTGAGTTGAATGAATTGTATGAATGGAGAGAGATAATAATAAAAACTTCAGCAACATAGGGTATTTATAACACCCATATCCTATTCCTACTAGGCTACTGCGTACTTATCCTAATCCTACTAGGTTACTGCATCCTTATCCTAATCCTACTAAGTTACTGCTGATCCCCAAAGTCTTTAGAAATGCTGTTTTTGCCCGGGACAAGTTATCCATGCATCACTTTCAGTCCATAGGCGTCCAAACGCTGCTTTCCTTCTTTTGTGAAGCTTCCTTGGGCGTCAAGTTATCCATAAAGTGCTGAAATCTTCATCGTTTATACCTGAAAACTTGCTAATCACGTTTGTTAGCTCACTTACAGGAAAAAGGACTAAAAGTGCATGAATTATATATTTTGTTCTCAAAACTTAGCTAAAATATGGGTAAATTAAGGTGCTTTAGGCGTGTAAATACGCCTATCATCAGAGAGTAATTGTTATTTCTCTTGAGTGATGAGAGATCATCTTAAGGGATTCTTGAGAATAATTTACAATGAATAAAACTCCTCTATTTATAGGAGAAATTACTCCTAGTTTCTCTCTAAAAGATAAATATCTCTCTAAAAGATAAATATCTCATATCTTGATAGATATTATATAGATCTTGATAGACATTCACTATAATATAAATACATTTATAACATTTGAACGTTTTGCCCTTTTTAATAGTATTCGCAATAGACAAAATTATCTTTTCACTTATTTTCTCTAATTAAAATTCTATGAAAAAAATATTCTTTTCAGAAGAAATCGGCTAAACAAGTCCTAAAATTTAGGATTTCAATCGGTTTACAATTATATTTTGTACAAATTCTTTCCTTAATTAAATTAAATATAATAATTTAAATGCCTCATGATATGTCTTCTTCTTTTCTCACGTTAGAAGTTAACCTGGTCCAGGATACTTGCTTTCATCTTGTTTCTTTATGTACATGAAATCTTGTAACTCATAACTTTCTAGAGAAGACATGAAAAAAGATCTACATGTTCTCATAGTATTTTTCACTTTGGAGTAAGGAGTCTTGTGAGAAATTCGAAGAAGAAAGTTGCTCGGAAGATATATATCATTCCTCAAGATGATCAATAAGGGGATTTTTCTGATAATATGCCACAGTGGTGTCCCTTTTCAAAGTAGATATTGAGTGCTCTGATCTTGATGCTCGATTTTGGTATTTTAATAGGGTACTTTTCTACCGAAAAATAAAATCATCTAACTATTTTTTCATTTATTCGTCAATATTTATTAATAACTTGATTACGTATTTGGATGTGATTGTAATAAGTTCTTCATTAATTTCACTTGCAGTAAATTTGCTCCACTGTGTAGCATTTTTTTTTAAATAAGTTGTTTTAATTGTTTTGATGTTAATTTATTTTTTACCTTGTTTGATGGTAAATAATTAGATCAGATTATGCATGCAGAGAGCCTTGATAATCCGCTTTTCATGGCATCGTGGCAGAGGATCTCATCATCATCGAGAGAAGATCAATGAGTCCTCGCGAGGACTTTGAAAGAGGTAACGATCGATCTGAAGACTGAGATTTATGAGAAAACGTGTGGGATTGAGTAGAGAACGCATAACTTATTATTAGTTTTCGAGTCATGAAAAAAGTGTCTTTAAGGTAATTTTTCAATTGAGAAGATGCATCCATGCTTGAAAGAAAACTTAATTCTTCTAGTTTTAATGTTTCAAGAATACTATTATTCTTTTTCTACTTCTCACTTATCAATACACTTATTGTCTTTGTAAAGTTATTAGACCTTCAATCAATATATGAATAAATCTACAAAAACTATTATTTATTGATTCTTCAGTATTCTTGTATCGGTGAAGAAAGATTTTGTGGAGTAGGGCAGGTTGCAGATTTTGAAAATCTACTGTCGGGTGGGTTGCTTTAGTTTTTTTGTTGTGGATTACATAACTTGCAAAAGAGAACTAATATTTTCTTTACTTATTACTGTGTATGGATATAAATTTTAAAAATTTGAGAGACTTGTACCTGATAAGCTTAAATCAGCTTTTCACACTTAAGTAGGAGTACTGTTTAGGATTGTTTATGTATAAAATTCTAAAATTTATTAATGTTTTAAACTCTTTAAAATTCAAATATAACATAATATAACATTTTATCATCTTCACTATTGTAATGTGATTTGTTTTCCTCTTAAACTTAATTTAATACAGACATAACTGTGGGCGATGCAATTTTATTAAATTTAAATTCGTACAAAATTTGGATTATATTAAATTCAAAGTATATTAGTCCCAAATAAATATTGTGGATTAATATAATTGAATTAATTATTTAAGTCCAAATAGGTATGGATTTAAATAAGGCTCAATATTTATTGGGTTAGTCCATTAATTTGGGCTACAAATGATGAGCCCACTTTACTAAGACCAAGATATTGTCATATTCTAGAGGCCCAAATAAGCGCCACGTGTCAAATGATGTGGCATGCCAAGTCAAGTGAAGGAGCCAATAAGACCGTGCCACATGTCAAACTGATGCAGCAGACCCATGAAATAAAAGCCTATAAAAGACGCCACATCACTTAAATCTGATTGGTCAAAGGAAGTCCATATTCATCATGACTCTTCCTTTCCTACAACTATAAATAGGGGCCTCATAATTTAGAAAAAGGACCCCCAGAACTCTAACAAGTAGCAAGAGAAAGCTCATGGATCAAATGCCACAATTTCTCTAAAAAGCTCAAGCATTCAAATCAAGTTCATCAAGATTCAAGATCAAGACCGCAATATTAAAGAACAAGCTCAAAAGCCCTTGAATTCAAGCACAAGTCAAGATCAAGTCCCTCAAATCAACAAATCAAGTTCAAATTCAAGATCAAAATTTAAGCCCTTGAATTTATATTTGAAAAGGCGAATCAGAGGATTCATAGAGACTGTAAGACTCGCATTGAAATCAATAAATTGATTGTTGCAATATTTTTCTTGTCTCGATTTATTTATTTTTTGGTCCTCAAAAATTTTATTGTCTAACAAATTTTGGCATGCCCAGTGGGACTAAATCTGCTCTTCACCTCTTCTCTCATAAATCATATCTGCAAATCTATAGCTGCAGGATCGTAAAGATGAAAACGGTACTTCAAGACTCATTTTTGAGTTTCATCAAGTCTACACTCCGACAAGCCTTGAAGTAGGGGCATTTGTAGACATTGAAATTTTGTGGACTCTACAAAAAGAGTTCAATTTTGGTTAGAGTTCTTGAGCTACTTCACCCTAAATTTTGTTTGATGATTACCCTACCTAAACCCTAAATTACGTCGATATAAAAGGGGTAAAAATCCCTTTAAAGAGGCATCTCCAGTATCCCACAAATTCATAGGATATTCAAAAAGAGATCAACGATCTTCAAAGTCCCAATAAATTCATAGGATATTTATAGATCGAAACCTTTCCTTCTTGATAATCAAATACATCAAAAAGAAAACCTCCTTTCATGGATGTAACACCCCGATTTGCTGAACCGGAATACTATACCGTGCTCATGACCCCGAGGGGCCACAAGCTAATCCATGACTGATATCTATACCTGAATACTGCAAATCATGACATAATAATGCGGAATACGTAAAACTATAAGGCCATAAGGTTCAACTGAATAAAACCATGTATGAAAATCATAACGTCTATGTGGGTGAAAATACCCAAAATAACTCAATCAGAAAGCTAAGTCTGAACGTAAATCTGAACATAAATCTGAAAGCCTCTAAACTATCTAAATAAGGAGTTGAAAAAACATATCTCTAACTAACTCTGTAGCACTGAACTGAATAAATAAATAAATGTATCAAATTATATTATCCTCGAATCAATGAGGACTCACTGTCTCTGTGACTGGAATGCTACCGCTACTGCTGGGATGGAGCTCGTGTCTCGGAACCTATGGTGTAATATGAAAAGAAAGCACTATAGCACAAATGATTCAGTACAACTGGAGTACTGAGTATACGAGGAAGGTAGGCTGAACATAAAAAGGTTTCATGCATGAACAACACTGACCGACTAATATGAACGTGGGAGTGCAAACATACATGTATAAAAACTGGGACCGTGAATACATGATAGAATGACCTGTAAGCTAATACATGGTTTACTGATAATTTTCATGACTGATACTGCAAGATGATAACATGGACGACTGTATCTGACAGTCCTGTATATACTGAAATCTGAAGAACGCCCTGAGTTCTTTTATTGAGACTGATACTGAAACTCTGGGAGGTAGTGTTTAACCGACATGCCCCATGTATGCCGTTATGGATAAGTTGGGTCTAATCTCTGCCCCGACTGGAGGGTGTCAATACCGTGCCACGGGTAAGGACAGCTTGTAAGTGGCCCTTATCTGGAAGGTACTCAATGAGAACGGTGGGAACCCTAAACTGACAGGTGAAACCACCTCATCAACCCTAATCTGACAGGTTAAGATGTCTCAACCTACGCTGGCTACGTAGTTCTGGAACACAAGGACTGCTTCTAAGAATCACACCCTGAACTGGCGGGTGAGTTACCATCCTTGGGTTCACTCGGTGCTAACCTCTACTTCCATCTGGAGGGACTGGACATGAATAACTGACTATACATGACTTAATCTTACTGAATTCCGTTGACTGGCGGAATGTTACTGATATCTGACAACTAACTGAGATCATGAGGTTTTCCTGAGTCACATGACTGACTGAAGTCTATGGAATCATAGCTTGAGTTCGGAAATCATGAAACATGACATGGCTCTAGGCACACAACTATAGTTTTCGGGTACGAATACCCCCAGGACTCGATAGGAGGAAATTGACACACATAACATGACTTGGTCACAAGATTTGAGTCCATAATTCACAATATCATAAGAATGAGATAGTATACTTCATGTATTTATTTAATATTTCAAACATGATAGGAAAAGCATGGATATATTTTGTGTTCATAATTTATATCTCTATTATCATACATGGTTTATACCACAATAATAACAACACATAATTTGCATGAAAATTCATATTGGAGTGTATGGCTAACATGAACTTGTTATTTAGATATCATGAAATCATGTAAATATGAAGTTCTAACATGCTAGGCATTTTATCGAACACCTTGCATGCATTCTTTAAGGCATAGGTGGATTTCATACTTGCATTCTATCAATCCATCTAAAGATCATGTTTTTCAACTAACAACATAACTTTCATGAGATATACAGTCATGATACTATTATATAGCAAAACAACAAACATCAACATGGGTATGATCATATCACCACAACCAACCAAGCTTTTGTATTTGAAAGATTGATTCTTGAACTCCATGGAAAAAAGGAATCCGTGGATGAATACTACGCATACCTTGGAATGGAGGTTATTGATGATTGACGGAGGAATTTCCTTGAAATTTGATCTTTAAGCTTGATTGTGCAACTCTAGTTGTTTTTATCCTATGGTGCTCTTAGATAATGAACTTTGAGATGCTAATAGGGTTGTAATGTGTTTAGAATATATAAATTTTGTGAGGTTAGGTTTAGGGACATGTAAGGAGTGTTAAAAGACTTAACTACCCTCAAAATAACTCAAAAACTAAGTATTTTTGTGGCTGAAATCATACATAGACGCCGCATATGATATCGCCTATATCTACATAGGCGCCGCATATGATATCGCCTATATTTACATAGGCACAGTATATGATATCTCCTATGCTTTATATAGGCGCCGCATATGATATCTCCTATGCTTTCCAATGGCTATGTGCGATTGGTTAGGCGGCACATTCTACTTTGAAAGGCCATAACTCCTTGCTCGGGTGTTGGATTTTGATGAAATTGGTATCATTGGAAAGCTAATTCGATTCTCTACAATTTGATGGGTCTAAATCTTCCAAAATTTCACATATAAATCACGTAATTCTTGTTCAAAGATGACCCTTGCAAAATCGAACACTAAGACTTGATGGATTCAAAAACTCTTAGCTTGCATCACTCTAAGCGACACATATGAGCATGCTTAAGACATCGCAAGCTATCCTATCACTAGGATATTCATTGTAAGTCATGCACAAAAATGCTACTCACAGGATAGGAGGTTTCATACGTAGGAAAACTTATTCACTTCCTAGCTTAGAAACATGCGGGGTATTACAATATCTCCCCCTTGGGAATAGTCATCCTCGAATGAGAATTTACTGAGAGGGGATACAAGACAACAAAACCTGAACTGAACATAAAGAACTGAAACTTGATCTCATGACTGACATGCTAAACATACTGAACTCGTGCATATCTGATGCACGGACAACTAATACATGAATGCATGACTGAGTATGCAATGGTTAATAGGTACTAAGTTTATACTGAAAACATGAACACGAAACTGAATAAGCTTAAGGAGAATTGTTACCTTGATATTGATATGAATTGGTGGGGAAGAGGTGAGGATACTTGGTACGCATATCTGCTTCTGCTTCCCAAGTATCTCCCTCATGAGACTGATTTCGCCAAAGAACCTTAACTAGAGGGACTTCTTTGTTCCTCAATCTACGAGTCTGATAATCTAAGATTTCAACTGGAATCTCTTCATAAGAGAGGCTGTTCTGAATGTCTATGCTCTGAATAGGGAAAAAAACTGCTGGGTCACCTATGCACTTTTTGAGCAAAGAGACATGGAAGACTGGATGGACTGAGGCTAGATCTGAAGGTAACTCAAGCTCATAAGCTACCTTACCGAAGCAACAGAGAATTCTAAAGGGAACGACATACCGGGGACTGAGTTTTCTTTTATTGTCGAACCTCTTCACTCTCTTCATGGGAGAGATCTTAAGATAGACATAGTCATTAACCTCGAACTCAAGATCCTTTCTATGAATATATGCATAGGACTTCTGTCGGCTCTGAGCAACCCAGAGTCTCTCTCTGATCAACTAAACTTTCTCTAAGGTGTCAAATACTAAGTTAGGACCTACGACTAAGGCCTTACTAACTTTGAAACAACCAATCGGAGATCTACATATCCTACAATAGAGAGCTTTGAATAGAGCCATCTGAATACTAGAATGATAGCTATTGTTGTATGTAAACTCAATCAAAGAAAAGTGGTCATCCCAACTTCCCTTGAAGTCAATTGAACATGCCCTTAGCATATCTTCAAGAGTCTGAATGGTCCTCTCTGCTTGACCATCTGTCTGAGGATAAAACGCTGTGCTGAGATGGACTTGGGTACCGAGACCCTTTTGGAATGCTTTCCAAAAGTAAGAGGTGAACTGAGTACCTCTGTCTGAGCTGATAGATAGTGGAACACCGTGTAACCTGACTAACTCCTTGATATAGAGTTTGGCATAATCCTTGGTGGAATAAGAAGTACGAACAGGAAGGAAATAAGCTGACTTGGTCATTCTATCTATAATGACCCAGACTGAATCATGCTGATGAAGAGTTCTAGGAAAACCCATCACGAATTCCATGTTCACTTCTTCCCACTTCCAAGTAGGAATGGTAAACTTTTGCATGGAACCACTAGGTTTCTGATGCTCTGTCTTAGCCTGCTGACATGTAGAGCACTTAGCCATAAACTCTGCAACATCTCTCTTCATCCCACTCCACCAATAGATCTCCCGCATGTCGTGATACATCTTAGTGGCCCCTAGATGAATAGAGTATCACACACCATGTGCTTCTTCAAGAATTTTCTGCCTCAATTCATCTACACCCGGAACACATAGGCCACCCTGACAACGAAGAACACCATCTCCCCCTTGGGAGAAAACCTTGACTTTCTGACTCTGAACTGACTCTTTGAGCTTGGCAAGGCTAGGATCCCTGTCTTGCTTCCTTTTTACCTCGGAACTAGAGATGACTCTGAACTACTGTGAACACATACACCACCCTCTGAAGAATCGACTAAGCGAATGCTTAGTCTGGCAAGCTGATGGATCTCCTGAGCCATCTTTTTCTTGCTACCCTCAACATGAGAAATACTACCCATGCAGATTCTACTGAGAGCGTTGGCCACAACATTAGCCTTGCTCGGATGATAAAGAAAACTTATGTCGTAATCCTTCAAGAGCTCTAACCACCTTCTCTGACAAAGATTGATATCTTTCTGGGAAAAGACATACTTTTATGGTCTGTGAAGACATCTACATGAACTCCATAGAGATAATGCCTCCAAATCTTCAAGGCAAAAACTACCGCTGCTAACTCAAGATCATGAGTAGGATAATTCTTCTCATGTGGCTTTAACTGTCTGGAGACGTAGGCTATGACCTTACCATGCTGCATGAGGACACAACCTAAACCCACTCTGGATGCATCACAATAGACTACAAAACCTTCTGAACCATCTGGAAGAGCTAGAACTGGAGTTGAGGTGAGTCGAGTCTTCAACTCTTGAAAGCTCTTCTCGCATGAATCTGACCACTGAAACTTAATCTTCTTCTGAGTCAATCTGGACTAGGAGATTCAATAAAAGAAAATCCCTTGAGAAACCGTCTGTAATAGCCAGCCAAACCCAAGAAACTCCTGATATCTGATGGAGATACGGGTATGGGCCAGTTTCTTACTGCCTCAGTTTTCTGAGAATCTACTCTAATGCCATCACCAAAAATAATATGGCCAAGGAATGCTACTGATCTTAGCCAAAATTTGCACTTGCTGAACTTAGCGAATAACTGGTGATCCCTGAGAGTCAGAAGAACAATCCTAAGATGGTCTGCATGATCATGCTCTGTATGAGAATAGACCAGAATATCATCTATAAAGACTATGACAAACATGTCCAAGTACTGCTTGAACACACGGTTCATAAAATCCATGGAAGTTGCAGGGGCATTGGTAAGACCAAATGACATGACTAAAAATTTGAAGTGACCATACCGAGTACGGAAAGCTGTCTTCGGAATGTCACACTCTCTAACTCTGAGCTGATGATAGACTGATCTGAGGTTTATCTTGGAGAAGTAACTGGTACCCTAAAGTTGGTCGAATAGATCATCAATCATGGGAAGAGGATATCTATTCTTTATCGTGACCTTGTTGAGTTGATAGTAATCAATACACATCCTGAGAGAATCGTCTTTCTTGTGCACGAATAATACTGGCGCACTCTATGGGGAACGCTGGGTCTGATGAATCCCTTATCTAAGAGATCCTTCAACTGATCTTTCAGTTCCTTGAGTTTTGCTGGTGCCATTCTGTATGACAAAATAGAAATAGGTTGAGTATCCGGAAGAAGTTCTATGCCGAAGTCTATTTCCCTTTCGGGAGGAATACCTGGAAGATCTTCGGGAAAGACATTTAAGTATTCATTAACAACTGGGACTGTTTCGAGACTGGGAGGTTCAGAACTGGAATTTTTAACATGCACGAGATGATACACACCCCCCTTAGAAATTATTTTCCTTACCCAAAGGTAGGAAACAAGTTGACCCCTGAACGCTAAAATTCTACCCTTCCACTCTAGGACGGGCTCATTCGGGAAATGAAACTATCCTATTTCTACAGTCGACTGTGGCATAGCAGGAATGAAGCCAATCCATGCCGAGAATGACATCAAAATCAGTCATCTCTAACTCAACTAAATCTGCTGACGTAGATTTTTGAGATATCATAATCGGGAAGTTCCCATATACCCACCGGGCTATGATGGTTTTACCCACTGGGGTAGAGACTGAAAAGGGCTCTACTAGAATTTTGGGACTGATTCTGAAATCGCCTGCTATGTATGGAGTAACAAAAAAAAAGGATGCACTTAGGTCTAGCAAAGCATAAACATGAACATGGAAAATATGTAACGTACCAGTAACGATATCAGGAGAATTTTCGTGATCCTACCGAGACTGAAGAGCATAGAGTCTGCTTGGGCGTTGCCCAGTGGTAGCACTGGAAATGGTACCCTAGTGGTTCGGGGGACCGGACTGAGCTGCAGAATGATTTCACTGACCCTAAAGACTTGACTGCGAACACTCCCTAATCCTGTGGTCTGGCTTGCCACACCCAAAACAGACATCACTACCGGCTCTGCAAATGCCCTTGTGGTTCTTACCACAAGTCTGACAAAGAGGATTCATTCGGGCACTGCTGACACTGCCCTGAAATTTAGAGCCTAGAACTTTGTCTTTGTTGCCGTCTCTGAACTTCGGCACTGGATCACTGGCAGAGAAAGGGGATGGAATGGCTGACTTTGAGAGAAACTATGAACGGTTTCCTCCATCTGACTTAGAGCGAGCAAAGTTGAAGTTACCTGACCTTGCTCTCTTATTCTGCCTTTCCCTAGTCTTAACCTTCTGCTCTTCTACTTGCTGGGCATGGGTCATGAGTCTGGCTAAGGTCATATAACCGATCAGCATCATATACCTACACTTATTTACCACGCTATCATTGACCCCTGACACAAACTTGCTCATCTTATCCCTATTGTCTACAACCACATGAGGAGCATACCTGGCTAGCTGAGTAAATATGAGAGAATACTCCCTAACCATCATATTCCCCTTCCTGAGGTTGATGAACTCAATAACTTTGGCCTCCCTCAGCTCTTGGGGAAATAATCTATCTAAGAAGGCCGTGACAAATTCCTCTCACTCGATAGGGCCTGCATCATCTAACCTCTCAGACTTCCACTATTTGTACCAATCATGAGCAACATCCTGTAACTGGTAGGCCACAAACTCGGCACTGTCAATAGAAGTAACACCCATGATGTCAATGACCTTCTTTACTTTGTCAATGAACTCTTGAGGGTCCTCATCAGACTTAGACCCATGGAAAGATAGAGGGTTCATTTGGTAAAGTCCCGAACCCTAGATGCTATGGGATTGGCCACTAGATTGGCCGAAATAACTGGTGGCCGTTCATTCTGTGCAGCCACGAACTGAGAAAGTGTGGTAAATGCGGCTCTAAACTCCGCATGGGAAATATGTTCGCCCAAAGGATCTTCGGCCTGAGGAGATGGCTGGTTTCTTCTCTTTGGGGACATGGTCTGGAATAAGAGAAGAATGTATTAGAAGACTGACAGTTTAACTTGTGATTATGCTCACTAGCATGACATGAATACTGAAGAAAGAGGACTGTTCCTAAAACATCTTATAGACTCCTGTACATAAATGTGGCGCGCAACACATCCATGTACAAGACTCTATTAGATGCGGCTTTTAGACTTTCTAGGACTCTATTGAACCTTAGGCTCTGATAACAAGTTTGTAACGCCCCAATTTGCTGAACCGAAATGCTACACGGTACTCATGACCCCGAGGGGCCACAAGATAACCCATGACTGATATCTGTACCTATATACTGCAAATCATGACATAATAATGCATAATACATAAAACTGTATGGCCATAAGGTTCAATTGAATAAAACCATGTCTGAAAATCATAACGTTTATGTGGGTGAAAATACCCAAAATAACTCAATCTGAAAGCTAAGTCTAAACATAAATCTGGAAGCCTCTAAACTATCTAAATAAGGAGTTGAAGGAACATGTCTCCAACTAACTCCGTAATACTAAATTGAATAAATAAATAAATATATCAAATCATATTGTCCTCTAATCAATGAGGACTCATTGTGTCTCTGCGACTGGAATGCTACCGCTACTGCTGGGCTGGAGCTCGTGTCTCGGAACCTATGGTGTAACATGGAAAGAAATTACCATAGTGCAAATGCATCAGTAAAACTAGAGTACTGAGTATACGAGGAAGGTAGGCTGAACAAAAAGGGTTTCATGCATGAACAACACTGACTGACTAATATGAACGTGGGAGTGAAAATATGCATGTATAGAAACTGGGACTGTGAATGCGTGATAGAAGGATTTGTAAGCTAATACATAGTTTACTGATAACTGTCATGACTGATACTGCAAGCTGATAACATGGACGACTGTATTTGACAGTCCTGTATAAACTGAAATCTGAAGAACGCCCTGAGTTCTTTTACCGAGACTGATACTGAAACTATGGGAGGTAGTGTTTAACCGATATGCCCCATGTATGCCGTTATGGCTAAGCTGGGGTTCAATCTCTGCCCCGACTAGAGGGATGTCAATACCGTGCCACGGGTAAGGATAACTTATGAGTGACCCTTATCTGGAAGGTACTCAATGAGAACGGTGGGAACCCTAAAATGACAGGTTAAACTACCTCATCAACCCTAATCTGACAGGTTAAGATGTCTCAACCTACGCTGGCTACGTAGTTCTGGAACACAAGGACTGCTTCTAAGAATCACACCATGAACTGGAGGGTGAGTTCCCATACTTGGGTTCACTCGGTGCTAACCTCTACTCCTATATGGAGGGACTGGACATGAATAACTGACTATACATGACTTAATCTTACTGAATTCCATTGACTGGCGGAATGTTACTGATATCTGACAACTGACTGAGATCATGAGGTTTTCCTGAGTCACATGACTGACTGAAGTCTATGGAATCATAGCTTGAGTTCGGATATTGTGAAACATGACATGGCTCTAGGCACACAACTATAGTTTTCGGGTACGAATACCCCCAGGACTCGATAGGAGGAAACTGACACACATGACATGACTTGATCACAAGATTTGAGTCCACAATTCACAATATCATAAGAATGAGATAGTATACTTCATGTATTTATTTAACATTTCAAAAATGATAGGAAAAACATGAATATATTTTGTGTTCATAATTTATATCTCTATTATCATACATGCTTTATACCACAACAATAACAACACATAATTTGCATGGAAATTCATATTGGAGTGTATGGCTAACATGGACTTGTTATTTAGATATCATGAAATCATGTAAATATGAAGTTCTAGCATTCTAGGCATTTTATCGAACACCTTGCATACATTCTTTAAGGCATAGGTGTATTTCATACTTGTATTCTATCAATCCATCTAAAGATCATGTTTTTCAACTAACAACATAACTTTCATGAGATATACAGTCACGATACTATTATATAGCAAAACAACAAGCATCAACATGGGTATGATCATATCACCACAGCCAACCAAGCTTTTGTATCTTAAAGATTGATTCTTGAACTCCACGGATGAAAGGAATCCATGGATGAAAACTACGCATACCTTGGAAGGGAGGTTCTTGATGATTGACGGAGGAATTTCCTTGAAATTTGATCTTCAAGCTTGATTGTGCAACCCTAGTTGTTTTTCTCCTATGGTGCTCTTGGATAATGAACTTTGAGATTTTAATAGGGTTGTAATGTGTTTATAAGCTATAAATTTCGTGAGGTTAGGTTTAGGGACATGTAAGGAGTGTTAAATGACTTAACTACCCTCAAAATAACTCAAAAACTAAGTGTTTTTGTGGCTGAAATCATACATAAGTGCCGAATATGATATCGCCTATATCTATATAGGCGTCGCATATGATATCGCCTATATTTACATAGGAGCCGCATATCATATCGCCTATGCTTTACATAGGCGCCGCATATGATATCGCCTATGCTTTCCAGTGGCCATGTGCGATTGGTTAGGCGACACATTCTACTTTGAAAGGCCATAACTCCTTGCTCGAGTGTCGAATTTTGATGAAATTGGTATCGTTGAATAGATAATTCGATTCTCTACAATTTGGTGTGTCGAAATCTGCAAAAATTTCATATATAAATCACGTTATTCTTGTTCAAAGACGACCCTTGCAAAATCGAACACTAAGACTTGAAGGATTCAAAAACTCTTAGCTTGCATCACTCTAAGCGACACATATGAGTATGCTTAAGACATTGCAAGCTATCCTATCGCTAGGATATTCATTGTAAGTCATGCACAAAAATGCTACTCACAGGATAGGAGGTTTCATACGTAGAAAAACTTATTCACTTCCTAGCTTAGAAACATGCGGGGTATTACAATGGGGATCAAATCCAAATGTTCCTACGTTCAAGAAATATGCCACTAACGGCCCTCGAATTACGGAGAAATCAATATCAAATCCTATATTCGAGAATAAGCCACTAACGACCCTCGAATTACGGCGAAAATTAAGAGAGAAGAATCAAGGGAGGAACAGATTTGTAACCACAATCGTTTATCAATAAAAAATTCTTGTTTCTTCATATTTTTGTTTGTGATTAAAATTTATTTTTCGTGAATTTAAATTATGTTGCAAACAATAACTTCAGAGAATTTTATTTTAGACCTAACTCATTCTCCTAATTTTGAACATCTTAACGAACAGTAAATTCTTCCAAGTAGCATTTTTTTTTTAAAAAAAGGTAAAACCTTCTTATTATGATCTCAAGCACAAATATGATTTGGGATGAAGAAGAAAAAAAAGCATGGTTGGAAACTTAGAGGATGTTTGGATGGTCTTAAAAGCTAGTCAAAATAGCTTTCAAGCCATTTTTTACTTTTTGATGTGTTTGGCAACTTCAGAAAGTGCTTAAAAATAATTTAAAATTGGTTTTTAAAGCCAAAAGCCAAAAGTAACTTAAGCCCTACTTTTTTATTTTTGGCTTGTAAGTCATTCTAGTTTGATCAAGTAAAAGACATCTTCGTCCTTTTTAATTCTCACATATTTTAAAATCACCCTGATGTTTGTCCTAAAACATCTGTCCTCTTCTATCATTTTTGTGTTTTCTCTCTATTTTTGTGTTTCTCTCTTCAGATTTGCATTTTTCTCTTCATTTTGTGTCTTTATTTCCCTTTTTAATGCATTGCTAGCAATTTGATGCTTGTGGGGTTTGTGAGAAATTGAGAATAATTTTTTTTTTGGTAGTTCATTTGACTGAAACAATAAATTTTAATGGGTCATTACCAATTCAGCTTCTTTTTGGGCGACTTTATTCAATTTTCTTGAAGAAAAACGAAAAATCAATAAACCTATTTAGCTGAAACAACAATTTTTGCTCCTTTTTTTAGTATTTTTGGTTCAATTTTTAGAAGAAAAAAATCTCGTAAAACAAAAATGGGTTAATTAGTGTGGTAGAATTCACAAAGAAAAATGGATCCATATAGCTGAAACAACAAATTTCACTCCTTTTCGGATCTCTTTTGTTCAATTTTAAGAAGAAAAATGGAGCACAAGTAACTTATTCATTCATGAAAATATTCTTAAAAAATAAGTAGCCGTTTGGCCATGAAAACTAAAATTTTTCGGATATGGAGTTGAAGTTGGAGTTGGAGTTGTGTTTGTCCATATCTTTTTTGAATTTTTTTTGACTTTTGAAAAAACTTTTTTAAATATAATTTTATGCCCCAACTTTTACAAACTATCAAAATCACCCAACTAAAATTTACCTACTAAAGGAAAAAGAACATAATTAGCCACTTTTATAAAAATAATTACATATACACATATACATGGCCATATTTAATTAATTTCAATTATGACATATATAATATTTACATTAATAGCCATTTTCTCATATTTGAAAATTTTAAATATGAATATTATATTAACAGATCACTGCTTCCTATTTTTTAGTTAACAAATATTATCTTTCGAACAAATTTATTTTTTTAGGAATTTATTTAATTTAATTCCTTTATTTTCCGTTCCTAAAAAATAGGAAATGATGAGTTGTTATTAAATTTTAGGGCGCCGCTAATTTAATTCTTTAATTTTCTTATTGTTACGACCCAAATGGCCATGAGTGACACCCACACTAATCTTCCTGTGGGAGAACCATCTAAACCAAACCATTACCCAAACACGTAGTCAATATTAGATGATATTGTTATAAAATTCAACATAATAACAAATATTCAGGACTAATTATTATTAATGCGAAAATTCAAACAAACTACTTACTAAAATTTCCAAGACCCGAAAGTCATCGTACAAGAACTACTAACAAAGATCTTATCTAAAGTGATATCCAAAAATAAAGTAAATAAAGAATGTTTCATTACCCGAAATATGGACAAGAACAAATAAGATGACCCATGACAGCCTGGAGACGGAGTGCTCACCCATGGATTAAGACCTGCTATCAAACTCTAGAGGTTAGGTCATGTCTGAGCCTAGAACACTTTCTGCACTAAACAAAAGAAGAGTACAGGGTATTATCAGTACAAACCACTATGTACTAGTAGGTATCATAGGCCAACTCAATTTAATAGCATGTACACAACATAAATCAAATAACAAGTAGACATGCATCGTCACACAACAAATATTAAATGAATCAACAATACAACAACAAGTCAAACAGTGCTCACAAACAAGCTACATAATCATCAAGAGTATCAACCATACAGTAAACATCCACAGAAGTAACACAAATATGTACACACATGCTCTGGGACCTATTTTTGCCCAAATAGTCATGACCTACAGGGAACAATCTATGTTCATGTACCGTACCGGCGTGGTACTCGATCCAACATAAATATAAACGTACCGGCATGGTACCTGATCCAACATAAATATAAACGTACCGGCGTGGTACCCGATCCAACATATAAATAAACGTATCGGTGTGGTACCCAATCCAACATAAATATAAACATACCGACGTGGTACCTGATTCAACATAAATATAAATGTACCGGCGTGGTACCTGATCTAACATAATTATAAATGTACCGTCTTGGTACTCGATCCAATATAAATATAAATGTACCGGCGTGGTACCCGATCCAACATAAATATAAACGTACCGGTGTGGTACCCGATCCAACGTAAACATAACCAAATATTATCAATATCAATTTACACAACCTCATAGCATGCCACACAATGTACTAAGTTTACAAGTACACTTAAAGTCATAAGACAATTCCATCAAGTCAATTTTCAATAAACATTTATACATGAATCAATAATCCAAACATCAACAATTTCAAGCATGTCCAAATACCAATCCACAAGTATCCAATTTAGGAGCATACACACAATTTAATCGAGTCTAAACTCAAATTAAACCGTAACCTACTTCGATCGAAGAATTTAAATATAGCTAGTCCGTAAGCGTCCTGCCCTTTCCCAAAGTTTTGGAATGTTCAAAATCTGTTTCAATATATAAATAATTTTCATAAGAGTATGAATTAGTGCATCAAATTTCAACTAAATGGATCATTATTCGATCCCCAAATATTCTTAATCTAAAATTTCTAGCCTTTAAAACCTGAATTTATTAAAATTATAAGTATCAAAGGATAAAATTCTATGGAACCCTCGCGTTTTCTGAAGCAAGCCGTACAACATCTTTTTAGGAACTGGTAATGACATAAAATAAGATTAGCATCACTTTATGCTTCTACTATCTGTGTACACTCTCACATGAAAACTTAAGAAGAGAACCAGATCACAAAAGAATTGAAAATCATCAAGAAACATGAAGACAACCTAAGAATCAGGAAATCATGCAACCACTAGTGCAGAAAAGCTTATTCTTTTAACAATATTACAAACACTACAACATATATCATTTAACTAACCTTTCATCTAACAGTATACCTCAAACTAAGATATTGCAGGTATTTCAATTATAAAGAAAATAATCATATATAACCTCCCTTCAACATGATTATCCAATCATTACTTAAATAAAGTTTACTGCCTAATATTTAACCCACTTGTACGCCATTTTTTATGAAATAAGGCTACCATTCTCATCATCATTAGGGTCCAATCATACCATTACATGATCTATCTAATGTTAATACATTCAAAAATTTAAAATCTCATGGTAATAATAACTCACTAAAGAAAAAATTTCTTGCCTAATTTTTTCCACCCACCCTCACGTAATTAGTAACGATAGATAGACAAGTACGAAATCAATTTTAACAAAGTAACATATCCTGAAACTCAATTGAGAGAGATAGTATTTAAACCTACAGGTTAAAAAATTACTTTGTTGCTAATTGCTTGAAAGACCCCGTAAAGTTTCCTCGTAGTCTAATCCTTTAGAGCATGTCAAGTGAAGCCTTTTTCTATCTCTAAAAGATTTAGAAATGACTTCTAAAGTTATTTGTGTTTAAACCTTATGGAATTTTCCTAATTTTGACATTTTATCATATGGGAAATTGAATTAGCTTTCCAACGATACCAATTTTGTTCAAATCCAGTGTTGGGGTGAGAAGTTATGGCCGTTTTACTAAAAGCTGTCGGAACCGCCCAAGTGCAATGGGCAGGTTGACGGACCGTCGATCTTGCAATAGACCATCGCCAAAACCGTCGCAACCAAGGTAGTGACTCCCTCTTCTGGACCAAGTGCGACGGCCAGGACGACGGACTGTCAAGCTAGCGACGGACCGTCGCTGGGACCATCGCAATGAGGCAGTGTGGGATTTTTCTAACCAACGTGCAATGGACGATCCGACGGGCCATTAGACTAGCGACGGACTGTCACTCCGACCATCACAGATCTCGTTCAGTATTCTTAAGTCTTTTTTTTTAAAAAGGACTTTTGCTCTTTTTGCCACCCTTTTAACACTTAGATATATTCAGAACAAAGAAAATGACTTCATATCTATCAAAAACATCAAGGCCTAGGGTTTTCTCCCTCAAGAGCAAACTCAATTCTTTCTCCAAGAACTTCAAGATTCCACCATAGATTTTAAAAATTGAGTTAAGATTCAAGGTTCCCAAGTCAAAAGCTTTAAGAACCCTCACTCAAGAGTACGAAAAAGAGTCTCAAGCAAGCTTGTTCATCTATAAGTCATAATCTAAGGTATGTGGGATTTGAACAAGGACACTTTTTTCATCCTTGTGCCCAAAAGTTGTTTTAATTATGAGAATATATGATTTTCTATGTTTTCCTATGAAATTGATGTATGGGTTTATACCCTAGGTTGTTATTTCTTAAGATTTTAATAGTTCCAATGTTCTAAAAATTGAAGTACATGAGTATGTTGAGATTTTAAGGCAAAATGTTGAAAATTTCAGATTTTCTATATGATTTATGAATCTTTATGACATCTAGTATGCACTTTGATGAATCTTAACTTGAGATTTGATTATGGGTTACTAAGCCCTACTTGAGATTTGCAATATTATGAACTTTTGTGCTATAAGCACCCATGAATTGAGTACTTTGATATTATTGAGAAAGATTTGGCCTTTCGGTCATAATAGAGTTGAAATCCACATTGAGTATAATTTAAAGCAAATAGAAATATGTCTTGGTCTTCATTATAGACCCTTGAGTTATTTTGAGGTGGATTTCCTAAGAGTTCTGAGCTGAGTATGGGAGTAGTATTTAGCACCGAGTTGGGTATGATTCTAAGGTCTCATACCCCAAAACTACGTGCCACCGTAGGTTTGAGATTTATGGGCCCAAGGCTGAGATAGTGATCACTAAAGATGAGGTTCTACTCCGATGACAAGGATAGAACAACTCTCCCTAACGTGGGCAAGATGTTGTACTCCATGTAGCTCACTTGGTTTATGTCGGTTAGAAGAAACTCCCGAGTTCCAAGTGTCCCGAGTCTAAAGGAGTTCCAGAGTTCCCAAGTGTTAAAAGTTTCCTAAAAGTTCTAAATCCTTAAGTTTTAAAGAAGTTTTACTCTCCACAAGATAAAAGCATAAGTTTTAAAGTATTGTTTAAAGCTTTCTTTATCTTTCAAGTACCGAGAATAAGATGAGAGTATAGATTTAAAGCTAAGTATAATGACTCACAAGATTTGTGTTACATGTTTCACTATTTATTATTTATGAGTTTTATATTTTAGACTTATTCAAGCCATGTGAGTTATTCCTATTTGCATGCATGATTTTATTAAAGGTATTGATATTTGCTTTATGTAAATGCATACACCCCCATATACTCAGTACATTCCCAAAGTGCTGATCCACATATACATCTATGTGCAACATTGTCTCATAATGTAGGTTCAGTTGCTCAGTCTCAGCAGTGATCGTGATTTCCAAGTGCTTTGTCTACATTCCACAGTTGGTGAGTCCTCATGGTTCGGGGACCTATAATTGTAGTTTGTCTACTTTCATAGTGTTTTGAGTTCTACGTTCAGATCATTGCGAGTCAGCTGGGGGTCTGTCCCAATGGCTCTCCAGTTTGAGTAGTAGAGGCTTTCTCAGACTAGACTGTCAGTTGAAGTTGTGTTATAGATTATTAGTATTTTTGCTAGTCAAACATTATTTCCAATTATTTTAGATTATAGTTGATACAATAAAGTATCATTGTTTAGCTTATTTATCCTGAAGCAAGTATTAGAATTAGTAACAGACTCAAAGGGTTAACTTAGGGCTACTTGTAGCCTTAAGCACCATGTGACATCTCGGGATGGGATTTTAGGGCGTTACACTGCTGTGTTCATCTTCCCTAGTTGGAAACCTCCAATATTATTCTCTAATATAATAAACTCTTCCACTTAAACTTATTTTTTTGTTGGCCACATAAGTAAATAAATTGCTATTTTAACCCATTAATTTATTAATTAAATAATTATTTAAAATATCCAAAACTTTCACACACCTCAAGCATTGATATTACTTATCCCATGAGTCATAATTCACGTACATAAACTACAGGGAGAGCTAGAATAGGAAAGAAAAAAAGATTTCACAAATGACCGGGAGGGTCGTTACATGAGATACTAATTAAACAACCGTTCATCCCTGAACAGATAAACAAGTGCCAAGGAGGGGAAATAGAAAATTACTTGAATTAGCAAAAAAATGCGGATACTTGCTACGCATGTTTGATTGGGTGTCCCAAGTGGCCTTCTCAATAGGACGATTCTTCCACTGGTCCTTTATAGACACAATGTTCTTAGTCCTCAACTTACGGACAACTAATACCTAGCCGAGCCTATGCGTTTCCCCACCGCCCCAGACTCGGAAGGTTCAATCAGTATACAATATCACAAGGCATATTCTTCACCCATATATATGCAACCATCCTATACCGGCTGATAAATATAGATGCATACTGGTGTTAGGTGATGCGCATGCAGGAATGAATGCAAAGTACACAATCAATATCATAACTCATCATAACTTTAAGACCCCGTAAAATACTTAAGCTTAATTCAGTCCTTTAAACTTGTCAGGGGGTCACATACTTAGAAAATTCTAGCTAGGTGCTCAGACTTAGCTTAAGTTTGGCCTTCAAAAGTTGGAAAATTCATTTTCCACCTTAACATCCATTAATGGTCTATATTCTTGTTAATTCATGATCAGGAAGGTCAATAGATATTCTCAGATAATTTTTGGATTTTTTGGAACTTATTTCAAGCAAGTTTGGAAGTCCAAAACAGTGGACCAATGTGATCTTGGCGCGCCGCATCGCCAATCGCATTGGTCACCTGTTGTACAAACTGCCAGAGCCAAAACAACTGAGGCTCGACGCATTTACGACATGCCGCGTCGGGTATAGCATCGAAACCCTCTATGTACCACGTCGCCCATAGCATCGGTGCCCAGTTATTTAGTCATTAAAGGTCCACATTTTTAAGGGCCAAAGGGATAATTCTCCCACCCCTATATAAGTCAAAAACACGGGATTAATCCTCATTTACACCAAAATATAGCCACTTCCCTCAAGATCCACTCAAGAACACATTAGGGTTTTCAATTGGGGATCCAAGTCCAAGTAAATTTCTCCGTGAATCATCAAGAATCTTCCATCTAAGGTATGCATAGTATTCATTCATGGACTCCTTTCGTCTATGAAGCCCAAGAATCAAGTTTTAAATTACGAATTGTGATATTCATTCTATGAATTGAATTATGTTCATGTGTTGTTGTTGTATGAATTCCAAGATGGAACCTTTATTATGTCTTTATGAAATTACGCTAATATATGGACTGAAATCATGAAATTGGGTGGATTTGCGAAGTAAGGTTGTATTAAATTCATGCTAATTCTTAAGCCTTAAATCATGAAATCTAATAGTTTGATAAAATGCCTAGGAGAATAAAAATTATTCTTGATAGTTAAAATATGACCCAAGTTATGAATGTACATGTTTCCCTATGTTTAAAATAATTTCCATGGGGATTGCTGTGTAATACAATTGCATGATGATATAATTATGATATTAAAATGATGAAGTTAAGACATAATCATGTGCATTCTAAGCTATAAACAAGATTATGATAACCATGTGCTTCATGAAATATCCCCTACTGTCGTAGTATGAATTGTTGATATTGGCCATGTATTCAAGAAAGTCATGCTTTGTCAGTTTCCTTCTATCGAGTCCTGGAAGTACTTGTACCCAAAAAATATAGCTGTGTACCTAGAGCCAGTATCTTGTTTCACGATATCCTCAGCCAAACCATGATCTATAGAACTCAGTTAGTCATATGACTTAGGAAATCTTAGTAAATTCAGAAATCTCAGTAGTATTCCGTCAGTCAACGGAACTCCATGAAATCAGTCTAGTCCAGTTCAGTTAATTATGTTCAGTGTCTATTCATATGGGAGTAGGAATTAGCACCGAGCAAACCCAAGGATGTGAACTCACCTGTTATATGAGGGTGTGATTCTTAGAAACAATCCTTGTGTCCTTGAACTACGTAGCCAATGTAGGTTGAGGCATCATAGCCTGTTATATGAGGGTAGATGAGGTGTCTTAACCTGTTATATGAGGGTTTCTACTGTTCTCACTAGAGTTTTCAGTTATATGAGGGTCACTCATAGATTGTCCTTATAGTGGCGCGGTATTGACACCCTTCCAATTGTGGTTACAGATTGGACCCCAACTCAGCTATATTGTGATTATTTGGGGTATGTCGGTTAGATAACTACTTTCCCCAGTTTCAGTTACACGATCAGGACTGTCAGATATAGTCATACAGTTTCAGCAAAAAGAACTCAGATAGTTCTTTAAAATTAAGGTCTGTTAGATACATTCAACTCAGAACAGTACAGAACTCAGCTAGTTGCATCAGAAACTAGACTGTCAGATACAGTCACTCAGTATCAGTTATTTCAGTCATATAGCTATCAGTATCTCATGTCATCAGCACTCAGGCTCAGTAATCATGTCGTCACTATCTCAGTTATAGTTATTACGTATTCATGCATGCATTCTCACGTGTATGTTATCCATCCAGTTAGTATAGTTTATGCATGTGAACCCTTTGAATTTATCCTACCTCACATGCATACCAGTACATTCAATCGTATTGACGCATTTGTGCTATGGTGTTTTTTATACTATAGATTTAGAAGTACGAGCTCCAGAACATCAGTAGCAGCCAAATTTAGTAGTGAGTCCTCATCATTCGAGGACAATATTATGAGTTATTTCAATAATTCAGTTTTAGCGTTTAGTAGATGGAGTTATTTAAGGACATGTCCCATCAACTCCTTATTCAGACAGTTAGAGGCTTTTTAGACTATCATGTCCAGATGGTTATTTCAGTTGTTTCTGGTATTTCATACCCCATCCAGATGTTATGTTTTTATCAGTTATGTTCAACATTGAACCTTACGGCCTATTAACCTTTATTTCCGTATTTTTATACGTATATTATAAAGTATACAGGTATAGATATCAGTCATGGGTTAGCTTGTGGTCCTTCAGGGTCATGAGCACTGTGTAGCATTTCGGGTATCAGATTCAGGGTGTTACAAACTTGGTATTATAGCCTAAGGTTCAATAGTGTTCTAGGAAGTCTAAAAGCCGCATCTAGTAGAGTCTTGTACACGGGTATGTTGCGCACCACATTTATGTATAGGAGTCTATGAGATGTTTTAGGAACAATTTCCCTTTGTTCAGTATTCATGTCGTGCCAGTGAGCATAATCTCAAGTTAATCTCTCAGTTTGATCTATTTCTTCCTTTCTTCTACAAAACATACCTCCGAAAAGAAAAAACGGGAATCAGTTAGCCCCTCAGCCCAAAAATCTTTTGGGCGAACATGTTTCTCATATAAAGTTTAAAGCTGCATTCACTACTCTTGCTCAGTCAGTTTCTACTTAGAATGAATGACTAGCTATCATTCCGAACAACCCAGTGTCCAATTCAGCTGTAGCCACGATTCGAGACTTCACTCGAATGAATCCTCCATCCTTTCTTGGGTCTAAGTCAGATGAGGACCCTTAGGAATTCATCGATCAGGTTCAGAAGATTACAAACATCATGGGGCTTACTTCTAGTGAGAGTGCTGAGCTAGCTACATATTAGTTGCAGGATATTGATCATACTTGGTTTAAACAATGGAAGTCAAAAAAGCCAGATGATGCAGGGCCTATTGAGTGGGAGGACTTTGTCACTGCTTTCTTAGATAGATTCTTTCCCCAAGAGCTGAGAGAGGATAAAGTGTTAGAGTTTATCAACCTCAGGCAGGGAAATATGATGGTGAAGGAGTATTCTTTTAAGTTTACTCAATCAGCCATATATGCCCCTCATGAGGTTGCAGATAGCAGGGCCAAGATTAGTAAGTTTATTTTGGGGGAGAATGATAGTGTGGTCAATGAATGTAGGTTTGCAATGTTGAATAGTGACATGACTTTAGCTAGGATTATGACTCATACCCAACAAATAGAAGAGAAAAATATTAAGATGAGGGAGAAGAAGAATAAAAAAGCAAAGACAGGTAGTTTCAACTTTGCTCAACCCAAATCAAAAGGAGGAAACCATTCTCAGTTTCTTCCTAAGTCATCAGTTCCAGCTCCTTCTTCAGCTCCTAGATTTAGAGACGGTAGTAGAGATAGAGCGCCAGTCTCTAAGTCTCAAGGCAGTGTTATCAGTGCCCGCACCTATCCTCTTTGCTAAACTTATGGAAAGCACCATCAGGGTATTTGTAGAACTGGCAGTGGTATTTATTTCAGATATGGCAAGCCAGGACACCAAATCATAGACTGTCCTTAGCCAGGTCCTCAGGGCCCGTAGAACCATTCCTCGACTCAGTACGGTCACCCAAACCAGTAGGGTGCCACCTCCAGTGCTACTAATGCGCAACGCCCAAATTGACTTTATGCTCTCCAGTCCTGGCAAGATCAAGAAACTTCTCTTGATGTGTTTACTGGTGTGTTGTAGATATTTCATGTGCATGTTTATGCTTTGTTAGATATAGGTGCTTCCTTGTGTTTTGTTACTCCCTATATAGCAGTTGATTTTGGAATCACTCCCAAAATTCTAATAGAACCCTTTTTAGTCTCTACCCCAGTGGATAAAACCACCATAGCCCGACAGGTATACATGAACTGCCCGGTTATGATATTTTAGAAAGTCACTTCATCAGACTTAGTCGAATTAGAGATGACTAATTTTGATGTCATTCTCGGCATGGATTGGCTTCATTCCTGCTATGCCACAGTCGACTGCAGAAATAGAATAGTCCAGTTCCAGTTTTTGAATGAACCTGTCCTAGAATGGAAGGGTAGTACTCCAGTTTTCAGAGGTCATCTTGTTTTCTACCTTTGGGCAAGGAAAATAATATCTAGAGGATGTGTCTATCATCTTATTCATGTTAAGGACTCTAGCTCCGAAACTCCTAGTCTTGTATCAGTCCTAGTCGTGAATAAATATTTAGATGTCTTTCTCAAAGATCTTCCAGGAATTTCTCTCGAAAGGGAAATAGACTTCGGTATTGATTTTCTTCCAGATACTCAGCCTATATCTATTCCACCATACAGAATGGCACTAGCCAAACTCAAGGAATTGAAAGAGCAGTTGAAGGATCTCTTAGATAAGGGATTCATCAGACCCAACGTATCCCCATGGGGTGCACCAATCTTATTCATGTGCAAGAAAGATAGTTCTCTCAGAATGTGCATTGATTACCATCAGCTCATTAAAGTCATGGTCAAGAACAAGTATGCTCTTCCCAGAATTGATGATTTATTTGATCAACTTTAGGGTGCCAACTATTTTTCTAAGATAGACCTCAGATCCGGCTATCAATAGCTCAGTGTCAAAGAATGTGACATTTCAAAGACAGCCTTTCATACTCGATATGGTTACTTTGAATTTCTAGTCATGTCCTTCGGTCTTACTAATGCCCCAGCCGCTTTTATGGACTTGATGAGATGGGTGTTCAAATAGTACCTGGACCTGTTCATCATAGTATTTATGGATGATATTCTAGTCTATTCCTGCAGTGAGCATAATCATGCATACCACCTCAGCGTCGTACTTCAGACTCTCAAAGATCATCAGCTATTTGCCAAATTCAAAAAGTGCGAGTTTTGGCTAAGGTCAGTAGCATTTCTTGGTCATATCGTTTTTGGTGATGGAATTAGAGTAGATCCTCAAAACACCAAAGTGGTAAGAAACTGGCCCAGACCCGTCTCTCCATCAGACATCAGGAGTTTCTTGGGTTTGGCTAGCTATTACAGACGGTTTGTTGAGGGATTTTCTTCTATTGTGTACCCTATGTCTAGACTGACTCAGAATAAAGTCAAGTTTCAGTAGTCAGATCCCTGCGAGAAGAGTTTTCAGGAGTTGAAGACTCGACTCACCTCAGCTCCAGTCTTAGCTCTTCCAGATGGTTCAGATGGATTTGTAGTGTATTGTGATACGTCCTGAGTAGGTTTGGGTTGTGTTCTCATGCATCATGGTAAGGTCATAGCCTACGCCTCCAGACAGCTTACACCCTATGAAAAGAATTATCCTACTCATCATCTTGAGTTAGCAGCCATAGTATTTGCCTTGAAGATTTGGAGGTATTATCTATACGAAGTTCATGTGGACGTATTCACAGATCATAAGAGCCTTCAGTATGTATTTTGTCATAAAGATCTCAATCTTCATCAGAGAAGGTGGTTAGATCTCTTGAAAAATTATGACATGAGCGTCTTTTATCATCCGAGCAAGGCCAACGTAGTGGCCGATGCTCTCAGTAGACTGTCTATGAGTAGTGTTGCTCATGTTGAGGACAGTAGAAAGAAGTTAGCTCAGGAGGTCCATCTGCTTGCCAGACTAGGTGTTTGCTTAGTCGATACATAGGAGGGTGACATATGGGTTCAGAGTAGTTTAGAATTATCTTTAGTTTTCGAGGTAAAAGAAAAACAAGATAGAGATCCCAGTCTAGTCAAGTTGAAAGAATCAGTCAAGGATCAGAAGGTAGAGGTTTTATCCCAAAGGGGATATGGTGTTTGACGTTATCAGGGTCATTTGTGTGTTCTACATGTAGATGACTTAAGGAAGAAAATTCTTATAGAAGCGTATGGTGCGCGCTACTCTATTCATCCAGGGGACACAAAGATGTACCGCTACTTGTGGGAAATCTATTAGTGGAGTGGGATGAAAAGAAATATTGCATAGTTTATGGATAAGTTCTCTACATGTCAGTAGGTAAAGATAGAGCATCAGAAGCCTAGTGGGTCCATGCAAGAGTTCAGTATTCCTACTTGGAAGTGGGAAGAAGTGAACATGGACTTCGTGATGGGTTTTCTTCGTACTCGTCATCAACATGATTTAATTTGGGTCATTGTAGATAGAATGACCAAGTCAGCTTATTTTCTTTCAGTCCATACCTCATATTTAGTCGAGGATTACGCCAAACTCTATATCAGAGAGTTGGTCAGATTGCACGGTGTTCCATTATCCATTATCTCAGACAGAGGTACCCAGTTCACCTCTCATTTCTGGAAAGCGTTCCAAAAGGGTCTTGGTACCCAAGTTCATCTTAGTACAACCTTTCATCCTCAGATATATGGTCAAGAAGAAAGGACCATTCAAACTTTAGAAGATATGCTAAGGGCGTGTGCAATTGATTTCAAGGGTAGTTGGGATGACCACTTGCCTTTGATTGAGTTTGCATACAACAATAACTATCATTCCAGTATTAAGATGGCTTCGTTCGAAGATCTGTATGGTATAATATGTAGATCTCTAGTTGGTTGGTTTGAAGTTAGTGAGGCTTCAGTTATAGGGACTGACTTAGTATTTGATGCCTTAGAGAAAGTCCAGTTGGTCAGAGAAAGACTCTGGGCTGCTCAGAGCCGACAGAAGTCTTATGTAGATGTGCGCAAAAAGGATCTCCAGTTTGAGATCGGTGATTATGTCTATATAAAGATCTCTTCCATGAAGGGAGTGAAGAGATTCATCAAGAAGGGAAAGCTCAGTCCCCGATATGTCTGTCCCTTCAAGATACTCAGTCGTTTTGGCAAGGTAGCTTATGAGCTCGAGTTGCCTTCAGATCTAGCCTCAGTTCATCCAGTTTTCCATGTCTCTTTGATCAATAAGTGTATAGGTGACCTGGCAGTTATAGTCCCAATTTAGAGTGTAGAAGTTTAGAACAACCTCTCTTATGAAGAGATTCCAGTCAAAATCCTAGATCATCAGACTCGTAGACTGAGGAACAAAGAAGTTTCTCTAGTCAAAGTTCTTTGGCGAAATCGATCCGTTGAGGGAGATACTTGGGAAGCAGAAGCAGATATGCAAGCCAAGTATCCTCACCTATTCCCCACCAACTCAGGTCTAGCTCAAGGTAACAATTCTCCTTAAGCTTTTCAGTTTCATGTTCAGACTTCAGTTATAATTTTGGTACTCAGTTCATGCTCTAATTCCATTATAAACTCAGTATTAAATACCACTGCATATTCAGTCATGCATTCATGTGTCAATTCAGTTATATAGTCATGCATTCTCATTACGAGAAACCCAGTTCATCAGAACACTTAGAAATGCTTTCGCGAATCAGTTACACATGCATCAGATATGCATGTTCAGTATGAAATATTCAGTTATCAGTCATGAAATTATGTTCCAGTCGTTCATGATTAATATGTGTTTCAATCTATCGTTTCTCCCCTATTAGTCAGTATCATTCGAGGATGAATGTTCTAAAGGGGGAGATATTGTAAGACCCCATAAAATACTTAAGCTTAATTCAGTCCTTTAAGCTTGTCAAGGGGGTCACGGACTTGGAAAATTCTAGCTAGGTGCCCAGAATTAGCTTAATTTTGGCCTTCAAAAGTTGGAAAGTTCATTTTTCCACCTTAACGTCTATTAATGGTCTATATTCTTGTTAATTCATGATTAGGAAGGTCAATAGATGTTCCCGTACAAGTTTTGGAATTTTTCAAACTCGTTTCAAGCAAGTTTGGAAGTCCAAAATAGTGGAACAACGCGATCTTGGCGCTCTGCATTGCCAATCGCATTGGTCACCAGTTGTGCAGACTGTCAGAGACAAAACAACTGAGGCTCGATGCATTTACGGTGCACCACATCGGGTATAATATCGAAACTCTCAACGCGCTGCATCACCCGTAGCGTCGGTGCCCAGTTATTTAGTCATTAAATGTCCGTATTTTTAAGGATGAAGAGGTAATTCTCCCACCCCTATATAAGTAAAAAACACGAGATTAATCCCCATTTATACCAAAATATAGCCACTTCCCTCAAGATCCTCTAAATAACACATTAGGGTTTTAAATTAGGGATCTAAGTCCAAGAAAATTTCTTCGTGAATCATCAAGAATTTTCCATCTAAGGTATGCATAGTGTTCATTCATGGACTCCTTTCGTCCATGAAGACCAAGAATCAAGTTTTAAATTACGAATTGTGATGTTCATTCTATGAACTGAATTATGTTCATGTGTTGTTGTTGTATGAATTCCAAGATGGAACCTTTATTATGTCTTTATGAAATTACGCTAATATGTGGACTGAAATCATGAAATTGGATGGATTTGCGAAGTAAGGTTGTATTAAATTCATGCTCATGCCTAACCCTTAAATCATGCAATCTAAGTGTTTGATAAAATGCCTAGGAGAATATAAATTATGCTTGATAGTTAAACTGTGACCCAAGTTATGAATGTACATGTTTCCCTATGTTTAAAATGATTTCCATGAGGATTGTTGTGTAATACAATTGCGTGATGATATAATTATGATATTAAAATGATGAAGTTAAGACAGAATCATGTGCATTCTAAGCTATATACAAGATTATGATAACCATGTGCTTCATGAAATATCCCCTACGGTCGTAGTATGAATTTTTGATGTTGGCCATGTATTCAAGAAAGTCATGCTTTTTCAGTTTCCTTCTATCGAGTTCTGGGGGTACTTGTATCCAAAAAATATAGCTGTGTACCTAGAGCTAGTTTCATGTTTCACGATATCCTCAGTCAAACCATGATCCATAGAACTTAATCAATCATCTGACTCAGGAAATCTCAGTAAATTTTGAAATCTCAGTAGTATTCCGTCAGTCAACAGAACTCCATGAAATCAGTCTAGTCCAGTTCAGTTAATTATGTTCAGTGTCTATTAAAATGGGAGTAGGAATTGTCACCGAGAGAACCCAAGGATGGGAACTCACCTGTTATATGAGGGTGTGATTCTTAGAAGAAATCCTTGTGTTCCTGAACTACGTAGCCAGCGTAGGTTGAGATATCACAACCTATTATATGAGGGTAGATGAGGTGGATTAACCTGTTATATGAGGGTTTCTACTGTTCTCACTAGAGTTTTCAGTTATATGAGGGTCACTCATAGATTGTCCTTACAGTGGCGCGGTATTGACACCCTTTCAATTGGGGTTACAGATTGGACCCCAACTCAGCTATATTGCGATTATTTGGGGCATGTCAGTTAGATAACTACTTCCCACAGTTTTAGTTACACAATCAGGACTGTCAAATACAGTCGTACAGTTTCAGTAAAAGAACTCAGATAGTTCTTTAGAATTCAGGATTGTCAGTACAGTCAACTCAGAACAGTACGAAACTCGGCTAGTTCCATAAAAAACTAGACTATCAGAAACAGTCAGTCAGTATCAGTTATTTTTGTTATACAACTATCAGTATCTCATGTCATCAACACTCAGGATCAGTAATCATGTCGTCACGATCTTAGTTACAGTTATTACATATTCATGCATGCATTCTCACGTTCATGTTATCCATCCAGTTAGTACAGTTCATGCATGTGAACCCTTTACATTTAGCCTACCTCACATGCATACCAGTACATCCAATCGTACTGACGCATTTGCGCTATGATTTTTTTTATACAATAGGTTCAGAATCACGAGCTCCATAACATCAGTAGCAGCCAGGTTTAACAGTGAGTCCTCATTATTCGAGGATGATATTATGAGTTATTTTATTAATTCAGTTTTAGCTTTCAGTAAATGGAGTTAGTTAGGGACATGTCCCCCTTATTCAGACAGTTAGAGGCTTTTCAGACTAACATGTTCAGATGGTTATTTCTGTTGTTTTGGGTATTTCATATCCCATCCAGATGTTATGTTTTTATCAGTTATGTTCAGTATTGAACCTTACGGCCTATCAGCCTTTATTTCCACATTTTATACGTATATTATGCAGTGTACATGTACAAATATTAGTCATGGGTTAACTTGTGGTCCTTCGGGGTCATGGGCACCATTTAGAATTCTGGGTATCAGATTCGGGGAATTACAATAACTATCCTCATCGGGACCATCATCATCACAATTAACCTCTAGCCTTGTTGGATATCAACACATCATCAATAGTACCCTCTGTCCTTGTCGGGTATCAACATATCATCATAATAGTCATTATCGAGTAACATACACTAAAATACTCATAAAAATATTCATATCACCATAGAATATCTATCTAGTCGATACTTCTCACTACTCGTTATTAGCTAACTAACATTTATTATGATAGAATCACTAGTTCACTAGTAATCACATAACCTCTAGTTATTAGCCTAAACATTATCCTTCACATAATCCTTATTCCTTGGATAACAACTAACCACTATTTATTTAATAGCCAACATCTAACATCCAGTCAAGGTTCATGACTAGACCAAAACCATCATTTATCCACCGTTCATTATTATCAACTAATCGTCCTATACCCGTTAATCATTACTAGACAAAATATTACTACTTGTCACCTAACCATATTTTTTTAACTGAATGCATTCATTATCTTACATTCGTTTACCAACTAATCGTTGCTTAACTATTCATCAGTTAACGATTTAGAAACTATTCAAAGTTATTAACTAGTCACCTCTTATTACCAACATCTCTTATTATCTAGCCTCATTAACATACAACTCCTCATTTATCGACTAATCAACATCACGAATTACTCATAAATACCAACTAATCTTCACTTATGCTAGACCCGACCTCACCATAAGCCACATATTAACCATTACTAGCCACCATGTTTCAACCAAGCAAGATTCATTAACTAATACATTAGATTCCTAGCCATCAAGTGCCATAGTCCCCTAATAGACAACTAGTTACCACATAGCTTAACCGTTAATTAGGCAGAACAATCGTAAGATCATATTTCAGCTACAATCCTATCAATTGTCGATATAATACTCATGAATGTACCAAATCTATGCATGCCGTCACCAGTATCCAATCTATAAAGTCATAAGCAACATACCACATCTTCCTCTATCCCATACTAGAGAGATATGTATACAAACATATATGTATTCATAAATTTTGATCATATTCTTTACACTGATAAACACTCTTTGGATATTCAATCATTAGCCTAACACGACCCTTCACCCACTAATTTATCCGGAATCATCACAACATCATAATCACGACATTAGACCCATATACATATCCGAAACTCATATCGACTATCATATTTATAAGCAGTAGCATATGTCTAATCATATCACATATATGAGGTATAATATAGATAGACATGTAAACGTCTATAGAATATCTTATATCGATAGATCATACATCATGACTAAGAGAAATATCACCTCTCTAGGATAATTTGCATATCTAAGAGGAAATAACATCTCTATAGACCAATCATCAAGTCTAAGAGAAAATAACATCTCTATAGGCCACATAACGTATCTAGGAGGAATACCATCACTAAATGCTCAATATCACTTCCATAGAAAGTATCATATCTATAACTCAAAAGCCACAATTCGAGAACATCAATATAAGTTACCAAGTTATGAAGTACCTTTTTCTAAGGTTTACTAGCCTCATCTATGTCTAACATCTGTAACTAAGTCCATAAGACTTAACACAAGTTTAGGCCTAAGTAGGCCAGACGATCCCACTTCTAATCCTCAATTTTCATAATTAGGCACACTATGCTCAAAACTATTAGGTATCTAGTTCATCTTCTAGATGTCAAGTAAGCCATATTCAAGCCTAACATAGTAGCTTCGACTAAAGACAAGGTACTCAAGTCAACTCTACCCAACTTATGGTTTCAAGACTACCACACTAGCCCAATAAGGCTAAATATACAAATCATGCTTCAAATACTAAA
The DNA here is from genome assembly GCA_030864215.1 of Capsicum pubescens. NCBI lineage: Eukaryota > Viridiplantae > Streptophyta > Magnoliopsida > Solanales > Solanaceae > Capsicum > Capsicum pubescens. Next base: position 300,425,068 of record CM061548.1, on the reverse strand, counting down.
ATTGCATCCCAAACATAGGTTTACATCTTAACCACGCTACAACTAATCTAAACTAGAGAGGAAAAACAATAGGATTCAAAAAGGGTATAAACATGCCATTTTACGGGTCTCACAGAATTAGAGCCTATAACTTATGTCCACACAATCACTAACTCAATATTTTTCAACGACAAACACTTCATGTTCAAGCCAAACCTTTCTTATATCACTATCACCAATTTAAGATATACAAAGTCATTCTTATTTCTACCTAACAATATTTTTATTACAGGCTTTACTTAACTCTTAATCACCTCAAGAATGGTCACCACACCACTAGCACATAAGCAATCCAAACAAAATAAATTGATTATAGGTCATTGACAGTGTCATCACCAATATCACATTCCAGACAAGTCATCGATCAAATTCTGTAGGTATCAACAACCTCTACTAGTTTTTGTCACTTTTATTTAAAAATCATTATTTTGCCAAGCATTAAGAATTCATTCACATAAGGAACTCAAAGATAATGTCACTTAGCTAGTCCTTACAAGGAACCCATTATAATTTTAATAATAGAACTGCACAAAAATTTTAAATACGGTCTCAATGGCCGGACCACACAAGGATCCCCAAATAATATCAAATAATTGAAATACACAAGGGTCCATCCATAACATCATTAACAAAAACCTCTTATTACAGAAAACACATATCACCTCAGTCTTTTATTCATGTCACTTTTCACCATCTTTTCTCGACATCACATTCTCATATCATCCTCTCAATTCTCATACCATCAATCTCATCAGTATAATAGTACCAAAATAAGTAAGCACCATAGAATTTCTAGTTTCACAATAACAAGAAATCAAATAATCCCATTAGATTTATCAACAAAAACAACTCAGCCAATTTTTATCACTTAACAAAAATAATTCACAACAATGACAAAAATCTAGCAACATAAGTTTAGTCAAATATCAAACACAAGCAATCAATAAGTTCAAAACTTTCACAAGTCTTTACCTATTAACAATAAATTTTAGACTTATTAACAGATACCAATTGAAATCTCCTAGATTTTTATTCAAAATTATTAAGATGCCAATTAGAATTGTTTAGATACCAATTGGATTCAATCTAGTAGTTCAAGATTAGGATGGCACGATGGAGAAAAAGAAAGAAAAATGACTTCTACAAGTCTCATAGCCTTACGAAGATTGGGTGTGGGGCCTTACATACCAATCTATGGAACTCTACTTGACATTGCTCTTATTAACAAATACCAATTGGAATTTCCAGATACCAATTGAAATTTAGTAATATCACGTAAGAAAGAAGAATTTGAATTTTTCTAGTGTCCTATAGCCTCTCGAAGAAAAGTACAGACATTTTCGTACCGTTCCGCAAGACTCTACTAGACATGTTCTGGTACGACGAGATCGACGAACCTAGGACTCTGATACCAACTTTATCACGACCCAAATGGCCATGAGTTACACCCACACTAATTTTTCTGTGGGAGAACCATCAAAACCGAACTATTACCCAAATACTTAGTCAATATTAGATGATATTGTTATAAAATTCAACATAATAACAAATATCCAGGACTAATTATTATTAATGCAAAAATTCAAAAAAACTACTTACTAAAATTCTCAAGACCCGAAAGTCATCGTACAAGAACTACTAGCAAAGATTATATCTAAAGTGATATCCAAAAATAAAGTAAATAAAGAATGTTTCATTGGCCGAAAGATGGACAAGAACAAATAAGATGACCCATGGCAGCTTGGAGACGGAGTGCTCACCCTTGGATCAATATTTGCTATCAAACTCTAGAGGTTTGGTCATGTCTGAGCCTAGAACACTTTCTGCACTTAACAAAAGAAGAGTACAGGGTAGTATCAGTACAAACCACTATGTACTGGTAGGTATCATAGGCCAACTCAATTTAATAGCATGTATATAACATAAATCAAATAACAAGTAGACATGCATCATCACACAATAAATATTCAATGAATCAATAATACAACAACAACAAGTCAAACAGTGCTCATAAACAAGCCACATAACCATCAAGAGTATCAATCGTACTTTAAACATCCACAAAAGTAACACAAATATGTACACACATGCTCTGGGATTTATTTTTTCTCAAATAGTCATGACCTGCAGGGAATAATCTATGTTCATGTACCATACCGGTGTGGTACCCGATCCAACATAAATATAACCAAGTATTATCAATATCAATTTACACAACCTCACAGCATGCCACACAATGTTCCAAGTTTACAAGTACACTTAAAGTCATAAGACAATTCCATCAAGTCAATTTTCAATAAACATTTATACACGAATCAATAATCCAAACATCAACAATTTCAAGCATGTTCGAATACCAATCCACAAGTATCCAATTTAGGAGCATACATATAATTAAATCGAGTCTAAACTCCAATTAAACCGTAATCTACCTCGATTGGAGAATTTAAATGTAGCTAGTCCGTAAGCATCCTGCCCTTTCTCAAAGTTTTGGAACGTTCAAAATCTGTTTCAGTATATATAATTTTCATAAGAGTATGAATTAGTGCATTGCATTTCAACTAAATGAATCATTATTCGATCCTCAAATATTCTTACTCTAAAATTTATAGCCTTTAAAACCTGAATCTATTAAAACTATAAGCATCAAAGGATAAAATTCTATGGAACCCTCGCATTTTCTGAAGCAAGCCGTACAACATCTTTTTAGGAACTGGTAATGACATAAAATAAGATTAGCATCACTTTCTACTTCTACTATCTGTGTACACTCTCACATGACAACTTAAGAAGAGAACCAGATCACAAAAGAATTGAAAATCATCAAGAAATATGAAGACAACTTAAGAATCAGGAAACCATGCAACCACTAGTGCAGAAAAGCTTATTCTTTTAACAAGATTACAAACACTACACCATATATCATTCAACTAACCTTTCATCTTACAATATGCCTCAAACTAAGATACTGCAGGTATTTCAATTATAAAGAAAATCATCATATATAACCTACCTTCAACATGATTATCCAATCATTACTTAAACAAAGTTTACTGCCTAATATTTAACCCACTTGTACGCCCCTTTTCATGAACTAAGTCTACCATTCTCATCATCATTAGGGACCAATCATACCATTACTTGATCTATCTAATGTTAATACATTCAATGATTTAAAATCTCATGGTAATAATAACTCACTACAAAAAAAGTTTCTTGCCTTATGTTTTCCACCCACCCTCACGTAACTAGTAACGATAGATAAACAAGTATGAAATCAATTTTAACAAAGTAACTCTACCTGAAACTCAACCGAGAGAGATAGTATTTAAAGTTGTGGGTGAAAAAAATTGCTTTGTTGCTAACTGCTTTGTCCATCTGCCCTAGTTGGAAACCTCCAATATTATTCTCTAATATAATAAACTCTTCCACTTAAACTTATTTTTGTGTTGGCCATTTAAGTAATAAATTGCTATTTTAACCCATTAATTTATTAATTAAATAATTATTTAAAATATCTAAAAATTTCACACACCTCAAGCATTGATATTACTTATCCCGTGAGTCATAATTCACGTACATAAACTACAGGGAGAGCTAGAATAGGAAAAACAAAAATATTTCACAAACGACCGGGAGGGTCGTTACACTTATACATGAAAGATTTTACCGTGTGTGAATAAATTATTTCTATGTAAAACATACTTTGCATATTTATGGTATATTAAATCATATACCACAAATATATAAATATGCTTTGTATGTTTCTTTATACTTTGTTTATTTATATATGTGTGTATATGGTATATACATGGTATAAACTTCATATATAACATACTTTGTATATTTATGTTATAAATATGCTTAGTATGTTTCTTAATACTTTGTATATTCATAGATGTGTGTATATGGTATATACATGGTATAAAGTTTATATATAACATACTTTATATATTTATGGATATAAATATAATACTTTGTGTATAAAGATACCAAGTATTATGGTATATAAAGGTAGCAGTTCCAGTTTAAGGTATAAATTTGTTAAATAGGACATATTTTTTTTATGAAAATATGTATCACCGATTTATATTTTTAGCATATATATGGTATAAACTATTTATATTTGAATAGTATAATAAAGATGTACACACTATAATATATATAATCAAATTAAAAATGAGAATAATTTGTGGCAATGGTAAACTAATCTGCTACAATTTTATTAATTTTATAAATATAGAAAACGATTATCCATTATTAATTATACAACTATAATTCCTTAAACGTCCATATCACAACAGAAAAATTATTATTATTATTATTATTATTATTATTATATTATAGTAATTAGGATCATTAGCAGTAAAATAATATCTTAAATAAGGGAGAAAATTAAATAAGAGAGAAAAATAATGATGAGAGAGAAAAAGAGATATATATTAATTAGGATAGCATTAAGTTTGAAATTATAATTATCTTATTCTTTAAAACTACTGTATACGTAATATTGAAAAAGTAATGTTATAAGGAGAGTTTTATGTAAAAATTTTAAAGATTGGGGTTATATGTAATAATAATAAAGGTTGGAATTGGAGTGGAAAAATTGTGAAAACACCAAAAACCTGTTTTCCCTTTTTCAGAATTTTTTTTTTGAAATTTTTTTTCGAATTTTCATGGACAAACACCACAATTTCCAACTCCGGAATTTTTTTCGGAAAAAAAGAAAAATTTTCATGGCCAAACGGGCCCTAAATGTATTAAGTAGTTTATACTGAAATTGAATTAAATATAAATTAAATTTTAATTTTAATTATTTTAAAAATAAAAATCTAATAGTAATCAACTTTATATAATGTTAACAACTATAGGGGTATTTCAGATATTTTGACTAATAGAAATTGCTTAACAACAATTGTCTATCAAACACATCAATAATTTATTTCAGCTTTAACACTTTATCCAAACACGTAACTACTTATTCTTAAAATAAATTTTAGCACTTTCAGAAGCACCTTTAAAGTAATTTTTAAAAGCAACTTTTTTCAGCCTATCCAAACGGGCTCTTAAAAACATAGGTAAGGTTGAGTAAGAATTTCCTTCTATAAATCTTTTTTTTATTTATTGTAATAATTCTAAATAGCACACTAAATTGTCCCACATTATCTATAAGATAATAATAAGACGTCCAACTTAGAAAAAGCTTAATAAACAATCGAGGTTAATTGGACAATATTATGTATGCTTTTGAAAGAAAATTACATGGGATGACCCCAAAAGTGGGTGGCTTTGGATTTTTGACATCCATAAGAAAAGTCTTTAAAGAATAGCCTTTTTTGGGTGTGTGTATCAAGTCATTTTTGCCCCTCTACCTCTCAAATATTTTGAAATTTTTCATTCTCATTTGTCTCTCAACTTCTATTTAATTTTTTTAATTTTTTTAATTTTTTTAATTTTTTTACTATAACTTTTATTTTTTCTCTTGTTTTAATTCATTTTTCTCAACTTTCCTTTTTATTTTACTTTTTTTTCTCAAATATTATTTATTTGTTCATTTTTTTTAATTGATTAGTCTCAATCTTTTTTTTTTCGTTTTTTTTATCATTTCTCATTTCTCTTTTTTTATTTTTAATTTTTCTCAAACTTTATTTTTATGTTCTTCTTCTCATGTTTGTTTTTCTCATTTTTTTTTACTTTTTTTTGTTATTTATTCTTCTCTTTTTTCTTAACCTTTATTTTTTTCTTTTTTTCTCAATCTTTTTTTTTATTTCTCTATTTGTTGTTTCCGTTTTTCTTTTTTCTCAACTTCTATTATATTTTTCTAATAAATAAAAAGTTGGATAATCTGCAAAAGGATCTTCTTTATTTGACATCAAAGCAAATTTAAGGGCATGGCTTGTTGTTAGGAAGTTCTTTGTGATAAGTGTTGTTTCTAAGGCAAAAATTATAGAACAACTCATAAATCAAGATATAATGAGGTAGTGTCAAGTCTATTTTATGGAACATAACTTGTTGTTTGAAAATTCTTGAGTTAAGTCTTGCTTCTAAGGCAAGAGTTATAGAATATCTCATAAATCAAGAAATAATATGGTAGTGTCTACACTTGTCCAATGGGCGTAACTTGTTCTTTTGGGAGGTTTTTAAGCTATGTCTTATCCTAGAGGCAAGACTAATAAAGCATCACATAAATCAAGATACAATATGATAGTATCAACTCTTGTTCATGGGACGTAACTTGTCCTCTAAGTCTTGCCTCTAAGGCAAGAATTATAAAATATTTCATAAATCAAGACATGTTGTGGTAGTGTCAACTCTTGCCCATGTGGCGTAACTTGTTGTTTGAAAGTCCTTCAACTAATTTGTGTCTCTAAGGAAAGAGTTGTAGAACATCTCACAAATCAAGACATAATGTGGTAGTGTCAACTCTTATCTATGTGGCATCACTTGTTGTTTGAAAGTCCTTGATTTGTAAAATATCTCATAAATAAAAACACAATGTGATAGTGCCAAATCTTGTCCATAGAGTATAACTTGTTGTTTAAAAGTCCTTGGGCTAAGTCTTTCCTATAATTCAAGAGTTATAGAACATCTCATAAATTAAAACATAATATGATAGTGTCAACTCTTACCTATAGGGCGTAACTTATTGTTTGAAAGTCTTTGGGTTAAGTCTTACTTCTAATGCAAGAGTTATAGAATATATCATAAATAAAAACACAATGTGGTAATGTCAACTCTTGTCCATAGGGTACAACTTGTTGCTTAAAGCTCTTGGTCTAAGTCTTTCCTCTAAGGAAAGATTTATAAAGCATCTCATAAATCAATACACAATGTGATAGTGTCAATTCTTGCCCATGGAGCATAACATGTTGTTTGATGGTTCATGGGCTGAGTTTTACCTCCAAGACAAGAGTTATAGAGCATTTCATAAGTAAAAAATAAATGTGTTAGTGTTAACTCTTTCCCAATATATGTAACTTGTTTGAAAATTTTTCAGATAAGTCATGCCCCAAGACAAGAATTGTAGAACATCTAAAAAATGAAGACATAATGTGGTAGTGTCAACTCTTACCCGTGGAGCATAATTTATTGTTTGAAAGTATTTGAGCTAAGTCTTGGCTCTAAGGTAAGAGTTATAAAACATCTCATAAATCAAAACACAATGTGATAGTGTCAAATCTTGCCCATGAAATATAACTTCTTGTTTGAAAGTCATAAGTCTTACCTCTACAATGTGATAGTGTCAACTTTTGCTCATGGGGCATAACTTGATTGGAAGAAATCGAAGAGAAGAAAAAAAATAAAAATTACAAAAAAAGAAGAAAAATATTAAAAAATAAAAAATAAAAAATAAAATCAAAGAAAAATAAAGAAAATATAGAAGTCGAGGAAAGAAAAGACAAAAAATAAAGGTTGAGAAAAAATAAAAAAAAGTGGTTGTCAGAATGGCGAAAGTAGGTTTACGATGATGGGGAAGGACAAGGAAAATACTCCTAGCTCCGATCAAAAGTGCAATAGGGACCCAAAACCAACCAATGAAGGTAGGTAATGCAATTTCTGAGGTGACTAGGAGAGCTACCCCACTAGATATATCTGGAACTACATCGGGGACATCGTCAAGTCTGACCAGCTCTGTGACTAAGAAATTGCTTGTCACTCCTCTTAAGATAATCTTTGGGGCTCCTACACTAGTATTATCGCTACCAGGTTTAGAGAGCATTATGAATAAGGAGATTGATCTGGAGAAACTAGCTCCCCGATGTAAGACCCCGCAAAGTCCTAGTCAGTTCAATCCTATAGTGCATGCTAAAAGAGGTCCCAAACATAAAAAAATTCAGATAAGTGTTAGGACTTATCCATTTCTAGGGCCTCCAAACTTTGATGAATTTTAATTCGACCTTCCCAGCCTTAAAACACCAATTTCCAAGTTGATTCATGATCAGGGTCACTTGTAGGTCATCTTAGGAGAGTTTTGGATTTTTTGGACTAGCGTAAGGGTGAGTTTGGATGTACAAAATAGCAAGGGGTCGATATAGGGCCGCACCACGAGGGCTAGTTGACCTAGGCTCAGGGTCGTGCCACGAGGATTGCTTGACCCGAGCAGTGGTCGCGTCGGGAGGGTTGTTTGTCCCAAGTAGGGGTCGCAATGTGATAGGGACCACCGTTCAACATTTTTAATCCGTGTTTGTGGGGGTGAATTTTCCATTTTCCCCTTACATTATTCAGCCATAACACGAAATCAAGCCCCCCAAAGGGCAAACTCATCCATTATTTCACAAAATCCTCTCAAGAACAAGCGATAGTTCATCAAGTTCAAGATAAAGTTCCAAGAAATCCCCAACAATGTTCATGAATTTCGTCACTCAAGTATGTTAGGTGTTTATCCTTGGGTTTTCTTCCACCCTTGGAGTCCAAGAACCCTTCTTAAAACTTGAAGTATGATTTTCATGTTATGAATTGAATTGTATTCATGTTTGTGTGGTGGTATGGGTTTCAGGTTAATATCTTTTATGAGTTCCATGAAATTATGTTAGTATGTGTGTTGAATTATGAATCTCTCATGTCAAAACTCTTGAATTTTCAAGATTATACGTTGAAGCTATGATGCCCTATTTGTTATTCTTCATGTATCACAATCATGCTCCCTAAGTGTTTGATAGAATCTCCACGTGAATTAAATAGTGTAATCATGACATGCTAGCATGCGTTCTCATTCATGTACAAGTTCATAACCTCTAAGTGTCTGACAAGATGACTCAATGAATGAATTGTGAACAATTGACTATTGCTATGCTTTCAAGATTTGCTATGCTTTATTATTGATGCTATCGAGTCCTGGGGGTATTTATTACCCAAAATATAGTTGTTCATTTAGTTGTAGTAGATATAGAATAGTCCCAGTAAATGTCAAGAACAGTAGTACTCAGTCAGTTAATAAAATTCAGTGAACTCAGTCCAGTACAGTCAGTCAACACGATCAATATCAGTTTAGTCAAACCTAGTACAGTCTAGGAATCAGTTCAGTGTCCATTCATTTGGGAGTAAGATTCAGCACCGAGAGAACCCAAGGATGAAGGAATTCTTGCCAGCAGAGGGTTTGACCCTTAGTAGCAGTCCCTACATTATAGAACTACGTAGCCAACATAGGGTAAGTGATTCTCCTACCAGGTTAGGGTTGATGCAATCATATATATATATATATATATATATATATATATATATATATATATATATATATATATATATCTTATGAGTCTTTCTACCAGATTAGGGTTGACACAAAATTGTTAGTATCCCTTGGCAAGATGCTAACACCCTTCCAACTTGGGTTAGAGGTAGGACCCCAACTTAGTTTATAATTTGGGTATGTCGGTTAGATGAACATTCCTACAGTTACAATTTTAGTACTCAATAATTAGTCTCAGTATTTAGTAAAGAACTCAGACAGTTCTACAAAACAATGGCTATCCATTACATGTCATTAGTTATCAGTTATCAATTATTAGTTATCAGTTATTAGTTATTTAGCCATTAGAATTCAGTATTCAATTTTAGTATAAATATCATACATATGATGTATAATTATATGCGTAGTATCACATGTTCAGTATGTTCAGCAGTTGCAGTTTTGCATGTATGTTCATTCAGTTACTCGTGATGTTCATTTAGTCAGTTATAATCTTATGCATATAATCCCATATATCATCAGCCTATATCACTTAGCATACCAGTACATTTATAGTACTGACGCATACTCTTTCTTTGTGCTATGATGTCTCATATCATAGGTTCGGACGCTCAGGTTCCTAATTGTACTTAGTAGTTCAGGCTATCAATAATAGATATAGTGGTGAATCCTCATATTTTGAGGATAGAGTTTTTATTTCATTATTTTTGCAGCTCAGTAGTCAGTTCAGTTGGGGTTAGGTTGGGACTTGTCTCATTAACTCCATATTCAGACAGTTAGAGGCTTTTAGACTAGCTTAGTCAGTTATTTAGTTTTTTTTTCAGATGTTGTCATCAGTTATACTCAGTATTTCCATAAATATTCAATATCTTATTTTCAGTTTATGAACCTTATGTCATCTTCAGATTTACTTCCGCTTTTATTTTTAGTATTATTATTTAGTTCTCATAGCAGGTACTAGTCATGGGTTAGCTTGTGATTCTTTGAGGTCGTAAGCACCATGTGATGTCTGAGGTGCAGAATCGAGGTGTTACAAACATTGTATTAGAGCCTAAAGTTCTAAAGTATCCTAGGAATTCTAAAAGCCGCATCAAGTATAGTCTTGTGCATGGGTGTGTAGACAAGAGGCTATGGGCCATTTTAGGAAAAAGTTCCCTTCTTTCAGTGTTCACATCGTGTAAGTGATCTTTAGCTCAATTTGAACTCTCTATCTAATATAATTTTCCCTCCTGTTTACAGAACATGCCTCCCAAAAGGACCAATAGAAGAAGAATTGGAAATCAGCCAGCACCTTCACCCGTTTAGGAAGATCCCTTCAATGAGAATGTTTCTTATGCAGAATTTAGAACAATTTTCATCACTCTAGATCATTTTGTAGAAGCCCAGAATGAATGCCCCGATGCTGTTCAGGCCAACTCAGTGGCTAATATGCTACATCTAGAATTTGGGACTCACCCGAATGAACCCTCTATTATTTACAAGGTCTAAGTCTGAAGAGGACCCACAGGAATTCCTTGACATGGTGCATAAGGTAACATATATTATGGGTGTAACCACTAGTGAGAGTGATGAGTTAGCTGCCTATCAGTTATAGGATGTGGCTCACACATGGTTCGAGCAGTGAAAGGTAGATAGGGGCACAGATGTAGGGGCTATAGAATGGAAGAAGTTTGCTACTGCCTTTCTAGATAGGTTCTTCACGTTGGAGTTTAGGGAAGCTAAGGTATTAGAGTTCATTAATTTGAAGCAGGGCAACATGACAGGGAAGGAGTATTCCCTCAAGTTTCCTCAGTTGGCCCGGTATACTCCTTATGTGGTAGTTGATAGCAGATCTAAGATCAGTAAGTTTGTGTTGGGTGTATCTAACAGTGTGGTCAAAGAGTATAGGACTACAATACTGATTAAGTAGGTGGACTTGTCCAGGTTGATGGTCTATGCTCAACAGATTGAGGAACAGAAGAATACGGAGAAAGAGGGAGAATAAGAGGGCTAGAACAGGTAGCTTCAACTTCACTCAGCCTAAGTCAAAGAGTGGTAATCTTTCTTAGTTTTGCCAAAAATCTTCAGTCCCAGCTCTATCCTTAGCCAGTGCCCCAGTGCCAAAATTCAAAAATGATAATAAGGATAGGGCGCCAGGATCTAGATCTCAAGGTAGTGTTAGCAGTGCTCGAACAAATTCTCTTTGCCAGAAGTGTGGAAAAAACCACCAGTGTATCTGTAGGGCTGACAACGATGTGTTTCTCGAATGTGGCAAACCAGGTCACAGAATCAGAGAGTGTACTTAGGTGGGTTCATAGAGCCAGCATAATCGCCCCCCAGCTTAGTCCGATCGCCCATTTCAGCAAGGTGCCACTTCCAGTACCATTAGTGGGCAGCGCCCAAACTGGCTCTATGCACTCCAGTCCCGACAGGATCAGGAAAGTTCTCCTGATGTAGTCAGTGGTACGTTACAACTTTACCATTTACATGTTTATGATTTGCTAGATCCAGGAGCTTCTTTGTCCTTTATAACTCCTTACACAGTTGTTGACTTTGGAGTCAACCCTGAAATCCTAGGAGATCCTTTTTCAGTCTCTACCTAGTGGGTAAATCTATCATAGCTCGGTGGGTATACAGAAACTGTCTGGTTATGGTATCTCAGAAAGTTACTTCAGCAGACTTATAGAGTTAGAGATGACAAATTTTGACATTATTCTCGGCATGGATTGGCTTCATTCATGCTATGCTTCAATTGATTGTGAAAACAGAGTTGTCTATTTCCAGTTCTCAAATAAACCTATCCTAGAATAGGGGGTAGTACCTCAGTGCTTAAGGGTTAACTTATTTCATATCTTAGAGCGAGAAAAATGATATCCAGGGGGAGTGTCTATTATCTTGCTCGAGTTAAGGATTCTAGTTTCGAGACTCCTAGTCTTGAGTCAGTTCTAGTCGCAAGTGAATTCCAAGATGTGTTTCCTGAAGATCTTCCTGGAGTTTCTCCTGAAAGGGAAATTGACTTCGGAATAGACCTTCTTTCAGACACTCATCCCATCTCTATTTGTCCAAACAAAATGGCTCCAGCTGAACTTAAAGAATTAGAAGAACAGTTGGAGATCTCTTGGATAAGGGATTTATCAGACCCAGTGTATCTCTTTGGGGTGCACCAGTTCTATTCGTGCGTAAGAAAGACGATTCTCTCAGAATATGTATTAACTACCATCAGTTGAAAAAAGTCACCGTTAAGAATATGTACCCACTTCCTAGAATCGATGAATTGATTGACCAACTTCAGGGTGCCAGTTACTTCTCTAAGATAGACCTTATATCAGGCTATCATCATCTTAGATTTAGAGAATGTTACATTTCAAAAATAGCTTTCAAAACTTGGTATAGTCACTTCAAATTCCTATTCATGTTATTTGGTCTTACCAATGCCTCAACAGATTTTATGGACTTGATAAACCGTGTGTCAAGTAGTACTTAGACATATTCATCATAGCCTTCATCAATGATATTTTGTCTACTCCTGCAGTGAACATGATCATGCAGACCATCTCAGAATAGTATTACAGACCCTCAGAGACCATCAGTTGTTCGCCAAATTTAGTAAGTACGAATTTTGGTTAAGGTCAGTAGCTTTCCTTAGTCATATAGTTTTCAGTGATGGCATTAGAGTTGATCCTCAAAAGACCAAAGCAGTGAGAAACTAGCCCAGACCCATCTCTCCATTAGATATTCGGAGTTTCTTGGGTTTGGTTGGATATTATCGACTATTTGTTGAAGGATTTTCATCTATTGCATCCCCCATGTACAGATTGACTCAGAAGAAAGTCAAGTTCTAGTGGTCAGATTCTTGTGAGAAGAGTTTTCAAGAGTTGAAAACTCGGCTCACTACAGCCCCAGTTTTGACTTTTCCTAATGGTTTGGATGGATTTGTTGTATATTGTGATGCTTTCAGAGTTGGTTTGGGGTGTGTTTTGATGAAGAGGGGTAAGGTTGTGGCCTATGCCTCTAGACAACTTAAGCCCCATGAAAAGAATTATCCCACCCATGATCTAGAGCTAGCAGTTGTCATGTTTGCCTTAAAGATTTGGAGACACTATTTGTATGGGGTGCATGTTGTTTTTTTCACAGACCATAAAAGCATGCAGTATGTATTTTCTCAGAAAAACTTGATCTTGCATCAAAGAAGATGGTTAGAGTTGTTGAAAGATTATGACATGAGTATTCTGTATCATCCAGGCAAGGCCAATATAGTGGCAGATTCCCTCAGTAGGTTGTCCATAGATAGTGTTGCTCATGTTGAGAATGGTAAAAATAAGTTAGTTTAGGAAGTTCATCAGCTTGCTAGGATAGGTGTCCATTTGGTTGATACGACTAAGGGTAGTGTTTGGGTGTAGAGTAGTTCAGAATTATCTTCAGTTTCCAAGGTAAAAGAAAAGTAGGACAAAGATCCTAGTTTAGTTAAGCTGAAAGAGTCAGTCAGAGATTAGAAAGTAGAGGTTTTCTTCCAAGGGGGAGATGGTGTGTTACACTGTCAGGGTAGATTATGTGTGCCATGTGTTGATGGCATGAGATAGAGGATCCTTGTAGAAGCGCATGTTGTGCGCTACTCGATTCATCCAGGGGCCACTAAGATGCACTATGATTTGCGGGAAGTCTATTATAGAGTGGGATGAAGATAGATATTGCAATATTTGTAGCTAAGTGCTTAATATGTCAGCAGGTTAAGATTGAGCATCAGAAACAAAGTGTGTTTATGTAAGAGTTCAGTATTCCCACTTGGAAGTGAGAAGAAGTGAACATAGACTTTGTGATAGGTTTGCCTCGTACTCGTTATCAACATAATTTGATTTGGCTTATTATGGATCAGATAACCAAATCAGCTCATTTATTGCCAGTTCATACCTCTTATTCAATCGAGGATTATGCCAAGATCTATGTCAGAGAGTTAGTCAGGTTGCACACTATCCCATTATCCATTATTTTAGATAAAGGTACGCAATTCACCTCTCACTTTTGGAAAGCCTTCCAAAAGGGTCTTGGTACCCAAGTTTACCTTAATACAACCTTCCACCGTCAGATAAATGGTCAAGCAGAAGGACCATTCAGACTTTAGAAGATATGCTATGGGTGTGTGTTGTCGACCTTAAGGGCAGTTGGGATGATCACTTGCCTTTAATTGAGTTCGCCTATAATAACAACTATTATACCAGTATTCAGATAGCTCCGTTTGAGGCTCTTTATGGGAGAAGATATAGATATACTATTGGTTGGTTTGAAGTAGGTGAGGCAGTAGTAGTAGGGCCTGACTTGGTGTTTGATGCTTTAGAGAAAGTGTAGGTAATCAGAGAGAGATTTAAGACAGCCCAGAGCCGACAGAAATCTTATACAGATGTTAGAAAGAAAGATCTCAAATTTGAGATTGGTGATTATGTGTATTTGAAAATCTTTCCCATAAAGGGAGTGAAGAGATTTGGAAAGAAGGGGAAGCTTAGTCCCCGATATATTGGTCCTTATAGGATTCTGAGTCATTTCGATAATGTATCTTATGAGCTTGAGTTGCCTGCAGACTTAGCATCAGTGCATCCAATGTTTCATGTCACTTTGCTAAAGAAGTACATAGGTGACCCAATAGTTGTCGTTCCTATAGAAAGTGTAGACGTCCAGAACAGTCTCTCTTATGAGGAAGTCCCAGTCGAAATCCTTGACCGTCATATTCGTAGACTAAGGAACAAAGAAGTTCCTTTGGTCAAATTTTTTTGGTAGAATCAATCTGTTGAGGGAGATACGTACGAAGCAAAAGCAGATATGTAAACCAAGTATCCTCACCTTTTCTCCTCAAACTCAGACTCATCCTAAGGTAATATTTTTTCGTAGATTTACTATTTTTTATACTCACTTACAACTGCATAACATTCTCATATCATTATTGCATTCATGAAATAGTTCAGTCATGTGTCATGTCTCCAGAACTCAGTCGTGCTTCAGTTATGCATGTCAGTATTAGTACAGTTCCTCAGTTCATCTCAGTTTAGTCATTCTTATTTGAGATTAATATTCCCAAGGGGGAGATATTGTAAAACCCCGCAAAGTCCTAGTTAGTTTAGTCCTACAGGGCATGCTAAAAGAGGTTCCAGACTTAGAAAAATCCAGTTAAGTGTTAGGACTTAGCCATTTCCAGGGCCTTCAAACTTTGATGAATTTTAGTTCGACCTTTCGAGCCTTAAAATACCAATTTCCAAGTTTATTCATGATTAGGGCCACTTGTAGCTCATCTCAGGCGAGTTTTACATTTTTCAGACTAGCATAAAGGTGAGTTTTGAGGTCCAAAATAGCAAGGGGTCACGATAGGGCTGTGCCGTGAGGGCCAGTTGACCTAGGATTAGGGTCGCACCGCGAGGGCTGCTTGACTCGAGTAGGGGTCGCGTCGCATCGCGAGGGCCACTGGACTCAAGCAGGGTTCACGACGTGATGGGACCCCCGTTTAGTATTTTTAATCCATGTTTTTGGGGTAAATGAGTCATTTTCCCCTTATATTATTCAGCCATAACATAAAATCAAGCCTCCCAAAGGGAAAACTCACCCATTATTTCACAAAATCCTCTCAAGAACAAGCCCTAGTTCATCAAATTCAAGATCAAGTTTCAAGAAATCCCTAACAATCTTCATGAATTTCGTCACTCAGGTATGTTAGGTGTTCATCCTTGAGTTTCCTTCCACCCTTGGAGTCCAAGAACCCTTTTTAAGCTTGAAGTATGATTTCCATGTTATGAATTGAATCTTATTCATGTTTGTGTTGTTGTATGGGTTTCAAGTTAAGATCTTTTATGAGTATCATAAAATTATGTTAGTATGTGTCCTGAATTATGAATCTCTCATGTCAAAACACTTGAATTTGAAAGATTACATGTTGAAGCTGTGATGCCCTATTTGTTTTTCTTCATGTATCACAATCATGCTCCCCAAGTGTTTGATAGAATGTCCATGTGAATGAAATAGTGTAATCATGAGATGTTAGCATGCGTTCTCATTTATGTACAAGTTCATAACCTCCAAGTGTCTGACAAGATGACTCAATGAATGAATTGTGAACAATTGACTATTGCTATGATTTCAAGTTTTTTTATGCTTTATTATTGATGCTATTGAGTCCAGGGGTATTTATTACCCGAAATCTAGTTGTTCATTTAGTTGCAGTATCTAGAGTAGCTAAAGAATAGTCCCAGTAAATGTCAAGTACAGTAGTACTCATTCAGTTAACAAAATTTGGTAAACTCAGTCCAGTACAGTCAGTCAACATGGTCAGTATCAGTTCAGTCAATCCTAGTAAAGTATATGAATCAGTTTAGTGTCCATTCATTTAGGAGTATGATTTATCATCGAGCGAACCCAAGGATGGGGGCATTCGTGCTAGCAAAGGGTTTAACCCTTAGTAGCAGTCCCTGCATTATAGAACTTCATAGCCAACGTAGGGTAAGTCATCCTCCTGCCAGGTTAGGGTTGATGCAATTATATATATATATATATATATATATATATCTCATGAGTCTTCCTTCCAGATTAGGGTTGACACAACATTGTTAGTAAACCTTAGCAAGGTGCTAACACCCTTCTAACTGGGGTCAGAGGTTGGACCCCAACTCAGTTTATAATTGAGGTATGTCGGTTAGATGAACACTCCTATAGTTACAGTGTCAGTACTTAGTATTCAGTCTCAGTATTCAATAAAGAACTTAGTCAGTTCTACCGAACAATGGCTATCAGTTACCAGTTATCAGTTATCATTTATATAGCCATTAGAATTTAGTATTCAGTTTCAGTATAAATTTTAGACACATGATGTATAATTACATACACAGTATCGCATATTCAGTATGTTCTGTAATTATAGTTTTGCATGTATGCTCATTTAGTTACTCATGATGTTCATTCAATAAGTTATCATCTTACGCATATAAACCCATGTCTCATCAGCCTACCTCACTTAGCATACCAGTTTATTCAAAGTATTGATGCATACTCTTTCTTTGCTCTATGATGTCTCATATAATAGGTTCGGATGCTCAAGTTCCTGACCGTACTTAGCAGCTCAGGCTATCAGCAGTAGATATAGTGGTGAGTCCTCATATTTCAAGGACAGAGTTTTTATTTCATTATTTTAGTAGCTCAGTAGTCAGTTCAGTTGGGTTTAGTTGGGGACTTGTCCTATCAACTCTTTATTTAGACAGTTAGAGGCTTTTAGACTAGCTCAGTCAGTTATTCAATTTTTTAGATATTGTCATCAGTTATATGCAGTATTGCCATCAGTATTCAGTATTTTATTTTTAGTTTATGAACCTTATGGCATCTTCAAATTTACTTTCGCATATATTTTCTGTATTATTATTCAGTGCCCACAGAAGGTACAAGTCATAGGTTAACTTGTGATCCTTTAGGTTCATAAGCACCATGTGACGTCTGGGGTGCAGGATTGGGGAATTACACCCGGCGCCCTATAGATCCATTGATGAAAGGGAAAGGGAAAATCTCTAGCGACAATGATCGAAGTGGTGGCATGGAGAAACCCTATGCTCCATTGGTGAATTTATTCAAACATAATCGCTCTACTGCAAATGGGTTAAACTTAGCTTACGTTTCTCCTACAAATATTGATGGAAAACTAGTAGTTTAGCTTAAAAAAGAATGTGGATCTGGAAATATAAAAGTGGAAGTGTGCGTTGATTGTTTATTTTCTTGGTAAAGCACCTGGATACAATGCCATGATTAGGTACATAGATACAAATTGGACAAGAGTTGCTCAGGGCCATAACCCATCAATAACTATCCCATTATTCTCAAGCCTTAGACAACAAATTTTAATTGCAATAAAGATTTCCCCTTATAAATTCCACTGTGGGTAGTATTCCCAAACTTACCGATGCAATATTTGGGGAAAAAGTCTCTTAGTCAAATAGCTAGCATCATTGGAGTCCCAATATTTGCTAATGAGTGTACCTCTAAGCAAACTCACATTTCTTATGCTCGAGTCCTAGTGGAATTTAATATATCCAAACCACTCCCCAAATAAATCACCTTATTGGACCCCAATGGTATACATGTATCACAAGTAATTGACTATGACTGAAAACTTAAATTTTCCCTAAATGTTTAATTCCTGGTCATAAATTCCCCAACAAGAAACAATTCCCAATCATGATGAATAAGCATTACTAAGTAAACGATGGAGGAGAGCAAGGAAGGTTATTTATGAATGGAAATACAAAAGGCCGATAGAAGTAACCACTTATCAAGATGAGAAACCAACAACTCTTGCTAAGTTTCTTCCTCAACAAAGTCCAACACAAGAGTGTACGAAGAGTTCAGTACCTGCTAATGAGATTTTTAACCCACTCATGGATTTTAAAAACTTTTCAATGTTGGGTAAGACACATAGACGTAAAAAAAATATATTTGAAAAGTTAAGTAGTGAAACTGGGGAACTGCCTAACATACCTCCAGATAGAGGTGGAGGGTTAGACATATCTTTATGAATTGGTTATGTTGGAATATTAGAGGTGTGAATAAAAGGTACAAGCAGAAAGAGTTAAAGCATTACATTAGTAGTAATCATGTTGATCTAGTAGGATTAGTTAAAATTAGAGTGAAAATTCACAATTGTAGCAAAGTCTTGAAGAACCTGGTTCTAGGATGGGGTAGTCTAAATAATTATCTGAAGGCAAGTAATGGTAGGGTATGGCTCTTATGGAACCCCCAGTATTTGATGTTACTTATATTGAAGAGGAAGCTCAGTTCTTACATTGCTTAATCAGGGGAAGATATGATGGTTCTGAAGATGAGGTCAATGTAATATATGGATTTAATGGCCTTGATCAAAGGAAAACTTTGTGGCAGGAACTACAGAGAATCGGTAAAAATATGAATAAACCTTGGTTGATATGGGGTGACTTGAATGCTTTTCTTTCACCAAATGATAGATTAATGGATAATCTTGTGACACAGGGTGAAATACAGGTTTTTTTTTAATTTCGTGCAATAATTATCTCTTAGTGAAGTACCCTAGAAAGGTGAGTTTTTCACATGGACAAATAAGAAAGTTGGTAAAGATAGAATATGGAGTAGATTGGACAAGGCTCTTGGCAATTTTGAATGGATGATAAACTGGGGACATATACAGGTTTAGTATGGCTTGCTATTAATTTCTGATCATTCCCCAATGGTGATCAAGCTGCAAGCTAAACCCTTAATTAATAAGAGTCCGTTCTATTTTTTCAATGTTTTAGTTGATCATGAGAAGTTTATTCCTATGACTACTATAGTCTGGAGCCAAAAAAGAGATACCTGGAGAATGAAAAATATCTGGTTAAAGCTAAGGGAACTTAAGCCATTTCTTAAAATGCTAAACAATAGAGAATTCAAGAATGTGAAGCAAAATATTAACAAAGCCGGGGTAGACTTGAAGGTAGTCTAAGAACAACTGAAAAACCAGAGTACTGATGGTTTGATAAATGTAGAAAAACTATTCTTCAGAATCTTAAGAAGTGGTCCTTAGTGAAAGAGAGCATCCTAAAGCAAAAATCTAGGGCTCTTATGATTAAACTTGGTGATTCCAACACTAAGTATTTTTCTGCAGTTATGAAAGAAATGGCCTAGAGAAAGCAAGTATCTGAATTGATGTTGTTAGCTTGGGTCAATATTATTACACCTAGAGATATACAAAGAGAAATTGTTGATTTTTATAACATTCTTATGGGGTCTGCAGTCTTTACATTACCATCAAAGGACAGGGTTAGCATTAGAAGGGGACCTACACTTAGTCTAGAATAGAAAACTGCCTTGTGTGTTACAATCACTGATCAAGAGATTATAGATAGTATCCATGACATTGAGGATAATAAAGCTCCGGGTATAGATAGCTTCACTACGTATTTTTTTAAGAAATCATGGCCAGTGATTCATAGTGATGTTTATCGGGCTATTAAGGAATTCTTTCACATGGGGAGGATGTTTCGAGCCATAAAATATACTACCATTACCTTAGTGCCTAAAGTAAATAATCCAAAGATAGTGAAAAACTTCAGACCCATTGCATATTGCACGATATTATATAAGATGATCTCTAAAATCCTAGCTACTAGATTATAATAAGTCATTGCCTCAGTTATCTGTGAAGCCCAATCTGGGTTCATCCCTGGGATAAAATTGTGGACAACATCATTCTATCCCATGAACTTGTCAAATCTTATATTAGGAAGCATATTTATGATTAGTGCATGATTAAAATAGACTTACAGAAGGTATTTAACTCGGTGGAGTGGATATATATGGAATAAGTTTTGGAGAGTCTTGATTTTTCTCTCAAGTTTAGGAGATGGCTGAATTACGACTGTCAACTGTACTGTACTCATAAATGGAAATTCCAATAAACCTTTAAATGCTGCAAAGGTCCTCAGGCAAAGGGATCTTATATCCTCTTTTTTATTTGCAATAGTAATGGAATATCTTAGCAAAAATCTCAATAGACTAAAAGAGGACAAAATTTTCAGATTTCACCCAAGATATTCCAAGTTAGGAATTACACAATTAAGTTTTGTTGTCGATCTACTTTTATTTGCAAGTGGATACTTGCCATTTATTACATCCTTACACAAATGTTTCCTCACGTTCTCACAAGTCACCGGCCTTTTGGCAAATCTGACTAAAAACTTGGTCTATTTTGGAGGGGTTGCCCCTATGGAGAGGAGTAGAGTTCTTCAATACCTTGGGTTTCCACATGGAGAGTTTCCATTAAAGTATCTGGGAATACTATTGTCTACTAGAAAGATTACACTAATGCAGTGGCAACCCTTAATTCAAAAAATTATCAGGAGGATTTCATCTTTGACAACAAAGAAACTCTCATAAGTTGGTAGACTACAGTTGGTCCAAACAGTAATTTTTGGCATTCAAGCTTATTGGGCACAACTCTATATTCTACCAACAAGTGTATTACAAATAATAGATGCATATGTTATGTTTGGTCAGGGACTAATGTAGTAACCTTTAAAGCTTTGGTCGCCTGGAGTAAGGTATGCTCACCTAAAGCCTCTGGTGGAATCAACCTTATGAACCTAAGTATATGGAATAATGCTACTATTGCTACAAAATATTGGGATTTAGCCAACAAATAGGATTGTTTTTGGATCAAGTGGGCACACTTGTATTATGTTAAACACCAATCCATCTTTGTTATGCCCATGCCAAAGCAAGAAAGTTGGATCGTCAAACAAATTATTGCTACTAAAAGGATTCTATAGAATGTCGCATCTCCCAACAGACCAAATAGAAGCATGATCAGGCATATCTAATTTCAATTATTAGACAATGCTGACTCAGTAAGTTGTAAATATATGGTGTTTCAAAATGGTGCAAGGCCGAAAAGTGTATTCATTATATGGCTACACTTTCATAGGAAACTCTTGACGGTGGATAAACTAATTTGATGGGGGATAAATATAGAACCAAGATGTTCTTTATACGAAGCTATGGACGAAAGCAGGGATCATTTGTTTATCTCGTGTGGTTATACTTGAAACTTATGGACTCTACTGCTTAAGTGGATTAAAACACCAATAGATACTTCCCAAACTTGGGAGAAATATGTTGAATAGGAAATCCGCATTGGGAGAGAGAGATCACATAGTGCAAGCCTATTCTAAAGGATTTTTTGTAATACCCAATATTATACTTAGTTTAGTTCAGCTCCTAGTGCTTGCATAAGAGGCTTAAAACCTGAAAATGTAGCTAAGTGTTGAAGACTTAGCCTTATTTTGACTTCTTAACTTTAAGGATTTTTAAGATGACCTTTAGATCTTAGAGACGATGGGTTTTTAGTTGATTTATGTTCAGGGGTGTAAGGAGAATGTCTCAGGGAAGTTTTGGAAATTTTGGATGAGGTTTGGGTTGTGTTTGGATTTCAATTCCAGTAGCTCAACGCGATTTCACCGCATCGCACTGGGTATAGCAATGGGCATATTACCGCATCGTGGTGGCCTTCTAAATGGAATTCCAGTTGCGACTTTAATCTCCAGAGTGCAATTAGGTCATTTACCATTACCCCTAGTCGTAAAAACATAAGATTAAATGTCCATCTAAAGAATTATACACCCATTCTACATTAATTTTCTCTCCAAGAAACCCTAACCTAATTCCAAGAACTCCAAAACTCCATTACTTTCTCTTCAATATAAATAAGAATTTAAGTTTCTAATTCAAGAAGTTCAAGAAAAAGTCTTTAAGAACACCTCCAAGAGTTCAAAGTCAAGATTCTACATCAAATCAAGCCTAATAAGGTATGTGGGGTTATGAACAAGGGTATCCTTCCACCCTAGTGCCCAAATTGCATAATTTTAAGATTTTATTTAATTATTTTGAAGCAAGGTTCATACCCAAGTATGTATATTCTTGAAGCATGTGTTTTTCATGAGATTTAAAGCTTTAAGTATTTCAAAAGTGCTTATTTTTATGTTTTATTAATTACATGATTTATACTATGAATGAGATTGTACTATCTTAACTTTTTATTGTTGAAATATTTCAAGATTGTTATTGATCATGAAGTTTTATTATGAATTGACTTGAGTTTAAAGAATGGGGTTTAAGCCTTATTTTTGAGTATTAAGACTTCAAGAAGATTATGCTTTTAAGTATTCTTTGCTAAGCTTATTTAAAGATTTAAGTAAGAGTTGATCTTTTGATCCTCAGCAAAGAGATGGAATCCACATTTATTCATTTTGATTACAGTTTAAAGCAAAAAGGAGAATAACTGGTTTTCATTATAATAAAGTATGCTATTTTAAAGTGGATTTACTAAACAGAGAGTATATATGTAATATGGGAGTAGTATTTAGCACCGAGTTAATTATGAGGCCAAGGTCACATGCCCCAGAACTATGTGACACTGTAGGTTTAAGTCCCAATATGGGTTAAGTAAGTGATCACTCTAGTTTAGGTTCTATTCTGATGGCAAGGGTAGAACAACTCTTCCAACGTGGGTAAGATACGTTGGACTCTATGACTCATATATTTTATGTCAGTTAGAAGAATCTCCCAAAAGAAAGAGTAAAAGTACAACTTTTAGAACTAAGTGTTATGGCTCACAAGGTTTATTCAGTATGAGTTATTATCCATGATTATGATTTATAGTTTTTAGTTATTCAAGCTCAAGGTGAGTCATTTACACTTAGCATGGATCATTTAAAATTTTATATGAATATTGAGTTATTGTTTTACTTATGCATTCACCCCCACATACTAAGTACATTCCAGAAGTACTGATCCAAATATATGTTTATGTGCTATATTGACTTATAATGTAGGACCTAATGCTCAATTCCAGCTGTGTGATTGATTTCGAGTATCTCCACTTACATCCAGCTCTTGGTGAGTCCTCTTAGTTTGAGGTCCTATTCTACCAGATTTGTTATTAATAAAGTACTCTAGTTATTTGATTTCAGTTTCAGTTGGGTCAGCTGGGGCTTGTCCCAGTGGCTCTCTAGTTAGAAGTAGAGACTTGTTTGACTGTTTCTAGTTTTAGATTCAAAGTGTTTTATTTCAAGATTTTTGAGTTTGAGACTTTCAGTAAGATATTAATTTAGTTTTAGTTAAGCCATTAAGTCAGTATCTTGAAGTTTCTTATGTCAAGTTTATCTTTATTATGAGTTTCTAAGTTGTTAGAAGGCTTAAAGGGTTAGCTTGGGACTACTTGTAGTCTTGAGCACCATGTGACGTCTAGAGTGTATTTCTGGGGCGTTAGAAACTTAATATCAGAGCCTAACGTTTAAACATTCCTAGGGAGGTAGATGATCAGTATTATGTAGAGTTTTGATCATGGTGTGAAGCGCACAACATTTATAAGCAAGAGGCTATGGAATAAGTTAGGAATCATCTTTTTTATTTTATGATCCATCGTGCTTATAGTTGTCTCTATCTGCTTAAACTTGTGCTTTTATCTGACAGAATATGCCTCTTCGCTGAACCAATGAATGTTAAAATAGTGACCAACCACAAATTCAAGGCAACCCTTTGAATGAGAATGTGTATCATGCTCTATTTTAGGTTTCCTTCCAGGCGTTGGCCCAAGCTGTGACTGCTAATGTTCAGGGAACCCATCAGGTTGCAGTCCCACTTCAGCAGAATGGTGATTTAGCTGCAGCCAGAATTTATGACTTCATGAGAATGAATCCACCTGAGTTCTTTGGGTCAAAGGTTAGTAAGGATCTATAGCTCTTCACTGATGAGGTGAGAAAGATCACTCAAATATGAATGTTACTAGCGAGGAGAGTATAGAATTGACATCCTATAGGCTGAAGGATATTGGTTATAATGGGGTTATTATATGGAAAGAAGGAAGAGTTAAGTATACAACTCCTATGAGTTGGCAGGTGTTTCAGGATGCATTTCTGGACAGGTTCTGTAATACCCCATACTTTTCCTATCTCAGTTTAGCTTATAGTGTGTTAGGGATTAGCTTTGAAAGTGAATAACTCGATATATATAGAATTTTCAAGCTCTAGACCCACCAATGTTTAGATAATTGGCTCATCTTTCCAACGTTACCAATTTCACCTAAATTCGATACTCGGTTAAGAAGTTATGGCGATTTTAGTAAAGCAATAGATCACCGTGATAAGCACCATATCGAGATGAAGTGCAAAAAGGCACTTCTCTTTTACCAGTGATGCAACGCGATTACACTGCATTGCACCAGAGTCTAAAATAGCAATTGTCCCCTTTCCAGTAAGTCACCGCGATAGCGGCGCATCACGGTGGGAGGTAAAATCGGGATTTCCAGTTCCGAGTAAAATTTTAAAAGGGCAATTTAGTCTTTTCCCAAGCCCCTAAATCATGTAAAACACAAAATTAATCCTATTCTAACCATTCTATGCATATTTTCATAAAAATTACTCTCCAAGGAAACCCTAGAACTCAAATCTTTATCTCCAAAAAATCCAAATTCCACCATTCTTTTTTTAAGATAACTCAAAATTAAATATTTCCAATTCAAGAACTTCACGAATCTATCTTCAAGATCACAAATAGGAACTCATAGTTCAAACTTCTTCATCTAGTCATCAATTAAGGTATGCGGGGTTTTCATCAAGGATAATCCTTTCATCCTTATTCCCAAAATTAGTTTTTAAAGATAATTTTGCATGAGTTCAAATGAGTTATGAATTTGGGTTCATACCCAATATTGTTATTTGAATGATTATGAGATTTTGAGAGATTTAGATGTTGAATTGCATGTCTACTTTCATATTTTCATGTGTATTGGAGTAATATCCAGATTTAGAATTGAATTATCAGTATTTTCATTATTTAGCATGAATTTTATAATAATTTGATATGAATTAGATGTGTGGGTTATTAGCCCTAGTTTAAATATTTTATTTCAAGAAGATTATGCTTTTAAGCATCCCATGACTTATCATATTTAGATTTTGAACAAAAATTTGATCTTTTGATCTCAGCTTAGATATGGAATCCACTTTAAAGATTTAGCTACAGTTACAGTAAATAAATTTACAAGAGGTTTTCATTGTAAACCCTTATATTAGTTTTTTAAATACGGATTTCCAATAGATTGAGCATACAGATTAAAGGGAGTAGTATTTAGCACCGAGTTGGGTATGTTAACATGCCCCAAAACTATGAGCCAATGTAGGTTCAGATTATTAGATTATTCTCATTTTTATATGGATGACAGATATAGATGTGATCACTTAGATTAGGTTATACTCTCTGGAAAGAGTATGACACCTCTCTCCAACGTGAGTTTTTTCCATAAGGGAATTAGACATTAGACACTATGATAGCTTACATAGTGTATGTCAGTTAGAAGAACCTCCCTACAGAAAAGATTAATCCTAACAGTAAAAACTTTCAAAATAGTTTTTAAAAGTATTTCCCTACAAATTGTAGAAAAGAGTAAAGAATGATAGAAAAGCTTTTAGAAACTAAGTGTAAAAGCTCACAAATTTATTCAGATATTGCTTTATTTAAGGCATTAGTTACAGATGTCAGCTTAGAGATTTTAGATATAAAAGTGAGTTCTTTCTACAGTTAGACAACATGAATTGAAGATAGAATACAAGTACAGGTTTTTGGAACTAAATTTTATGACTCACTAGATCTATGCAATCTGATTTGCTATTCATGATTATGATTTTCAATTTTTAGATATTCCAGCTTTTATGAGTCATCTACATTTAGCATGCACTTTTTTAAAAATTTATAATAATATTGAGATATTTTTTTACTTGTGCATTCACTCCTATATACTCAGTACAATCCTGAAATACTCATTCACATATATGTCTTTGTGCTACATTATTTCATAATGTAGGTTCAGGTGCTCAATTTCAGCAATGTGAGTGATTTCAAGCATCTCCATCTGCATCCCGATAGTTGGTGAGTCCTCATAGTCTGGGGACTTAGTCATTCAGTTTTTTAGCTTATTAGTATCGATGATTTAGTATTTTCAAATAGTCGAGTCAGCTGGGGGCTTGTCTCAGCGACTCTCTAGCATTAGTAGTAGAGGCTTGGCAGACTGCTAGATATGATTCAGATTTTTAGTATTGAATTGATCAAACTCTCGAGTTTAGTATTTTTAGATATTATATTCAGACATTTTCAGCTTTTCTCATACATAATTCCATATCTTAGCTTTGATTATATATCCTTATTTCCTCTATTTTGAACTTTAGATTTTGTAGAAGGCAGACAGGGTTAGTTTAAGGCTACTCATAGTCTTGAGAACTGTGTGATGTCTCGACACCCATTTTTGGGGTGTTACAAACTTGGTATTAGAGCCTAAGGTTTTAAGAGTCCTAGGGAGTTAGACAAGCTGCGTTACATAGAGTCTTGATCATTGGTGTGAAGAGCACAATATTTATGAGCAAGAGGCTAGGGGATATTTTATGAAAATTATCTCTTTCTTTCATGATCTATTGTGCTTATAGTATCTATATCTTGTTTTAACTAATGCTCTTATGTTATATTTGAATATGCCTCCTCTCCAAGATAACACCTGCAGAAATAAAAACCAATCACCCCAGTCTGCTGACCCTCTGAATAAGAATATATCCCATGCTGAATTTTGGGTTATTTTTTAGGCGTTGGACCAAGTTGTGACTGCCAATGTTCAGGGCAACCATCAGGCAGTAGTCCCACTTCATCAGAATGGTGGTTTACCAGCAGCCAGAATCCGAGACTTTATAAGAATGAATCTGCCAGAGTTCTTCAGGTCAAAAGCAGGTAAGGACCCATAACTTTATTTAGATGAGGTTAAAAAGATTACCTAGATTATGCATATTTTTAAAAAGGAGAGTGGAGAGTTGGCATCCTAAAGATTGAAGGATATAGCAGAAGATCGGGTGGTTATATGAAAGGATGGTAGAGGTGAGATACAACTCCTATGAGTTGGCAGGTATTTCAGGATACATTTCTAGACAGGTTCTTTTCGCGTGAAATAAGAGAAGCTAAGGTAAAAGAGTTTGTGAACCTGAGGTAGGGCTCGATGACAGTGAAAGAGTACTGCCTTAAGTTCAACCAGTTGTCTAAGTATGCCCCTTATACGATTGCTAACCCTAGGGCGAGTATGAGTAAGTTTGTTACTGGAGTATCTGGTTTAGTAGTCAAGAAGTGTAGGACTTCCATGCTTATTGGAGACATGGATCTTGTTGGTTTGATGATTCATGCTCAACAGATTGAGGTAGAAAATTTAAAGGGAAGAGAGAAGGGAAATAAGAAGGCTAGAACCGGGCAGTTTGAGTATGGCCAGACTAGGTTCAGAGGGGCAAATCATTCACAGTTTTAGAATTGCTCAACTATGCCAGCACCATCTTCAGCTAGCACTCCCACTCCCAAAGCTAGGCAGAAGTAGTGGGGTAAAACTTTTATGTCCAGATCTCAGAATAGTATAAGTGGAAAACCCAATTATCCTCCATGTGCTAAGTGTGGTAAGAATCATCTTGGTGAGTGTTTTTTAGGACAAAAAGGTTGTTATGGTTGTAGTAAGTTATGACATAAAATCAAAGAGTGTTCGCATGCTAATCAGGCAAACAGGGATGTTCATTACCAGACTCAGGCTACTAGCTCACCAGCTTCTCTAGGTCGCCCAGTCCCTCCTCAGGGCGTATCATCCAGTACCGGTAGCGGTCAGCATCAAAATTTGTTTTATGCTTTACTATCCTATCAGAAGCAGGAGGATTCACCAGATGTTGTTACTGGTATACTTAGTGTCTTTCATATTGATGTTTATGTGTTGTTAGACCCCGGGTTGAATTTTTCTTATATGACCCCACAAGTTGCAGTAAATTTTAAAATAGGCCCTGAAAAGATCCCTGAGCCCTTCTTAGTTAGTATCCCAGTGGGTGAGTCAGTTGTTGCCAAACAGATCTATAGAAAGTGTCCTATTACTGTCCTTCATAAAATTATGTTAGAAGATTTAATAGAGTTAGATATAGTTGACTTTGACCTCATTCTTGGTTTGGATTGGCTCCGTTCATGTTATGAATCTATAGATTGTTGCACATGAGTGGTGAAGTTTTAGTTTCCAAATAAGCCAGACTTTGAATGGAAAGGTAATTCAGTGTCTTCAAAGAGTCATTTCATATCCTATATTAAAGCCAGAAAGTTAATCTCAAAAGGGTGAATCGGTCATTTACTTCAAGTCAAAGACACTAAGTTTGAGACTCCAACAGTTCAGTCAGTCCGCGTAGTCAATAAGTTTCCTGATGTTTTTCCTAAAGATTTACCAAGGGTACCTCCCAATAGGGAAATATAATTAGGTATTGGCCTTCACCCAAATACTTAGCCTATCTTTATTCCTCCTATTTCTATGGCTCCAGCTAAGCTTAAAGAGTTAAAAGGGCAGCTTAAAGATCTAATAGTTAAATACTTCATAAGGCCCAATGTCTCTCCATGGGGTGCTCTCGTACTATTCATTCGAAAAAAAGATGGTTCTTTGCAAATGTGCATTAACTATCGTCAGCTGAATAAAGTCACAGTCAAAAACAAATATCCTTTTCCTAGGATTGATGACTTATTCAACCAACTCCAAGGTGCAAGTTACTTCTCAAAGATAGACCTTAAATCCGGTTGTCATCAGCTTAGAGTAAGAAAATGTGATATTCCAAATATAGCTTTCAGAACCCGTTATGGTTATTTTGAGTTCCTATTCATGTCCTTCAGACTAACAAATGCCCCATCAGCCTTCATGTACTTAATGAACAGAGTGTTCAAATAGTATTTGGACATGTTTGCCATAGTATTTATAGATGATATTCTTGTCTATTCTCGTAGTGAGGATGATCATGCAGACCACCTTAGAATTATGTTGTAAACTCTTAGAGATAACCAGTTGTTCACAAAATTTAGCAAATGTGAATTTTGGCTAAGATCATTAGCTTTCCTCGGTTATATTATTTCCAGTGATGGTATTAGAGTTGATCCCCAAAAGATAGAAGCAGTAAGAAACTGATGTAGACCTATTTCTCCATCAGACATTAGAAGTTTCTTGGGTTTATTTGGCTATTACATATGTTTTGTAGAGGGTTTTTTGTCTATTGCGTCCCCTATGTCTAGATTAACTTAGAAGAAAGTTAAGTTCCAGTGGTCAGATTCCTATGAAAAGAGTTTTCAGGAGTTGAAGACTCCCCTCACTTCAGCCCCAATTTTAGCACTACCCGATGGAACAGATGGGTTCGTTGTATATTGTGATGCCTCTAGAATTTGTATAGTTTGTGTGATGATGCAGAGAGATAAGGTTATAGCCTATGCCTCTAGATAACTTAAGCCTCACAAAAAGAACTACCCTACTCATGATCTTGAGTTAGCTGTTGTTTTGTTTGCATTGAAAATATGGAGCACTATCTTTATGGGGTGCATATTGATGTGTTTACGGGTCACAAAATCTTGCAATATGTGTTTACTCAGAGAGAGTCAAATCTTCGCCAGAAAAGATGGTTAGAATTACTAAAGGATTATGAGATGAGTGTGTTGTATCATCTGAGCAAGGCCAATATAGTGGCAGATACCCTTAGAAGACTGTCTATGAATAGTGTTTCTCATATGGAGAATGACAAGAGAGACCTAGTACAAGAAGTTCATCGGTTAGCTAGATTGGGTGTGAGGTTGGTTGACTCAGTTGAAGGTAACATTTGGGTTCAGAGTAGTTCAGAATCATCTCTAGTTTCTGAAGTGAAAGAGAAGCAGGATAAGGATTCTAGTTTGGTCAAACTGAAGGGTTCAGTTAAAGACCAAAAAGTAGAGGTTTTCTCCCAAGGGGGAGATAGTGTGTTGAGATACTAGAGTAGATTGTGTGTTCCATGTGTCCTTATTGAATAAGTGCATGGACAATTCAACTATTGTAGTTTCTCTAAAAAGAACAAATATTCAGAATAGCTTTCATACGAAGAAGTTCCAGTAGAGATTCTTGATCATCAGATCTGTAGGCTAAGGAACAAAGAAGTATGCATAAGCATACTTAGGATGTAGAAGCATGCATGCAAACAAAGTATCCTCATCTCTTCTCCACAAACAAATCTTTCTTAATTTAGTTCTTTTCTAGTCTCAGATTCAGCCATATAGTTATCTTCATGTAAGCTTATGCACTCACAGATTAGCTCAGTTGCTCAGTATGTTTTAGATTTAGTCATGAAGTTGTTCAGTTGTGCATGCCAGCATATAGCCTCAGTTCCTTAGCATCTTCAGTTTAACTAGTCTCATTCAGGGACAAATGTTCCCAAGGGGGAGATAATGTAATACCCCATACTTTTTCTAGCTCGGTTTAGCTTCTAGTGCATCAGGGGTTAGCTTTGAAAGTGAATAACTCTTGATAAATATATAATTTACAAGATATATACCGACCAATGTGTATATAATTAGCTCAGCTTTCCAATGATACCAATTTTGCCTAAATCCAATACTCGGTTAAGAAGTTATGGCCATTTTAGTAAAGCAGTAGATCACCGTGATAAGCACCGCATCAAGGTGAAGTAAAAAATGGCATTCGTACTTTTCCAGTGATGCAACGTGATTACGGCGTATCACATCAGAGGCCAAAATGGCAACTATCTCTTTTCCAGTAAGTCACCACGATAGCGGTGCGTCGCGGTGGTAGGCAAAATTGGAATTTCCAGTTTCGAATAAAATTTTAAAAGGGAAATTTAGTCTTTTCCCAAGCCCCCAAATCATGTAAAACACAAAATTAACCCTATTCTAACCATTATATGCATATTTTCATCAAAATTACTCTCCAAGGAAACCCTAGAACTCAAATCTTCATCTCCAAGGAATTCAAATTCCACCATTCTTTTTTCAAGATAACTCAAAATTAAAGATTTCCAATTCAAGAACTTCAAGAATCTATCTTCAAGAGCACAAATAGGAACTCAAAGTTCAAGCTTCTTCATCTAGTCATCCATTAAGGTATGTGGGGTTTTCAAAAAGTATAATCCTTTCGTCCTTGTGCCCAAAATTAGTTTTTGAAGATAATTTTACATGAGTTTTGAATTAGGGTTCATACCCAATATTGTTATTTGCAAGATTATTAGATTTTGAGAGATTTAGATGTTGAATTGCATGTCTACTTTCGTATTTTCATGCGTATTGCAGTAATTTTTAGATTTAGAATTGAATTATCAATATTTTTATTATCTAGCATGAATTTTATAATGATTTGATATAAATTAGATGCATGGGTTATTAGCCCTAGTTTTAATGTTGTTATTTAAAGAAGATTATGCTTTTAAGCATCCTATGACTTGTTATATTCAGATTTTGAACAATTTGATCTTTTGATCTCAGCTTAGATATGGAATCCACTTTACAGATTTAGCTACAGTTACAGTAAATAGATTTACAAGAGATTTTCATTGTAAACCCTTATATTAGTTTTTAAAAGTGGATTTCCAACAGAATGAGCATATAGATTAAAGGGAGTAGTATTTAGCACCGAGTTGGGTATGTTCATATGCCCCAGAACTAAGAGACAATGTAGGTTCAGATTATTATATTATTTCTTTTTCTATATGAATGATAGATACATATGTGATCACTTAGATTAGGTTATACTCCTTGGCAAGAGTATGACACCTCTCCCCAATGTAAGGTTTTTCAATAAGGGAACTAGACGTTGGACATTATGATAGCTCATATAGTGTATGTCGGTTAGAAGAACCTCCCTACAGAATAGAGTAACCCTAATAGTAAAGACTTTCAAAATAGTTTTTAAAAATATTTCCCTACAACTTATAGAAAATAGTAAAGAAAGAAAGAAAAGCTTTTAGAAACTTAGTGTAAAGGCTCACAAATTTTATTCAGATATTGCTTTATATGAGGCATTAGTTATAGATGTCAACTTTCAAATTTCAGATATAAAAGTGAGTCCTTTCTACACTTATAAGACATGATTTGAAGATAGAATACAAGTACGACTTTTAGAAATTAAATGTTATGACTCACTAGATCTATGCAACATGTTTTTCTATTCATGATTATGATTTTCAGTTTTCAGATATTCCAGCTTATGTGAGTCATCTATATTTTACATACACTTTTTTACAAATTTATAATAATATTGAGATATTGATTTACTTATGCATTTACCCCTATATACTCAGTACAATCCAGAAGTACTGATCCACATATATGTCTATGTGCTATATTATATCATAATATAGGTTAAGGTGCTCAGTTTCAGTAGCATGAGTGATTTCAAGCATCTTCATCTGTATCTCGACAGTTTATGAGTCCTCATAGTTTGGGGACTTAGTTATTGAGTTTTCCAACTTATTATTATAGATGATTTAGTATTTTCAGACAATTCAAGTCAGCTAGGGGCTTGTCCCAGCGACTCTCTAGCCTTAGTAGTAGAGGATTGTCAGATTGATAGATATGATTTAGATTTTCAGTATTGAATTGATCAGACTCTTGAGTTTAGCATTTTTAGATATTATATTCAGACAGTTTCAGCTTAGCTCATATAGAATTCCTCATCTTAGCTTTGATTATATATCCTAATTTTCTCTATTTTGAGATTCAGATTTAGTAGAAGGCAGACAGGGTTAGCTTAAGACTACTCATAGTCTTGAACACCGTGTGACATCTCAGGACCTATTTTTGGGGAATTACAGGTTCTTTCTACTTGAGATGAGAGAAGCTAAGGCTAGGGATATTATAAAACTGAGGCAGGACTCGATGACAGTGAAAGAGTACTACCTTAAGTTTACACAATTGTCTAAGAATGCTCCCGAGTTTGAAGATGACCCTAAATATAGTATGAGTAAGTTTGTTACTGGAGAATCTAATTTGGTAGTCAAGGAGTGTATGACTATCATGCTTATTTGTAATGCCCCGAATCTGGTACCCAGAATGCTACACGATGCTCATGACCCCGAAGGAGCATAAGCTAACCTATGACTGATATCTGTACCTATATACTGCATGATATACTATATAAATGCAGAAACATGAACTGAAAGACCATAGGGTTCAAAACTGTAAAATAACATCTGGGATGGGGTATAAATACACAAAATAAAACTTTCTAAACATGATAGTCCAAATATGATAGTCTGGAAAGCCTCTAACTGACTGAACTGTCTGAATAAGGAGTTGATAGGATATGTCCCCAACTAACTCCGACTACTGAAATGACTAAGTACTAAGATAATGAAATAACAAATCATATCATCCTTGGAGGATGAGGACTCACTGTTGACTGAATGTTGATATCTGGAATCTACTGATGCTCTAGAGCTCGTGTCTCTGAACCTATGGATTAAGACACCATAGCGCAAATACGTCAGTACTTTGAATGTACTGATATTCAAGCGAGGTAGAATGAATGCATGGGATTCATATGCATCAACAATATTGACTAACTGACTAATATGAATGTGAGAATACATGCATGAATACATAGTAACTATATCTGAGATCATGATAACATGAATTTACTGGTAACTAACATGACTAATAACTGAGTTCTGATGACGGATATAACTGATAACATGAGTGACTGTATCTGACAGTCCTAAATCTGATGGAACTAGCTGAGTTTCATACTATTTTGAGTTGACTATATCTGACAGTCCAGAATTCTATAACTGAAACTGTGGGAAGTAGTTATCTAACCGATATGCCCCAAATAATGCATTATAGCTGAGTTGGGATCCAATCTGTAACCCCAATTGGAAGGGTGTCAATACCGAACCACAGGTATGGACAAACTATGAGTAACGCTCATATAATAGGTAACTCTAGGGAGAATGGTGGGAACCCTCATATAATAGGTTAATCCACCTCATCTACCCTCATATAACTGGCTATGATGTCTCAACCTACGTTGGCTATGTAGTTATAGAATGCAAGGATTGCTTCTTATAATCACACCCTCTTATAACTGGTGAGTTCCCATCCTTGGGTTCACTCGATTCTAATTTCTACTCCCATATGAATAGACACTGAACATGATTAACTAAACTGGAATAGACTGAATTCATGGAGTTCCATTAGCTGATGAAATACTATTGAGATAACTGAATTACTGAGCTTTCCTGAGTCACATGACTGACTGGGTTCTATGAACCATGGCTTGACTGAGGATATCGTAAAAACATGACACTAAATCTAGGCACACAACTATATTTTTTGGGTACAAGTACCCCCAAGAATCGATGGAAGGAAACTGACAAGGCATGACATTCTTGAATACATGGCCAACATCAACAATCCATAATACAATAATTTGAGATATTTCATGGGCATTTGATTATCTTAGCCTGATACATGAATAAGATAGAATGTATACATAGCATAATTTCATAAGGCTAACTCATGAGCAATCCAACAACAATTTCAATACATAAGAATAACATGGAAGTTATTTTGGTTCACAATTTAGCTATAGTG
This sequence comes from Capsicum pubescens, assembly GCA_030864215.1. Taxonomy (NCBI): domain Eukaryota; kingdom Viridiplantae; phylum Streptophyta; class Magnoliopsida; order Solanales; family Solanaceae; genus Capsicum; species Capsicum pubescens. The sequence goes on along the minus strand of CM061548.1, from coordinate 300,389,904 downwards.
CATAATTTCTATCCTTCTAGGCATTTTATCAAACACCTTACATGCACAACTTAAGGCATAGGTGAAATCATCAAATTTCACAAATCATAAACCCCCAAATTCATGGATTCCAATTTATATGCTAACGTAGTTTTCATAATTTCACATAAGGATCCCAACATAGGAATCAAACAACAACCATCACATAACTTGAGCAACCCTTAACATAATAATCATGATTCATAATTTAAAATAGGGTTCTTGAGCTTTATGGAAGAAAGGAATACATAAATCAACACAACACACACCTTAGTTCTTGATTTAGCAAAGATTGACAGAGAGACTTTCTTGAAATATAATCCCCAATTGAAACCCTAGCTTGTTCTTGAGAGAAAATTGAGAGAAGCTAGTATATTTTGGGTTCCAAATAGTTGAATCTCGTGTTAAAGGGCGTAAATAGGGGTGGGAAATTAACCCTTTTAACCCTGGATGCGTCTTTTAATTTCAGTGAATTTTTCCCGAATTGGACCCCTAGCACGACGCGGTGCTATCGCACCGTGTCACTGGAATTTGACAACTGGGAAATTGAGGGATGGTGCAACGCGGAGCCATCACGTTGCCATTTCATTTGAGACCTGAAAGTTTGGCGCAACACGGAGAAATCACGCTAAGACATTGGAAAAAGGACAATTGCCATTTTATCTTGTGGCGCGGCACACCACTGACCAATTTGGCACTGTTTTACGACAGGAACTTAAAATTGTCATAACTTCTTACCCGGTTATTAGATTTGGGCGAATCTTATATTGATGAAAAGATTATTGAATTTCCCACATAACAAGAAGTGAAAATCTTAAAAATTACTAATGGAATAAACATCATTCAATTTAGAAGATAATACGAGACATTCTTGGGATGAAATTAGCTAGGAAACTTTGAGATATTACAATATCTCCCCCTTGGGAACATTCATCCTCGAATAAGATTGATTGAAAGGGGAGAAATGATAAGACAAAGTACATACTGAACATTAACAATGAAACATGACTACATAACTGACATTTCTGAGATTCATACAGAGCATGCATATTTGATGCATGATTTCATAACTCAGTTGATACCTGAATGCATGACTAAGAGTACTGATAAGATGATCACACATATCTAATGCATGAATTTATGACAAAACTAATTACATGACTGAGATTTCTAATAACTGACTCTTCTCACAAGGAGAATGCATGTTTGATGCATGGACATATGACTAATCAGATGCATGAACAAATAATTGGATATGCAATGGTACTTAGTATGAAGTTTAAAAATGTAATTCTAAACATGAGACTGATACCAAGTTGTAACTAAAATCTGAACATGAAAACTGAAAAGCTTAAGGAGAACTGTTACCTTGAGCTCGATCTAAGTTAGCGGAGAAAAGGTGAGGATAATTGGTATGCATATGTGCTTCTGCTTCCTAAGTAGCTCCCTCAACGGACTGATTCTTCCAAAGAACTTTGACTAGAGGGACTTCTTTATTCCTTAGTCTACTAGTCTGATAGTCTAGAATTTTGACTAGAATCTCTTCATAAGAGAGACTGTTCTTAATATCTATGCTCTGAATAGGGACTACAACCATTGGGTCACCTATGCTCTTCTTAAGCAAAGGGACATGGAAGACTGGATGAACTGAGGCTAGATCTGAAGGCAATTCGAGCTCATAAGCTACCTTATCGAAGCGACTGAGAATTTTAAAGGGACCGATATATCGGGGACTGAGCTTTCCCTTCTTGCCGAACCTCTTCACTCCCTTTATGGGAGAGATCTTTAGATAGACATAGTCATCAATCTTGAACTTGATATCCTTCTACGCACATCTGCATAAGACTTCTATCGTCTCTGAGCAGCCCGGAGTCTTTCTCTGATCAATTGGATTTTCTCTAAGACATCAAATACTAATTCAGGCCCTATAACTGAGGCCTCACTAACTTCAAACCAACTGATTGGAGATCTGCACCTCCTATCATAGAGAGCTTTGAATGGAGCTATCCAAATACTGGAATGTTAGCTACATTGTATGAAAACTCAATTAAAGGCAAGTGGTCATCCCAACTACCCTTGAAATCAATTGCACACACCCTTAGTATATCTTCTAGGGTCTGAATGGTCCTTTTTGCTTGACCATCTGTCTGAGGAAGAAAGGTGGTGCTGAGATAAATTTGGGTACCAAGACCCTTTTGGAACGCTTTCCAGAAATGAGAGGTGAATTGGGTACCTCTGTTTGAGACAATAGAAAATAGAACACCATGTAATCTGACCAACTCCCTGATGTAGAGTTTGGTGTAATCCTTATCTAAATAAGAGGTATGAACTGGAAGAAAATGAGTTGATTTGGTCATTCTATCTATAATGACCCAAACTGAATCATGTTGATAATGAGTATGAGAAAAACCCATCATGAAGTCCATGTTCACTTCTTCCCACTTCCAAGTAGGAATACTGAACTCCTGCATGGACCCACTAGGCTTTTGATGCTCTATCTTAACCTGCTAACATGTAGAGTACTTAGCCATAAAATCTGAAACATTACTCTTCATCCCACTCCACCAATAGTTCTCCCACAAGTCACGGTACATCTTTGTGGCCCCTGGATAAATAGAGTAGCACTTACTATGCACTTCTACAAAAATTTACTGCCTTAATTCATGTACATCTGGAACACAAAAATGACCCTGGCAACGCAATACACCATCTCCCCCTTGGGAGAAAACCTCTTCTTTATGATCCTTGACTGACTCTTTCAACTTGACTAGATTGGATCTCTATCTTGCTTTTCTTTTACCTCGGAAACTAGAGATGATTCTGAACTACTCTAAACCTATATATCACCCTCTTCTATATCAACTATGCGAACACCTAGTCTGGAAAGATGATAGACTTCCTTAGATAACTTTTTCTTCCTGTCCTCTACATGAGCAACACTACCCATAGAAAGTCTATTGAGAGCATCGGCCACTATGTTGGCCTTGCTCGGATGATAAAAGACACTCATGTCATAATATTTCAAGAGCTCTAACCATCTTCTCTGACGAAGATTGAGAAATTTCTGAGAAAAGACATACTGAAGTCTCTTATGATCTGTGAACGCATCTACATGAACACCGTATAGGTAATACCTTCAAATTTTCAAGGCAAAGACTACGACTGCTAACTCAAGATCATGAGTCAGATAATTCTTCTCATGGGGTTTAAGTTGTCTGGAGGCGTAGGCTATGACCTTACCATGCTGCATGAGGACACAACCCAAACCTATTCTGGATGCATCAGATTACACTACAAACCCATTTGGACCATCTGGAAGAGCTAAGACTGGGGCTGAGGTGAGCCGAGTCTTCAACTCCTGAAAACTCTTCTCGCAAGGATCTAACCACTGAAACTTAACTTTCTTCAAAGTCAATCTGGACATAGGAGATGCAATATAAGAAAATCCTTTAACAAACTATTTGTAATAGCAATCCAAACCCAAGAAACTCCTGATGGAGAGACAGGGCGAGGATAGTTTTGTACTTCTTTGGTCTTTTGAGAATGTACTCTAATGCCATTACCAGAAACGATATGACCAAGGAATGCTACTGACCTTAGCCAAAATTTGCACTTACCAAAATTGGCAAACAATTGATGATTTCTTAGAGTCTAAAGTACAATTCTGAGATGGTTTGTATGATCACGCTCACTGCAGGAGTAGACCAGAATATCATCTATGAATACTATGATGAACATGTCCAAGTACTGCTTGAACACCCGGTTCATCATGTCCATGAAAGCTGCTGGGGCATTAGTAAGACCAAAGGACATGACTAGGAATTCAAAGTGACCATACTGAGTACGAAAGTCTGTCTTCCGAATGTCATATTCTCTGACTCTGAGATGATGGTAGCCTGATCTGAGGTCTATCTTAGAGAAATAAATAGCACCCTAAAGTTGGTTAAACAAGTTATCGATTCTGGGAAGTGGATACTTTTCCTTGACCATGACTTTATTGAGTTGATGATAGTCTATGCTCATTCTGAGAGAACCGTCTTTCTTGCACAAGAATAAGACTGGTGCACCCCACGGGGACACACTGGGTCTGATGAATTCTTTATCTAAGAGATCTTTCAACTATTCTTTTAGTTCTCTAAGTTCTGTTGTTGCCATTCTGTATGGTGGAATAATTATTGGTTGAGTATCTGGAAGAAGATCAATGCCGAAGTCTATTTTCCATTCGGGAGGAATTCCTGGAAGATATTTGGGAAAGACATCTAAATATTCATTCACGATTGGGACTGAATCAAGGATGGGAGTTTTAGAACTAGTGTCCTTAACTCAAACAAGATAATAGACACATCCCTTAGATATCATTTTTCGTGCCCGAAGGTAGGCAACAAGCTGACCTCTAAAATTGGATACACTACCCTTCAACTCTCGGATAGGTTCATTTGGAAACTGGAACTGGACTATTCTGTGTCTGCAGTCGACTGTGGCATAGTAGGAATAAAGCCAATCCATGTCGAGAATGACATCAAAATCCATCATCTCTAATTCGAGTAAGTCTGTTGAAGTGACTTTCTGAAATATCATAACCGGACAGTTCCTGTATACCCGCCGAGCTATGATGGTTTTTCCCACTGGGGTAGAGACTGAAAAGGGCTCTGCTAGAATTTTGGGACTCTAAAAAGGGCTCTGCTAGAATTTTGGGACTGACTCTGAAATCAACTGCTATATAGAGAGTAACAAAAGACAAAGAAACTCCTGGATCTAGAAAAGCATAAACATGCACATGAAATATCTGTAGCATACCAGTAACCACATCAGGAGAATTTTCCTGATCTTTCTTGGACTGGAGAGCATAAAGTCGATTTGGGCGCTGCCTACAAGTAGCGCTAGAAGTGGCACCCTACTGATTTAGGCGACTGGACTGAGTTGAGGTACGGTTCTACTGACCTTGAGGACCTGTCTTGCCACATCTGAAACAAATACCACTGCCAGCTCTGCAAATATACTGATGGTGCTTTCCACAAGTATGGAAAAGAGAATAGGTGCGGGAATTGCAAATACTTCCCTAAGAATTAGAGCCCGACACCCTATCTTTATTACCATCCCTGAACTTAGGAGCTGGAGCACTAGCTGAAGAAGGAGATGAAACTGATGACTTAGGATGAAACTGAGAATGGTTTCCTCCTTTTGATTTGGGTTGAGCAAAGTTGAAACTACCTATCCTTGCTCTCTTATTCTGTTTCTCCCTCATCTTAATCTTTTGATTCTTTATCTGCTAAGCATGAGTCATAAGCCTGGCTAAAGTCATGTCACTATTCAACATCGCAGACCTACACTCATTGACCACACTATCATTCACCCCAGAAACCAACTTACTCTTCTTAGACCTGCTGTCTGCAACCACATGAGGGGCATATCTAGCTAATTGAGAAAACTTAAGAGAATACTCTTTCACCGTCATGTTGCCCTACCTGAGGTTGATGAATTCTAACACCTTAGCCTCTCTCAGCTCTAGGGGAAAGAACTTCTCTAAGAATGTGGTGACAAACTCCTCCCACTCAATAGGCCCTGCATCATCTGGCCTTTCTGACTTCCACTGCTTGTACCAAGTGTGAGCAACATCCTGCAACTGATATGAAGCTAGCTCAACACTTTCACTAGGAGTAACCCCCATGATGTCAATAACTTTCTGAACCTGATCGATAAATTCCTGAGGGTTCTCATCTGACTTATACCCGAGAAAAGATGGAGGATTTATTCGGGTGAAGTCTCGAATCCTGGTTGCAGCTGAATTGGCCACTAGGTTGGACGAAATGACAAATGGCCATCTATTTTGAGTGGCAACTGACTGAGCAAGAGTAGTGAATGCAGCTCTAAACTCTGCATGAGAAAAATGTTCGCCCAAAGGTTCTTCGGGCTGAGGGATTGACTGATTCCCGTTTCTTTTTTTAGGAGGGATGTTCTGTAGAAGAAAGGGAGAAATAGATTAGACTGAGAGATTGACTTGAGATTATGTTCACTAGCATGACATGAATACTGAAAGATGGGAAACTATTCCTAAAACATATTATAGCCTCCTGTTCATAAATGTGGCGCGCAACACACCCATGAACAAGACTCTACTAGATGCAACTTTCAGACTTCCTAGGAATGTATTGAATCTGTCTCTGATACCAAGTTTGTAACGCCCCGAATCTGGTATCCAAAAAGCTACACAGTGCTCATGACCCCGAAGGACCACAAACTAACCCATGACTGATACCTGTACCTGTATACTATATGATATACTGTATAAATGTGGAAACATGAACTGAAAGGCCATAAGGTTCAAAACTGTAACATAATATCTGGGATAGGGTATAAATGCCCAAAACAAAATTGTCTAAACATGATAGTCTAAACATGATAGTCTGGAAATCCTCTAACTGACTGAACTGTCTGAATAAGGAGTCGATGGGACATGTCTCTAACTAACTCCGACTACTGAAATGACTAAGTACTGAGATAATGTAATAACAAATCATATCATCCTCGGAGGATGAGGACTCACTGCTGACTGGCTGCTGATATCTAGAATCTACTGATGCTCTGGAGATCGTCTCTCTGAACCTATAGTATAAGACACCATAGTGGAAATGTGTCAGTACTTTGAATATACTGGTATGCCTATGAGGTAGGCTGAATGCATGAGTTTCATATGCATGAACAATACTGACTAACTGACTAATATGAACGTGAGAATACATGCATGAATATATAGTAACTATATCTGAGATCATGATAACATGAATTTAGTGGTAACTAACATGACTGATAATTGAGTTCTGATGACTGATATAACTAATAACATGAGTGACTGTATCTGACAGTCTTGAATCTGATGGAACTAGCTGAGTTCTGTACTATTCTGAGTTAACTGTATCTGACAGTCCTAAATTCTATAACTAAAACTATGGGAAGTAGTTATATAACCAACATGTCCCAAATAACGCATTATAGCTGAGTTGGGGTCCAATCTGTAACCCCAATTGGAAGGGTGTCAATACTGCGCCACTGGAAAGAATAATCTGTGAGTAACCCTCATATAACAGGTAACTCTAGTGATAACGGTGGGAACCCTCATATAACAGGTTAATCCACCTCATCTACCCTCATATAACAAGCTATGATGTCTTAACCTATGCTGGCCACGTAGTTCTGGAATGCAAGGATTTTTTCTAGGAATCACACCCTCATATAACAAGTGAGTTCCTATCCTTGGGTTCACTCGGTGCTAATTCCTACTCCCATCTGAATAGACACTGAACATGATTAACTAAATTGTACTGGACTGAATTCATGGAGTTCCGTTAGCTGATGAAATTCTATTAAGATTACTGAATTACAGAGCTTTTCTGAGTCACATGACTGACTGGGTTCTATGAACCATGGCTTAACTGAGGATATCAAGAAAAAATGACACTAAATCTAGGCACACAACTATATTTTTTGGGTATAAGTACCCCAGAACTCGATGGAAGGAAACTGACAAGGGATGGCATTCTTGAATACATGACCAACATCAACAATCCATAATAAAATAATTAGAGATATTACATGGGCATTTGATTATCATAGCTTGATACGTGAATAAGATAGCATGTATACATAGCATAATTTCATAAGGCTAACTCATGAGCAATCCAAAAACAATTTCAATACATAAGAATAACATGGAAGTCATTTTGGATCACAATTTAGCTATAGTGTATAATTTCTATCCTCCTAGGAATTTTATCAAACACCTTACATGCACAACTTAAGGCATAGGTGAAATCATCAAATTTCACAAATAATAAACCACAAAATTCATGGATTTCAATTTATATGCTAACGTAGTTTTCATAATTTCACATAAGAATCCCAACATGGGAATCAAACAACAACCATCTCATAACTTGAGCAACCCACAACATAATAATCATGATTTATTATTTAAAATAGGGTTCTTGAGCTTTATGGATGAAAGGAATCCATAAATCAACACAACTCATACCTTAGTTCTTTATTTAGCGAAGATTGACAGAGAGACTTTCTTGAAATTGAATCCCCAATTGAAACCCTAGCTTGTTCTTGAGAGAAAATTAAGAGAAACTAGTATATTTTGGGTTCCAAATAGATGAATCTCGTGTTAAAGGGATTAAATAGGGCTGGGAAATTGACCCTTTTAACCCTGGATACGTCTTTTAATTTTAGTGAAATTTTCCCGAATTGGACCCCTGGCGCGACGCGGAGCTATCACGCAGTGTCACTGGAATTTGACAACTGGGAAATTCAGGGATGGTGCGACGCAGAGCCATCGTATTGCCACTTCATTTGTGATCTGGAATTTTGGTGTGATGTGGAGCCATCGCGTTGCCACTTTATTTGCGATCTGGAAGTTTGGCGCGACACGGAGAAATTACACTAAGACACTGGAAAAAGGAAAATTGCCATTTTAGCTTGTGGTGCGGCGCGCCACTTACCAATTTGGCATTGTTTTATGTCAGGAACTTGAAATAGTCATAACTTCTTACCTGATTATCGAATTTGGGAAAATCTTATATCGATGGAAAGATTATTAAATTTCCCACATGAAAAAAAGTGAAAATTTTAAAAATTCCTCATGGAATAAACATCATTAAATTTAGAAGACAATACTAGACATTCTTGGGACAAAGTTAGCTAGGAAACTTCGGGGTGTTACATTATTAGGGACATGGATATTGCTAGGTTGATGACTGATGCTCAGCAAATTAAGGCAGAAAAGATAAACTAAAGAGTGAAGAGAAATAAGAAGTCTAGAATTGGACAGTTTCAGTATGGCCAACCAAGGTTTGGAGGAGGAAATCATTCACAGTTTTAGGGTCACTCATCTATGCTAGAACCATCTTCATCCAGTGAAACTACACCCAAAACCAAGAAGGTGCGGTAGGGAAAGATTTCTGTTTCTAGGTCTCAAAGTAGTGTGGGTTAAAGGGCCATTACCCGCCAGGTGCGAAGTTTGGTAGAAACCACTCTACTGAGTGTTTGATGGGAAGAAGGGATTGTTATGGATATGGTAAGTTTGGTCACGAAATTAAAGAGTATCCATATGCTAAGAATGAAAGATGGGATATTTGTTCCCAAACTCAGGCTACTAGCGCACCAACTCCACTAGGTCACCCAGTTCCTTCTCAGGTCGTATCATCTAGTACTGATGACGGTCAACGCCAAAATTGGTTCTATACATTACCATCCTAGAAGGATTCAGAAAGTTCACCAAATTTTATTACCGGTATGCTTCGTGTCTTTCATTATGATGTATATGTGTTTTTAGACCCAAGATCAAATCTCTCTTGTGTGACTCCTTTAATTTCGGCAAATTTTGGGATAGGTCCTAAAAAACTCTCCAAGACTTTCTTAGTTTCCACCCTAGTGGGTGAGTCGGTTGCTGCCAGACGAGTCTATAAGTAGTGTCCTATCACTGTCCTATATAAGATCATATTAGCATACCTAATAGAGTTAAAAATGGTAGATTTCGATGTTATTCTAGGCATGGATTGTCCCATTCATGCTATGCATCTATAGATTGTTGCACCATGTTGTGAAGTTTCAATTTCTTGATGAGGCAATTTTTGAGTAGGAAGGTAGTTCCGAATCTCCCAAGAGTAATTTCATATCCTATCTTAAGGCCAGAAAGTTGATATCCAAAGAGTGCATTTATCATTTAGTTAGAGTCAAAGATACTAAATCTGAGGCTTCAGTAGTTCATTCAGTCCATGTAGTCAATGAGTTTACCAAGTTTTTTCCTAAATATTTTCCAGGGGTACCTCTCGATAGAAAAATAGAATTCAGCATTGGTCTTCTTCCTGATACTCAGGCCATCTCTATTCTTTTATATCGTATGGCTACGGCCGAGCTTAAAGAGTTAAAAGAACAATATAAAGACCTCTTATATAAAGGTTTTGTAAGGCCCAGTGTTTCTCAATGGGGTGATCCAGTCCTATTCATGCGTAAGAAAGATGGTTCTCTCCGAATATGCATTGACTACAGTCATTTGAAGAAAGTCACAATCAAGAACAAATATCCCCTTCCTAGGATTAATGACTTATTCAGACAGCTTTAGGGGGTAAGTTATTTCTCTATGATAGACCTCAAATTCAGATATTATCAACTTAGAGTGAGGGATTGTGACATTCTAAAGATAGCCTTTAAAGACAGCCTTCAAAACCCGTTATGGTCACTTTGAATTTCTACTCATGTCCTTCAAGCTAACGAATGCCCCAGTAGCCTTCATGGACTTGATGAAGAGAGAGTTCAAACAGTACTTGGATATGTTCATCATAGTCTTCATTGATGACATCCCTGTCAATTCCCGTAGTGAGAATGATCATGTAGACCATCTCCGAATCGTATTGCAAACTCTTAGAGATCATCAGTTGTGCATCAAATTTAGTAAGTGTGAGTTTTTGTTAAGGTCAGTGGTTTTCCTTGGCCATATTATTTTTGGTGATAGTATTAGAGTTGATCCTCAAAAGACCGAAGCAATTAAAAACTGGCCTAGACCCATATCTCCATCAGACATCAGGAGTTTCTTAGGTTTAGCTAGATATTAACGATGGTTTATTGAATGTTTTTCATCTATTGTGACCCCCATGTCTATATTGACTCAAAAGAAAGTTAAGTTTCAGTGGTCAGATTCTTGTGAGAAGAGTTTTCATGAGTTAAAGACTCGACTCACCTCAGTCCCAGCTTTGATGCTACCAGATGGTTGTGATGGATTTTTTGTTTACTGTGATGCTTCCAGAGTTGGTCTTGGTTGTTTTATGATGAAGAGAGGTAAGGTCATAGCCTATACCTCTAGATAGCTTAAACCTTATGAAAAGAACTATCCTACTCATGATCTTGAGTTAGAAGCTGTTGTTTTTTACTTGAAAATTTGTAGGCATTATCCTTATGGGGTACATATTGATGCGTTCACAGATCACAAAAGTTTGTAACATGTATTTTGGCAGAAAGATTTAAATCTTCATCAGAGAAGGTGGTTGGAGTTGCTGAAAGATTATGATATGAGTGTTTTGTATCACCTGGGCAAGGCCAATGTAGTAGCATACACCCTTAGTAGAGTATCTATGGGTAGTGGTACTCATATTGAGAATGATAAAAAGAAGTTAGTTTAGGAGGTTCATCAGTTGGCTAGATTATGTGTTCGGTTGATTGATTCAGCTGAGGGTAGTGTTTGGGTTTAGAATAGTTCAAAATCTTCTTTGATTTCCAAAGTGAAGAAGAAGTGGGATAGGGATTCCAATTTGGTTAAGTTAAAGGAGTCAGTCAGAGATCAGAAAGTAGAGGTTTTCTCCCAAGGGGGAGATAGTGTGTTGCGGTACCAGGGAAAACTTTGTGTGTCATGTGTTGATGGTTTGAGGAAGAATATTTTGCTGGAAGAATATGGTGCACGTTACTCTATTCACCCAGGATCTACCAAGATGTACTGCGATTTATGAGAAATCTATGGGATATTATAAAGTTTGTAGCCAAGTGTGCTAATTGTCAACAGGTTAAGGTTGAACACCAAAAGTCTGGTGGTACCTTGCAGGAGTTTAGTATTCCCACTTGGAAGTTGGAAGAGGTTAACATGGACATTGTGACAGGTTTTCCCCATTCGCGTCGTCAACACGATTCAATTTGGGTTATTGTTGGCAGAATGACTAAGTCAGCCCATTTCCTGCCAGTCCATACTTCATATTCAGTCGAGGATTATGCTAAGCTTTATATTAGAGAGTTGGTCAGATTACAAGGAGTTTCTTTGTCCATCATTTCAGATAGGGGTACTCAGTTTACCTCTCACTTTTGGAAAGTCTTTTAGAAGGGTATTGGTACCCAAGTTCTTCTTAGTTCATCTTTTCATCCTCAAAATGATGGTCAGGAAGAAAGGACTATTCATACCCTAGAGGATATATTGAGGGTGTGTGTTCTTGATTTTAAAGGAAGTTGGGATGACCACTTACCTTTGATTGAGTTTTCCCATAATAACAGTTATCACTCCATTATCCAGATGGCTCCATTTGAGGCTCTCTATGGGAGAAGGTGTAGATCACTCATTGGTTGGTTTGAAGTGGGTGTTTGATAGGACTAGATGTGGTATTTGAAGCTATAGAAAAAGTTCAATTGATTCGAGAGAGGCTTAAGACAACTCAGAGTCATCAGAAATCTTATGCAGATATGAGAAGAAGGTATCTTGAGTTTAAAGTTAGTGACTATGTTTATTTGAAGATTTTTCCCATGAAGGGAGGAAGAGATTTGGAAATAAGGGGAAACTTAGTCCCTGATATATTGGCCCTTACAGAATAGCGACTCGTATTGGGAAGGTAGTGTATGAGCTTGAGTTGTCAGCGAATTTGGCAGCAGTGCATCCAGTGTTTCATGTCTCTTTATTAAAGAAGATTATTAGTGATCCAGCTGTTGCAGTTCCTTTGGAAAGCACCGATTTCCAGGATAGCCTTTCTTATGAAAAAAAATCCCAGTTGAGATCCTTGATCACCAGATTCGCAAACAAAGGAACAAAGAAGTTCCCTTGGTCACGGTTCTTTGGAAGAATTAGTCCGTTGAGGGAGCCACTTGGGAAGAAAAAGTTGATATGCGAACCAAGTACCCTCGTCTTTTCTCTACAAATTCATACTCAGCTTAAAGGTAACAATTCTTCTTAGATTATCTCTTTTCCATTCTCAGTTTCAGCTTTATATAATCATCCTCATGTTATTTCATGCATCCAAGAGTCAGTTTAACAACAACAACAACAACAACATACCCAGTTTATTCCTACATAGTGGGATCTGGGGAGGGTAGAGTGTACGGAGATCATACCACTACCTCAGGTGAAATAGAAAGGTTGTTTTCGATAGAGCCCCAACTTACAACCAATAACAGTATAACAAATATAAAACCAAAGTGCAAACTAAACTAACACCGCTAGAAACAAGATAATACTACAACCACAAGATAAAAATAAGAACTATCTAACCTTAATCATAAACTTCACACAACACCATAAATAAAAACTACAGACACAAAAGAATGCTTCCTTATTGTTACCAACAGACTTCCACCCCCAACCCTCTACCCTAATCCACGTCCTCTACACCTTCCTATCAAGGGTCATGTCCTCCGTAAGTTGTAACTTCTCCATATTATGCCTAATTACCTCCCTCCAATATTTATTTGGTCAACCTCTACCCCACCTAAAACCATCTATAGCTAGTGTCTCATACCTCTGCATTGGAGTATCTGAGCCCTTCCTCATCACATGCCCAAACCAATGTAAAATCACTTCTCGCATCTTATTCTCCATCAAAGCAACTACCACCTTCTCCCAAATAATCTCATTCCTCACCCTATCTTTTCTGGTAAGTCCACACATCCATCACAACATTTGCATCTCCGCCACTTCAACTTTTGGATGTGGGTGTTCTTAACTGGCCAACATTCCGCTCCATACAACATAGTCGGTCGGACTGCCACTCTATAGAACTTACCTTTAAAATTTGGGGGTACATTCTTATCACATAAGATTCTCAAAGCGAGCTTTCACTTCAACCACCCTGCCCCAATACGATGCGTGGCATCCTTATTAATCTCGCGATTTTCCTGAATTATATACCCCAGATACTTGAAACTCTCCCTCTTCTGAATGACCTGCAAGTCCATCTTTACCATTACTCCATCCTTCTGTGACACCTCACTAAACCTACACTCTAAGTACTCCATCTTGGTTCTAATCAACTAAAATCCTTTAGACTCAAGCGTCTGTCTCCAAATCTCGAACTTATCATTGACTCCTCCCCGAGTATCATCAATCAGAACCACATCATCCGCAAATAACATACACCAAGGCACCTGCCCTTGAATATGTCGCGTCAAAACATCCATTACCAAGGCAAATAAAAATGGTCTAAGAGTTGATCTTTAGTGCAACCTTACCAGAACTAGAAAGTTCTCCAAATCCCTACCTACCGTCCTCACACGAGTATTTACCCCATCATACATGTCCTAGATCAACCTAGTGTATACCACAGGAACCCCTCTAGCCTCCAAACACCTCCATAAAATCTCCCTCGAAACTTTATCATAAGCCTTCTCTAGATCTATAAACACCATGTACAAGTCCTTCTTCCTCTCCGAAAACTGCTCCACTAATCTCCTCACGAGGTGAGTGGCCTCAGAGGTCGAGTGCCCTGGCATGAAATCAAACTGATTCTCAGAGATATTCACGATCTTTCTCAGTCTCAACTCTACCACCCTTTCCCAAACCTTTATAGTATAACTAAACAAATTAATGCCTCTATAATTATTGTAACTCTGAATGTCTCCCTTGTTCTTATATAAAGGAACCATCGTACTCCACCTCCATGAGTCAGTTCAGTTATGTAATTATATTTCCATTTATTCAAGTTCAGTACGTAATCTCAGTTCCTTAGAATCATCAGCTTAAGTAGTCTCATTCGAGGACAAATGTTTCTAAGGGAGAGATATTGTAATACCCCATATTAGACTTAGTTTATCTCCTAGTTATTGCATAAGAGGCTTAAAACTTGAAAATATAGTTAAGTGTTGAAGACTTAGCCTTATTTTGACTTCTTAACTTTGAGGATTTTTAAGTTGACTTTCTGAGCTTTGAGACGATGGTTTTTAAGTTGATTCATGTTTAGGGGTGTAAGGAGCATGTCTCAGGAAAGTTTCAAAATTTTTGGATGAGGTTTGGGTTGTGTTTGGATTTTGATTCCAGCAGCTCAATGCAATTTCACTGTGTTGCACTGGGTATATCGATGGGCATATTATCGTATCACAGTGGCCTTCTAAACGACATTCCAGTTGCGACTTTAATCTCCAGAGGGGCAATTAGGTCCTTTACCATCACCCCAAGTCATAAAGACATAATTAAATGTCAGTTTAAGAATTATACACTCATTCTCCATCAATTTTCTCTCTAAGAAACCCTAACCTAATTCCAAGAACTCCAAAACTTCATTACTGTCTCTTCAAGATAAACAAAAATTTAAGTTTCTAATTCAATAAGTTCAATAAAAAGCTTTCAAGAACATCTCCAAGAGTTCAAAGTCAAGCTTCTACATCAAATCAAGCCTAATAAGGTATGTGGGGTTATGAACAGGGGTATTATTCTACCCTTGTGCCCAAATTGCATGATTTTATGATTTTATTTAATTGTTTTGAAGCAGGGTTCATACTTAAGTATGTATATTCTTAAAGCATGTGATTTTCATGAGATTTAAAGCTTTAAGTATATCAAGAAGTGCTTATGTTTATTTTTATTACTTACATGATTTATACTATGAATGAGATTGCACTATCTTGACTTGTTATTGTTGAAATATTTCAACATCGTTATTGATCGTGAAGTTTTATTATGAATTGACATGAGTTTAAAGCATGGGTTTTAATCCCTAAGTTTGAGTATTGAGACTTCAAGAAGATTATGCTTTTAAGTATTTTTTGATAAGCTTATTTCAAGATTTAAGCAAGAATTGATCTTTTGATCCTCATCTAAGAGATGAAATCCACATTTATTCATTTTGATTATAGTTTAAAGAAAAGAGAAGAATAACTGGTTTTCATTATAAAATCTTATGCTATTTTAAAGTGAATTTCCTAAAGAGTGAGCATATAAGTAATTGGGAGTAGTATTTAGCATCGAGTTGGGTATGAGGCCAAGACCACATACCCAAAAACTTCGTTCCACTATACGTTTAAGACTCAATATGGATTAAGTCAGTGATCACTCTATTTTAGGTTCTATTTTGGTGGAAAGGGTACAACAACTCTTCCAACGTCGGTAAGAGACGTTGGACTCCATGATAGCTCACATGGTTTATGTCGGTTAGAAGAATCTCCCAAAAAAAAGAGTAAAAGGATAACTTTTAGAACTAAGTGTTATGTCTCACAAGGTTTATTTAGTATGCTTTATTATCCATGATTTATGATTTTTAGCTTTCAGTTATTCAAGCTCAAGGTGAGTCATTTACACTTAGCATGCATCATTAAAAAGTGTATATGAATATTAAGATATTGTTTTACTTATGCATTCACCCCCTTATACTTAGTACGTTCCAGAAGTATTGATCCACATATATGTCTATGTGCTACATTATCTTATGATGTAGGACCTGGTGCTTAATTCCAGCAGCATGATTGATTTCGAGCATCTCCACCTATATCCCATCTCTTGGTGAGTCCTCATAGTTTGAGGGCCCATTTTATCAGATTTGTTATTGATGAAGTACTCTAGTTATTTGATTTTACTTTGAGTTGGACCAATTGGGGCTTGTCCTAGTGTCTCTCTAGTTAGAAGTAGAGGTTTGTCTGACTATTTCCTGTTTTAGATTTAAAGTGTTTGATTTCAAGATTTCTTAGTTTGAGATTTTCAATAAGATATTAATTTAGTTTCAGTTAAGACATTAATTCAGTATCTCAATTTTTTTTATGTCAATTTTATCTTTATTATGAGTTCCGAAGTTGTTACAAGGATTAAAGGGTTAGCTTGGGACTACTTGTATTCTTGAGCATCCTGTGACGTCTAGGGTGTATTTTTGGGGCATTATATTTTTGCGAAAACAATTCATGCTATCTGGACTAAGAGGAATCTGAGAATATTTGAAGAGAGAGACAGGAAGGTTGAAAGTATAGTTAGAGAACTTGCCTATATATGCAATGTTAGAGACACTTGGAATCCAAATACTACTTTGCGAGATTCTGCTATAATAAGTTGAGCTTTAACTTTAGATTAGGCTATGTCAATAATTAAGGGTACTAAATTAGATAACTGGTTGTGATTAACTATGTTATGGTGATGTAACGACTTTACTGGCGATTAATAAATCTATTAGTTACCAATAAAAATGAAGTTTGAGAAAAAAAATTAAAAAGGAGAGAAAAAAATAAAAAAATAAATATAAGTTGAGAGAAGAAAAGGAAAAAAAAGTAAAGATTGAGAAAAACTAAAAAGAAAAATAAAATAAAAAAGAAGAATTGAAGAAAATAAAAAAAGAGATCTTCTTTTTGAGAAAATAGAAGTTGAGAAGAGCAAAGGGAAAAAAAGAAAAAGAAAAAACAGAATTTGAGAGGAGAAAAGGGAAAAAAGAAAAAATAGAAGTTGAGAGAAGAAAAGAGAAAAAAGTAAGGATTGAGAAAAATTAAAAAAAGAGAGAGAGAGAGAGAAAAAAAAAGATAAAAATTAAAGTAAAATAAAAAAGAGAAAAAAATAAAAGTTGAAAGATAAATAAGTATGAAGATGTTTAGAAATATTTGAGATATTGAGGGGCAAATAAGTAATTATGTTATATAAAAAAAGAAGGAAGAATAGTTTTATAAGACTTCTTATGAGGGACGAAAAAATAAAGTCACACATTATAAGAGCCATTTATGTAGTTTACCCATTTTATGAGCCTGGAGATAATAAAGCTGTGTATCAGTTTCATGACCCGTTAGAATACAATGTTTGTTTTGATTGTTACTTAAATTTTATTGTATCATATGTGTTATTGATATAAATTATTAGACTCTGTTAATTTCATTATGAGGAGCCGGGGGTCTATCAGAAACAACCTCTCTTCTTTTTTAGAGGTAGTGGTATGGACTGCATATACTCTACCCTCCCCAGACCCCGCTAGGTGGGAATATACTGGGTTTGTTATTGTTGTTGTCGTTGTTGTTGTTGTAATTTCATTACGAGATCTTTTAGTAAAAAAAATAGACGTACTTAATGAATTAATGTCTAAACCATTAAGATGAAAAGCAAACAAATGAGGCCAAAATCATCATTTAAATTTATTTTAACCTCAATTTTTCTTCTAGCTTGACTTTTAGAAGAATTAATAGTAGTAGTTTTTTTGGTAAAAAAAAGTTGATAAGTTTACAATATTTTCCTTAAGTGATTTAGGTGAGATATTAAAACTTTGAAATTTGAATTTTAGAAGGTATTAATGTTAATGTTAATTTTTACATTTGGACCTAAATATTGGATAGGAACTTAAAAGTTAAAATAGCAAGTTCTCAATTTATTTTGAAGTATTGTTACTTAAAGTTTATTATCTTCATTACTAGATTTTTGAGTTGAAAAAACAAACTTACGTAATAAATTAATATCTAAACCATTCAGATTAAAAGCAAACAAATGAGGTCAAAGTCATCATTTAAATATATTTTAACCTCAATTTCTCTTTTAGCTCGACTCTTAGTAGTACTTCTCGTCAAGAAAAGTTGATAAGTTATAATATTTTCCATAAGTGATTCAGGAAGGATATTAAAACCTTGAAATTTGAATTTTAGAAGGTATTTTAATATTAATATTAGTTTTTATATTTGGACCTAAATATTTGATAGGAATTTGAAAGTTAGAATAACAAATTTTCAATTTATTTTGAAGTTCTAAGTAATAATTTGTCTATAATTTCTTTAAAGAGATGTGTACTTAAACTTCAAAAAATTGAACAATTTTAGGAACTTAAACTTTTCTGGTATTTATTTTGTAACTCAAATATGTTATCATGAGACACATGTGCAAAACATGTACACTAACTAGTACTTTATTAAAAGTGTGAAGCGCTTAGAAATATTGTTTGAACTTTTTGACCTTCTTTGAAGTCTTTGTTTTAGATAAAATCATTTTTTCACTATTTTCCTAATATTTAAGAATTGAAAATTAATTAAATGTATTTATGGAAAAATCTTTTCTTATTAGAAGTTATTGGAATTAATGACAACTAATACTTTTTTCATTAGTTTAAGAATTATAAATAAACTAAATTTGATTTTAAGAAGATTTGAAAAAATTAGAAATAAATATTAAAGCGTTAGAATAAGAAAAATTTAAGAAGTAAATTTTTTTTAAAAGCTTTTAGTACGTAACAAGAATGTAATCAATGATTTTGTAAAGATTTGACTCTAAAAAGAATGAAAAAATTTTAAATATAGAAAAAAAGAATGTAATGACCTAAATTTGGATGATTTTTTCTTTTTATGTGTTTTGACCATTTTATCCCTCTCCGTTATTATGCTATCTAGTTTATGGGTTGCGGGAATGGTTGACATGGTTCCCAAGGCCTTCAGGAAGTTTTTGGGTGAGTTGAGGTCATTTTGAGGTTTTAAGAGTTAATAGTTGACTTTGGTCAACGTATCGAGATCTGAGTGTTAGATGGTAAAATAGACTACGCCAGCTGATTCGGAATGTCGAATTTGTGATAATAGTGGGGTTGGTTTGATTTCGCAGCTTTTAGATCCTATTTTGATCATTGATTCAGAAATAATGTAAATAGGGTCCCGAGATTTAATTTTTTGATAATGACTTTTTTTTGTAAATTTGATGATTTCATTGGATCCGAAATGTGCTTTACAATCAAATTTCACTCTTAGATCATGCTCATAGGGTTTCAAATGAATTCTGGGGGTCAAAAATAAATTTTTGAAATTACTTGTGTTGGTGTGGTAGCGAAAGTGAACTTTTTACCGCGTTCGTGGTACTTTAACCGTTTGAACAGGTCCCGAATCGAACTTTGTTCTATATTCTCGACCATCACTGATGTTTAAGACCCAATACAAACCTATTTAATATTTTTGACATTTTTGGAACTAGAAAGCTCTGATTTTGACAATTCACAATGTGTTTTTCTCGTATAATAATTCCCTATTCAACTATAAATCTATTTCTTCAATTTAACAAGAACTTTTATTTTATTTTTTTGAAAAAGGGCCTAAAATGCCCTTTAATTATGTAAAATGGTGCAAAATGCTCTCCATCTACCTATTGGGCCTAAAATGCCATTTTCGTCTACCTATTGGGTCTAAAATGTCCTTCTCACCTACCCATTGGGCCTAAAATACCCTTCACGTCTACCTATTGGGTCTATTTTGCCCTTTTATTTAGGCAAATTACATGAAAAAACAATCCTTAAAACTTAATTAAATAAATAATAGTACTTTCTCAATATTCCAAAAATAAAAGGTTTTTTTTTACATATTTAGCAATTTAAAAAAATCAAAAAAGATAATTATAATTTCTAATTTAATGCTTTAACTAATTATCAGTTCTCCTTAATTTAGGAGATATATTTTCAATCTTCAAATTAAAAGTGGAAAAGATAATTATTGCTTTCAAATCTTTCTCTCTCTTATATTCAAAATTCAAATATTTTAAAATAAAGTAAGTATTCTATTATTTGCTCGTGTATGTTTCGTTTTATTTTCATGTATGTTAATCATCTAGTACTATTTTATTACCGTACATTTTTAATTCTCATGTAATGGGTTAAAAATAAATTTTTATGGATAAATATTTATGGAATAAAAATTATTATGTTGGAAGTACATATATACCATGTATTTTTGTTGTATAGATGATATAATTTATGTCAAAGTCAAGATTATTATCATATTTTTGATATAATTTATGAGATAAATATTCATGGTATATCTCACTATGTCGAAAGTATTTTTCTTGTTAAAAAATTATTTATTAAATATAAATATATATTTTCAGTATTACATGGTATAAACTTTTTATAGCTAAAATATATCATGTATGATTATGGTATAAATATAATTTGTATGGTATCGTGAAAGTAGATAATAAAAATGAAAAACATAAAATTTTGATATAGTATATAAAAAATGAATGAACAAAGGCTTCCATAAAATAAGCAATAAACAAGAAATATAAAAATTTAATATATAATTATTTTTATATATATTAGAATTTGTTGTAAAAGTAAATATTTTATATGCTACATCTGACAATCAACTAATACGGTTATGTATATGTAATAGTTTTTTAAAAATATCAATTTATGTTGTTTTTCTTTTTGTTTATCAGATCAATTTAGAACGACAAAAAATTGATATTGTGCACTATTTATTTGGTTAATATTAATAAAAATGATAAGACTTTTATATAGTTTAATAAAGATAAGTTGTGGCATTATATAATTATTTTCTTAAATAAAAGGGCAAAATAACCCTAATAGGTAGACGAAAAGGGCATTTTAGGCTCAATAGGTAGACGAAAGATATTTTTGCACCATTTCAGATAGTTAATGGACATTTCCACCCCTTTTCCGTATTTTTAATTTTGGAATGATTCATTTATCATAATAATCTTTTTCATATAAGTTATTTGACTATTAATTGCTTATTCTTTTAATTGATTCTTTTTCTTGTAATGCTTTCTTGATTTACTCAATTGTAGCAAATTATAAATATTCTTTTTATATAATGTAGTATTTAAATCAATGATGGACATATTTAGAGTGATGACTTCTTTTTAATAATATTTTTAATTTTTAATTATTTTTTTGTCATTATAAACTTTTTCATATAAGTTGCTTGATTACTAATTGGTTATTTTCTTAATTAATTTTTCTTTATACTTTCTTAATCACTCAATTGTAATGAAATGTTAAATAACACACACACACACACACACACACATATATATATATATATATATATATATACGAGGTCAATTTTTTTAGTTTAATTAAATTTAGAAAATCGTATAAGTTTGTTAAAAAATTCAGTCTATATTTGAATAAAATCATAAGATATGTTTTGAGTGATGACATATTTTTGTATAATATTTTTAATTTTGGAATGATTCATTTATAATAATAATCTTTTTCATATAAGTTATTTGACTATTAATTGCTTATTCTTTTAATTGATTCTTTTTCTCATAATACTTTCTTGATTTACTCAATTGTAGCAAATTATAAATATTCTTTTTATATAATGTTGTATTTAAATCAATGATGGAAATATTTAGAGTGATGACTTCTTTTTAATAATATTTTTAGTTTTTAATGGCTTTTTTATCATTATAAACTTTTTCATATAAGTTGCTTGATTACTAATTGGTTATTTTCTTAATTAATTTTTCTTAATACTTTCTTAATCACTCAATTGTAATGAAATGTTAAATAATAATTTTTGAATAATATTTTAATTTAAATTAATCATGTACATATTTTGAGTCATGGCATTTTTATTTTGGAATGTCTCTTTCATCATAATAATCTTTTTCCGTATACGTTGCTTGATTATTAATTGATTATTTCTTAATATATTTAATTTTGGAATGAGTCTTATGTTATTATAATCTTTTTCATATAAGTTTCTTCATTACTAATTTATTATTCTCTTAATTGATATTTCTTGATTTACTTAATTATAATGACTTCATAAATGATCTTTTCATATAATATTATTATTTAAATTAATTATATACATATTTTGAGTGATGACATGTTTTTTGTAGTATTTTTAATTTTACAATGACTCTTTTTTCATAATAATCTTTTTCGTAGAAGTTGTTTGATATTGTTTTTTTTTTTTTTTGTAATACTTTCTTGATTTACTCAATTCTAGTGAAACCATTTTTTTTAATACTTTCCTGACGTAGCTGGACACAAAATTGGACAAAAAAGGAGGATTGGAGGCTGCCACTTCATTTATTTAGGTTTATTATTTTTTAATTAGCTTTAAATTTTTTATAACATGTATTCAATTATTTGGATCATGATTATGAATATTATCGGCTAAAAACTCTCTTTTCGGAGTTAAAGCCAAGAACATGAGTACTATTATTTTGAAATAATTTTAATTAATTTTGCTTATCATATTTGGTTGTTTGTTTATTCTTAATTTAATTATTTTATGGATTGATCACCCGTGAAATAAATATATTGTCAACCTTTTGATCTCGGGAGAGGGAATAGGGAGATAGAACATGGGAATAAATAAAGTTTGGGTTTTTATTCTTTTATAAAATAAATAATTAAACTTAGCATCTAGGACAAGGATGTACTTAGATGTCTTACTTGATTCAAATTTAGGATGATAGTTTAAATTCACTTAATTGGATTATTACATTCCTGGTCAACGATGTAGTTGTAATGTCCACATTAGGTAAAAGATTATAGGTTAGGAAACCATGATCATGCAATTAACCCTACGAATCAACAACCAAGTTAAGCAAGTTAGCGAATGAAGTTCAACAATATAGTATGAGTGTTCGAAGTGCTTTAACCCTGGGCTTTAATCCATTGATTGTTCTAAGTACTTTATTTATGGATTGTTACTTTAATGTTAATTTCCAATTTCTAAACTTTCTTTTTGGTTACTCTTGCACTAAATTAATCTAAAATGTGAACTAGAATTATATCGTTGTTAAATCAAGTCTCTATGGGATCGATACTTGGCTTTAATTAGGCCACTTTACTACTTGGTATTTAATATTTACAAATCACCCAATGTAACGTCCCAAATTAAATATTTTTGTGTATGATCAATGTTATTGAAAGGGACAAGTGTGGGGTAGTTAATCCACAAAAAACCTCTTCGAATTACCTGATTGAGTAGCCCAAGTTGAATCCACTGTTTCCCAACATGATGAAGGTTGAAGTTGAGAGAGATGTTTACCTTGAGAGTGCAAATCAAGAGGTCAAAAACAAATGAGAAAATGGCTCCCAAAGGGGACTAAAGGGTGAAGGAATACGGTTGATTTGAGTTAGGTCGTACCGCGATACTAAATTAGGCACTGCTTGGGAGGCAACCCAAGTTAATTAGGTATGATTTCTTTTTAGTTTTTAGTTTTTTATTTCATGTAGTTTTTGTAATTGGTTGAGTCACAGGTTAATGGGAAGTTGGAGTACCATAAACTTGAGCTAAGAAGCCTGACAAAAATTGAGTGTAGGGTCCTATAGATCTCCTTCATGCGAAAGATTCTACTAGCTAGGCCTAGAGGCCTCATGGAGTATTTCTATCTCTTACTTTTAAGTTCTATTTGGGGACAAAGTAGATTTTTAAGTGTGGGGTGGGAAAAATTCCTAAATTTTGGCTCAATTTAAAAGTTTTTGTGCAAGATATTTATGTTGGTACTATTTTTGATTGCACGGTGCAAGAGGGTTTGTTTGTAAAAGCATGTTAATTGAGTGAATTGCTATTTTTGAGAATCTTAGGCTCATGTTTATGACTCTTGTACTTGTTGGTTTAAAGTTGAATTTATGTGATTGTTTGGTTGGATGTCATAATGATCCTATATGAGTTGAGCATGTGCCATGTGTGTGTGAGATTTTTGTATATTCCTTGTTGCATGTGATGTCTAGAACTTTCCCGGTGTGTGTGCAAAGATAAATAAAGAGTGTGGGTTTAGGAGATGATTTAGGTATTTCTTTGCTAGCCTTGTTTTATACCTTCTTTTTGACCTACCCTTGTGAATTATCCTAGTTAAACCCCATTGGGCCTTTAGCTTATTTTCCTTGGTAGCCACATAAGTAGCCTAATCCCTTATTTGATAGACCATAATTTGATCCAAAAAGCTCCTAGGTGCTTTAATGAAAAGTTGATTTAGTAAGGAGTTGAGAAATTGAAGAAGAAAAAGGTGAAATTGAAGCCCCGAGGTAAGATTATTGGTGTTTATAATTGATGTGTGGTTGGGAGTGATAAAAATGGTGTTAGAAATATTCCCATAATTGTATAAAAATAAAAATTTGAATTTTGAAGAAATAAACAATACGCCCACCATGTGTTTGTGAAAATGCTTAAAAGAGATGGGGCAAAACTAAAAGAATGAGGTAGACAAAGTGGTGAAATTTGGTTGTTGGAGTTTGGTTTTAAATGTATAATGTAGTGTATTAAAGTACTTAGAGAGGTTAGTCACTATTTCCAAATAGTTTCTACCCGTCCCTTAGCTTACATTACAACTCGAAAAAGACCTATTTTGATTCTAAGTTCATCATTCTGATATTAGTGGAGCATTACACTAAGCGCAAGCTTATGGTTCATTGTGTGTAAGTTGTGAATTCTTTTTGAGAGTGAGCGTAATTTGATTTTTGTACCCATTATGTTATAAATTGCATTATTATGAGTGATTAAGGGTAACTTTCATTGTGTGAGGGGCACATGTTTGATGAATATAGGTGATCTGTATGATGTCCTTGATTGAGAAATATGCATGAGTTTGCCACTTGTGGAGTCAATTCTTGAGGCTAGGATGTTTTGGAGTAATGTTCATGAGCTATCAATTGTGTAAATAACATGCTTAGTGTAGAAACTTGTAGTCATTGTAGTACTAGCTTGAGTGTCTTTGTTTTAGTTGAAGTGCAACATCACCTCAACTTTTTATGCTTAAAGTAAAGAGTTCTTTTGAGGGAGAACAAGAGTTTATAGTGCACAACACCATAAGCAATGCTTACACATATATATGAAATATACCGGGAAAGGAAATAAGGCTTAGCATAAGAGTAAAACCTTAACCTGGACTATGTAGCTTTAACGACCTTTACCTACAACCACGGGCTTTATGGGTTCATTTCCCCTATTTAAAGGGCCTCAAGGCATGTTGGAAGCA
Source organism: Capsicum pubescens (assembly GCA_030864215.1). Lineage (NCBI taxonomy): Eukaryota > Viridiplantae > Streptophyta > Magnoliopsida > Solanales > Solanaceae > Capsicum > Capsicum pubescens. Next base: position 300,364,481 of record CM061548.1, on the reverse strand, counting down.
CACCCGAAGGTATCACAGAAATCCAGGGAATCCGTATCCTTCTCCATCCTTGATACAAATCTATATATAGTGTGACATATGCATACAGTCATCAAGACCAACCCTCACATCAGCAAATGTGAGTTTCAAGTATCGGTCCCCTCGGGATCTCCACCTTCCACGGTTAGCTACACAACCCTCTTTAGTTTAATTTAAATCATTTACATATTCCCATCTGTTAACCAAGTATTCTTTAAATTAGGCATTAACCGTTGGTATCGTCATACAAAAATTTAGAGCATGCAAGTCTATTCCATTTTCCCATACAAAACCTTTAAAAAAGTTGACTCCCAGTTTCTAATTGTCTCACGTATGCGTAGGACTTTTGGAAACTTTGGGAAGTCTTAATCCAATCCCGAATCACCTTCACCTTAACAATAGCTTGATGAACTAAATCAGGACCGAGTAACCTTGCCCCATCAACTTTGATCTGAGGTGGTTTTATACATTTTGGTACCATTATTCTATCTTATTTCATCTTATTTTGAGAGCAATTCATGTGCTTAACGTGGTCATATTGATATAAATAAGCATTTAATTGTCCAAGTGTGTGATTATAATGTTCAAGGTGTTTTTCAAACAAGTTTGTACTTAATTGAGTCATTTAGAGTTCAACCCGAAAAACTAGTTTTACTAGCTTGAGCTAGTTGTGTGTCTAATTGGTTTCATTGGTTATAATGTGTTGAATTTGTTCCAAATGTTTTAAATGTATAGTTATTATTTGTATAACTTTTTTGGAATGTGCAAATCTCAATTTGATTAAGTCAAGAATCGGAACATAAAAGTGAAGATCATTGCAAATTATCCTTATTTTAGCTCTTGTTTTGATTCATCGTTGAGGATATTGTGTTGTTTTGGTCTCTAATTTGTGGTGTGTTACTAGGTAGGAGGATTTGTGAACTGAATATGGTGATATATTGATGATTCAAAGGCCAGAAATTCATTAAAAATATATCACAAAGTCAAGGATGAATGGAGGAATGTCTAACACTTAACCAATTTTTGAAAAGTAAATTCCAGAGTGATGTTGCGATAGGGTTGCGTCACCACCCCAATTTGACTCAAGAAATCCTAGTATCACGATGGGTGTACAAACACTGCCATATACAATTGTTCGCCAACACAGCTTGAAGCATTTCCAATTTTCAATATAATTATATGGCTTGCAATTTAAAGAATATTATAGGCAATTGTTCGCCAACACAGCTTGAAGCATTTCCAATTTTCAATATAATTATATGGCTTGCAATTTAAAGAATATTATAGGATGCTAGTGGGAATCTACTATTGGATCCGTGCAACTCATTAATCTTAATAAAATTAGGATTATTTTATTATATAAAAAACTTTGAACAATTTTGTAATGGTGGACGACACCTGGACGTAGTTGGACAAAAAAGGAGGATTAGAGGCTGCCACTTCTTTTTTTTAGGTTTATTTTATTTTTATTTAGATTTTAATTTTTCATAACTTGTATTCAATTATTTGGATTGTGATCATGAATATTATTGGCTAAGAACCCTCTTTCCGGGTTTAAAGCCAAGAACATGAGTACTATTATATTAGATTAATTTTGATTAATTTTGCTTATCATATTTGGTTGTTTGTTTATTCTTAATTTAATTATCTTTTGGATCGATAACCCGTAAAATACATATATTGTCAATCTTTTGATCTCGGGAGAGGGAATAGGGAGATAGAACATGGGAATAAACAAAGTTTGAATTTTTATTCTTTTATAAAATAAAGAATTAAACTTAGCGTCTAGGGCAGGGATGTACTTAGATGCCTTACTTGATTCAAATGTAGGATGATAGTTTTAATACACTTAATTGGATTATTACATCCCCGCTCAACGATGTAGTTGTAATGTCCATATTAGGTAAAATATTAGAGATTGGGAAACCATGATTATGCAATTAACCATACGAATCAACAACCAAGATAAGCAAGTTAACAAATAAAGTTCAACAATATAGTATGAGTGTTCGAAGTGCTTTAACCCTGGGATGTAATCCATTGATTCATCTAAGTACTTTTATTTACGTATTGTTACTTTAATTTTAATTTCCAATTTACAAACTTTCTTTTTGGTTACTCTTGCATTAAATTAATCTATACTGTGAACTATAATTAAATCGTTGTTAAATCAAGTCTCTGTGGGATCGATACTGGGCTTTAATTAGGCCACTTTAATACTTAATAAGACCACATACACTTGCGTGTGCGCTTGGCTGCTGTCAAGTTTTTGGTGCCGTTGTCAGGGAGTTGTTATTTGACAACTGTTTATTTTAGTTTTACTTTTAGATTTATTTAGTTCTTTTATTCTTGGTCTTGGTTTTGTTTTTGTAGAAAACAGGTTTTCAAAGTAGTAAACTGGCAAAGGATCGGGAGTTGGCTGAACCAAACCCAGAACTCGAGAAACTTTACCATCAACAAAGGAGAGAAGCAATCCTTCTCCCCAAAATTCCTCTAATCCAAGAAGATCAAGAGAATACTGTTCCTATGGCTGAACAACAAGAAACCTATATGACGGTTGGGGAAGTGGAAGTCCCACTTCCGACGAACTTGATTTCTCAAATTCAAAGACCGGTAGCTGGGGGGAATTTTGAGTTAATACACAATATGGTGAAGCTTCTTATCAGTAGTGGACAATTTGCAGGGCTATCTCACGAAGATCTACAAGTCTACTTGTAGAATTTTATTGAGCTTACATACACATTTATTTTGACTGGGGTGAGTACAAATTATTTGAGACTGACACTTTTTCCCCATTCTCTCTTGGGGAAAGCTAAAAGGTGGTATAATGCAGAGCCGTCCAATTCAATCACATCATGGGATGACTTAGCCAGAAAATTTCTCATTAGATTTTTCCCTTCTTGTAAGACTGCGAGGCTTCATAGTGGGATAGCGAGTTTTAAGCAAAGGCCTAATGAAACCTTTATCATGCTTGGGAATGCTTTAAGGCTCTTCTTCGGGATTGTGCACATCACCAACAATTTAATAAGGTACTTTCTCACACTTTTGTAGAAGCTCTTGATCACAATAAAAAGATTTTTCTAGATTCAATAGCAGGTGGTCAAGCTTTGGAATTGACTTATAATGAGGTGTACACATTGTTGAATCACATAGCATAAGGAAATCCCAAGTGACATTCAAATTCTAGAAGTGCCACGAAAAGAATTGCGGGTGTACTAGAGGTGGACCAATTCACAGCCTTATCAGCACTGGTTTCTGCATTACAAAATTTGATCAACACTCAGTTCAACAGCATAAAATTGGGAGCAACACAACCTACATCCACAGTCAATGCTATCCAACAAGCTGTAGGTTGGTGTGAAGTATGTAGAAATAATGGCGATTTAGCGGACATGTGTGCTTCAAATACGAAATCAGTGATGTATGTAGGCAATGCTCAATGTCTAAATAATGGTAATGCCTACAACATGAAGTGGTAGAATCAACCACTAAATCAGCCATGGAATGCTCTATATCCACAGGCCCAATCAAATAAGTCAATGAGCAACATGGAAGAGATGTTAAAATAAATCTTAGTTGGCTAAGCACAAATGGCTGCAGATATGAAAAGTCAACAGGCAGAATTATAGAATCCAAAAGTGGCTCAGAAAAGCTTAGAGTTGCAGATTTGGCAGTTACAAAAAGCATTGAATACTAGGATACAAAGTGGTTTTCCAGCAGATACAGAGAATGCCAAACAAGTTATGGCAATTACCTTAGGAAATGGAAAAGAGCTTTAAGGAGAACCTCTAAAGGCAACTAAAGAGGTAGATGTTGATGTGGTAACCCAACAGGTAAATAACAGAGTTGCTGAAAATTCGAGTAAGTCTGAGTACTTGAAAGAAAAAGTTATTGAAGAAGAAGTGAAGAAGATGATGCCACTACCCTTCCCTCAAAGGCACATAACAGTGAAGGAGGATGCTATGTTCAAAAAAGTTATTTGATACATTTATAGGACTTCACATTAACTTACCTTTGTTAGATGTTTTGTAGACTATGCCCAAGTACGCAAAGTACTTAAAGGATGTGGTGGATAATAAGGTAAAATTGTAGGATGTGAAAGCAATAACACTGACTGAAATGTGTAGCACTGTGATGACACATAAAATCCCTCAGAAATTGAGAGATAAGGGGAAGTTTTCTATCCCTATTCAAATTGGGAACAAAGTGGTCCACGCAATGAGTGACTTATGGGCGAGCATTAATGTGATACACTTATCATTGTTTAAAGCATCAGGCTTGGGAGAGCCAAGGTTGACCATCGTGGTTTTGCAGTTGGCAGATGGGTCATTTACACATTCGGAAGGAATAATTGAGGACGTCCTTATAAAGGTTGGTAAATTCATTATACCTGCTGACTTTTTTGTTTTTGATTTTGTGGCAGACGAATAGGTACCAATTATCTTGGGGCATCCATTCTTAGCAACTGGAGGGGCTTTAATTGATGTTAGAGAAGGCACACTTAAAATGAGGGTAGAGGATGAAACGGTGATATTTAATGTTTACAAAGCACCCAATGTAATGTCCCAAATTAAATATTTATGTATGATCAATGTTATTGAAAGGGACAAGTGTGGGGTGGTTAATCTACCAAAAACCTCTTCGGATTACCTGATTGAGCGACCTAAGTTGAATCCATTATTTACCAACATGATAAAGGTTGAAGTTGAGAGAGATGTTGACCTTGAGAGTGAAAACTCAAGAGGTCATAAATGAATGAGACAATGACTCCCAAAAGGGAGTAAAATGGTGAAGGAATACGATTGATTTGAGTTAGGTGCCACGACACTAAATCAGGCGCTTCTTGGGAGGCAACCCAAGTTAATTAGGTATGTTTTCATTTAAGTATTTAGTTTTTATTTCACATAGTTTTTATTTTTGGTTGATTCACAGGTTAATGGGAAGTCTGAGTACCATAAACTTGAGCTAAGAAGCATGACAAAAATTGAGTATGGGTTACCATGGATCTCCTTCATCCGAAAGATGCTACTATCTAGGCCTAGAGGCCTCAGGGAGTATTTATATATCTTACTTTTAAGTTCACTTTGAGGACAAAGTAGAATTTTAAGTGTGGGGTGGGGAAATTCCCAAATTTTAGCTCAGTTTAAAATTTTTCGTGTAAGATATTCTTGCTTGTACTATTTTGGATTGCATTATGCAAGTGGGTTTGTTTGTAGAGGCATGTTAATTGAGTGAATTGCTATTTTTGAGACTCTTAGGCTCAAGTTTATGACTTTCGTACTTGTTGGCTTAAAATTGAATTTATGTGATTGTTTGGTTGGGAGTTTATGATGATCCTACATCAGTTGAGAATATGCCATGTATGTGTGAGATTTTTGTATATTCCTTGTCGCATGTGATATCTAGAACTTTCCCGGTGTGTGTCCAAAGAGAAATAAAGAGAGTGGTTTTAGGATATGATTTAGGCATTTCTTTGATAGCCTTGTTTTATACCTTCTTTTTGACCTACCCTTGTGCATTATCCTAGTTAAACCCCATTGAACCTTTAGATTATTTTCTTTAGTATCCATATAAGTAGCCTAATACCTTCTTTGATATACCATAATTTGATCCAAAAAGCTCCTAATTATTTTTATGAAAAATTGATTTAGTAAGGAATTGAGAAATTGAAGAAGAAAAAGGTGAAATTGATGCCCCATGGTAAGAGTTATTGGTGTTTATAATTGATGTGTGGTGGTTGGGAGTGATAAAAATAGTGTTAGAAATATTATCATGATTGTAGAAAACAAAAAAATTAAATCTTGAAGGAATAAACAATACGCCCACCATGTGTTTGTAAAAGTGCTTAAAAGAGATGGGGCAAAAATAAAAGAATGGGGTAGACAAAGTAGTGAAATTTTGTTGTTGGAGATTGGTTTTAAATGTATAATGTAGTGTATTTAGAACTTAGAGAGGTTAGTCACTATTCCCAAATAGTTTCTACCCGTCCCTTAGCCTACATTACAACTCGAAAAAGACCTATTTGAACCTAAGTTCATCATTGTGATATTAGTGGAGCATTACACCAAGGGCAAGCTTATGGTTCATTGTGTGTAACTTGTGAATTCTCTGTGAGAGTGAGCGTAATTTGATTCTTGTACCCATTATGTTATAAACTGCATTATTGTTAGTGATTATGGGTAACTCTCTTTGTGTGAGGGGCACATGTTTGATGAATATGAGTGATGTGTATGGTGTCCTTAATTGAGCAATATGCATGAGTTTTCCACTTGTGGAGTCAATTATTGAAGATAGGATGTTTTGGAGTAGTGTTCATGAGCTATCAATTGTGTAAATAACATGCTTAGTGTAGAAACTTGCAGTCCGTGTAGTACTAGCTTTAGTGTCTTCGTTTTAGGCAAAGTGCAGCATAACCTATGATTTTTATGCTTAGAGTAAAGAGTTGTTCGAGGACGAATAAGAGTTTATAGTGCACAACACCATAAGTAATACTTACGCATATTTATGTAATATATCTGGAAATGAAATAAGTCTTAGCATGAGAGTAAAATCTTAGCCTGGACTATATAGCTTGACTGTCCTTTGCATACACCCATGGGCTATATGGGTTCATATTCCCCTGTTGAAAGGGACTCAATGCTTGTTAGAGGCATACCCGGAGGTACCATAGAAAGCCAGGGAATTCATACCCTTCTCCATCCTTGATACAAATCTATCTATAGTATGACATATGCACAAGGTCATCAAGACCAACCCTCACATCGGCAAATTTGAGTTTTAAGTATCATTCCCCTCGGGATCTCCACCTTCCACGATTAGCTACACAACCCTCTTTGAGTCCAATCAAAATTATTTACATATTACCATCTGTTAACCTAGGATTCTTTAATTAGGCATTAACCGTTGGTATCGTTATAAAAAAATTTAGAGCTTGCAAGTCTATTCTTTTTTTTCCCATACAAAACCTTTAAAAAGTTGACTCCCTAGTTTCTAATTTAAAAACCAAAACTATGGCCACCAAGGACTTTCCAAAACCATTTGATAACCACACCAAACCCCTTCATGTTTCATTTATCATTTATGCAAGTTTTCAAAAAGAATAGCCAAACTAAGTGATAAATCATATTCCAAAGACAATTGTGTAAGTGGTCGAGGTTGTTATTAATTTTCAAACCAAAACCATTTATTTAGGGAATCTTTTGTACCCCTAAATTCATTCACCATCCTATGCACCCAAAGAGTTCATAAATCATTAATTCAATGCATAAAAATTCAATAATAATCATGGGAAAACATTTAAACCAAATACATTCAAAATCCTCAACCCATAGTTCAAAACCTAACATCAAAACCATGCATAATAATAACTAATTTATGACATAAATAAAAAGATAAGTGTAGGGAAAGAGGTACATGAATTAATTACCAAGAGTTTTAAAGAAGATAACATCCTTAGAACCCTAGATAACCTCCTCCTTGAAACTCTAGCCTTGACTTAAAAGCGGAAATTTGAGAGAGGATTTTCGGAAGTGAAGTAATAGCCCTTGGTATTGTCAAAAATGATGAGAATCGGCTCATATAGTGTTTAAAGGTCGTGTATAAGTGAAAGGACCTTATTACCCCTCATCCTAATCAAATAGAACAAAATAACCAGATTTTTATATAGGTTTGTGGCACGAACCTTATCACAGGGCTAACCTCCGTGTGTGGACCTTAATCTGGAGACCAACCTCCATGACCGCAGAAGCTAGCCTCTATGGAACGTTGATATCGTGGAGGCTTACTATCTTCGTGACCCAAAGCCACCCTGAACCCCATTCGAAAATTTCAAAACTCTTCGGGGACACCTCTTTAACATACCTAAGTACAATTTAAGTCAAAAATCGATATTTCGAACATGGGGAGGCCAAAAATAAAATGCTCAAAATTTGAGGGTGTTACATCCCCCTCCCCCAAGGACCATTCATCCCCAATGATAAGATAGGACACTTTTCGCATGAGAATAACAATATTACACCAGAATCAAACAATAAACCTGAATAGTGACAAGGGAAAATAAAATTCATACCTTATGATCCTTTGCTCGACACATGGAATAAGAATGGGTACTTATCCCTCATATCTTCCTCGCTTCTTAGGTGGCTTGTTCCACCTTATGGTTCTTCCAAAGGACCTTTATTGAAGCTACATATTTAGTCCACAACCTACAAACTTATTTATGCAAGATTTCTATCGAACCTTCTCGTATGATAGGGAATTTGAGATACCAACACTCTCAATAGCCACCACCAAGGAAGGATCACCCATACATTTCTTCACCATGGACACATGAAACATATGGTGAATAAAACCCAAGCTTGTAGGCAATAAGCTTGTAGGCAATTTTAACTCATAGACAACATTTCCCACTCTTTTCAAAATAAAATAAGGTCCAACATAAAAGGAACTGATCTTCCTCTTCCTACCACATTGCATTACTCCCTTCATGGGAGACACCTTTAAGAACACCAATCACTCACATCGAACTTCAACTCTCTTTGCCTCATGTATGCATATGACTTTTGGCAACTTTGAGAAACCTTAAGACTATCCTGAATCACCTTCACCTTAAAATAGCTGAGAAACCTTAAGCCTATCTTGATGAACTAAATCAAGACTGAGTAACCTTGCCTCACCAACTTTGATCTGAGGTGGTTTTATATATTTTGGTATCATTATTCTAGCTTATTTCACCTTATTTTGAGAGAAATTCATGTTCTTAACGTGTTCATATTGATATAAATAAGCATTTAAGTGTACAAGTGTGTGATTATAATGTTCAACGTATTTTTCAAACAAGTTTGTACTTAATTGAGTCATTTAGAGTTCAATCCGGAACACTAGTTTTACTAGCTTGAGCTACTTGTATGTCTAGTTGGTTTCGTAGGATTCTAATGTGTTAAAATTATTCCAAATATTTTAAATATGTAATTATTAGTGGGATAACTTGTTTGAAATGTGAAAAGCTCAATTTTATTAAGTCAAGAGTCGAAACATAAAAATGAAGATCATTGCGAATTAGCCTTATTTTAGCCCTTGTTTTGATTCATCGTTGAGGATATTGTGTTGTTTTGATCTCTAATTTATAGTGTGTAATTATGTAGGAGTCTTTGTGTGCTGAATATTATTATATATTGATGATTCAAAGTCTGAAAATTTATTGTAAATGCACCACAAAGTCAAGGATGAATGGAGGAACGTCCAACACTTAACCATTTTTTGAGAAGCAAATTCTAGAGAGGTGTCGCTATAGGGTTGCGTCGCGACCCATATTTGAATCAAGAAAGCATGGCGTCATGATAGGTGTACAACAACTGCCACATACAATTGTTCTCCGACACAGCATGGAGCATTTCCAAATTTCAATATAATTATACAACACACAATTTAAGAAATCTTATAGCATGCTAGTGGGAATCTGCTCTTGGATTCATGCATCTCATTAATATTAATACTAATAAAATTAGGATTATTTTATTATATAAAGAAAAACTTTGAACAATTTTGGAACTGTGGACAACACATGGACGTAGCTGGACACAAAATTGGACAAAAAAGGAGGATTGGAGGCTGCCACTTCTTTTATTTAGGTTTATTATTTTTTATTTAGATTTTAATTTTTTATAACATGTATTCAATAATTTGGATCGTGATTATGAATATTATCAGCTAAAACCCCTCTTTTCAGGGTTAAAGCCAAGAACATGAGTACTATTATTTTGGATTAATTTCAATTAATTTTGCTTATCATATTTTGTTGTTTGTTTATTCTTAATTTAATTATTTTATGGATTGATCACCCGCAAAATACATATATTGTCTACATTTTGATCTTCGGAGAGGAAATAGGGATATAGAACATGAGAATAAATAAATTTTTAGTTTTTATTCTTTTATAAAATAAAGAATTAAACTTAGTTCTAGGACAGGGATGTACTTAGATGCCTTACTTGATTCAAATGTAGGCTGATAGTTTTAATTCACTTGATTGGATTATTACATCCCCACTCAACGATGTAGTTGTAATGTCCATATTAGGTAAAAGATTAGAGGTTGGGAAACCATGATCATGCAATTAACCCTATGAATCAACAACCAAGATAAGCAAGTTAACGAATGAAGTTCAACAATATAGTATGAGTGTTCGAAGTGATTTAACCATGGTATTTAATCCATTGATTGTTCTGAGTACTTTTATTTACGTATTGCTACTTCAATTTTAATTTCCAATTTCCAGCCTTTCTTTTTGGTTACTCTTGCACTAAATTAATCTAAACTGTGAACTAGAATTAAATCGTTGTTAAATCAAGTCTCTGTGGGATCAATACTTGGCTTTAATTAGGCCACTTTACTACTTGATAAGACCACGTAAACTTGCGTGTGCACTGTTAAGTTTTTGGCGCCGTTGCCAGGGACTTGTTATTTGACAACTGTTTAATTTAGTTTTACTTTTAGATTTATTTAGTGTTTTTATGCTTGGTCTTGATTTTGTTTTTGTAGGAAACAGATTTTCAAAGTAGTAAGCTGGCATGGGATCGGGAGTTGGTTGAACCAAACCCAGAACTCGAGCAACATTACCATCAATGAAGGAGAGAAACAATCTTTCTCCCCAAAATTCCTCAAATCTAAGAAGGCCAAGAGATTACTATTCCTATGGCTGAACAACAAGCAGCTCGTAGGACGGTTAGGGAAGTAGCAGTACCACTTGTGACTAACGTGACTTCCCCAATTCAAAGACCGAAAGTTGGGGGGAATTTTGAGTTAAAAAACAATACGGTGCAGCTTCTTATCGGTAGTGGATAGTTTGCAGGGCTATCTCACGAAGATCCACAAGTCCACTTGAAGAATTTCATTCAGCTTACAGACACATTCATTCTGACGGGGGTGAGTAAAGATTATGTGAGGCTGACACTTTTTCTCTATTCACTCTTGGGGGAAGCTAAAATGTGGTTGAATGTATAGCTGGCCAATTCAATCATATCATGGGATGACTTAGCCAAAAAATTCCTCATTATATTTTTCCCTTTGGGCAAGACTGCGGGACTTCGAAGTGAGATAGTGAGTTTCAAGAAAAGGCCTGATGAAAACCTTTATCATGCTTGGGAATGCTTTAAGGATCTTCTTTGGGATTTTCCACATCACCAATAGTCTAATGAGGTACTTTCTCACACTTTTGTAGATGCTCTAGATCACAATACAAAGATTTTGCAAGATTAAGCCGCAGGTGGTTAAGCTCTAGAATTGACTTATAATGAGCTGTACACATTGTTGAACCACATAGTACAAGGAAATCCGAAGTGGTATTCATATTCTAGAAGTGCCACAAAGAGAATTACGGGTGTACTAGAGGTGGACCAATTCACAGCCTTATCATCACAGGTTTCTGCATTATAGATTTTGATCAACACTTAGTTCAGCAACATAAAATTGGGAGCAGCATAACCTACAGCCATAGTCAATGCTATCCAACAAGATGAAAGTTGGTGTGAAGTATGCAGAAATAATGGCCATTCAATGGCCATGTGTGCTTCAAATTTAGAATCAGTGGTGTATGTAGGCAATGCTTAAAGGACAAATTATGGTAATGCCTATAACATGAAGTGACAGACTGAACCACTAAATCAGCCATGAAATTCTCCACAGCCACAGGACCAATCAAATAAGTCAACGAGCAACATGGAAGAGATGTTGAAAAAATCTTTGCTAGCCAAACACAAATGGCCGAGGATATAAAAAGTCAACAGGCAGAATTACAGAATCAGAAAGTGGCTCAGATAAGCATAGAGTTGCAGATTGGGCAGTTAAAATAAGAATTGAATACTATGCCACTAGGTGGTTTGCCAGAAGATACAGAGAATCCCAAATAAGTCATGGAAATCACCTTAAGGAGTGGAAATGAGCTTCAAGGAAAACCTCCAAAAGCAACTAAGGAGGTAGATGTTGATATGGTAAACCAACAGGTAAATAACAAAGTTGCTGAAAATTCAAGAAAGTCTGAGTACTTAAAAAAAAAAGTTGCTGCACAAGAAGTGAAGAAGATGCTGCCACTACCCTTCCCTTAAAGGCATATAAAAGCGAAAAAGGATGCTATGTTCAAAAAGTTCTTTGATACATTTAGAGGAATTCACATTAACTTACCTTTGTTAGATGTTTTGCAGACTATGAACAAGTATGAAAAGTACTTAAGGAATGTGGTGGATAATAAGGTAAAATTACAGGATGTAGGGGCAATAACACTGACTGAAGAGTGTAGCACTGTGATGCCACATAAAATCCCCAAGAAATTGAGAGATTAAGGGAAGTTTGCTATCCCTATTAAAATTGGAAGCAAAGTGGTCCATGGATTGAGTGACTTAGGAGCGAGCATTAATGTGATACCTCTATCATTATTTAAAACATTGATCTTAGGAAAACCGAGGTTGACCACTGTGATTTTGTAGCTGGCAGATGGGTCATCTACACATCCGGAAGGAATAATTGAGGACGTATTCATAAAGGTTGGTAAATTCATTATACTTGCTGACTTTTTTATTCTTGATTGTGTTGCAGACGAAGAGGTACCAATCATTTTGAGGCATCCATTCTTAGCATCCGGAGGGGATTTAATTGATATTAGAGAAGGCACGCTTAAAATAAGGGTAGAGGATAAATAAGTGGTATTTAATATTTACAAAGCACCCAATTTAACATCCCAAATTAAATATTTTTGTATGATCAATGTTATTGAAAGGGACAAGTATAGGGTGGTTAATCTACCAAAAATCTCTTTGGATTACCTGATTGAGTGTCCTAAGTTGAATCCACTATTTACTAACAGGATGAAGGTTGAAGTTGAATGAGATGTTGACCTTTAGAGTTCAAACTCAAGAGGTCAGAAACGAATGAAAAAAGGCTCCCAAAGGGGAGTAACAGGTTGAAGAAATATGGTTGAGTTGAGTTAGGTCGTGCCTCGACACTATATTAGGCGCTGCTTGGGAAGCAACTTATGTTAATTAAGTATGTTTTATTTTCATATTTTAGTATTTATTTCACGTAGTTTTTGTTTTTGATTGAGTCACAGGTTAATGGGAAGTCTGAGTACCATAAACTTGAGCTAAGAAGCATGCAAAAACCTGAGTGTGGAGTCCCATAGATCTCCTTCATGCGAAAGATGCTACTATCTAGGCCTAGAGTCCTCAAGGAGTATTTATATCCCTTATTTTTAGGTTCACTTTGGAGACAAAGTATATTTTTAAGTGTGGGGTGGGGGGAATTCCCAAATTTTGGATCAATTTAAATTTTTTTGTCCAAGATATTCTTGTTGGTACTATTTTTGATTGCATAGTGCAAGTGTGTTTATTTGTAAAAGCATGTTAATTAAGTGAATTTCTATTTTTGAGACTCTTAGGCTCATATTTTTGTCTCTTGTACTTGTTGGCTTAAAATTGAATTGATGTGATTGTTTGGTTGGGAGTCTATGATGATCCTATATGAGTTGAGAATGTTCCATGTGTGAGTGAGATTTTTGTATATTTCTTGTTGCATGTGATGTCTAGAACTTGCCCGGTGTGTGTGCAAAGCAAAATAAATAGTATGAGTTTAGGTGGTGATTTAGGCATTTCTTTGATAGCCTTGTTTATACCTTCTTTTTGACCTACCCTTGTGCATTATCCTAGTTAAACTCCATTGAGCCTTTAGCTTATTTTCTTTGATAGCCACATAAGTAGCCTAATCCCTTCTTTGATAGACCATAATTTGATCCAAAAAGCTCCTAAGTGCTTTAACTAAAAATTAATTTAGTAAGGAGTTGAGAAATTGAAGAAGAAAAAGTTGAAATTGATGTCCCAAGGTAAGAGCTATTGGTGTTTATAATTGATGTGTGGTGGTTGGAAGTTACAAAAATGGCGTTAGAAATATTTCCATGATTGTAGAAAAAGAAAAAAATTGAATCTTGAAGGAATAAACAATACGCACACCATGTGTTTTTTAAAATGCTTAAAAGAGATGGAGCAAAAATAAAAGAATGGGGTAGACAAAGTGGTCAAATTTTATTGTTGGATATTGGTTTTAAATGTATAATGTAGTGTATTTAAGCACTTAGAGAGGTTAGTCACTATTCCCAAATAGTTTCTACCCACCCCTTAGCCTACATTACAACCTAGAAAAGACCTATTTAATCCTAAGTTCATCATTCTGGTATTAGTGGAGCGTTACACTAAGGAAAAACTTATGGTTCATTATGTGTAACTTGTGAATTCTTTGTGAGAGTGAGAGTAATTTGATTATTGTACCCATTATGTTATAAATTACATTATTGTGAGTGATTATGGGTAACTCTCTTTGTGTGAGTGGCATATGTTTGATGAATATGAGTGATGTGTATGATGTCCTTGATTGAAAAATATTCATGAGTTTGCCACTTGTGGAGTCAATTCTTGAGGCTAGGATGTTTTGAGTAGTGTTCATGAGCTATCAATTGTGTAAATAACATGCTTAGTGTAGAAACTTACAGTCCATGTAGTCATTGTAGTACTATCTTGAGTGTCTTAATTTTAGTTGAAGTGAAGCCTCACCTCAGATTTTTATGCTTAGAGTAAAGAGTTGTTCAAGGACGAACAAGAGTTTAAGTGTGGGGTGATGATCTGAGGTGGTTTTATACATTTTAGTATCATTATTATAGCTTATTTCGCCTTGTTTTGAGAGTAATCCATGTGCTTAACGTGTTCATATTGATATACATAATATTTAAGTGCCAAGTGTGCGATTATAATGTTCAACGTATTTTTCAAACTAGTCTGTACTTAATTGAGTCATTTAGAGTTCAACCCGGAAAACTAGTTTTACCAGCTTGAGATAGTTGTGTGTCTAGTTAGTTTTGTTGGATTCTAATGTGTTTAATTTGTTACAAATATTTTAAATGTGTAATTATGAGTGGAATAAGTTGTTTGGAATGTGCAAAGCTCAACTTGATTAAGTCAAGAGTCGGAACATAAAAGCGAAAATCATTGCGAATTAACCTTATTTTAGCTCTTGTTTTGATTCATTGCTAAGGATATTATGTAGTTTTGATCGCTAATTTACTGTGTGTGATTATGTAGTAGGCTTTGTGAATTGAATATGGTTATATATTTATGATTCAAAGGCCATAAATTCATTAGAAACACACCACAAAGTCAAGGATGAATGGAGGAACGTCCAACACTTAACCAATTTTTTAGAAGCAAATTCCAGAGAGGTGTCGCGATAGGGTCGCGTCGCCACCCTCATTTGACTCAAGCGAGCCCTGAATCGCGATGGGTGCACAAACACTACCATATAAAATTGTTTGCCGACACAACTTGGTGCATTTCCAATTTTCAATATAATTATATGGCACACAATTTAAGGAATCTTATAGGATGCTAGTGGGAATCTGCTCTTGGATCCGTGCAGCTCATTAATCTTAATCCTAATAAAATTAGGATGATTTTATTATATAAATATAAACTTTGAAAATTTTTGGAACGGTGGAAAACACCTGGACGTAGCTGGACACAAAATTGGACAAAAAAGAGGATTGGAGGCTGCCACTTCTTTTATTTAGGTTTATTATTTTTTATTTAGCTTTTAATTTTTCATAACATGTATTCAATTATTTGGATCATGGTTATGAATATTATTGGCTAAACCCCCTCTTTCCGGGGTTAAATCCAAGAACATGAGTACTATTAATTTGGATTAATTTCGATTGATTTTGCTTATCATATTTGGTTGTTTGTTTATTCTTAATTTAATTATTTTATGGTTTGATCACCCGTAATATACATATATTGTCAACCTTTTGATCTTGGCAGAGGGAATAGGGAGATAGAACATGGGAATAAACAAAATTTGGATTTTTATTCTTTTATAAAATAAAGAATTAAACTTAGCGTATAGGACAGGGATGTACTTAGATGCCTTACTTGATTCAAATATAGGGTGATAGTTTTAATTTACTTAATTGGATTATTACATCCTTGCTCAATGATGTAGTTGTAATGTCTATATTAGGTAAATGATTAGACGTTGGGATATCATGATCATACAATTAACCCTGCGAATTAACAACCAAGATAAACAAGTTAACGAATGAAGTTCAACAATATAGTATGAGTGTTCGAAGTGCTTTAACCCTGGGCTTTAATCCACTGATTGTTCTAAGTACTTTTATTTACGCATTGTTACTTTAATTTTAATTTCCAATTCCCAAACTTTCTTTTTGGTTACTCTTGCACTAAATTAATCTAAATTGTGAACTAGAATTAAACCGTTGTTAAATCAAGTCTCTATGGGATCGATACTTGGCTTTAATTAGGCCACTTTACTACTTGATAAGACCACGTATACTTGCGTATGCGCTTGTATGCTTTCAAACTTCAAACTACCCAATAGGGGACCTACACTTTCTACTATACAATGCCTCAAATGGAGCCATAGCAATGCTATAGTGATACCAATGCCTTAACCCAGCTATCTCTAAAGTCAAGTACACAAGCTCGAAGCATATCCTCTAAAGTCTACTGCATAGTTCTTACCCTCCCTAGACCCCATTATGTGGGAATACACTGGGTTTGTTGTTGTTGTTGTCATATTCCTCAAAAGAATAATTAGTCCTCACCAGTATGAAGTGAGCAGAATTAGTCATCGTATCCACTTGTCCCAAATAAAATCAAACTGGTTTTGGGTCTGTGGAAGTCCAGTAAGAAAATCCATATTTATCACTTCCCATTTTCACACAGTCAACTCAATTTCTTGAGACAACCCACCAGACCTCAAGTGCTTCACCTTCACTTGTTAACACACCATATACTTAGCTACAAAATTAGCCACATCCCTCTTCCAGTTATTCCATCAATAGATCTCCTTAAGGTCAAGATACATCTTCGTCGAACCGGAATGAATCGAATAACGTTACTCATGAGCTTTAACCAAAATTCTACCTCATAGCCCATCCACATCGGGAACACACAACCTCTCTTGGTAACTCAAGATACCATCACCCCTAATCTCGAAAACCATCACCTTCTGCAGGCCCACATCGTCCTTGATTTGCATCAAGATAGGGTCCAACACCTACTTCTCTTTTACCTCAGCACCAAGAAATGACTTTGCTACCTCTTGCACAAATACACCACCATCCTCAGAATCTAAGAGACAGACTTCAAGATTAGCCAAATGGTGAATATCCCTCACCAAGTCTTGCTTCTCCTCATGTACATGGGATAGACTCCCCATAGATAACCTGCTAAGAGAATCAACAACTATGTTAGCCTTACCTAGGTGATAGTGGAGACTCATGTCATAGTCCTTGAGAAACTCAAGACATTTCTTTTGACTAAAATTCAACTCCTTCTAGGTGAATACATATTATAGGCCTTATGTTCTAAATAGATATTAACGTGGACCCCATATAGATAATGCCATCAAATTTTCAATGCATACACCACAGCCAACAACTTCAAATTATGAGTTAGATAATTCCTCTCATGAACTTTTAACTGCCTAGAAGCATATGCTACCACCTTGCTATGCTGCATTAATACAGAACCAAGTCCTACAAGGGACGCATCACAATAAACCACAAAGGCATCACTACCCTCAGGCAGAGTCAAAATTAGAGAAAAATTCAATTTATCTTTCAGCTTATCAAAACTCCCCTCATAAGCATCAGACCACATACACTTTACCTTTTTCTGAGTCAACTTAGTCAAAGGTACAGTGATCGACGATAAACTTTCCATAAACCTACTATAATAATCGACTAAACCTAAGAAGCTCTAAATATCAGTTGGAGTCGTGGGTCTAGGCCATTTCTTAACCACCACAACTTTCTGTGGATCTACCATATTCCCTTTGCTAGAGACAACATGACCCCGAAAAGTAACATCATTCAACCAAAATTCACACTTTGAAAACTTAACATACAATTGCTGATCTTTTAGGGTCTCTAACACAACACAGAGGTGACTGGCATGATCTGCCTCACTTTTTTGAATATACCAAAATATCATCTATATATACAAGCACGAACAAGTCAAAAAACTGTTAGAATACCTGATTCATGAGATCCATAAATGCCGCCGGGGCATTGGTCAACCTAAAAGACATAACCAAGAACTCCAAATGTCTATATCGGGTACGAAAGGCAGTCTTAGGAGTATCCTTCTCCCTAATTCTTAACTGAAGATAAGCCGATCGAAGGTCAATCATAGAGAAATACTTAGCACCCTGAAGTTAGTCAAACAGATCATCAATCCTAGGAAGAAAGTACTTATTCCTCACCATTACCTTATTCAACTGACGTTAATCATTACACATCAGAAGAGAACTATCTTTGTTATGCGTGAATAATATAAGTGCACCCTACGGAGACACACTAGGATGGATAAAACCCTTTTCAATAAGATCTTTCAATAGTTCTTTATGTTCCTTTAACTCAGCCAGAGCTATTCTATAAGGAGAGATATAGATAGGACGAGTGTCTAAAAGAAGATCAATCCCAAACTCAATTTACCTATCGGAAGGGTTACTCGGAAGATCATCAGAGAATACCTCAGGATATACACTAACCACAAGAATGAATTGTAAAGAAGGACCCTTCTTGTTAGAATCTTTAACCTAGACCAGATGATAAAGACACCCCTTGAAAATTGATTTTCGAGCTCTAAGATATGATATGAACCTTATCATAGGTACTAAGGAAATCCATTCCCACTCAATAACTGGCTCATTAGGGAATTTGAAAATGACCTTATGGGTCCGATAGTTTAAAGAGGCATAATACCAATGTAACAAATCCATCTCCAAATGATATCAAAATCTAGCATGTCTAATTCAAATAGATCGATCAAAGTTTCCCTACAACCAACAGATACCACACAACCCCTATAGACCCTTCTAGAAACCACTGAGTCACAACCAGTGTAGAAACAAAAAAGATGTCCAAAATATACTCAGGACCAACACCAAAATACATAACCACAAATGGGGTCACATAAGAAAGAGGAGACCCCAAGTCAAGTAAATAGTACACATCACAAGAGAAGAGTTTTAACATACCAGTGGCGATATCAGGAGATGTCTCAAACTCCTAATAAGTAGTAAGAACATACATGAAATTTCAACCAGTACTGGTACTAGAAGTAGCACCCCTTAGTGCAAAAGCTAATGATGTGGCAACAGAAATCTTGTTAGCCTTCCTAGAAACCTTGCCCTTGGGAAATCCTTCATCATGTTTCCTAGCTGGCCACAATTGAAACATTAGTTCCTCTTCTCATCACAGAAACCATGATGCAACCGACCACAAAGTCTGCAAGAAGGATATGATGGGGCTAACTGGGCCCCATTAGCTTGAGATTAGGCACTCTATGCCCTATAAACATCAATACACTAAAAATGATGATATCCAAATGGCTTTAGATAAGGTTCACTAGCCGTCGAATAGGAACCCGAGTTTCCCCAATTCTTCTTACACCACTTCCCACCATCCCTACCATTCTATTACTGACCCCCACCCTGTTATGAATATAAAAACTTCTTACTCTGCCTCTCCCCACCTCTGCTTGCTTTTTCGTTTCCTCCTTAACCTACTGCATATACACCACCAGTCGATAGATATCCATATACTTATTTAACAAGGCAACCTTGCTCTCCAAAATCAATTCAAAAGACAAACCGAAAGAGAATTTCCTCATTCTATGCCTCATGCTAGACACTAGCTAAGGGGAATATTGCGACAACGGGTGGAATATTAAGGCATATTCCTTTAACGTCATCTTCCCTTGATTCAAATTCACAAAACTCTCTAGCTTTTCCCTCTCTCAACTCCTGAGAAAATAAGCGATCAAGAAAGGCACTAGAGAAATCATCCCACAAAGCAGACTTAGCATTATCATCCCTAAGCCGCTTCCACTCTTCATACCATTGGTCTGCTATATCCTTCAATTGATAATAAACAAATTCCATACCTTCTACCTTAGTAGTATGCATAACTCAGAAGATCTTCTCTATCTCATCTATAAAACCTTGAGAATACTCCTTAACCTTAGTAACAGTGAAAGTTGGAGGGCTCAGCCTCATAAACTGTCCAACTCTAGTGGCCTCAGATAAACTTCCAGTAATATCAACATAACTCGTCTGACATAACTGAGATATCACCAACTGGGTCAATAAATGAATGGATTAGCAAAACTCATCTTTAGTAATATCTCCCTGAGGTAACTAAGTATGAGTGTCACCAGCTGAAGGAGGATCAGTGGACACAGGTGGAACTTCACGAGAATAATTAGAAACAACAATCCTAGATTGGGTCTGTACACCATAGGTCGAACGAGATCCATCCTTATTGTCCTCTAGCAGGACAAATGAGTTTCCAAGAGCTTAGTTGTCTGGGATGCATCATCTGAAAGGTGAACAAATGGGAGTTAGAAGAATCCAATACCTTAGACTCTATAGCCCAACTTAATACAACAAGAAAGGGGAAACATTCCTAAATGCCTCGTAGCCTCTCCTATATAACTGTGTCATGCTAGGAGCCCATAAAAGACACTCTACTCAATATGGATTTGTGGACACCCAATCGACCATGAACCTACTCTCAGATACCAGCTTTGTCATGACCCAAACCAGGGCCTGGCTGTGATAGGCATCTCAAGTCCATCGAGGATCGGAGATCACCCCTTTAGCCTAATCAAATATAACAAAGTACACTTAGCAACAAATGAATACCAACATAAAACAAGATATGGAAGAAAAGCTTAAAGAATCCATTAAAGATCAATACAGATAACCAACTATATTACCCACGTCCTTAGTAATGTCCAACAAAGCCTCTAATAAAACCAAAGATAGTTTGGCCGGGGTATGCCCCAAACTATTGCCAAATCCAGCTCCAAATGAAAAGCCAAACATAAGGAAGCCAAAAGCATAAAATGGGGTCATTCGAAGAATGGAAGCTCACCACTTTAGTATGACACCTGAGCTGTCCCACAATCACCTAATTACTGTGCAGGAAGAGTAGATGTATGGACAGTTCCTGCATTGTGTAGGGATACAACATCTGAAGATGGTTAGCGGTTGGAGCGCTAGAATAAAACTCAGGGATATAAGATAAAATAATGCAATGATTCTTAATACAAAATCCATTAGAACCAATGCACAAAACCATAAGCAATACACACACACACATATATATATACACAATATGTCAGGAAAGGGAACAAGGATTAGCATGAGAGTAAAACCTAAACCTGGACTATGTAGGTTGATCGTCTGTTACCTATAACCACGGGCTATATGGGGTAAACTTTCTTTGTTAAAACTCAGTGCATGTTAGCTGCACGACCTGAGGTATCATAGAAATTCGGGAAATCCTTACCCTTAGTTATTATTTTTATATATATATATAGTGTGACATATGCACACGGTCATCAAGACCAAACCTTATATGGACAAATGTGAGTTTCCAGTATCAGTCCCCCAGGACCTCCACCTTCTATGGTTAGCTACACAACCCTCTTTGAGCCTAATTAAAAATATTTACACATTCCCATATGTTAGCCTAGGAGTCTTTTTATTAGGAATTAACTGTTGGTATCGTCAAACACAAATTTAGAGCTTCCAAGTCTATTCCATTGTGCCATACAAAACCTTTAAACCAAGTTGACTCCCCAGTTTCCAATTTAAAAACCAAAACCATGGCCACCAAGGCCTTTCCGAAACCATTTGAAAACCAAACCTAAACCACTTCATGTTCCATTTACCATTTATGCAATGAAAGGTTTAAAAAAGAATAGCCAAACCAAGTGATAAATCATATTCCAAAGCCAATTATGCAAGTGAGTTGAGATTGTTATCAATTTCCATACTGAAACCATTTATTTGGGGAATCCATCGTACCCCTGAATTCATTCACCATCCCTATGCATCCAAAGAGTTCATAAATCATCAATTTAAAGCATAAAAATTCAATAATAATCATGGGAAAATATTTAAACCAAATACATTCAAAACCCTCAATAACGATGCATAATAATAACCAATTCATGCCATAAAGAAAAGATAAGTATAGGGAAAGAGTTACATGCCTTAACTACCAAGAATTTTGAAGAAGATAACACCCTTAGAACCCTAGATGACTTCCTCCTTGAAACTCTAGCCTTGACTTGAAAGGGGAAATTTAAGAGAGGATTTATGGAAGTGAAATAATAGCCCTTGGTATCGCAAAAACAAATGAGAATTATCTCATATATTGTTTAATGGTCGTGTATAAGTGAAAGGACCTCATTACCCCTTATCCTAATTAAATAGAATAAAACAACCAAATTGTTATATAGGTCTGTGGAACGGACCTTATCGGAGGCTAACCTCCATACCACGGACCTCAATATATCTCCGTGGCATATAGGCTGTCGCGGAAACCAACCTCTATGGAACGTCAATATCGCAGAGGCTTACTGCTTCTGTGACCCAAAACCACCCCAAACCCCATCCAAAAAATTTGAAACTCTTCCGGTATACCCCTTTAACATGCATAAGTACACAATATAAGCCAAAAATTAATGTTTCTAACACAGGGAGGCTAAAATTAAAAATGCTCAAAATTTGAGGGTGTTACAAGTAGTTAACAATTACCAATTAATAATAGCAGTTCAATTACTTTACCCTAAAAGTATATAGTATAATAATAATACTTGATGTCCTCCTACAATTAATGTATACAAGAAAAACTAGCTTTGAAAAAATTGTTACCTGAAGCCATCTTTTCTAGTTTCTTCTACAACCGTGAGTCCCTTTATTTTTTTAAAATACTCTTCTTGTTGTAAGTTGAGAGAAAAAAACAGATTAATTATTACCCTAATCAATGTAAATGGCCATGGGAGTGGTGGGTGTGGCTCACTTTAACTTTAACAAAAAATATATTTCTATTAATCATCAAATAACTTTATCATTTTTCATAATTACCCACCAATTAAAAATCCGTAGTTAAACAAATAGTTTACAAAAAAATTCTTTGTGAAATTCACGAGAAGAGTCATTTATGGGATATGAGTTCTATTACACAAAATTATCTAACAAGTCATTGCATCAGATATTAATTTACCCATAATTCATCCTCAAACGATTAAGAAGGAAACAAGAGGGGAAGATCTATCTAACTCAACTTATGGGAATCTTTATCGATAATTGATATATGCCCCCCTTCATAAGAAAAAATGGTTTTCATCCAGTAGGACCGGATCCTAGTGAATAGTAAAGTTCTCATGCAAACACATCATCATTAGAGGGTAAGTATAACTTCATATTGTCACCATGTTCAGGCCTAACTCAATGGTTTCATTCCCAAGAATCATATTTTTTTTATCACCTTAATCAACTAACTTCAAGCTTTAATTTGTGTATCGCTAGTCTCATATGTTAATGGTTCACTTGAACGTAGATAAACCAATATGATCTTCAAATACATCACTAAGATATTTCCTTAAATGATCTGCACCCATAATCTTTCCTCAAAATATCAAACCAACCCATGGAGAATCTATATCTCCTTCACACCTACACTACCACACCTTTTCACGTTAATTAACTTGGATCCCCATATACACTCAATCGAGCCTACTAGATTATTCTATAAAACTAGCATCAACACATCTCAACCACCATCATTTCCACCTCTAGGATCATCCATGGTTCAAGCTTATTATCTAGTACTATACATAGGTGACCATATAACTTCCCTTATATTACGTAGACTTACAACTATTGGAAAGAAAATCAGCAAGTACTAGTCCATCAAAAGCCCAAACAGTTAAAGTCTACAAACATGTCTCTTTTAAAATCACTAATACTTATCTATTTATTATACCTTACAAACATCATAAGGCTCGCCTATCAACCCACTAGGCAAGGCTAACTCCACTAATTTCTGATTGCATCATTCTCTTACCTACACTATATACTTGATCTTTGATAAAATCAATAATCTTTCCTCATAACCTCTTCTCTAGTCCAAACATGCTCTAGATTAGCTTAACTTGACAAGTCTATCTACACCCCACTATGAACCTTTGACAACCTTATTACACCTTAGTCAATACTTAAGGAAATTTGATCTCATTACTTAGCTTACTAGCAAGCTACATGACTCCACCATAATTCATATTAGTCTATTCGACCCTCAAACATCGATTGTCCATAAATAATTCGACTCATAAGTTATCACACAACGACAATCTACTCTCAGTTAGTCCCACAACTAGCTTATTCTTATTCAAATTATAGACTCAACATAGGCCAACCACTCAATGAGTAATACTAACTAAGTACTATCATATTATAAGGCAAGATCAATCATATTGCTTAACAAATTGCTTATTTTCTCCCATTTAGGGCCATTCTTAATTGTTTTATATGTGTAACTAAGCCATTTGATTTGCAGTATCATTATCTTGGGAATTTCTATCATCTAAGGTGGTCATCTATTAGCTAATTTTATGGGATATCTACATACATAATTTAGACACAAGGTCAAGTGAACAATCAATTAATCTTCTTAATATTTTCCTTAATTCACAAATCCACAACTAAATCTCATGTCAAGACAATCATTAACACAATACTCATCACCCAAAATACACTTCACTGTCCAACCATGTCACCTCCATATCACTAACACCAATTTAAGAAGAACAAGGACATCATATTTAACAACATACAAAGATAGATTTTATTCTTATATCTGCCTTACTACATCATCATTATAGTCTTACTTAGATTTTCAACACTTCAAGGATTGATCCTTATAAAATAAATATTTAAGAAAGGTCAAAATAAATAAATCAATTGATTAAAGGTCATTAACAATTTCATGACCAATATCATATCAAGATAATTATCTGTCAATAAAATTTCATAGGTATCAACAACCTCAATTAGTTGCCGCTATAAATTATTCAAATCTTGTTATCTCATCAAGCTTTAAGAATTAATTCATAAAAGGAACCCAAAGATAATATCACTTAGCTAATCCTCACAAGGAACCAATTATAATACCAAATAAATGGATTACTCAAGGTTTTAAATTCAATATCAAACTCTAATAGTGAGAATAGATAAGTCAATCACCTCCATACGACTTTAATAGAAAGAACAACTCACATAGTTTTACCTTGATTAAACATGAAGTAAATCAGTCACTTTACTTCACCACTATCTCAAATAAAGATAATAAGTAAGCAATTCAAACTCATCATCACATCACACAAAAGATGATCAAGTAAGTTTATTAGCTTCTTTAAAGTTTTCCACAACAATCATAATTAAGCAATGTAGTCTCATTACAACGTCAAACCATATACCATCAATTAAAATTTTTAACTATTCACATTTTTACCTTACTTCAATAATTTATCATCTTTTATTGATAGATACCAATCGGAACCTCCTAGTTACAATGTAAACTTACTAAGATACCAGTAGGAATCAACTGAGTTCCAATTGAGCCTTGCTGAGCTACCAATTGGGATTATCTAAATACCAGTTGGACCCAACCTTTTAGTCAATAGTAAGGATGAAATGATAGATAAAATAAAGTGCATGACTCTAAATGCCTTATAAAATTTCAAGGATTTTATGTGGACATCTACACACCAATCTGCAAAACTTTACTCAACACTTACTCTTATACCTATGGGATCGATGAACGTATGACTCCGATACCAACCACGGTAGAAGAAAATAAAGGAAGTCGTGGTGGTGGAAGAAAATTGAAAGAATGGATTTAGATAAAAAATTTCCAAAGCTAGTTTTGTTTGTATACATTAATTTTAGGAGAATATCAAGTATTATTATTATACCATATAATTTGTGGATAAAGGAATTGAACTGCTATTGTTAATTGGTAATTGTTAACTACTAAGTTCTGAAAATCTGTCTTATACATAAGGACAAAACTTAGTGTGTAACATGAGACTCGCTATACATCTCTTATATGATAGGAATTTCAAGAGATATTGTTATCTTCTTAAATGAAAGACTGTTACTTTTTTCCGTCACTTTAGGGTAAAGTTTAATTTGATCGGTGAAAGTTAACACCAAGGAAAAATTTATCACATGACTGTTAGGTCTAAGAGATTATGGAGTATTATAGTGGGTTTATTATATCTTTTTAGTCTTATGTTTATAGTAGTTGGAATTCATAATGTGAGTTTTTAATCTTAAGTTGCAGTCTTAGTTAATTGACAGTGAGGTTAAATAAGTTGGTAGCAAAACTAAAACTTGACTTTAAGTTTGGAACCTACAATTTATGGGAAAATTAATTATTCTTATTGTTATTATTATTATTATTATTATTATAAAAAATCCATATTTATTTTTATGGACCTTATTTCAACTTTTTAGATGATTTTGAAGTCGGGGCTAGAACTATAGTAATATAAACATATATGGACTCATTTACTAATGAACAATACACAAATGATAGATTGAGAATTTTTGAAATCTTTGAGAAAGGAATAAAGCAAAGTATTAAGTGTTCATGACACGTGTTTAGCGTTCGAGGAAGGCTATGACTTAATAAGTAGAAGACTATATAATTTCATATTTTCATAATTTAGAATTGGTGGGAGAAAGAATTTCTAGGCCTGTGGACATGGAGTTGAGATGGATAAAGACATAAGAATTTTACTTCAATCACAAAAAATTTATTATTGACTGATTATGTGGTATTTATGATATTATGTGTTATGTGCTCGAAAGAAGATTATTGTAAATAAAGTATGTGGACATCATATGTTTCTTAGTTGTTCCAATGATGAACCAAGTTGAATTATATAGGTATTAGTTGTATGTATTATGCAATAATGTGATGAGGAGGATTATGCTAGAGACAAATATTGATGATCATGGTAATATCTAAGGGATAGATGACTTGAATCATTATGAGGATTTATGGGAAATCAGTAGCGGATAATGATGTGCTTGAATGTGCTAGTTATAGGTGGTGATTCTAGAATTTAATTTGCGGTATTTGAGTAGGTTATGGTGAAATAGGAATTTAGATTCAATTTAGTTCATTGTATGATCCTAAATTGGATGCTTGTTGATTGGTCTTTGGACATACTTGAATTTGATGATATTTGGATTGTTGACACTTGTATGAATAATTATTAAAAACTAAACTTGATCGAATTTCCTTATGATTTTAAGTGCACTTGTAAATTTGCTACGTCGTATTGTATCCTGAGAGATAGTGTAAATTTAATAAAATGTATATAATATAATTATGAAGGATTGGGTACTATGCCAGTATGAATATGGATATTGATATTGCATATTTATGAAGGATCGGGTATCACACTGGTACGGTACATAGACTTAAATTATCCCATGCAAGTCATGACTAGTTGGACAAAAATAAGTCCCTTATAATGTGCGTACATATTAGTGTTGACTTTATAAGGTCGTATGATTTAATATGCTGATAATGAGCTAATGGTGTTCTAATTGCGAGGTTTATAAGGACATAATTTTTACTTATTAAAAGATTGTTAGTAGCAATGTGGTCGATGTTAAGTTTCGATATTGCTAATTTTTACTTATTGAAAGATTGTTAGTAGCAATGTGATCGATGTTAAGTTTCGGTATTGCTACTTTATTGATTTCTCAACCAATGTGGCCAATGTTAAATTCTGATATTTCTATAAGATGTAATTGGATTGGATGCCACAAGACATCATGCTGATAATAATAATAATAATAATAATAATAATAATAATAATAATAATAATAATAGAGGATTTGTTAATGAAGTTATCCAAAGTGATGAATCCAATGAATAATCCCAAAGAAATGATCCTGAAGTTTAAATAATTGAATTAATCCTTCTTTAAAAGTATCTATAAGGTTTGCTAATGAGACTTGAGTTCTTTGGTGTGTTTTACGGAGATGCGAGTTGACTTGTATTGTTTGAGGTTAGTCAATTAAATCAATATCATGCATATTGATTGACCAATTAAATCAATATCATATTGTATTGTCTGAGTTGTGAGTGTGAGTTGACTTGTGTTTTAAAGAGATTATTCATGCTTTAGTTGATAATTTTTGGGACTGAATTACGCATTATGATATTGATTGGAATGGGCGACATGGGTTTCCTCAAATTAATGGATTTTTTTCTTGGTAATGGCATTTACCTCAACCCACATTATAAACTTGATTTTGAATATCGATATTTGCATAAATTAACATATCTTTTGAACCTATTGCATTAAAGGATAAATGGATAAATTTGGTTTTGAAATGCCCTTGATGGCCATAGTTTTGGATTTTAAATTGAAATTAGAAGTCTAGTGGTTAAATGGAATGGTTACTCATAATTAAATTATCTTGCAAGCATATTGGTATGACGATACCAAGTCGGTAAATGCCTTAATAAGTGACTCCTTGGTTGATGGTTGATTTTATGTTAAAACTACTTTAATTTGGGTTTAAAAGGAATTGTGTAACTCATTGTGAAGGTGTAGTCCCCAGTGGACCAAAAATGGAAACCACATTTGCTGACGTGGTGGTCTATGCGACCATGTGCTTGGTGCACACTTTATATTTTGGATGGCTATTGCCTTGGTATCTTTAGCCTATCCTTAATTTCCTTAGTATTTGTGGCTAAAACGTATTGGGCCCTTTCGACAGGGGGAGTCGGATCCATATAGCCCGTGGGTTCCTTAAGGATGGAGTGACCTACATAGTTCAGGCTAATGGTTTAAACTCTCATGTTCATGACCATTGTACTTATCCCGACATCTTACATATGTATATATATGAATATTGTACATGTGGTTTTGACTGATTTTTTGCAACAACATTATTTTATCCCTATACCTTGGGTTATATGCCAGTGCTATCCCCACTGACCGTCCTCGGATGCTGCATCGATTCATAATGTAGGTTCAGATAACTTTTCTGTTGCTTCTATTCAGTGTTAGGTGGTTGAGTACTTCTATCAATCAGCTATGAAGTGGTGAGCTTCCATCCTTCGGAAGGCCTTGTCATTTCATTGTTCTCTCTTTATTGACTTAGTACTTTTGGATTCTATTTGTCATAGTCCGGGGCATGTTCTGACTTAGTTGGAGTTTCTGGTTTAAAGGCTTTTTTGGATTGTGTTGGGATGTTTATGATGTCTTGTTTTGACACCTATATTTATTTGGATTTATATATCTTTGGTAGACATGTTTTGCTTCTGCTGTTTATCCTTATGTGTTTTTAAGGTGAAGCTAAGAGGGTTGTCTCTGGCCAAAGGTGGGCTTGAGATTGCCAGTCATGACCAGGCCCGGGTTTGGGTCATGATAACCTACCATACGACGCCTCAAATAGGGCCATCTAAATGCTAGAATGGAAGCTATTATTATACGCAAACTTTGCTTAAGGTAGAAAATAGTCCCACTGATCCCTAAAATCAACACATAAGCATGAAATATGTCCTCCAAAACCTGGATAGTCTACTCAGACTGCCCATTAGTCGGGTAAAATTCAGTGCTAAGGTCAACCTGGGTGCTCAAATCCTCCTTAAATTTCCTCCAGAAGCTAGAAGTGAACTGAGAGCCTCAATCTAAAATAAAGGACACACGTACCCCATGTAAGTGAACAACCTCCTGGATATCATAACGTGCTAACCTCTATGGATTGTAAAAACTCGAACGGGGATAAAATGTCCAGACCTGGTCAATCGAACCACGATAACCCAAATGCTATCAAAACCATGGGAAGAGCGAGGCAACCTACCTACAATATCCATCATAACTCGCTCCCACTTCTACTCAGGAATGGGTAGCTGCTCAAGAAATCCATCAGGTCTTTGTTGCTTCGCCTTTACCTTCTAAAAACAAAGGCATCGATCCAAAAACCCTGCTATATCTCTCCGCATACCACTCCACCAATAATGCTACCTTAAATCCCTATACATCTTAGCTGTCCTAGGGTGAGTAGAGTATCTGGAGCTATTAGCCTCGAGAAGAATAAACTAAATCAAATATCCAACCCTTGGAATCGCAAATACGACCATCAAACCTCATAACACCCTTAGAATATAAGGTAGCCCTCCTAGAATCACCTCTCAACACCAGCCCTAGAATTCTACGAAGCCTGCTATCCTCAAATTGACATCCCTAAGTATACTCCAACAAGGTAGTCTGGCTTCAACACTAGCAATGATCCTTCGAGGGTCATAAATATCTAAACGAACCATCATGTTAGCAAAGGACTAGATGTCCAAATCAAATAGCCACTGAGAAATTGAAATAAAGGCTAATATACCCATACTTACTGACTTTTGACTCAAGGTATCTACTACCACATTCGCCTTGCCCAAATGGTAGAGAATAGAGATATCATTGCCTTCAGTAACTTAATCCATCTACACTGGTTTGAATAAATCTTCTTCTGGGTCATTATTTACTGAAGACTATGGTGGTCAGTAAAGATCTCACAGTGGACCCCATACAAATAACGCCTCAAAATCCTAAGTGCAAAGACTACTGTTGCTAATTTCAAGTCATGAGTGGGATAGTTACACTCATGCACCTTTAGCTGCCTCAATACATATGTAATAACACAACCTCACTGCATTATAACTTACCCCAAACCAACGTTAGATGAATCATAGTAGATAGTAAAACCCTTGTCCTCAACAAGAAGAGTCAGAACAAAGGTTGAAGTAAGAAAATCCTTGACCTTCAAAATGCTCGCTTCACAATCACAAACCACTGATGTGGAACCTCCTTCCTGGTCAATCTTATCATAGGGATTGCAATTGAAGAAAAACCCTAAACAAACCACCTATAGTAACCTGCCAACCCAATAAAACTGAGAACCTTAGTAGACGACGTAGGCTAGCCCAACTATGAATAACCTCAATCTTTGCTGGGTCCACCATAATACAATCCTTGGACACTAAGTGCCCCAAGAAAGCTGTAGAGTTAAGCCAGAACTCGCACTTTCAAATCATGGCATAAAGCCGATGATCTCTCAAAGTGTGGAGCACCGTCCTCAAATGCTTCTTGTGCTCATCCCTACTCCTCGAATACACTAGAATGTCATCAGTAAATACTATACGAAGGAATCCAAATACGGCCTGAACACGAGATTCACTAGATCCATAAAAGTTGCTGGAGCATTGGTCAACTCAAAAGACATCACTAGGAACTTATAATGACAGTGATAAGTCCTGAAGTCTCTCTTAGAGATGTACACAACCCTAACTCTAAATTGATGGTAACTAGACCTCAAACCTATCATACAAAAGACTACTGCACCCTGAAGTTGGTCAAACAAATCATAGATATGAGGCATAGAATACTTATTCTTCACAATCACCTTATTTGACTTCTTGTAGTCTATACACATGTGCATAGAGCCATCAATCTTCTTCACAAACTGAACTGAAGCACCACAAGGCAATATACTCGGTTTGATAAATCCCTTACCAGGAGATACAAAAGCTGACCATTCAGCTTCTTTAGCTCAATAGGAGCCATAAGATATAGAGCCCCATAGATAGGTCAAGTACCTGGCTCAAGGTTAATAATAAACTCTATAAAATGCTCAGAAGGAAGGCCAAGTAGGTCAATCGAAAACACATCATCAAGCTCTCAAATAACTACAGTTGAGTTAAGAAATGGACTCTCAGTACTACAATCCAGAGCATACGCAAAAATGACTAACAATCCCTTAATATCAGCCTTCTAGCCCGAATGTATGAAATAATCCCTGTCGGTGCACAACTAGCTGAACCCTGCCACACAATTAGGGGTTCGCCAGGCAAGGTTAAGGTAACGATCTTAGCAAAATAATCCAAGACCGCATGGTAAGGAGATAACTAATCCACTCCAAGAATAATATCAAAATCTACCATATCAAGGACAATGAGATCAATTTGAGTATCCAACTCCTAA
The DNA here is from genome assembly GCA_030864215.1 of Capsicum pubescens. Taxonomy (NCBI): domain Eukaryota; kingdom Viridiplantae; phylum Streptophyta; class Magnoliopsida; order Solanales; family Solanaceae; genus Capsicum; species Capsicum pubescens. Next base: position 300,332,481 of record CM061548.1, on the reverse strand, counting down.
ACAGTCACAAAACAAGAATTATATACCCAATCCTCTACTAAGGAATAACCCATGAAGGTAGCTACATGTTATGGAACAGATAAGGACATTGAACATAAACCCTATCATGATATAAAATAAGTCAAAATAATTATAATATGGAACTAGGATAAAACAAAGCTGAAGCTAGCTGATGGAATACGAAAATCATACCTATGATCAAAACATTCGAAGCCTCAGACTCTGGTTTACCTATTATATCATATAAATGATCCTGTTTGACCAGCTATCCTACTTACCTATAGACAACCTCTAGATATCTAGGAACCAACCTCAAGACCTTGTTCACCACCCCAAGCTGGCTGCAATACTAATCTGATCGGTTGTGCACTTTGAACTAAAGGCACAATCATCCTATGCTGGGGGTGCTCACGAGTGAAATGAACAACAACCCTACAATTATAACATGCCTCAAGTACCCTGCTCTTTCTAGAAGGTTTGGCGGATTCAGAATAACCACCTTGACTCAACGATCCTGATGGAATACCCTTCTATGGATTAGAACTTATCTGACCACTGGAACCACTATAATAGGCTAGCCCTTGTTTGATATCTGAAGCAATGCCTGAACTGGTCGATTTAGCTAGGACTAATGCTGCTTCTAGAGGTACCTACCATGGAACCCTCAACCTGTGAACTGTGAACCACAGTGGCTCCCACTGTAACAAACCTGGTAACAAGGTCTCTTATCACTGTCCCCTTGGTCCTCATGATTCATCTCCTCTATATAATAAATATGCTCAACAATATCAGAAAAGGACTTTCTTGAAATTACCAAACTTCATGTAGCCCTACGAAGCGGTAATCTCAATACCTTAACTAAACATTGAATCCACTCATACTCTGTAGGCATAATAATAGTGGCATGCTTGGATAACTCATGAAATCTTGCCTCATACTCAGAAACAAACATAGAACCCTATATCAAAATAGAAAACTCATCTCAAAGATGCTCGCACATTCTGCGAGGCATATACTTCCCCCATGAAAGCCTCCGAGAACTGAATATAAGTCACTGGTGGAGATCCAGTTGGCCTGGAATCAATATAATCTCTCCATCAGCTCTTCTAGCTGATACAAAATAAAGTCCACTCCACATGACTCGACCAACCCCAAATTTCATAACGTCTCCTTGCAATTGGATAGGAACTCATAAGAATAGTCTCATGGGGTCCTGACAAACATGGGTGGAGTCAATCTCCAAAAATAGTCCCAGCATATTCTGATCCTTTGAGGACATAATTGGATAGGCTACTATTGGCTGCTAGACTATTGGTGCTAGTGGAACCTCCTCTCTAGGCGCCGCTACTACAGGTTGTGCCCCTAAATCAACCCCACCCTATACTGCTGGCTGAGCTACCTCAGTCGATGGACCACTTACTAACCCCAATAATTTTACCAATATGTCATTACCTGAGATTTCCCCCTTGTCGTAACACAATTCTTGGAGTCACAAGTGACCCCAAGATAACCCATGACCTAGCATAACACAAAGAATACTGAAGAAATTAAATACAGAGTAGATGCTAAATCAAAATAATATGGTAATAATGATAAATGAATCAATATTGAATATGAATATAAAAACTAGAACTGTTTGAAAAAACAACATGCTGTAATATAAGTAATTGTCTGTCTGAAAGACTCTACTCATATGAGTATTAGGACATGCCCCAAACTAACTCCAAATGACTGAAACTAAAAGAATACTGAAAATAGAAACTAATAACTAGTTCTCGAATGATGAGGACTCACTAAACACTACTTCTGAATATGGTACTGAATCGTACTAAGCATGATCTGGATGCTAAGCATTAGAACCTATATTATAAGATAATATAGTGCAAGAAAAGTATACGATTAAAACTTTAAATGTAATGAGTATGTGAGATAGGAAAAACATCTAATATAAACTGAACATGATGCATGTAATATGATGAACTGATGCAAGACCGAGTAAGATTAAGAATATAAGATAAACTAGATAACTGTAAACGAAGTCATGCAAAATTTGAAACTTAACACAAATTGCGGGCTGTGGGAGATAACAATAACCAACATACCCTAATTTGAACAAATCATGGTCAAACTTGTAACCCAGTTAGATGGGTGTTCAATACCTTGAAAGGGTACGATTACTAGCAGGCATAGGTCCACTAAACTGATGTCTCAAAGGACAAGGGTGATAGTCGTAATCTGGCAGATGACCCTTTATAACCTATAATGGCACTTTAGTTTTGGAACTTGGAACTTTTACTAAAGGTCTTAGTCCTAATTGATGGGTGAGGCTTTATGTTACGATCCGAACAAGGTCCTGGCTGTGATGGGTATCTTAAGCCGATTGAGGATCGGAGACCATCCTCTTTGCCTAACCAAACAGAAACATAGCAGACCTGACAACGACTGCATATCGAATATATAATAAGATAGAGTAATTAAGAACTCAAAGTCTATGAAATATCATCCACAATACAATACCCAACCATATCAATATCCACAAAGATTGTTACAAAACAAAAAAAACAATCTATGATAGGAAACTGATGAAATAACCAAGTCTTCCAGAGGATGGAGGCTCATCACTTTACCACCAATGATAGATGAATCAAGACGATCCACCTAACACTGCACAGGGAACATAAAGGTATCTACAGTTCCAACATCACGTGGGGATACAGTGTCCAGAGATGGTTAGTGGGTTGAGCACTAGCATGTAATTCAGGAATAGAGGATAAGATAATGCCAAGTCAAATACAATTCAAAACCACATGAACATTAACATATACATACATAATAATATGCCGGGATAGGGAACAAGGCTTATCCTGAAGTAAAACTTTAACCTGGACTATGTACCTTAACCGTCATAATAGGCACCCATGGGCTATATGGGTTCAGCCCCCCTGATAAAATGGCCCCAATACGTGATAGACACACATATCAAAGAAATCCAAGGGAAAGCTAAACCCATCAAGGTAACTAGCCATCCCAAATAAATATATCAAGTGTGACCCATGCACACGGTGATTATGAACAAACTTCACATCGGCAAATATAAACTTCTATTATAAGTTGTTTCGAGACCCACACCTTTACGACTTTTCTATATAATCCCCATTAAGCCTAATTAAAACAAGTTTCAGATAACCCATCCATTAACCACAAAACCAATCATTAAGTCACACCATGTCTATCATTATACCCTTACACTTGCAAGCTTATCTCTATGCCATAACAATCACATTAAATCTTGGGGGAACGCCTTACCCCCTTTGTTCATTAACTTAACCATTACAAACAAGGCCTTCAAAATTGATGTTCATTGTTTAATCATTTATCCAATGCAATAACATAAGTGAGTAAGTCAAAGAAACTAACAATTTCATAATTCAAAACCATTTACACAATTGGATTGAGGGAGCACCATTATTCAAAACCACTTCCACTTTTAAAGCATCAATTTTGGTGGAATCCATTACCACTTAGTTTATTCACCTTACCCATGCAACCTACAAGTTTGAAACCATTAATAAAGCATATACAATGCAAAATAAATTATGAGAAAATAATTTAAGAATCAACCATATCAAAGACCTCAACCACAACAAAACCCACATCTAACACCATCCAATTAAACCGATTAAATTCATGCTTTTCATTAAGTAATAAGTGGGGAAGAGTAACATGTCTAAAATACCAAGTTTAATGTAGAGAAATTAACCCTTGAGCCCTCAGATGACCTACTCATTAGAAACCCTAAGTATCTTTCTTAAGGGAATTTAGAGAGAATAGAGAGTGTCTTTGATGTGTTAAAGTATGAAAAAAATGCCCCAAGGGTGTTTTATGGTCATGGTTATTAAGTAGGGAAATGAGGGAAATGTCTACAGTGCCCTTAACTTAAATACTAAAAAATTGTCGCCAGTGACTTTTTACTTTGAGTTACACTACGACTCATAACGACACATTACAACTCGTCACCATGAGTAATAGCCAAGACATTGTCATTAGGCACACATGTTGTTGACCCTACGACCTACATCAAACGACTCATTAAGGTACCCTATGACTTATAGGGTCCTAGTCATCACCAGGACAACAAAACTTGGAACACACACTAGTTTGACTATGTTTGGGACTTCACGACTCGTAATGAGTCCAATGATTCATTGGAAGCCATTTGTTGAAAACTTAGAAACACACACTAGTCAGGCTACGATTTGCATCTAGCAACTCGTCAAGAATCCCTATGACTCGTAAAGGGAGTTGTAGTCTTGACAGTGAGGATAAAATTTTAGAAATTTTCAAGGACCAAGAATCTGGGGTGTTGCATACTCCCCCCTCCCTCCCAGAGTCATCCATCCTCGAATGATGGGACAAGGCTTTTATTAGCAAGATTAAACATAGAGTATACCCACACTTACCTGTAACAAAGAAAGAAAACAAAGATATTAAGGGAGTAACAATTTCCTTTAACAAGGTCAAAAAATAAAGATGGTAAGTAAAAACACATACCTCACACACGATTATTCGAAGCAGGGAACAAGAATGGGTATTTGGACTTCATGTCCTCCTTGGCTTCCCAAGTAGCTTCTTCAAGCTTTTGCTTTATCCATAGAACCTTAATCAAAGAAACGTCATTTTCTTTCAACCGGCATACTTGCCGATCTAAAATCTCAATCGGGACCTTTTCATAGGAAAAAATTTTTGATACTCCCACACTTTCCAAAGGAACAATCAAGGAAGGATCACCTACGCACTTCTTCAACATCGACACATGGAAGACCAGATGAATAGAACCAAAACCCAAAGGCAATTCAAACTCATAATCCACATTGACTACTCACCTCAAAATACGGTATGGACCAATATAACGAGGACTGAGATTCCCCTTTTTTCCAACCACGTCACTTCTCTCATAGAAGATACCTTTAAGAACTCCAAATCATCTATATCAAATTCCAAGTCTCTTCACCTTACATCCACATAAGACTTTTGGTGACTTTGGGCGGCCGTAAGCTTATCCCAAATAACTTTAACCTTCTTCATAACTTGGTGAACTAAGTCGGGACCATACAACTTATTATCACCAACCTCGAACCATCCAATAGGAGACCTACACCTCCTAGCATACAAATCCTCGAATGGAGCCATCACAATACTTGAGTGATATACGCAAAATCAATGAGAGAAAAATGGTCAACCCAACTACCACAAAAATAGATCACACAAGACCTCAACATATCCTCTAAATTCTGTATCGTCCTTTATACTTGTCCATCTATCTGAGGGTGGAAAGAATTTCTAAGGTTCACCTTAGTCTCCAAACCTCTCTGAAAGGAATGCCAAAAGTGGGATGAGAACTGAGTACCCTGATCAGATATGATGGAAAGTGGAGTACCATGCAACTTCACAATCTCCTCTAAGAAGAGCTTAACATAATCCTCCGCTGAATAATTAGTCCTCATTGGTAAGAAGTGAGTGGACTCCTATCCATGATGACATAAATGGAACAAACGAATGGTAAGACCATGGAAGACTAGTAAAAAAATCCATATTAATCACTTCCCATTTCCATACGAGAAAGTCAATCTCTTGAGATAAACCGCCAGGCCTTAAGTGCTCAACCTTCACTAGCTGACACACCATGCCCTTAGACAAAAAATTAGATACATCTCTCTTTAAGTTATTCCACCAATAAATCTCCTTCAAGTCATGATACATCTTTGTTGAACCCGGATGAACAGTGCACCTTGACTCATGAGCTTCAACCAAGATCCTCTCTTGCAACCCATCAATATCAGAGACATATAATCTACCTTGGTACCTCAAGATACCATAACAACTAATCTGAAATGCCATCACCTTCTGGTGAACCACATCTTTATTGATTTGCATCAAGATAGGGTCTGTGACCCATTTCTCCTTCATCTCAGCACCAAGAGATGACTTCTCCACCTTTTGCACAATCACGCTACAATCCTCAAAGTACAAGAGACGAACTACAAGATTATTCTAATGGTGAATATCCTTCATCAAACCTCGCTTCTCCTCATCCACATGAGATAAGCTTTCCATGGACAACCTGATAACACATCAGCAACCATATTAGCTTTACCAGGATGATATTCAAGACTCATCTCATAGTCCTTGAGCAACTCAATCCATCTTCTTTGCCTAATATTCAACTCCTTCTAGGTGAACACATACTACAAACTCTTATGGTCTAAGAAAATGTCAATATGAACCCCATACAAATAGTGACGCCAAATCTTCAAAGCAAAGACCACAACCAACAAGTCCAAATTATCCATCGGATAGTTTTTCTTATACACCTTCAACTACCTAGAAGCATATGCAACCACTTTGCCATGCTGCATCAATATACAACCCAATCCCACCCGGGATACATCATAATAAACAACAAACCCATCGGTACCCTTGGGTAAGGTTAAACCATAGCCAAAGTCAAATTATCCTTCAACTTCTCAAAACTACCCTCATAAGCATTAGACCATAAGTACTTTACCTTTTTCTAAGTCAACTTAGTCAATGGGGAAGCAATAGAAGAGAAGCTTTCCACAAACCTTCTATGATAATCGGCTAAACCCAAGAAGCTCTGAATGCCAGTTGGAGTCGTGGGTCTAAGACACTTCTTAACCAGCACAACTTTCTATGGATCTACCATGATCCCTTCACTAGAAACAACATGACCCAGACAGGTCACAACATTCAACCAGAACTCACACTTAGATAACTTTGCATACAACCACTGATCTTGTAAGGTCTGCAATATTATGCAAAGGTGATCAACATGATTTGCCTCTCTCTTAGAATACATCAAAATATCATCAATAAATACAACCACGAACAAATCAAAGAACTAATGGAAAACCCAATTCATAAGATCCATAAATGCCGTCGGGGCATTAATCAAACAAAGGACATCACCAAGAACTCAAAATTACCATACCAGGTTTGGAAGGTAGTCTTAGAGATATCCACTTCCCTAATATTCAACTAATGGTAACATGACCAATGATCAATCTTAGAAAAGTACTTAGCACCCTGAAGCTGATCAAAGAGGTCATCAATCCTAGAAAGTTGGATGCTTATTCTTCATAGTCACCCTATTCAATTGACGATAATCTATACACATTTGAAGGGACCCATCTTTCTTATGAATGAAAAACATAGGATAACCCCACGGGGACACACTAGGGAAAATAAAACCCTTGTCAAGAAGATCTTTTAATTTCTTCGTAAGTTCTTTCAACTCTACTGGAGCCATTCTATATGAAGGGATAGAAAATACAAAGATCAACCCCAAAATCAATTTCCCTATCAGGAGGAACAATAGGAAGATCATCAAAAAATACCTCAAGAAACTAATAGAACATCGGGATTGATTGAAATAAAAGACCTTAGAATCTGGAATCCTTAACATGCACTAAATAGTAGAGACACCCATTGGAAATCAATTTCTGGGCCCTTAGATAAGAAATGAATCTTTCCTTAGGCACTAGGGAACTACCTACCCATTTAATTACCAACTTATTTGGGAATTGGAAATTGACCCTTCGGGTTCGAAAATTAAGAGAGAATCATATCAAAATTTGACATTTCCAACTCAATCAAACTACCAAGGTCTCCCTACCATAGATGGATACAATACAACCCCTATAGACTCTTCTAGCCATAAAAGTGACACCAACCAGTATAGACATAAAAAAGGGATTCAGAATACACTCAGGATCAAAACCAAAATGAATAGACACCATACGAGGTTACATAAGAGAGAGTAAAATCGGGATCAAGTAGACAATATACATCATGAGAGAAGAGTTTTAATTTACCAGTAACAATACCAGGGTAAGACTTAGAATCCTGATGAGTTGAAAGAGCATATAGATGGTTCCGACCAGTGCCGAAGCTAGAAAGAGCACCCTTCGGTGCAAGAGTAGAAGAAACACTAATCGGGATCTAATTATCCCTGTAGTAACATCATCAGAGGGACAGTTCCTCTAAAAGTGGAAAAGCTAACCACATCTGAAATACTTATTCCTTCACTCATCACAAAATCCACAGTGCAACTATCCATAAAATCTAGAAAGTGGATGAGATAGAGCTGATTGGGCCCTATTGGTATTAGATTGGGCACCCCGTGCCTTAATCCATAGTTTCTCTAAAAAAATAATCACCGGATGACATAAGATAAGGAGCACTAGACATCAAATATAAACCAGAGGTTCCCCACTTCTTCTTAGACCACTATCTTCCATCCTTACCACTATTTTGTTGGTCACCAGCCTGCTCAAAAATCTGGGATCTCTTACTCTGCCTCTCCTTAAAATATTTCTACTTTTTTTCTCATCCTTTACTTACTGCATGTACATCACAAGCCTAGAGATGTCCATGCCACTGTTCAATAAGACGACCTTAAACTCTAATACCAAGTCTCGAGATAATCTTGAAGCAAATTTTCTCATCTTGGTCCTCATACTAGATATTAGCTTAGGAGCATAACGGGATAACTGATGAAACTTTAAGGTATACTCCTTCATAGATATCTTTCCTTACTTCAAATTCACGAACTCCTCAGCCTTTCCCTCCCTCAACTCCTAAGGAAAGAAATGATCAATATGCACTAGAAAAGTCCTCCCATAATACTAAATCTACAATATCACCCCTAGACTGATCCCACTCTTCATACCACTGATACGTCACATGCTTCAGCTGGTATACATCAAATTCCACACCCTCAGAATTAGAAGCATGACTCACACAGAGAATCTTCTTTATTTAATCTATGAACCCTTGAGGATCTTTTTCAATCTTAGATCCAGTAAAGGTCAGGGGATTCAGCCTCATAAACTGGCCAGCTCTAGTATCCTTAGAAGAACTCATAGCAACACCAACAAGACTCGACTGATGTGACTGAGATATCACCAAATGGGTCAACAAATAAATGGAACAACAGAACTCAACATTGGTAATATATCTTAGAGGTTATTGGTCCGGAGTCTTACCAACATGAGAAGGATCAGTGGTGTCCGATGGAACTCCACCAGGGCAATCAGAAGTAGTGACCCTAGAATAGGTCTGAACTCCTTGAGTAGGACGAGTCCCACCCACATTATCCTCAAGCGGGATGGAGGAGTTTCCATGAACACCAGATCTTCTGGGAGGCATGATCTGAAAAGAGAATGAATGTGAATTAGAGGAGATTTCAATACCTTAGACTCTATAGCCCGAAAGTTGATCACAAGAAAGGTAAACATTCCTAGATGCCTTGTAGCCTCTCCCATATATGTGTGGTGCACTTTATACCCATAAAAGAGACTCTACTTGACACGAATTTATGGATACCAATGTCACCAAACTTAGGCTTTGATACCAACTTTGTCATGACCAGAACCAAGGCCTGGCCATGATGGGCATCTCAAGTCCACCAAGGACCAGGGACCACCCACTTTGCCTAACCAAACGGAAACATAGCACACCTGAGAATGGCTAAATTCCAAACATATAACAAGGTAGAGTAAATAAGAACTCAAAGTCTATGAAATATAAGCCAACAATATAATACCCAACAAAAGAAATATCTACAAAGCCTCTAACAAAATTGAAAAACCAATCTAAGTTGAGACATGCATCCGACCTTAACAATGATAATAATAATGAAAATGTGAACACTCGATTCTAGTGTAAAATAGGGAGCTGATGAAATAACCATGTTTTTTGGAGGATGGAGGATTACCACTTCACCACTAATAACCGACGAACTGAGCCGATCCACCTAGCACTATGCCAGAAAAGAAGAGGTATCTCCATTGCCTGCATTGCATGAGGTATAGTATTTGGAGATGGATAATGGGTTGACCACTAACATGTAACTCAGGATAAGGGATAAAAATAATGCCAAGTCAAGTAAAACCATATGAACATCAACATATACATACATAATAATATGCCAGGATAGGGAACAAGGCTTAGCATGAAGTAAAAATTTAACCTGTACCATATAGATAAACCATCATAATAGGTACCCACGGGCTATATGGGTCTAGCTCCCCCTAGTGAAAGGGCCTGGTGCATGTTACCTGCACATACTAGAGAAAATCATAGGGAAAGCTAAGGCCATTATGGAAATTAGCCGTCACAGATATATATATATATATATATATATAAAGTGTGAACCATGAAAATAGTCAATAAGACCAAACCACACATTGACAAACATGAGTTTCCAGTATAACCCATTTTGAGACCCACACCTTCATGACTTTGCTACATAATCCCCATTAAGACCAATTAAAACAAGTTTCACATAACCTATCCATTGACCATAAAACCAACCATTAAGGCACACCATTGGTATTGTCATACCCTTACACTTGCAAGCTTATCTCTTTTCCATAACAATCACATTAAATCTTAGGGGAACGCCTGGACCCCTCTATTCATTAACTCAACCTTAGCCAACAAGGCCTTCAAAATCCATGTTCATTATTTAACCATTTATGTAATGCAATAACATAAGTGAGCAAGTCAAACCAACTGAAAATTTGATAATTTAAAAATATTTAGACAAGTGGGTTGAGGGAACACCATTATTCAAAACCACTTCCAATTTTGAAGCATTTTTTTGGGGGGGAACCATGACCCCTTAGTTTATTCACCATACCCATGCATCCCAAAAGTTAAAAACCATTAATAAAGCATAAAAAATGTAAAATGAATCATAAGAAAACAATTTAAGAACAACCATGTCAAATCCCTCAACCACAACAAAACCCACATTCCAAGCTATCCAATTAAACTGATTAAATTCATGCTTTTCATAATCTAATAAGTGGGGAAGAGTGATGTGCCTAAAATACCAAGTTTTACGAAGACAATTCAACCCTTGATCCCTTAGCTGACGTACTTCTTAAAAACCCTAAGTATATTGCTTAAAGAAATTTATAGATAATAAAAAGTTTTTTTGATGTGATAAAGTGTGGAAAGAATGCCCCATGAGTGTTTTATGGTCGTGGTTATTAAGTAGGGAAATGAGGACAATGTCTAAAGTGACCTCAACTTAAGAATTAAAAAATTATCCCTAGTGACTACGGGTCATACTGCGACTCATAACGATATATTATGATCTGTCACCATGAGTCATAGCCAATAAAATGTTATTAGGCACACATGTTGTTGACCCTACGAATTACATTATACGACTCATTAGGGTACCCTATGACTCATAGGGTCCTAGTCATTACTAGGGCTGCAACACTTGGAAAATACACTGGTTTAACTACGGTTGGGACATCACGACTCGTATTGAGTCCATATGACTTACTAGGAGCTATTCATACTCAAAACAAAAAATATAGCCACACACATTGGTCAGTCTATGATTTGGGTCCAACGACTCATCAAAACTCACTAAGAATCGTAAGGGGAGTCGTAGTCTGGGTAGTGAGGATAAAATTTCAAAAACTTTCAAGGACCAAGAATCTGGGGTGTTGAACTTTATCTATGCATTCGCTCGGTGCTAAGTACTTCTCCCAACTGAATGACATTGATAATTGAATGCTTAATATAATAATATTATGAAATTTACAATATATGCATAGTCTAAAGTGCTCAAGTACATATAAATTGATGTATACATGAGTTCCTAGGTATCGGGTGTTCATAACCCACCAATCAATCTGGAGAATATGAATTAATATGATAATATTTAAATATAAACATGATAGTAATTTCATGACTCAAATACTATAATATAAACATGGTAGAGAATTTCATGACTCAAACCCAATAATTTACAATTTTCTCAATATAAAGAGATATCATGATTCTGTGTATGGAAGGATGCTTAAAGAGATAGCATTGAAAGTAAAACATGGCATGACCATAATAGCATAACAATAGTAGCTTGTCAATAATACTTTCATTTAGACATTTTGTCAAACACTTGAGAGGCATGAACTTGAACATGGGAATATCTTAAACCTGGGACCATAGCATGATTATATAACTAAAATCATAAATTGGAGAATTCACATGTAATTCTTTGAAATAGTACATGAGCGTTTCATCAAAACATGTAAAGTTCATAACATGAACGTAAGAATGTCTTAAACATGAGGGAATAATATAGTTACATGGGAAAATTCATAACTTGGGGATTCATCTTGAAATTTACTTAACATGATATGGGAATTTCATCAAACATGTGGAAAACATGAATTTAAAACATGGAAATATTGCTAAATATCATAAATTTAGGATCTATCATGGAATTAACTTGACTAAAGCATGGAGAATTCAAATTCATAGCATGAGGAATTTAAAATCTTGCATGGAACCATACATAGGCTGAATTGAATTAAAAACATCATGAAAACATGAAATTCAACCTTCGTTGAACATACAAAATATCATAGTAATAAAAAATTCATTCTTTAATTAAGTAAAAAGGGTTTTTGGGCTCCATGGGTGAAAGAGGAGCCATGGATGCACTCCCACATACCTTAATAGGCTTTATTTGATATAGAAAACTTGACTTTGAAAACCTTGAAGATGTTCTTGAAAGCTTTTCTTGAGATTCTTGGATTAGGGAACCAAATTCTTGTTTTTTCTTGAAGACATTGCAATGAAGTCTTGAACTTCTTGAATGGGGATTAGGGTTGTTCTTACGGGAGGCTTGGAGAGAAATTATGGTTAAAAGGGTAAATAATGCTCCCTAAGGCTTTAATTATCGGTTATGGATGAGTTAGGGTGGAGGAAAAGACCCTTTTGCCTTTAAAAATGTGAAAACAGAACCTAGGAATTAGGTGCATGCGATAGAGTGCACATCGCACTCTAATCGCACGCAGCTACTGCCTCTCTCATGAAAATGGCCATAACTTTTCATTCGGGTATCGGATTTAGGTGAAATTGATATCGTTGGAAAGCTAATTATATTATCTACAATTTGGTGGGTCTTGAGCTTCAAAATTCTATATATATAAAAAGTTATACTCATTGAAATTAGAACCTTGTAGAAATGAATACCAAACTTTGGACGAATCAAAGGATCTTAGCTCAACATGGCTCTTAATGATTTCTATGAACATTTTTAACCTCATGAGCATTTCACACACTAGTATAAAGATCATGAAACTTATATTCACATGAGAATCACTTGGATTATAGCTTATACATGTAGGAACGACAGTTCATAGACTAGCCTAAAAATGTGGGGTATTACAAAAGTCATCTTAGGGATATCCACCTCCCTAATCTTAAGTGATGGTACACAGACCGAAGATGTTTCTTTGAAAAAATCATGGAACCCTGTAACAGATCAAACAGATCATCTATCCTTGTGAGAGAATACTTGTTCTTGACCGTTACCTTGTTTAATTGCCTATAGTCAATGCACATCCGAAGGGAACTATCCTTCTTGCACACGGAAAACACCAGTGCAACCCACAGAGAAACACTAGGACGAATAAACCCTTTATCTAGATGTTCCTTAATTTGATCCTTGAGTTCCCTTAATTTAGAAGGAGCCATTCTACATGGAGTAATAGATATTAGACGAGAGTCCAAAAGCAAATCAACCAAACTCTATTTCCCTATCTGGAAGAACATCAGGAAGATCATCTGAAAAGACCTCTGGAAACTCATTAACTACTGGAACTGACTACAAAGAAGGACCTTCTGAGTTAGAATCTTTAACCTAGACCTAGTGATAAAGACACCCTTTAGAGATTAACCTTCAAGCTCTAAAATAAGAAATAAACCTTCCCCTAGGATCTAAAGAACAACCCTCCTATTCTATTTCTAACTCATCGGGGAACCTAAAGATGACCTTATGAGTCCGGCAGTCTAAAGATGCATAACAAGAATACAACTAACCCATACCCAAAATCACATCAAAATCTACCATTCCCAACTCAAATAGATCTATCATGTTCTGTCTATCACAAATAGATACCACAGAACCCCTACATACTCATTCAGCAATGATGTGTCTCCTATCAGGTAGAAACAGAAAAAGGATTTGAAATAATTTCCAAATTAAAACCAAAAGACACAGCTATATAAGGAGTCACATAAGAAAGAGTGGATCCTGGATCAAGCAAACAATATACGTCACGGGAAAAAAACTGTAATGTACTAGTAATAACATCAGGCGATGCTTCGGATTCCTGTTGGGATACCAAACTATACAACCTATTCTGACCAACACTTGAACCAGGAGCAGTAACAGAAGCAGATGCCACACCACCAGGTGTAGGAGCAGAAGATAAAGCCACCAGAATCTTATTCTCCCCTGTAGCAACCTTATTAGTTGGATAATCTTTGAGCCGATGGCCTACTTGACTGCACTTAAAGAACTTATCTCTACCTTTCTCATAGAATCCCTGATAAGGAAAATCAAAAATCACTTAAAGAACTATCATGATGATACCTGTTACGCGACTGTTGGGGTAAGGAGCACTGGAAGTAGAGAAGGAACCAGAACTCCCCCACTTTTTTTCTACCACTTGCCACCATTCTACCATCCTGAGATTGCGCACCTCCCTGATTGGAAAATCTTCCCCACTTTCCCTGCCTTTCCCTAGATTCTGCCTGCTTTCTCTTCTCAACTTTAACTTGCTGCATATAAACAACCAACCTTGATATATCCATATCCCTAATGAGGAAAGTAGTCTTGCTCTTCAAAATCAGATATCTATTCAGCCCAAAAGTGAACTTCCTCATTCTCGACCTCATATCATCCACCAAATCAGGAGCATACCTTGACAACTGATAAAACTTCAAGGCATGTTCCTTTACAGACATCCTCCGTTACCTGAGGTTCACAAACTCCCCTATCTTAGTTTTCCTTAACTCTTAAGGAAAAAAATGATCCATGAAGGCATTAGAAAAGGCCTCATACAACCTTCCTCTTCCATATCACCTTTATCTTTATCCCACTCTTCATACCACTGATAAGCAATATCTTTGAGCTGATAAGCTGCAAAGCCAACTCCCTCCACATCAGAAGCCTGCATAACCCAAAATATCTTTTTCAGTTCATCCAAGAAGACTTATGGGTCATCCTCCACCTCTAATCCCATAAAATTAGGAGGACCCTTGTGGCCTCAGCAGACAAAGCACTAGCTGCACCCCGCTCAGCTTGAGCAGTGACCATCTGAGCAATAACATGGATAGCCTGGCAAAAATCCACATTCATCATATTACCCTGAGGGACCTGAAGAGTAGTAGGATGGATAGGAGAAACTCCAGCACAATTAGGAATAGGACCATGAGATTGAAGATGTACTCTAGACATAGGAGGTACCCCTTCAGCATTATCCCCAAAAGAGGAAGAAGGATTCCTTTGCATTCTAGATCTAGGAGGCATGATCTGAAAGAAAAATAACCAAGGATTAGAGAGGATTCTCGGATTGAGAATTTTAAGAAAGTGAAACATTCCTAATTTTCTTGTAGCCTCTCTCTTATATGTGTGATGCGCTACATGCCCCTAAAAGAGACTCTACTCGATGCGACTTTGTGGACTTCCCTGTTGACCATGAACCTAAAGCTCTAATACCAACTTGTCATGACTTGAATCAGGGCCTAGACATAGTGGTCATCCCAAGTCTAACCAGGACCGGGGACCGCCCCCTTAACCCAACCCAACCACCTTATACAACTTCAGATGAGCTAAATTTTGAACATATACCAAGATAGAGTTATTGTTCACATCAAGACTCTGTGATAGGATCATGACCTTGACTGACCCAACCAAGTGTAACCGTACCAAACCCAACCAGTCATACCATAACAAACCAAAGAGAATATCAAAATATAATATAATAATCAATCCTAAAATGTAATATGATAGAAAAGTGAGAAATTATGTTCAATGATGTCATCCTCCCAGCTTATTCCAATGCTAAGGCCACCACAAATATGATCCCGCCCATACCAACCCCCAAAATTACCACAAAGCCTCTATCCAAAAGAATACAAATATCTAATTAGGTTATGCCCCTAACCATGGCCAAATCCAAGGTCTAAAATGAAAACAAAAGGTATAAGAATATCCATATCATGTAATGGAGCCTTTTGAAAATATGGAAGCTCACCTCTTCAATCTAAATACTGATACCAAATTCGTGTGCTAGACAGAAAGAGTAGAATGGTCAGTTCCTCCATAGAGTGGGTATACAACTGCCAGTAGATGTGTTAGCGAGTGACCACTAGTATGTATCTCAAGATAAGGATAAAATAATACCATTTAAACAACCAAGTAAAATTATTCATTATGCATACAACCATATAGATATATAAGTGCCGGGAAAGGGAATCTGTGTTTAACATGCATTTAAAACCCTTACTTGAGCTGTGTAACCTTGCCGTTTAACCACATCCATGGTTCGTATGGGTTCAGTTCCCCTACTGAAAGGGTCCCAGTGCGTGTACCCGCACAACCAAGAAATATACCATGGGATAACTAGTGAATCCCTCTAATATAAAATGTGACACTCAGACGTGACCATCGAAGATCCCTCACATTGGACAATATGAGTTTCTAGTATTGGTTCCCCTGGAACCTTCATATTCCACGGCATAGTTACACATCTCTCCATTAATATCCAAATTAAAACAATGTCCAAACAAACTAATTTCTAGTTATTAACCAAGGCCATTTATTAGTGGTATCATAATACTAACTATACTTGAAAGATTTATCCATAGCCAAACCATTTAGGTTAAGGGGACACTCAAGTGCCCTTTTCGTTTACCATATTAACCTCTTGGGAGACTTCCAGGTACTCCACAAGCAAAACCAATAAGACTTTAACCTTTGTAAACCACTTAAACCATTTATAATTTCACACATAAGATGAAAACAAGCAAGAGTTTCATTTAAAGAAGTCAATGCAATGAGTATATCTTTATTGCATTTTATCAAACACCTTGGGGGTATAACATGACCAAAACTAATTTCAAAAACCATTAAACCATTACCATGCAAACCAACTTCCCAAAACCATCACTAATGCATATAAAAGTATAATTAAAATATAGAAAACCATAACTAAACTATTTACACCAAAACCCCTAACTATTAGTTGAAAACCATAAACCATGCAATATTAAAATCATGAAAACAACCATAAAATTCATGCCTTTTTAGAAATAATAAGTATGGAAGAGATACATGCCTTAAATTGAGAAAGATAATGGAAGAAAATCATAAAATTAAAACCAAAGCAATCCCTAAGTTTAACCCTAGCTCTCTTTCCCCAATAGCTCTTAAGAGAATTGTTGAATATTTAGGAATAGTTTTCTATGTATTAATGAATAGAATAATAGGGAAAATAACCTCGTATGTTTATTAGAAGTCGTGGGTCACAGTTAGAGTAAGTAGGAAAATATCCAGAATACCCTTATTTAAGTCTCTTAAAAACTCATCACAGGGATATGACTAACCCTTTTATGAGTCGTACCTTTCTTTATAATTGGTTCCCACCTGTCGTACCTAGGCCTTAACCTTGGATCAGAAATTGTCCAGTATATGACTCATCCAACAAAGTCGTAACCTTAGTATACAATCCATATCCCTGGCAGAATAAATTACTAGGAAGATCAAACACTACCCACCATACGAGTCCCTGATATGAGTCGTATACATGCCTTACGACTCATACTCTAAAGTCGTTACTATTCAAGTAATCAAACCCATCCCATCAACTAACACTGGTCAGCTTACGACAAGACCATACCACTCGTACCCCAGCATACGACTTGTATCCATAAGTCATATTGGCTCTAGAGAACAGTTTTTAACGAAAAATTTCTAAGGCCAAAACCCAAGATATAACATACCTCTATATGAGATAATTGTCTAAGGGACTCCATGAAATCTCACCAACTTATTAAGATAGAGTTTACCATAATCTTCAATTGAATTTGGAAGTTTTAATTGGTAAGAAATAGGCTAACTTAGTCATTCAATCCACAATAACCCAAATAGAATTTTGTTGTCGATGAGTACGAGGCAACCTTGTAATGAAGTTCGTGTTCACCACTTCCACTTCCAAGAAGAAATGTTGATTTCCTAAAGTATACTACCAGGTCTCTGATGCTCAACCTTAACTTGCTAGAAATTTGTACACTAAGCCATGAATTATACGATATTTTTTTCATGTCGTCCCACCAATAGACTTCTCACATATCCCAGTAGATCTTAGTGGCTCCTAGGTGAATAGAAAATTGAGAACCATGATCTTCTTATAGCATCTTCTATCTTAAGTCATACATATCTAGAATATATAGTCTGCCCTAGTAGCGAAGAACTCCATCTCCCCCTTGGGAGAAAACCTCAACCTTTTATTTTAAGACTGTTTCTTTTAACTTAGGCAAAATAGTATCACTATCTTGATTTTCCTTTTCTCTTCTACTATAAAATATTTTGAACTATTCTGAATAAAGATATTACATTTTGTTAAAGAAGCCAACCGAACTCCCAACCTAGAAAGCTGATGAACCTCATAAACTAACTTTTTCTTCTCATACTCAACGTGAGCAACACTCCCTATAGACAATATACTAAGAGCATCAGCCACAACATTGGATTTATGATACAAGAATAATTATGGATATGGGTTTGTGAGAGTGCACGTTGGACCCGATACTTGGTGTGTGCAATTTAAGATCCAAAAAGAACCTAATGATGTACCAAAACCATCCATATACTACACTTGGACTACACTCAATAGGAGCCTTTTTTCTTCCCTTCATTAAGGTCTTTTTGGACATTTCACTTATGTTGTAATAAGTCTATAAATAGGCTAGTATTAGGTCTTTATTTCATTAGTTGTTAAATGAGATTGTAAGACATAACTTTTAAAACCTTTATTCTCTCATGAAGAGTGTAACACCATAGTTTTAGGGCTTGGAAAAGCCACCAAAACCAAAATGAGGATGATACTAGTGTTGAATCACTAGTATTGCAGAACATTGTTAGAAACCTTGGTGCTTGAGTTGTTAACACCCTATTGTTTCATTGTAAGAGTGTTGGTGTTACTTTTAAATGTATTAAGGGTCTTAGTATTTAACATACACTTATGTTCTTAGTTCTTGTAAGAGTTGATGTCTCACTACCTATCTTTATTTTCTTGTAATTGTTTCTAGTGTTTCTTTCTTGTTTAGTGAAAACCATTTGGTTCTTGATATCCTTGTGTTGTTATTCATATTGTTGTTGTATTTGTTTATTATTTGGTGTGATTACACCTTGTTCATCTTATCATTGTGTTATATTCTCAGTTTTTGACTTGTGGCCGAGAGAGTGTGTTGTGGTGCTCTCAGTTTCCTTTTGTGTTTTGAGTCTTGTTTCTGTGTTGTAGGTTGGTTCCGTTATCATTCGGTATCAAATAAAGGCTGGTTGTGTTCCTAGACTACCAATATTGGGCTCTCTTAGTCGAAAAATAAAAAAAGAAAGAGTTGAAGTGTTTTTGTTCTTGGTCGAAGCGTCTTTGTCGTTGTTGTTGTGTTTGGCCGAAGACAGTGTGTAGAACTAGGCATTTTTTTTGTTTGTCTTTGTATTTTCTTGTGTTAGTTTCTTATTCACTATCACTTCTTGAGTTAAATTCCAAGATTTGAGCTCTTGATAAGATTGTTGTTGAAGATTGTGGCCGACTAGAGTTTTTGTTGTTCTTATTATTCTTGGACGTATGGTACGTTGTTGTTTAAAGTTTTGAAAGTGTGTTGTGGATATTGTATTGTGGTTTTAAGCTTTAAAATGTGTTGTTGTTGTTTGAAAGTTCCAACTTTAATCTTAGGACTCCAAGATTCAAAAGTGTGTTCTTGGTGTTTTTCACCATCTTCATGTTTTATTGAAGAAAAAGTCTTCAAAGTTTGATATTTGATCTAAGTGAGTGAAGAAAGAGAGCGTGGTATTGTTATTATTGAAACTTATTCCAAGACTCTTTCAAGAAACAAAAGGTACCAAAAGACTTTCAAAAAGTCTTGTTACCAATAGGGAGAAAGGACCCTTTCCAAGACTAACTAAAGAGGTAAGAGACAAAAAGCTTTCTAAAAGGTGTTTTACCAAAAGAGTGCAAGGAAATTCAAAGCCCTTTTGAATTTGAAAAGTCTCCGAATCTTCTTGTTTCCCTCCCAAAACCGAAAATCCTCTCTTCCAAATTGAAGACAAGAATTTTTTTTTCAGATTTCCACAATATTCCACAACCATTCAAAGGCTGCCACATCACTATACACAACCAATCAAATGTTTCCACATCACCCCTTTGTACAACTAACTTGTTTTATGTTTTGTAGGTAACTTCTTGTCCATAATGGAAGCCACTTTGGCCCACATTGATGCTATTTTCCGAGACATGGCTAAGGCAAATGCAGGCCTTGAAAAAATTATCTCGGATATGTCTACTATACTTGAGAGGTTGGAACGAGTGGAGAGTCAAAGGAACTATCATGTTTCTACTCCTAAAACTTTACCTCAAATGATCAATCCTCCAAGACCACCACCAATTGACATAGACGTAAGCCAAGCCACCAAATGCCCTACAACTTAAGACCTAAATAGGTCACTTCCCCCTCAATTTAATCAAGTCCAACAAGAAAGAATTGGAAGAAAATTTCCTCCCATTAAAGCTCCACAACTGAATCTCCACAGTACCAAAACAATCCTCTCAACCGAAACTCCACTTCCCCAAAAATGATATTTCCATATAAAGGAGTATGGAAGAAAGAAACTTGAGGGACCTAGAGTCTACAATGATGGTTATATGATGGAAGGGGAGTTGAGGGGAAGATGTAGGGAACCAAAAGTAACCGGCCACCAAGAAAAGAGGTGGGATGTGTTTTGGATGAGATTGAAGACAAGGCTCAAGATGGAGAGAAAAATGAGGTTCAAAATGAGGATGTTCGCCGAGACTTATGTTTTTGAGCTCCCAGGTTCCTCATGTGTTTTGCAGACTATTTTGTGCCATATTCATATTTTGTGGACTATTTTGAGTGATTTCTTTGAAGTGGCCAATTACACGAAGTGAATCCATGAATTTGTGGGCAAATTCCTCTCAAAATGGAGAGGAAGATACAAGAATAATCACGGATATAGGCTTATGAGAGTGCACGTTGGACCCGAGACTTGGTGTGTGCAATTGAAGAGACAAAAAAGACCTAATGATGCACAAAAACCGTCCATACACTACACTTTGACTACACTCCATAGGAACCTTTTGTCTTCCCTTCATTAAGGAATTTTTGGACATTTCACTTATGTTGTAATAAGTCAATAAATAGGCTAGTATTAGGTCTTTATTTCATTAGTTGTTAAATGAGATTGTTAGACATAACTTGTAACACCTTTATTCTCTCATGAAGAGTGTAACACCTTAGTTGTAGGGCTTGGAAAAGCCACCAAAACCGAAATGAGGATGATGCTAGTGTGGAATCACTAGTATTGTAAAACATTGTTAGAAACCTTGGTGTTTGAGTTGTTAACGCCCTATTGTATCATTGTAAGAGTGTTGGTGTTACTTTTAAATGTATTAAGGGTCTTAGTTTTTAACATACACTTAGTTTCTTAGTTCTTGTAAGAGTTGATGTCTCACTACCTATCTTTATTTTCTTGTAATCGTTTGTAGAGTTTCTTTTTTGTTTAGTGAAAATCGTTTGTTTCTTGATATCCTTGTGTTGTTATTCATGTTGTTGTTGTATTTGTTTCTGATTTGGTGTGATTACACCTTGTTCATCTTTTCATTGTTCTGTATTATCAGTTTGTGACTTATGGCCGAGAGAGTGTGTTGTGGTGCTCTCGGTTTCCTCTTGTATTTTGAGTCTTGTTTCCATGTTGTGGGTTGGTTCCGTTATCACTTTACCCAAGAGGTATAAGATGCTCATATCATAGTCCTTTAATAACTTTAGCCATCTTCTCTGGTGAATATTTAGATCTTTTTGGATGTACACATACTGAAGACTCTTGTGATAAGTGAATAGATCAACATGAACCCTATAAAGATATGGATCCAAATCTTTATGGAAAAAAACGGTTGCTGCTAACTCAAGATCGTGATTCGGTTAGTTCTTTTCATAAGGTTTAAGTTGACTAGAGGCATATGCTATAACCTTGCCCTGCTACATTAACACACAACCAAGACCAACTCTTGAAGCATCATAATAAACCACAAAACTATTTGAACCCTCTGGCTGAGTCAAAATTGGGGCAAAGGTGAGTTGAGTCTTCAACTCCTAAAACTCTTCTTGCAATAATCAAACCACTGGAATTTGATTTTCTTATGAGTTAGTCTAGACATGGGAGAAGTAATAGTAGGATATCCTTCAACAAGCTATCTATAATAATTGGCTAAACCCAAGAAATTCCTAATATCTGATTGAGTGATGGGTCTAGGCAAGTTCTTTACTAGTCTGGTATTTTGAGGTCCAGTCTTCACCAAAAATAATATGACCAAGGAATGCTACAACTTTTAACCAAAATTCATACTTGCTAAATTTAGCTAATAGCTGGTGATCCTTAAGATTGTGCAGTACAATCCTCAATTGATATCCATGTTCATCCTCACTATGAGAATAAATGAGGATATTATCTATGAACACTATAATGAACATATCCAAGTACTGCTTGAACACCCTATTCTTCAAGTCCATAAAAGTTGTAGGAGCATTCATTAGTCCGAAAGATATAACAACAAATTTAAATTGACCATATCGAGTTCTGAGGGTTGTCTTCGGAATGTCACAATATCTGACTCTAAGCTGGTGATAGAAATATTTGAGTTCTATCATAGGAAAACAATTGACACCCTTAATTTGGTCGAACAAGGCACCACTCCTGAGGATGGGATACTTATTCTTGACTGTGACTTTGTTCAATTGATGGTGATGCACATTCTGAGAGAACCATCTTTCTTACACAAAAAAAGAACTGGAGAACCACACGGAGAGACACTAGGATTGATAAAACCCTTGTCTAGGAGATCTTTTAATTGTTCCTTTAGTTCCTTAAGCTCAGTTGTATCCACTCTATAAGGTGGAACTAAAATAGGCTGGGTATCTTGAAGGAGATCTATTTTAAAGTTAATTTCTAGCTAGGGAGAAACTCTAGGAAAATCTTTAGGAAATACTTTTGAAAATTATTTTACTAATGAAACTGACTCAAAGCTTTGGGTTTCGTACCTTGGGTCCTTGACACGAACAAGATTATAGATGCATCCTTTGGAAATTATTTTCCTTGCCTTAAGGAAAGAGACAAATGAGCCTATAGTCAATGAGGTACTACCCTTCCACTTTGAGACTAATTCATTTGGAAATTGATACTGGATTACTCTATTTCCATAATCAACTAAGGCATAGCAAGAGTGGAGCCAATCCATGCCAAGAATAACATCAAAATTGATCATGTCTAGCTCTACAATGTCAATTAAGGTGACTTTCTAGGATATTGTGACTGGCCAATTTTTTATATATCCATCTATCTATGATTAAAATACTAATTAGAGTAGAAATTGAGAAGGGTTATTCAAGGATTTTGGGCCTGACACTAAAATCTACTGCTATGTAAGGAGTCACGAAGGAAAGTGTGGCTCTAGGTCTAATAATGCATAAACATGAACATGAAAAACTTATAACATACCAATGAACACATCAGGAGAACCCTCCTAATCCTGCTAAGTTTGAAGAGCATAGAAACTATTATGACATTGTCCACTAGTTGCACTAGAAGTGGCACCCCGCTGAGTCAGACAACCTGTTAGAGCTGCTGAAGTGTTAGATTGATTTGGCTAATAAGCATTCTTACCTCTCTACCCAACTACTAGGTAATCTCTCACTTTATGTCCTGACTTTCCATACCCAAAACAAACATCACTACCTTTCATGCACTGACCCTTGTGGTTTCTACCATATTTCTTGCAAACTGGGTTAGTGCAAACACTATTCACACTACCCTGGGACCTAGAGCCTGGAGTTGTATCTCGAGTATCCTTCTTGAACTTCAGGACTGGAGCACTAACAGAAGATGGGGATGGAGCTGAAGATCTTTGACATACTTGAGAACGAGTACCATCATCTGACCTCTACTGAGAGAAATTAAAGCTACTAATTCTGGCTCTTTTGCACTTCCTTTCCTTCTCCTTGATTTTATCCTCATCAATCTATTGATCATGACCATCAATCTATAGATTCCCATCTTCTTGACCAATATATTTATTCTACACTTCTTGACCATGTCCACAGAAACACTTGACACAAATTTGCTCATTCGGGACCTAGAGTCATCAACCATAGTTGGAGCATACCTAGCAGCTGAGTAAACTTATGCAAATACTCCTTCATGGTTATATTGCTCTGCATCAGGTTTATGAACTCATGTACTTTATCTTTTCTCAACTCATATGAGAAGAACCTATCCAAAAATCTAGAAACAAACTCATCCCATTCTACAAATCCTGCCTCTGCACCTCTATCCTCCTTCTACTTCTTGAACCAAGTGTGAACCACTCCTTACATTTGGTAAGTATCCAAGTCATCACTCTCAGTAGAAGTGAGACCAATAATCTCAGTGACCTTCTTAATGTTGTCCAAGAAATGTTGTGGATTCTCTTAAGGTTTAGACCTAAAGAACATCTAAGGATTCACTCAAGTGAAGTCCAAGACTCTAGTTGCTACCGTATTCATAGTTGGGATAGCTAGTGCAACTAACTGATGGATTCTAAGCTGTCATAGACAGAACTAATGTTGTGAGAGAAACCCCGAACTCAACATGGGAGACCTACTCATTTAGAGGGTCTTTCGAAATCGACAGTAGTACTTGCTGATTTCCATTTTTTTTGTTAGTTCACTTAAGAGGCCATTTTTGTAAATGAATAATGGATAAGTTAGAAAAAGAGTTTTAATAGAGTTCACACTCTATTGCGCGACATGAATAATAAAAAATATGAGACTTTCCTAAAATGTTACGTAGCCTCTCACTCATAAATGTGGCGTGCTTCACACCCATGAACAAGGCTTTACTTAAAATCCTTTTAGATACCTTAGGACACTTTAAGCTACTGCTCTGATACCAAGTTTTTCATGACCTGAGACTTCCACCTAGATGTAACACAGTGCTTAGAGTGACAAGTGACCCCAAGCTAACCTATGTCCTAGCATAACACTAAGAGCACCAAAGAAATTAAATAGTGAGCAAAAGCTAAACTAAAATAATCTGGTAATAATGATAAAATAATCAATACTAAATAAGGATATCAAAACTAGAACTTCTGGCAAACCAACATGCTGAAATATAACTAATTGTTTGTCTAAAGGCTTTTAATCATATGAGTTGTTGGGACATGCTCCCAACTAACTCCAACTAACTGAAACTAAAAGAATACTAAAAATAAATACTGATAACTACTCCTCAAATGATAAGGATTCACCAAACACTGTTGCTAAATATTGTACCATACCGTACTAAGTGTGATATGGATGCTGAGAGTCGGAACCTATATTATACGATAATATAGCATAGGAAAAGTATGCAATTAGTACTTTAGATGTCTGAGTATGTGAGATCGGAAAAAAATCTAATATAAACTAAAAATGATGCATATAATATGATGAACTGATGCAAAACCGAGTATGAAGATAAACTATAAGATAAATTGGATAACTGAATATAAGGTCTGCAAAATCTAAAACTAAACATAGACTATGGACAGTAGGAGCTAACAATAATCGACATACCCCTATTTGAGAAAATTAGAGACCAAGATGTAACCCTAGTTAGATGGGTGTTCAGTACCTTACCAGGGTATAAAAACTAGTTGGCGTGGATCCACTAAACTGATGTCTTGAAGGACTATGGTGTCAGTCCTAATCTGGTGGATGACCCCTTATAACCTACGGTGGTGCCATAACTTTGGAACTTGGGGACTTATACTAAAGGTCTTTGTCCTAACTATCGGGTAAGATTTCATCCCCATATTCGCTTGGTGCTATGTACTACTTCCAACTGAATGACCCGATAACCGAATGATCAATATAATAATATTTTGAAATTTACAATATATGCATAATCTGAAGTGCTCAACAACATGTAAGCTGATGTATGCATGAGTTCCTAGTTATCCGGTGTTTATAACCCACCACGTCTAAAGAATATAACTAAATATGATAATATTAAAATATAAACATGATAGGGAATTTCATGACTCAAACCCAAGAATTTACCATTTTATAAATATAAAGAGATATCATGATTTTGAGTATGGAATGATGCTTATACTTATGGGGAACCATATATTCATGGTAGAGTTTAAGAATTAAACTGAAGAATTATAAAACTCATGCTTTTTATAGAATCCTAAACTTGAAAGGTGAATTTAACTTGAGTAATTAGGAAATCTTTCGGACGCAATGGGTAGAAAGAACCCATTAATAAACTCCCACATACCTGAAGATAGATCTTAGATGAAATCTTTAGAATTTGTGCTTGAATTTGAGGAACCCTAAGTTGGCTTTTCGAGAAGAAAACCTCTCTTTCTCTGCTCTCCCTCTATGTATTTGATTGAATTTTAAGTTGAAGAGGGATTTGGGGAAATTTACCCTTATATTCCTATCTTAGAATAGATTAAATGACTTAGTTTTAAGTTTTAAAGAGTGGGAAAAGACCAAAAAGCCCCTTTTAAAATATTTGACAAATTTTTGGAAACAATCACAATGACACAGGATATGACTCGTAGGGTCTGGCCACGAGTTATGGCATGAAGTCATGACCTGAGGACCTAAGTATTGGTTCTTTACTATTGTGATGACGGGCGCACCTAACAACTCATTTAGATTTATAATGAGTCGTATGTCGGAGTCGTCATCACTAGACTAAAATCTTTGGTTCCTAACTACCCTGACAACAAGTCTTCACCACGGCTCATTGTGTCCTGACAATGAGTTATTGTCAGAGTTATCATTACTGGTTTTACAGTGCCTCAGTAAATTGGCCATAACTTTTTACTATGATATCGCATTAAGGAGAGACCATTAGTGTTCGAAATCTAATTAAATAGTCTATCTCTTGGTGGGTCTAGAGCTTAAAAACTTGGGGTAATACATAATGCATCCCAAAGGACTGAAGAAGATATAAACTCGGGTAGATCCTGGTTTGCCCCCTGGCCTACTTGTTGTTGTAGTTGAGTAATGCCTGGAGCTCCCTCAGTCTTAGGAGCTATGACAAGATTAGGTGATGAATCCCTGGACTGATCTCAAACTGGGGTTGTTTCTCTATCCTGCCCCTGACCTCTAGGTCGACCTCGTCCCCTAACTGGAACTCTAGAAGCGAGCTCACGGTCTTGATCCCCAACTCCTGTACCTTGTGTCCTAACTATCTGCGTAGAGTGAACAAATAAAGATTAAAAACCAACTCAGACCCTACACATGGAAATTAATCAAGAAAATAGGACGATTCTCTAAAAATGCTCCGTAGCCTCCAAAAGATAGGATACGGATATCTCTATACCAATTTGAGAGACTCTACTAAATATCTGCTCTAGTACCAACAATACCAGTGATTGTATTCCCTGCTTGATTGTATCCTTGGATAGCTACTATGATTTCATGGGACATACAAAAAGTATTTTTAAATAAAAAGTGTAAATAATGTATAACTGAACCAACCCCATGAAACCATAGTAGCCCTCCAGATATGCACCAACCTTAAAACGACACCAATGGTTAGTAATGAGAGACCAAATGTCTCGAACTGGTAGTGGTGGATAATAAAAAGAGTCCATATGCCTAATTCAAACCAAAAATAGTGGGTAATAATGAGACGCCACATATATGATATACAACAGAACTCTTAATCAGATGCCAAAATCAAACTAGAACTTAGAGGAACTACAACACCCAAAACAACATTAATCAATACCAGGATTCCCAAATTATCATAACCAGATGTCTGACTCAATCAAACCTTATAGTAATCATACCGAACTGTAAAATTAAAACTCAAATCATACCATAACGAATGCCAAAGTGGTACCAAAATTTACAATCAATGAAAGAAATAAAGTATCTGCTGGCCCTAAATCGTAACTAAAATACATTAAATAACTATTTACATATCATAATTAAAAAGGCATGAATCCAAGATTCCGCAACTTAATTCCACGTTCTAAAGTGATAAATGCTATATCATACTAAGAAGATAGGGTCTAAAATTTACTAGAACAGGGTTTTAACAGGATAAATAAGGAATGATGTATATATATGTATATATATATATATCAAATGATACGCAAACTACAAGTACTTGTCCAAAACTAGAATAATAGTACACAATTATCATAAATAAGATCAATCTAGTGATAGGGTAAGCCTAGCCTACCTGGATGTCAAGCTAAAAATCTCTCCGATAAGCCTTCGAGTAGTATTCTACTAGAACCGGAGCTTAAATAACTTGATACAGATAATTGTTTATCTTTTGGAATTCAATTAAAATATTTAAAACTTACTCTAGAAATGAAATGCTAATCTCAGTAGCATTATATATATATATATATATAAATGTAAATTAAAGTAAGTAAAGGGCATATTTATGCCTACTATATATATATATATATATATATATATATATATATATATATATATATATAAATACACAATGCAATTTACACATTAATCAAGTTTAATGGTTAAATGGAAACATTTTAGAAATTATCATAAAAGTGACACTAATTGTATTCAAATATTGCCACATTGGATGTTTAATATACATTGAACTCTCCCTCCACTTCCACGTGGAAGTAGAGGTGTCACTTTATTAATTTTAATTACCCAATTATAGATATTTGGTTATTCCATAGGTTCGTCCTAAAATAAATATAATATTTTTAATATACCATAATTAATAAAAAATTATTTTTAATAAAACCTCTATTATATAATAATAATATTTTAACATATCTAGATTGTTTATCTTCACTTAAAATATTAATAAGTTATAAAACTATTTATAAAGTAATCGAGATGTATTATAACTAAAGAATTATATACAAATCAAAAATTTTTAGAAGGGTAATTAACTTATGTTTGTACAAAATTTTAATTTAGATTAAATAATTTATAATATATTTGATATTACCAAAATTCTCAAACGAACCACCCAGAAATAGAACTGTCAGTCCCAACAAGTCAAAAATAACTTTGGGTAGTTATAGAAAAGTTGTAAACACCAAAAATATATGAAAACAAGGGAAATAACCTCAAGGGTCATTACATGTATTTCCTACTTAATTGTGTCCTTGAGATTGATTGTGTGACTTGTAATTGAAAAAGTGAAACTCTTACTTACTTGCTATATGTTGGTTGACTTTATTCATTTATGTTTGTTGTAATGATAACTTACCCGATTAGCTATTATTATTCTTTAATGTTTTAAGAGAGTGTTTCATTGTTAGACCTAGATTTTAATGTGAGTTGTAGATGATTACTGGGTTGATCCTATGGATGTGGGTAGTAAGAAAGGTATATGCAAATAAAGAAATGATAGTGATGGTTCAGTGTTGGATTATGATGGATGGTGTGAATTAATGAGGCTAGACTATGCTAGTGGTGGATATAATCTTGTTAATAGAGTTGGAGAATTGTAAATTATAGAGGCAAAGTGTGATAATAATATTATGGCCTTAGTTGAATTATATTCCATTTAAGATGTCAAGGTTTCTTTGATTTTATTTTATTTTATTACTATATGGACTAATACCGATCGACTGATGATGTCTACCAGTACGTGTGTTTGTACTTATCCTACTCTTCTATATTCCTTCTTGGGGTGTAGACTAGATACAAGTTAGTTTGCAGTTACTCGATGAAAGACGACATTCAACACTATCTTCTACAATTCCTTCCTGACAGATGTCGGAGTTTTTATGTTATTTATTTTATTGTCAGTCTATTTCATAATAGGTAGCTCTTATACATGTCTAACCAGATATTGGGGTAGTGAATGATAGTTATAAGAATATTTTGAAAAAGTTTATTTCTTGATATTTAATTTAATTTATTATACTTAATTCAATATTCTCTTAAAAATAGAAGTCTTCCGCATACCTTTAGTTGGGTAATAAGGATTTTCCTAGCTACTTAGGATAACATAGGTTCACACATGGTTCGTTAGTTTTGGTCTTGACAGGACTTATATGCATATTGCTTGTTGAATTGAGAGGATATGCTATTGTGATTTCTAAGTAAGGTGATGACGCTCAAATTACACCTTAAAGATATCAGCGGCTGTCGTAGAAATAATTTTATAGAAAATTATTATAGATAAAAAAAATACCTAAACATCTAAATAAATTGTAGCTATGAGTTGATGATCCAAGTATGTTCTAATAGCTTTAACTGCCAGGATAGCTTTAAGACTACTAACAACATCAAGACAGTGCCTCCATCATAAATTAGAACAATATGGGAGAAAAACTTGAATGATGAACTACTATCAAACACTCTGATAAATTAAGATAAGTGAAGAGATGCATTACAATGTTGAAAGAATTACCTTGATTATATTAATTTCACTTCATGAGGTGTTCGTACAACTTTCATATAGGGTAGACACCAACAATGGTGAAAGTTGGATGAGCATTGATGCTGTTAATTATCTAAAAGGACAAAAGAGAAGATCATTTAAGTAATCAAATTACAAAACTATATATAAATTTAGATAAACCATAAGATTCTGAGAATAAGGAAAACAAATTAAAAAGAGGTGAGGAAAATGAGTTTAGGATAAAGCTCAAAAGTTGTAAATCTTTGAATTCAAATGACAATTTTGAACTTGAAAACTCCTACACTTTTGATAAAATGGGAAAGTTATAACCGTCTCTAACATTGTAAGTTATTAATTCAAAATGCATTTATATTTAATTTTTTAATCTAAAAATCATTGCAATATGAAATTTCTGCATTTCAAATAAAACAAAAATACAGATAAGTTGTTATGATTTACATACAAAGCTTCCACCTCTCTAATATGATAATCTCTATGTTAATTAAAAAAAAAAGAAGTGGATTTATTTTTAAATTATAGTATCTCATCAAATCTCTCATGATAAACTTCTTATCAAATTTTTATTAATGTTACAGTTGGTTATATTTAAGATAACTTATTTATCACTATAAACATCAGAGAAATTTTATGGAGTGTAAAGGATTCTTATATTGATTGACTGATTGTTGTTACTTTAGGTAAAACTTACATAAATCCCAATAAGTTTATTCCTAATTACTTCATATTTCCACTCTTTGCTAAATTATAATTAATCTCTTATTTTATAATTTTTGGATACATAATTAACATCTGGATACATAATTTTGAAGTTGAGATACATAATTTTGAACTTAAGAATATAACAGTTAATTACTCCATTTTTGCTCAGATACACAATTAACATCCGGATACATAATTTTAAAGTTGAGATACATAGTTTTGATTAGTTAGATACATCCATTCGTGAAACTATTTAATCGAGATATATAATACATTAACTAGACCAAAGGCAAATACATAATTAAATTATGTATCCGAAAATTTATGGATTTGTGGACGTATCCATTTTGTTGAATAGAGATTTTATGTAGTTTAGTAAAGATAAGTTGTGGTGTTATGTATTTATGCATGATAAAGCAAATAAATAGGAGAAATTTTATTTTTTTTCAAAAAGCTTTAAGCGTTAATTGTTAAAAGTTAAATTTTAAATATATATATATATATTTGTTAACATTTTAATTTTTGAGAAGCATGGCAAATCAAATAATTGTAAGAATTTGATTTTTCATTAAATTTTAAAAGTGTAACTAAAATTGTAAAACTGCAAATGAATTATAATTAATAGTATGTCTTTGTGGAGGACATGGGGCGAGGGTAGGGTGAACGGGAGAATGGGTAATGTGCTTGTTGAATAATTAGTCAGTATACTTTCTTTCAAATATTATTTTAATTTTATGTTATATTGTCTTTTCCTTTTAATATGTAAAACGTATGACTGCTATGTCTTTTTTTTTTTTAAAAAAAAAAGAAAGAAAAGTAAGTATAACAGCCCTCCAGTTCATTTTCTGCATTTTCGCACTACTTACACATTTAGAGCTTTCCCAAGTCATTTGTGACTTGTTGGAGTTGACAATTCGGTTACCAAGCAGTTCATTTGATTTTAAGAATCAATTTCCTATTTTGAAGTCTTTTTTGTTTAGAGTTGGAGATCGTGCCTAAAATTTAACCAAACCTCCTTGTATTTCAATTCTGACAGTTTTGTTAGATTTGTAACATCAATTTTAGGCTAGGGGGACCCTTGGTTTTGGTCTCGAGGCTCTCAAATTCATTTTGAGAGTATCGGGTGGATTTTGGTTAAAACGACCATTGGATGCGGGATACACATTTCATTAAAACAATCTCCAATGAAAATTTTTATGGTGTCTTTGAATCTAAAATATCAAATTTGGTCAGATAGCATAGTTTGTTTGCATTCACAGGAATCCGAATAAATCTTGAAGGTCCGATCAGAGTTTGCCACTTGGCCAAAACTGTTGGTGCAAGCCAAAAATGGCTTTCGCATTCACGAAGGCCAAGGTAGTGCTTTTTTTCAATCAAGATACCTTATCCATGTCACAAAGGCCAAGATTATTAGCCATTGCATACACGGGCTTGCCTCTGCATTCATAAGGGTAAGTCGATTTAGGCACTGTGTTCATGATGGGGTGTCTGCGATCGCGCGGAAGGGACCCTTGATAGTATTAAACATTGTGGAACCCTATTTTCTCTCATTTATTTTAAGTTCCAAGTTTATAAAACCCAAGGAGGCTTAGAGAATTGTGGAGCTTGATCATTGGTTGTTCGGGGTGAGCTAGAGTGTTCGTTAGGGTCACTTTCTCTTCGAAGATTTTCGTAAGCTAACTCTAATTTCTCAATTAATTATACTATATAAACTTCAATTCCTAGATTCTTTGTAGGATTTGAGGGAGAATTTGTGCTCAAATTTCACCTAATTGAGGAAAACTGATCTTTGGACTTAGAGGAACGTTTTGACGATTTGAAAGTTGTAATTGGGAAAATGTGCTCCACATGAAATTTTTAGATCAATTTTGGACCCAGAGTATTTATATAAAATATGGGTTTTATTATTCTCATATTAATCTATAGGTTATTATTTTGATAGCATGGCATTATGAGGAGGCTTCTCGAAAAGGGAAAAGTTCCAATTTAGTGGATTATCTCAGGCTTCATCAACATCCATGTAGGATAGGCTTATGTTCCTCGTATATTGAGAGCTATTATGGTATTAGTATGGAATTATGCTTGATTTGGGCTGGAATTTACAACTTGGTTGCATGTTTAGTGGAATATGAAATATTTAGCAGATTTGAGGACCATTTTTAGGTAGAATTGATCCATTCCCCTTTTCCTTGAGTTAGATTGTTCCCTTAGAACTTATTTAGACTTATTTAACACCTAATAGTAGAACTTGAAAGCCTTAGTGTCATTTTAAATAAAAATTGCCTCAGTATGGACTTTTGGGGTTTAGTAACAAGCCCCGTCGGTCATCCTTTAGGTCAAACATCTTAAATAGCTCCTTGTAAACCTAGGAGACCTTTCGTCACCTTACATATAATTTTGATTCTTAGGATGATTTAGGCATCTTTTCAACTCTTTACTAGACTTGTTACCTTGTATTTACTTAAAGACCAATACGATTCCAACACTTATTATTCACTTATGATACTTAATTTTCAGTTTGAGTCTAGTATTTATATGATATTAAAAACCAGTTTGATTTTGGTATTTATGGTTCACTTATGATGTGAAGGATCCGATTTGAGTTTGGTGATTATGGTAAAAAAGGGGATCATAGATATGGTTTTGATTGTCGATTACTGTATATTTATTATTGTTTATCGTGGTTCTCTCTTGATTGTACCTATTGAGCTTATGGTTTACCCCTTTATCCCTGTCATAAGTTACATTCTTGCATCTTATTATGCTTTTATTATTATTTATCTCCATCATTCAATGATGCTTACTGAGTACCCATCATTTTGGTACTCATACTACACTTTTACATCATTTATTAATGCAGATCAAAGTACTAGTCATCGTTATTGGCTATACATAAACTTTATTTTGTGTCTCAGAGATAGGGTGAGTGATGATAGACGAATTTACACGCCTATATCAATATATTTTGCCCATATTTTAGCCTAGTTTTGAGAACAAAGTATATATTTCATGCACTTTTAGTCCTTTTTCCTGTAAATGAGCTAACGAACATGATTAGTAAAGTTTCAGGTATAAATGATGCAGAATTCAGCATTTTATGGCTTACTTGAAGCAAAAGAAAGCTCACGAAGGAAGGGCATGGAGTTTACACGCCTAAGGACCAAAACTGCTGCATGGAAAATCTGTCCCGGGCTAAAACAACATTTCTGAAGACTTTGGGGATTTGCAGTAACTTAGTTGGATTTGGACAATGATACATTAACTTAGTACAATTGGGTTATGTATTTCATTAGTTTATTTGGATTATGATAATGTTACATTAACCTAGTACAATTGGGTTAAGTATTACATTAGCCTAGTAGGATTTGGTTAGATATTTTATTTATCTAGTAGGATTAGGATATGAGTATTATAAATACCCTATCATGCTAGAGATTTTGAAGAATCGGGGAGACCACAATACTTTCTTCCATCCCTCTCATCTTCCACTACAAACAATTCTACAACTCTTCTAATCTTTCCATTAATTCTATTTTTCTTCTTCTACTCTTCTATTCTTAAATTCCACAACAAGAGAATCGTTACTTTGCCTAGGAATTCATGCCTCACGCCTACCACCTAAGCTACACGAAATTACTCAATCTTGTGGTATAACAACAATGTCAATCGTGATCTCCTTCGCATTCATGGGTAACTAAACTTCTCTGTTGGGGTTATGGAAGCCGTATGAGATACTATCTATTGCTGTGAGGTTGTGAGTTCGCGACACGTATACTGCTTATATCATTATTCTCTTCATCTTAGTCTACATTCTTTGTGGTTGCAAACGCAAGAATACGCCAGTGTAACATTTAACTTGTTCGGAAGAAAGGTTATTTGTCTGGAAAAGAGATAATGTCAAGGTAGTAGGGCCACCCCCTAAAATTCCCTACTAAAAAGCTAGTGTCGTAACTGGACTAACCTCTTGGAGAATTCGTACCGTTAGACACGCTTTAAGCTCGAAAGAGTTAAAGTGAAATAATCCTCGAATAGGTCGAAAGACGCCTGGATTGACCATCGAATACAATTCTCTATAAGCAGTTGCATGTCAGAATTCTACATACTCATAGCCAATAGAGATGTATACCTCAGAAGGTGGACATAACCCCAACGCCTCAATTCTCATTGTTTACAACTTACGTAACAATATTTCTCTTTTACTTTGCTATTTTCAGCTTTTATTTAATTGTTTTGGTGACACATTACAATCCCCCCTTTTTACGAGACTTGCACCAAAAGTTTAGTAATTTTGCTTACTTGTTGGCCAAGCTATTCCCTATGGGATCGACACCCAACCCTGTTGGGTTCTATATTTGCTAACGACCGCTTTACACTCCTACGAGAGCTGTAGATTGAGCGTTATAAAAAATTGGCGCCGTTGCCGGGGAATACAAGTGTCAATCAAGTTCGTGATAATTACTAGACCCTTTGGTCAAAGATTCTCGTACTTTTACGTTTAGTTTTTGCTTTTGTCTGCTGCAGGTTTTTATTTTAGTGCATGCCCCATACTCGAAGTTCTGGTCAACCGTTATTACCAATCAATCCTGAACCACAACGCATTGGTAGAATGGAAGCACAAGCTGAAATCGCAAGGATGACTGCTCAACAGGAACAAGCAAGATTGGCTGCCCTTGCCGCAGCCCAGGTTCAACAGCAGAACATTGATAACCCTGCACGAGCAACAAATCCTGACGATGAGGATTTAGGTGATGACGAGTTACTAAACCTAAGGCATGATGCTGAAATCACAACACTTGCCAACAGAAGAGGTCGACAAGCTCGGTATAGACATGATCGCCAACCTATGCAGCCAGCTTTCGACGATGATGATGATGATCTTGATGGTGCCGAAGCCACTGGAGCTATAATTCCACCACCATTAGCGCCCGGATCCAAGTTCAACATCACAAGCACCATGATTTAGTTATTGCAACTCAAGGGATTGTTTGGTGGACTAGCAGGCGATGATCCGAATATGCATCTCATCAACTTTATTTCTACATGCAAGTCTTTTGACAATCCTGGTGTTGGTCATAATGCAATTTGATTACGTCTATTTCCATTGTCTCTGTCTGGGGAGGCAACACTATGGTTGAATGGGTTGACTCCTTATTCAATTACAAATTGGAGGCAATTGAGAGACGCTTTCCTAGAAAGATTCTTTCCGCCTTCCAAAAGGGCACAATTGAGAGATGAAATCAGCAACTTTCGTCAGCTTCCCACTGAAGCTCTTCATGAAACATGGGAGAGGTTCAAGACAAAGCTAGCGAGATGCCCAAACCATCACATGACTAATGTTCACCTCATGGAGATATTGTATAGAGCCTTGAATTCAATAACTAAGCCAGTGGTGGATAACGCAGCTGGAGGATCCTTTATGGATCTCACTTTTGGTCAAGCAAGCAATATGCTAGATCGCATGACGAAACAAAGTAGAGCTTGGCATACCAGGGATTCCGAGGTAGCAAGCCCCACTTTATCTATAGGCATGACTGCAGACCAAAGAAGAAGACAAGAAGAACGTGATCAAGATTTAGCACACATGAAAATACAAGTGGATCTTCCGACAAAGCATTTATTATCAGGGAAGACCGAAAAAGTAAAAGCTGTGGCGCTTAAAGGAAGAGACGAATCTGATTCGGAAGAGGAGGCCAACTACTTGAACAATCAGGGGGGTTTCCGTGGGAATACCCAAGGAAACCAAGGTCGGAACTATTATGATAAATCTGTAAGCAAAGACCCAAGGTATTTGAAAAAAAAACAATGAAAAGAGTGGTTTGTACGTTCCCCCTGGTAGACGTGATACCACCACATCTAATTCTGGAAGTATGGAAGACATGATGGCTAAATTATTGAAAGGAGTGGAAGCAACGAGCGCGGGAGTTACTGAGGTAATTAATGATTTTTCCTCTATGAAACAACTAGTTGATTCTCATTCCACTTCAATCAAGCAAATAGAGAAGTAATTGAGCCAACTTTCAGCAGCACTCAATCAAAGAAAGGCTGGCACTTTACCTAGCAATACTGTGCAAAACCTAAGGAATGATGGGTCATGCATGGCCATCACTACTAAAAGTGGTAAGGTGATGGAACCTTCAGCAAAAGGCAAGCAAGTGGTTGACGAAGTTGCGGACATGGATGATAACGCAAAAGGAGAAGATGCCGCAACAACCAGTCCTGACGTTAAGGACGTCACGCCCAGTGATGTACAGCCTGAAAAAATGAAAAAACAGAAGCAAGAGGAGAAGAAAACCGTGGATAGAACACTTCCATACCCACCACCACCTTTTCCCCAAAGACTGAAGAAGGTGGCGGATGACACTAAGTTCAGCAAATTCATGACTATGTTAAAACAGCTGACCATTAATGTTCCATTGGTGGAGGCACTTGAACAAATGCCTGGGTATGCGAAGTTTATGAAGGATCTTTTGACAAAGAAGAGGGCAGCAAGTTATGAGCTGAAAGACGATGTGCATCATTGTAGTGCAATTGCTACCCGATCGATAGTTCAGAAGAAGGCCGACCCCGGAGCTTTCACTATTCCTTGCACCGTCGGATCTTTGAACTTTGCCAAAGCATTATGTGACTTAGGAGCCAGCATCAATTTGATGCCATTATCGATCTACAAGAAGTTGGGGTTAGAAGATCCTACTCCAACCAATATGAGGCTCGTCATGGCAGATAGGTCGGTAAAACGACCTGTTGGTATTCTATGCGATGTCTTGGTAAAAGTTTCTTCATTTATCTTTCCAGCAGACTTTGTCATCAAGGATTGTGAAGCAGATTCTGAGGTTCCCATAATCTTGGGGCGCCCTTTCCTTGCTACAAGAAGTGTGCTCATTGATTTGAGAGCTAATGAACTTTCATTCCGAATAAATGACGAAGTGGTTCGTTTTGATGTTTGCAAATCAATGAAGCAACTCAAAGATCTTAGTTTATTTTTGGTGGCTGATGTTTTCTTTGATGATGAGAAAGAACTACTTGAAGAAGAGCAAATTATTGATGATCCCTTGGAGGTTGTGCTCATGAATGGAGAGAGTGAAGATGCTGAAAATTCTGAAGAAGCCATTTGTGCTCTATCGGGATTAAGAACATATCGCTATACTCCCAAGAAGCTGGATCTTGATCTCAAGAATCGGCCTACACCACCAGCTAAGCCATCTATTGAAGAGCCACCCACGTTAGAATTGAAGGAGCTGCCAAGTCATTTGAAGTACGCATTCTTAGGAAGCAGAAACACTCTTCCAGTCATTATGGCAGCCGATTTGGGTGAGCGACAAGTTGCAACTCTTATTTCTATTCTACGCAAGTATATTAGAGCTATTGGATGGACCATTGCGAATATTATTGGTATTCCACCTGGGATTTGTACACATAAAATTTAGCTTCAAGAAAATTGCACACCCACCATTGAGCATCAAAGGCGTCTAAACCCACCTATGCAAGAAGTGGTGAAGAAAGAGATCATCAAGTGGTTAGACGCAGGAGTTGTGTATCCTATTTCTGATAGTACATGGGTAAGCCCTGTACAATATGTTCCCAAGAAAAGAGGTATGACGGTGGTCGCGAATGCAAAGAATGAACTTATTCCACTCAGGCCCGTCACTGGATGGAGAGTATGCATGGACTACCGCAAGATGAATTCTTGGACACTCAAGGATCACTTCCTAATGCCATTTATGGACCAAATGCTAGATCGATTAGCGGGGAAAGGATGGTTTTGCTTCTTGGATGGTTATTCAGGCTATAATCAGATTTGTATTGCACTCGAAGACCAAGAGAAGACAACGTTTACATGCCCATATGGTACGTTTGCCTTCAAATGTATGCCATTCGGGTTATGTAACGCACCAGCCACCTTTCAACGTTGTATGATGTCTATTTTCTTCGATATGGTTGAAGACACTTTGGAGGTATTTATGGATGACTTTTTAGTTGTTGGTGAGTCTTTTGAAGCATGCCTGGCAAGCTTGAGCATGGCATTACAAAGATGTGTAGAGTTCAACCTTGTGCTGAATTGGGAGAAGTGCCACTTCATGGTAAAAGAAGGAATCGTTCTTGGGCACAAGATCTCTGAAAGAGGAATAGAGGTTGACCGAGCAAAAATTAAGGTTATTGAGAAGCTACCGCCTCCAATTTTGGTGAAGGGAGTTCGTAGTTTTCTTGGCCATGCTGGTTTCTATCGTAGGTTCATCAAAGACTTCTCCAAAATTGCGAGTCCATTGTGAAAACTATTGGAGAAAGATGCAAAGTTTGACTTCAATGACGATTTCTTAAAGGCATTCGAATACCTTAAAGGAAAACTCATTGAAGCCCCTATTATGGTAGCACCATATTGGACTCTCCCGTTTGAAGTCATGTGTGATGCTAGTGGTGTAGCCGTTGGTGCTGTTCTTGGTCAGAGAAAGGAGAAATTATTTCATCCTATCTACTATGCGAGTAAGGTCCTAAATGAAGCCCAAAGGAACTACACTGTTACTGAACAAGAGCTCCTAGCGGTTGTGTATACATTTGAGAAGCTTCGTGCCTATCTATTGGGTACTAAGGTGATCGTTCATACAGACCATGCATCTATTAGGTATCTAATGACAAAGAAGGATGCAAAACCAAGGTTGATTATATGGGTATTGCTTCTGCAAGAGTTTGATTTCGAAGTCAAAGATAGACGAGGTTGCGAGAACCAAGTGGCTGATCACCTATCTCGACTTGAGAATGAGCATGTGGAGCAACCTGAAATTCAGATTGATGATGCATTCCCGGACGAAAAGATATTAGTGACAACAATGGAGAAATTACCATGGTATGCCGACTTTGCAAATTTCGTGGTGAGTAATGTGATACCTGCCAATTTATCTTACCACCAAAGGAAGAAGTTTATGCATCACGTACAACACTACTGTTGGGATGAGCCTTATTTGTTTCGAAGATGTGCGGATGGTATCATTCGACGATGTATATCCCATGAAGAGGTGCCTACTATCTTGGAAGCATGCCACACTTCGCAAGTTGGAGGACATCACGCAGGCAATCAGACGACCAGAAAAGTATTGCAAAGTGGTTATTATTGGCCTTCGATATTCAGAGATGCCTACGACTATGTTAGAAGGTGTGACCAATGCCAGCGTCAAGGTGCGATTTCAAAACACCATGAAATGCCCATGCCCAAAATTCTTGAGGTAAAACTCTTTGATGTGTGGGGTATTGATTTCATGGGTCTATTCGTGAATTCGTTTGGAATGAAGTACATCTTGGTTGCTGTGGATTATGTTTCGAAATGGGTAGAAGCTGTAGCATTGGACGACAACGAAGGAAAGCGTGTTGTAGCGTTCTTAAAGAAGAATATCTTCTCTCGCTTTGGAGTACCGCGTACTATCATAAGTGATGGAGGATCTCACTTCTGCAACAAGCTATTCAAATCAGTTTTGGCCAAGTATGGTGTCAAGCAACATAAGGTAGCTACGCCTTATCATCCCCAAACTAGTGGACAAGTAGAAGTTTCCAATCGCGAGATCAAGCAAATCCTTGCAAAGATGGTTAATGCGAATAGGAAGGATTGGTCTCGAAAGCTAGATGAGGCACTATGGGCGTATAGGACTGCATTCAAGACACCCATTGGCATGTCTCCTTATCAACTAGTCTATGGGAAGGCTTGTCATCTACCCATCGAGCTCGAACACAAGGCATTGTGGGCATTGAAGCAATTAAATTTGAATTGGGATGATGTGAAGAATCTGAGGTTGGAGCAGCTGAACGAACTAGATGAATTCTGTCTCCATGCATATGAAAGGTCAGACCTATACAAGGAGAGGATGAAAAAGTATCATGATCAGCGGATTGTTCGACGAAACTTCCAAAGGGGTGATATGGTACTTCTCTTCAACTCCAGATTGAAGCTATTACCAGGTAAGTTAAAGTCTAAGTGGTCTGGTCCATACAAAGTTATCCAAGTCTACTCGTCTGGAGTAGTCGAATTGGAAGACAACCATGGTGTTGTCTTCAAGGTGAATGGCCAACGTGTTAAGCCTTATATCGGTCCTCTTGACTCGATGAATTCTATGGCCATCACTTATCTCGACGAAGTCTAAGTACTCGAGGTAACTATGTCGAGCCACGACAATAAAAAAAGCGCTAGATGGGAGGCAACCCATCGTTTTATCGTTTTATCGTTCTTTTTTTACTTGTTTTGCTTTTGATAATGAAAATCCAAAAATAAGAGTCGTGCCACGACCAAAACTAAGGCTCTTGGTGGGAGGCAACCCATCGTACTAATCGTTTTCATTTGGTTTTAAGCAAAAATAGGTGCAAGAGGTATTCAACGAGGAGATTGATTTCAATTGACGATTTGGACGCATTGTATGGTAAAGTTGGTAAGTTAGGAATAGTGATGCATAAGGCTATGGATTGAGCATTGCTCATGCCAAACTAGGCATCGAGGAAGTCTAGGCCTAGGTAAAACTAGGCCACGAACGATGCACAACCTATCCTATAGCCTAAGGTCTCGGAATCTAGTGTGCTATACACTATGCACCGCCCATTCCTAAGTGTGCTTTTGACTATGCGCAGCCTATGCTATAGCATTAGGTCTAAGGATCTCATATTCCATATACTATGCGGCGCATATGTCCCTAAATACCATAGACTATGCGCCGCACATACCATGACTATGCCGAGCATTATGCGCCACATACGTAGCATTTTTGTCTCCAAAACCGATTGTAAATGAGTCAAAACTCGTCCCATTCTCTTCCTATATAAAGGGGACTTAGTCTTGAAACATAACCACACTAGAAATTAACCTAAAGGCGCCACATTCCCTCTCCAAACTATCCCAAAATTTTTCTTTTTGCTCTTTCAATTCACAAAACCATCTTCAAAAGCTTCAAGCAAGTAAGTACTCTCTTATTCTTCATTTATTTCTCGTAAGTACTACGTTGCTATGTCTATTATAAATTGCTACATCGTATAAGATTGATTGGTGATGTTCATTTGTTTTGATCGTTGATACAAAATTATGTGAGTAAACATATACGTAGGAAAATCTTGACTTGTTTCCGACTTGAATTTAGTTTTAATAGCATTGTTATACGATTTGCAGAATTTCTATGGTGATGAACATTGACTATCATGTTATGATC
The DNA here is from genome assembly GCA_030864215.1 of Capsicum pubescens. NCBI lineage: Eukaryota > Viridiplantae > Streptophyta > Magnoliopsida > Solanales > Solanaceae > Capsicum > Capsicum pubescens. The sequence goes on along the minus strand of CM061548.1, from coordinate 300,290,001 downwards.
TTGTTACTTGGATACTTACATGCTAGACTATCCCGTTCATCGGGATAAGCCTTATAGTTGCCTACCGACTTAGGAGGTTGCGATTGTTGAAAAAATCCATACCATGTTACAACCCCTATGTAGTAGTGTTGTTATATCTAACATGAAAGTAGTGCAATGACTGCAAGTAGTAATACATTACTGATTTTCTTGTCAAAATATAATCCTAAAATGGATGTCAACGAAATCTGAGTAATCGACCACTTTCACTTCACTGATTTGTGTCAACAAAACTAAGTGTGGGGTGGTACCCCTACTGCTTGTTTATAGATTGTATCGACTGAGATTGTGCTGCCATTAACACTATTTCTAGTCTCAGGTACAATGGCACCTAAAGCGAGGCAAGGCAAGGAGAAGGCTACTACTTCCCAAAAGGGCAAGAAGAGAGGTAGAAAGGACCAAGGAGAATCATCCTCAACACAACTACCCCGCAGAATGTTTGGAATAAAATGGGTTCTTTAGGAGGAAGCCAAAGAATGGTACAGGAATAACAAAGAAAGAAGATATGTTCACGTCGACCTGATCAACAAGGACACCTTAGTGAAGAAGGAGCCGCGTATGTTGGCGAAAATCATGGCATTGAAGTTGGATTTCATCTTCCGCGATATGGGAGAACGTAATCTTGATTTGACAAGAGAGTTTTACGCCAACTGGTCACCAAAAACAACAGGCAACGAAGTCAAAATTCGGGGCCAAGTGTTACAGCTCAACGCGGACTGGATAAACTCTTTTCTTGGCTTACCTTCGGTCGACCCAACACCATTCAAAGAGCTGTACAGCAGGCCTCCTTATAGAGAAATTAGACACACACTTTGTGGAAGTAGATTGATGGCAAGGTGGGGCAGACATAAAGACACATGACGACACAACACCTTCCCCTATGCTTCACTGAATAGGGAAGCAAGAATCTGGATGTGTATTGTCAACTCATGCCTTATTCCTGAGACTCAATACACCAAGATATCAAGAGATAGAGTGTGTTTGGTCTATTCTTTGATGACGAATGTCCCTATCAACTTTGGGGCAATCATTCACTCTACCATGAGGAAGGCCAGACTCCACAAAAGGTCCCTCTTCACATTTGGAAATCTATTGACAGCAATCTTGCGGAAGGAGGATATCGAAGAGGAACCAGCTGACCACAAACTCCCACATAACCCAAAGAAGGTTGACCTTACTAAGGTCAACACATGCATGCACGGGAGATGTGTGGAGTGGGCGTATACTTTGAGGAACCTCTAGATGATGATGTGCCGACTGATGATGATTGACGCTTGCCAGACTCTGACGAGGAGGAGAACTCTGACGACGACTCTTATGATGATTCCGACGAAGGGGGTATGACCCCCGACATTGAGGAAGAGTCCGACTAACCATGTTCCTCGTATTTATTTTCCATTGAGGGCAGTGTCCCTTTTAAGTGTGGGGTGACGGTATCGTATGCTATACTTCTCTATCGCATCTATGTTTGTTTATTTTGTTGTTTTTTTCGTGTTTTAGTTTTTTTGTTTTTGTTGTTTTTTCTAGCTTCGCATGAAATTATTTTGATAGGCAGCATGAGATTATAACAAGAGTATGTGCTACAATTGTGACTATTGAGACGTTTAGGCTCTAGTTGTGACTCATTATGTGATATTGTGTGGTTCAATTCCTTCACTTGTTGGGTCGAGAGTCTATATTACTTCTAAGCAAGTCGACCATGTGCCTTGTGTGTGTGAGATAATCGTATATTCTATGTGTGTGGCTGATGCTAGAACTTGCCTAGTATGTATGCAAAGCAAAAATAAGGAGTGTAAGTTTAGGATATGATTTAGGCATTTCTTTGGCAACCTATATTTGTTTACCTTCAGTTTTACCTACCCATGGACATCATCCTAGTTAAACCCTTTTGAGCCTTTAGCCTATTTTCTTTGACAACCTTGTATGTAAGCCTAATCCATTTTTTTCAAGACCGTAATTTGATCCAAACTCCTAAGTGCTTTAAAGTGAAAAAGTCATGTGACAACATAAGAGGAAATTGGGTGAGTATGATGCTATAAATTGTAACGGTGCTTGAATGTGTTATGAAAAAGAAAGTGCTATCATAAGAGGTATGTTGTGAAAAGAAAAAGGAAAAGAAAGATGAAAAGCGAGTTGTGCTTAAAATTGAAAAACAAAAGAGGAGAACAAGGGCGGTAGAATAAAATAAAGAAAGGTTGAAAGAAAAAAAAGTGTCAATGATACAAAGTGATGTATTAAAGCGCTTAGGAACTTAGTCACTATTCCTGGCCAAAATAGTCCTACCCGTCCCTTAGCCTACATTACAACCATCAAAAGACCTACTTGATCCTAAGCTTAGCATTCTGACATTTAGTAGAGTATTACATTAAGGGCAAGCCTATGGTCATCAGTTGCTACATATGAATTCTTTGTGAGAGTGAGAGCAAGGACATTTTGATACCCATGTTTGAAAAATATGCTATACTTGTGAGTGATTATGGGTACTATAGTGTGAGACACACATGGTTGATGAGTTTTGGGTAGTTATATATGATTCCTTGTACCTTAACGTTTGCATGCAAGTTGATCACCATCACGAGTCTATGCTAGAGGTTAAATTGTTTCTACCTATAATCGAAAAGCTACTCTTTGTTGATAATTGTTGTGCTTGTCTTGACAAATGTTTTGTGTTGTTACTGTGAAACCCTAAGTTGATGTTTAGAAGGACATGGTATTTCGTTCGAGGACGAACAAAGCTTCAAGTGTGGGGTGTTGATGATAGGTGAATTTACACGCCTATATCAATATATTTTGCCCATATTTTAGCCTAGTTTTGAGAACAAAGTATATATTTCATGCACTTTTAGTCCTTTTTCCTGTAAATGAGCTAACGAACATGATTAGAAAAGTTTCAGGTATAAATGATGCAGAATTCAGCATTTTATGGCTTACTTGACGCAAAAGAAAGCTCACGAAGGAAGGGAAGGGAGTTTACACGCCTAAGGACCAAAACTGCTGCATGGAAAATCTGTCTCGGGCTAAAATAGCATTTCTGAAGACTTTGGGGATTTGCAGTAACTTAGTTGGATTTGGACAATGATACATTAACCTAGTACAATTGGGTTATGTATTTCATTAGTTTATTTGGATTATGATAATGTTACATTAACCTAGTACAATTGGGTTAAGTATTACATTAGCCTAGTAGGATTTGGTTAGATATTTTATTTATCTAGTAGGATTAGGATATGGGTATTATAAATACCCTATCATGCTAGAGATTTTGAAGAATCGGGGAGACCACAATACTTTCTTCCATCCCTCTCATCTTCCACTACAAACAATTCTACAACTCTTCTAATCTTTCCATTAATTCTATTTTTCTTCTTCTACTCTTCTATTCTTAAATTCCACAACAAGAGAATCGTTACTTTGCCTAGGAATTCACGCCTCACGCCTACCACCTAAGCTACACGAAATTACTCAATCTTGTGGTATAACAACAATGTCAATCGTGATCTCCTTCGCATTCATGGGTAACTAAACTTCTCTGTTGGGGTTATGGAAGCCGTATGAGATACTATCTATTGCTGTGAGGTTGTGAGTTCGCGACACGTATACTGCTTATATCATTATTCTCTTCATCTTAGTCTACATTCTTTGTGGTTGCAAACGCAAGAATACGCCAGTATAATATTTAACTTGTTCGAAAGAAAGGTTATTTGTCTGGAAAAGAGATAATGTCAAGGTAGTAGGGTCACCCCCTAAAATTCCCTACTAAAAAGCTAGTGTCGTAACTGGACTAACCTCTTGGAGAATTCGTACCGTTAGACACGCTTTAAGCTCGAAAGAGTTAAAGTGAAATAATCCTCGAATAGGTCGAAAGATGCCTGGATTTACCATCGAATACAATTCTCTATAAGCAGTTGTATGTCAGAATTCTACACACTCATAGCCAATAGAGACGTATACCTCAGAAGGTGGACATAACCCCAACGCCTCAATTCTCATTGTTTACAGCTTACGTAACAATATTTCTCTTTTACTTTGCTATTTTCATCTTTTATTTAATTGTTTTGATGACACATTACAATCCCCCCTTTTTACGAGACTTGCACCAAAAGTTTAGTAATTTTTCTTACTTGTTGGCCAAGCTATTCCCTGTGGGATCGACACCCAACTTGTGAGATTGAGCGTTATCAGTGAGCTTTCAGAGCCAGAGTTTACCTTTCCTCCTACTATTTTGGGCAATCTTTGCATTCGAGACTACTTGTATATTGACATTATTCAGTACTCATCTTTTGAATTTAGTGGCTCCTATACCGACCTTACTAGGTCATGTGATACTCTTTTGTACACATTCCTCAATCTCTACTTTTATTTAGTATCTTGCACTTATATTTACCCATTTACAGTCGTGTTGAATGCTTCATTTTTTATATTAATTATGCCATCCACCAATTAGTCTATTACTTGCATTCTGAGAAATGATTTAGCTTACCTACCGACAATGCCCAAGAGCACATGCAAGTGTATGTGGTCTTATAAAGTAGTAAAGTGGCCTGATGAAAGCCAAGTATCGATCCAACAGAGACTTGATTCTGTAACGATTTGATTTCAGTTCACAATTTATATTTAATTGATGTGAGAGTAACAAAAATAGAGTTTGTAGATTTGTAAACTAAAGTAAACAATGCGTAAAGTAAAGATCTTGAGACAACCAATAAGAAAAAATCCAGGGTTGAAGCACTTTGAATAATCGTACTATATATTGAACTTCGTTCGTTAACTTGGTTATCTTTGTTGTTGATTCGTAGGGTTAATTGCATGATTATGGTTTCACAATCTCTAATACTCTACCTAAGTTGAACCTTACAACTACATCGTTGAGAGGGGATGTAATAGTTCACTTAAGTTCTTTACAGATATCATCCTACATATAAATCAAGTAAGGCATTTAAGTGTCCTAGATACTAATTTGAATTCCTTATTACATAAAAGAATACAAACCAAACGTTTCTCATTCCCATGTTCTATATCTCTATTTCCTCTTCCGAGTTCACAAAGTTGACAATAGATGTATTCTAAGGGTCGTAAATCCTTAAAATAGCTATAAAAAGAATACAAAAATAACCAATAATGATAATCAAATCAAACGAACTTAATTCAAAACAATAATACTTATGTTCTTGGCTTCAACCTCGGAAAGAGGGCGTTTAGCCACACATAGTCATAATCGCAATCAAAAAGTTGTAATTAACGACTAAAAATCTGAATGAACTAAATAAAAATAATAAAAACCTATATAAGACGTTGTAGCATCCCCTTGATCTCCAAAGATATGTAGAAACGTGATACAACATGTATTTATAGAATAAGAGTAAGTCTAGTCCGTATTGGATTCTAATTCAGCAATTTTGTGAGACCGGGAATTGGTGCGGTGCCACCTCAAGTTGAGTCCCACTCCATGTGGGGAGCCTCCCTGGATAGAGTACCAATCTAGGAAAGGTTGAGACCTTCTTATATCCCCGCTCCAACTGGGGCGTCGCCTCAATATCGCCCTGAGCCATTGGAATTTATTCTCCAAATTTTGGTTAAGTGTTGGTCCTCCAATCTTTCATCCCTTGACTTGGGGTGTATTTCCCATGGATTTCAAGACTTTTCAACATCAAAATATCATCATATTCAGCTCCCAAATCTTCCTACACAATCACACACCATAAATTAAGAGACAATCACAACGCAATACCCATAACGATGAATAAAAACAAGAGCCAAAACTAGTTAGTTCATGTTAGTCTTCAACTTATTGTTCTATCTGTAAACTCAATCAAATTGAACTTTGATAGCTACCAACAAGTTATTATACTTATCAAACAAAATAGAATCCCATGGGATCAACTAGACAAGAATCTAGCTCAAGCTAGTAATGTTAGTTTCCACGATTGAACTCTAAATGACTCTTTGAAGTACCAGCTTGTTTGGAATTCACTTTGAACATTGTAAACACATGCTTTAATACTTTGATACACATTTATCTCATTATCAACCTACATAGAATATGAATCATACTAAAAAAGGGCTAAAAAGACTCAAATAGTGACACTAGAATGCATAAATACACTCAACATCACCACCCCACACTTAAAGCCTTGTTCGTCCTCGAACAACTCATAACTATAATCATCTTCAATTAAGGTGACTCTACATTCTACGACGTGTGAGACACTCAAGCTAGTACTACAATGACTACATATAATGCAAGTTACTCCATTAAGCATGCTATTTACACAATTGATAGCTCATGGACACTACTCCAAAACATCCTAGCCTCAAGAATGGACTCACATAGTTGGAAAACTCATGATTATTGCTCAATAAAGTACATCACCCACATTCATCAAACATATACCCCTCACAACAAGAGAGTTACCCATAATCACTTACATAAAAGAATTTAGTAACATAATGAGTAAAAGAATCAAATTATGCTCACTCTCACAAAGAATTCACAAGTTACACATAATGAACCATAGGCTTGACATTAGTGTAATGATCCACTAATATTAGAATGATGAACTTAGGATCAATTAGTTCTTTTCTGGGTGTAATGTAGGCTAAGGGACTGGTAGAAACTATTTAGGAATAGTGACTAACCTCTATAAGAGCTTTAATACACTACATTATACATTTAAAACCAATCTCCAACAACCAAATTACACTTTTTCATCCACCCATATCTCTTGCTTTAGCCCCATCTCTTTAAAGCATTTTCACAAACGCTTGGTGGGCATATAGTTTATTACCACATGAATTAATTTTTCTCTTTTTTCACAACCATAACAATATTTATAGAATAAATTACATCACATCCATCCACCATACATCAATTATCAATACCAATAACTATTACATTGGGGCATCAAATTCACCTTTTCCCTTTTATTTCACAAACTCCTTACGCAATTAATTTTTTATTAAAGCGCCAAGAAGGTTTTTCGATAAAATTATGGTATATCAAAGAGGTATTAGGCTACTTATGAGGTTTCCAAATAAAAATCTAAAGATTCAATGGGGTTTAACTAGGATTAAGCACAAAGGGTAGGACAAATAGAAGATATAAAACAAGGCTATCAAAGAAATGTCTATATCATCTCCTAAATTCATATTCTTTATTTTAATTCACACACACACACATAAGGCAAGTTCTAAACATCAAATTTAACAAGGAATATAAAAATACATCAGACGCACATGGTACATGCTCAACTCAATAGGATGATCATAGACTCCTAACCAAACAATAACATAAATTCAAAATTAAGCCATCAAGTACAAGAGTCACAAAAATGAGCCTAAGAGTTTCAAAAATATAAATTAATTCAATCAACATTCTTTTACAAAAAACCCACTTTCACCATATAGTTAAAAATAGCACCAACACGAATATCTTACACAAAAGTTTTTTAAATTGAGCCAAAATTTGGGAATTTCCCCATCCCATACTTAAAAATCTACTTTGTCCTCAAAGTGAATTTAAAGGTAAGAGATAGAAATACTCCTTGAGTCCTCTAGGCTTAGCTAGTAGCATTTTTACATATAAAGGAGGTCTGTGAAACCCCGCACTCAGCCTTTACCATGCTCCTTAGGTCAAGTTTATGGTACTCATACTTTCCATCAACCTATGACTCAACCAAAAATAAAAACTTCATGAAGTAAAAACTAAAAACTAAAAAGAAAACATACCTAATTAACTTAGGTTACCTCCCAAGCAGTGCCTAATTTAGTGTCGTGGCACAACCCAACTCAACTCAACCATACTCCTTCCTTTTTTTTCTCACACTTGGTCTCCATCTTATTATTCTCTTAACCCCTCTTGGGTGAAAATTTTCAAGAGCAACATGTTTTTCAAATTTATCCTTTTAAGGCTCATCAACTTCTATCATGTTAGGCTTAGGCGGTAGAAGATTAGGCTGCTCAATCAGGTAGTTTGAAGAGGTATTTGGTGGATTAACTACCCCACACTTTTCCCCTTCAATCACATTGATCATGCATAAATCTTTATATTGAGATATTATATTAGGTGTTTTATAAACATCAAATACAACCTCTTCATCCTCTACCCTCATTTTGAACATGCCTTCTTTAACATCAATTAAAGCCCCTCCAGTTGCTAAGAATGGATGCCCCAAGATGATTGATACCTATTTGTCTGCCTCAAAATCAAGAACAAAAAAGTCAGTAGGTATAGTGAATTTACCGACCTTTATGAGGAAATCCTCTATTACCCCTTCCAGATATGTCATGAACCCATCTACAAGCTGTAAAACCACGATGGTCGATCTAGGCTCTCCCAATCCTAATGTTTTAAACAACGATAAGGGTATCACATTTATGCTTGCCCCTAAGTCACTCAGTGCATGAAATGCTTTACTCCCAATTTGAATAGGAAGAGCAAACTTCCCCTGATCTCTCAATTTCATAGGGATTTTATGTATCATCACAGCGCTACACTCTTCATGAGTGTTATCACTGCCACATCCTATAATTTCACCTTATTAGAAACAACATCCCTCAAGTACTTTTCTTACTTGGGCATACTCTGCAAAAATATCTAACAAAGGTAAGTTAATATGAAGTTCCCTGAATGTGTCAAAGAACTTTCTGAACATGGCATCCTCCTTCGCTTTCATATACTTCTGTGGGAAGGGTAGTGGCGGCATCTTCTTGTTTTCTTCTGCATCAACTTTCTCTTTCAAGTATTCAGACTTTCTTGATTTTTCAACAACTTTTTCATTTACCTATTGGGGAGTCAAATCTACATCTACCTCTGTAGTTACCTTTAGACATTCTCCTTGAAGCTCTTTAACAGTTGTCAAGGTGATTACCATAACCTTCTTTGGATTTTATGTATCTTTTGGCAAACCACCTTGTGGTCTAGTATTCATTGTTTGTGATAATTGCCCCAACTGCAACTCTAAAATTCTTGTGGCCGCTTGCTAATTTTTCATGTCTGTAGTCAACTATGCTTGATTAGCTAAAAGTTTCTTCAACATCTCTTCCATGTTGCTAGTTGAATGATTAGTTTTGGCCGGTGCTGAATTGGCTATTTTTGTGCATTCCATGGTTGAGTCTGCCGCTTTATGTTGTAGGAATTACCATAATTTGGTCTTTATGCATTGCCCATATACATTACTGATTCTGGATTTGAAGCACAATGGTCATAGAATGGCCACTATTTCTGCATATCTCACACCAACCACTAGTTTGCTGAACTGCATTGACTGTTGCTATAGTATCGAGAGATCCTAATTTCAGGCTGCTAAACTAAGTATTTATCATATTTTGCAATGCCGCAACCTGGGATGATAATATCATAAACTAGTCCACCTCTAGTACACCTGTAGTTTTTTTTGAAACACTTTTAGCATCTGAATGTCATTTAGGATTTCCTTGTGCTATACAATTCAATAATGTGTACAGCTCATCATAAGTCAATTCAAGTGCTTGACCACCTGCGGCTGAACCTAATAATATCTTCGTATTATGATCAAGTGCTTCTACAAAAGTGTGAGAAAGTACCTCATTAAATTATTGGTGATGTGGATAATCCTGAAGTAGAGTCTTGAAGCATTCCCAAGCATAATAAAGATTCTCATCTGGATTTTGCTTAAAACTCATTATCTCACTGTGAAGTCTTGCAGTCTTGCCAGATGGAAAAAATCTGATGAGGAATTTTCTGGCTAAGCCATCCCATGATGTGATTGAATTAGCTAGATACGCATTCAACCACCTTTTTGCTTTCCCTAATAGTGAATGGGGAAAAAGTGTCATCCTCACATAATCTATATTCACCTCAGTTGGAATGAATGTATCAGTAAGCTCAATAAAATTCTGCAAGTGGACTTGTGGATCCTGGTGAAAAAGACCTGCAAACTATCCACTGCTAATGAGAAGCTGCACCATCTTGTGCTTTAACTCGAAATTCCCCCAACAGCTGGTCTCTGAATTGGGGAAGTCAAGTTTATCGAATGTGGGACTTCCACTTCCCTAACTGTCCTATGAGATTCTTGTTGTTCAGCCATTGGAGCAGTATTCCTCTTGATCTTTTTGGATTTGAGGAATTTTGGGGAGAAGGATTACATCTCTCCTGCATTGGTGAAAGTCTGGCTTGGGTTCGAGGGTTAGTTCTACTAACTCTTGATCCTTTGCCAGCTTATCAACCTAAAAACTTGTTTCCCATAGTAACAAAACCAAGACCAAGAGTAAAAATACCAAATAATTCTAAAAGTAAAACAAAAATAAACAATTGCCAAATTTCAAGTCCCCGGCAACGACGCCAAAAACTTGACAGCATCCAAGCACACACGCAAGTATACGTGGTTTTATTTAGTAGTAAAGTGGCCTAATGAAAGCAAAGTGTTGATCCCACAGAGACTTGATTTGGAAATGATTCAATTTCAGTTCACTATTTAGATTCAATTGATGTGACGGTAACCAAAATAGAGTTTGTAGATTTGTAAACTAAAGTAAACAATGCGTAAAGTAAAGATCTTGAGACAATCAATAAGAGAAAACCCAGGGTTGAAGCACTTTAAACAATCGTACTATGTATCGAACTTCGTTAATTAACTTTCTTATCTTAGTTGTTGATTCGTAGGGTTAATTGCATGATTATGGTTTCCCAACCTCTAATCCTCTACCTAAGTTGAACCTTACAACTACATCGCTGAGCGGGGATGTAATAGTTCACTTAAGTTTTTTACAGATATCATACTACATATGAATCAAGTAAGGCATCTAAGTACAACCCTGTCCTAGATACCAATTTGAATTCCTTATTTCATAAAAGAATACAAACCATACTTTGCTTATTCTCATGTTCTATCTCCCTATTCCCTCTCTCGAGTTCACAAGGTTGACAATAGATATATTCTAACGGTGCGAATCCTTAAAATAGTTATAACAAGAATTAAAAAACCAATAATGATAATCAAATCAAACTACATTAATTCAAAACAATAATACTCATGTTCTTGACTTCAACCCCGGAAAGAGGGTGTTTAGCCACATATAGTCATAATCGCAATCACAAAGTTGAACAACTAAAAACATTAATGAACTAAATAAAAATAATAAAAACCTAAAGAATAAGTTGTAGAAGCCCTTTTATCTCCAAAATATGTCCAAAGATATGTAAAACCGTGATACAACAAGTATTTATAGTATAGGAGTAAGTCAAGTCCGTTTTGGATTCGAATTCAGCAATTTTGTGAGCCCGGGAATAGGTGGGGTGCCACCTCAGGTTGAGCCTGACTCTAGGTGGGGCAACGCTCTAGATAGAGCGCTTCTCTAGAAAAGTCTGAGATCTTCTTATAGCCTCGCTCCAATTGGGGAATCCCCTCAATATCGCCCTGAGCCACTGGAATTTGTTCTCTGAATTTTGGTTAAGTGTTGGTCCTCCAATATTTCATCCTTGAACTTGGGGTGTTTTTCCTATGGATTTTCAAGAATTTTAAACATCAAAATATAATCATATTCAGATCCCAAATATTCCTACACAATCATACACCACAAATTAAGAGACAATCACAACACAATACCCATAACGATGAATCAAAACAAGAGCCAAAACTAGTTAGTTCATTTTAATCTTCAACTTATTGTTCCAGTTGTACACTTAATCAAATTGAAATTTTCTCACTACAAAAAAGTTATTCTACAAATCAAACACAATAGAATCCCACGGGATCAACTAGACAAGAATCTAGCTCAAGCTAGTAATGCTAGTTTCCACGATTGAACTCTAAATGACTCTTTGAAGTACCAACTTGTTTGGAATTCAATTTGAACATTGTAAACACATTATTTAACACTTTAATACACATTTATATTATTATCAACCCATATATCATATGAATTATCCTCAAAACAAGGCTAAAAAGACTAGAATAGTGACACTAGAATGCATAAATACACCGAACATCACCTACTGGTGGGTTAAAGTAGGTGTCATCATGACACGAGAAATTAGTTCATGACAAATTAGAATTAGAGCCTAGGTTCACTAGTATTGTTGGTACAAGAGCACATATTTAGTAGAGTCTAGCGGATCAAAACGATCAGGTCCTTTTCTCATCATCGGTAGGTAATAGGACAATAATATGAGAACTTCATGTTCTTTATTCTGATCATGCATCGAGTATATATTGGTTTTAAAATATTCATATTATTTCACTCTTTTGCAGATGGCCAGGGCACAAGCTGCCACAATTGGAGACAAAGACCCCGAGTCCGTGGTTTGGGCTCATGTTAGAGGTCATGGCTTACCGAGGGGTTGAGGTCAGGAGAGAAATGAATCTCTAACTAAGGGTTAGGATAGGGAGCCTTCATAAGATCTTTTTATTGCTCCCAATCTAGATATCCTACTACCTCAGCCATTGGTGGGCCGGGGGAAGCCCAGGCTCAACAGAGGTTTATTTCTTCTTTATTGATCAGAGATGCCTTATTTAAGTTATTAGGATTAGTTGGTGGTGCACCATTTTATGGTGCTCATTCTAATGATCAGATTCGTATGGATATAGGGGCTCAACTTGTATCTACAACTCAAGAGTTGAGGTCCCTTAAGAACTGACATTTTCTTATTTAGTAGCCTCCCGACTGTAATACCCCATATTAGTATTAGCTTAGTTCAGCCCATAGTACATGTATAAGAGGCTCAGCTCCTGAAAATTTATCTAAGTGTTGGGGACTTAGTTTATGTTTTGGCCTCACAAACTTGATGATTTTTAAAGTGACCTTCCTGACCCTGAGATGTAAGTTTTTGTGTAGATTCATGTTCATGGGTGTAAGTAGTATGTCTCGAGTAAGTTTTGGATTTTTTGGATGAAGTTTGGACCACGTTTGGATTTCCAAATTAGCAACTCACCTCGATTGAACTACGTTGCAGTGAGTATAGAGATTGAGGGGTCACCGCATCACGGTGAAGCTCTAACCGACAATTGTCATATTCTAGAAAGTCACCGCGATTACACCACTTCATGGTGGAAATTGCAATGTCGGCCTTGGCGTAGTGAGGTGAAGGCTTAATCCGCGTTTTGGGTATGAATTTAAATTTCCAAGGGTAGTCTGGTATTTTCCCATGGCCCCAATACATAAAAACACTGGATTTATCATTAATTAAGGCATTATATACCCTATTTTCACATTTCCTCTCAAAATAAACCCCAGACATCACCTAAATTCACCAAGTTCACCATTATTTCTTAAAGGAAACCCAAGAATTCAAGCTTCTCTAACCATAAAAATCAAGAACGTCAAGTCTCTTGCAAGATTAAAACTTTAAGGTATGTTAAATGTTCATCTATCGGTCCTTTTCACCTATGGAGTCCAAGAACCCAATTTCAAGTTTAAGATATGATTTTTACATGTTATTATGAATTTTACCCATGAATTCCCATAAATTTTGATTTTATTCCATGTTTACAAGTAATCGTTGTTGTTATTAAACCCTACACATTTGAATGGTGCTTGTTCATTGATTTAAGCCTTGCTTGGTGATTTTAGTATTGAAACCATCTATCTTTACTTGTTAAAACTATCCCCATATTTAAATCATGAATTACAAGTGTTTGATGAAATGCCCAAGAGATGAATTTTGAGCAATGACTATTTATTATGCTTTTGAAGCTTTAATATGCTTTAATTGTTAGTGTTATCGAGTCCTAGGGGTTATGAATACCCGAAACTTAGTTGTTTACTCAGTCTTACTACATTCAGAATAGTTTTCAGACATATATTATTATTATTGTTTGTTCAGTTAGTTATCTTATCAGTCAAATTTAGATCAGTTCAGTATTCCGAGTTAGTTTAGTTAGAAGTAGGATTTATCACCAAGCGAACCCAGGGATGGGGCTCACCTACAAGTTGAGAGTGCGACCATTAGTAGAAATCCTTGCATTCCAAAACTACATAGCCAACATATGTTAGAGATGTTAACCAGTCAGTTGAGGATTGAAACATATCTCACCAGAGAACCTGCCAGTAGAGGGTGACTCTTTAGTCCTTCGGGACTTCTTTTTAGTGGATCCAAAAAGCCAGTGTTAGTACCCGTGGTACAGTAATGACACCCTTCTAGCTGGGGTTACAGGTTGGACCCCAATTAACTCTTATTTGGGCATGTTGGTTAGATGATAGCTCCCACAGTCTCAATTCAGTATTCAGTTTAGAGTTTAGTTTTCAAGCTTTCTTGACCATGTAATACAATTATTAGTTGTTCATTATCAGTATTTCAGTTTATAGACTATCCTAGTATCATGTCATATGCTTGGTCATTAATTCTCAGATTTTACAGCTTCCTTGCATACTATACATCAGTTATCTCATGTTACTTATTCAGTCAGTATTATTCATGCATATGAACCATACACATCATCCTAGCCTTATTTAACATACCCGTACATTTAAAGTACTGATCACATACTTATTTTTTGGGCTAGGATGTATCATATCATGAGTTCAGATGCTCAAGTTTCTGACTGCACTTAGACATTTCAGTGTATCAGCAATAGTAACAATGGTGAGTCCTCATATTTCAAGGATCTTTTATGTTTATTTCAGTGTTTAGTTCAGTTGTTTTGCCAGTCGAATTTAGTTGGGGACTTGTCTCATCAACTCCACATTCAGTCAGTTTAGAGAATTTTAGACTAGTACAGACAAATAATTTAGTTTTCAGTCGCTATTATTAGTTGTTTTATCAGTATTGACAGTATGTTTCAGACATTTTAAACTATGATTCAGTATTGAATTTCATTTTATAAAACCTTATGGCATTTCTAATTAAATTCCGTACATGTTCTTTGTTATTTTATTCAGTGTTCACTACAGGTACCAATATAAGTTAGTTTGTGATCCTTCGAGGCTGTAAGCACCGTGTGGCACCCAGGGTGTACTCTCGGGGAATTAAAAACTTGGTATCAGATCCTAAGATTTTAAAATGTCCTAGGGAGTCTGAAATCCACGTTGAGTAAAGTCTTGTGCATGGTTGTAAAGCGCACCACACTTATGAACAAGAAGCTACAACACATTTTAGGAAAAAAATTTCCATTCTTTTAGTATTCATGTCATGAGAATGAGCATGAGCTCAACCTAAACTCTCTTTCTAATTCAATCTTCCTTGTATTTACAGAACATGCCTCCCAAAAAGAATAACGAAAAAAGAAATGGGAATCAGCCCCACCTCCGCCTATTTCAGAAGTTCCCCTGAACGAGCCTATCTCTCATGCCAAATTCAGAGCTACTTTCACTAATTTAGCTCATTAATTAGAATCCCATAATAATCAGTCAACTACCATACCAACCGTTCCAGTGGCTAATACTACCGCAGCTAGGATTTGGGACTTCACCCAAATAAACCCTCCTCTATTTTGGGGATCTAAGTCTGATGAGGATCCACAGGAGTTCCTCGAATTGGTTCAGAAGGAAAATAATATTATTGGTGTGAATTATAGTGAGAGTGTAGAGTTGGGTGCTTACCAATTGCAGTATGTTGCTTACACCTAGTATAAGTAGTGGAAGGAAGATAGAGTGGCAGAGTAGGGCCCGTTGAATGGAAAGAGTTTGAGATGGCCTTTTTAGATAGGTTATTTCCCTTGGATTTAAGGTAAGATAAGGTGTAGGAGTTCATTAATTTAAGGTATGAAAACATGAGCATAAATGAGTATTCTCTTAAGTTTAGTCGGCTAGCCAGATATACTCCTAATGTGGTATCTGATGACAAGTCTTGGATGAGTAAGTTGTCTCTGGTGTAGCTGATAGCATGGTCAAGGAGTGAAGGACCACGATGTTGATTAATTATATAGACTTGTCTAGTTTAATGGTCCATGCTCAACCGATTAAGGAGCAGAAGTTTAAGGAAAAAGAGAGGGAGAATAAGAGGGCAAGAATGGGTAGCTTTAATTTTTCTCAAATGAAGTAAGAGGATGGTAACTGTCCTTAATTCCATCATAAATATTTAGCCCCATCTCCATCTTCAGCTAGTGCACCAACGCCAAAGTTCAGAAATGATAATCAGGATAGGGTGCCAGGCCCTAAGCCCTAAAAAAGTGTGAACAGTGGTCGCAAAAATCCTCTTTGCTAGAAGTGAAGTAGACACCATCAGGGTGTGTGTAGAGATGGTAGTGATGTATACTTTGGGTATGTCAAGCTAGGGCATAGGATTAGGGATTGACCACAGAGTGGTCAGCAGGGTCAGTCCAGTCGTATCCCAGTTCCATCTGGTCGCCCGACTCAGCAAGGTGCCGCTTCCAGTGCCTCCAGTGGCCGTGCCCAAATAGATTATATGCACTTCAGTCCCAACAGGATCAGAAAAGTTCTCCTGATATGGTTACTGGTATGTTACAGGTCTTTCATTTAAATGTTTATGCTTTGTTAGACCCCAGAGCTTCTCTTTCTTTTATAACTCTCTACATAGCTATTAATTTTAGTATTAGTCTTGAGAATTTAGTAGAACCCTTCTCAGTGTCTTCCCCACTAGATTTCTCTATCATAGCCCAAAGGGTATACACGAACTATCTGGTTACAATGTTTCAGAAAGTTACATTAGTAGACATTGTAGAACTAGAAATGGCGGATTTTTCTGTCATTCTCGGCACGGATTGGATCCACTCATGCTATGCTTCAGTTGATTCTAGAAACATAGTTGTTCATTTTTAGTTTCCAAATAAACCAGTACTTGAATGGAGGAGTAGTACTTCATCACTTAGGGGTCAGCTTGTTTCTTATCTTAGAGCTTGGACAATGATATCCAATGGGAGTGTCTACCATCTTGTTTAAGTTAAAGACTTTCATTCCAAGACTTCTAGTCTTGAGTTAGTTTCAGTAGTGAGAAAATTCCCAGATGTGTTCCCTAAAGATCTTCCTGGAGTCCCCTTCCCCTCCCAAAAAGAAAATTGACTTCAGAATAGACCTTCATCCAGATACTCAGCCTATCTCTATTCCTCCCTATAGAATGTCTCCAACAGAGCATAAAGAATTTAAAGAATAGTTGAAAGACCTTTTAGATAAGGGATTCATTAGGCACTGTATTTCCCCATGAGGCGCTCCAATCTTCTTTGTGTGTAAGAAAAATGGTTCTCTCAGAATGTGCATAGATAACCATTAGATGAATAAAGTCACTATCAAGAATAAGTATCCACTCGTAAGAATCGATGATTTGTTTGACTAACTTCAGGGTGTCAGTTATTTCTCTAAGATAGACCTCAAATCCAGCTATCATCGGCTCAGAGTCAGAGAATGTGACATTTCAAAAATAGTTTTTAGAACTTGGTATGGTCACTTTAAATTCCTTGTCATGTCCTTTGGTCTAACAAATGACCTAGCAGCTTTCATGGACTTGATGAATAGAGTGTTTAAGCAGTACTTGGACATTCTTGTCATAATCTTTATTGATGATATTCATTTCTATTCCTTAATGAAAATGATCATGCAGACCACCTCAGAATAGTATTGTAGACTCTTAAAGCCCATCAATTGTTCGCCAAATTCAGTAAGTGCAAATTTTGACTAAGATCAGTAGCTTTTCTTAGTCATATTATTTTCAGTGATGGCATTAGAGTTGACCCTCAAAAGAATGAAGTAGTGGGAAATTGGTCCAGGCCCATTTCTCTATTAGACATCAGGAGTTTCTTATGTTCAGTTGGCTATTATAAACGGTTAGTTGAAAGAGTTAGTCAAATAAAAAAGTAGAGGTTTTCTCCCAAGGGGGAGATAGTGTGTTGCATTGCCAGGGTAGACTGTGTGTGCTGTGTGTAGATGGTTTGAGATAGTGGATTCTCATAGAAGAGCATGATACACATTACTTTATTCATCCAGGAACTACTAAGATGTATCATAATTTTTGGGAAATCTATTAGTGGATCGGTATGAAGAGAGATATTGCAGAGTTTGTAGCCAAGTGTGCTAATTTCTAACAGGTTAAGGTTGAGCACCAAAAGCCTAGTGTTATTGTATAGGAATTCAGTATTCCCACTTAGAAGTGGGAAGAGGTGAACATAGACTTTCTGACGGGTTTGCCTCGTACTCGTTGTCAACATAATTCGATTTGGGTTATTATGGACAGGATGACCAAGTCAGCTCATTTCTTATCAGGCCATACTTCTTATTGAGATGAGGAATATGCCAAGCTCTATATTAAAGAGTTGGTTAGATTTTAAGGAGTCCTATTGTCCATCTTTTCAGATAGAGGTACTCAATTTACCTCTCATTTTTGGAAGTCTTTTTAGAAGGATCTTGGTACCCAAATTTTTCTCAGTACAACCTTTCACCCTCAGAAATATAGTCAGGCAGAGAGGACCATTCAGACCCAGGAGGACATGTTGAGAGCTTGTGTTATCGACTTTAAGGGCAGTTAGGATGATCACTTGCCATCTATTTAGTTCGCCTACAACAATAACTATCATTCCAGTATTTAGATCTCTCCATTTAAGGATCTATATGGGAGGAGATGTATATCTCCTATTAGTTGGTTTGAGGTAGGTGAGACTACATTGGTAGGGCCAGATTTAGTGTTTGATGCCTTGAGGAAAGTTCAGTTGATCAGGGAGAGGCTTAAGATATCCTAGAGCCGATACAAATCTTATATAGATGTGAGGAGAAAATATCTTGAATTTGAGATTGGTGATTTTGTATATTTGAAAATCTCTCCCATGAAGGGAGTGAAGAGATTTGAAAAAAGGGGAATCTCAATCCTCAATATGTAGGCCCTTTCAGGATCTTGAGTCATTTTGGAAAAGTAGCGTATGAGCTTGAGTTTCCTGCAGATTTGACATTAGTGCATCCAGTGTTCCATGTTTCTTTATTAGAGAAGTGTATTGGTGATCAAGTTGTCGTTGTTCCTTTAGTGAGCTTAGATATTCAGAATGGCCTTTCTTACAAAGAACTCACAGCTGAAATCTTAGATCACCAGATTCGTAAACTAAGGAATAAAGAAGTTCCCTTGGTCAAAGTTCTTTGGAGGAATCATTCAATTGAGGGAGCTACTTTATAAGAAGAAGCAGATATGCAAACCAAGTACCCTCATCTTTTCTCCACGAACTCAAAATCATCTAAAGGTAATAGTTTTCCTTAAATTATTTCTTTTCTATTCTCAGTTCCATCCATGTAATCAGTTTCATGTCATCGCATGCATTCATGAATCAGTTCATTCAGTCACCATGTTTTAGACTCAGTCATGTAATCATTTTTTAAGTTATGCATATTCAGCATGTAATCTCAGTCCCTTAGTATTCTCAGCTTAATCAGTCTCATTCGAGGACGAATATTCTCAAGGGGGAGATATTATAATACCCCGTATTATTCTTAGCTCAGTTCAGCCTATAGTACAGGTATAAGAGGCTCAACACCTGAAAATTTAGCTAAGTGTTGGGGATATTGTTTAATTTGTGGCCTTATAACCTTGATGATTTTTTAAGTGACCTTCCCAACCCTGAGATATAAATTTTTGAGTTGATTCATGTTCAGGGGTGTAAGTAGCATGTCTCGGGTAAGTTTTGGATTTTTCAGATGAGGTTTTGACCACGTTTGGATTTCCAAAATAGTAGCTCACCGCAATTAGACCGCATCGCGGTGAGTATAGTGATGAAGGGGTCACCAAGTCGCGGTGAAGCTCTAAATGACAATTGTTAGATTCTAGCAAGTCACCGCGATTAAACCACGTCATGGTAGAAATCGCGATGGCAACCTTGGTGCGTCGCGGTGAAGGCTTAATTTGCATTCTAGTTACAAATTTAAATTTTTAGGGGCAGTCTGGTCTTTTTCTATGGCCCCAATCAGTAAAAACACGGGCTTTATTATCAGTTAAGGCATTATATGCCCTATTTTCACAATTTCTCTTCAAAATAAATCCTAGCCATTACCCAAATTCATCAAGTTCAACCATGATTTCTTTAAGGAAACTCAAGAATTCAAGCTTCTCCAACCAAGAATAATCAAGAACGTCAATTCTGTTGCAAGATTAAAACCTTAAAGTATGTTAAATCTTAATCTATGGGTCCTTTTCACCTATGGAGTCCAATAACCCAATTTCAAGTTTAAGTTATGATTTTTACATGTTATTATGAATTTTACCCATGAATTCCCACGAATCTCGATTTTATTCGATGTTTACATGAAATCATTGTTATTATTAAGCCCTACATGTTTTGAATGGTGCTTGTTCATCGATTTAAGACTTAATTGGTTATTTTAGTATTGAAACCATACTATCTTTAAATGTTAAAACAATACCAATGTTTAAATCATAAATTACAAGTGTTTGATGAAATGCCCAATAGATGAATTTTTAGCAATGACTATTTATTATGCTTTTGAATATTTGGTATGCTTTTACTATTAATGTTATCAAGTGTTGGGGGTTATGAATACCCAAAACTTAGCTTTTTACTCGGTCTTAGTACCTTCAGAATGGTTTTAAGACATATATTATTATTAATTCAGTCAGTTATCTTATTAGTCAACTTTAGATCAGTTCAGTATTCTGAGCCAGTTCAGTTGGGAGTAGGATTTAACACCGAGCGAACCCAAGAATGGGAGATCACCTTCCAATTGAGGGTGTGACCCTTAGTTGCAGTTCCTTCATTCTAGAACTACGTAGCCAGCGTAAGTTATAGATGTTAACCTGTCAGTTGAGGGTTGATACATATCTTACCAGAGAACCTTCCAGTAGAGCGTAACTCTTTAGTCCTTCAGGAATTTACTTTAATAGATCCACACAACCAGTGTTAGTATTCATGGAATGATACTGACACCCTTCCAACTAGTTTTATAGGTTGGACCCCAATTAACTCTTATTGGGGCATATCAGTTAGGTGATATCTCCCACAGTCTCAGTTCAGTATTCAGTTCAGAGTTCAGTTTTTAGGCTTGCTTGATCATGGCATACAGTAATTAGTTATTCAGTATCAGTATTTCAGTATTTCAGTTTACAGACTATCCTAGTATCATGTTATATTCTTTGTCATCCATTCTCAAATTTTACAACTTCCTCACATACTATACATCAGTTATCTCATGCTATTTGTTCAGTCAGTATTAATCATACATATGAACCATTCACGTTAGCCTAACCTTATTTAGAATACTAGTATATTCAAAGTACTGACCGCACACACGTTTTTTATGCTATGATGTCTCATATCATTGGTTCGGATGCTCAGATTCCCGACAGCACTTAGATATTCCAACACATCAGCAGTGGTGAGTCCTCATATTTTGAGAACCATTAATGTTTATTTCAGTATTTCATTTTAGTTATTTAGTCCGTCGGAGTTTGTTGGGGACTTGTCCCATCAACTCTACATTTAGTCAATTTAGAGGCTTTCAGACTAGTACAGACAAATAGTTTAGTTTTCAGTCACTGTTATTAGTTTTTTATCAGTATTGATAGTCTGTTTCAGATGTTTTAAACTATGATTCAGTATTGACTTTTAGTCGCTAAAACCTTATGGAATTTCCAGTTAACTTCCACACATATTCTTTGGTATTTTATTCAGTGCTCACAGTGGTACTAACATGGGTTATCTTATGGTCCTTCACGACTATAAGCACTATGTGGCACCCAGGGTGTACTCTCGGGGCGTTACAAGTATGTCTATTGAAGAGTATAAGATTTTGGGAAGATTTCTAAGATTGAATCCACTTAGGTTTATAGGGGCTCCGGGTGAGGATGCATTTGGGTTCTTGATTTCTTGTGAGGATAGGATTCGTAATTTAGGCCTAGTTAAGACTTGTGGAGTTGGCTATACAATTTTTCAATTAGACTTGGCAGTTAGACATTGGTGAAAAGGTTATTTTGATTCCAGGACAACTGGATCTCCCCCTTTGACATGGACCTAGTTTAATTAAAGGGTTGAGACTTCCTTGGCGTATGGTTGCTCAGAGTTTGATTATAGTTGACAGGTCTTTTGCTGAAGCTTCTCATAATGCCCATACTATAAAGGAGATGCATCACAAGTTCAAATAGGTAGCAATAAGAGACCACATAACCAGGGTAGTTTTAGTGTGAGCCAGAGTAGCTCATAGTTTAGAGGTAGATGTTCTCAAAGTAGTTACTCTCCGCGTCAGTCTATCAGCCCCAGGGTCATTCTAGTAGGCCCGCTCATGCTGTACTTTAGATTACTGATGGGGGACAGTACAAATTTAGTGATTACCCTAGTCAAAGTAGTAGTAAGTCTTCGAGAGGGACACTTTTTGGTTTTTCTAATTGAGGTGGCTATTTTGTGTCAGATGAATCATTTAGTTAGAGTAGAGTTCCTGGGGCATATTATGATTATGGGGTCATTAACCATTATTCTAGAGAGTGTCCCAAGTTAAGGGAAATTGTGCCTGCAATGTATTAGCTGATTAGTGTAGTGGCACCCCAGTAGAGGTGGTATGCATGACTATAGGATATAATTTATGCTAGAAATATTTCCATGGTTAAGTAAAAAAAAGAGAAAACTTGATTCTTGTGGTAGTAAACTATGTGTCCACTAAGTGTTTGTGAAAATGCTTAAAAGAGATGGGGAATAAACAAAAGGTATGGATGAATGAATAAGTGAAGTATGGTTTTTGTAGAGTTATTTTAAATGTATAATGTAGTGTATTAAAGCTCTTAGAGAGGCTAGTCACTATCCCCAAATAGTTCCTACCCATCCCTTAGCCTACATTACAATCCGAAAAAGACCTATTTGATCCTAAATTCATCATTTTGATAGTAGTGGAGCATTACATTAAGGGAAAGCTTATGGTTCATTGTGTGTAACTTATGAATTCTTTGTGAGAGCGAGAGTAATTTGATTCTTGTACCCATTATTATAAATTGCATTATTGTGAGTGATTATGGGTAACTCTCTTATTGTGAGGGCACATATTTGATGGATGTGGGTGATTTGTTTGATATATTTTATTTCGAAATAAGCATGAGTTTTCCAACTAGTTAAGTCAATTCTTAAGGCTAGGATGTTTTGGAGTAGTGTTCTTGAGCTTTCACTTGTGTATAACATGCTTAGTGTAGTAACTTGCATTATGTGTAGTCATTGTAGTACTAGCTTGAGTGTCTTGAATGTAGTATAAGTGTGGAGTCTCTTCAGATCATGATGATTATAGTTAAGAATTATTCGAGGATGAACAAGGCTTTAAGTGTGGGGTGGTGATGTTGGGTGTATTTATGTATTCTAGCCTATTTAACCTTGTTTTGAGGATGATCATGCGATTAATGTGTTGATAATGATATAAATGTGCATTTAAGTGTCCATGTATGTGTTTACAATGTTTAATGGTGTTCTCACACAAGTTTTGATTCAAATTGATCATTTATGAGTCGTTTGGTAGAGTGTATAAGAATAATTCAAAATATGATGTGTTAGCAATGCTTGTATTAGTAATGCTTGTGTTAGTTATGCTTGTTTTTTTCTTATGCAGTGTTTGATCAGATGTATAAAAACTAACATAAATTAAATAATTTCTTAATTTTTTTTTATTAATATCCTCTATATATATGTTAGATTAGATGTAAAAAAAATTTCGAGGGATAATATTGTCTTTAATCATGTTAATGAATGTATTAGATCCATTGCATTGCTAATACCATGGATTTTGAGGTATTAGTAATACAAACCTTAATACACAATAGTGTATAACTAATGCAAACGTAGGGTGTAAAAGTATACCAAACAAGGTATTAATAACACACATTAAACTAATGCATGCATTAATTTTCACTCTACCAAACAACCCCTAAGAGTTCAACCGAGAAAACTAGTGTTACTAGCTTGATCTAGGTGCTGGTCTAGTCTATTGTGTTGGTTTCTAATGTGTTTTAATGAGTTACTAAGGTTGTTATTGTGTATTTATATGTGAAACAACTTGTTGATAATGTTTAAGGGTCAATTTGATCAAGTCAAGAGTCGAAACAATGAGTTAAAGATCAAAGTGAAATTAGCCTATGCTTATCTCGTGTTTTTAGTTCACCATCTTGAATGTTGTGTTTTTTTGAGCTCTAAATTATTGTGTTTAATGATATAGGATTATTTTTTAATGTATTATTATGATATATTAAGGATATAAGCTTCAAATCAAGTGAAAACAACTCAAAAAGGCTCAGAATGGCTTAACGAAAGCACAATACACAACTTGGACTCAATTTGGACACCTGGAATGTACAGAGAGAGTGTGGGCGTGTGAATAACTCTATGGGAGCGTGATACATACCAAAATACTAATAAGGCACACAAAAACAGTGTAACCTTGTGATGGGGCCGCGTTGCGACCACTACTTAAGTCAAATTGCCCTCGCGAGGCGACCCTATTTCAAATACGGGAAAAAGTGCAAATTTGAATCCTACACGGCTTGGAACTTTTTATTTACTATAAATACATCTTTGTACTAATTATTATTCACCTTTGGATGTCATAGATGATTAAGGAGGCTACCACAACTTCTTTTTAGGGTTCATATCCCTTTAATTTTAGTTTCTTTCATGGTTTGTATCATCAATCCAAGGGATTGGATGATGAATATTTCCATTAAAGGATAAAACTCCCTTTCCGGGGTTAAGGCCAAGATCATCATGAATACTTTCATTTTGAATTAAGTTTGTTGATTTGCTTATCATTATTGGTTTCTTGTTTATTCTTGTTTTATCTATTTTAAGGATTCTTGTTTATACTTTCAAGTGTACGTGGTCTTATCAAGTAGTAAAGTGGCTTCAAGGAAACCCCAGTATCGATCTCTCAGGGACTTGCGTTCACCGACTATCCAATTCTAGTTTAACCAATTTGAGGAAAGTAGCAAATAGAGTTTTAGAATTTTAAATTAAAACTAAACTAAATTAATGTGGAAAAGTAATGACTTAGGACAATCAATGGATAGAAGCCCATAGTTAAGGCTTAAGAACAATCATACTACGTTATTGAACTTATTTAATTAAATCTCTTATCTTGGTTGTTGATTCGTAGGGTTAATCACATGATTATGGTTTGCCAACCTCTAATCCTTTACCTAAGTTGAAACGTACAACTACATTATTTAGCGGGGATGTAATGGTCCACTTAAGTTCTTGAAGCTATCATCCTCCATGTGAATCAAGTAAGACATCTAAATACATCTCTATCCTGGATACTAATGTGAATTTCTTATTTCATGAAGAAACACAAACCATACTTTGCTTATTCCCATGTTCCATCTCTCTATTCCCTCTTCCGAGTTCACAAGGTTGACAATTGATGTATTCTAAGGGTCACAAATCCTTAAAATAGTTAAAACAAGAATAAACAAGCAACCAATAATGATAAGAAAATCAACAAACTTAATTCAAAACAAAAGTATTCATGATCTTGGCCTTAACCCCGGAAAGGGAGTTTTAGCCTTTAATGGAAATATTCATCATCCAATCCCTTGGATTGATGATACAAACCATGAAAGAAACTAAAATTAAAGGGATATTAACCCTAAAAAAAAGTTTTGGTAGCCTCACAAATCCCTCAAGATATACAAAAGTGAATAATAATGAGTACAAGGATGCATTTATAGTAAAGAAAAAGTCCCAAGTCGTGTAGGATTCAAATCTGCACTTTTTCCCGTATTTGAAATAGGGTTGCGTCACGAGGGAAATTTGACTTAAGTAGGGATCCCAAAGCAGACCCATCTCAAGGGTAAACTATTTTGGGTGCCTTATGAGTGTTATGGTTTGTATAAATGTTACATAGAACTTTTCACGCACCTACACTCGTCTTGGACATTCCAGGTGTCCAAATTAAGTCCAAATTGTGTATTGTGCTTTTGTTAAGCCATTCCGAGCCTTTTTGAGTTGTTTACACTTGATTTAAAGCTTATATATCCTTCATATATCATAATAATACATTTAAAAATCATCCTATAGAAAACAACACAACATTCAAGACGGTGAACTAGAAGCACGAGCTAAGCATAGGCTAATTTCACTTTGATCTTTAACTCATTGTTTCAACTGTTGTGTTAATCCAATTGACCCTTAAATATTATCAACAAGTTGTTTCACATATAAATACAAAATAGAAACCTTAGTAACATATTAAAAAACATTAAAACCCAACACAATATACTAGACAAGCACCTAGCTCAAGCTAGTAACACTAGTTTTCTTGGTTGAACTCGTAAATGATCAATTTGAATCAAAACTTTTACGAGAACACCATTAAACATTGTAAACACAAATATGGAAACTTAAATGAACATTTATATCATTATCAACACATTAATCACATGAATCATCCTCAAAACAAGGCTAAACAGGCTACAATAGTAAAGATAGAATGCATAAATACACCCAACATCACCAAGGTTCTAGAGGAGGTCCTTAGGAAGGTAATGCACCGTGTTAGTGATTTCTTAGGAATATTTATCTTTGTCATTGCTTGTGTCTACTATAGTGGGTTATTCTTTAGTAGTGGATTGGGTTTATAGATCATGTGTTAGGCTATATGGGTTCAGATCCCTCTTCTAAAAGGGTCCCAATGCGTGTTAGCTGCACGAACCAAAAAATTTTGAGTAAGGGCCAAAGCCACAGAGGCTCCAACCATTATAATATATATATATATATATATATATATATATATATATATATATATAACATGTGAACTATGCGCACGGTCATAAAGGACCTCATGCCGGAAAATGTAGTTTTCAGTATCGGTCCTCCCGGGACCTCCACCTTCCTCGGTGAACTACATAACCCCCTTTAAGCCCAAATTAAAACCATTTACACACATTCCCATCCATCAACAAAGGAGTCATTTAATTAGGAATTTACCATTGGTATCATCATACCAAATAAAATTAAGATTGCAAGCCAATTCTATTATGCCATGCCAAAATCAATTAGCCAAATTGACTCTAGAGTTTCCAATTTAAAACCAATCCATGGCCACCAAGGCCTTTCAAAAAGAATTTATGTTCCAATTTCCTTTTATGCAATGCTAGGTTTCAAAAGTGAAGTAGATTATGTATATGTCCATGTTTCAAAAAAAAATTCAAAAGTTGGGTTCAGGTTAAAGCCAATTCCAAACCATTGGACCATAAAATTTGGGGAAACCAATGTATCCTCTACAAATTCCCACACCAATGCATTTATTTAGTTCAAAATCATGTTAAATAAGCATAAGTAACCAATTCAGAACCATGGAAACTCAATTCATGAAACAACCATTCCAAAACCTCAAGCCATATTCAAATCCAAAAAATTAAACCACATGAACAACATTTTATCACATGCTTTTGTATAAAATTTGTTTAGGGAAGAGATACATGATTGAAACACATAAAAAATTGTAATCAATTTGATGTTTGAAGCCCGGATGATGAATGCACAGTGAAACTCTAGAATGTTCTTGGTTTTTGTGTTTGAGTGTAAAATAGGGGGATTTGATCTTTGAAAACTAATGAAAATTGGACTATTTTATATTTAAAAATCATAAAAGGGGTAAAACCCCCAAAACACCTCATACCAAGTAAATAAAAACAAATCTGCATGAAAATTTCACCTTGGTGTGGCACACCAATATAGCGGAGGTTATCCTCCTTGCCATGCCAATATCGTTGAGGGTAACCTCCGTAACATGATGATATGTCGGACCCTTATTGCCTCAGGGTCCCAAAATGACCCTAAACCTCTTTTAAAAATTTCAAAACTTTCCCTGATTTCCCTTTTGACACACCTAAACCCAATTCAAGTCAAAAATCAATATTCCAAACACGGAAAGGTCAAAAATAAAAATGATGGAAATTTGAAGGGTCTTACATTACCCCTCTCTTAGGATCATGCATCCCCGAATGATGACTTAGGAAACTTTTAGCACAAGAATAGAAAGAATACTCCAAAATCAAATGGCAAACTCAAAAAATAACAAGAGGAAACCAAAACTCATACCTTAAGCACTTTTATCCAAACTTGGGAACAAGAATGGATATTTAACCTTAATATCTTCCTCAGTTTCATATGTAGCTTCTTCTACTTTTGGGTTTCTCTAAAGGACCTTCACCAAAGCTATATCCTTGGTCCTCAATCTACGAACTTGCCTATCCAATATCTTAACTGTTACTTTCTCGTAAGACAAGAAATACGTAACATCAACATCCTCAACAGGCACTACTATGGAAGGATCGCCCATACACTTTTTTAGCATGGACACATGAAACATGGGACGAATAGAACCCAAACTCTCATGCAAATCTAACTCATAAGCAATGTATCCAATTTTTCTTCAAACCTGGTATAGACCAATATAACGAGGACTGAGCTTCCCCTTCTTCTCAAATCTCATCACTTCTTCAATGGAGACACCTTTAGTAATACTGAATCATTTACCTCGAAGTCCAATTCTCTTTTCCTCACATCCACATAAAACTTTGGGAACTTTGAGAAGTCTCAAGTCTTTCTCTAATCACTTTCACCTTCTCCATGACTTGGTGAACCAAGTCAAGACCAAACAACCAAGTCTCACCAACCTCAAATCATCCAATAGGAAACCTACACCTCCTACTATAAAGTACTTTAAAAGGAGCCATCTGAATGGTCAAATAATTACTGTTATTATATGCAAACTCAATAAGAGGTAAATGATCAACCCAACCTCTCTTAAAATCAAAATGATCAACCCAATCTCTCTTAAAATCAAAATGATCAACCCAATCTCTCTTAAAATCAATCTTACGGGACCTTAGCATATCCTCCAAAGTTTGAATAGTATGCTCCACTTGCCCATCCATTTGTGGGTGAAAAGTGGTTCTAAGGTTCATCTGTGTACCCAAATCTTTCTGAAAAGAATGCCAAAAGTGAGATGAAAACTGTGTACATCATTCTGAAATGATGGAAACTGACAACCTATTCAACTTCACAATCTCCTGTATGAACAACTTAGCATAATCCTCTCTCGAGTAGTTAGTCCTTACAAGCAAGAAGTGACCAGACTTAGTCATGCAAATATATTCATACAGATTGCGAGACCGCAAAAGACCTATAGTGAAATCCATATTTATTAGATCCTACTTCCACGTAGGAAACTCTATCTCTTGAGACATGACACTAGGCTTCAAGTGCTAAACCTTAACTTGTTGAAAAACCATACACTTAGCAAAAAAAATTGATACATCCCTCTTGATATTGTTCCACTAATTGATGATATCCTTCAAGTAATGGTACATTTTAGTTGTACTCGGATGAATTGTATATCGATAATCATGAGCCTCAATTAGAATCCTTTCCTATAGCCCAATAACATAAAAAACACACAACCTACCTTGGTGACTCAGAATACCATCTATTCTAATCTCGAAAGCCATAACCTTTTGTTGACCCACATCAACCTTATTTTGCACAAGTATTGGATCCAAAGTCTTCTTCTTCTTTATCTCAATACCAAGAGATGATTTGACCACTTTTAAAATAATGACTCCTCCATCCTCAAAGTCCAAAAGAAAAGCTCCCAAGTTAGCCAATATATGTCCTTCACCAACCCTCTTTTCTCGTCATCCACATGAGATAAACTTCCTATAGATAACCTTCTAGAGCATTAACAACAATATTAGCTTTACTTGGATGGTAGTGAAGACTCGTATCGTAATCTTTGAGAAATCCAAGCCACCTTCTTTGCCTGAGATTCAACTCTTTTTGAGTGACCAAATACTGGAAGCTCTTATTATCTAAATAGATATCCACATGAACCCCATACAGATAATGGCACCATATCTTCAAAGCAAAAACCACAGTGGTTAACTCTAGATCTTGAGTCAGATAGTTCCTGTTATGAACCTTAATCTTCCTAGAAGCATAGTCCATAAACTTACCATATTGCATCAACACATAGCCCAGTCACACATGGTGCACATCACAAAACCACCGGTACCCTCGAGCAGGGTCAAAATTGGCGTAGAAGTTAGCTTATCCTTCAACTACTCAAAACTACCCTCACAAGTATCAGACCACAAAAACATAACTTTTCTTTGAGTCAGCTTTGACAACGAAGTAACAATAGAAGAGAAACTCTCCACAAATCTCCTATAATACCTAGTTAATCCCAAGAAAATCCTAATATCAATTGGATTTGTGGGTCTAGGACATTTCTTAACTGCCTCAACTTTCTGTGGATCTACTATGATCCCCTCACTAGTCGGCCATATTCCTAAGAAGAGTCACAACATTCAATCAAAACTAATACTTAGAAAATTTGGCATACAACTTTTGGTCCTTAAGGGTCTGCAACACCATATAGAGGTAATTGACATGATCCTACTCACTCTTATAATACACTAAGATGTCATCAATGAAAACTATCATAAATAAGTCTAAAAACTGCCTGAAAACCTAATTCATAAGATCCATGAATTCAGTTGGAGCATTCGTCAACCCAAATGACATAACCAGAAACTCATAATGACCAAACCAAGTTCGAAAAAAACTTGGCTATATCAACCTCCTTAATTTTCAATTGATGATCACCCAAATAAAGATCAATCTTAGAGAAACATCTAGAACCTTAAAGCTGGTCAAAAATATCATCAATCCTAAAAGAGGATACTTATTCTTCATTGTTACCTTATTAAGATGACGATAATCTATAAACATCCAAAGAGACCCATTTTCTTTCACACAAAAAGCACAGGAGAAACCCACGAAAAAACACTAGGATGAATGAAGCCCTTATTAAAAAGATCTTTCACTTGCTCCTTTAGCTTCTTCAATTCAGTTAGAGCCATTCTATAAGGAGGAATAGAAATTGGATGAGTATTCAATAGAATATCAATCCTAAAATCTATTTCCCTATCGGGAGGAATTCTGGTAAGATCATCAAGAAAAACTTTAGGAATCTCAACCATGATGATAGATTACAAAGGACTTTTTGAGTTAGAATCCTTAACCCAAACTAGATAATATAAACACCATTTTGAAATCAATTTCTGAGCTCTAAGATAAGAGATGAACCTCCCTTTAGGAACTAAAGAACTTTCCTTCCATTCAATTACCGGTTCATTCAGAAAGTAGAAACTTAACTTTTGAGTCCTATAATCTAGAGGCACATAGTATGATTAAAGCAAATCCATCCCCAAGATAATATCAAAATCTACCATAATGAGGTCTGTTAAATCCACTAATGTCTCCCTATGAAAGATAGACACCACACAACTTCTATAGATTTTTATAGCCACAATAGAATTACCCATTAGGGAAGACGCAGAAAAGGGGTCAAAAATACTTTTAGAACCAAAACCAAAATGTACAGCTATATAAGGGTTATATAAGAAAGGGTAGACCCCCAATCAAGCAAGAAATACACATCACGAGGAAAAACTTGTAACATACCGGTAATAATATTCTGAGATACTTTAGATTCTAGCAAGTAACAAGTGCATAGAGGAGATTCCGGCTAGTGCCAGTACCAAAAGTAGCGCCCTTTGGCGTAAGAGCTAAAGATGTGGCAATAGGAAGTTTATTAGATCTAATAGAAACTCTGACTGATGGAAAATCTCACTGCATGTGACCCAGATGACCACAATTATAACACTGATTCCTTTTCTCTTCACAATAACCATGATCAAGCTACCCATAAAAATGAAAAAGAGGATAAGGTGAGGATGACTGAGCTTTACTAGCCTGAGACTAGGCACCCTTTGCCTAGGCTATCCTGAGAACGAAGATAGACAACGACTTAGGATAGGGAGCACTAATAGATGAATAAGAATTTCCCTAGTTCTTCTTTGTAGTCTACTATCTTCTATCTCTTCATTTATTCTATTGACCCTCACCCTGCTCTGAATACTTTAACTTCTTATTTTACCTCCCTCTAATTCTTTTATAATTTATTCTTCTCATCCTCAACCTACTGCTTATAAACCACAAGCCTGGAGATATTTATGTCATTTTTTAACATTTCAGTCTTACACTCTAGGTATAAGTCACAGGAAAACCCAAAAGCAAACTTTCTTATCTTGGATCTCTGGCTATACACTAACTCTAGTGTATAACGAGACGACTACTGAAATTTCAAAACATACTCTTTCACAGTCATATTACCTTGATTGGATTAGAAAAATCCTCCGCCTTAGCCTACTTCAACTCTTGAGGAAATAAATGATCAAGAAAGTCCCCCCCAAAACTCATCCCGTAATGTCATTTCTACATCATCTCCCCTCAACTACTCCCACTCCTCATACCATTGATAAGATACATCTTTAAGCTGATATGCAACAAATTCTACATTTTCAGAATCAGTATCATGAATCACTCTAATAATCTAATTCATATCATCCTCAACCTTAGATCCTATAAAGGTTGGCAGATTTAAACTCATGAACTGGCCAACCTGAGTGACCACAGATGAAGGAGCAACAAACCAACATAATTTGACTGATGAAATTGAGATGTCACCAACTGAGTAAGCAAATCAATAAATCAACAAAACTCCGTATTAGAGATGTCCCCCCTGAGGTAACTGATCATAAGTATCACCACCCCAAGAAATCCAAAAAGGACTAGTAGGGATAGGTGAAAATCCATGTGGAGTGGAAAAATTGGGAGTAGGGACCCTACATTGGGTCTACACTCCATTCATAAGGTGTGTCCCCTCCACGCAGTCCTTAGTTAGGACATAGTTCCCAATATATTTTCTATGAACATCAGATCTTCAAAGAGGCATGATCTAAAATGCGAGGAAGCCAAGAGTTAGAGAAGTTCACAATACTAGACACTATACCCAAAAATAATACAAAAGAAAGAGAAATATTCCTAAATGCCTTGTAGTCTCCTCCTTATAAGTATGGCATGCTACATACCTATAAAAAAGACTCTACTCGAC
This sequence comes from Capsicum pubescens, assembly GCA_030864215.1. Lineage (NCBI taxonomy): Eukaryota > Viridiplantae > Streptophyta > Magnoliopsida > Solanales > Solanaceae > Capsicum > Capsicum pubescens. The sequence goes on along the minus strand of CM061548.1, from coordinate 300,257,121 downwards.
ATGGCTTTGTGTACACCTAATGAACCTAAATTATGCTCTGATACTAAGCTTATCATGACCTGATCATGGGACTAATCGTGAGGGATATCTTAAGACCACCGAGGGATGGAGACCACCCTCTTAGCCTAGCCAATAGATCATACCAAAAATAAATAGAGGAAGACAATCCAAATCGTATATATATATAAGATACATAAGTAACCAAAGACAAAGGTTCTAAGAATATAAAACAAATAACTCAATCCACAATTATCCAGAAGATTCTCTAAAAAAATGGAATATCCAACTAGGACGGGATATGCCCCCGACCATGGCTAAAGAAAATCCAAAATATAAAAAGAAATCAATGGAAATGATAAGGCTTTTTGAAGGATGAAAGATCACCACTTCATAACAACTCAATAGACAAACCAGAATCACCTAACTCTGCATAAGGTAACCGAAGAAGCCCTAGGGCCCTACATTATAAAATGATCCAGTGTTCGAGGAAAGTTATTGGGATGAGCACTAGTATGTAACTTAGGGAAGGAATAAAATAATGCCATAATCAAATCAGTCCAAAACTATTAAATAGTTGTATGGACACATTCATATATATATATATATATGATGCCGAGATATGAAACAATTTTTAAGCATGAAATTTAAAACCATTAGCCTAGATTGTGTAGCTCTAGCCATTCTAAGGGCACCCACAGGCTATATGGGTTCAACTCCCCCTGCTGAAAGGGTCTCGGTATGTGTTATCCATATGAACCTGGAAAATTTGAGGAAGGACCAAAGCCACTGAGGCTTCAACAATTTCTAAATATATATACATAATGTGTGAGCTATGCCTATAATCATAAAGGCCCCCATGCCAAAAAATGTTGTTACCAGTATCGATCTCCCTAGGACCTCCAAGTTATATGGTGAGCTACACAACTCCCTTTTAGCCCAAATTAAAATCATTTAACACATTCCCATCCATAAACAAGGAGTCTTTTAATTAGGCATCTACTATTGGCATTGTCATAACAAATAAAACTTAGGTTTGCAAACCAATTTCATAATGTCATACTAAAACCAATTATCCAAATTGACTCCAAAGTTTCCAATTTAAAATCAATCCATGGCCACCAAGGCTTTTCAAAACCAATTAATGTACCAATTACCTTTTATGCAATGCTAGGTTTCAAAGTGAAGTAGATTATGTATATGTCCATGTTTCAAAACTAATTTCACAAGTTGGGTTGAGGTTAAAGCAAACTCCAAACCAACGGATCATAAAATTTGGGGAAACCCATGTTTCACATACCAATTCCCACACCCATGCATTTATCTAGTTCAAAATCATGAGAAATAAGCATAAACAACTGATTCAAAACCATGGGTACTTAATTCATGAAACAACCATTCCAAATCCCTCAACCCATATTCAAAACACAACAATTAAACAACATGGACGACAATTTAACACATACTTTTGTATAAAATTAGTTTAGAAAAGAGATACATGCCTAAAACACATAAGAACTTGTAATCAATTTGAAGTTTAAAGCCTGGGTGATGAATACACGGTGAAACCCTTGAATGTTTTTGGGTTTTAATTTTTTAGAGTAAGATAGGGGAATTTGATCTTTGATAACTAATGAGAATAGGACTATTTTATGTTTAAAAATCATACAAGGGGTAAAAAGACCGAAATCCCCTCATCCCAATTGAAGAAAAAGAAAATTACATGAAATTTTCACCTAGGCATGGCACGCCAATATCACGGAGGTTATCCTTCATGCCACACTAATATTGCAGAGGGTAACCTCCATGACATGATGATATTGCATACCCTCACTGTCTTGAGGTCCTAAAATAACCTTGAATCCCTTTCAAAAATTCCAAAACTTTCCCCGATTACGCTTTTAACATCCCTATACACAGGAGTCAAAAATCAATATTATGAATACGGGAAGGTCAGAAATAAAAATGATGGAAATTCTTAGGGTCTTATATTTCTGAAACCTACTTTGCCACCAACCAGCCATAGGTACTGCCTACTTGCCATAGGTGACAGGCCATAGATGCCAAAAGATAAAGTTTCAGAGAGTTTGAAGTTGCAAAAGATGTTTTCTACTTTGGGATGTAAGTGTCACCGTACGTAGTCATCGACTAAAGTTCTCTTTTATTTAGTGTTGGTCCTTCATGTAATCTCTAAATACCCTTTTGGTCATTTTTAATTAATTTATGCTAGTTTATACCCTGTGTGGCCAATAGATTCCCTTGGGGGATACTTTATACTTTTACAAGATTAACTTTTGATAATAGGATTCTTTTGTTCTTGGTTTTTGGTTGATGTATTGATTTTAGACTTTGGGTTTCTTATTCTATTGTTTTGAGATTGATTCTACGCTTTATTTATTAAAGTTTATGGAGATTCTTACAACTATTAGAGTCTAAAACCCATATCTTAAGTTATGAGAAACCTGGTAGATTAACAAAGTAGGAGAAGTATAATATTGTTCCAAACCAATATTCTTGCATGTATTGTGATCATCTTTAATTTAATTAATTTCTTAGTGGAGGCCTATATTAAGAACTAACCTGTATTCACTATGAATTTGAGAGAGTGTAGAAATTATGAAAAGAAGATCATAATAATAATTTGAGATTCACTTCTATCTTATAATTTCTCTATCTCATCTAATTAACTTGAGACTGACAGAATATAGTCGATCCGGGATCGAAGACAAGGGTTAGTAATGAGACACTCTTAGACTAAGAAAAAATAAGTGATATTCACCAAAAGGTGTTGAGAGACGATTGGTGAAACATAACTTGTTGGATTCTGTATGTAAGATATTGGTTTATTTCAATAGAGTATGATAAACCTATAGAGTTAGGAAGCCAAGGGGAATATTGTTCTAGTGCTCGTTTAAGATTATTTTCAACCAAAATCTATTAAAATCTTGTTACTTTCTACTGATCAAAACAAAGCCCCCTATTTACTCTTCTGCACTGCCCAACTAGTTTAGTAAGTTTGAGAAATATTTGGGTTTATTCCCTATGGGTTCAACCCCAACCTAGTTAGGTTACTATATTGACTTCGAAAGCATTTATACTTTTTAGAGGTATAGTTTTGGTCAATATCAATGGACCTTGTGAGCCATCCGTGGGTCCTGATCTTGAATATATTGCTCGACGAATGTGTACACAACATATGTATTATATTGCATTGCATTCATTCCTGATTTGGATTAAGGTGTAATTTTTGATTTGGTATTATTTATTAAGTACTTAACTATCCATTACTTGGTTTTTCTGTATTGAGGAATTCTTGGACTGTGTTATGATATCCTTATGACTATTAGATTTGATTATTTAGTTAGAATATGGTATTTTTCTAGAATTCTTAGATAGTTGACATGGCGTTAGTCACCACCACTTTGAATTCGGGTTGATCAATGATGCTTGCTGAGTACATGTAGTTCTATACTCACCCTTGCTTTTTGTGCACCTTATGTGTTGGTGCCAATTTGATGACCTTCGAGCATTGATTCTTGTGGTTACTCTTTGTTAGCATCATTAAAGATTCAAGGTAATAGCTATTGTTTTTAGAAACTACTGAAATCTCTTTTAGCCTTATCTTTATACATTTCCGCATTATTTGATAACTGAAATATCTTCTAGACTTATCTTTATACATTTTTGCATTATAAGATACTCAAACTTTTTGTTGATTTCTAATTTAGTGTCTTTTATTTATGACTACCTGACCTGGGATTGTTTATGTTTTGACTATACTAGTTTGACAATTTACTTTTGAGATCATTCAAATTTATTTTATTCCCATTTCCTTCCACTTCCATAAGTTTGAGATGTTGTGTTAGGATTTGGGTTATTCGCTTATCTATCACGAAGGATTGGATAGGTGTCATCACGGTCTCGAAGTCTATGATATATGGTTTCAGAGCCCTAGATTCATTGGTCTTACAAATACAAGTCGAGTCTTGTATAGTCTTATGGATTTTTATGGATACGTTTGTTACCTATCTTCAAAATACTTTAGGACTTTAAGAAATATCCATTTTTTCTGTCTATCTTATCATGCAATATTGATCCTTTAACTTGAAATACTAAAATTACTATCTTATTCTCTCAAAGATGGTGAGGACTCGTACATCTTAGGATGGTGGTTAGGAGCCCTTACCAGCCCTCAAGTCGGCTACTCGAGATAGAAAATAGAAAGAGGAGGGGACATAGTAGGCGTATAGGTCGTGGTAGAGATAGAGCTCAAGGAGATACTCAAATCCCTGATTGGGTGGGGTTTATCGAGGTTGATTTTAAGCAGGTGATAATAGCATTCAGGATCAAGCTAATAATCTAGGCCCAGGTCAGGCATCACCAGGATTTGTTTCTACATAAATTTTTTAGGATACCTTGATTAAAGTGTTGGGTATTTTTGAGACTATAACTCAGGAAGGTGGATAATTTGGTACTCTGAAGGGTTCATATGTTGGGTTAGAGGTGCAAACCCCAAATCAACAAACTATACCAATTTATCAGGGTGCCGTGGTTCAGCTAGCACTGAGGTATAATGGTATGCCTTTACCAAGGGTAGGAGATATCAGTGGGGTTAGAGCAACCATATTTGATGCAGAGCAACGATTGTTTGACAAGTTTAGAAAGATATATCCACCATATTTTCAGGATGATTAATATGAGGATGCCTATGAGGTTTTTGTTATTTTCCAAGAGCAACTTTAGAGTGTGGGATTGGTTGACTCCCATGGGGTTACTTATACCGCCTTGCAGATGTGTAGTCCTGCCAAGTAGTGGTGGCACTCCTATATTGATTCTAGGCTAGTGGGTTCTCCATAGATTACTTGGGATATATTTGCACATGCTTTCCTTGACAGGTCCATACCTCATAGCTTAAGGGAGGAGCGTAGGCACCAATTTGAGAATTTAATATGCGAGGGTATTTCTATGGATGAGTATGAGATTTGATTTATGGGTTGTCCCATTATTCTATGGTGATCTTTCCAGATAAGCCCACGATGATCAAGAAGTTTATGAGAGGTTTGGTACTTAGAATTAGAGAGGTCGTATTTACTATAGCCCAATCTGGGGATTCTCTTTAGAGGGTGGTTAAATTAACAAAGGAGTTTGAGTTGATGCATTATTAGGATTATAGGGATCTGAGGGACAAGATACCCTAAACTTAAGGTTGATTTAGTAGTACCTCATCTAGAGGTAGTGGTTCATTCTGGAGAGACTTTTACCCTTGGTTGGGTAGGCCAGTTCAGGAAGCAATGTAAACATTAGTGGGCGGACATTTAGGTTGGGGTTTTTATGGTTTGAGACAGACTTCACAGGGTTCATCTCAACAATTTTTAGGCCATGGTTGCCATATCATATATTTAGGTCATTCTCAATAGTTAGCTCCTAGGTCCTCTTATGAGTGTGGTAGTTTAAATAATCTTTAAATGGATTGTCCAATATATAGATAGAGGGGTCCACTATAGGGTTATCAGACTTCTACTAGAGTATTAGCACCCTCCGCTATGGGATAGAGCAGGTCTCAAAGAGGTATAACTGCACCACCAGCTGGAAGGGAAAGTCATAGAGGAGTGACTCATCGATAGATGATAGAGCTCATTGTTATGCCTTTTCAGGGAAACCCGAGGTAGAGTCTTTTGATGCAGTCATTATAGGTATCATCTTAGTTTGTCATCAACCTAATTTTGTATTATTTGATCTTGGTTTTACTTTCTCTTATATGTCTGCATATTTTGCTTCTAGCCTTGATATGATATATGAGTCTATAGTTGTTCCTATTTATGTTTCTACCAAGTAGTGATTCCTTAGTGGTGGATCGGGTGTATCAATCCTGTGTTGTTTTTATTTTAGGGTGTGATACCTCAGTGGATTTGATTATCCTCGATATGGTCGATTTGATGTAATTTTAGGCATTGATTGGCTTTCTCCCTATCATTTTATCTTGGAATATCATTCCTTATCGTCTAAGGTTAAAGTGGATTGACATTTAGAGTTCATAACCTAAGAAGGTGATTTCATTCATTCAGGCCTAATAGTTAGTTTAGAAGGGGTGTCTATCGTATTTGGATCATGTTCATAATACTATTATCGAGACACCTTCTTTAGAGTCAGTGAAGGTGGTTAGAGAGTTCATGGATGTATTTTCTACTAACTTTTATGTGTTTCTCCTGATAGAGACATTGATTTTGGTATTGATTTAGATTCGGGCATTAAGCACAATTTTATTCCTCCTTATAGGATGAAACTATCTGAGCTAAAAGAATTAATAGACCAACTTTAAGATTTATTAAATATGGGATTTATTCAACAAAGTGTATCACCTTGGGGTGTTCTGGTGTTGTTTGTGAAGAAGAATGATGGGTCTATGAGGATTTGCATTGATTATTAACAGTTAAAGAAGGTGACAATCAAGAATAAGTATCTGCTACTGCATATTGATGACTTATTTGATTAGCTTCAGGGTTCTTTAATGTTTTTGAAGATTGACTTGAGATTGGGGTATCATATGTTGAGGATTCAAGCTTTGGGAATTCCTAAGACAACTTTTCAGACTAGATATGGCCACTATGTTCTTAGTTATGTCCTTTGGATTGACTAATGCCCTAGCAACATTTATGAAGTTGATGAACAATGTGTTTCATCCATATATTGATTCTTTTATGATAGTGTTCGTCGATGACATCTTGGTGTATTCTAAGAGTGAGGCGAATCATGCAAAATATTCGAGGATCGTACTCTAGAGGTTAAGGGATGAGAAGTTATATGCCAAGTTTTCAAAGTGTGAATTTTGGACATGTGGTATTATGGTTGACTCGACCATGTGGTAATTCTTTTGACATGTGGTATTATGGTTGACCCGACCAAGGTTGAGGCAGTTAGGAATTGGTCTCAACCTACTTCACCTTTATCTGTGTAGGGTTTCTCTTTCATTGAAACTCTAAGGACTCAATTGACTCAAAATAATGTAGCTTATTATTAGTCTGATATGTGTTAGGAGAGAAATCAAAGGTTCAATAATTTGTTAACTTTAGCTCCTATCTTGGCCCTACCCATGGAATATGAGAGGTTTACTATGTTTTGTGATGCTTCCAGTATTGGTTTGGGTGGTGTGTTAATGTAGAAAATAAGGTGATAGCATATGCGTTAAGGCAGTTGAAGCCACTTGAGGAACTACCCTAACCATGATTTATAGTTACTAGTGGTTGTGTTCGTATTAAAGTTATGGTGACACTATTTATATGGAGTTCATTGAGAGGTGTACACTGATCATCTCAACCTTCAGTATATCTTCAAGTAAAAGGACTTGAATTTAAGACAGTGTAGGTGGATGGAGTTGTTGAAAAATTATGATATGACTATCCTATATCATTCGGGCAAGGCCAACGTAGTAGCGGATGCCTTGAGTAGGAAGCTAGTTAGTATGGATAGTCTTGCATTATTAAGCATGGAAGAGTGCTCACTAGCTTAGGAGATTCAATAACTGGCTAATAATTTTATGCGTCTTGTTATCTTTGAGTCAAGTAGAGTTCTTGTATGCATAGAGATAAGGTCTTTATTGATAAATAATATTCAAGATCGATAGTTTGAGGATGAAAAGTTTTGTATTATCACAGACAAGGTGATGTGAGATGAGTCTAAGGAAACAATTTTAGACCGATAGGCTATTTTGAGGATTAAGGGGCAGATTTGTGTTCCTAAAGTAGGTGATTTGACAAAATCTATTATTAGGGAGGCCTATAGTTTGTGGTATTCCATTCATTCAAGCGCAACAAAGACGTATCATGACTTAAAAATAACATTACTGGAGGTGTAGGATGAAGAGGGATGTTGCAAGGTTTGTGGCTAAGTGTTTGAATTGCCAGCAGGTGAAATATGAGCCCCAGAGACTAGGTGGTTTACTTTAGAGGATGCCCATTCCCTATTGAAAATGGGAGCGTATCGCTATAGATTTCATAGTTGGGTTGCCCCAGACCTTGGGAAGGTTTTATTCTATTTGGGTGATTGTAGATAGATTGACTAAATCAGACTATTTTATTCCTATGAAGATGAACTATAATGTAGAGAAATTAGCCAAGATCTACATTCGTGAGATAGTTTGATTACATGGAGTGCCCATTTCCATCATTTAAAAAAGAGGTACTCAGTTTACTTTGAACTTTTAGTGTACTTTACAATGAGAGTTGGGTACTCAATTTGATACGAGTATAACTTTCCATTCATAAATGGATGGCTAGTCAGCGCGGACTATTCAGGTGTTGGAGGATAGGTTGTGGGCTTGTGTGATGGATTTAGGGGGTCATTAGGATGAGTTGTTACCCTTAGTTGAGTTTTCCAATAATAATAGCTATCATTCCAGTATTTAGATGGATATGTTTGAGGCTTTGAATGATATGAAGTATAGGTCCCCAGTTGGGTGGTTTGATTTTTTTTAGGTTAGACCTTAGAGAACTGATTTGTAAAGAAATTTAATGGATCGAGTGAGATTAATCCAGGACTGGATCTTGGTAGTTTAGAGTATATAAAAGAGTTATGATGATAGGAGGGTTCGTGACATAGAGTTCAGGTAGGGTAAGAGGTTCTTATTGAAGGTATAACCCATGAAGGGTGTGATGAGGTTTGGGAAGAAAGGAAAGCATAGTCCAAGGTTTATAGGCCCTTTTGAGATTCTTTAGCAAGTTGTGCCAATGTCTTATGAGTTGGCTTTAGCACTGAGCCTTTCAGTAGCACATCCAGTTTTTCATGTTTTGATGTTAAAAAGGTACCATTGGATGATTCACATCTAATTCAATGGGGCTTAGTAAGTCTGGATCAACATTTTTCTTTTGAGAAATAACCTATAACTATTCTAGGTAGGCAGATTAGAAAGTTGAGGTCAAAGGATATAGCATCAGTGAAGATACAATATAGGCATCGTCCCATATAGGAAGCCACTTAGGAGGTTGAGTCTGCCATTCATAGTAGATATCCTCATTTCTTTAATCGTCCAGGTACCTTCTTTCTCTTCAAGTTCGAGGACGAATGTTTGTTTTAGTGATATATGATATAATGACCCTTTATAGCTATTTTGTGAAATTTTCTTATTTTAACCTTTTCATAGTTTTTAGATGTGATTTATGACTTACGAGAATGGTAGTATCGAATCTTGAGGTATTTTGAGCCAATTTATGCCATTAACTTTGTTCTTGAGTTTGAATAAAGTTAAGTCGATTATGGTTAACCTTCGATTGAAACAACTTTGGATTAGTTTTATAATATTTTCGATAGGTTCAAAATAGACTTTTTAGTCAATGTACATATATAATTTGTTTCTTAAGGTTGCGAGCAATATCAAAGGATTTATTAGGTATTTTAGATATTATTTTAGTTGGTAGTTAATAGACTAAATCGATACTTGAGTCAGTTCTAGTAGCATGTGAATTCCCAGATGTGTTTCTCGAGGACCTTCCTGGAGTTCCTCCTGAGATAGAAATTGACTTCAGAATATACCTTCTGCCTGATACTCATCCTATCTCTATTCCTTCATACAAAATGGCTCCAGCAAAACTCAAAGAATTAAAAGAACAGTTGAAGGATATCCTAGATAAGGGATTCATCAGACCCAGTGTTTCCCCTTGGGGTGCACCAGTTTTATTTGTGTGTAAGAAAGACGGTTCTCTTAGGATGTGTATAGAATACCATCAGCTAAATAAAGTCATAGTAAAGAACAAGTATCCGTTTCCTAGAATCGATGACTTGTTTGACCAAATTCAGGGTGCCAGTTACTATTTAAAGATAGACCTTAGATCAGGCTATCATCAGCTCAGAGTCAGAGAATGTGACATTTTGAAAATAGATTTCAACACTCGATATGGTCACTTTGAATTCTTAGTCATGTCATTTGGTCTTACCAATGCTCCAGTCGCCTTCATGGACTTGATGAACAACATGCTCAAGCAGTACTTGGACATGTTCATCATAGTCTTCATTGATGACATTCTTGTCTACTCCAGTAGTGAACGTGATCATGCAGACCATCTTAAAATAGTATTACAAACTCTCAAAGCCTATCAATTGTTCGCAAAATTCAGTAAGTGTGAATTTTGTCTAAGGTCAATAGTATTTCTTGGTCATATAGTTTTCGGTGATGGCATTAGAATTGATCCTCAAAAGACCGAAGAAGTGAAAATCTGGCCCAGACCTATCTCTTCATCAGATATCAGGAGTTTCTTGGGTTTGGATGGCTATTACCGATGGTTTGTTGATAGATTTTTGAATATTGCATCCCCCATGCCGTGATTGACTCAGAAGAAATCCAAGTTCCAGTGGTCAGATTCTTGTGAAAAGAGTTTTCAGGAGTTAAAGACTCGACTCACTACAACCCCAGTTTTGAATTTACCAGATGGTTTAGATAGGTTTGTGGTATATTTTGATGCTTCAAGAGTCGGTTTGGGGTGTGTTTTGATACAGAGAGGTAAGGTCATAGCCTATGCCTCTAGACAACTTAAGCCCCATGAAAAGAATTACCCTACCCATGATCTTAAGCTAGCAGTTGTCGTATTTTTCTTTAAGATTTGGAGGCATTATCTATATGGGGTACATATGGATGTGTTTATAGACCACAAAAGCCTGCAATATATGTTTTCTCAGAAAGATCTGAACCTGTGTTAGAGAAAGTGGTTAGAGTTGTTGAAAGACTACGATATGAGTGTTCTGTATCATCAGGGAAAGGAAAATATATTGGCTGATTCTCTCAGTAGGATGTCTATAGGTAGTGTTGCTTACGTGGTGGATGGTAAGAGGAAGTTAGTTCAGGAAGTTCATCAGCTTGCCCGACTAGGTGTCCGCTTAGTCGATTCAGAAGAGGGTAGCATATGGGTGCAGAATAGTTTGGAATCCTCTTTGGTTTCTGAGGTAAAATAAAAGCAGAACAGAGATCCCAGTTTAGTTAAGTTAAAAGAGTCAGTCAGAGATCAAAAAGTAAAGGTTTTCTCCCAAAGAGGAGATAGTGTGTTGCGTTGGTAGGGCCGGCTATGCGTGCCAGGTATAGATGACATGAGGCAACGAATTCTTGTAGAAGCGCATGGTGTGCGGATCATCTAGGGGACACTGAGATGTACCGCAATTTGTGGGAGATCTAATTGTGGAGTTAGCTAAAGAGGGACATTGCAGAGTTTGTAGCTAAGTTCTAGATGCGTCAGCAAGTTAAGATTGAGCACCAGAAACCTAGTAGTTCTATGCAAGAGTTCATTATTCCCACATGGAAGTGGGAGAAAGTGAACATGGATTTTGTGATGGGTTTTCCCCGTACTCATCGTTAGGATGATTTGATTTGGGTCATTGTGGATATGATGACCAAATCAGCTCACTTCTTACTAGTTCACACCTCTTATTCAACCGAGGATTATGCCAAATAGTATGTTAGAGAGTTGGTCAGATTGCACGGAATTTTGTTGTCCATCATTTCAGATAGAAGTATGCAGTTTACCTCTCACTTCTGGAAAGCATTCCAAAAGGGTCTTGGTACCCAAGTTCATCTTTGTATATCCTTCCACCCTCAGAGACATGGTAAAGTAGAAAGGACCATTCAAACGTTAGAAAATATGATAAGATCGTGTGCCATTGACTTTAAAGGCAGTTGCGATGACCACTGGCCTTTGATTGAGTTCGCGTATAATAACAGTTATCATTCCAGTATTCAGATGGCTCCATTTGAGGTGCTTTATAGGAGGAGATATAGATCTCCCATTGGTTGGTTTGAAGTGGATGAGGCTGCAGTGGTAGGTCCTGACTTGGTATTTGATACCATAGAAAAAGTTCAGTTGATCAGGGAAAGGCTTAAGACAGCTCAGAGCTGACAGAAATCATATGCATATGTGCGAAGAAAAGATCTCAAGTTTGAGATTGGTGATTATGTGTATTTAAAAATCTCTCCTATGAAGGTAGTGAAGAGGTTTGGCAAGAAAGGGAAACTTAGTCCTCGATATGTCATTCCCTACCGAATTCTCAGTCGTTTTGAAAAGGTAGGTTACGAGCTTGAGTTGCCTTCAGACTTAGCTTCAGTGCATCCAGTGTTTCATGTCTCCTTGCTTAAGAAGTGCATAGGTGACCCAGTAGTTGTAGTCCCTATAGAGGATATAGATGTTCAGAACAGTCTCTCTTGTGAGGAAGTTCCAGTCGAAATCCTCAATCATCAAGTTTGCAGACTGAGGAACAAAGAAGTCCCTCTAGTCAAAGTGCTTTGGAAAAATCAGTCCGTTGAGGGAGCTACTTGGGAAGCAGAAGCATATATGCAGAACAAGTATCCTTAACTCTTCTCCACAAACTTAGACTAAACTCAAGGTAACATTTTTTCCTTGAATTTACTCAATTCCACACTCTGATTTCCTTTATAACTCTATATCAGTTCAGTTGCATAGCATTCTCATATCATGTATACGTTCATAAAATAGTTCAGTCATGTGTTATGTCTTCAGAACTCACTCATGCTTCAGTTATGCATGTTCATAATGAAAACTCAGTACATTAGTTGCTTTAATTATGTAATCATGTTTCAGTCGTGCATGTTCAGTATGTAAGCTTAGTCTATCAGTATTCTCAGCTTAGTCAGTCTCATTCGAGGAAGAATGTTCCCTAGGGGGAGATATTGTAAGACCCCACAGAATACTAGTCATTTGAGTCCTTTAAAGCATTCCAAAAGAGGTCCCAGACTTAGAAAACTTCAGCTAAGTGTTAGGAATTAGTTATTTCTAAAGACCTTAAACTTTGAGGAATTTATTTGCGACCTTCGTAACCTTAGAAAGTTAGTTTTTGAGTTGATTCATGAGCGAGGAAGTTAATAGTACATCTCGGGTGAGTTTTAGAATTTTCAGACAAGCGTAAGGGAATGTTTGGAACTTTAAAATAGAGGCTCAGAGCAATTAGCCTGCGGCGCCCTGCCCGGTATGGGTCTGGGGGAGCCCGTGATACAGCCTAGAGCGGTGCTCCAGAGACAGCGGTGCCCTTGCTAGTCCGGTCTGGGTAAATTTTGTAGTTTGGTTCTGTATTTTTAAAGGCAAATGGGTCTTTTCCCTTCACCCAATAGATCCATAACACGGTATTAAAGCCCCAAATAGCCAAATTTCTTATCCTTTTCACAAAATCCTCTCAAGAACAAGCCCTAGCTTCATCAAGTTGAAGAATCAAGTCTCAAGAACTCACCCCAATCTCCACGAAATTAACAATCAAGGTATGTTAGGTGTTCATCCTTGGTTTTCCTTCAACCCTTGGAGTTCAAAAACCTCTTTTATAATTATAAGATGATTGTTTTCATGAATTCCATGTTGAGTTAAATTGTATTCATGATTATGATCTTATTTGGGTTCTTATTCATCACTGATTATAAAATTCATGTGAATTAAATAGCATGTATGTATTATTATGTAGTTTTATGTTGGAGACCCTTGCATATTAATTATTATTATGTGCGTAAAGTATGCTCCCCAAGTGTTTGATAAAATGTTCATGTCAGTTGAGTAGTGCAATTATATCATGTTAGCATGTGTACAAGTTCATGCCATGCAGGTGTTTGCTAAAATGCCTCAATGAATGAGTTGTGACAAAGTAACTAGTTATCATGCTTTCAAGATTGTGCTATGTTTTTACTATCTATGTTATCGAGTCCTAGGGGTATCTAATACCCAGCAATCTAATTGTTTACCTAGATTTATAGTAGTTTCAGAATAGTCTCAGTGATGTCACGAACAGTAGTACCCAGTCAGCTAGAGAACTCAGTATATTCAGCTATTTAATAAAACTCAGTGAACTCTGTCCAGTTCAGTTAGATAGCTCGATCAGTAATAGTTCAGTCAATCCTAGTATAGTCTAGAAATCAGTTCAGTGTTGAATAAGTTGGGAGTAGGAATTAGCACCGAGCGAACCCAGGGATGGGGGCATTCCTTCCAGCAAAGGGTTTGACCCTTTGACCCTTAGTAGCAATCCCTGCATTAAAGAACTATATAGCTAGCGTAGGTTGAAATATCTTCCTGCCAGACTAGGGTTGATACATCTTGTATGATTTTTCCTGTCAGTGATGGTTGAGAAATGTCTTCCTGCTAGAGAGGGTTAACTCATAGCCATTATTAGTATTCCGTGGCAAGGTGCTAACACCATTCCAACTGGGGTCACAGGTTAGACACCAACTCAGTTTATAATCGGGGTATGTCGGTTAGATGAGAACTCCCATGATTTCAGTTTCAGTTCCAAACTCTGTATAAAACCTCAGTTCTACAGAATCAGAATTGTCAGAAATAGTCACCCAGCTCAGTATAGAACTCAGTTCAGTTCTACAGAATTAGGACTGTCAAAAATAGTCACCTAGATAAAAGTAATACAGTTATCAAACTCAGATATCAATCATTCAGTTACCAGAACTCAGTACCCAATGTTAATATGACCTCAGTTACCGTACAGGTAGTTATATGCATAGTATAACTAGACCCTGCAATTCTGTCTAAAGAAATGTACTGCTTATTAGGACCCCAAGACTGTGCCTCAGAACCTGGAAGGTAAGGGGGGAGGTTAATACAGATGTACTGGTACATAGAGCAATCCAAAATAAAGCTTTTAATATAAATAAAATAGTTAAGAGATAGACATAAAACATCACAGACGATATAAATTTCAAAACACATGGGCATTTTGATAATCATAAAAACCTTTCTGTCAGTGCAATTTTTTATCTTTGTATTACTTTTGAGTTAGGTGGTACACCCCTACAAGTCTAAAACCCCATGGGCTATATGGATTCCTCAATTAACTTAGCGGGGAATCCCCTAACCCAAGTGTGCCGCAAGGGTTAGAGTGTCTGAGTCTAATACGCCACAAGGCACTAGCTCAGCGTAATATAATATACCCGGATCGGCAAATCACGGTTTTGGGCAATGACTTATCTGAACTCGTGCCTTCTTTGGGGGACCACCTAACATCTCTTTATGCTCAATTTTATCTATTTCTAAACATATATCATCTTGAAATCTTAAGTTAAGAAAATCTGGTTTCTATGTTTGAGTCTGTTATGGCATTATCTATTTTGGTATCGTCATACCAAGAATTGCAAGTCGTAATTCTGAGCCATAATGCATTAAGCATGATTCTTTCATTAAAACTCAATTCAGACCACCCAACATTTGCAATAGTATGAGATGAATTCATGTTCCGAAACATAAGTCAAAACTATGCAAGAATTCTTCAAACATATGGTGGTCATGTGCTTTTGAAAAAACCATTCGCTCTTTCATTGTATATATATTAAAAATTTATCAACATGCATAACCCTCTCTTTTTATTTCAAAATCATATTCAAGTCATTGTATAAATCAATACATTTCGTATCATGCTCTTCAAGATGCATTTCAAAACAATCCATAGTATATCATGAGTAAAGGAAAATCATAACAAGAGAGGGATTTTTTTCTTGAGTCATGTTCTCAATTCAATCATCAATCTTTAAAACGTGTGCTTACATATATATACAATTTCCAATAAATTTGGGGGAAGGTCTGAATACAAAAATAATACCGTCAAAACTTCTGAAACATAATTATAATCATAAATCCAAAACCCCATTCTTAAAATCATGATTTCTACGCCCATGAGATTTTAGGAAAACCCCGCGTACCTTAATCTTGGAAAATAATAGATGATTCATGAAGCCTATGGTGTGGGGATTCCAACTCTCAAATTACCTTCTAAAATCCACGGTTGAATCTCCAGTTATTTGGGATTCTTATTTGAAACCCTAGAGAGTGTTCTTGTGAATTTCTGAAGAAAATATGAATAATGTGGGCACTTGGGAGTATAATCCCGTGATTAAGCTGATAAGGGGGGAGAAAAAATACCTAATATTCCCTAAATGAGACGGAATAGAATATAACTGGGAGCCTAATTTTATGGGCCACCACATCGCGGTGGCTCACTGAAAATTTACGAATGGGATTCTTAGGGTCACCGCGACGCGGAGCCATTGCGTTGTCCCACTGGTTGGTACCTGAAGCTTCAGCACGATGTGCCATAATCGCACTAGGCTAATGTAATATTATAATTTCTAAATAGACCTACTCCGCGACGCGCCAAGCATCATAATGACGGTGTTTTACTATTAGGACTTAAATTAGCCATAAATTCTTGCCCGGGTATCGGATTTGGGAGAATCTTATATCGATGGAAATCTCATTCAATTTCCCACATGATAAGAAGTCAAAATTAGGGAAATTATATATGGTTTAAACTTTACTCATTTTGGAATCCAAAAATGAGACAAAGTCTCGTTGACATAATTCTAGTCATTTAACTTTAATAGCATATTACCACGACTAAATGCATGGACGATTTTTGCGGTGTTTTACATTATCCACCCTTAGGATTATTCGTCCCCAAATGATAGCTGGGAACACAAACAAGGATGATTTAAAGTATACTAAGGACATAAAAGAATAAGACAAGGATTGTACCTTCCATTTTGTCATTCACCGGATCAAATAAGTCTGGGTATCTATCTCTCATGTCATTTTCTGATTCCCAAGTTGCTTCCTCAACTTTCTGATTTTTCCACAACACTTTGACCGAGGCTATTTCTTTGCTCCTCAGTTTCCTAACTTGGCGATCCAAGACTGCCACGGGCTCTTCTTCATCGGATAAGGAGTCTGTCACTTTTACCTCCTCTACAGGAAATAATAATGAATGGTCTCCAATATATTTCTTAAACATGGATATGTGAAATACTAGATGAACAGAACCCAAACTTGTCAGCAACTCTAACTCTTATGCAACCCCACCTATCCTTCTCAAAATCTGGTATGGCCCTATATAGCGAGGACTCAGCTTACCTTTCTTCCCGAATCACATAACTCCCTTCATAGGGGAGACTTTGAGAAACACCCAATCACTAACCTCAAACTCTAAGTCTCTTCTCCTAACATCGGCGTAGGATTTTTTTCTACTCGGGCTATTTTAAGTCATTCTCTAATAATTTTCACGTCCTCCATCGCTTGATGAACAAGATCCATCCCAAACAACTGAGTCTCACCCACTTTATACCACCCTATTGGGGATCTACATCTTCTCCTATACAAAGCTTCAAACGGAGCCATCTTAATACTAGCATGGTAGTTATTATTATAAGCGAACACTATTAACGGCAAGTGATCTATCCAGCTACCTTTGAAGTCAATTACATAAGCCCTCAACATATCCTCAAGGGTCTGAATGGTTCCCTCAGCTTGCCCATCAGTCTTGAGGGTGGAAAGCAGTACTTAGGTTCACTTGGGTACCTAAACCCCTCTGTAAAGACCTCCAAAACTATGAAGAGAATTGCGTACCTCTATCAGATATGATGGATATAGGTTCCCCATGCAAATAGATTATCTCCTTAATGTATAGCTTGGCATAATCATCTCCTAAAAAATTGGTCCTCATAGGAAGAAAGTGAGCTGACTTGGTCAGCCGATCAACAATTACCCAAATAGAATCATACTGATTTCAGGACCTCAGAAGTCCCATAATGAAATCCATATTGATCATTTCCCATTTCCATAAAGCCAAAGAAATATCTTGGGAAGTACCACCAAGCCTCATATACTCTACCATAACTTGTTGACAGTTCAAACACTTGGTAACATAGTTAGCCATATCGCGCTTCATATTATTCCACTAATAAATGGTTTTCAGATCATGATACATCTTAGTAAAGTCAGGGTGAACAACATACCTCAAAGTGTGAGCTTTGTCAAGGATTCTCTTCCCAAAACATCTACATCTGGCACACCTAATCTACCCTGATATCTCAAAATACCATCACCCCCAATTTCAAAGAAAATTACCTTATGTTGACCCACATCATTCTTGATCTTGCATCAAGATTGGATTTTTTATCTGCTTCTCTTTAACTTTCACACAAAGGAATGACTTAGCTATCTTGTGAACAACTACCCCTCCATCTTCGGAATCTAAGAGTCACACTCCAAAATTTGCAAGTCGGTGAATATCCTTTACTATCTCTCTTTTCCCTTTTTCAACATGAGAAAGGATGCCTATTGACAACCTGCTAAGGGCGTTGGCTATAACATTTGCCTTAACCGGATGATAGTGCAGGATTATGGCATAATCCTTTAGCAATTCCATCCAGCGCCTTTGCCTGAGGTTTAATTCTTTATGCGAGAAAACATACTGTAAACTCTTATGGTTAGTGAAAATATCAACATCCACCCCATAAAGATAATGCCGCTAGATTTTAAGCCCAAACACCACAACTGCTAACTCTAAGTCATGGGTGGGGTAATTTCACTCATGCACCTTCAACTACCTGGATGCATAAGCCACCACCTTACCGTGCTGCATAAGTACACACCCAAGTCCAACACGGGATATATCACAGTACACAACAAAACCCTCTGTGCCTTTCAAAAGAGTTAGAACAGGTACTATAGTCAATTTGTCTTTCAACTTCTCAAAACTACTCTCATAGGAGTCAAACCACACAAAATTCACTTTTTTTGGGTTAACTTAGTAAGTGGAGCAGCTATGGAAGAAAAGATTTCTACGAATCTTCTGTAATACCCTGCCAAACCTAAGAAGCTCCAAATATCGATTGGAGTCGTGGGTCTGGGTCATTTTCTCACTGCCTCAACCTTTTGGGGATCCACCCTAATCCCGTCACTAGACACAATATGCCCCAAGAAAGCAATAGCACTTAGCCAGAATTCATATTTGGAAAATTTCACATACAACTTATGATCTTTGAGAGTCTGAAGGCTGATTCGGAGGTGATTGGCATGGTCCTCCTCACTCTTGGAATAAATTAGAATATCATCAATGAAAACTATAACAAACAGATCTAGAAACTGACGGAACACCCAGTTCATAAGATCCATGAAGGCTGCAGGGGCGTTAGTCAACCCAAAGTACATAAATAGGAATTCTTAGTGACTGTATCTAGTTTGGAAGGCTATTTTGGGAATGTATGACTCTCTAACTTTTAACTAATGGTATCCCGAATGAAGGTCTATCTTTGAAAAAAATTTAGCACCCTGAAGTTGGTCAAAGAGATCATCAATCCTAGGAAGAGAATATTTATTTTTAACAGTGACCTTACTTAGCTGGCGGTAATCTATGCACATACGCAGGGAACCATCTTTCTTTCACATGAAGAGTATAGGTGCACCCTAGGGAGAAATATTGGGATTTATAAAACCTTTGTCTAAAAGGTCTGCTAGCTATTCTTTCAACTTTTTCAGTTCTGTAGGAGCCATTCTATATGACGGAATAGAAATGGGACAGGTGTCTGGAAATAAATCAATACCAAAATATATCTCCCTATCAGGTGGTATTCCCGGGAGATCATCTGGAAATACTTTTGGAAACTCATTTACCACAGGAACTGACTACAGAGGAAGACTTTCAGCATTAGAATCTTTAACCCGAATAAGATGGCATAAACAACCTTTGTAGATAAGTTTACGGGCTCTGAGATAAGATATAAAGTTCCCTCTAGGTGCTAAAGAATGCCCCTCCCATTCTATCACTAGTTCATTCAGAAAAGAAAAGGTGACTCTTCGGGTTCTACAATTTAATGTGGCATAGCACGAATGAAGCCATTCCATCCCTAGGATAGCATCCAAATCAATCATATCTAAGTTTATAAGGTCTGCCACGGTATCCCGACCATAAACAATCACCACAAAATTTCTATACACTCTCCTAGCCATAAAAGAATCACCTACCAAAGTGGAAACAGAGAAAGGTTCTAAAATTTCATCGGGCTCAAACCCAAAACTAACAGCCACATAAGGGGTCACATAAGATAAGGTAGAACCTGGATCAAGTATTACATAAGCTTCACGAGAAAATATTTGTAACATACCAGTGACTATGTCTAGCGAGGCTTCTGCCTCCTGGAGGTTGGACGAAGCATACAGCCGGTTGTGACCACACTCGGCAGCTGAGGTGTCACCCTTTGGGGCGGTGGTGGTGCAGAAGAATTTACCTGTGACTTAGCTCCACAAATATTACTCCTAGCATAGGGACAATCTCTTTGAAAGTGACCCTACTGACCACATGAATAACATACCAGCGTGCCCAACTGACACCTCCATGGGTGTTTCATTTTGCAAGTCTCATACCGTGGAAAAGGATGATACTGCTGAGCCACACTGCCTTGTGGCTGAGTATCCTGAGTTATGGGTCCATGACTAATCTAAAAACTCTGATATTGTCTATAAACTGGGGGTCTGGGTGCTGGGGCGCTAGCTACAGACTGCGCATTACTCCAAAACTTCTTCCTTTGCTATCTATTCACCCAATTACCGCTCTGTGGCTGACTGTGGTTCCGATCCACTGTTTTGGCTCTCCTTACCTGTCTGTCCTTTTCTTTAGACTCTGCGATTCTCTTTTTCTGCTCCTCTACCTGCTGCATATGCACTGACAGCCTAGAGAAGTCCATGTACCTGTTCAGTATAGCCCCCTTACATTTAAGCACTAAGTCATCCAAAAGGCTAGATGCAAATTTTCTCATTTGGGCTCTCATATTACCAGCCATCTCCGAAGCATAACGAGCCAGTTGATTGAACTTAAGAGTGTACTCCTTGACACTTATTTTTCCTTGTTTAAGGTTAATAAAATCCCTGCTCTAGCCTCTTTCAACTCAAGGGGAAAGAACTGATCAAGGAAGGCTTCCACGAACTCGTCCCATACTGTGGGCTCAGCACTCTCACCGTTAGAAACCTCCCACTCATTATACCACTGGTTCGAAACTTCTTTAAGCTAGTAAGCTGCCAATTCCACCCTTATTCCTCGTCTACATGCATCACCTTGAAGATCTTCTCTATCCCATCCATAAACTCATGTGGATCCTTCTCTACATTGGTGCCCAAAAACTTGGGCGGGTTCATTTTTATGAACTGACCCACCCTAGTAGCCTCAGATATGACCAATGAAGACCCAACATCTTTCAACCATTGAGTCTGTGTGGCTACCAACTGAGCAAGCATGTGAATGGAATGTTTGAATTCTGCATTCGATATGTCCCTCTGAGAAGACTGGGGATGATTAATATTTGTTCTTGGAGCTCGAGGAGGACTGGTCGGGACTGGAGATACTCCCGGGGTAGGAACAGGTTCTGAGGTATGCGCTCTATTAAGGGTATGCATCCCATGGGTGGGGCGGACTTCATCATCCTGTGTATTTGATTGTAGGAGAAACAAGGATGCATGGTTGTTTTCTGAAATACAATAGATCACTGATTAGGAGACAATTCTAATTCAAACTCTAACGCACGAACAAAATCACAAAGAGGGGAAACACTTTCCTAAACACCTAGTAGCCTCCTACTTATAAATGTAGTGTGCTACACACCCATAAACAAGACTCCACCTGATGCCATTTCGCAGACACCCTGGGACCATGAACCGTGCTTTGATACCAAGTTTGTCACAACCCGAACTAGGGCCTGGCCGTGATGGACATCTCAAACTAAGAAGGCCCAGGCGTCCTACTCTATCTGGTAATCATGCACAAGATTCAAATAATAAAAGAAGATATGGAAATATAATCTGATACAGAAACATCGTCATACTCTGGATTAAGTTTAACAATAAGGAATGAAATTCAAAAATCACTAACAACATCTGGAACAGTCTGCAAAATCTCCACTACATGATCTAAATATAACTGTCTGAAAATCTTGGACAAGGCCCCTAGTATACCAAAACCATAACTGATAATAAATGTCTGAAAATAACAAGGCCTTCTGAAAAATAGAAAGCTCACCGACTAGACCCTGTACTTCTATCTGAAGAAATCTACTGCTTATTAGGACCCCCAGACTGTGCCTCAGAACCTAGAAGGTAAGGGGGGTCAATACAGATGTACTGGTACGTAGAGCAATCCAAAATAAAGATTTTAACAAAAATAAAATAGTTGAGATCTAGTCATAAAACATCATATACGATATAAATTCCAAAACACATGGGCATTTTGATAATCATAAAAACCTTTTTGTCAGTGCAATTTCTGATCTTCGTATTACTTCTGAGTTAGGTGGTACACCCTTACAAGTCTAAAACCCCACGGGCTATATGTAGTCCACCATTGAATCGGTGGGGAAGCCCCCAACCCAAGTGTGCTACAAGGGTTGGAGTGTCTGAGTCTAATACGCCATAGGGCACTAGTCCAGCGTAATATAATATACCCGGATCGACAAATCACGGTTTTGGGTAATGAGTTGTCTGAACTCGTGCCTTCTTTGGGGGACCACCTAACATCTCTTTATGCCCAATTTTATCCATTTCTAAACATATATCATCCTGAAATCTTAAGTCATGAAAATCTAGTTTCTATGTTTGTATGAGTCTGTTATTGCATTGTCTATTTTGGTATCGTCATACCAAGACTTAAAAGTCATAATTCTGAGCCATATTGCATTAAGAATAATTCTTATATTAAAACTCAATTCAGACCACCCAACATTTGCAATAGTATGAGATAATTTCATAGTCTGAAACATAAGCCAAAACTATGCAAGAATTCTTCAAACATATGGTGGTAATTTGCTTTTGGAAAAAACATGCACTCTTTCATTATAAGTATATTCAACATTTATCAACATTCATAACCATCTCTTTTTATTTCAAAATCATATTCAAGTTATAGTATAATTCAAGACATTTCGTATCATGCTCTTCAAGATGCATTTCAAAACAATCCATAGTATATAATGAGTAAAGGAAAATCATAACAAAAGAGGGTTTTTTTTACGAGTCATGCTCTCAATTTAATCATCAATCTTTAAAACGTGTGCTTATATATATATATATATAATTTCTAATCAATTTGGGGGAAGGTCTAAAGACCAAAACAATACCGTCAAAACTTCTAAAACATGATTATATTCATAAATCCAAAACTCCATTCTTAAAATCATGATTTCTATGCCCATGAGATTTTATGAAAACCCCACGAACCTCAATCTTGGAAAATAATAGATTATTCATGAATCCTACGGTGTGGGGATTCCAACTCTCTAATTATCTTCTAAAATCCACGGTTGAATCTATAGTTATTTGGAATTCTTGTTTGAAATCCTAGAGAGTGTTCTTGTGAATTTCTGAAGAAAATATGAATAATGTGGGCACTTGGGAGTATAATCATGTGTTTAACCTTATAAGGGGGTGAAAAAATACCTAATATGCCCTTAATGAAATGGAATACAATATAACTGGGAGCCCAATTTTATGGGCCACCGCGATGCGCCACAATCACGGTGGCTCACTGGAAATTGACGAATGGGCTTCTTAGGGTCACCGCGACGAGAAGCCATCGCGTTGTCCCACAGGTTGGGTCCTGGAGCTACAGCGCGACGCACCACAATTGTTCTAGGCTACTGGAATTTGAAAATTTCTAAATAGACCCACTCCGCGATGTGTCAACAACAAAAATGATGGTGTTTTACGATTAGGACTTAATTTAGCCATAACTTCTTGTCCGGGTATCGAATTTGGGAGAATCTTATATCGATAGAAATCTCATTCAATTTCCCACATGATAAAAAGTCAAAATTAGGAAAATTATATATAGTTTAAACTTTAGTCACTATGGAAGTCAAAAATGAGACTAAGTCTTTTTGACACTTTTCTAGTCATTTAACTCTAAGAGCATATTACCACGAGCTAATGCATGGATGATTTTTTCAGGGGGTTACACCAAGCTTATCCAATATATATATATATATATATATATATATATATATGTGTGTGTGTGTGTGTGTGTGTGTGTGTGTATGTGTGTGTGTGTGTATGAGTGAGTGAATCATGCACATAGTCATAAATATCCCCACACCAGCAAACGTGGTTATCGGTTCCTTCGGTACCCCCACCTTCTACGGCCAGCTACACAATCCTCTTTAAGCCCAATTAAAATAAGTTTCACATAACCCATTCATTTAACCAAAGAATTATATTTTAAGTCATAAACCATAGGTATCTTCATATCATTACCCTTGCAATCTTATAATTATGACATACCAATTCCATCAACCTGGGGGAATCCATGACCCCCTTTGTTCATAAAATCCGATTGGGGGGATGCCACGACCCCCTTTGTTTATTAAATCAAGTTTAAAATAAAAAATATGGACAACAAGGCCTTCAAACTCTTTTTATCCATTTAACCATTTATGCAATGCAATAGTTTAGTCAAATTATGTAAGTAACCATAATTTTAAATTCAATTATGCAAGTGGGCTAAGGGAACAAAATTTTCAAACCAAATTTCAAAACTAAAATAATCAATTTGGGGGAATACCTTGACCAAATTCAATATCCATATTCAAATCCACATAAATAACCATTTAAACACACGCTTGAAGTAAAAAAAAGTTTTAGGGGAGAGGTACATGCCTGAAAGAATCACAATTATTGAGTGAAATCACCATTTGGAAGCTCTAAATGATCTATCTTGAGAAACCCTAACTTGTTATTGACTTAGGAATTTGTGAGTGTGTAAAACTTGTTTGATTTGATAAATAATGAGGATAACCCCTTTTCAGTGTTTTATGGACGTGAGGTCTAAGTGGGGAAAGAGGGAATTGACCAAAGTGCCCTTAATAAAAATGCTAAAAAATTACTGCTTAGTCGTTACGGGTTACCTTATGACTCGAAAGATGAGGACTCACTGCTAAATCTGACAGCTGAAACTGGAATCTACTGATGCTATGGAGCTCGTGTCTCAGAACCGATGGTATAAGACACCATAGCGCAAATGTGTCAGTACTTTGAATGTACTGGTATGCATATGAGGTAGGCTGAATGCATGGGGTTCATATGCATGAACAATACTGGGTAACAGACTAATATGAATGTTAGAATACATGCATGCATACGTAGTAACTATATCTGAAATCGTGATAACATGAGTATGCTGATGACTAACATGACTAATGGCTGATTCTGATAACTGATAATATGAGTGACTATATCTGACAATCCTGAATCTGATAGAACTAGCTAAGTTCCGTACTGTATCTGAGTTGACTGTATCTGACAGCCCTGAATTCTGAAGAACTATCTGAGTTCTTTTACTGAGACAGATATTGAGACTGTGGGGGGTAGTCATCTAACCGACATGCCCCAAATGATGCATTATAGCTGAATTCGAGTCCAATCTATGCCCTGATTGGAAGGGTGTCAATACCGCGCCACTGGTAAGAACAATATGTGAGTGACCCTAATATAACAGGTAACTCTAATGAGAACAATGGGAACCCTTATATAGTAGGCTAAGCCACCTCATCTACCTTCATATAGCAGGCTATGATGTCTCAACCTATGCTGGCTACATGGTTCGGAAATACAAGGATTGCTTCTAAGAATCACACCCTTATATAACAGGTGAGTTACCATCCTTGGGTTCTCTCGGTGCTAATTTCTACTCCCATCTGAATAGACACTGAACATGATTTACTGAACTGAACATGGACTGAGTTACTGAATTCTGTTGACTAACGAAATACTACTGATATCTGACTACTGACTGAGTTCATGAGATCATGGAGATTTCCTGAGTCATAAGATTGTCTGAAGTCTAAGGATCATATCTTGACTGAGAGTATCGTGAAAACATGGCATGACTTTAGGCACACAACTAATGTTCCGGGTACAAGTACCCCCAGGACTCGATAGAAGGAAACTGACGAAGCATGACTTTATCAAGTACAAGACCCACATCAACAATACATAATTTAATAACTTGTGGATTTCACGAAGAACGGGGTTATCATACTACCTAACATGGATGAGAATGCTGATAATCATATTATAATCTCATATTCTAATATCATGTCCATTCTGACAACATACTGATAACGCTCAAACTATAGCTCTCGTAAGAGTGTAAGCGGTCGTTGTCAAATATAGAACCCAACTGGGTTGGATGTCGAATCCCACAGAGAATACTTGGTCACTAAGTAAGCAAAGATTAATAGACTTTTGGTGAAAGTTTCGTAAAAGGGGGGATTGTAACGTGCAATAATGTAACAATATGAAAACGGAAAATAGCAAAGTAAAAAGAAAGAATGTTTAGTAAGATGTTTAACCAATGAGAATTAAGTGTTGGGGTTATATCCACCTTATGAGTTATACGTCTCTATTGACTATGAGTTATGTGGAATTCAGATATGCATGTGCTTATAGAGAATTGTATTCTATGGTAAATTCAGGCGTCTTTCGACCATCAAGGATTATTTCACTTTAACTCTTTCGAGCTTAAAGCGTATCTAACGGTACAAAATCTCCAAGAGGTTAATCCAGTTACGACACTAACTTTTTAACTGGGGTTGGTTCCCTATTACCTTGACATTATCTCTTTTCCAGACATATAACTTTTCTTTCGAACAAGTTAATGCTATACTGGCGTATTCTATGTGTTTGCAACCACAAGAATTTAGATTAAGATGAAGAGAGTAATGATATAAGCAGCATACGTGTCAAGAATTCACAAAATTATAGCAATAGATAGTATCTCATAAGGCTTCCATAACCCCAACAGAGAAGTTTAGCTACACATGAGTGCAACGGAAAACACAGTAGACATTATCATCATAAAAATCTCACGTGAATTCCTTGCAAATAGCTTTTCTCTTGTTGTAAAAATTAAAATTCGAATATATGAAAAATAATGTCAACAATGAATTAATGAAGAAAAAGGGGAAGGATAGAATAGGGATAAGGGTGGTGGAGAATTGTTTTGATGGATGGATGGATGGTGGATGGATGGGAATAATAAAAATCTCCAGCAAAATAGGGTATTTATAACACCCATATCCTATTCCTACTAAGCTACTGCATTACTTATCCTAGTCCTACTAGGTTACTGCATCATTATCCTAATCCTACTAAGTTACTGCTGATCCCCAAAGTCTTTAGAAATGCTATTTTTGCCCGGGACAGATTTTCCATGCGTCACTTTTAGTACCTAGGCGTCCAAGCTCTCCTTTTCTTCTTTCGTGAAGCTTCCTTGGGCGTCAAGTTATCCATAAAATGCTGAAATCTTCATCATTTATACCTGAAAACTTGCTAATCACATTTGTTA
Organism: Capsicum pubescens; assembly: GCA_030864215.1. Classification (NCBI taxonomy): domain Eukaryota; kingdom Viridiplantae; phylum Streptophyta; class Magnoliopsida; order Solanales; family Solanaceae; genus Capsicum; species Capsicum pubescens. The sequence continues at coordinate 300,229,992 of CM061548.1, read as the reverse complement.
GCTCACTTACAGGAAAAAGTACTAAAAGTGCATGAATTATATATTTTGTCCTCAAAACTTAGCTAAAATATGGGTAAATTATAGTACTTTAGGTGTGTAAATACGCCTATCACATACGCATTTCACAATGATAGCATGGAAACCATTTAAACATATGAGGATGACAAATATGTCACATTTAGCTTATGTCTTGAACTATAAACCATGATTTCTACTTTTTCAAGCATTTTATCAACCACCTTGCATGCCCAACTTAGGGCATAAGTGAATTCATCAAATTACACATCATAAGCAACTAAATTCATGGATTTTATCTTGCATGGTTACATAATATCATGATAAACACACAAATATTCCAACTTTGAAATCAATCAACGTCAACAACATAATTATAAATAACCCACAACATAAATACCATGATTTATAGATAAAACAAGGTTCTTGAGCTTTATGGATGGAAGGAATCCATGAATGAACACAACGCATACCTTAGTTCGTGAAGATTAGCGGTGAATCTTTCTTGAAATTGGATCTTCTATGAAAACCCTAGCTTGTTCTTGAGAGAAACTAGTATATTTTGGGTGAAAAGTGGCTGAATCACGTGTTAAAGGGCTTAAATAGAGGTGGGAAGTTGACCCTTTTAACCCTGGATACATCATTTAATTTCAGTGAAAATTTCCCTAATTGGACTCTTGGCGCGATGCGGCGCTATCGCGCCGTGTCACTGGATTTTGACAATTGGGAAATTGAGGGATGGCGCGATGTGGAGCAATCGTGTTTCCCCTTTTTTTGCGACCTAAAACTTTGGCGCGATGCATAGAAAATCACGCTGAGACACTAGAAAAGGACAATTGCTAGTTTATCTTGTGGAGCGACGCGCCATTGACCAATATGGCGTTGTTGTACGATGGGAACTTGAAATATTCATAACTTTTTACCTGGTTATCGGATTTAGGCAAATTTTATATCGATGGAAAGCTTATTGAATTTTCCACATGATAAAAAGTGAAAAATATTGAAAATACTATATGTACAAAAGTGGATTCATCTTTCAAAGTAAGTTTCTAACATTCTTGAGACAATTTTAAGCTAGAAAAAAGTATGGGGTATTACAATATCTCTCCTTTGAGAACATTTGTCCTCAAATGAGACTAAGAGTGAGGGGAGAAGATAACCGATGTACATTATGAACATGAATAACTGGTCATGACTGACATGACTGATAACTGAACATGCATATCTGATGCATTTGTAACTGATTCATGAATCCATGACTGGGTGTTATGAGGAACTAAGTTTCTCCCTATAATAATACATGTCTGATGCATAATTATATAACTAAACCGATACATGAATGCATGACTGAATATGCAATGGTACTTGATACCAAGTCTATGACAAACACTGAACATGAAACTGAGTAAGCTTAAGGAGAACTGTTACCTTGAGCTTGATCTGAGTTGGTGGAGAAGAGGTGAGGATACTTGGTATGTATATTTACTTCTTTTTCCCAAGTAGCTCCCTCTATGGACTGATTTTGCCAAAGAACTTTAACTATAGGGACTTCTTTGTTCCTCAATCTACGAGTCTGATAGTCTAGGATTTTGACTAAAATCTCTTCATAAGAGAGGTTGTTCTGAACATCGATGCTCTGAATAGGGACTACAACTACTGAGTCACATATACACTTCTTGAGCAAGGAGACATGGAAGACTGGATGAAGTGAGGCTAGATCTGAAGGCAATTCGAGCTCATAAGCTACCTTGCCGAATCGACTGAGAATTTTGAAGGGACCGACATATCGGGGACTGATTTTCCCTTTCTTTCTAAACCACTTCACTCCCTTCATGGGAGAGATCTTTAGATAGACATAGTCACTAATCTCAAACTTGAGATCTTTTCTACGAAACATCTGCATAAGACTTCTGTCGGCTCTAAGCAGCCCGGAGTCTTTCTCTAATCAACTGGACTTTTTCTAAGGCATCAAATACCAAGTCAGTCCCTATAACTAAGTCCTCACTAACTTTGAACCAACCAATTGGAGATATACATCTCCTACCGTAGAGAGCTTATAATGTAGCCATATGAATACAAGAATGATAGTTATTGTTGTATGCAAACTCAATCAAAGGAAAATGGTTATCCCAACTACCCTTGAAATAAATTGCATACGCCCTTAGTATATCTTTTAGATCTGAATGGTCCTTTCTGCTTAACCATCTGTCTGAGGATAAAAGGCTATACTGAGATGAACTTGGGTACCAAGACCCTTTTGGAACACTTTCCAGAAATGAGAGGTGAACTGGGTAACTCTGTCTGAGATAATAGATAGAAGAACACCATACAATCTGACCTAATCCCTGATGTAGAGTTTGGTCTAATCCTCAGCTGAATAAGAGGTATGGACTGGAAGAAAATGGGTTGATTTGGTCATTCTATCTATAATGACATAGCCTGAATCATGTTGATGGCGAGTTTGAGGCAAACCCGTCACAAAGTCCATGTTCACTTCTTCCCACTTCCAAGTAGGAATAATGAACTCCTGCATAGGACCACTAGGCTTTTGATGCTCTATCTTAACCTGCTGACATGTAGAGCACTTAGCCATAAACTCTGTAACATCTCTCTTCATCCTACTCCACTAATAGACTTCCTACAAGTTGTGGTACATCTTTGTGGTCCCTGGATGAATAGAGTATCATGCACCATGTGTTTCTAATAGAATTTGCTTCTTTAAGTCGTCTACACCTGGAACACAGAGATGACTGTGAAAATGTAAAACACCATCTCCCCCATTGGGAGAAAACCTCTACTTTCTGATCCTAAACTAACTCTTTCAACTTGACAAGGCTGGTATCTCTATCTTGATTTTCTTTCTCCTTAGAAACTAGAGATGATTCTAAACTAGTCTGAACCCATATATCACCCTCATCTGTATCGACTAAGCAAATGCCTTGTCTAGAAATATGATGTGCTTCCTGAGCTAACTTCTTCTTACTGTCATCCACATAAGAAACACTACCCAGAGACAGTCTACTGAGAGCGTCGTCCACTACATTATCTTTGCCCAAATGATAGAGGACACTCATGTCATAATCTTTCAAGAGCTCTAACCACCTTCTCTGAAGAAGATTGAGATCTTTCTGACAAAAGACATACTGAAGACTCTTATAATCTGTGAAGACATCTACATAAACTCCATAGAGATAATTCCTTCAAATCTTCAAGGCAAAGACTACAGCTGCTAACTCAAGATCATAAGTAGGATAATTCTTCACATGGGGTTTAAGATGTCTGGAGGTGTAGGCTATGACCTTACCATGTTGCATTAGGACAGTACCCAAACCTACTCTGGATGCATCACAATATACTACGAACCCATCTAAACTATCTGGACGATCTAGAACTGGAGCTGAGGTTAGTCGAGTCTTCAACTCCTGAAAACTCTTCTCACAAGGATCTTACCAATAAAACTTGACTTTATTCTGAGTCAATCTATACATAGGGGATGTAATAGAATAAAATTCTTCAACAAACCATCTGTAATAGCCAGCCAAACCTAAGAAACTACTAATATCTGATGGAGAGACAGGGCGAGGCTAGTTTCTTACTGCTTTTGTCTTTTGAGAATCTACTCTAATGTCATCACCAAAAACGATGTGACCAAGGAATGCTACTAACCTTATCCAAAACTCGCACTTATTGAATTTGGCTAATAGATAATGATCTCTGAGAGTCTGAAGTACTATCCTGAGATGGTCTGCATGATCGCGCTGACTGCGGAATAGACCAGAATATCATATATGAAGACTATGACGAACATGTCCATGTACTTCTTGAACACACGGTTCATCAAGTCCATGAAAGCGGCTGGGGCATTGGTAAGACCAAATTACATGACTAGAAATTTGAAGTGACCATACTATGTTTGGAAAGCTATTTTCGAAATGTCACATTTCCTAACTCTAAGCTGATGATAGCCGGATCTGAGATCTATCTTAGAGAAATAACTGGCACCCTGAAGTTGGTCAAACAAGTCATCAATTCTGGGAAGAGGATACTTGTTCTTGATCGTGACCTTATTGAGTTGATGGTAGTCTATACACATTCTGAGAAAACTGTCTTTCTTGCGCACGAATAATACTAGAGCGCCCCACGGGGAAATACTGGGTCTGATGAATCCCTTATCTAAGAGATCCTTTAACTGTTCTTTCAGTTCTTTCTGTTTTGCTGGTTTTATTCTATATGAAAGAATAAAGATAGGCTGAGTATTTGGAAGAAGATCAATACCAAAGTCTATTTTTCTTTCGGGAGAAATTCCTGGAACATCTTTGGGAAAGACATCTGAATATTCATTCACTACAGGGACTGATTCAAGATTGGGAGATTTAGAACTAGTGTCCTTAACTCAAACAAGATGATAGACGCATCCTTTAGTTATCATTTTCTGTGCCCAAAGGTAGGAAACAAGTTGACCTCTGAAAGGGGATACACTACCCTTTCACTCTAGGACGGGTTCATTTGGGAACTGAAATTGGACTATTCTGTTTCTGCAGTCAACTGTGGCATAGCAGGAATAAAGCCAATCCATGCCGAGAATGACATCAAAATTAGTCATCTCTAATTCGACTAAGTCTGCTGAAGTGACTTTTTGAAATATCATAACCGGGCAGTTCCTGTATACCCGTTGGGCTATGATGGTTTTACCTACTAGAGTAGAGACTGAAAAAGGCTCTACTAGAATTTCGGGACTGACTCCAAAATCGACTGCTATATAAAGAGTGACAAAAGACAAAGAAGCTCCTAGATCTAGCAAAGAGTAAACATCAACATGAAAGATCAGTAATATACCGGTAACCACATCAGGAGAATTTTCCTGATCTTGTTGGGACTGAAGAGCATAAACACGATTTGGGTGTTTCCTACTAGTAGCACTGGAGGTGGCACCCTACTGATTTAAGCGACTGGACTGAGCTGATGAGCAATTCTGTTAACCCTGAGGACCTAGCTGAGGATAGTCTCTGACTCTATGGCCTAGTTTTCCATATCTGAAACAAATACCACTGCCATCTCTGTAAATACCCTAATGGTACTTACCATAAGTCTAGTAAAGAGGATAGGTGCGGGCACTGCTAACACTGCCATGGGACTTAGAGTCTGGCTCTCTATCTTCGTTACCCTCTCTAAACTTAGAAACTGGAGCACTGGCTGAAGAAGGAGCCATAATTTATAACTTAGAACGAATATGAGAGTGATTACCTCCTTCTGACTTAGGCTAACCAAAATTAAAGCTACCTATCCTAGCTCTCTTATTCTACTTCTCTCTCTGCTTAATATTCTACTCTTCTATATGTTGAGCATGAGTCATGATCCTGGCTAAAGTCATGTCACTATTCAGCATAGCGTATCTACACTCATTAACTACACTATCATTCACCCCTAAAATAAACTTACTCATACTTTCCCTGCTATCTACAATCACATGAGGGGCATATCTAGCTTATTAAGTAAACTTAAGAGAATACTATTTCACTGTCATATTGCCCGGCCTAAGGTTGATGAATTCTAGCACCTTAGCTTCTCTAAGATCTAGGGGAAAGAATCTATCAAGGAAATCATTAGAAAAATCCTCCCACTCAACTGGCTCTACATTATCTACCCTCTCTGACTTCCTGTAATACTCCGCAAAGTTTGTTCGTAGTCTGAGCCTTAGAGCATGACAAGAAAAGTGTAATTCCGACCCTAAATGATTGAGAAGTGACTTTCCAAGTGATTGGTGTTTCAAATATATATAATTTTCTTAAATTTTACTTTTTTCTTGTATATAATTGAATTATATTTCCAATGATACCAATTTTGTCCAAATCCAGCATCGGGGTGAGAAGTTATGGCCATTTTATTTAGAGTTATCGGAACCGCCCAGGTGCGAGAGATGATCCAACAGACTGTCGAATCTGTGACGAACCATCGCTCGACTATTGCAACCAAGGTATAAACTCCCTTTCCTGGCCCAGGTGCGACGGCAAGGATGATAGACCGTCAAGGCTGCGATGGACCGTCGCTGAGACCATCGCCACTAAGGCAGTGTGGTCTTATCTTAGCCATCGAGCGACAAACGATCCAACGGACCATCGAAACTATAATGGACCATCGATCCGACCATCGGATCGAGGAAGTATGTCCCTTTTCTGGTCATCGTGTGATGGATGACCCGACGGACCGTCGAACTTGTGACGGACCTTCGCTCCGACCGTCGCAGACCCCGTTCAGTATTTTTAGCTTATTTTTAAAAGGGTTTTTCAGTCTTTTCCACTCTTTTATCAACTATATATATTCCAAACAAACTTGATAGACTCATTATCTCCCAAAATATCCAAAGGTTAGGGTTTCTCCCTCAAGAGAAAATCTAAAACCCTTCTCCAAGAAATCTAAGAACTCACCATAGATTCTACAAATTGAGTTAAGATTTGAGTTCTCCAAGTTCAAAGGTTGCAAGAACTCTCTCTTAAGAGTAAGAATAAGAGTTTAGAGCAAGCTCGTTCATCCAATTTCATAATCTAAGGTATGTGGGGTTTTGAACAAGGGTAATCCTTTCATACTTGTTCCCAAAGGCTTATTTAAACTATGATTTTCTACAATCTATGAGATTTTACATGAATCTGAATTAGGGGTTTTCACCCATTATTATTGATTGCAATATTTTGATGTTTTCCATGAATTGAGAGTCTAAGGGCATGATTTTCACATATTTTCTTGAGAAATTACAGCTGGGTCTATACCCCATGATTTTAATCGTTGAGAAATTAATATTTGAAATATTTGAGATATTGAAGTATATAAGTATGTTGAGATTTGGAGACAAATTGCTGAAATTTTCAGATTTCTACATGAGTTATAAATCTATATGCTATCTATTATGCTTTTGATGAGTTCTAACTTGAGATTGAATTATGGGTTATTAATCCCTACTTGAAACTGGAGATTTTATGAACTATTGTTCTATAAGCACCAATGATTTGAGTATTCTAAGATTATTGAGAAATGTTTTGACCTAAGGGTCATGGAGTTTTGAAATACACTTCACTACATGAGATTATAGATTTGATTATTGGGTTCTTATTGAAACATGAGATTATTCTAAAGTGGATTTTCATGAGATGATCAAGATAATCTAAGGGGAGTAGTATTTAGCACCGAGTTGGGTAAGTTACTATAGTTTCTTACCCCAGAACTACGTGCCACCGTAGTTTGGGCCTGAGGTCGAGATGATTTTTAGGACTAAGGATGAGATATTGGGCCCGAGGATGAGATAAGTGATCACTGAAATTGAGGTTATACTCCCTGGAAAAAGTATGACACTCCTCCCCAATGTGGGGTCTCTTCCTTAGGAGGACAAAACATTAGAATCTATGTAGCTCGCATGGTTTATGTCGGTTAAGAGAACCTCCCGTGATACAAGTTATTTTCCTAATAGTAAGTAGAGGATTTGCTCCCTAAGACCAAAGTATTTTCCCTTGATATAAGTATTTTCTCTAAGACTATAAGATAAGTTATTTCCCTAAACTAGAGTATCTTTCCAATGAGTTAGAATGATTTTCCTAAAGCTTGAAATGAGATATTTTCCTAAAGTGAATGATATGCCTTCAAGTATGTTTCAAAGTTATATGATTCTGAATTCCAAGTACTTGAGTTCAAAAGAGTTATGAGTTCCTGAGCATTAAAGAAGTTTTACTCTCCATGAGACATATGAATGAGTTGAAAGTATTATTTAAAGTTTCCTTTAGCCTATGGGTAATGAGAATAAGAGAAGATTATTGATTTCAAAGTTAAACTATGATGACTTATGAGATTTGTGTTACATGATCCATTCTACATGATTTATGAGCTTTACATTTTATACTTATTCAAGCCAAGTGAGTCATTACTTATTGCATGAATGATTTGATTAAAGAGTATTGATATTATTTTATGCAAATCCATGCACCCCCACATACTCAGTACATTACCAAGTGATGATCCACATATACGTCTATGTGATACATTGTCTTATAATGTAGGTTCAGGTGCTCAGTACCAACCTCGTCAGTGACTTTTGAGTATCTCTATCTATATCCCTATAGTGGTGAGTCCTCATGGTTCCAGGTCCTATCGTCAGATATTTCAGCATTTGAGAGACTATGTTATTATTTTTAGTTCATTTCGAGTCAGTTGGGAACCTGTTCCAATGGCTCTCTAGTTCATGGATTATTAGAGGCTTTGCCAGACTAGTTATCAGATTATGGTTGTGTTAAGGTTTTCTGGTATTGCTTAGTCGTTTGGACCGAGCGTTTTCTCCATTCTTCCTTTCATATGATATAACTATGCTAGTGTTTGAATTATTTCATCTTGAAATAAATGTTATTAGTAGAAATAGGCTAAAAGGGTTATCTTGGAGATACTTGTAGCCTTAAGCACCGTAGACATCTCAGGAGGCGTTTTCGGGTTATTACACTTCCACTTCTTGAACTAAGTGTGAGCAACATCCTGCAACTGATATGCAGCTAGCTCAACACTCTCACTAGGAGTAACCTCCATTATGTCTATAACCTTCTGCACCTGATCTAGGAATTCCTGAGGGTCCTCATCTGACTTAGACCCGAGAAAGGCTGGAGGATTCATTCGGGTGAAATCCCGAATCCTGGCTGCAGCTGAATTGGCCATTGGGTTGGCCAGAATGATAGCTGATCATTCATTCTGAGTAGCAATTAAGTTAGCAAAAGAAGTGAATGCAACTTGAAACTCTTCATGAGAAACATGTTCGCCCAAAGGTTCTTCAAGCTGAGGGGCTGTCTGATTCTCGTTTCTTCTTTTAGGAGGCATATTCTATAGAAGAAAGGGAGAAATAGATTAGACTGAGAGATTGACTTGAGATTATGCTCATTAGCACGACATGAATACTGAAAGAGGGGAAACTGTTCCTAAAACATCTTATAGCCTCTTGTACATAAATGAGGCGCGCAACACACCCATGTACAAGACTCTACTAGATGTGGTTTCAAACATCCTAGGACTCTATAGAACCTTAGGCTCTGATACCAGGTTTGTAACGCCCCGAATCTGGTACCCGAAATGCTACACGGTACTCATAACCCTGAAAGACCACAAGCTAACCCATGACTGTTATTTGTACCTATATACTGCATAATATACTGAATAATGTAGAAACATGAACTGAAAGGCCATAAGGTTCACATAATTAAAGTAAAACATAACATCTAAACGGGGTATGAAATACCCAAAACAACTGTCTGAACATAATAGTTTGGAAAGCCTCTAACTGACGGAACTGTCTGAGTAAGGAGTTAATGGGACATGTCCCCAACTAACTCCAACTAATAAACTAATTACTGAGATAATAAAATAATAATCATGTCCTCGAAAGATGAGGACTAACTTCTAACTCTGACAGCTGAGACTGGAACCTACTGATGCTCTGGAACTCGTGTCTCTGAACCTATGGTATAAGACACCATAGCGCAAATGCGTCAATACTTTGAATGTATTGGTATGCATGTGAGGTAGGCTGAATGCATGGGGTTCATATGCATGAAAAATACTGGCTAACTGACTAATATGAATGTGAGAATACATGCATACATAGTAACTCTATCTAAAATCGTGATAACATGAGTATGCCAATGAATAACATGACTAATGGCTGAATTATGATAACTGATAACATGAGTGATTGTATCTGACAGTCCTGAATCTGATGGAACTAGCTTAGTTCCGTACTGTATCTGAGTTGACTGTATCTGACAGTATTGAATTCTAAAGAACAATCTGAGTTCTTTTACTGAGACTGATACTGAGACTGTGGGAGGTAGTCATCTAACCGACATGCCCCAAATGATGCATTATAGCTGAATTGGGGTCCAATCTATGCCCTTATTAGAAGGGTTTCAATACTGCGCCACTGGTAAGGACAATATGTGAGTGACCCTAATATAATAGGTAACTCTAGTGAGAATGGTGGGAACCCTCATATAGAAGGCTAAGCCACCTCATCTACTCTGATATATCAGGGTATGATGTCTCAACCTATGTTGTCTACATAGTTCTGGAATGCAAGGATTGCTTCAATGAAGCACACCCTCATATAACAGGTGAGTTTCCATTCTTGGGTTCTCTCGGTGCTAATTTCTACTCCTATCTGAATAGAAACTGAACATGATTTACTAAATTGAACATGGACTGAGTTACTGACTTCCGTTGACTGACGAAATACTACGGATATCTGACAACTGACTGAGTTCATGAGATCATCGAGATTTCCTGAGTCATAAGACTGTATGAAGTCTAAGGATCGTAGCTTGACTGACAGTATCATGAAAACATGACATAGCTCTAGGCACGCAGCTAATGTTTCGGGTACAAGTACCCCTAGGACTCGATAGAAGAAAACTGACGAAGCATGACTTTATCAAGTACAAGACCCACATCAACAATACATAATTTAATAACTTGTGGATTTCACAAAGTGCAGGGTTTTCATACTACCTAATATGGACGAGAATGCTGATAATCATATCATAATCTCATATTCTAATATCATGGACATTCCGACAACATACACATTTCACAATGATAGCATGGAAACTATTTAAACATAGGAGGATGGAAAACATGTCACATTTAGCTTATGTCTTGAGCTATAAAGCATGATTTCTACTTTTTCAAGCATCTTATCAACCACCTTGCATGCCCAACTAAGGGCATAAGTGAATTCATCAAATTACACATCATAAGCAACTAAATTCATGGATTTTATCTTGCATGGTAATATAATATCATGTAAACACACAAAGATTCCAACTTTGAAATCAATCAACGTCAACAACATGATTACAAATAACCCACAACATAAATACCATGTTTTATAGATAAAACAATGTTCTTGAGATTCACGGATGGAAGGAATCCATGAATGAACACAACGCATAACTTAGTTCGTGAAGATTGATGGTGAAAGTTTCTTGAAATTAGATCTTCTATGTAAACCTAGCTTATTCTTAAGAGAAACTTGAGATAAACTAGTATATTTTGGGTGAAAAGTTGTTGAATCACGTGTTAAAAGGATTAAATAGGGGTGGGAAGTAGACCCTTTTAACACTGGACGTGTCACTTAATTTCAGTGAAAACTTCCCGAATTGGACCCTTGGCGCGACGTGGCGCTATCGCGCTGTGTCACTGGATTTTGACAATTGGGAAATTGAGAGATGGCGTGATGCGTAGCCATTATGTTTCCCCTTCTTTTGCGACCTGGAACTTTGGAGCGACGCGGAGAAAATCGTGCTGAGACACTGGAAATGGACAATTGCCATTTTATCTTGTGGCACAGCGTGCCACTGACCAATATGGTGCTATTTTACGACGAAAACTTGAAATAGTCATAACTTCTTACCTGGTTATCGGATTTAAGAAAATTTTATATTGATAGAAAGCTTATTGAATTTCCCACATGACATAAAGTGAAAAATCTTGAAAATACCAAATGTACAAAAGTAGATTCATCTTTCAAAGTAAGTTTCTAACATTCGTGAGATGATTTTAAGCTAGGAAAAAGTATGGGATATTACAAATCCTAAGTGTGAGTCATGCATGGGTCATTGATAATTCATTCAAGTTTAGCGAGAGTAGTGTGTAGGCTATGGATATTGGTGTCAATCTTTTTATAAAGCACCAAATTTCACAAATGGGTTCTTTTGAACACCTCATAAGTGTAACAATTTCACCAATATATTGTCTCAATTAACATCCTTGTGTCCAAGAGACGCTATTAAATGAACTAATTAAAGTTATTGTTCACAATTATTCCTCATCCATACCCCTTTTTCAAAGATGATATGGGTTCAAAGGTAATTGGGGTTTGCAACCCCCAATTATTAGATAAAACATGAAATAAATGCAAAACACATAAAAAATAACTAATTAAATGGAAAAATAATTAGCACCCATGCACTAATCACAACCTATTCAAGCATAATCCCAAGAATTAGATTTAGTAACTCATAGAGATAAAGAAGAAGGATATACCAAAATTATCATTGAATTCATCCATGAAATGCAAAAGGAATATTTCCAATCTTTAAATATCAACAAGTAACTAAATTCCCACTTAGTAATCACCCAAAAAGTGTTTATCACTCAAAAATAGTGTATCAACGTGCTCTTGGCTCTCAAAATAGAATACTTGATGCTGAAAAACTATAGGGATTGAGCCTTTAATGTCTTGGGATCGATCCTTGTGAAATTCTGTCACTGCTTATGTAACTTTGCCAGACAGCTGCGATCACGGTCAATTTTGTCGCGATCATGACTTATCCTACTATTGTACTTACGTGATCACGGTGCTCTTATCATAATCGCAACACCTTAACCTATCTTCACCAGTCGCGATCGCGATGCAACTTCTCGTGATCATGACATCTTCACTTGTTGTGACTAGTTACAATCGCAACATCTGAGGGTTGTTCCAGAGATACTATTTAAACCTTTATCCTACTCAGCTCACTTTTTCTCCTTTCCAGCACCAATTTTACTCCTCTTTCACCAGGTTTTTCTGAAAATCCACGTAGACCAAAAATTAGTGTATTTCAATCAAGAATTAGTCTTATTTCATCAATTTAATCACCGTGTGCAAGAAATGAGATATAAATAAGTAAAGAAATTGTCACTCATCAACACCCCCAAGTTAAAGACTTTGCTTGTCCTCAAGCAACACTACTTCATAACTCAATGAGACTATCAAACTAGACTCAATCTCGAAACAAATACTTCACCATGCGACCACCTTGATTGTGACTTTGGTCGGTGCTAGCAATTAGTTAACAAGCATGTGAAATACTAACTATACAACTCCCTCAATATCAATCACCTTTTCAAGAATGCAATGAAATTTCAATAATAATCAAGTAAAAACAATCAATTTTCAAGAAGTGACTCTCCAACAATAGTAAATCAAACATGCTCATTCACCTCATTTTCGAAATATGCCAACTTCACCAATCTATCCCAGTTTACATGCCTTCTCATGAAAGGAAGTCCCCACACACCATAGTTTCAATATGTAACAAGGGACAAATATGCAAGCACTCACTCTAACAAGGAATTTCTAGATACAAACAAGTATCTTTCCATATGCTTGCCCTTATTTTAGATCGTTGCTAACTCAAAAACACTTGGTTGGAGCTCTCAAAGGACATTTTCTAGCTTATAATGTAGGTTTAGGGAAAGATACGATAAATTCCACGACCCGAACCAGAGCCTGGCTGTGTCAGGTATTTCAAGTCCCGTATGGACCGGAGATCACCCCCTGCACCTAACCAACCCAAACACAATATACCTCAAAGTCAGATGAATTCAAAACGTATAACAAGATAGCATGCAATAGCATAAGAAAAATTCAATGCATTTCCATGACCAATCACCGAAGACTGGCCAAATGACTGACCGACACCACCCAATAACCACAGTAGTCCAGAAAAAACCTTCTAAATAATGATCCAAAACTAAATATAAATAAAGTATCATGATATGCCCCTGACAATAGACAAAAATAAGTTAAATACATAAGAGGAACAAAACACAAAATGTAGACTTCCGATGTATGAAAGCTCACCACTTTAATGTAACCTCACAAGATGATGTTGAATCCTAATCACTGAGCAGTAGGAGTAGAAGTGTGACCAATTCATGCATCACGTAGGGATATAGCATTCGAAGACAGTTAGCCGGGTGAACGCTAGTATGTAACTCGAGGATGAGGATAACATAATGACATGAACAATAATTTAACATCGTCAAAACCAACGTACATAATCAAATGCATATATATACATATATATATGTATATGTATATATATAAATATATTTATATATATCATATACCGGGATAGGGAACAAGGCTTAACATGCATTTTCAAAACTTTAGCCTGGATTATGTAGCTTACCCGTATAACATGTACCCACGGGCTAAATGGACGACAACACTCACCCCCTGGTCGGGCCATAGTGCGTGTAGCTGCACGAATCAGAGAATAATCTCATATATATGCACATGGGGGACTCAAACCTCCCAATAAATACTAAGGTGACTTAAGTACCTAATCATGTAATAATTTAAGGGGTACTCGAACCTCCCTAATCATGAAATAATAATAATAAGGGGGACTCGAACCTCTCTTGTCATTTTGACCCTCGCGTCGGCAAACACAATTTCCAGTGTCGGTCACCCAGAACTCTACTTTCACGACTCATCTACACAACCTTTATTAGAACCTAATTAAAATTTTATTATGCAATCCCAATCATGATCACATTTCACATTAAGGCATACATTGTTGGTTTCGTTATACCAACTTCACTTGGAAGGTAACACATCATGCCAAAACAATTATCATTAACTTGAAGAAAATAATTCTCTTTGTTCATTAATACAAGGTGGGGGAATACCAACTCTCTTTGTTCACTAAATCATACCATTGTGTTTCAAATACCTCTTTGTATAATGCTATAGTTCAAGATTAGTTCAATTTATAAATTCCAACCTTTCTCAAAACCAATTTCACACTATGAGTTGGGGTCAGAACTACTTAAAAAGTCACAAGTTTGGGAAAATCACAATTCACTAGTTCATTCACCATACCCATGCACCCACAAGTTCAAAACCATATTTAAATCATGAATAATCACAATTAAATCATGGGAAAACATTGTTCAACAATATGCATTAAAAATCCACAACCCTTGTTTCCAAAATCAAAATAATTCCATGTGAACAACACTTTAATACATTATCTTTTACAAAATTAACAATAAGGGAAGAGTTACATGCCTGTAATAGTAGGATGTATGGAGAGAAATCAGCCTTGAGTGCCCTAATTGATCAACCTCTTAAAAACCCTAAGTGTTCTTGACCTTGAGGAATTTGAGAGTGTTGAGAAGGTACTTTGATGTGTTTATGACGGATAATAATACCCTAAAGAGGTTATAAGATGTGGGTTTCAAGTTGGGTAGGAGGGAAAATGTCAAGAATGACCTTAACTTAAAAGCTGAAAAAGGTTCGCCTTTGACAACGAGTCAACCCTTGACTCAAAGCCACGCCTTACGACTCATCACCACGAGTCATAACCAACGCATTACCACTAAGGCACCCTAAACTATTGTTCTTATGACTCATTGGCACCATTCATAATGGGACTCTATGACTCATAGGGTCTAGTCATAATCAACACAGAACCCAAATTCGGACTTACACCGGACACCCTAGGATTACACCTAACGACTCGTAACATATCCTTGCGGCCCTTAGTGAGCCACTCATACTCAGAGCATAATCTAGCTACAAACTTACTGGTTTGGTTCCATTGACTCATCAGTACACCTTGACGACTCATAAGGTGAGTCGTTACCAAGGCAGTGAGCTCAAAGCTGAAGAAATTTCCAAGGGCCAAAAATTTGAGGTGTTTCAATTCTCCCCCACTTGGATCATTCATACTCGAATGATGGGACAAGGCTTTTATTAGCATGAATTGACTCCACATACCTCTATTCTTACCTTTAACAAACACAGAAAACAAAGATGCTATGGATACACATACCTTAAGCACGATTATCTGGAGTGGATAAAAAGAACGGATACTTGAATTTCATGCCCTCTTCATCTTCCCAAGTATCCTTTTCAAGCTTGTGGTTCCTCCATAGAACTTTTACCGAAGCTACGTCCTTCATCCACAAATGATGAACTTGCCAATCAAAAATTTCAACCGAGACTTCCTCATAAGATAAGGAATCTAAAATACCTTCCTCCTCCAAAGGAACAACCATCGAAGGATCACCCACGCACTTTATCAACATCAAAACTTGAAACACCGGATGAATGGAGCTTAAATTAGAGGGAAAATCTAATTCATATTCAACATTACCAATCCTCTTCAATACCAAGTACGGACCAACATATCGGGGGTTGTGATTCCCCTTCTTACCAAACCACTTCACTCTCTTTATAAGGGATACCTTTAAGAATACTTAATCACTAATACTAAACTCTATCTCCCTTCGCCTCACATCCGCGTAGGAATTTTGGCTACTTTAAGCCTATCGCAAATCACCTTCACCTTTTCTATCACTTCGTGAACCAAATTTGGGCCAAACATCTTAGCCTCACCAACTTTAAACCACCCGATGGGAGACCTACACCTCCTACCATACAATTCCTAAAAAGGAGCCATACCAATGCTAGAGTGGTATCCATTATTATACGCAAAATCTATAAGAGGAAAATGATCAACCCAACTACCACCATAGTCAATCACACAAGCTCTAAGCATGTCTTCCAGTTCCTGAATAGTCCTTTCCGCTTGCCCATCTGACTGCGGGTGGAAAGTAGTACTAAGGCTCACCTTAGTTCCCAAAACTCTATGAAATGAATGCCAAAACTGCGATGATAACTGAGTGCCACAATCTAACATGATAGAAACAAATACCTCATGAAACTTCACAATCTCTTGGAGGAACAACTTCATATAGTCTTCTGCTAAAAAATTATTCTCATTGGCAATAAGTGAGCAGACTTAGTCATCCTATCCACGATGACCCAAATCGAATTAAATTGATTTCGAGACCGAGGAAGACCAATAATGAAATCCATATTAATAACTTCCCATTTCCATACAAGGATCTCAATTTCTTGATAAAACTCTCTAGTCCGCAAGTGCTCAACCTCACTTGTTGACACAACATGCATTTAGCCACAAAACTGGACACATCTCGCTTCATATTTTTGCACAAATAAATCTCCTTAAGATCATGATACATCTTCGTCGAACCAGGATGAATGGCATAACATGACTCATGAGCCTCAACCATGATCATTTATCAACACCCATCTATATCGGGAACACATAACCTGCCTTGGTACCTCAAGATACCATCGCCACCAATCTCAAAAGCTATAACCTTTTGCTAACCTACTTCTCCCTTAAGTTTCATTAAGAAAGGATCCAATACCTGCTTCTTCTTTATTTCAATACAAAGAGAGGAATGTGCCACCTTTTGCACAAGGATAACCTGGTTATCCTCATTCACATGAGCTAGACTCGCTATGGATAACTTAGTAAGATCTTCAACAACTATATTACGTTTACCTGGGTCGTAATGGAGACTCATATCATAGTCTTTTAGCAACTCAAGCCACCTCTTCTGCCTGAGATTCAACTCCTTCTGGGTGAAAACATATTGCAGGATCTTATGATCAGAATAAATCTTAACATGAACTCCATACTAATAATGCCGCCAAATCTTCAATGCAAATACCATAACCAACAACTCCAAGTCATTAGTCGAATAATTCCTCTCATGAACTTTCAACTGCCTATAATCATAGGCCACCACTTTACCATGTTGCATTAACACACAGCCAAGTCCCTCACAGGACGCATTGCAATAAACCAAGAATCCACCATTACCCTTGGGCAAGCTAAAAACTGGAGTTGAAGTCAACTTATTATTCAGTTTTTCAAAACTATCCTCATAAGTATAAGACTACAAGAACTTCACCTTCTTCTGGGTAAGCTTAGTCAGTGAGACAGCTATAGTCGAGAAACTCTCTACAAACTTTCTATAGTAACTGGATAAACCCAAAAAGATTCAAATATCAATTAGACTCATGGGCCTAGGACACTTCTTAACCACTGCAACTTTCTGCGAATTCACCATGATCCCTTCACTAGAAATGACATGACCCTGAAAAGTAACAGCTTTACTCGCACTTCAAAAACTTAGCATACAAACGCTAATCTTTCAAGGTCTGCAAAACAATGAGGAGTCGTTGGCGTGATCCATCTTACTCCTAGAGTACACCAGAATGTCACCAATGAACATTATGATGAACAAATCCAAGAAATGATGGAAGGTAAGATTCGTGAGATCCATAAATTCCGTTATGGCATTTGTCATACCAAAAGAAATAACTAGAAACTCATAGTGACCACATCGGGTTTAGAAAGAAGTCTTAGGGATATCCATCTCCGTAATCTTTAGCTGAAGATAACCCGACCGAAGATTAATTTTAGAGAAACATCGAGCACCCTGAAGCTGGTCAAACAAATCATCAATTCGATGAAGAGGATACTTATTCTTCACTATAAACTTATTCAACTGATGGTAATCAATGCACATCTGAAAGGAACCATCCTTCTTATGCATAAAAGAAATAATAACACCCCATGGAGATACACTAAGAAGGATAAAACCAGTGTCAAGGAGGCCTTTCAACTGCTTCTTAACCTCTTTAAACTCTATCGAAGCCATTCTATAAGGGGAGATAGAGATAGGATGAGTGTTCAAAATAAGGTCAATCCTAAAATCAATCTCCCTATCGGGAGGGATACCAGGAAGATCATCAGGAACCTTAGGAAATTCATTAACCACAGGAATATATAGTATAAAAGGACCTTCCAAGATAGAATCCTTAACCTAAACTAAATGATAAATACATCCCTTGGAAATCAACTTTCGTCCTCTAAGATATGATTTGGACCTTTTCTTAGGCACTAGAGAACCCCCTTCCCACTCAATGACCGGCCCATTAGGGAATTTAAACATGACCTTACAGGTTTGACAATTTAAGAAGGCATACAACGAGTGCAACCAGTCCATCCCAATAAGACATCAAATTAACTATGTTTAATTCTATCAGATCTACCAGAGTTTCTTCCACCAATAAATACCACACAACCCCTATAGTTCTTCTAGTAACCACAGAGTCACCCATCGGTGTAGAAATAGAAAAAGGGCTAGGGATATACTTGGGACTAAAACTAAAATGCAAAGCCACAAATGGGGTCACATAAAAAAGAGTAGGCCCCGAACAAAGTAAGAAATACACATCACGAGAAAAGAGTCATAATATACCAGTGATGACATCCGGAGATGATTAGATTCTTGGCGGGTAGCAAAATTATACAAGTTATTCTGGACAGTGTCGGTACTACAAACAGAAGCAGTACCTTTTGGTGAAAGAGCTGATGAAATGGCAACAATAATCTTATTTGCCCCTGAAGCAGCCTTAGAAAGAAAATTCCTCTGTAAGTAA
Organism: Capsicum pubescens; assembly: GCA_030864215.1. Taxonomy (NCBI): domain Eukaryota; kingdom Viridiplantae; phylum Streptophyta; class Magnoliopsida; order Solanales; family Solanaceae; genus Capsicum; species Capsicum pubescens. The sequence continues at coordinate 300,210,857 of CM061548.1, read as the reverse complement.
CCAATCTGACCATATTTAAAACACCTATTCCTCACCTCTTCATATAAACCACAGTGCACCTGCCTAGAGAATCTACAAGAAGGATATGATAGAGCAGACTAAGCCCCACCAACCTAAGATTAGACACCCTATGCCCTAAACCCACTATCATGATAAGAACGATGATCACCCAATGACATTTGATAAGGAGAACTAATCGTAGAGTAGGAACTAGAGCTCATCCACTTCTTCTTAGAACACTTTCCACCATCTCTACTACTCTGCTGCTGACCTCCACCCAGATCAGAAAATCTAAAATTCTTATTCTGCCTTTCCCCTATCTCTGCCTGCTTTTTTTCTCTTTATAGACCTGTTTTATATACACAATCAATCTGCAGATGTCCATATCATTGTTCAATAAGGAAACCATACTCTCTAGAATTAAATCACGTGACAACCCAGTAGTAAATTTCCTTATTCTGTACCTCATGCTAGACACCAACTCAGGAGCATAATGGGACAACTAATGGATTTTCAAAGCATATTCCTTAACCGTCATCTTGTCTTGCTTCAGATTAACAAATTCTTCTGATTTCTCTTCCCTCAACTTCTGGAGAATGAAGCGGTCCAAAAAAGAACTAGAGAAATCATCCCATAGTGCAGATTCAACAACGTCTCCCCTAGACTTTTCCTATTCTTCATACCATTGATATTTTATATCGTCCAGTTGATAGGAAGCGAATTCCAACCCTCCACATTAGTAGCATGCATAAATTGAAAGAACTTCTCCATCCCATTGATAAAGTTTTGAGAATCTTCCATAACCTTAGAACTAGTGAACATAGGAGGGATCAACCTCATAAACCGCCCAACCCTTGTGGCCTTAGAAGAAAGAGTAACAGAATCCACATGCTCACACTGAGAAGCTACCAATCGAGCCAACATATGAATAGACTGACGAAACTCTACAATTAACACATCAGCCTGAGGAGCTAGAGGAGGACTATAGGTTAGTAGTGGAACTCCCAATGGGCAATCAAGAAATAGACCCCTAGACTGGGTTTGTACCTCATAAGCAGGGCTTGCCCTATCGACACTGTCCTCAAGTGGGATAGAGGATTTTTTGTGAACGTCAGATCATTTGGGAGACATGATATGGAAAGAAAACACACGGGAATTAGATAAACTCAAGACCTCGGACTCTATATCTTGTAATAAGACAACAAAATTGTAAAACATCCCTAAATGCCTCGTAGCCTCTCCCTTATAAGTGTGATACACTACACATCCATAAAAGAGACTATACTCAATATGGCTTTGTTAGACATCCAATGACACTAATCCTAGGCTCTGATACCACCTTGACATGACCCAAACTAGGTCCTAGCCGTGTTGGGTATCTCAAGTTCTGCGTGGATCGGAGATCACCCCCCGCACCCAACCAACCCAAACACGACACACCCCAAAGTCGGATGAATTCCAAACATATAATAATATAGGCGTGCAATAGCTTAAGAAAATTTTAATACATATTCATGACCAACCACTGATGATTGGAAAAATGACCGATCGACACTGCCCAATAACCACAGTAGTCCAAACAAAGCTTTCTAAATAATGATCCAAAACATAATATTAATAAATTATTGGTACATGCCCTTAATAATAGCCAATAATAAGTCTAAGACATAAGAGTAAAAAAATACAAAATGTAGTTTTCCAATGTATGGAAGAACACCACTTCAATGTCAACTCATGAGCTGATCCCAAATACTAATCACTGAGCAGGAGGAGTAGAGGGGTGGCCAATTGCTGCATCGCATGGGGATGCAACATTTGAGAATGGTTAGTGGGGTGAACTCTAGCATATAACTTGGGGGGATAAGAATAACATAATGACATAATAAATAATTTAACATCATTCAAACCAATGCATATAATCAGATGCATATATATATATGCATATATATATAAATCACATGTCGGTATAAGGAACAAGGCTTAACATATATTTTTAAAAATTTAGCCTGGATTGTTAGCTCAATCGTCATAACATGTACCCATGGGCTATTTGGTCTCCATCTCTCACCCCCTGGTCGGCCCCCAATACGTGTAGCCTCATGAACCAAAGAATAATCTCATATATTGCACACGGGGGACTCGAACCTCCTAAAATACACTAAGGTTACTTAAGCACCCGATCATGTAATGATTTATGAGGGAATCGAACCTCTCTAATCATGAAATAATAATAATTGTTGGGCGGAGGGAGGGCGGGGGGAGGGGGCTCAAACCTACCGCATCATGAAATAATAATAATGAGGGGGACTCAAACCTCCTTGGTCACTTTGACCCCCACATCGGCAAACACAACTTCCAGTGTCGGTCACTCGAACCTCCACTTTCATGACTCAGCTGCACAACCCTTATAGGAGTCTAATTAAAACATTTATCACACAATTCTAATCATGAACCACATTTCATATTGAGGCATACATTGTTGGTATTTTCATACCAACTACACTTGCAAGGTAACACATCATGCCCAAACAATTTCTATAAACTTAGAGAAAACAACCCCCTTTGCTCATTAATACAAGGTAGGGGAACACAGGCTCCCTTAGTTTATTAAATCCAACCATTGTGTTTAAAATACCTCTCTATATCATGCAATAGTTCAAGACTATTTCAATTTACAAATTCCCACTTTTATCATAACTCAAAACTAATTTCACACTATGGGTTGGGGTCATAACCACTTCAAAAGGCACAAGTTTGGGAAAATCACAATTCTCTAGTTTATTCACCATACCCATGCACACAAAAGTTCAAAACCATATTTAAAGCAAGAATAATTACAACTAAATCATGGGAAAACATTGTTCAACAATAAGCATTCAAAACCCATAACTCTTGTTCTCAAAATTAAAACAATTCCATGTGAACAACACTTTAATACATACGCTTTTACAAAATTAACAATGTGGAAACAGTCACATGTCTTTAATAGTAGATGTACGGAGAGAAATCATCCTTGAGATCCCTAATTGATCAACCGTTTGAAAACCCTAAGAGTTCTTGACCTTCAAGAATTTGAGAGTGTTGAGAAGTTACTTTGATGTGTTTGTGAGGGCTAATGATACCCTAAAGATGTTATAAGATAGGCCCGATATGTGTAGCTACATGAACTGGAGATACCATAGGTGGTTTGGGATTCCCTTGTACCCTTTTCCCTTTATGATACATATGTAAGAGTACGTGGTCATGAAGACCAATACTCATGTCAGCAAACATGAGTTTCCAGTATCAGCCTTTTGGACTCACACCTTTACAGCTAGCTATCACAACCCCCATTATTGCCCAATTAAAACATTTAACACATAACCAAACCACCAATTACAGGAGTCAATTATTAAGGCATTATAATATGGTATCTTCATACCGACTATAGCTTGCAAGCAATGTCATTAGCCAATACTTACGGGATTCCGATGTACCTAAAACTCCATTATTGAAATCATTTGAGGGATTCCCGTGAACCCCATAAGGTTTTCAAAACCATATTTAACCAAAGCCTTGGCCACCAAGGCATTCCCAATCCATTTAAAACCATTTAAGCCAATAAAAGTTCCATTACTATATTATGCAATGCAAAGTTTTCATTAAAAGTCAAACTATGTGACCAAAGCATTCTCATAGGCATTTTAACAAACATATTGAGGGCATATAGTTTTCAAAATCAAAACCAAGTATTAATTGAACATTTTCATGCAGCCACATGTTCAAACCACCATTATAACATGAACACCATAAGAAAAACATGGGAAACATTATCCAACCAAGAACAACCCAAACCCCCAACATATATTTTAAAACCCAAATATTATCATGATAGCACCATGAAAATCATTCATTAAAACATGATTTTAGTTAAACTAACCATGAGGGAGGAATAACATATCAGGGTTTTGACGACTCGTGGAGAGATTTTGATCCTTAAACCTCTAGAAAACCACCTTTAAGGAACCCTAGCCTAATCTTCTTGAGAGGTTGTTAGAAGGAGTTTAAAGAGTGTTTTTAATCTTCTAAAGTGAGTAATGAGAAGCCAAAAGGTGTTATAGGATGTGGAGTCTGAAGAGTTTATGGTGGGAAATGTCCAGAATACCCTCATCTTAAAATCTATAAAAATAATGCAGGTGGGTACAATTTGGACCCCTCACCTATATCCAATCATATATGTAGTACCCTTAACTCGTACCCTAGGCAGAACATTAGACTATAATTCTATCTAGTATATGACTTCATGGACTAACTCGTATCAACATCATACAATTGGTACCCTATAGTCGTATCCTAGGCAATACATGATCAAGAATGCACACTGTTTAACATACAATTGGCCATACTCTCTCGTACTATCTCTGTACAACTCGTATGGAGTCTTGTCATACCTTGGAAAGAAAATGACCTAGAACACACTATTTATCATATGACTTGGTCTACTAAGTCATTAGCACAACATACGACTAGTAAGTTTGTGTCGTATGATTCCCAGAGAGTTCAAAAACTCAAGAAATTTCTAAGGGTCAAAACTCAGGGTGTTTCACTACGACTCATAAGGTCTAGTCATAATCAACATACCAAATTGGAACTTACACTGGACACCCTAATATTAGACCTAATGACTCGAAACATATCCTTACGGCTCTTACTGAGCCACTCTTACTCAGAGTAGAATCTTGCTACAAACTTACTGGTTATGTTATAACTCATCCCAACGACTTGTCAGGACACCCTATGACTCATAGGGTGAGTCATTATCAAGGTAGTAAGCGCAAAGCTTAAGAAATTTCCAAGGGCCAAAAATATTGGGTGTTTTTATTGGGTGTTTCCGTTGTTGTATTTCTTTTAGATACTCATTTACAAGACCACAACACATTATAACGTATTTTAAATTCTAGCATACCCCGAACCTACGTTATTAGCCTCAAGTTAGAAATGTTAAGTTCAAGAAAGGCAGGGTTTAAGAGAGGAATAACTTTTAAATGGTTTGAGGCTTGTAATCTAGTTGCCAAAGAAAGGTTAATAGGCTTATAAGGGTGACTAGGGATATCATTCACGCAAAGGTAGGCTTCTTAGGCTAAACTGGTTTTCAACAATCATAAGGAAGGCCTAAGATCATTTCACTAACCACGTATAATCAAGGCTAGCTTTGAAAGACCAACGGGGTAAGTTCTAGATAACACAAGTAAGCACAAGAATCATTCAACTAGAGCTCATGACACATGGCCTACAAACTATTTTAGAAGGCTTGATTTCACTTCCAACTTAAGAACAAAAGGAGTCATTTACCAAATGACCATAAAGTAAAAAATTAGGAGTCACAAAAAGAGGCAAAGCATTATTACAATATCATTCACTTCTATGCCCTTGATTTTCACAAAATATTTTTAGACGGAGGGGGATGCTTATTTAATATTTCACCATGTAGGCTAATTATTTTTAGTACAAAGCAAGCCACAATATAACGTTCTAACTCTATCAACGGAAATAATACTATGACTACTCAGATTTCACCACAGTTACGATATCAATCCCAAGATATGACTCTATGGGTACTCTGACTTCCCCTAAATCTAGGACTCCCATACCTCAAAATGATTATTTTCCTTTAAGAATGTCATCACTTAATCCATCATAGGGAGAGGATCGTCCAAAGAGACTAGAAAATGTAAATCTCAACTCATAATGCCAAGGGTACTTAGACTTCCCCTGCATATACGACTCCAACACTTCAAAATGATGATTTTTCCTTAAGAATTCTATCACTCAATCCTTCATAGCGAAAGGCTCATAAAAAATAACTATAGAAAAAGAACCAATCTAAACATGAGAATAAAAAAACAACAACTAATCCAACAAAATCCCTATAAAGCATAATCTCAACAAGATTACCCAATATACATAACAAAACATCAAAATCTCTAAATAAAAATAACCATACAAAATTCAAAAAATATCTAAATACTACAAATATCCAAATACAAAATAATAATATGCCATGACTAGTCAGACTTTGCCAAAACAAAATCCATAATACTCATAAGATATGAACACAAGTATCCCCAACTAAAAGATTGCAGTGTCTTCCCTGCATAACATCTTAGCATAAAAGGGTAAAGGAGGATCCTTGTAACCAAATCACAGGCTATTTTCACTCTCGATCTCCTCATCCTCACCATTCTCAATGTCAGGCTCGTCGTCTTTAGACCACTATATTGGTCATCATCAACTTCTATCCTCGCAGAGGGAAGTGGATAGCATGGCTTTATCACCTTCCATAAACCTTTCACCCCTTTCCACATTCAAGTTAAGAACTTATCCTACTTCTTCCCCTTATTCTTTATCTTATTGTATGATTTCCATAACTCTTGCTAAGACTTGGCCCAGGAAGTGTATGCTTGCTCCAACTTGAAGATGGTAGTTCCTTGCTTCTTTTTATCCACCAAGAGCTGATCATAATCCTTTTGAGAGACATAAGAGGTGGGACCCACAGAAGACTCACACTATCCTATAGGTAATCTTGAGACCAACTCTCAAACTATTTGTATCTCACTTTTTAACTCAATGAATGGTCTCCCTAATGATGGTCTGAAAGAGTCAAATTCAACCTACACTTACATACCCACATCATTCTTTATTTTCTTGCACTTAGAAGCTACAACTTCACCACGCATCTTCAATGGGTAGACAGGCATTTTTGGTTTTATCTAATTATCTCTCAGATACTCTACAACTCTTGCCCACTTGAACATTTTGGTGATCAGGAGGGAAATAACAACATGGGCCCATCTCGAGACTTGTATTTCCTAATCTTTGAGATAACAAAAAGACCAATAGTTAGTAGAGTGTTATCTAGAATGAAGGCTACAATCTGGGATCGCATTATATGTATGTTTTTCATATTCGTTCTTGGGGAGACATGGTTGCCGATAATTATCTACCAAATCCTTGCTTCCGCCATGAACTCATTCAAAGTGATCTAATTTTTATGGTTGCCCATGGTAATTCTCTATATAGGCACAAATTTAAGGATAACCAACTATCTAGAGCATAATTCTTTACCTCAAACTCTATCCGATCAACATCCAACAACCTATACAACCTGTTGATCACTATGGATATGAAACAGACTTTCTTGTCTCTAATTTTCATAATAGGGTTGGACAGTTTTACAGCTTTGAGATTTGTATAAAACTCCCTCACCCATTGTTCATTAGCCAGACATGTTTTTAGGGAAAAGCATATCCAACCAGTCCCCTCCAATCTCTGGTAGAAGGCTGGGAGGTTCTCGAGCATTAGATCTAAAGAGATGCCTCATTCATGAAGCAAATACTTCTTAGTCAGATCCTCATAGTAGGTGTCTTGATAGTCAGGGAAGAGAAATTGGTTTTGCTCAAAGTCTGCCATCCTTAGCCTTTGAAAACCTGAACAAAACACACAAGAATGAACTTCCAAGTTTACAATATAAAAATAATGCTATGTGATTGAGAGAATCTAAATAAATGGATTATGAATCAATTTCGAGATCAAACATCAAGTTCTAGGATTTGGGTAGACCTGTAGACAGGCCTAAGGTACTTCAATCACAGTCTGTAGAGTCGCGATTGCGACACCTAAGGGTTCATCATCCCTAGGTTGCCAAACTCAAATCTTGCATTATCTTCACTAATTTTTGTCAACACATAATATATAAATTAAATAACATGATTCCTAACTCATAATCACTTAGAAATTCCCTCGAACTCATAGAAAAACTCTCAAAATTTCATTTGGGAATTTTGACAAACACTTGGTGTGCACATCAAATTCTCACTTATTTTTTAACCAAATATGGATACTCAAGACTTCCCTAATTAGGTACACACCAATGGAAACACAATCCACACAAGATAAAATAATTTCAGGCACCGCTGAACAAAAAAATCACAAACCAAATTCTTTGTCCTAAACATGAAACTAAAGATCAATTTGCACAAATAAAGAAGAGATTAAGAGGCATACATGATGTTTGTTTACGGATTCTGATGAATATCAATTTGCAAACCAGTTAAAATTAATAAAAACTGATTGATTTTAGGTATTTAAAGGAGAGAGGGGAGCGGAACCATTTTAGAGATGGTTAAGCCTTTTATAACTATTTGTACCATGATCGCGATAAGGGTCTTGCAATCGCGATTATCTACTGACGTAGGTTACCATGATCGTGGTCCTCCTTAACGATCGTGATAACTGAGGCATCCCTGAACTTCCAATTAGCAATTGCGATCTATGTTTTAAGATTGCGATAAATGAAACTAGCTTTAGTTCTCCTATTTTTCAGTTGGTGCGTCTCCAAATTTGATTCCAATCTACTTTTTGCCTCCCAAACTATTCAAATAACCTATAAAGTTCCTAGATTTTATAGATTAGTCAAAAAAAAACAAAAATCCTAAACTATTCTAAAAAACTAAAATTCAAAGGATACATGCAAAATTCATGAGAACGATGGGTTACCTCCCATCTAGCGCTTGATTTAACGTCACAGCACGACGCCTAATCATCATCACTTTGGATTCTTGAAATCAAGAGTTTTGAGTTCACTCACATAGTAATACATTGGTACTTGACCTTTCACCATAAACTTCTTTTTCTCCTAGTCCTATAACTTAATTTTTCCTTTGAATATGCATTTGAGACCATGAATGGGCCTGGCCACTTAACATTTTCTACGTACAGCTTCAACCTATGGTTGAGAAGGAACACATGACCACCCACAAAAAACTCTCAGTTCAATTACTTAACTTTATGATGTTTTTTTCTTTTGGGTTTATTTGACCAATGTTCGGGCCATCCAACAACATAAATGATCTTTTTCACCTTAGACTTGGAAGTTTCTTCCTTATGTGGTGATAGATCACCCATAATAAGGATTGACGATGTATTGTTCTTACATGTGCTTCTATCATAATAGACATGACTCATCATCAAACTAAGCACTTCATTTTTTCCTTTACTCAACTAACTTTTCAAGTTTCACAACTCACCCACTAAGGGGTCCTTCCCAAAATTAATTTTTATGGTGTTATTCACATAATCATCAACTCAATTGATCAATGGAACCGTTTGCAAATCCATAAGTTACTTCATGGTCTTACAAACATTGAAGAAGACCTCATCATTGTTCACCTAGAATTTTATTTCTCCATATTCAACGTCAACTAAGGCCCTTTCTATATATAAGAATGGCCTAACAAGAATGATTTGGACCTCATGATCAATTTCACAATCAAGAATCACAAAGTCAACTAGAATGATAAACCAGTTGACTTTCACCAAAATATCATACAACACACTAACGGGCTTTTTAGTTGAATAATCGACCATTAAAAGTGTCATAGAAGTTAGTGTGGGGATAAAAAAACCTAACTTTTGAAACACAAAAAGTGGCATCAAATTAATGTTTTCCCCAAGATCACACAATACATTCCCGAATTTGTGCACCCTAATAGTTCAAGGGATGGTGAATGCAACTGGGTCTTCTTTCTTCGCCATCATTGTGATAGAAATTATGGCACTACAATTGTCGGTTACCTCTATATTTTCATCATCCATGATTCATTATTTTAGACCAAGTGTTTTATGAATTTAGCATACCCTGGCATTTCTTGTAAAGCTGCTAGATTTTGTTAGAAACTTTTTGAACTTAGTGTTGTCTTCTTTTTCTTAAACCTTTGTAGGAATGGAGGAATAATTTTTATTTTTAGAAATGGAATGGTTGGAGGTTCATTAACTTTTGGAGAATCACCATCGACTACTTTAGGATTTTCCTCACCTTCATCCTTTTCTTTAACTACATTTAGTTTCTCAACAACCATTTCATGGTGATTTGGAGTATCATTATTTGGCTTTTCTAGCTACTTTCTATTTGCATAATTTGTCTTTTAATTGGGGTATTTATAAATCTCAACCACATCTTTACCAATAGTTCGAACACCCCTAGTGACAATGACCATGACATGAGCATCATTCTTGGGATTACTAATTGTGTCACTAGGAAATCCCCCATTTGTCCTTGTATTAAGTTTAGTTAAGATCTGGCCTAATAGAGTTTCAAGCTGCTTTAGATAGGGAGGATGGGATACCACTGATTGATTGATTTGGGAGAAAAAACCTTTTCACTCTCTTACCATCTTATCGATTCCTTCAACATGTATAAAAATATGAGCATGGCCATCTTTGGTTTTGAATTTCTCTAAGTCAATGGAGCTTAAATCATTACCCTTAGTCCTATCTTGTGGGGGTATTTATCAGTCATAGTATCTTAGTTTATCCCTCCAATACCGGTTCTATCATAATCCCTGTCGCAATAATCTCTATCAAGGTCTCATTTCTTCTAACCTTAATTCCTACCTAGCCTTTAATAGGTAGGGCGAGACCTCCCTCCCCCCACTACCACAACCACCACCATGATTTGCTTGACAAGAATTGAATTTCTTCATCAAGAGCATCTGACTCCTCATCATCATAAGATTTATTACTCTTACAAGCAATGACATTGACCATCTTAGGAGGATCTCACATTATATGCTTAGTTAGAAGATAAAGTTGAGTCATCACTTCTACCATGTTCTCATCACATTCCTAATCCTTTTTGCTTTGCTCTTTGTTTACAAAAGATGCGGAGAGGCCCCTCATGACCACTTCAGTATCTTTTCTATGCTTCGGATAAGGAGCATTAGCCATAGATTAGGAACTAGAGCTCCCCCTCATATTTTTAGAACACTTTCCACTATCCCTACCACTTTGTTGTTGACCTCTACCCTGATCAGAAAATCTAAACTTCTTATTCGTCCTTTCTCCTATCTTTACCTACTTTTTCTTCTCTTTCTCAACCTGCTGCATAAACATAACTAATCTGGAGATGTCTATATCTTTGTTCAACAAGGCAACCTTACTCTCTAAAATCAAATCACATGATAACCTAGAAGCAAATTTCCTCATTCTAGCCCTCATGCTAGACACCAACTTAGGAGTATACTAAAACAACTGATGGAATTTCAAAGAATACCCCTTGATCGTCATCCTACCTTACTTCATATTAATAAATTCTTCCGCTTTATCTCTCTCAACTTCTACCAAAAGAAGAGGTCTAAAAAAAAGCTAGACAAATCATCCTACAGTGCAAATTCGACATTGTCTCTCCTAGACTGTTCCTATTCCTCATACCATTGATATGCTATACCTTTCTATTGATATGAAAAAAATTCCACACCCTTCATATTAGTAACAAGCATAACCTAGAATACCTTCTCTATCCCATCGATAATGTTTTAAGGATCTTCCTCAACTTTAGAACCAGTGAACACAGGAGGACTCAACCTCATAAACTGGACAACCCTTATGGCCTCAAAAGATGGAGTAACAGAAGCTACATGCTCAGACTGAGAATCTACCAACTAAGCTAACATATGAATAAAATGACGAAACTCCACATTCGTCCTGAGGAGCTAGAGGAGGACTAGAGGGGACCGGTGGAACTCCTAAAGGGAAATTAGGAACTGGACCCCTAGACTAGGTCTGTACCCTATATACAGGGTGTGTACTATCAACATTTTCCTCAAGTAGGATAGAGAAGTTTCCATGAGATTCATATTGTCTAGGAGGCAAGATCTAGAAAGAGAATAGATGGGAATTCGAGAGACTCAAGACCTCAAACTCTATATCTTGAAATAAGACAAGAAAGGAAAACAATCCTAAATACCTCGTAGCCTCTCCCTTATAAGTGTGGCACACTAAAAACCCATAAAAGATACTCCCCTCACATGAATTTGTTTGACACCCAATGACACCAAACCTAGGCTCTGATACAGCCATGACATAATCCAAACTAAGGCCTGGCCATTTTAGGTATCTCAAGTCCCGTATGGACCAGAGATCACCCCTTGCACCTAACCAACCAAAACACAACATACCCCTAAGTCCGATAAATTTCAAACATATAATAGATAGTCGTGTAATAGCTTAAGAAAAATTTAATGCATGTCCATGACCAACCATCGACGATCATCCAAACAACCCACCAACACCATCTAATAACCATAGTAGTCCAAACAAAGCCTTCTAAATAATAATCCAAAACTAAATATAAATAAAGTGTTTGTACATGCCCCCGATATAGCCAAAATTAAGCCTAAGACATTAGAGGAACAAAACATAAAAGTTAGACTTTTGATGTATGGAAGCTTACCATTTCAATGTCAACTCACGAGCTTATCCAAAATCCTAATCGCTGAGCAGAAGGAGTAGAAATATGACAAATTCTTGCATCATGCGGGGATAAAACATCCAAGGATGGTTAGCGGGGTGAACTCTAGCATTTAACTCAAGGATAAGATAACATAATGACATGATCAATAATTTAGCATCATTCAAACTAATGCACATAATTAGATGCATATATATATATCACATGGCGGGATAAGCAACAAGGCTTAACATGTATTTTCAAAACTTTAGCTTGGATTGTGTAGATCAACCATCATAACATATATCCATGGGATATATGGCCCTATCTCTCACCCCCTAGTCAGGCCCCAATGCGTGTAGTTGTATTACCTGGAGAATAATCTTATATATATGTACACGGGGGACTCAAACCTCTAAACATATACTAAGGTAACTTAAGCACCCAATTATGTAATTATTTATGGGATACTCGAACCTCCCTATCCATGAAATATTAATAATAAGGTGGACTCGAACCTCCCTAATGACTTTGACCGCTGTGTCGACAAACACGATTTATAGTATTGGTCACTCGAACCTCCACTTTTATGACTCAACTACACAATCCTTATTTGATCCCAATTAAAACATTTATCACACAATCCTAATCATGAACCACATTTCACCTTAAGTCATATATTATTGGTATCATCATACCAACTACGCTTGTAAGGTAACACATCATGCCAAAACAATTTCCATTAACGTAGAGAAAATAAGTCTCTTTGTTCATTAATAAAAGGTGGGGGAACACAGACTCCCTTTGTTTATTAAATTCTACCATTGTGTTTCAAATACCTCTTTATATCATGCAATAGTTCAAGACTAGTTTAATTTTCAAATTCCCATCTTTTTCATAACCTAAACTAATTTCACACTATAGGTTGGGGTCATAACCACTTCAAAAGTCACAAGTTTGAGAAAATCACAATTCCCTAGTTCATTCACCATACCCATGCACCCATAAGTTCAAAACCATATTTAGAGAATGAATAATCACAATTAAATCATGGGAAAATATATTCAATAATAAGCATTCAAAACTCACAACCCTTGTTTACAAAATAAAATTAATTTCATAAGAACAACACTTTAATACATATGCTATTATAATATTAACAATAAAGGAAGAGTCGCATGTCTGTAATAGTATGATGTGTGGAGAGAAATCACCCTTGAGAGCCCTAATTGATCAACCGCTTGAAAACACTAAGCGTTTTTTAACTTAAGGAATTTGAGAGTGTTGAGAAGTTACTTTTATGGGGTTTTGAGGGATAATGATACCCTAAAGAGGTTATAAGATATGGGTTTCAAGTTGGGTAAGAGGGGGAATATCTAGAATGCCCTTAACTTAAAAGCTGAAAAAGGGTCGCCTCCAATTACGAGTCTACCCTTGACTCGTAGACACTCCTTGTGACTCATCATATGAGTCGTAAACAAGGAATTACCACCAAGGCACCCTACACTATTATCCTTATGACTTATTGGCACTACTCGTAATGGGACCCTGCAACTCATCGAGTCCAGTTGTAATTAATAAAAACCCAAATTGGGACTTACATTGGACACCTTACGATTACACCTAATAACCATAACATATCCTTACTAATCTTATTGATCCACTCGAACTTAGAGTAGAATCTATCTACAAACTTACTGGTTTGGTTACGACTCATCAGGACACCCTGACTTAGAGGATGAGTCATGTAATGACCCTTCATGTTATTTTTCATATTTTTTCTTATTTCCACTATTTGAGATTCAACATATTGAGCTTCAACATAGCTTCCCCAAGTCATTTAAGACTTTTTAGGATCAACAGTTTGGTTACCGAGTAGTTCATTTGTTTTTTAGAACCAATTCCTTGTTTAGAAGTCTTCGCTGGTTCCAAATAGCCACCGAGAAAAAACTTTAGTGAAATAATTTTGAATGCAAATTCCAACTCTTCCAGCAGATACAGAATATAGATTTTAATTTAGATAAACCTTTGGTCCAGGTCCAAATGCACCCGAGCTAATTTTGCCCTATCGATCAAAAAGTTGAAAAATTACAAATTTAGGTGTGGGATCGACATTTGATTGAAAAAACCTCGTATTAGAAATCCAAGTTTTCCAATGCATATGGAACATTGAATTTAGGGTGGTTAGATATTTTATTTGAAAAAATTGGATTCCAGATGTATTCCAAGGGATTAGCCCAAACATGGGACCAAATCCCAAGTTTCAGTTGTTATCTGGTGCAGCCAAAACTGCAATTGCAGAGGCCTTAGCACTAATACGGACTGCGTGTGCATGATCACAAGGAGAGAGATCCTGGGATAGTCTTTAAATAGATATTTTGACCGAGAATTGGCCATTTGCTTCCTCCATTGAGAGCTTAAAACCCTAATATGGTATGCTAATCACAAGTTTATCATGGAGGGTAACTTGGGAGATTAATTATCATATTTTATCATGATTACCTTCAAAATTAAAGGTAAGAATCCTTTGAATTCATGCCTGAAATTCCTATTTTGAACTCAAAATCGCAATTTGTCTTAAGGCTTGATTTTAGCCCAAAGTATGCCTAAGTTACACCCGTTTCTTGAGGGTTATGACTTCTTGTTCATGTGTGAACATTGGGTTGGTCTAAGAAACTCATTTCTATAAGTGAGACCCACTTGGATTTTTGGTATCATTTTTGGACCCGAAGCACAATGGTGCATGGTGTGATATTTTGCAGTTCGTCTTTGAGGTAGGCCTCTGTCAACTCCTCTTCATAGATGGCGTGTGATATGTATTACAAGTGAATATTGATTCTAGTCTTGAATATGTATAAAATAGACTAGCCTTGATTATTGATTCTTTGGGAATTAGATGAGGTGTTGGACCTATAAGATGATATGTTTATAAGCCTTTTGAATCCTAGTGCCTTATCTCTATTATTTATATTAGTTGTAGTATGGTTTTGATGTAATTCTATGTTTAGGATATGGTTTTAGCATTTTAAGCATGTTTTGTATATTTGACCTTTTTGGTCTAGTATGGTAGTCTTAAAACCGTAAGTTGGGTAGAGTTGACTTGAGTACCCTTGTCTCCAGTCGAAGTTGCTATCTTAGGACTGAATGTGGCTTATTTGACATATAAAATTTAAACTAGATACCTTATCCTAGTTTGGGGCATAGTGTGCCTAATTATGAAAATTGAGGTTTTGAAGTGGGATCGTCCAGCCCACTTAGGACTAGGCTTCTGTTAGTCTTGTGGACTTAGTTGAGGATAATAAACATAGATGGGGCTAGTAAACCTTATTATAAGGTTACTTTGTGACTTGGTAGGTTGTATTAATGTTCCCCGAGTTGTGGGCTTTGGTTTATGGTTATGATATTCCTTGTGGAAGTAATATTGAGCATTTAGAGATGATATCCTCCTTAGATACGTTATGTTGCCTATAGAGACGCAATTTACTCTTACACTTGATGTTTGGCCTATAGAGATACTACTTCCTTTTAGACTTAATGTTTTACCAATAGAGATGTTATTTCCTCTTAGATATGATATTGGCCTATAGAGATGTTATCTCCTCTTATATATGATTGTCGTGCCTATAGAGATGCTATCTCCTTTTTGGTTATGATTGTTGGGCCTATAGAGACAATATCCCTCTAAAATATGATAATTGTCCTATATAGGTGATATTCCTCATAGTTATGACGTATGACCTATTGATATAAGTGATCTTGGGTGTATTTATACGCCTAATCACCATAACTTATCCATATTTTAGCTAAGTTTAGAGAACAAAGTGCCTAGTTTCTTATATTTTTACTCTACTTCTATGTAATTGAGCTAACCGATGTGATTAGCATGATTTCAAGTATTAATGAAGTAGATGAAGACATAATGGGACTATGGAATGCGGATGGCATATGACACAAGAGAGAGTAGCAGTCTGGACCAAATGTGGCGCCTAGAAACTACGTCCAAGACTAGTTTGTCATTTATAATAAGTTCAGGGACTTAGAAGATAATTATGAGAGAAAAGATTATTAAAAGGTTTAATGCTGAATTTTTATTCATTATTCATTATTCTGTATTATTTTGAGAGAGGAGAGAGGCGGCTTACACCAAGGGAGAAACGCTATTCATCTTCCCCACTAAGATCGTCTTCTAGTTTTTGGTATGATGAATATTTCTATTGTGATTTTTGTTTTACCCATGAGTAGATAAGTTTATTAGTTAGGGTTATGGAAGCCTTATACCATACAATATATCACTTTAGCTTTTGAATTCATTATGCATTGATTTGTTTACATCATACTCTTCGCTTATCTTGAATTCTTGTGGTTGCAAACATAGAGGATATGCCTTAAAACACAACTTGTTCGAAAGAAAGGTTGATGTTCGAAAAAGAGAGTAGTGACAAGAAAATAGGATTTCCAACCCCTATTCCATACGTTAATGCCATAACAGGATTAACTACTTGGAGATTTCGCATTGTTCTTGGTAAACTTTAGCTTTTGATTCGAGAGAACTAAAGTAAATTAGTCCTTGATGGTTGAGAAACACTAGGATTATGTTATCAAATACAATACATTTCTCTGTAAGCACGATGAATGTATGAATTTGTAAAGACCATAGTTAGAAAGTATTGAAAACTACAAGGCGGGCATAACCCTAGCTTGCCATTTCTCTGAATTTGAACACTACTACACGTATTTCATCTTATTAAACTGAAACCATTAATTTATGAACTGAATCAAATCCCCCCTATTTATTTTATGGAAACGAATGATTAAAACTCAACTAATTTGCATACAACTTAATTAGCACCATATTCCCTATGGGATTCGACCCCAACCTAGTTGGGTTATATATTTGACACCGACCGCTTACTCTCTTATAAGTGAGGTTTAATTTGAGCATATCAAATTTTGGTGCCTTTGCCGGGGAATACGGTTGTCGATTAAGTTTATGTGTGTTAATTGACTGTTAGTCAAGTTTACTTATTTAAAGTTTATTTGTTGTTTTTTTTCATTACAGTCTCATTGTTGTTTATGCCATGAACCAGAAGTTCAGGAGAACCAGTATTACCTTTCAATCCTGAACCTCGTCTCATTAAAAGAATGGCTAACCAACAGGAAGCTAAAATATTAGACGCTTTGGCTAATGATCAATTAAATCAACAAAATGCAGATAACCAAGGTCGAGTACCTAATCTATATGAAGAGGACCTAGGAGATGATGATTTAATTGACCCAGCTAATAGAAGGCGTGCAGCAGGGGTAGCTGCACCTGTAAATCGAAATCGTCTATTCAGAGAAAGACTAGACTGCCAAGTTGCACAGTTTGATATTGACAATGATGAGGATTATTTAGATGGAATTGGATCTACAGGGGAAATCATTCTACCACCACTAGCTCCTTAGGTGAAATTAAATATCACCAGCAATATGATCCGGCTACTGAATCTGAAAGGACTCTTTGGTGGATTACCTGGTAATGATCCAAATCTACATTTGATGAATTTCATTAGTATTTGTAAGTCATTTGATAATCCTGGAGTGGGACAAAGTACTATTCGTTTAAGATTGTTCCCACTGTCTTTGTCTGGAGAGGCGACTATGTGGTTGAATGAGCTGACTCTTGATTCTATAACAAACTGGAGGCAATTGAAAGGAGCTTTCCTAGAAAGGTTTTTTTCACCCTCCAGAATGTTACAGTTGAGGGATGAGATCAGTAACTTTAGGCAATTGGATAATGAAGCTTTGCATGAGACTTGGGCGAGATTTAAAACGAAGTTGACTCAGTACCCAAACCATAAGACGACTGATGAACACTTATAGAAATATTCTACAGATCTCTGAACTCACTTACAGAGCCAATAGTGGATAATGTTGTAGGAGGAGCTTTTATGGAGCTCACCTTTACTAAGGCTGCAAACATGTTAGAAAAGAAGACTAAGACAAGTAAAGCTTGGCATACCATATATTCTATGGTAGCAAGAAATACTGGGTCTAGTGTAATATCAGCAGAGCAGTGTAGGAGAGAAGAGGAGCATGATCAGGATATGGCTCACATAAAAACCCAGATGGATCTGCTCACAAAACATTTGCTGTCAGGAAATATAGAAAAGGTAAAAGTTGTGGGGTCCTACGGTAAGGGAGATGAATCAAACACTGAGAAAGAGGCTAACTATTTGCATAACCAGGGGGTTTCCGAACTGGTGGTCAAGGAAACCAAGGTTGGAACCATCAAGGAGATTGGAAGAAGAAAAGTGACAAGAGTGGACTTTATGTACCTCCTGGAAGCCGTGATAATGTTGCCACCAGTTCAGGCAAAATGTCCATGGAGGACATGATGGAGAAACTATTAATGGGAGTTGAGGAAATCAATTTTGGGTAACTACTATGAAGAGTGAAATATCTTCCATGAGTCAACTAGTAAACTTGCACTCAATTGCTATTAAACAACTTGAGCAGCAGATGAGCCAATTATCTATAGTATTCAACCAAAGATAGAATGGGACTCTACCAAGTGATACAACTCAAAATTTGAGAAATAATGGATCTTGTATAGTCATTACCACTAGGAGTGATAAGATATAGTCTAGTCCAGCATTTAGAGCATCCTCTCATACTGGTGCAGTTGAAATAGATTGGGAGATGGATGATGAATCTTCAGTTGTGCCTATGGAGTTAGGAAGTTTGAAAAAAAAGAGTACGGAAGTTAAACAACCACCTAAGCTGAAGCATGTTAGTGATGTAGAGCAAGGCATAAGAAAAGAGGTAAAGTTTCTCCAACTGAAATCCCAAGGCCACCACCTCCATTTCCACAATGATTAAAGAATAAATAAGATGACGTCAAGTTTAGCAAATTCATGGATATGTTGAAGCAGTTGACAGTGAATGTGCCCTTAGTTGAAGCACTGGAACAGATGCCTAGATATGCTAAGTTTATGAAAGACCTGTTGACGAAGAAAAGGACTATGAGCTATGAAATAGTAGACAATCTTCATCATTATAGTGCTATTGCTACAATATCTATTGTCCAGAAGAAAGTTGATCCAGGAGAATTTACTGTTCCATGTACGATTGGATTGCTAAAGTTTGAAAAGGCCCTTTGTGATCTTGGGGAAAGTATAAATATTATGCCATTGATGGTTTTCAATAAACTAGGTTTGGCAGATCCTACGCCCACCAATATGTGTCTTCTAATGGCAGATAGATCAGTAGAAAGGCCAATTGGTATTCTACATAATGTACTTATAAAAGTTGCAGATTTTATATTTCCTATCGACTTTGTAATTCTTGATTGCGAAGTGGACTTTGAAGTACCCATAATTTTGGGTAGGCCGTTCTTAGAAACTAGGAGAGTGTTAGTTGACATAGAGCTGAATGAGCTGAAATTTAGGCTCAATGAGAAAGAAGTTAGTTTTGAAGTATGTCAGTCTATGAAACAAAAAAAGGATATGAGTGTCTTCTTGATTATTGATGTATTCTATGAAGATGAGCGAGATGTACCAATTAAGGATAGGTATGTTGTGGAGACCATAACTGGTTTGGTTGAACTTGCAAGCAAGGATGTGAGTGACTTCAAAGTGGTTGGACTAGGAATGAAGAATTTTCTTGATCCAGCAAATGAGGTACAAATGGTATCATGATGAAGTCTGAGTAGTCAAGATGATCGAGTCATGCCTCGATGTTAAATCAGGCGTTGCATGGGAGGAAACCCATGACTTTATTTTTATTTTATCATGTTAAACAAAAATGTAAAAATAAGAGTCGAGCCACGATCAAAACTACAACTCTTGGTAGGAGGCAACCCATCCTTCTAATCATTTTTGTTGTTTTTGATTAATTGTAGATGCATGAAGTACTAAGGAGGAGATTAGTACCAAATTTAGTTTGGAATTGAGCCATGTCAATGGTGGTAAGTATAGGAGTGATGGGAATATTGCAAGTAAGTTGGAGTGGTCAAATGTGTAAGGCTTAAGCATTATTCATGTTAGATTCGTGCCCCGATTTATGTTAATCTGACCCAAAAAGTTTTGCGGTGTGACTTTATTTTGTGACTTTAAATGAGGTCTGTGGTGGTAGTGTAGGGATCGGGCCGATAGGCCCAATCCTGAAGCCCACCACTTACCTTGATGGGGGTGCGAGGGCGAATCACCCATGGTACGGACCTTTCTCAATGCTTTATATGAAGAATGGGGTGCATGGCATCCAAGTTTAAGTGTACTACAGGGTGTGTGGTGCCCAAGATTACATAGGCCATGGCAAAGGCATCGCCTAATACATAGCCTAAGATCACCCTCACGTATTCTATAGCTTATGTGTCGCACACCTTAACTTTGGAGATGGATTATGTGTCGCACACCCAACCACACACCCTCACTGTTTCACTTGTGTGATAACCAATATGGCACATAACTTAATTTGTGCGATACTTTGTGCGATGTACACTTACCCTTGTGCGATAATAAGTGCGACGTACACTTAAACGCACATGCCCACTGCCTCACTTGTGCGATACCCAATGTGCCGCACACTATAATGTGCGTGATACCTTGTGCGGCGTACACTTAAATATTTGCCTTCCCTTGTGCGTCGCATACCCTTCCTAATTTAGCTTAGTACCCGACTTCTAATTGGGTCAATCTGATTCGGATTTCACCCTTTAATAGACTCCACACCCTAAATGCCCAAATTCATCGTTATTTCACCCTTAATCCATACAATATTGAGCTCCCACCATTCTCTTTGTCCTTCACTAATCTTCCATCTTCAAGGTAAATTTTACTTTCTCAATCCTTACTTATTGTGACTCTATGTTATAGCTAATTGATTTCTTAAGGATGACAAATTAAATTCTTGCCATGGCGATATTGTGAAAGTGATGGTGTTTTGTATATTTTGATATGGTTAAAAGTGTAGAGCATGATTCTGTTCAAAAAGTGCTTCATTGAAATAGAATTGGGGGAATTGAAGTGAGTGAATTGTATTGTGACTAATGTTGATGCACCATGTCAAAGTGTATGTCGGCAAAGTTTGAGTATCCAACAACCACACTTAATTGGTTGATACTAACAAATTAAGTGTGGGGTGATGACTTCACCACCCTCATCTTAATTATAGTTAGTTTCATTATGTATGGCTGACGTGGATGATATGATGAACACAAGAAAAATGGCTTTGATAATGATCTCAACACAAGTGGCATGACTCCTAATATGGATGAGAAGTACTACTAGCCAGGTTCTTTTTCTTGTTATTTGCACTAGGGACAGTGCTTAGCCTAAGTGTGGGGTGGATGGTTACTTAGCTACTTGTTTTGCAAGAAAATAGTACCTTCTCATTAGCATTCTTTTGTGGTAGGATTAGTTATTTTGTTTATTTTGTTCCTTGTTAGATGTTTATTCTATTTAGTCATAATTAGGTGTTTTTCTTGATGATGGATAGATGACGCCCGTCTTAAGAGAAAATTAGTCATTTAATTGCATGTAACTGTTCTTGTATGTGATGGATCATTACATTTGAAACACCTAGGCTCTAGTTGTGACTCTTGTTGTGATTTTTTATTTTATTTGAATTCATGTAATTATTGGGGTGAGAATCTATAATGCTCCTAATTGATTTGACCATGTGCCATGAGTGTGTAAGACTGTTGTATATTCCTTATTGCAATTGATGCTAGAACTTTCCTGGTGTGTGTGCAAAGCAAAATAAAGATTGTGAGTTTAGGAGATGATTTAGGCATTTCTTTGATAGCCATTGTTCATACCTTCTTTTGACCTACCTTTGTATATTATCTTAGCTAGCCCCATTGAGCCTTTAACTTATTCTTTTGTTAGCCTCATATGTAGCCTTATCCTTTCTTTAATAGACCGTAATTTGATCCAAAAGCTCCTAAGTTCTTTAATGTAAAATCAATTTGAGTTAGGAGTTTGACAATAAGAGGAAAAGGGTGAAATTGATGCCCCAAAGTCTAGTTATTGGCGTATGAAATTAATGTGGTTGGGAGTAGCGAAAATTATTTAAAAAGTTCTTAATTTTATCCCGAACATGTTACAATGAACCTGTTTTAGCCCTAGTCCTTCTTGGACATTGTGCACCTCACCTCAACATGTTAAGGCAAATTGCACCTCAACATATTTTTTACATGTTACAGTAAAAAAAATATTTGAAAGGGTTGCATACTCCCACCATAGAGTTATTAATTGAGTTTAATGAGATGGGGTGAAAACAAAAGATTTGGGTAGATGAAAGTGGTGTAAATTGGTTGTTAGAAATTGGTCTTAGTTTCATAATGTCGTGTATTATAGCACTTAGGGAAGATAGTCACTATTTCTGGCCAAAATAGTTCCTACCCATCCTTTAGCCGGCATTACAACCCGTAAAATACCTATTTGATCCTAATCTTAGCATTCTGATATCAGTGGAGTATTACACTAAGGGCAAGGAAATGGTCATCAGTTGTAATTTGAGAATTCTTTGTGAGAGTGAGCGCAACTTGATTTTTGTACCCATTTTGTTAAAAATTGCATGATTATGAGTGATCATGAGTAACTTTCTAGTTGTGAGGGCACATGGTTGATGAAGGTTGGTTAATTTATATGATTTCTTTGCATAAACGGTATGCATGAAATTCCCAACTTAATGAGTCTAAACATGAGGGTAGGTTTTCTCTAGTAATAATTCCTGAATCTACTTCTTGTTCATAATTGTTGTGTAAGCCTATTTGAGCATCTTGTTTTCCTTTGTGGGTGCTAAGGCTTGTGTAGTATGCATAAATGGATATGTTGTTCGAGGACGAACAAAGATTTAAGTGTGGGGTGGTGATCTTGGGTGTATTTATACCCCTAAGCACCATAACTTATCCATATTTTAGCTAAGTTTAGAGAACAAAGTGTCTAGTTTCTTATGTTTTTACTCTACTTCTATGTAATTGAGCGAACCAATGTGATTAGCATGATTTTAGGTATTAATGAAGTAGATGAAGACATAATGGGACTATCGAATGCGGATGGCATATGACACAAGAGAGAGTAGCAGTCTGGACCAAATGTGGCACCTAGAAACTATGTCCAAAACTAGTTTGTCATTTATAATTAGTTTAGGGACTTAGAAGGCAATTATTAGAGAAAAGATTATTAAAAGGCTTAATGCTGAATTTTTATTCATTATTCATTATTCTGTATTATTTTGAGAGAGGAGAGAGGCGGTTTACACCAAGGGAGAAACGCTATTCATCTTCTCCACCATGATCGTCTTTTAGTTTTTGGTATGATGAATATTTCTATTGTGATTTCCGTTTTACCCATGAGTAGCTAAGTTTATTAGTTAGGGTTATGGAAGCCTTGTAGCATACAATATATCACTTTGGATTTTGAATTCATTATGCATTGATTTGTTTACATCATACTCTCTTCGCTTATCTTAAATTCTCGCGGTTGCAAACATAGAGGATATGCCTTAAAATACAACTTGTTCAAAAGAAAGGTTGATGTTCGAAAAAGAGAGTAGTGACAAGAAAATGGGATTTTCAGCCCCTATTTCATACGTTAATGCCGTAACAGGATTAACTACTTGGAGATTTCGTATTGTTTTTGGTAAACGCTTTTGATTTGAAAGAACTAAAGTGAATTAGTCCTTGATGTTTGAGAAACACTAGGATTATGTTATTAAATACAATACATTTCTATGTAAGTACGATGCATGTATGAATTCGTAAAGCCCATAGTTAGAAAGTATTGAAAACTACAAGGTGGACATAACCCTAGCTAGCTATTTCTCTGAATTTGAACACTACTACACGTATTTCATCTTGTTAAACTGAAACCATTAATTTGTGAACTGAATCAAATCCCCTCTATTTATTTTACGAAAATGAATGATTACAAGTCAACTAATATGCATACAACTTAATTAGCACCATATTCCCTGTGGGATTCGACCCCAACCTAGTTGGGTTATATATTTGAAACGACCGCTTACTCTCTCATAAAAGAGGTGTAATTTGGGTGTATCAATAAGATATCCTATATGAGAGATGATTAATTATATACATGTTTATTGATATTATGTCTCCTAGATGTGAGACACCTCTTATGTGAGAGATGATTACATGTTTATTGATATTATGCCTCCTATATACGAGATACCTTCTATAGGTGAGATGACTAGAGACATGCTACAGCTTATAAATTTCTTATTGAAATGAGTTTTCGATATGTATATGGGCCTAATTCCATGATTATGATGTTGTGATTATTCTAGATATATTATTGGGCCAAGGATCATGTTTTGATGTTGATTAGATATCCTAGAAGTATTTATCTTTGTAAAGGATATGATTACAGTTATGAATTCATATACATGTTTTATATAGACATCTCTCTGGTATTGGCACGGAGAAAGATGTGGTATGTTATTTATGACTTATTTGATTAAATATTGGTGATGACATGCATAGATTTGGTATATTCATGATTATTATATTGGTAACTTATGCAATTCTTGATAAAATATTGTCTTATGATGGTTCTGATTACTTAAGGGTTTAGCTATGTGGTAGTTGGTTTTGTATTTGGAAACTATAGCACTTGGTGGCTAGGACTCAAATGTTTTAGTTAATGAATCTTGTGTAGTTGAAATATGATAGCTAGATTGGTTGATATGTAAATAATGGTGATGTCAGGTTTAGCATAGACAAGGATTAGTGATATTGATGCCTAATTTTATAAGGTCGATTAGTTGTTAAATGACGAGTTGTGTATTAACGAGGCCAGATAATAAGTGATGTTGGTAATACAAAGTGTCTAGTTAATAATGATGGATAATTGCTAACTGGTTAATTAATGAGTAGTTAAATGAGGATTAGTTGGTTAACGAGGGTTAGTTGATGAATGATATCACTTAATAAAAGATGGTTAGATGATAAGTGGTTGTGTGTTTTCTAATAATTGTAAGAGAATGTATGATAATTAGTTGATAGTATGTAATAGTGGGTAAATGGCAATTATGGTCTAGTGATGAACCCTGGCTAGATGTTAGATATTGGCTATCTAATAAATAATGGTTAGTTGTGATCCCTTGAATATGGTTAATGGTTAGACTAATAACTAGAGGTCATGTGATGACTAGCGAACTAGTGGTTGCATAATAAATAGCATTGGTTAGATAATAACGAGTAGTTGGAAAGTATTATCTAGATGGATACTTTATGGTGATTTGATTATGTTCATAAGTATAGTAGTGTATGTTATTCCATAATGGTAACTGTGATGATATAATGATACCCGGTAAGGCCGGAGTATACTATGGTGATAATATTGATACCAGTTGGCCGGAGGATACTAT
This sequence comes from Capsicum pubescens, assembly GCA_030864215.1. NCBI lineage: Eukaryota > Viridiplantae > Streptophyta > Magnoliopsida > Solanales > Solanaceae > Capsicum > Capsicum pubescens. The sequence goes on along the minus strand of CM061548.1, from coordinate 300,185,215 downwards.
TGTGATAATATTGATACCTGGCAAGGTCGGAGGATACTATTGTGATGATATTGATACCCGAAAAGGCCGGAGGATTCTATTGTGATGATATTGATACCCGACAAGGCCAGAGGATACTATTGTGATGATATAGATACCCAGCAAGGCTAGAGGATGGTATTCTGATAATGTTAATACTTGGAAAGGCCAAAGGATACTCTGAAGATATAATCATACCCAACAAGACTGGAGGTTGATTACTATGATGATGACATTTAGGATGAGTTGTGATATTAATTTTGTACCTTGCGTTCATTCCTGTATGCACATCACCTATTACCAGTATGCACCTATGTCTATTAACCGTTATAGGAAAGTTGCATAAATATGGGTGAAGAATATGTCTTGTGTTGTTGTGTGTTGGTTGAACCTTTCGAGTCTGGGGCGGTGGGGGTATGCATAGGCTCGATTAGGTATATGGTTTTCCAGAGTAGCCGGTTATCCGCGTTGTTATTGATATTGTTTCTATCATTGTTATGATCATTATTATGGCTAGCTTATAATAGATTGTATGTTGATTTAGTATCGAGAATTGAGGTATGTTTTCATCCTCTTTTATCTTATGATTGCATTGTTACCTACGATTATATCATGTCTAGCCATATGGGTTATAACCCTGAGCTTGATAGCCTTAGATCCTAATAGTATTATAATGAGGCCTTAGAATAAGGATATGATGATCTAGGTTATGCTTGAGATGACCTCATGTTTATTTAAATATGAATATATATGTATATGTATATCCATACGAAGCTATGGCACTATCATATAGCCCTCCCTTTGCTTGTTCATATTGTATACTCGTTTCTTGACCTTGTATATTACTATATATATATTTCTTCCATTCTTTATTCGTATATTAACCTTGGGATATACAGTATAGAATGGACGTATATTGATGTAGCTGGAATAGGATTGTTCACTTTGATACATCCTTAGTCTTACTATGTTTGTTTGACTTTTGGACATGAATAGAATAGTTGTTCCCTATTATCTCATTGACTTTTTATATGATTTTCGGACATTTGGGTTTAGTTTCCGTTCTATTTATATGATCTATATATCTGTTTCATCTTTGAAGCACAATTGGCAGTTGCCTACTGAGTACCATTCGTTTGGTACTCATACTATACTTCTGCAGCTTGCAGATCATAGTACGGGTTATTGTCGTTGAAGTGTGCATCGTGCAGAGCAGCCATAGTTCAGAGACTTAGGGTGAGCTCCTGGCAGTCAGATTATAACTTATCTCTCTTTTATGTATTAGACTATTCTCCATGTTGTATTCAGAGATAAGTTGCATCAGAGTATTTCTCCTTAACATTTCATTTTGTACTCTAAATATAGTAAAAACATGTGTACTGATACCACCAGGTTTTGGGATGTTTTTAAGTATTGATCTTTACTTTATATATTTTGCATTCTTTTCCTTATATCGATTGAGTATTCTGTAACTAGCCATTCCGGACTGCGGGTTGGCTTGCCTACTAGTGGGTTACGGTAGGAGCCATCATGACCTGAGAAATTGGGTCATGACAAGTTATTACCAAGGCAGTGAGCTCAAAGCTCAAGAAATTTCCAAGGGCCAAAAACCCGGGGTATTTCAATAAGCATTTAGGATAAAAGTGACTACACCCTCCTTAAAATCCACATAACACTAACTAGAAAAAACTTGGATATTGTTCACTTCATTTCTTTTTAACCCACATATGTTCCTACTTTTTTCACTTTAATTCACCTATTCATTGGAAGCATTCTATTTTCCTCTCTTGCAATTTCATGCTTTTCTTTTTTGTTCTTCCTTTCCTATTGTCATTTATTACTCTTTCTCTTGTTGTTTCCTTTGTTTTTCTCCTTCATTTTTCATCATTGTATTTCTTGTAGGAACTTATTTAGAAGACCACAACACATCATAAGCTCTTCCAAATTCCACCACACCCCCAACCTAGATTATTATCCTCAAGTTGGAAATGTCAAGTTCGGGGAGTGTAGGGTTCAAGAAAGAGATAACTTTCAAATGGCAGTAAAGAAAGGTTAATAGGCTAAAAAGGGAGACTAGGGATACCATTCATGCATAGCTAGGCTTTCTAGACAAAAATGGTTTTCAACAATCACAAGGAAGTCCTAAATCATTTCACCACCCACGTATAATCAAGGCTAGCTTTGAAAGACCGACAGGGCAAGTTTTAGATGACACAAGCACAAGAATCATTTAACTAATGCTCTGCAAACTATTTTAGAAGGATTGATTGCATTTCCAACTTAAGAACAAAAGGAGTCATTTACCACATTACCATCAAGTAAAAAAGTAGGATTCACAAAAAGAGGCAAAGCATTGTTATAATATCATTCACTTCCATGCCCTTGATTTTCAAAAAAAAAAATTATACGAAGGGGGATGTTTATTTTACATTTCACAAAGTAAGGCTAACTATTGTTAGCACAAAGTAAGCCACAATATCAGGTTCCAACTCTATCAAGGGAAATAATACTATGACTACTTAGATTTCACCATAGTTACAATGTCAATCCCAAGACATGACTTTATGGGTACTCAAACTTCCCCTACATCTAGGACTCCACACCTCAAAACGACAATTTTCTCTTCAAAATGTCATCACTCAATCCATCATAAGGAAAGGATCATCCAAAGGGAATAGCAAATGTTAATCTCAACTCAAAATGCCAAGGAAATTCAGACTTTCCCTGCATATACGACTCCAACACTTCAAAATGGTGATTTTTCCTTAAGAATGCCATACTCAATCCATCATAGGGAAAGGCTGGTCCAAAATAACTATCAAAAAGAAGAACTAATCTAAACATGAGAATAAAAAAAAATGACTAATCCAACAAAATCCCTATAATGCATAAGCTCGACAAGGGTACCCAATATACATAAGAAAACATTAAAATATCCAAATAAAAATAACCCTAACAAACTAAAAAAACATCCAAATACTATAAATATCCAAATACCAAATAATAATAATGCTATGACTACTCAGACCTTGCCACAACAAAATCCACAACAGTCACAAGATATGAACATAAATACCCTTAACTAAAAGATTGTAGTGTCCTCACTATAAAACATCATATCATAAATGGGTAAAGGGGGCTCCCTGTAGCTTAATCACAGGTTGTTGTCATTCTTGGTCTCCTCATCCTCATCATCCTCAGCGTCACGCACATCATCTTCAGACCACTATGCTAGAACCTCATCATCATCTTCTAGACTCAAATAGGGAAGTGGATCTTGTAGCTTATCACCTTCCATAAACCTTTCACCCCTTTCCATATTCGGGTGAAGAACTTATCTCACTTTTTCTCCCTCTTCTTCATTTTACCATGTGATTCCCGCAACTTTTGTTAATACTTGTCCAAGGAAGTGTATCCTTCTGAGAGACATGATAGATGGGACCCACATAAGACTCACTCAATACTATGGGTAATTTGGAGACCAACTCTCAAACCATATGCATCTCACTTTTCAACTCCTTGAATGGTCCCCCTAATGATGGTCTGCAAGAGTCAAATTCAACCTACACTGACTTAACTGCATCAATCTTTCTTTTCTTGCTCTTACAAGATGTGCCTTCACCATGCATCTTCAATTGGTAGACTGGCGTCTTTGGTTCTATCCAATTGTCCCCTGGATACTCTACAACTCCCGCCCACTTGCACATCTCGGTGATCAAGAAGGAAATAATAGCATGGGACCATATTGGGACTTGTATTTCCAAATCTCTAAGGTAACAAAGATACCAACATTCAGTAGAGGGTTGTCTAGAATAAAGGTTACCATCTAGGCTCCCATTACATAGATGTTTTTCATATTCGTGCTTGGGAAGACATGACTACAGATAATTTTCATCCAAATCCTTGAATCCATCGTGAACTCATTCAAATTGATCCCAATTTTGTGGTTGCCTATGTTACTTTGCTATTGGGTATATTTTTTGTGCATTCTAGCATCCCTATTCTAGCCTTTTTAGCCTTATTTTGAGGATGATTCTATACTATGTTGGTTAATAATGAGATAAATTTGTACCAAAGTGTTTAATCATGTGTTTATAATGGTTACAAGGGTTTTCCAATAAGTTGGTACTTAGAAGAGTCAAGTAGAGTTCAATAGAGAAAACTAGTCTTTCTAGCTTAAGCTAGTTACTTGTCTAGTCTATCTTGTTGGATTCTATTGTGTTTTATGTGTTCCTTATGGTTTTAAATGTTTTATTATATGTGGAACAAGTTGTTAGTATTGTATAAATTTCAAATGAGTCAAGGGAAGAATGGAAACTTGAAGTGAAAGATCATGGAAATTTGCCTAGTCTAAGCTCTTGTTTTTTATTCATCGTTATGGATATAGTGTTGTGTGTACCTTTGATTCGTGTGGTATTTCTTGTAGTATCCTTTGTGAGATTAATATTATGATATATGGATGATATAAAGGCTATAAAACCATTGGGAAGACACCGCAAGAAAAGGGATGAAAGGAGGAAGGACCAACACTTAACTAAAATTTGGGACGCAAATTCCAGTAGCACCGTGCAATATGGGTGCATCTCATGCTCCATTTATATGTAATGGAGAGTTCATAAAATTCTCTATTTCTATTGAATATAGAATTCATCTCATGCTCCATTTCTATGGAATAGAGCGTGCATCGCATGCCCCATTTCTATGTAATAGAGCGTGCATCGTATGCTCCATTCCACCCCTGGGCGTTTCAAGCTAAATCGACTTCTACACAAACTTGGCTTACCCTTATGCTATATATACATGTTTTGTCATATTTTTACACATCTTTTGACATATTTTGGAGATGAAGAGGCTGCTACAACTTCATTATTAGGTTTTTATTAATTTAATTTAGTTCATACATAGTTTTAGCCGTTAATTACAACCTTGTGATTACGATTATGACTATGAGTGGCTAAACACCCTCTTTCTGGGGTTGAATCCAAGAACATGATTATTATTTCTATGGATTAAGTTTGTTTTCTTTGCTTATCAATATTGGTTGTTTGTTTGTTCTTATTATAACTATTTTAAGGATTCGCGAACCTTAGAATACATCCATTGTCAACCTTGTGAACTCGAGAGAGGGAATAGGGCGATAGAATATGGGAATAAGCAGAGTATGGTTTTTGATTCTTTATAAAATAAGAAACTTAAATTAGTATCTAGAACAAGGATGTTCTTAGATTCCTTACTTGATTCATATGCAGTATGATATTTGTTAAGAACTTAAGTGAATCATTACATCCCCGCTTAACAATGTTGGTGTAAGGTTCAACTTAGGTAATAGATTAGAGGTTGGGAAACCATAATCGTGTAATTAATCCTACAAATTAACAACCAAGATAAGCAAGTTAATGAATGAAATCCAAAAGCATAATATGATTGTTCAGAGTGCTTCAACCCTGGGTTTTCTCTTTTTTATTGTCTCAAGATCTTTACTTTCTACATTATTTAGTTTTAATTTACAATTTCTAAACTCTTTATTTGGTTACTCTCGTATCAATTGAACCTAACGTGTGAACTGAAATCAAATCATTACCAAATCTAGTCTTTGTGGGATTGATAACTTGTCTTTCTTGAAGGCCACTATATTACTTGGTAGACCACGTACACTTGCGTGTGTTCTTGGTCACTACAAGTTTTTTCTCATAGTTGCTGGGGACTTGTATTTTTGCAATTGTTTATTTTATTTTTATACTTAGATTTATTTGGTGTTTTTATGCTTGGTCTTGTTTTTGTGTTTACAGGAGACAGGTTTCTAAGTTTATAAGTTGCCAAGGGATCGGGAGTTGGTAGAACCAAGCCCGAAACTCAATAAACTTTACCATCAACACAAGAGAGAAGCAATCCTTCTCCCTAGAATTCCTCAAATACAAAAAGGCCAAGAGAATACTGTTCCTATGGATGAACAACAAGCAGATGGTGGGAAGGTTAGGGAAGTGGCAGTCCCACTTCCAACAAACTTGACTTCCCCAATTCAAAGACTGGCAGCTGGGGGAATTTCGAGTTGAAACATAATATGGTGCAGCTTCTTATTAGTAGTGGACAGTTTGCAGCGCTTTCACACGAGGATCCACAAGTCTAGTTGCAGAACTTCATTGAGCTTATAGATACATTCACTCCGATAGGGGTGACTCCAAATTATGTGAGGCTGGCACTGTTTCCCCATTCACTTTTGAGGGAATCTAAAAGATGGTTGAATGCGTAGCCCGCCAATTCAATCACATCATGGGATGACTTAGCCAGAAAGTTTCTCATCAGATTCTTTCCATCAGGCAAGACTGCGAGACTTTGCAGTGAGATAGTGAGCTTTAATTTGAAGCATGATGAAAACTTCTATCATGCTTGGGAACGCTTCAATTCTCTTCTTTGAGATTATCCACATCACCAATAGTCAAATGAGGTACTTTCTCACACTTTTGTAGAAGCTCTTGATTAGAATATGAAGATTTTTCTAGATTCAGACACAGGTGGTCAAGCACTTGAATTGACTTATGATGAGTTGTACACATTGTTGAACCGCATAGCACAAGTAAATCCAGATTTTCAGTCAAACTCTAAAAGTGCCACAAAAAGAATTATGGGTGTATTGGAGGTGGACCAATTCACAACCTTATCAATACAGGTTTCTTCACTACAAAATTTGATCAACACATCATTCAGCACATGAAGTTGGGAGCAGAACAACCTATAGCCACAGTCAATGTCGTCCGATAAGCAACAGGATGGTGTGAGGTATGCAGAAATAGTGGTCATGCAGCGACCATATATGCTTCAAATCCAGAATCGGTGATGTATGTAGGAAATGCTCAAAGGCAAAATTATGGTAATGCCTACAACATGAAGTAGCAGACTCAGCCAACAAATCAGCCATAGAACGACCCACAGCCACAGAACTAACCCAGTCAGTCAACTAGAAATATGGAGAAGATGTTAAAGCAGATCCTAGCTAATCAGACATAGTTTGTAGACCTAAAAATCTACAAACGACTACAAGAAGTTTAGAGTTACAAGTGGGGCAAAATTAGAAAGTGTTGAATACTAGGCCATAAGGTGGTTTGACAGAGAACACTGAAATTACAAATTAGGTTATGGTAATCACCTTGAAAAGTGGTAAAGAGCTTCAAGGAGAACCTCTCAAGTCAACAAAGGAGGTAGATGCTGATATGGTGACCTAATAGGTAAAAGACAGAGTTGCTGAAAATTCAAGGAAGTCTGAGTACTTGAAGGAAAAAGTTGTTGAACCAGAAGTGAAGAAGATACTTCCACTACCCTTTTCTTAGAGGAAAATTAAAGCGAAGAAGGACGCTATGTTTAAGAAGTTCTTTGATACGTTCAGAGAACCTCGCATTAACTTACCTTTGTTAGATGTTTTGTAGGGTATGCCTAAGTATGAAAAGTACATGAGGGATGTGGTGGATAATAAGGTAAAATTCTAGGATGTGGGGGCGATAACACTCACTAAAGAGTGTAGTGAAGTATTGACATAGTAAATACCCAAGAAAATGAGAGATTCGGGGAAGTTTACTCTCCCTATCCAAATTAAGAGTAAAATGGTCCATGCATTGAGTGATTTCGAGGAAAGTATAAATTTGATTCCCTATCTCTATTTAAAAAATTAGGCTTGGGAAATCCTCGATCGACCACCGTGGTTTTGTAGCTAGCAGACGGTTCTATGGCATATTCGGAAGGAATAATTGAGGATGTCCTCATTAAGGATGGTAAATTTGTTATTCCTGCTGACTTTATTGTTCTTTATTTTTAGGCAGATGAACAGGTACCAATCATCTTGGGGCGTCCATTCTTAGCAAATAGAGGGTCCTTGATTGATGTTAGAGAAGGCACACTCAAGATGAGGGTAGATGATGAAGAGGTGGTATTTGATGTTTAAAATTCACCTACTAAAAATTCCCAATATAAAGATTTATGCATGATCAATGTGATTAAAAGGGATGAGTGTGGAGTGCTTAATCCACCAAAGACCTCTTCCGACTACCTGATTGAGCAACCTAAGATGAAACCATTGTTTCCCAACATAGTGAAGATTGAAGAAAAGAGGGAGGTTGACCTTGAGAGTGTAAACTTAAGTGGTCATAAATGAATGAAAAAAGGGCTCCCAAAAGAGAGTAAAAGGGTGAAGGAATATGGTTGAGTTGATATGGGTCATGTAGCGACACTAAATCAAGCATTGCAGGAGAGGCAACCCAAGTTAATTAGGTATATTTTATTTTTAGTTTTTAGTTTTTATTTCACGTAGATTTTGTTTTTGGTTGAGTCACAGGTTAATGGGAAGTCTGAGTACCATAAACTTGAGATTGAAGCATGGCAAAGATTAAGTGTGGCGTCCCATTGATCTCCTTTATGTGTGAAGATGATACTAGCTAGGCCTAGAGGCCTCAGGAAGTATTTCTATCTTTTACTTTTAAATTAACTTTGTGGACAAAGTAGATTTTTAAGTGTGGGGTGGGGAAATTCCAAATTTTGGCTCAATTTAGAAAAATTTAGGTTAGGAATAAGTGAGATATTCCTATTGATGCTATTTTTTATTATATGATGCAAGTGGGTTTGTTTGTAAAAGCATGTTGATTGATTGAATTGCTACTTTTGAGACTCTTAGGGTCATGTTTGTGACTCTTGTACCTGTTGGCTTAATTTTGAATTTATGTTATTATTTAGTTGGGAGTCTATGATGATCCTATTGAGTTAAGCATATGCCATATACATGTGAGAATTTTGTATATTCCTTATTGCATGTGATGTCTAGAGCTTTCCTGGTATGTGTTAAGCAAAATAAAGAATGTTGGTTTAGGAGATGATATAGGCATTTCTTTGATATCCTTATTTTATACCTTTTTTTACCTACCCATTATGCATTATCCTAGTTAACCCCCATTTAGCCTTTAGCCTTTTCTTTGGTAGCTGCATAAGTAGCCTAATCCCCTTCTTTGTTTGTTCTTAATTTGATCCAAAAAAACTCCTAAGTGCTTTAATGAAAAATTGATTGAGTAAGGTGTTGAGAAATTAATGAGAAAAGGGTGAAATTGATGCCCCAAGGTAATATTTATTGGTGTATAAGTGATGTGTGGTGGATGGTTGTGATATAATTTATGCTAAAAATATTTCCATGATTGTCAAAAAAGAGAAAAATTTATTCTTGTGGTAGTAAACTATGTGTCCACCAAGTGTTTCTGAAAATTCTTAAAAGAGATAGGGCAAAAACAAAAGATAAGGGTATAAAAAAATGGTGTAATTTTGTTTTTGGAGAGTGATTTTAAATGTATAATGTAGTGTATTAAATCGCCTAGAGAGGTTAGTCACTATTCCCAAATAGTTTCTACCTGTCCCTTAGCCTATATTACAACCTAAAAAGGTCCTAATTGATCTTAAGCTTTACATTCGACTATTAGTGGAATATTATACTAAGGGAAAGACCATGGTTCAGTGTGTGTAACTTGTGAATTCTTTCTTGACAGTGAGCGTGATTTTATTCTTGTACCCATCATATTATGAATTGCATTATTGTGAGTAATTATGGGTAACTCTCTTGTTGTTAGGGGCACATATTTAATGAGTTTGGGTGATTTGTACGATGTTCTTGATTGAGCAATACGCATAAGTTTGCCACTAGGTGAGTTAATTCTTGAGGCTAGGATGTTTTAGAGTAGTGTACATAAGATTTTAATTGTGTAAATAACATGCTTAGCTGAGTAACTTGCATTCTATGTAGTCATTGTGGTTCTAGCTTATGTGTCTTGCATTTAGTAGAATTGTAGAGTCTCCTTAGTTGGTTTTTATTAGATTTAAGATTTTTTCAAGAACAAAAAAGGTTTTAAGTGTGGGGTGGTATGTTGGGTGTATTTATGCATTCTAGAGTTCCTATTCTAACCTTTTTAGCCTTTTTTTTAGGATGATTCTATACTATATTGGTTGATAATGAGATAAATGTGTAACAAAGTGTTTAATCATGTGCTTATAATGGTTACAAGGGTTTTCCAACAAGTTGGTACTTAAAAGAGTCAAGTAGAGTTCAATAGACAAAACTAGTCTTTCTAGCTTGAGCTAGTTGCTTGTCTAGTCTATCTTTTTGGATTCTATTGTGTTCTATGTGTTCCTTATGGTTTTAAATATGTTATTATATGTGGAAAAAGTTGTTAGGAGTGTATAAATTTCAAATGAGTCAAGGGAAGAATGGAAACTTGAAATGTAAGATCATGGAAATTTGCATAGTCTAAGCTCTTGTTTTTGATTCATCATTATGGATATAGTGTTGTGTGTACCTCTAATTCGTGTGGTGTTTCTTGTAGGATACTTTGTGAGCTTAATATTATGATATATGGATGATGTAAAATCTGTAAAATCATTGGGAAGACACCACAAGACAAGGGATGAAAGGAGGAAGGGCCAACACTTAATCGAAATTCGAGATGCAAATTCCAGTAGCACCGTGCGATATGCGTGCATCACATGCTCCATTTATATGGAATAGAGTGTGCATAACATGCTCCATTTATATGTAATATATCATGCATTGCATGCTCCATTTCTATAGAATAAAGTGTGCATCGCATGCTCCATTTTTTTGGAATATGGCGTGCATCGCATGCTCCATTCCACGCCTCAGAGTTTCAAGCTAAATCGACTTCTACACGGACTTGACTTACTCTTATTCTATATATACATGTTGTATCACGTTTTTACACATCTTTTGACATATTCTGTAGATCAAGGAGCTGGTACAACTTCATAATTAGATTTTTATTAATTTTATTTAGTTCATACATGTTTGTAGTCATTAATTACAACCTTGTGATTACGATTATGACTATGCATGGCTAAATTCCCTCTTTACGGGGTTGAAGCCAATAACATGATTATTATTGCTATGGATTAAGTTTGTTTGCTTTCCTTATCAATATTGGTTGTTTGTTTATTCTAATTATAACTATTTTAGGGTTCGCGACCCTTAGAATACATCTATTGTCAACCTTGTGAACTCGGGAGAGGGAATAGGGCAATAGAACATGGGAATAAGCAGAGTGTGGTTCTTGATTCTTTATAAAATAAGAAACTTGAATTAGTATCTAGGACAGAAAAGTACTTAGATACCTTACTTGATTCATATATAGGATAATCTTTGTTAAAAACTTAAGTGAATTATTACGTCCTCGCTCAACGATGTTGGTGTAAGGTTCAACTTAGGTAATAGATTAGAAGTTGGGAAACCATAATTGTGCAATTAACCCTACGAATCAACAACCAAGATAAGCAAGTTAAAGAATGAAATCCAAAAGCATAATATGATTGTTCAGAGTCCTTCAACCCTGGGTTTTCTCTTATTGATTGTCTCAAGTTCTTTACTTTCCGCATTGTTTAGTTTCAATTTACAATTTCCAAACTCTTTATTTGGTTACTCTCGAATAAATTGAATTTAGAGTGTGAACTAAAATCAAAATTGTTGCCAAATCTAGTCTCTGTGGGATCGATAACTCGTCTTTCTTGAAAACCACTATATTACTTGGTAGACCACGTACACTTACGTGTATGATTGTGCGTTGTCATACTTCTCTCTCTGGGAATAGCTTAAAGGCCAACCAACTATATGGAGCATAATTCTTTGCCTCAAACTCTATCCGATCGACATCTAGCAACCCATACAACCTGTTGATTCCTATGGATATGAAATGGACTTCCTTTCCTCTAATCCTTATAACATGGTTGGAAAGTTTTACGGCTTAGATATTTACATAAAACTCCCTCAACCATTGTTCATTGTCTAGGCATGGTTCCGTGGCAAAGCATATCCAGCCTGTGGCCTCCAATCTCTGGTAGAAGGTTGGGAGGTTCTCGGGCACTCAATCTAAGGAGATGTCTCCTTCAGGAAGAAGCTTTTTGTAGGCCAGATCCTCATTGTAGGTGTCTTTACAGTCGGGGGAGATTAATTGGTTTTGGTGAAAGTCTACCATCCTTATCCTTTGAAAACCTGAAAACAACACATAAGCATGAAGTTCCAAGTTTATCATGTGAAAACAATGCTATGTGACTGAGAGAAGCTAAATAAATGGCTTAAGAATCAATTTCAGGATCAAAAATCGAGATCCATGATTTTGGGAAGACTTGTAGACAGGCCTCTGGTGCTGCAATTATGGTCAGCATAGTCGTGATCGCAACATTTGAGGGTCCTATCAGACAGGCCTCGGGAGTTACGGTCATGATCAGCTGAGTCGTGATAGTGACATCTGAGGGTCCATCGTCCCTAGGTTTTCCAAACTCAAACCTGGCATTATCATCACCAATTTAGGTCAACACATGATCTATAAATTAAAGAACATGATTCCTAACTCATAATCACTTAGAAATTCCCTCAAACTCGTAGAAAAACTCTCAAATATTTAATTTTAGAATATTGTCAAACATTTGGTGTGCACTTCAAATTCTCAGTTATTTTGAACCAGATTTGGGTACTCACGACTTCCCCAATCATGTACACACCAAAGGAAACACAATTCACTCAATATAAATCAATTCCAAGCACCACTAAGAAAAGAAATCACAAAACAAATTCTTGGCCCTTAATATGAAACTAAGGATCAATTTGCACAATTAAAGAGGAGATTAAATAGAATACATGATGTTTGTGTGCATATGAAAATGATTATCACTTTGAAAATCATTTAAAATAAATAAAAACAAATTTGATTTTAGGTATTTAAAGGGTAAAGGGGAGTGAAACCACTTTGGAGACGGCTAGGCCTTTTTATAACTGTTTGTACCGCAATCGCCATAAGGGTCTTATGATCGCGATTGTCTGCTGATGTGGCTTACCATGATTATGGTCCTTTTTGGAGATCATGATAACTGAGGCACCCCTGAACTTCCAATTAGAAATTATGATCTGTGTTTTTTTATCGCGATAACTGAAACTAGGTTTATTTCTCCTATTTTGCAGTTGGTGCGTCTCCAAATCTGATTTCGATCCATTTTTTGCCTCTCAGCCAATTCAAATCACCTTCAAAGTTCCAAGATTTTGTGGATTAGTCAAAAAACAAAAATTCTAAACTATTCTAACAATCTAAAATTCAAAGGATACATGCAAAATTCATGAGAACAATAGGTTGCCTCCCATCTAGTGCTTGATATAACGTTGTAGCACGACACTTACTCATCATCACTTTGAATTCTTAAAATTGAAAGTTTTGAGTTCACTCACATGGTAATATATCAATCCTTTACTTCTCACCACAAATTTCTTTTTCTCCTGGTCCTCTAACTTAATTTTTTCATTTGAATATACATGAAAGATAATGAATGGTCCTGACCACTTAACATTTTCTATGGACTGCTTCAACTCATGGTCAAGAAGGAACACAAGATCACCAACCCAAAAATCTCAGTTCAATTACTTAACTTAATGAGCTTTCTTTCTTTTGGGTTTATTTGAACAACGTCCGGCCCACCCAACATCACAAATAAGCTTTTTCACCTTAGACTTGGAAACTTCTTACTTTTATGGCAATAGATCACCCATAATAAATATTGGTGATGTATTTTTATCACATTTTCTTCTATCATAATAGCCACGACTCATCATCAAACTAAGCACTTAGTTATTTCCTTCACTTAAGTCACTTTTCAAGTTTTGTAACTCACTCGCTAAAGGGTCATTCCCAAGATCCATTTTTATGGTGTTAGTTATGTCATCATCAACCCAATCTATCACTGAAACCACTTGAAAATCCATAGGTTTCTTCATTGACTTACACATATTGAAAGAGACCTCTTCATTGTTCACTCAGAATTTTATTTCTTCAAATTCAACAACTAAGGCCCTTCCCGTAGACAAGAATGGACTACCAAGAATGATTGGGAACTCATTATAAATTTCTCAATCAAGAATCACAAAGTCAGCCCAAAAGAGAAACTAGTCAACTTTAACTAAACATCATACAACACACTAATGGGTTTTTTGATTGAATGATCGGCCATTAAAAGCCTCATAGAGATTGGTGTGGGGATACCCAAAACTAAATTTTGAAAAACAAAAAGTGGAATCAAATTAATGCTTGCTCCAGTATCACAAAATGCTTTCCCAAACTTGTGCATTTCAATAGTGCAAGGGATAGTGAATGCGCCTGATGTGGGGTGTATTTATGCACTCTAGTGTTACTATTTTAGCTTATTTAGCCTTGTTTTGAGGATAATTCGTGATCTTTATGTGTGATAATTATATAAAAAAGCATATAACTGTATAAGTACATTTTTACAATGGTTCAAAGAGTTTTAAAATAAGTTCGTACTTAATTGAGTCGTTTAGAGTTCAATCGAGAAAACTAGTTTTACTAGATTGAGCTAGTTGCGTGTCTAGTTGGTTTCTTTTAATTATCATGTGTTTAATGTTTTTTAAATGGTTTAAATGTGTAATTATCACTGGAATAACTTTTTTGTAAAGTGCAAAGTTCAATTTGATTAAGTTAAGAGTCGGAACATAAAGTTTAAGATTTATGCGAATTAGCCCTATCTTAGCTTGTGTTTTGATTCATCGTTGAGGATATTGTTGTGGTGTATGATAATTTAGGAAGCTTTGTGAGATGAATATGGTGATATATTTATTTTAAAAAGGCTGTAAATTCATTGGGACTACACTACAAAAGGCAAGGGAAAAAGATAGGGCGTTCAACACTTAGAATTTATTTTGGAGGCTAATTCCAGTGAGCTAAAACGATATTGACGTGACACACCAGTACAGAAATGCTGTAACCAATGCGCTGCATAGATCTGACCAACGAGATGGGAGAAGCATCGCGTCAATTATGCCAACGCACTGAGCAACGCGCCGCGCCACTGAGTGCAACCACGGTCAAAACATGAATCCTTGTACAACATGGCTTGGACTACTTATTTTGCTATAAATACATCATCATACACATTTTTAATTATCCTTGGACATAATTTGGAGATTGAGGGGATTCTACAACTTCATCATTTAGATTTTTCTTATTTTAATTTAGTTTATTCATGTTATTAGTTGTTAATTACAATTTTTTTATTACAATTATGACTATGCGTGGCTAAACACCCTCTTTTTGGGGTTAAAGCCAAGAGCATGAGTAATATTATTTTGGATTAAATATTTTTAATTTTCTTATCATTATTGGATTTTTGTTTATTCTTGATTTAATTATTTGATAGATTGATCACCCGAAAAATATATCAATTGTCAACCTTGTGATCTTGGGAGAGGGAATAGAGAGATAGAACATGGGAATAAACAAAGTATGGTTTGTATTCTTTTATAAAATAAGTAATTTAAATTAGCGTCTAGGATAGGGATGTACTTAGAAGCCTTACTTGATTCACACGTAGGATGATATCTTAAATAACTTAATTAGATTATTACATCCCCGTTAAACGATGTAGTTGTAATGTTCAAATTACGTAAACGGTTAGGGGTCGGGATACCATGATCATGCAATTAACCCTATGAATTAACAACCAAGATAAGCAAGTTAATGAATGAATTTCAATGACATAGTATGATTGTTCGAAGTGCTTTAACCATGTGCTTTACTCCATTGATTGTTCAAGACCTTTAATTTACACATTGTTTACTTTACCTATAATTTACAAAACCTCTTGTTTGGTTACCTTTGCATCAAATTAATTTAAAAGGTTAAACTAGAATTGAATAGTTGTTGGAACAAGTCCCTGTGGGATTGATATCCGGCTTTCTTGAATCCCACTTTACTACTTGATAGACCATGTACACTTGTATGTGCGCTTAGTTGTTGTCAAGTTTTTGGTGCCGTTGCCGAGGACTTGTAATTTGGCAACTATTTATTTTAGTTTTACTTTTAGATTTCTTGGTTTTTTTATGCTTTTTCTTGTTTTTTTTTTTTGCAGGAAACAGGTTTTAAAAGTAGTAAGATGGCAAAGGATAGAGAATTTGTTGACCAAAGTCCCGAACCTGAGTAATGCTTCCATCAAAGAAGGAGATAATCAATCCTTCTCCCCCAAATTCTGAAAATCCTAGAAGGCGAAGAGAGTCCTGCTCAAATGTCTCAGGAACAACAAGCATGCAGGACAGTTCAAGAAGTGGTAGTCAAACTTTCGACGAACTTGACTTCCCCAATTCAAATATCGTCTACTGGGGGAAATTTCGAGTTAAAGAACAACATGGTGCAACTTTTAATCAACAGTGGAAAGTTTGATAGGCTTACACATGAGGATCCACAAGTCCACTTGCAAAGTTTCATAGAGCTTACTAACATATTCATCCCGAAAGGTATGTCTAGAGATTACGCGAGGCTAACACTCTTTCCCCATTCACTTTTAGGGGAAGCAAAGAGGTGGTTGAATACATAGCCAGTGAATTCAATCACCACATGGGATGACTTGGCCTAAAAATTCATAATCCATTTCTTTCTATCTGGCAACACTGCAAGACTTCATAGTGAGATAGTGATCTTCAAAAAAAGGCTGAATGAAATCTATATTATGCTTGGGAGTGATTCAAGACTTTTCTTCAAGACTATCTGCATCACCAACAGTCTAATGAGGTACTTGCTCATACTTTTGTAGAATCACTTGATCATAATAAAAAGATTTTGCAAGATTCAGCCGCAGGTGGTCAAGCATTTGAGTTGATTTATGATGAGTTGTACACATTATTGAAGCACATAACTCAAGGAAATCTTGAGTGGCATTCAAATGCTAGAAGTACAATGAAATGAATTGCAGGTGTATTAGAGGTTGACTAATTCACTGCCGTCTTTTCTCAGATCTCTGCATTGCAAAATCAAATTAGTAGTCTAAAGTTGGGATTAACACAACCTACAGCCACAGTAAATCCAATCCAACAAGCTACTGGTTGGTGTGAAGTTTGTGGTAATTGTGGTCATTTAGCAGCCATGTGTGCTTCGAATCCAGAATTGGTGATGTATGTGGGCAATGCTCAAAGGAAAAATTATGGTAATACCTACAACATGAAGTGGAAGACTTATCTGTGTAACACACAACAACAGTAATTTCAGATACCACTAACACAGGGGAATCAGTCAACAAGAAACTTGGAAAAGATGGTGAAGTAGGTTCTAGCTAATCAGACACAGTTGACTGCAGACCTGAAAAGTCATCAAGCAGAATTAAAGAATCAGCAAGCGGCCCAAAGAAGCTTAGAATTACAGTTGGGGAAGTTACAGCAAGCATTAAATGCAAGGCCTCAAGGTGGTTTGCTGGGAGATACAAAAAATCTAAAACAAGTCATGGCAATCACTTTGCGGAGTGGTAAAGAGCTTCATGGAAAACCTCCAAAGGTAACTAAAGAGGTAAATGCAGATTTGACTCCCCAACAGGTAAATGACAAAGTTGCTGAAAATTTGAGAAAGTTAGTGTACTCAAAAGAAAAAGTTGTCGAAGAAGTGAAGAAAATCCCACAACTACCCTTCCCATAGAAGTATATGAAAGCAAAGGAGGATGCATGTTTTAAGAAGTTCTTTGACACGTTCAAAGAGCTTCACATTAACCTTACTCTTTTAGATAGTTTGTAGGGTATACCCAAGTATGCTAAGTACTTGAGGGATGTGGTTGCTAATAAGGTTATGTTGCAGGATGTAGAGGCAATAACACTCACTGAAGAGTTCAGTACTGTGGTTACCCAAAAGATGCCGAAAAAGCTTAAGGACCAAGGGAATTTACTCTCCCCATTCAAATTGGAAACAGTGAGGTGGTGCAGGCACTTAGTGATTTAGGGTCAAGTATCAACTTGATGCCCCTATATTTATTCAACGCATTGGGTTTGGGGAAACCTAGACCGAGCTTTGTACTACTGTAGATGGAAAACTAGACCATAGTTTATCCCAAAGGACTGATAGAGGATTTCCTCATAAAGGTTGGTAAATTTATTATTCCTGCTGACTTTATTGTATTATATTTTCAGGAAGATGAACAGGTACCAATCATCTTGGGGCATCTATTTTTAGCGACGGGTGGAGCATTGATTTATATAAGGGAAGGCACACTCACGATGAGGTTAGAGGATGAAGAAGAAGAATTTAAAGTTTACAAATCACTTAACACATTGTACCCTTTTAAATATTTATGCATGATTACTATAATTGAAGGGGACAAGTGTAGGGTAGTTAGTTTGCCAAAGACCTCTTCAGACATCCTCATTGAGCGGCCAAAGCCGAAACCACAACCACCTAATATGATGAAAATTGATGAGCCTAAGAAGGCTAAAATGGAAAAAGTTTTTGAAATTGGGAGTGCAAACTCAAGAGGTCAAAAACGAATGAGAAGATGTCCTCTAAGTGTGAGGAAAAGGATGAAGGAATTTGGTTGAGTTGAGTTAGGTCATGCTGCGACACTAAACCAGGTGCTGCTTAAGAAGCAACCCAAGTTAAGTAGGTATGTTTATTTTTAGTTTTTTAGTTTTTACTTCACGTAGTTTTTATTTTGTTGAGTCACGGGTTGATAGAAAGTCAGAGTACTGGAAACCTAAGCTAAGGAGCATGGAAAATACTGAGTGTGGGATCCCCGGACCTTCTTGATGCAAAAAGATGCTATTAGCTAGGCCTAAAGGCCTCAGGAAGTATTTCTATCTCTTGCTTTTAATTATACTTTGGGGACAAAGTAGATTCTAAGTGTGGAGTGTGGAAATTCCCAATTTTTAGCTTAATTTATAATTTTTGTTTAGGAATAAGTGAGATATTCTTGTTGGCGCTATTTTTAATTTCATGGTACAAGTGTTTTAGTTGGAAAAATGATGTTGAATTGTGAGAATTCCTATTTTTAAAACTCCTAGGCTCATGATTATGACTCTTGTACTTGTTGGCTTAAATTGAATTCACGTTATTGTTGGTTGAGAGTCTATGATGATCCTATGTGAGTTGATCATATGCCATGTACGTGTGAGGTATTTGTATATTCCTTGTTAAATTTGATGTCTAAAACTTGCCCAGTGTGTGTTCAAAATGAAATAAATAATGTGAGTTTAGGAGATGATTTAGGCATTTCCTTGATAGCCTTGCTTTATATCTTCTTTTTGACCTACCCTTTTTGCATAGTCCTAGTAAGCCCCGTTGAGCCTTTAGCTTTTTCTTTGGCATCCCCATATGTAGCCTAATCCTTTTTTTTTATAGATCATGATTTGATCCAAATCTCTTAGGCTCTTTAATAAAAAATTAATTAAGTAAGGAGTTTGAAAAATAAGAGGAGAAAAGGTAAAATTCAAGCCCCAAGGTGATAGTTATTGGTGTTCAAAATAATTGTAATGTGTTGTGGTGGGGAGTTGAGTAATGAAGCCTTACTTGATTCACACGTAGGATGATATCTTAAAGAACTTAATCGTATTATTACATCCCCGCTCAATGATGTAGTTATAATGTCCAAGTTAGGTATACTGTTAGAGGTCGGGAAACCATGATCATGCAATTAACTCTACGAATCTAAAACCAAGATAATCAAGTTAACGAATGAAGTTCAATAACATAGTATGATTTTTCGATGTGCTTTAACCCTGGACTTTACTCCATTGATTGTTTCAAGACCTTTAATTTATGCATTGTTTACTTTACTTTTAATTTACAAAAACTATTGTTTGGTTACATTTGCATCAAATTAATTTTAAAAGTTAGACTAGAATTGAATAGTTTTTGGAAAAAGTCTCTGTGGGATAGATATCCGACTTTCTTGAAAGTCACTTTACTACTTGGTTGACCACGTACACTAGCGTGTGCACTTGGGCACTGTCAGCACCCGGTCTTCCTTCTTCACCACCATTTTTCTATACATTACGTAAGGTCCCGCAAAGTTCCCTCATAGTTTGAGCCTTAGGGCGTGTCTAGTGAGATGTGATTCTGGCCCTAAAAGATTGAGAAGTGGCTTCCTAAGTGAGTATTGTTCTAACCATGTAGAATTTCCCTAATTTTGACTTTTTATCATGTAAGAAATCTGATAGTCTTTCCATCGATATAAGATTTGCCCAAATCGAACACTCGGGTAAGAAGTTATTGCCAATTTAAGCCTTCGTCGTAAAAACTGCATCATTTGAGAGTATAACGCGTCGCGGAGAGGGTGCATTTAGCAATTGTCAATTTCCAGTGGAACTCCGCGATAGTGGCGTGTCGCGGAGGAGTCTAAGGTCCCAATCAGTGGAAAAATCAATGGCTCTGCGTCGCAGAGGCTGTCAATTTCCCAATTGTCATTTTTTAGAGAGCCAACGCGATTAGTGGCGCGTCGCGGAGGCCAGCAAAATCGAGTTCCAATTCAATTTTTCCAGTTTTGTACAGATGTTTAAAAGGGAATTTTGGACTTTTTTCCAAACCTATAAAATCATGGAAACACTAGATTAAACCCATTTGCAAGCATTCTATGAGGGTTTTATCAAGTATCCTCCCAACAAGAACCCTAAATACTCAAAACCTCTTCCATAAATCTCAAGAATCCACCATGGATTTTCTAAATTGAGTGAAGATTCTAGTTCCCAAGTGAAGGGTCTCAAGAACCCTCATTCTAGAGCAAGAGTAGAGTTCTAAAAGTGAGAGTTCTTCTAAAGCTTCAAATTCAAGGTATGTGGGGTTTTGAACTTGGATAACCCTTTCACCCTTGTTCCCAAAATGCTTATTTACATCATGATTTTTCTGAAATTATGGGGTTTTTTTTACATGAGTTTGAATTGGGGTTTTCACCCATATTTATTGAATGCATTATGTTGATATTTCTCATGAATTTAGAGTTAAATGGCATGATTTCTACATGCTTTCTTGAGTTTTTACAGCTGGATAAACCCCATGACTTTACTCCTTGAGAAGCTTATATTTGAAATGTAGAGATATTAAAGCATATGATTACATTGAGATTTTGAGATGAATTGCTGAAATTTCCAGATTTCCACATGATTTATGAATCTATATGCTATATATTATGCTTTTGATAAGATTTAACTTGAAATTGAACTATGGTTTAGTAAGCCCTATTCGAGACTTATGAAATTATGAACTCTCGTTCTATAAGCACCCATGATTTGAGTATTTTGAGATGGTTGAAAATTGAATTGACCTAATGGTCCGAAAACTTTGAAATCCACTTTACTATACGAGATTATTGATTTGATTAATGGGTTCGTGGTGAACCATGTAATTATTCTAAAAGTGGATTTTTATGAGATGAGCGCAGGTAATCTATATGGAGTAGTATTTAGCACCGAGCGGGTAAGCTACTACGGTTTCTTACCCCAAAAACTATGTGTCACCATAGGATGTGAGCCTGAGGCTGATTATATTATGATTATGAGTGGGCCTGAGGCCGATTTGATTATGTGGGCCCGAGGCCGATTTTCATTTAGTAATCACTAGACCTAGGCTATACTCCTTGGCAAGAGTATGACGCTCCTCCCCAACGTGGGGTCTTTTTCTTAGGAGGACAAAACATTGGACTCCATGTAGCTCGCATGGTTTATGTCGGTTACGAGAACCTCCCTTACCTTTCGAACTTTGAAATTAAATACTTATTTTCCTTCCCTATAAGCTATTTTCCTAAATGGTTGAATTGCAAAGATATTCCCTAATCAAGGTATTGATTCGAGATGAGATATTTTCTAAAGTGAATGAAATGCCTTCAAGTATGTTTTCAAGTTTTATGATTTCGAATTCCAAATATATGAGTTTCTAAATGATTGTGAAGTGTTGAGCATTGAAGAACTTTTACTTTCTTGAGATATATGCATGACTTGAAAGTGTGGTTTAAAATCCCTTAGCCTTTGGGAATTGACAGTAAGAGAAGGTTTCTGATTTTGAAGTTAAATAATGATAACTAACGATATTGTTTTACATGATTCATTCTACATGACTTATGAGTTTTATATTTTATACTTGTTCAAGCTATGTGAGTCATCTCATTATGCATACATGATTTGATTGAAGAAAATATCGTTACTACATTATACATATGCATGCACCCCCGCATACTCAGTACATTCCAAAGTACGGATACATATATATGTCTATGTGCTACATTGTCTTATAATGTAGGTTCAGGTGCTCAGTCCCAGCGTCACCCGTGATTCTCCGAGCACCTTGCCTACGTTTTATACAGTGGTGAGTCCTCCTGGTTCGAGGACCAATCTTTAGATGTTTACTGTGCTTGAGAGACTATGTTTTATTTTCAATCCATCTCGAGTCAGTTGGGTCCTGTCCCAATGGCTCTCTAGATTTTGATTCATAGAGGCTTTGTCAGACTAGTATCAGACTTGTGATATGTCGAGAGGGATCAGTATTGTGGTTTTTTTGAGATTTCTCTATGTGGTGGTCATATGAACCAATTATCCTTTCATACTCCCTTTCTTGTGATATGGCTATGCGAGTGTTTAAGTCTATCCTTATCTTGAATTGGGTGTTTTTGGGTAGAAACCAGCTCTAAGGGTTAGCTTGGGGCTACTTGTAGCCTTAAGCATCGTGTGACGTCCCGGGAGGCGATTTTGGGTTGTTACACATTATGGAACTACAGTTATGGGTTACCTCTATATTTTTACATCCATGATTCATTTGTTTTTAGAAAAAGTCCTTTATGAATTTAGCATACCCTGGCAACTCTTGTAAAGCTTCTAACAAAGGAATATTTATTTATAGGTTGCTATATTTTGTTTGAAACTTTTTGAATTTGGTATTGTCTTCTTTCTTCTTGAGCCGTTGTGAAAATTGAGGAGGAATTTTGATTTCTATAAATGGAATGATTGGACGTTCATTCACTTTAGTAGCATTTCCATCGACTTCTTTAGGAGTTTCCTCACCATCACCCTTTTCTTTAACTACCTTTGGTTTCTCAACAGTTGTTTCATTAGGCTTTGAAGCATCTTCGTTTGTCTTTTCTAGCGGCTTTCTGTTTGCATAATTTTTCTTTTCATTGGGTTCTTCATCAATCTCAACCACATCTTTACCAAAATTTCGACCACTCCTAGTGACAATGTCCATGACATGAGCATCATTCTTGGGATTTGTAACTATGTCACTAGCAAAATCCCCCATTTAGCCTTGTATTGAGTTGTGTTATGATTTGGCCCACTAGAGTTTCAGTTTTCTTTATAGAGACCGAATGGGATATCACTGTTTTATTGAGTTGGGAGAAATCACCTTTTAACTCTCTTACCATATTATCAATTCCTTCAACATGCATAAAAATACGAGTAAGGACATCTTTGATTTTGAATTTCTCTGGGTCAATGGAGCTTAACTCATTACCCTTGTCCCTATCATGTGGGTATATTTACCGGTCATAATATCTTTCTTTATCCCTCCAATACCGGTCTCTATCATGATTACTATCGCGCTAATCTCTATCATGGTCTCATTCCTTCAAACCTTAATTCTCGTTTTGCCTTTGATAGGTATTGCGGGAACCCCTCCTCCCCTCAATTTGTTTGACAAGAACCAAATTTCTTCATCAAGAGAATCCAATTCCTCATCATCATAATATTTATTACTCTTACAATCAATGGCATTGACCACCTTAGGAGGATCTCCTATCACATGCTTAGTGAGAAGATCAAGTTGAGTCATCACTTTAGCCATGTTCTCATCTCTTTCCTCATTCTTTTTTCTTTGCTCTTCATTTACAAAAGATTCAGAGGGGGGCCCACGTCCACCTTGGTATCTCTTCCATGCCAACCTCTAGTTTGCTTGGTCACTTGATCTAACAAAGCTTCCATAACACCATAATATATCTTAACAAGGGAACCACCGGCCGCATTATCAACAACTATCTTGTTCAATTAATCCAATGCACTATAGAAAATTTGAAGAAGCATTTTTTCTGAAACATCATGATTTGGGCATTGCATTATCTTATCATTGAACCATTTCCACACTTCATACCATGGTTTGCCATTAAGTTGGCAAAAGTTGATAATGTTGTCCCTTAATTGGAATATTCGAAAAGGAGGAAAGTACCTATCCAAGAATGCTTCTGTGAGCTCAACCCATGAAGTGATAGATCCCGCAGGTAAATACCGTAACAAAAGACCTTTTCACCCATCAAAGATAATGGGAAAAGATGCAAGTGGATTGATTCTTGAGAAATGTGGGCTATGTCAAATAGATAACACAAATCAATGAAATTTTTCACGTGTATATTAGCATCCGCATGAGCTTGGCCTCCAAATAAACCTTTTATTTGAAGCAATTGAATCATTACACTAGTAACGTGAAACACTCTATTTATTTTTGCCAGTGGAATACGAATTACACTAGCTCAGCCTGTATCTCTAAGATGATCCATTTCCTCAAGCCCATCAAAAGAGCCAGAATTACTACTGTGTTGGCTCATGATACGTGTATGCTATTATATTCATCTTATAAATTACCAAAATAACAAACAATGAAACTAAGACACTATGGATAACCCAAGGTCAGTAACAAAACTACAATAGTGAAAACTAAGTTTCACTCACCGACACTAGCGCCATTTTTTATAACGCTCAAAATTATACTCAAGAATGGGTGTAAGAGATCGTTGTAAATATATTTATCCAACAAATAGTTGGGTTCGAATCATCAAGGAGTGAAGACATGGAATTCAACACCTATGAGTGTTGATGTAACGCCCCAAAAGTTTCCAAGCTAAAATTTGTCCCTAAAAGTATCAAACATGGGCTTCTAGAGTGAATTATACTCAACTCCCTATGGAATTCTTTAAATTTTAACTTTTCATTATGTAGGTGACTGAATAAGCTTTCCGTTGATATAAGATTCGTCCAAAACGGACACCCGGTGAGGGAGTTATGGCTATTTTATGTGCTAGTCATAAAACATCATCATTCAGGTGTTTAGCGCATCGCGGAGGATCCCAATTTCACATTCATCAATTTCCAGTGATACTCCGCAATCGTGGCGCATCGTGGAGTGAGATAATTTCCCAATTCGCAATTTTTAGTGAGCCACCGCGATTGTGGCACGTCACGGTGGCCCATAAAATCGGGCACCAATTATATATTTACTTCATCTCATTAAGGGTAAAAATGGTACTTCTCCAACCCCTTATTATCTCTAACATGGGGTTTAATCCCAAGAACACCAAAGTAAGTTTATTTTTATCAAAATCTCTTAAGAAACTCCATTAGGGTTTCAGACTAAAAATCCTCATAGCTCAAGATTTAACCGTGGGTTTTAGAAGATAATTGTAGATTTGGAATCCTCGCATCTTAAACTCCACGAATCATTCATTTACTTTCTGAAATAGAGGTACGTGGGGTTGTTCTAAATTTCATGGGCATGATTTTTGAAAAGAATTACACAAAACCTTACTATCTATATGTATACATATGTTTTTACAAGTGGTGTTTTGTTTTAATATCAATAACATGTTATATTTCAATTGTTGAATTTTGAACATGTGATCTGAATTTTGAAAAGGAGTGATATATATATATGAATTGTGAATTCTTTAAATCCCCCATGATAATGTTTTATACCCCATACTATACTTGTGTTAAACCATAGAGAGCATGAGTTTTTGCAATTGACATGATATTACTCATAAATAATAAAGTTTCTTGAAACTGCTACATGTTGAGAACCATGGTGCATGTGTTTGATATGTGTGAAAGTTTTATATATGTGCATGTTGTAAATGGCATGAAAAGTTGGAGAATTGATGTAGTACTGTGACTTGAAAGTCAATGTTATGATGATACCATATAAATGTATGCCATGACAAAGTTCGAGTTTGATTTAAGAGAGTTAGATAGTTACCCGAAGAAAGTACGAGTTGAAAGACTCTATGCTAGAAACCTTGATTTGCCGACACAAGATTATGGTACTATGCTTTGTGATCTTGTGTACCTTGATTCATGTCGTCCCAAATTGGGACTATGGTTAGGTGCCCTTGTTTGTGATCTTGTGCACTACCATGATATGTTGACTTGATTAGGGATTTTGGCACCCTGCTGTGTGATCTTGCGTGCCCCCCTTATAGATACTCTAATCCTTGCGGCAAACTTAGATTGGGGGCTTGGCTGCCGAGTCAAGGATGGATTCCATATAGCCCATGGAATTACTGATTTTAGGGTGTACCATCTAGCTAAAAAGTAAGACAAAGAGTGAGTCATGGTTTCAAAGAAATATTTCAAAGTCTTTAAAATGCCCATGTGATTTCTTACTATATGATATGTTTATGAACTATTTTAAATTTCTCTAATATATGTTGATTATAAATGACTATTTTGGATTAGCTCTGTGTACCAGTACATCTGTATTGACCCTCCTTCCCTTCCAACCTCTCAGGTTCTGAGGCACAGTCTAGGGGTCAAGATAAGCAGTAGATAATTCAGACAGCAGAAGAGAATGTGCAGTGGAGAGCCTTCTATATTATGAAAGACCTAATGTCTTACAGATATTCATCATTCTACAGTTTTGGTCTACTGGGGGCCTTTTCCCAGACTTCAGATAGTATTGTTTTGAGATTTAGTAGAGACTTCGCAGACTGAGTCAGATGTTATTTAGATATTGTTGGAGTTTTCCTTCATTGTTAAACTAATATCAGAGTATGACCATATTTTAGTATTCAATTTATAATTATGCATTTTTCTTTTATTATATGAATGTTGTGCACAATTACCAGATAGAGTAGGACATCCGGGCCTTCATAAGTCAGATGTCCATCACGGCCAGGCCCTAGTTTGGGTCGTGACAAACTTGGTATCAGAGCACGGTTCATGGTCCCAAGGTGTCTTCAAAATCGCGTCGGGTAAAGTCTTGTTTATGGGTATGTAGCGCGCCACACTTATAAGCAGGAAGCTACTAAGCATTTAGGAAAGTGTTTCCCCTCTTTGTGATTTAGTTTGTGATTTAGAGTCTGAATTAGAACTTTCCTCTAATCAGTGATCCATTTTATTTCAGAAAACAGGCATGCCTCCTCATCGTTCCAGCAACCAGGATACTCAGGATGATGAAGTTCGTCTCACTCATGGCATGCGGACCCATAACAGAAGCCACACCCTAGAACCTGTTCCTACTCCGGGAGTACCTCCAGTCCCGACCAGTCCTCCTCGAGCTCCAAGGACAAATGTTAACCATCCCCAGTCTTCTCAGAGGGACATATCGAATGTAGAATTTAGGCAGTTCATTCACATATTTGCACAGTTGGTACCTGTACTGACTTAGAGGTCAGAAGATACTGGATCTGCATCTGTCACTTCTGAGGCCACTAGGGTGGGCCAGTTCATGAGAATGAACCCATCCAAATTTTCTGGCACTAAAGTAGAAGAGGGCCCCCAGGAGTTCATAGATGAAATGGAGAAGATTTTTAGAGCTATGCATGTGGATCAGGTGGAAGGGGTTGAGTTAGTAGCGTACCAACTTAAGAATGTAGCAAACCAATGGTACAATAAGTGGGAGGATGCGAAAGGGGAGAGTGTTAAGCCTACAGTTTGGGACGAGTTCAAGGGAGTTTTTCTTTATTGATTCTTTCCTCTAGAGTTGAGGAAATCCAAAGCATAGGAATTCATGAATCTTAAACAAGGGAAGATGAGTGTCCATGAGTACACTCTGAAGTTTAATCAACTAGCTCATTATGCACCAGAAATGACAGGAAATATGAGGTCTCGGATGAGGAAATTTGCATCCGGCCTTTCCGATGATCTAGCACTTAAATGTCAAGGGGCGATGCTAAATAGGGAGGTGGACATTGCTAGACTGTCATTCCATATGCAACAGGTAGAAGAGAAGAAAAAGAAAATGTCTGAATTTAGAGAGAAAGACATGCAGGTGAAGAGATCCAGAACAGCGGATCAGAACCACAGTCAGCCACAGAGCGGTAAATGGGGTAGTAAATGGCAAAAGAAGAAATTTTGGGGCAAGGCGCAATCTGCAACTAGCACCCCAGCGCCCATACCCCCAGTTGATAGGAGATCTCAAAGTTTTTAGACTAGTCAGGGACCCAGAGCTCAGGATACTCAGTCGCAGGGCAGTGTGCCGTATCCCACCAGATCTTTTCCCCATTGTAACACCTGCGGGAAGAATCATCCTGGAAAGTGTTACTTTGAGAGGAGAAATTGTTATTCTTGTGGTTAGGTGGGACAACTTCAGAGAGATTGCCCTGATATAGGAGATAATGTTGGGGGAGCCAAGTCACAGGCGAATTCTTCTGCACCAGTACCTCAGAAGGGAGCCACTTCAGCTGCCGGGAGCGGTCACAACCGGCTATATGCTTTGACCAACCGCCAGCAGGCAGAGGCCTCTCCAGATGTGGTCACCGGTATGTTACAAATCTTATCCCATGATGTATATGTGTTTCTTGATCCCGGGTATACCTTATGTTATGTGACCCCATATGTGGTTGTTGGTTTTGGGTATGAGCCCGAAGTCATTACCGATCCTTTCTCTTTTTCCACTCCAGTGGGTGATTTTGTTGTGTCTAGGAGGATATATATAAATTGTGTAGTGTCTATTCTTAGTTGGGATACTGTGGCAGATCTCATAGAGCTTGATATGGTTGATTTTCATGCTATCCTAAGGATGGACTGGCTCCATTCGTGTTATGCTACACTAGACTGTAGAACCCGGAAGGTTACCTTTTCTTTTTCAAATGAGCCAGCAATAGAGTGGGAAGGGCACTCTTTAGCACCTAGGGGGCACTTCATATCTTATCTCAGGGCCCGTAAACTCATTTCCAAAGGTTGCTTGTATCATCTTATTCGGGTTAAAGATTCTAACACCAAAAGTCTTCCTCTTCAGTCTATTCCTGTAGTGAATGAATTCCCAAAAGTTTTTCCAGATGATCTCCTAGGAATTCCACCTGATAGGGAGATAGATTTTGGCATTGATGTATTGCTAGATACCCATCCTATTTCTGTTCCGCCATATAGAATGGCTCATGCAGAGTTAAAAGAGTTGAAAAAACAGTTAGTAGATCCCCTAGATAAAGGTTTTATCAGACCTAGTGTTTCTCCTTGGGGTGCACCTGTACTCTTCGTGCGGAAGAAAGATGGTTCCCTGCGTATGTGCATAGATTATCGCTAGTTAAATAAGGTCACAGTGAAAAATAAATATCCTCTTCCTAGAATCGATAACCTTTTTTATCAGCTTCAGGGTGCTAAGTGTTTTTCTAAAATAAACCTTTGTTCGGGCTATCACCAGTTGAAAGTTAGGGAGTCAGACATTCCTAAAATAGTTTTCCGAACCAGATATGGTCATTATCAATTCTTGGTCATGTCCTTCGGGTTGTTAATGCTCCTGCAGCTTTCATGGACCTAGTGAACAGGGTTTTCCATTAGTTCCTAGACCTATTTTTCATAGTTTTTATCGATGACATCTTGATCTACTCCAAAAGTAGGAGGACCATGCCAATCACCTCCGGATTATTCTTCAGACTCTGAAAGATCATAAGTTGTATGCGAAATTATCCAAGTGTGAATTCTGGATGAATGCTATTTCTTTCTTGGGGCATATTGTGTCTAGTGAGGGGATTCAGGTTGATCCCCAAAAGTTTGAGGCAGTGAGGAAATGGACCAGACCCACAACTCCAACCGATATTTGGAGCTTTTTGGGTTTGGCAGGTTATTACATAAGATTCGTAGAGATTTTTTCTTCCATAGCTGCACCACATACTAAGTTGACTCAGAAAAAAATGAAGTTTTTGTGGTCTGACTCTTGTAAGAGTAGTTTTGAGAAGCTGAAAGACAAGTTGACTACTGCTCCTATTTTGAATCTTTCGGAGGGTACAAAAGGTTTTGTTGTGTACTATGATGCATCCCGAGTTGGACTTGGGTGTGTTCTTATGCAGCACGGTAAGGTAGTGGCTTATGCATCTAGGCAGTTGAAGGTGCATGAGCGGAACTACCCTACTCTTGACTTGGTACTAGCAGTTGTGGTTTTTGCACTTAAGATCTGGTGGCACTATTTGTATGGGGTGCATTTTGATATATTTACTGACCACGAGAGTTTATAGTATGTTTTCTCGCAGAAAGAGTTGAATCTCGGGAAGATACGTTGGTTGGAACTTTTAAAGGACTATGACATGAGCCTGCACTATCATCCGGGTAAGGCAAATATGGTAGCCGACGCCCTTAGCAGATTGCCTATGGGTAGCCTCTCTCATGTTGAGGAAGGAAAGAGAGAAATAGTGAAGGATGTTTATTGACTTGAAAATCTTGGAGTGCGACTCTTAGATTCTGAAGATGGAGGGGTGGTGGTGCATGAGATAGATAAATCATCCCTTTGCACAGAAGTTAAAGAAAAGCAGGACGAAGATCCCATCTTGATACAGATCTAGAGTGATATGGGTCAGCAGAAGGTGATGTCATTTGAGATTGGTGGTGATGGCATTTTGAGATATCAGGGTAGTTTGTGCGTGCCAGATGTAGATGGTCTGAGGCAGAGAATCCTTGATAAAGCTCACACTTTGATGTATGTTGTTCACCCAGGCTTTACTAAGATGTACCATGATCTGAAATCTATGTATTGGTAGAATAATATGAAGCATTATGTGGATGACTTTGTTTCCAACTGTTTGAATTACCAACAAGTTAAAGTAGAGCATTTGAGGACGGGTGGTTCTTCCCAAGAGATATATTTACCCTTGTGGAAGTGGGAGATAATTAATATGGACTTCATTATAGGGCTCCCGAGGTCCTGAAACCAGTATGATTCCATTTGGGTAATTGTAGATAGGATGACCAAGTCAGCCCACTTTCTACCTATCAGGACTAACTACTCGAGAGAGGATTATGCCAAGCTGTTCATTTTTGAAATAGTTTGTTTGCATGGGGCACGTGTGTCCATCATATCCGATTGAGGTACACAGTTTTCTTCTCAGTTTTAGAGATCTTTTTAGAGAGGCTTAGGTACCCAAGTTAACCTAAGCACTGTTTTCCACCCTCAGACTGATGGGCAGGCTGAGCACACCATTCAGACCCTTGAGAACATATTGAGGGCCTGTGTGATTTATTTTAAAGGATGTTGGGTGGAGCACTTGACCCTAATAGAGTTTGCGTATAATAACAGTTTCCATTCCAGTATTAAGATGGCACTATTTGAGGCGTTGTATGGAAGAAGATGTAGGTCACCAATAGAGTGGTATAAAGTGGGTGAGACGCAGATGTTTGGGCCTGATCTTGTTCATCAGGCAATGGAGGATGTGAAAGTCATTAGAGAACGACTTAAGACAGCCCAAAGTCTTCAGAAGTCCTACGTCGATGTTAGGAGAAGAGGTTTAGAGTTTGAGGTTGGAGATTGGGTATTTCTCAAGGTTTCTCCCATGAAGGGAATCATGCGGTTTGGGAAGAAAGGTAAGTTGAGTCCTCACTAGATAGGACCATATCAAATTTTGAGAAGGGTAGGTGCAGTCGCGTATGAGTTAGAATTGCCTGCCAGTTTGGGTTCCGTTCATCCGGTATTTCATATATCTATGTTGAAGAAGTGCATTGGAGACCATTATTTAGTGTTTCATATCAAAGAAATCAAAGTGACAGAATCCTTATCCTTCGAAGAAGAGCCTGTAGAAATTTTGGATCACCAAGTTAGAAAATTGAGAAACAAAGAGATTGCCTCAGTTAAAGTATTGTGGAGAAACCAGAAAATTGAAGAAGCAACTTGGGAATCCAAAGTTGACATGAGAGCTAGGTAACCAAACCTTTTTGACCCAATGGATGACGAAATAGAAGGTAGAATCCTTGCCTTATTCTTTCTATGCCTTAGTATTCTTGAAGTCATGCTTGTCTGTGTTCCGCGTCAACATTCGGGGACGAATGTTCTCAAGGGGGGATATTGTAACGCCCTAAAAGATTCAAAGATAAAATTTATCCCTAAAAGTATCAAGCATGAGCTTCTATAGTGAATTATACCTAACTCCCTGTGGAATTCTATAAATTGTAACTTTTTATTATGTAGGTGATTGAATAAGCTTTCCGTTGATATAAGATTCATCAAAAACGGACACCCTGTGAGGGGGTTATGGCTATTTTATGTGCTAGTCATAAAACATCATCATTCAAGTGTTTAGCGCATCGTGGAGGATCCCAATTTCGCATTCGTCAATTTCAAGTGAGACTCTGCGATCATGGCGCATCGTGGAGTGAGACAATTTCTCAATTGGAAATTTCCAGTGAGCCACCGCGATTGTGGCTCGTCGCGGTGGCCCATAAAATCGAGCACCAATTATATTTTTACTCCGTCTCATTAGGGGTAAAATTGGTACTTCTCCAACCCCTTATCATCTCTAACACGGGGTTTAATCCCAAGAATACCAAAGTAAGTTTATTTTCATCAAAATCTCTCAAGAAACTCCATTAGGGTTTCAGACTAAAAATCCTCATAGCTCAAGATTTAACCGTGGATTTTAGAAGATAATAGGAGATTTGGAATCCTCGCATCGTAGGCTCCAAGAATCATCCATTTACTTTCTGAAATAGAGGTATGTGGGGTTGTCCCAAATTTCATGGGCATGATTTTTGAAAAGAATTCACACAAGACCTTACTATATATACATATACATATGTTTCTACATGTGGGGTTTCGTTTTAATATCAATAACATGTTTTGTGATATGGTTTTGAAAGAAATATTGAAATATCATGGGGGTTTTGGCTTGCATATATTTCAATTGTTGAATTGTGAACATGTGATCTGAATTTTGAAAAGGAGCAATATATATGAATTGTGAATTCTTTAAATCCCCCATGATAATGTTTTATACCCTATACTATACTTGTGTTAAACCATCGAGAGCATGAGTTTTTACAATTGACATGATATTACTCATAAATAATAAAGTTTCTTGAAACTGCTACATGTTGAGAACCATGGTGCATGTGTTTGATGTGTGTGAAAGTTTTATATATGTGCATGCTGTAAATGGCATGAAAAGTTGGAGAATTGATGTGGTACTGTGACTTTCAAGTCAATGGTATGACGATACCATATAAATGTATGCCATGATAGAGTTAGAGTTTGATTTAAGAGAGTTAGATGGTAACCCGAAGAAAGTACGAGTTGAAAGACTCTATGCTAGAAACCGTGATTTGCCGACACAAGATTATTGTGCCATGCTTTGTGATCTTGTGTACCTTGATTCATGTCATCCCAAATTGGGACTATGGTTAGGTTCCCTGCTTTGTGATCTTGTGCACTACCATGATATGTTGACTTGATTAGGGATTTTGGCACCCTGCTGTGTGATCATGCGTGTCCCCCTTATAGATACTCTAATCCTTGCGGCAAACTTGGATTGGGGTTTGGCTGCCGAGTCAAGGATGGATTCCATATAGCCCGTGGAATTACAGATTTTAGGGTGTACCGTCTAGCTAAACAGTAAGACAAAGAGTGAGTCATAGTTTCAAAGAAATATTTCAAAGTCTTTAAAATGCCCATGTGATTTCTTACTATATGATATGTTTATGAACTATTTTAAATTTCTCTCATATATGTTGATTATAAATGACTATTTTGGATTAGCTCTGCGTACCAGTACATCTGTATTGACCTCCCTCCCCTTCCAACCTCTCAGGTTCTGAGGCACAGTCTAGGGGTCAAGATAAGCAGTAGATAATTCCGACAGCAGAAGAGAATGTGCAGTGGTGAGCCTTCTATATTCTGGAAGACCTAATGTCTTACAGATATTCATCATTCTATAGGTTTGGTCTACTGGGGGCCTTTTCCCAGACTTCAGATAGTATTGTTTGAGATTTAGTAGAGATTTCGCAGACTGAGTCAGATGTTATTTAGATATTGTTGGAGTTTTCCTTCATTGTTAAACTAATATCAGAGTATGACCATGTTTTCGTATTCAATTTATAATTATGCATTTTTATTTTATTATATGAATGTTGTGCATGATTACCAGATAGAGTAGGACATCCGGGCCTTCATAGGTCGGATGTCCATCACGGCCAGGCCCTAGTTTGGGTCGTGATTGTTGATAGTTAACTAAAAGCCAAACTGTCATGTGAAATAAAATGAATAATAAATATAAATGGGGGGTTTGGTTTAAATGATTTTATAATAACAATATTCAAGAAATATTATGAGATTGAATGATCAAAGAGTGTAATCAATTGTTGGGAAGCCTTGGGGTTATGCAATCCTAAGTATGAGTCATGCATGGATCATTTATAATTCATCCAAGTTTAGCTAGAGTAGTGGGTAGGCTAGATTAAAGGATATTGGTGTCAATCTTTCAACAAAACACCAAATTTCACAAATAGGTTCTTTCAAACACCTCATAAGTGTAACAATTTCACCAATATGTTGCTTCAATTAACATCCTTATGTCCAAGAGATGTATTAAATGAACTAATTTAAATTATTGCTTACAAATATTCCTCACCCATACCCCCCTCCCCCCTTCAATGATGATATGGGTTCAAAGGTAATTAGGGTTTGCAACCCTTAATTCATAGTTAAAACATGGAATAAAAACCCACAACAAATAGCTAATCAAATGATCAAATAATTAACACCCATGCACTAATCACAACCTATTCAAGAATAATCCCAAGAATTAGATTTAACTACTCATAGAGATTAAAAAGAAGGATATACCAAAACTATCATTGAATTTATCCATGGAAGGCAAAAGGAATGTATTTCCAAGCTTTAATCTCAATAAGTAACTAAATTTCCACTTGGTAATCACTCAAAAATAGTGTATCAATATGATCTTGGTTCTCAAAATACAAAACTAGATGCTGAAAAATGATAGGGATTGATCCTTTTATGTCTTGGGATCGAGCCTTGTTAAATTCCATAACTGCCCTTGTGACTTTTCCCAATTGACGCGATCGTGACTTATTCTACTATTAGAATTACGCGATCACGGTGCTCCTCTCATGCTCAAAATACCTTAACCTGTCTAGACTAGTCGCAATCACGACATCTTCACCTATCGCGACTAGTCGCGATCACCACTCTTCACATCGCAATAGCGGCATCTGAGGGTTGTTCCTGAGATATAATTTCAGGCTTTGTCTTGCTCAACTCGCTTTTTCTCCTTTCTAGCTTTGATTTCATTTCTCTTTCACCAGATTTCCCTAAAAATCCAAAAACACTAGAAATTAGTGCATTTCATTAAAGAATTAGTCTTATTTCATCAATTTAATCACCCTGGTGTGCAAGAAATGAGATATAAATAAGTGGCAAAATTTCCACTCATCATTTTAGTCGGGGTCATGTCCCGACTTAGCTGATATTCCCTCATAATCACGTGGGTACAAGAAAAGAGTAACACAAATGTAAGGATGGAATATCGATAATAATGAACATAAAATGAGCCAACAAGATAAATATGTATACCTGATACTCTTTTCCATCCATAAAAACCACTCTATCAATATTTATTAGTTTTTCAACCCTAGATAAGTAATAGAAATAATTTTAAATGTCGTACTCGAATTGAAACTCATTGATAATATGCAATGAGTAGATGGCAGCTTGGACCGAAACTCATAAGTAATAATCAATAAAGCATTAGCAAGACTCAAACCAGAACTGATTGATAATAATGATAGAGTGATTCTATATCATCAACCTAATCTAATAAGCATTTAATAAGTAGCGATATACTGAGGTTCTAACCTATCTCAAGCCCATATATTCAATATAACCTAATTTTAGGCAATTAAATCCTTTTGGGCAGAGTGAATTCCAATAATTAAGTATGAAAGGTGCAATCTAAGGTCAAATACCATCATACCTGGGATAACGAAGTTAAATAAATGTAAAATAATACCTAAGTTTACCTAAAATCTATGTAATAACCTAAAGAAGCAGCTAAGTCACTATTAAGGTTAAAAAGAGTGTTATTCCAAATATTTTATCTTAAAGAAAGTGGTGAGGCCCATTTATAATCCCGAAAATCCAACTAAGGCAAGAACTTATCCGAACCTAGGTTAAGGCTTCTCAATTCTGTCTCAAAGAACTAAAATATCTAAGTCTATTCTACAAGATAATCATAGTCTAACATTAGGAAAAATGGGCCTGAATTCTACCGAAAAGGGTCCCTAACTAGCTAAAATAAGGAAGAAATGCTAAAATAACAATTGAACCATATGTACCCACCCATTGCTAGAACAATATCACACTAATGTTGTAATAAAGTATGGTCTAGGATAAAGGTAAGCCTACCCTACCTGGACACCATCAAAAGCAGGTATAACCATATATATTGGGCCTTTTCTATTTCATGAAGACTTCAATCACAGTCATACAATCAAAATAATGTTCTACACATCAAGAGAAGAATATCGAAATCCATATTGCTAAAATATGCTCCAGATCAGAAATTCAAAACTAAAAATTTCACATGGGGCCTGCTTGTGAAATTGCAAGATTGAAACAATCAAAGCTTCACTCTCAGCTCAAGGATCACTTGTCCTAAAAAATGAGCATAACTCGAGCCCCGATTTTCCCTAAAATAGTCCCAAACATAATTGAGAAATCAGGAATTATTCAGAGAATTAAAAAAAGAATTAACTAAAAACTTATGGTAGAAAAGGTAAGAAAACAAATGCAATACCGTCCTCAACTTAATCCCATCTCCCAGTATTGATTCCCACACAATCCTTAAGCTTCCAAGGCCTTTTGATAGTGTTTCACACTTAGAATTATGCTGAAAAATAAAGGAGAAGGTCTATATATTGTCAGGGTTTCTTCATCGATGCCGTGATGGCCTTAGTCGCGATCACAAACTCCCATTAATGGTATCATTCCGATTGTAATGAACAAGATAGATCGATCCTACACCCTCATTTATCTCGGTCGTGAGTCCTTAATCTCAGAATTGCAATGACCATGATCACAAAACCTTACAATCACAAGGGTCCTCCTCACAATAGTGATGAAGGACCTGGGTCTGTACCAGGTGCTAATGCACCAACAATTTTGCCAAGTTGCAAATTCTCTATATGGACCCTCGGGAATAGATTGAAATCCCATGAATACACATGAACTATGTTTTCCTACCAAATTTTGGTATTTCAAACTCAACATAACAATCAAAACTTACATCCGAGGTCACTTCGATAAAAAATAAGTCCCAAACCAAGGGTTCATTTTAACCAAAATTCACCTAATAGCCCAAAACAAGTCTGGAATCCTCAAAACCCAGACCAAGGGTCTCCCTAACAAAAAACTGACATATTTGAGCTAATGAAACTGTCAAAATTGACATCTGAGGTTACTTGAAGTTGTGGCCCAATGCCCATTTATCAACTTCTAAAGCTACAAAATAGGAAAATAGCTTTTAAAACCAAACAAACTGTCTAGTAACCGAATTTTAGTCCTACCAAGTCATTAATGACTTGTGGAAGCTATATGAATGCTCTAAATCCAAAAAAGCAGAAAATGTAGAAAATGGCCTTGAGGCTCATTACAATAAGGTATTGATTTTGAGCATGGAAGAATATAGATTTATAATCTAATAACCTTATAACATATTTTGATGCAAGTAATATAAAAATAATTACTATGAAAATAAAAGTATATTTCATAAAAAAGAAATCTTCAAAGATTATCTTTTTATATTGTAAATAAATTTTAAATTATAATTAGAAAACATTATTAATGGCAATAAAAATTTGTTTATCTACATAAATAATAGAGTATATAAGAGATGAGTGATTCTTAAATATATATATGCTTATAATATATGCATACATACTTATATCCTATTTGGGAAATTTTTTTCCCCAAAAAAAAAAACTTTTTTGAGGAAAAAAAAATATTTTTTTAAAAAAAGGTGTTTGGTAAACTTGCACAATTTTTAAATTTTGAGAAGAAGAAGAAAAATTTGCTTTTCAACAGAAGCAGAAGCGGAAAATTATTTTTTTATGATGGACGGATGGATGGACGGATAGACGGATGGATGGACGGATAGATAGATGGATGGATGGACGGATGGATGGATGGACAGATGGACAAATGGACAGATGGACAGACGGACAGAGCGAACGGATAGAGCGGACGAGCGGATGAACAGAGTGGATGGACGGACAGAGCGGACAGACAGACAGAGCGGATGGGCAGACGGACGGACGGGCGGACGGGCAGATGGACAGACGGGCAGACGGGCAGATGGACAGATGGACAATAGATATACCGATGGACAGACGAACAGAGAAGACTGACAGAGCGGATGGACAGAGCGGACGGGTGGACGGACAGAGTGGACGGAAGGATGGGCGGACGGGTGGATGGGCGGACAGGAGGACGGAGGGCAGACGGATGGAGGACGGACGGACGGACGGAGGACAGAGGATGGACGGACAGACAGACAGACAGACGGACGGACAGACAGACAGACAGATAGATAGATAGATATAAATATAAATATTAATTAATTAGCATAACTTATAAGTTTGATTTTAAAATTTTATACTTCATATTTACATCATAATTTTTTATTTCATTCTATGATTTATATATTATTATTTTATTTTTCACTCATTTTATCTAAATAAAATTTAAAATATCATTGATGATGATGATCGAAGAATGTATATAACTCTTTATTTTTATTATTAATGATAATAAATGATAGACGAATCGTGTTACAAAATTAAATGGTATTTTGGTAGCACTTGTAAATTTTTCTCGAATATTTAATTTTAAGTAAGTATTCATGAAAAGTGACACATTTATTATCATGTAATGTACATATATGAATATGATGATTGCTTATTCTTATTAAATTTTAAAAAAATAAAATTATATTCAAAAAATAACAATAATGGATAAAATCTTATTTTAAATATTTGTTACCATGTAGGTATATGAATGGATGGTAGCTTAGTTTTAGTATTGACACAGTAAAAATATATCCAAAGAAAATTTAACAAATAACAGATAGAATATGATTTAGATATTAGTAACATGTAATGTACACATAACTTGCTTATTTTTAGTAAATTTTGACACAGTAAAAATGTATTCAAAAAATAAGATAACAAATAACAGATGAAATCTAATGTTAAATATTTGTTTCTTCAAGTTTTTTATTCATTAAAGGAGTCTATCATGCTACACACCTTCTCCTCCATCTATAAATACAGATAATGTTTCTCATATATACATATATTTGTTTGTGAATTTTTATGGTCTAGAAAAATTAATTAAAGCTGAAAAAAATAATGAGAGTGATATTAGTAGAAAAAGAAAGGTATCAAAATCTGTAACAAAATGAAAAAACTAATACTAATCTAAAAATTAGTTCATTAATGGAGAGAATAGTTGATGCCATTGAATCTTGCACTTCAACGGAGTCGAGGAAAACTTCACTTAGTATTAAGAGTATAATGACTGTGGTTTGCAATTTGTTTGGTATGATTGTTGGTAGTGATTTATGGTGGAGAGCGAGTGATTTATTTGTCAAACAATCAATGAGAGAAATATTTTAGCATAAGAAGATGCAGAGTTACAATTGCAATGGTTTAAAAGGAAGACCATGCTTCACAAGGATTAGATTTATCATGTTATTTATTATGATTTGCTTTTAAAAAATATGTTCTTTTCTTTTAATTGTCTTTATTTAAGTTATAATTTTTTTATTCAAATTATCGAGTTGTTATAATTGTAATTTACAGTATTATTATATGAGAAATAAATTTATTTTTTACATAGTAAATAAATTATAAATCTTAAATTATTAAGTTTAATAATCTTTGTGTGTTTTTTCAGATATGTCATTGGCTGGAACTAATAGTGATATGCATAATGATGATGTGTCTGCTGAACAAGTTTTAATTAAAGATATTGATGATAATGTTGTTTTTGATGCAATAATTTTTAGCATCACTTTAGCAACAAAATATTTTGTAATGTTTTGATTAAATGTTCCATATAGAACTTCTCTTCATACATATTTTTATTTCATTATAAAAGTATTTGAAGGACATGATCGATGATATTATGAAATATTTGGAATGAAAAAACATATTTTTCTTGATTTGTTCAAGACTTTAAATGAACAGTATGGCTTGAAATCTCATGGTGTAGGAAATCAAATAATCCAGAAAAGGTTTCAACACTTGGGAGACACTGTTAGCAGACATTTTCATCATGTTTTATTTGCATGTTTGAAATTTGATATGGACATTATTAAACAAAAAGATTCAACATTTTATGATATTCATCTTAAATTAAAAGAAAATAAAAGATATTGGTCATATTTTAAAAATTGAATTGAAGTTATAGATGGAACACATATATCGTGCATTGTCCCTTTGAAGGATCAAACTAAACACATTAGTAGAAAAGATTTCACTTCTCAAAATGTTATGGTGATATGTGATTGAGACATGTGTTTCACTTTTGTATGGCCTGAATAGAAAGGTACTGCACACGATGCTAGAATATTTGATCAAGCGCTTAGAAGATCGAATCTTAATTTTTCTGATCCACCACCAAGTTAGTGATTTTAATATTATGTTCTATATTATTTAATAAATTATATTATTTTTATATTTATCTAATTATATTAGTGTAGATATATATTATTTAGTGGACTCGGGTTATCCAACAACGATTAGTTATTTATGACTATATAAAGGGGAGAATTATCATCTCCGTAATTTCAGACGTATTAAAGGGGAGCATTATCATCTCAGTAATTTCAAACATATTTCTACCTTCAGATATCCAAATGAGACTTTTAATTTCTTTTACTCCAGTTTAAGATGTACAATTTTAAAGAACATTTGGAGTTTGAAAAAATAGATTTGCTCTTCTACGTTCGATGTCATCTTTTAAACTTGACACTCATGTTCATCTTGTTACAACTGTTATGGCTATACATAATTTCATACGAACAATGTTCTACCGCGAATAAAGACTTTAACTATATGCTAACGAAGACATCATCAAATAGACCGAAGAAGGAGTTGAGCCTTCTAATATACCTTTAGAAGTACAAGATAGATCTTCTACTAGTATGAAGATATTGCGTGATAAAATTAGGGATGAAATCGCTGAGAATTTTTTTGATGTATGAAGGACTACTTATGTTTGTGGTGAATTTTTTCATATGTTGTGACTTAATTTATAGAATAATTTTTAAATTTATTTTTTCTTGATATTTTTAAGTAATATTTAATTATTTAAGTAATATATAATTATTTAATTTTTTTTTAATGGATCTATGTATATAAATATTCATTGAAAATTTTATAGTACGTACTTTATATAAACAGAAAAATTTTAATTAAAAATATTATAATAGATATTTAAAATAAATTTTCTCTATAAAATAATTTTAGTAGTAAAAGTCTATTGATACATATCCTTTTTGGTCATTTGTCTCTCAAAAGTACTTCTTGAAAAAAATTATCCAAACATAATCTATTATCAAAAATATTTTTCAACTAAATTTACCAAATACAAATTGCTTTTTCTCAAAAGCACTTTTCTAAAAAACTATTTTATAAAAGTGCTTCTCAAATAAGTAATTTTCTAATAGCAATCCCAAATGGGCTCTTAATGTAAGTAATATTAAAATAACAATCATAAAAAATACCACTAGATTTTGAAACAAACTTATAGAAAGATTATTCTACTTATATTGTTAATGAACTAAACAAACAATCTACAAATATATTCTTCTTAAAAAGTACTATATGTATGTAAGAAGATGTTACATAAACGTAGGATTTAAAATAGCAAGAGCAAAATAGGCATTGCATAAAATAAAGGGGGGATAATGACTTGTTTCATAGTATGTGGGGGGGAGAGGAAAGGGGGCTGAATTTTAAACCAAAGTATGGGAGTGTAAATTATTTACTTATAGTTGTGTATGATCTGTAACACGGTGGGTCTTTAGGATCCCAAATAAAGCTAAAAACAAGCATA
This sequence comes from Capsicum pubescens, assembly GCA_030864215.1. Classification (NCBI taxonomy): domain Eukaryota; kingdom Viridiplantae; phylum Streptophyta; class Magnoliopsida; order Solanales; family Solanaceae; genus Capsicum; species Capsicum pubescens. The sequence goes on along the minus strand of CM061548.1, from coordinate 300,143,336 downwards.
TGTTGCCCCTAGATCGAGTATAAAATACTTTGAGATTTGTTTGGGCGCGTTGGGGGAAGTTTTAGGCATAAAAATATTGTAAGTCGCAAGGGGAGCATCGTTCAATGGATCTGTATTGTATCGGACCCTGCGAGGGGCTATTTCCTCACCTGCATAATGAACCCTATGCTACTAGGGGCCTATCCCGTGATGAGCCTCACACCGCGAGGGTAACTCTCCCTGGTTGCCCTCATATCACGACCCCCTCTCCCTTTATAAATGGGATAACATTTTAAAGACATATTAAGGGTGTTTGGGTCATTTCATATCTCTCAAACATTTGACCTTCACCCAATACATTTCTAAGTCCCAAAGTATGACAAAATTATTCAAATGGCTTATTCTTCTCTTCTCAAATTATTAGACTAAAGGGGCTAGGGTTCTAATCTTAAAGCTCAAATTTTCTTGAATTTATCAATGGATTATCCATCAAAAAGGCATGTTGAACACTCCTTATCTTAAGTATTGCTATATTATGTAAAATTACTTGGTAATTATATGTTCATTAATGGTTGTTCAAAACTAGTGTTGAGAAGTTTGGTTGTGAAATCTTTACAATGATTTTCCTTTTTCTTTTAACATTTTTCTAGGTGTGAGTAATGGTTTTTTAAACATAAATATATAATGGTGGAAGTGGAATATGGATTTATAACCTTAAAGGATTATGCTTGATGAAAATATGGCCTTCAACCCATTTCAAAACTTGATTTTTAATAAGTATGTTGTAGTAATTATTCCTCTATTTGAAATATTGTATGACATTAAATGATAAAAGTTTTAAGTGACTCTTTCAAGCCCTTGGGGATATGATTAAGACTTTTGAAAGCCCCTGGGGTTTATCTTTATGGATTTTAAGATGGAATTTAGAGTCTAAAATATTTTTATGAAAATGGTATGACATAATATGAACAACTTGCAAGTATCGGTATGATGATACCAGTGTGGGAATGCCTTAATGAAAGACTTCATGGATAAAGGTTTATGAAAAAATTTTAACTAGGCTTTAAACAAAATTATGTAGTTTCACCGAGAAGGCATACGAGCTCATGAACAACGTTCGAAATCTATAATATGTCGACATAAGAATATCGGACCTTAATTAGACAATGGATGGTTTCCTTAACATATGAATAATATGGTTGCTCAAGTTTATTAGTAATTTTAGCCTAATATCAGTACTTGCGATAAAGATGGACTGAGGCCCCGTTGGTTGGGGTGTACCGAACCAATATAACATGTGGGTTACTAGAGGTCAGTAAAAATCTACATAGTTAAGAATAAAATTTTAAATGGTCATGTATTTATGTTCCTTGTCCCCTGTCCCTTACTCTATTACTATTATGGATGATGACTATGAGTTTTATAGTTGATTTTATAAAGGAATGTTTTATCCCTTTTCCTAGATTGCATGTCGGTAATCGCAATACTAACCATCCCCAGTTGCTACATTATTTCATGATGTTGGTTCAGTGGAATTTTCTCGTAGTTTTATGCAGTATTAAGGTGCTCATATTCTCTCTTGGACAGCTGGTGAGAAGTGGTGAACCCTTCATCATCCAAAAGGAGTTTATGTTTTTCATTATATTTTTATCCTAGTATTTTATGATTTTATGGTATAGCCAGGGCCATTTCCCAACATAGAAGTTATTCTTAAAGTTGGAGGCTTCATAGATAGTGTTGGGTGATTGTTTTGGATTTGGTTTTAAGTCATGGATATTATGTTAATGATTTATTCATATTTTATAAATTGGGTTGGTTTTGGTGAATCTTAATTATGCTATGCTTATGATATGATAGTAAGGGATCATCTCAGGTTTTTGGAGGTTTGGGATGACCATCACGGCCACAGTTTGGGTCGTGACAAACTTGATATCAAAGCATGATTTAGGGTCCCAAGGTTTCTATAAAGCTGTGTTGAGTATGGTCCCTTTTATGGTTATGTAGCACACCACACTTATAAGAGGGAGACTACAATGCATTTAGGAATGTTCCCTGTCTTCATGTCCTAGTTTGTGCTAGACAATCTAGTTGCAACGAATTCTTCTAACTTTTGACCTTCTTACATTTTAGATCATGCCTCCACAAAGATCTAATGGCCAATGGAATTTAGCTGGATCCTCCTTCCTTACTAGGGAAAATACTGAGGAGGTCCACCCTACCCATGGAATACAAATTCGATATGGAGCCCATTCTTCTGATTTCACTACTCCTCCTGGGGTTTCACCATCACTAACCAATCCTTACCAAACTCTTAGGACTGGCATCACTCATACCAATCTCCTCTAGAAGAGTTCTCGAATACAACCTCCAGATAGACTAGCCATATATCGACTCAGATTATATCGTCTCATTCCCGACAGTCAGATAATGTTGTTCATGGTAATGGTTCTTCTAAAGATACTTTAGGTTGTCCAATTAATGATTCTGAACCTCCTATCATTACTAGGTCCAAAGATTAGGAAGACCCTTAAGTGTTTGTTGAAGAAATGAAGAAGATTTTGAAAGTGATGTATGTTAGTGATATTGAGGGAATAGAATTTTGGCTTATCATCTAAAAGGGTTGACTTATCAGTGGTATAATAAATGGGAGGATATTCGGGTGAGGATGCTGAATCGACTATTTGGGAGGAATTTTTTTATGCCTTCCTTGATCAATTCTTCCCTTGGGAATTTAGAAAAATAAGGCTAAATAGTTAGTGAATTTGAAGTAGGGAAAGATGAGTGTGAAAGAGTATGTTGTGAAGTTCATGTAGTTGTTCGTTATGTCCCTGAGTTGGTGTCTAACTTGAGGTCCAAAATAAGAAAGTTTGCTTTAGGCCTTTCTAGTAATTTTGTACTAGATTGTAAGGGTACAATGCTAAATAGTGATATGGACATATCTAGGTTGATGGTGTATATGCAGCAAGTAGAGGATGAGAAGAAGAAATAGGTAGAGGAAGATAAGAGGTAGAGTAAAAAGACTAAACATGAAGGTCAAGATGCAAGTCAACACAGTAGTAGGAAAGGGGACACGCAATGGTTCAAGAAGAAGTCTTGGATTAATTCACATACATCACCTAGTGCTTCATCCTATAAGCCTTTAGATAATTATAATTCCAGCCTAACAATGGACCTAAGGTGCAGGACGTCTAGTCTCAGGATAGTATAGCTCAGTCAGCCTTATCTTCCCTTCTTTCCACACTTTTGGGAAGCTCCATCATGGTTTTTATCGTATGGGGAAAAATTTATTCTTTGGTTGTGTTCATCCAGGTCATATGCAAGGGACTGCCCAGCATCTAGAGGCCCAATGGGTGAGTACATATTTTCTAGAAGTATCTATAAGGGTTATGTCATGTCTATCCTTCATCGAGATACTATAGTAGATCTGGTAGAGCTTGATATAGTGGATTTTTATGTAATCTTGGGGATGTATTGGATTTATTTGTGCTATGTTTCCTTGGATAGTGGAACTTGAAAAGTCACTTTTCATTTTCCTAATGAACTACTGATAGAATGGGAAGGGGGTTCACTAGAACCCAAGGGAAAGTTCATTTTCTTATCTTAGGGCCCAAAATTTGATATCTAAAGGGTGTTTGTATCACCTTGTCCAAGTCAAAGATTCTAACTTTGAAAGCCCCTCCTTATAGTCTATTCCTGTGGTTAATGAGTTTTCTGAAATCTTTCCCAATGACCTTCTTGGAATTTCTCCTGATAAGGAGATAAACTTTGGGATTCATATTTTACCCGATATTCATTTGATCTCCATTCCATCTATAGAATGGCTCCTGCAGGGCTAAAAGAGTTAAATAAACACTAAAATATCTCCTTGATAAGGGTTTTATCCATCACAGTATTTCTTCTTGGGGTGCTTCTATGTTTTTCATGCAAAAGAAGGATGGGACCCTTTGTATGTGCATAGACTAAAGGGGGGATAATAACTATTTTTCATAGTGTGCATATGTGAGAAAAGAGAGGGATGAATTTAAAACCAAAGTATGGGGGTATAAATTGTTTTCTTACAGTTATGCGTATGATCAATAACACCTCAAGTATTTAGGCGCCTAAATAAAGCTAAAATGAGCTTATAAGACCTCTAGATCGAGTATAAAACACTTTAAGATAGTTTTGGGAGCATTAGGGAAAGTTTTAGGCATGAAAAATATCGAGCGTCGCTAGGGGAACATCGCACAATAGACCAATATCGTGTGTCACCCGATGAGGGGCTATTGCCTCACCCGCGTGGTGGGCCTCATGCCGCGATAGTGTTGTCCTATGATTGGCCCTGTGGTACAAGGGTAGCTCCTCCCGGTGGGCCTCGTGTTGTGAAACCCTCTCCTTATCAAAAAGATAATATTTTAAAACCATATGAATACTGCTTGGGTCATTTCACACCGCTAAAACCGTTCTTCTTTCACCCAATATGTTTCTAAGTCCCTAAGCATGACAAAAGCATTCAAAAGGCTTATTTTTCTCTTCTCAAACTATTAGAAGAAAGGGGATAGGGTTCCAATCATAAATCTCAAATTTCCTGGCATTCCTAAATGGATTATCCATCAAAAAGGCATGTTGAACACTCCTTATCTTAGTATTGCTATATTATGTCAAATTACTTGGTAATTATGTGTTCTTTAATGGTTGTTCAAAACTAGTATTGAGAAGATTGGTTGTGAAGCTTTACAATGATTCTCCTTTTTGCTTTAATGGTTTTCTAGGTGTGAGTAATGGGTTTTGAAAATTAAATTTATCACATTAAAATAATGGAAGTGGTAATATGGATTTACAACCTTAAAGAATTATGTTTTGATGAAAATATGGCCCTCTACCCATTTCAAAACTTGGTTGTTAATAAGGATATTATAGTGATTATTATAGTGCTTGAAATATTGTATGACATGAAATGATAAATGGTTTAAATGACTCTTTCAAGCCCTTGGGAATATGTTCATGACTTTTGAAATCCCCTGGGGGCTATGCATATGGATTTTAAGACGGAATTTAGAGTCTAAACTATTTTTGTGAAAATGGTGTGGCATAATATGAATGACTTGCAAATCTTTGTATAAAGATACCAATGTGGGAATGCCTTAATAAAATACTTCATGGATAAAGGTTTACGAAAATGTTCTAATTGGGCTTTAAAGTAAAGTATGTAATTTCACTGAGAAGGCATGTGACCTCTAGACCAACGCCCAAAATATTGTACCTTAATTAGACGATGGATAGTTTCCTTAACATGAGAATAATATGGTGTCTCTAGTCTATTGGTGATTTTATCCTAATATTAGTACTTGCGACAAAGATAGACTGAGGCCCCATCGGTTGGAGAGTACCAGACAAATATAGCCTATGTGTTACTGAAGGCCGATGAAAAGCTACATAGTTAAGAATAAAGTTTTAAAATATTCATGTCTTTATGTTCCTTGTACCCTATCCCTTACTTTATTACTATCATGGATGATGAATATGAGTTTTATGACTGATTTTATAAATGAATGTTTTATCCTTTTTCCTTAGTTGCATGTCAGTACTCGCCATACTAACCATCCCCGATTGCTACATCATTTCAGAATGTAGGTTCAAAAGTATTTTCTCATGATTTTATGTAGCATTAGGGTGCTCATATTCTCTCCTGGACATCTGGTGATAAGTGGTAAGCACTCTATCACCCGGAAGGAGTTTATGTTTTTCACGTATATTTCTATCCTATTATTTTATGATTTTTATGGTATAGCCAAGCCCCATTAACTGACTTAGAAGTTGTTCTTAAAGTTAGAGGCTTCATATATGGTATTTCGTGATTATTTTTTATTTGGTTTTATGTTATGAATATCATGTTAACAATTTATTAAGCTTTTATAAATTGGGTTGGGTTTTCTGAATCTTAATTATGCGATGCTTATGATATAATGGTAACGGATCATCTCAGGTCTTCGATGGTTTGGGATGACCGTCACATCTTGGGCCATGGTTTGGGTCATGAAAAAATTAATATCAGAGCATGATTTAGGGTCCCTAGGTGTCTATGAAGCCATATCGAGTAGAGTCCCTTTTTTAGTTGTGTAGCACGTCACACTTATAAGAGGGTGATATGAGGCATTCAGGAATGTTTTCTTTCTTAATGTCCTAGTTTGTTCTAGAGAGTCTAGTTGTAATGAATTCTTCTAACTCCTGAGTTTCTCGCATTTCAAAACATGCCTCCACGAAGATCTAATGGCCAAAGGAATTTAGATGGAGCTTCCATCATTACTGGGGAAAGTTCAAAGGAGGTCCACCCTATCCATGGAATGCAAACTCGGTATGGATCCATCCTTCTGAATTCACTGCTCCTCCTGCGATTCCACAAGCCCTAACTAGTATCTCTTCGAACTTCTAGGACTAGAATCACTCATACCAGTTTCTTCAAGGAGAAGCCTCCAATGCTGAGTTGAGATAGACCACCATATATTGGCTCAAATTATATCGTCTTATTCTTGAAGGTCAGATAATGTTGGTCATGGTAATTGTTCTGCTGATGCTACTCGAGTTGGCCATTTTATGTGGATGAACCCCTTATCATTACTGGGTCCAAAGCTGAGGTGGACCCTCAAGATTTTGTTGATGAAATGAAAATAATTTTTATAGTAATGTATGCTAGTGAAACTGGGGGGTATAGTTTGCGGCTTATCAACTAAAAGGGGTGACTTTTTAGTGGTAAGTTAAATGGGAGGAAATTAGGGGAGAGGATACCAAATCATCTATTTCGAAGGAATTTATGATGCATTCCTTGATCACTTCTTCGCTTGAAAATTGTGAAAGGGCCAAGGATGAATATTTAGTGAATTTGAAGTTGGGAAAGATGAGTGTGAAAGAGTATGTTGTGAAGTTTATGTCGTTGTCCCTAGGACACTGTAAACCTTGTGTTTTTATACCATGTTTGTCATGACCCGAGACTACCACCTATTCATAACACAATGCTCAAGGTCACAAGTGACCCAAAGCTAACCCATAATCTAGCACAAATTGTAAATACAGAGAGAGGATAACAAAATACAATACAAAAGTCATTTAAAAGTATTTGATAATCGAAGGTAATTGGAACATACCAATGAAAAACATGTCTGACTGTCTAAAACCCTATGGTGAGTTATTGGGACAGGTCCCTAACTAACTCTGACTAACTAAAATAACAAGAAGTAAAATAATGGAATGAGTAATGAAAAATCGAATGCATGACCAAGTATAAACATGTACTGAAATAATCTGAATAACTAGATGACTAAAATACTGAACACTTGTTCAGGCAAACCTGAACTAAACGTAATTTGAATAACTGAACTGAGGACTGGGGTACCCAAACAACATGGGTTTGAGTTTAAAAGAGGTGGAAATTCCCAAAAAGCCCTTATTAAAAACGTGCAAAAATTTTGTTCCCAGTCGTTACAACTTATCTCACGACTCGTTATGACTGGTCATGAGTCATGGTCTAAGTTTTAACCTAGAAACCAAAGGTATGGGGTTCTTCTTCTATGACTACAACCTTTCTTCTACGACTTATTACGACTGACTACAAGTCATTAGGTGGAGTCGTAGTCTGAGGCTTGATTCTTTGATCCTTTACTGGTCAAGTTATGGGTCCACACAATGACTCATAATATCTAACTATGAGTCATGTTCTAGACTCGTAACCACTAGAACTGATTCTTAGTTGAACACTGTTGTGACTATGAGTCCCTCCTAGCAACTCATAATGTCTGATTACGAATTATAGAGTAGAGTCGTGGTCACTAGGCTGAAACTAAAGGTTCTTTCTATTGTCACCACCTCCTGCATATGAGGATTGAGTCGACACTGCTGCTCTATACTTGGAATAAAATCCAGCTCAAGTTGAATTTTTTGAGTACACAAACCAGGCTAAATACCAACAATATCTGCAATGGACCAACCTATTGCCCAATTGAATCTTTACAATATTGAAAATAATGATTCCACTTCTAAATGTATCAAATCAGCTGCAATAATAACAAGTAAAGTGTTGTTGGCCCTCAAAAATGTATATCGCAAATGAGAAGGGGGGCCTTCAACTCTAAGACATGTGGCTTCTCAATGGATGGGCAAACAGGTGGAGTAGTTCTATTCTACAATCCAGATCAAGATTCATTGGTGCATAAGTATAGGAACCACTCCCAGCAAGTGCACACACCATCTTATCATACTCCTCAATACCATCACTATCAAAGTTCATGATTACAGCTGCAAGAGCTTCAACATCTAGCCTCTCTTGAATAGGAATAGCAACATTAGAACTATCATCCCAAAGAGTAATTGTATCAATATCATGGAATGAATCTGCCTTATCATCATACACATCAATCACAAATATCACTCTCAACTTATCGAGTTGCTTCATAGTTTTGCATATATTGAATATCACTTGTTCATTATTGAGTCTCAGCATTAGATGTCCTTTATCCAAATCAATCAACGTTCTACCTGTATCCAAGAATGTTCTTCCCAAAATAATTAGGACTTGAAAGTCCACTTCATAGTCCAGGATCACAAAATCATCAAGAAAGATGAAAGAAGTCTCCTTCACCAATACGTCACATAAAATACCAGATAGCTTTTTCACTATCATATCTACCATCACTAGTCTCATGGTAGTTGGTTTAGGGGCACCGAACCTCAGCTGTTTGAATACTTCAAAGGGCATGAGGTTGATTCTAGCTCCCAAATCACATAATGCTTGAGTGAATTTGAAAGATCCAATAGTTCAAGAAATGGTGAAAGCGCTAGGATCCTCATTTTTCTCTACCAATAATCTAGTAACTACAGCACTGCAATGATGAATATTGTCAACTGGCTCATAATTTAATGAACTTTTCTTAGTAATTAAATCTTTTATGAATTTTTTATATCTTGGGATTTACTCCAATGCCTCTACAAGTGGTATGTTGACAGACAACTCATTTAGCATAGAAAATTGTTTTTAATAATTACCCTCTTCTTTTTTCTTTTTCAGTCTGTGAAGAAAGGGAGAAAGGGGTCTCAGGAATAAATGGGTCTGTGGTGGCTTTACCACTCTGATTTGTAATGGCATGGCAATGAGCATCATTTTTCAAATTCTAAACTGTATTATAGAGAGCGTGACTGGCTACCTCTGATTCATTATGGTTGACATATGACCGAATTGTTGCTCTAATGTTTTGATTGATGTAGCAGCTACCTTAATATCCTTAGGACAATTTTCTTGACTTTCTTGTCCTTTGACTAATTTTTACAAAAGTTCCTCCATTTTGGATTTTGAATATGACCCCCAAATGGAACATACTTATCAATCTTCTCCTTGTAATCATCTTTCTGATGCCAATCACCATCTCTCTCTACTTTTATCTCTATATTTGTCATTATAATAGTTCTTACTTTGATTCCCATGCCCTTGGTCTCAAATATCCACCAACCTATGATTAAGATACTTTGTTTCCTCTTTATATTCAATCTTAAAAGTTTTTGAAGTAGATGCCTGAGTCCTAACTGAATTTACTTTATCAGCACCCATTGCTACAAATTGCTAGTAAGAAGCCCAATATTTGTCCAAAGTTGAGCAACCTCTTGTGCAACCAAATCATTATTCACTCTATAATCATCAGTTGCTCCAATAGCATATGCACCTGCACCACATTCAGCATCTCTCGAATGTCATCCTCTATTGGTCACAAAAATATTATCTAGCATCTTTTGTGCATACTCCTACCGAAGTTATATAAATACACCTTCTAAAATAGTATGTATTATTGCTCTTAAATTTATATTTATTGATCTGTTGAAGATTTCCAGCAAATTTATCCCTCTAATTTTGTGATTAGGTACCATGCTTAGCTTCTTCTTGAATCTAAACCACGCCTCATACAAGGATTTTGCAGGTAACTGTCTGAAGTTATAAATTTCATCTTTCAGCTGTAACATCCTTGCATGAGGGGAAAAATTTCTAAGAAACTATTTTCGTAACCCATGACATGAAGTGATTGAGCCTCTCAGAAGTTCCCCCAAGCATAGTGATGCTTCTTCAGTAAGCGAAAATGGGAACAACCTCAAACTCAAAGATTCTTGGTCCACCCCTAAAATAGTATAAGATGTGCAGATCCCAGTAAATTTAGCAAGATGCAGATTTGTATCAGTTGTTTCTCCTAAAAACACACCATTTAAGTTCAACAGATGGATCATAGCACTAGTAATGTCAAACTTCACATTGGGGGGTACAGGTAGAAGAATGATTGCTCTTATCTTAGTTGGTTAAACATATCCCATATCCTCATCGTCTTTCTCATAAGATTGCAGAGGATAATATACAGGGATCACTGGAACTCTGCCTCTTGGAACTCTATCACCCACTTGTCTCGGCCTGACTAATTCTCTATTTTGAGCTCTCTGAGCCTCTTCAGCTAACCTAGCCCCTTCAGTTTCTCGTCTCTCTCACTCTAGAAGTTATTGTATCTTTATATCTGTAATATTTTATGGATCAAGTGAATTAAGTGTGATTGTCATATTTGGATCAATAGGTGGATAGTCTTGAACCTTTGAAGGAACACCATCACAAACTTATTTTTCCATTCTTTATGGTGTTTGAAGAATTCTTTCTGGATCTGAATCAAAAGAGAGTAAAGGATTTCCTTTTCTCCTAGTGTTGACATACACCGGCGTATGCCAAATCAAGAAAATAAAAGAAAATCCGTGAACTTTACAAAATTCAATTAACAAATTACACCATCTTCCCTGGTAATGGCGCCAAAATTTGATGTCTCCTAAAACTAACCTTTTATGCTGCGGTCGATGCCAAATATAGTAAACCAACTAGGTTGGGGTCAAAACCACAGGGAAGATGCTGAACAGTTTCTTGGTTTGATGTAATTCGCGAAAAGTACAGAAAAGTAAATGGGGGAATTTTAGTATCAATCACAAGTAGTAACCAAATCTTGAGTGTTTTTGAGTTGTAAACAATAGAAAAAGAACACTAGGCTTGTGTTCCCCTTGGCTTCTTAACTCCGTAAATTTCTTGTGATCAACCCAACTATTCTATTGTTCTGCATGTAAAGTGTACAAGATAGGATTTATCAACCATCTTGTGAACGTGAAGATAAATCTCACCCTTTACCGGTTCAGTCTCAGGGCACTGCCTTGTTGCTCCTTGTTACGACCATTTCACTATCGTCTTTTGAGTTTAAGTGATTAGATGAGATGGCAGGAATTATAAGGTGGAGGTGAATCTCAAATTACTGTCTTAATCTTCTTTTCCCAATCACAAATTCCCTTGTGAAGACATGTGCAATTACAGGCTATCTCAAGCTTCTGCAGTAGCTATAAGATTAATTATTGTGAAGAAGATTAAGATACATGCATAAACCCTAGAATAGAAGAATATCACACCTCTTTAACATAGCTAACCCGTCAGGTTTTCAACAACCCTGGTCAGGGAGATTAGCCTCTCATGTTCATGAAAGAACCTATGATTATCTATGAAGAAGACATGTAATTAATTGCACAAGAATAAGATAAATAAACTCCAAAGTCTTGAATTAAACAAAAACCCAAAATCTCAAGAATAATTGTAATGTATGTGAAAAGTAAGTAACCTATTGTAAGAATGTGTAACCTAATAAAAGATAAACCCTAGGGTATTTATAGTATCTCAAAATAACATAGAAATCCTAATAAAAATGGAAAAGGTAAAGTTATGTCAGCACTCGATACGACTCGGTCTTCAAATCATACCGGCATCATACGAGTAGTACTTGTGCCTCGTGTATCCATTCCAGTATCTGATCTCCCAATGCTTCAACTTTTTGTTCATCACACTACTTCTACTCATGAGTCATACACGAGCATACGGCTTGTGTCCTTTACTCGTATCAACCTTGGACTTCTGTCTTTCCAAGCATTAAATACTTGTTTGCTTACGGTTTCCTTATATGAGTCGTACTCATACTTTTGACTCGTATACTTTTGAGACTTCAACTTTGGATGGTAGCTTTAGATTCTGTCATGCTTACGATTTATGCAAACGACTCGTATCCTTGCTTACGACTCAGATAATTGAGTCGTATCTTCTCCATACTTAGCTTCTCAGTTTGTCTTTGGGTTCTGTTGTGCTTAAGAGTCATCCTACGAGTCATATCGAGTGTTGACGATTTATGGGGTAACTCGTATCTTGATCAGAATTGATCTTTCTAGGTCTTTTCTTCTAATTTTATTCCAACACTGTTGTAGACTTTTTTTACCTGCAATAAACCAAAAAGTGCATCATATCTAGTAAAATAACCCAAGTACTCGTATAAATTCACGATTTTAAGCATCGAAAGTTTCGTGTTTCCATGACACATCACACTCTCACCCTACTTGTTACTGATTTCATTCCTCCTCTCTGTGGTATTCTCTTGTATTTTGTTAGCACTTTGAGATGGCTTATCCCTCTTTGTTACTTGACCACTGTTGTCTGGCTGTGCAAAAACATTCTCCACCCATTCCTTAGAACTACATGATTGCTAGTTGTTGACACCTTTAACACTGGTAAGCACTTCCTTCTGTTTTACATTCTCATTCAGCATATCTTTCTCTTTATTTTACTTTTATTCCTCTTGTACATCTTAATTCAGTACATCAAATTGATTAGAACTTTTGAAAGCTTCATCTGGAGCTACTGCCTTCTTACTTAAAATTGTGTTGTATTTATGTTTCTGGTAAATGATCTGTTAGTAGGATGCCATTTTTGGTGACCTCTTCCATGCCTCCAACCCCCTGCTGGATTTTAGGTTGTTTCTCTTGACTGTGTTGCTACTCTTTTTCTTGTTCTTTTTCTTCTAGCCTTAATTCTGGATGCTAAATTCTGCAATCATCTTCATCATGTCCTTGTAGCTTGCATCTATACAATATGTTGGGATCATATCATAGTTAATTTTAACCTTAATGCTCTTTCTTTCCTTTGTTAACCTCATTTTCAGTCTCCATTATGACAAAGTTATGTCTTTCAGCTAATAAGTCTAATTGTGCCTTAACCTGGCACAAGTTGGTCTTGTCTTATTAATGGTTGCATCATCCAAATGCAGGGGTTTTCCAACAGCAGATGCTAGAGAGAATAATGATTTCTTGACAAAGAAGGTTGGCAGCAGATCAGGGAATGAGATCCAGGATAAAGCTTGTGTAGTTTCTTTCTATAACTTGAAGTTGGCATCATAAATCAATGGACACATTTGATATGAATGTCCATCTTTTAAATTTATGTAATGTGCACTTTTAGACATTATGTTGATGAAATCCTTGACTAATTGTAGCCTCATTAGAATATATCTATTTCGCATGAAGCCTATTTTGCATTCTCCTATAATAACACACTGTTTGAAAATTTATTCCCTCAATTCAACGATCTCCGGCCACCCATATGAAAACTTACACACCATCGCATATTGAAGATTCTCTATAATATTCATTCTATTGACTTCCTGCTCAGTCCATTTAAGAATTGAAATTCCATCTCTGAAATCAATCTTCTTAATTGGAATGGGTGCAATTGCAGCATTCGAATTGGCCTTTTCATTAGTGTTATTTGATGATTGGCTACTGGTAGATGCCATGTTGATGATAGGTTTAGGGTTTGACGGCCATAGATCTTCTCTATTGTCTTCTTGAAAAGTGATTCTTAGCATGGGATATGCACATGCTCAAAAAATATTTTTATATGCTTATAAAACAGTACATTTCATCTCAATTAAATTTATAAAACAAATATTTATAACTATATATTTTGGTGTCATTGCTAACCACGAGAAGCGCTGCAAATTCCATGTACGAGAAGTGCAAGAGGTAAATGAACTGCCAACTTCATTAAGTAAGAATACATTTGTCACACTCTTTACTTATTCTCCTTCTTCTTTTTTCAGTGCACCAAACACAGTTTAAGTAAACTTTGTGTTCAACATTATTGGCGAATCTGAACTTCAAACATCTCTTAAGCATCTGTGCTTAAATTTCCATTTCTAGCATACTTATCAATTTCGTTGATGTAGAGTATTTTATCCATTCCGCTAGGCAAGAGAAACCTAAAACATCAAATACACATAAGAAATGTGTGATCACTCAAACTATTAAAACGAAAACTCTTTATGAAAGGGAGAAAAAGATCATACCGATCTCTCAGAACTTTTGCCATGTATTGGCACCCACCAGGAATGGTGGATTGCAGATTAATAACAATATTTGGGTTATGGATACTTTGTCGAAGGTGAACCCATCCATATTCGCCATTTTGTTTTTCTGAAACTTTGGCCCTGAATATAAATCAGCATTATATTCATGATGTCCAATACTTGAAAGCATATTGCCAATTCTTTTTGTCAATTTATTAGTTCCTTACCTATACATATAAGCATCAATTGCAGCTGGATCATCACTAGTGTCCACAAGGCAACCATCACTTACCCAGCAGTCTCCACAAGCATCAAGTTCCCATCCTGGTAAGTATCCTTGCTAAAGGTGAACACACATTTGGAATATATAATCACTTCCCTTGGAATAAATGGCAATAGCTTTTAGATAAGAAACTAACTAAATAAAAGTCTATCTAACAGATTCTAGATAAGAAACTTCAATATGGTGGGAGAGCACACAAAAGTTTAGAGTCGAGTCTGATCGTAGTCCATCATCAAAAGAAGAAGGTGGATAATAAGAAAAAAGAATCATACATGAAGAAGTGTTAGAAGTTTTAGCAGCTAAACAAAAATACTCTCTCTAATGGTTTAATCTTTTAGAAGAGTTATGTCACATACGTTAACAAGTAATTTAGACAACTTTAAAGTTTTCTATATCCAATGGAAGGAAGGAAGACATATAGAAGCTTTTGCCAACCAATTAAGTGAAACTAAAGGTATGAAGGAGTTTATATCCTTCCTCCAACTAGTGAAGAGTTATAAACATGTACCTCAATATATGTTTTGAATGCTTCAATGGCTTCAAATGCTTTTGCTTTAGCATATCTAGGCTCAGAAAGGATGACCATTCTGAGTTCTGCCGACTCCAATGGCTCTTCAAGATCTTTAATGAGACTGTGAATGCCTCCTGATCCCTCAAGCTTCATTCTTACCATTTCAGTTATAATTTTTATGACCATGTATGCACCTAGGAAATTTCATCAAGAAATAAGAAACTTTAAGTCAAAAAAGGGAACAATGGAACAATGAAAGAATAAACTTAGAATACTTGAAAATTATAAATCGCTTACCATCATCAAGAAAGTGATTTTCTTTCAAAGCACCATGGCCACTAGTTTCCATCATGAGATGTGTTTCGATGCCATCCTTGTTAAGATTGATGCCCTTGTCAATCACATTCCGATAACCAACTCTATACAAGCAATGTTGTCCTCCTCTATTCGTAATAAATTTAGTTAAGGCCATACTGGTTCGAGCATCAGTGACAACAGTTGTACCAGGGTGTTCCCTGAGAACAATTGCCGACATTAGCGCAATGAGCCGGTCACCATTAATGGGATTTCCTTCACTATCCACAACACCACTCCGATCCACGTCTGTGTCAAAAACAATTCCGAGATCAGCCTTGTTTTCAAGAACTGCGGCTCTGGTTAAGGACATGGCTATTTTGTCCTCGGGGTTAGGGATGTGGTTAGGAAACATTCCATCTGGATTTAGGTGGAGAGATCCAAATGTGTCTGCACCAAGCTTGTCTAACACATCCCAAGTAAAGAACCCTCCTGATCCATTTCCAGCATTAACAATTATCTGCATTTACAACCTTTGGTCACATTCCAAAAAAAAACATTTTCACACTATTGAAGTTACAGTTACAAATCAACAATGATACTTTTTTGTTTACAATAATGCTATTATGGTAACTTAAAATGGGTACAATATTACTCCAGTCGTCTACCTATATCTGTCCACTATATACTAAAAATAGTAGTAAAACTTTATTTGGTTGATTTGAAAAATCTATTATGTCTATTTTATTCTTGTTATTAAACATTTTATTCCCAACATTTGTGGTGTGGGGCGCATTTCCTCCATTACATATTAGCTGGTCCTTGTTGACTTGACCCTCGCCTTAAGAAAATATTCATTAAGAATTTATTTTACTAAATTAATCTTATTAATTATGATTGTTCGCAACAAATTTTCGTAGTGTTGAAAATTAACTGCAAGCAAAAATAAAATAAACAAAAAAGAGTAATTTTATTAAAATGAATCTTGTGAGTACAATTCCGTGACTCTCTTGATTCTTCTCTCCTAAACTTAAAAATGATTCTAGGGCCTTCAGTAGAGTATTTCTCGAATCGTTGGATAATTTGGACTCCTAAAAACGTATTTCAATCGTCGGGGATGTCGGAAAGTGTTTTGTTGCTTTGGAATAATCTTCGGGAAGAACTCCGTTGATTGCTCCGTGCAAGAACTTAATAGTCAATGCCGACGTTGTCAATGCTTCTCAAAATCCTCTTTTCAAAATGTCCTTTAGAATGTTATGTTACCCCTTATTTATAGTTGTAGGAGGTAGGCCTGGTTGCTTGTGATTGGCCGAAACCTGTCACTTTGATACTGGCGACTTTTGATTGGTTCTTGAATTTGAATGAGATTTCCACATTATTTGTACATGTGGCGTCACCTTGTTAGTCTTTAATTTGACGGGGATGCCAAGTCACCCTGACACATAGCATGGGTTCGAGCTCCAAAGTGTAATGGACCTTGGGCTTGAATTTAACAAAATAGACTAATTAATTTGTAGGGCCCAAATTTGTTAATCAACCCAAATAATCATGAATTAAACTCAAATTTTGTATGAATTCAACCCGTTGAATTTTATATGTCTACAAATGCCCTTAGTTCGAGCCTTGTCGACGTGTAGGCTTGCCGAAACTTGGCGACGAGACTTGAAGTACGTATGGATATATTTTTGTTTTTATTTTGACTTCAAAGCTACTTGTTTCTTATCGATGCCTTCTAGATAGACCGCCATTTGTGAGTGGTCTAAAATTTCCGCCACATATTTTCACATAGCGAAAGTTCTTCTCTTGGTTAAGCGTGAAATAAATTACCCTTAATATTTGTTCAAGTCATTACACACTAGACAATATTGAGGCCCCTCCATATGGATTTGAAATAGGACAATATTGAGTAAATCCTTAATTTACTTCCCCTTGCATGTTAGTAAAGATTCTTGAATTGAATTTTTGAACAAAGCAAATATTAACTTTCCTCTGGTGCTCAAGAAGAACCAATTTTTTTTTCAAAGAAATCTTTCAAACATGGTAATTTTCTTTTAGCTATTTGGAAACTTGAAATTCCCAGGGATTTTTTTCTTCCAATCTTATTACCACCTCCCTTATATATGAAATTAACATTTTCACCAAAACTTTTATACAAGATTTTCCCTTGTAGAGAAAATTCATCAAAGCACTAGGTAGCCACAAAGAAAAGTGTTCGACTGTGCTTGATTACCAGACTGTGAAGCTGTGACCTTGCCCGATATGATTGAATCCACAAACTGCTCCTCAGGTAACTGTAACTTTTATGTCATTATGTTGCCTCTTGCTCGGTCAAATTTGTACGATTGCAATATGAAATACGTGATTGCAATCGCATGCTACTCATTTTTTTAATAAGTAACAACAAGGAGTTGTAACTTAACCAAGTTTTGCAATTATATTTATTGCAACCGGAAAAAAAATAGAAACTAAACAAAAATTTGCGGCCAAGTTTAACCTGTGTTGCTATAGTTAATTTTTTTTCTTTAACACTCAACTTCAGGTTCTCTTATTTCCCAAATTATGCGTGTCCATAACGGTTGATCTCTATTCTTTTCTTGATCCTCAGGAACGACGTAAGGTGCTCTTGGTCCCCAACAATGACTTGTTTCAATGACCGTGAAACTCCATACACTTTTCTTGAGATTGTGGAAAGCAAACCAGATCCACATGTAAAACCCCTTACTTTAAAAGTTCATCCTCCGGTACTTGGCGCATTCCCGCTTATTAGAAAGCCATTGGAAACTTCCTTCCACCTCACAGAATGGTCAATGACAGAAACTAAGGACTCCATGGATAACTTTTAAGGAAAAATTATTACTGGAAAATTTCTCCTTTTGAAGTCTTCTACACATCAAAATATTGTTGTTGTGAGCTCTCCTAGCCGCAATGGGTGCCTTAGTAGTTGGCGTGTTCCTCCCTCCGAATTTGGTGAGGTTCGATATACATCTGGCTGCTGGGAGTGGATAGAAGACGTTCTTTCCCGTAATAAGGAGACCTTAGAGTACAACAAAACTTATGATGCCGTCTTTTCTTCATTGTTCACGTAAGAACATAACGAGAATGTGCTCCAGGCCTTCTGTGAGAATTGGCGTCCATCGACCAACACAATTTCTACTTTTATTAGAGAGTTGTCCATATCTTTTTGGGACTTGAGAAACATCGGAGGCCTTCATGTTCATGGGTCATTTTATGACGAAGTTATTCCCTCGGCTAAGGAGTTAACATATGTGGATGACAAAGGGAAGCCTTTTCTCCCTAGAAGCTACTCATACTTATTTTCAGCATTCTACCGGCTTACAAAAGGGGTATTGATGACGTCTCTTTTCTTAATTGGACTAATTTCTGGTTTCAAGGACCAAGAAAATACGTTGAGCCTTCACAAAAGTTGGGGAATATTGACATGAATTTTTTACCACGAAACGAAGAAGAGAATTCCCCTTTTATTGAGTTAGGAATGGAAGAATCACTCGGGGATGAAACTTATTTGGCGGCTTTCCTTGCATATTGGCTCTGTAAATTTGTACTCCCCAACAAGATGGCTAGTTGTATTCGGGCTAGCGTCTTCAAAGTCGCAAGCTTGATGGCATATGGAGAAAATTTTTCTTTAGTGGTCCTAGTTCTTACATGAATCTATCGCGGCCTTAGGGAGATTTCTACTTCTTCAAACTTGGGGTCCTGCCATACACTCTTCCCCATCCATTATGTTTATGGATGGATAGGTGAGTATTTTGAAACTTATTACCATGTAAACTATCCGCAGCAAGGGGTGAAGATGTGGCTAATTTCAGGAGAAAAAATGGCAAAACAATTTGACCTTGTTGATACTCGCAAATTATTTCAACAAGTCCATGTAAAGAAACTTTCTCATTTGTCCTTGCTACAGGGAAAAAAGGTACAAATTGATGATAGTGGAAAATTTTCCAATTCTTGGAGTGACTTCTTCATAGGTCTTCGTTCAAGTTTTGTCACTTTGAGACATGATGATGATCTGATCGTGGATCCTTATAGCCCTCATCGATTTAGTTGCTAATTTGGATTTCTTCAAGATGTTCCCAGCATTCTGACAAAGCATCATTTTGATAGTTCGCTGCTAGCTGTGGTTCAACTTTGGGATTCTTTTATTTGTCTTGGAAGTTTGTCAAAGCTTAATATACCAATGCGTCCGTTGGAAAATGGACCTTTTATGACTCGAGAGTACTGCCCATCAGGAGACTGTGTTAAGATGAAGTACCCACATTATTTTAAGAGGTCCGAAGAAAAATGATGTTTCTTCATCAACCAAAGGATACCAACTTCAGTTGGATGGTCAAGACAAACTTTCTCTCCCTTCAATGTCCAAGGCGGTGACAGGTAATCCTGCTCAATCTATCCAAGTTGTTCCTAAATCTAAAAATTTAAAGGGAAAGGATACACATATGGATAAAAAAGTAAAAAGACCCTCACCGGCCCCCAAGGCGGTAGCCATCTCCACTTTTGAAGTGATCATGTTGTCCAAAAAAGAAAGAAATCTTCCAGCTGGTCGGATAAAGGCGTTGAAAAGTCACTAGACATTGTGTCATTTTGCAGTGACGCATCCAAATCACTTCTTTCACTAAATGGATCTATTATTGATAGTGTTGCCTCTAGTTCAAATGAAAGCAATGCTAGCCAAGAACCACACTGGAAGCGTTTGAACGAAAAGCATAAGGACTTAAGCGATCAACATCGTGAGTTTGCTGATTTGGATTTCATACGTATTGACACCGCTATCTTTGAAGATGGTGTCACTGGTTCAACAATTCCCTTGGTTGATTTATCACATCAGGTAATAATTACTTCTTTAATATCACAACTTGCCTCTTTACTCGATATTAACTTCTCTTTTTTTTTCGTTAGGTCTTATGGATGTTTCCAATAATATATTTAGTGATGATGTATTTGGTGAGGATTGTGTTACAAGCCCGAATCCTTCAAGTGTGTTGAAGAGTCCTAATCTTTCTCTTGATAATGCCATGACTCAAGATACAAATAAGGATCCGTCGACAAAGTTGTCAAAAAATGTTGAATATTTTCAAAATGTTCCAACTACTGATATATTGGCTGAAACAAATGATAATAGACCTTCAAATGTCCCCAAGGATTTGGTTCGGCCATTATAGTGGATTGGTCCAAATTTTGAACCACAAAAGGCTATTTCGGCTTTCAAATTGTCCTACGTTTTTGGATTGTGTCGTACCTTGTGTGAATGTATTACACAATTCTCTGCTGAATCCTCAAAAATACTCAAAGAGTTAGAAAAAGGTGTTTCTCTAATTCTTAAAGGTCTTCGGGAGGTCAACGTCGTCGACCTCTCTTCTTTGGAGGTTCTACTTGCAGACTGGTCAATGTCGTCAACCTTTCTTCTTTGGAGGTTCTACTTATAGACTTTTTTAAGAAGCATGGAGATTATGATGTTGCAAAATTGTCTAGTTCTCAAAAGATAACTAGAGATGCTCATAAAGAGTTGTTTTCTATTGCATAACAAAGTCTATATGCTGCAAATGAAGACAAAGTCAAGATGGACAAGCATTTGGGAGAGCTTTAAAAAGTCCTTGAGAGAGCTAAAAAAGAGTTATAAGCTTGGACGTCAAAGAAGAAGAAGACCAATTTTCTTATTGAAGAACATAAAAAAAATTGTCCAAAATCAAGAGAGTGTCACCAACATTGAAGGAGAGATTCATGCCCTTGAGAAAATCATCTCACTTTTGGAAACAGAAACCAAAGAACTTGCTAAGCTAAAGGAAATAGCTGAGACAAGTCGCCTTCAGATTCTTGGCCATAAGTTTTTCCCTTAATTTTTTTTTTTGCTTAAGAATGCTCTCTTTTCCCTTTTTAGTTTTACTTTGGATCTTATCATGATGTACTGACAATCTTTCTTGGAGCAGTAAAAGTGATATTTTTTAATGTATTTCGTGCTATATAGTTTGTTTGTTAAATTTGACACACCGACATGTTCTTTTATTTGTCTTCCCGACCCATATGCTTTGACATTTGTGACATAAGATAAATAATTCCAAATTATGAGTCACTTGTGTCGTTGGAATGTAAATTCTCAAAACTACAATGTGCATGAAAGTCATAACCAAAAGGTTTTTACACCTGTGCAAATCTTGTATAAAAGACTTCGCTTGAATTTCATGTCACCCAAATTTTTTTCAGCTTTGAGAGGCTATAGTAAAAAAAATTCATAACTCGAACTTGGAGTATCGAAATCACAAAATTCTTATTTTGCTGTAAGGCTAACTCATGTAACTATAATGTATGTAAGAATCATGGCCAGAAGTTCTCCAGATTTTTCCAGGTACCCTTCCGAAATCAGTCTTTCAGTTCTGTTTTGTCACATTTTGTTTGTTTTGTGCAGCCTCACAAAAATTCTCATATCTTGACTTAGAAATATCAGAATCAGGATCTGTTTTATGTGTTAGAAACTAGAATCATAGAGTTATGTCTGTCTCGGGAATCACAATCAGATTGCACCTAAATCATTCCATATATTTCCCTAAAACCGCTCTTCTTATCTTGGTTCACTAGTTTTATCAGCTTTGCACAGCGTCACGATAAACTCCATATTTTGACATAGGAGTATCGAAATGAGGTGCCATTTTTTACGTTGAAAACTAGAATTGTATGGATACGTCTTATGCTAGAATTATAATTAGATTTCACCCGAATCATCCTAGATATTGTCCCAAAACCAATCTTTTAATCTTGGTTTGCTAGTTTTATCAGCTTTGCGCAGCGTCACGATAAATTCCGTATCTCGACGTAGGAGTATCAGAATTAGGTGTCGTTTTTCTTTGGAAAGTTGATTCGCAGATCTGCAACATACATAAAAACCACACTCAATGCTTTTACATATTTATACAGATACTTCATCGAAGTTAGCTTAGTTCGGAATTTGATGGCCTATTTTGCAACTTTGAGCGACTATGATAGAATATTCATAACTTGATGTAGGAACTTTCGAATCATGAGACGCTTTTTTTTGTTGAGAAGAAGACTCTAAGATCTATCACATATGTAAAAATGATGGTAAATACTTGTAAGGATTTATACAGACATATTTTCGAAATTCACTTTGCCTTGCTTGTCTCCTTACCATTGCACGTCCACGGTAAGCTTAGTGAAGGAACGTCTATCCTCATGTGGTATCTATGTCAATTCAAAGTATTATTGTTGTGCTCAAATAATGACATATGTTTTTCCTCCCCCTTTCTTTTTTTTAACTCATATGACTGAACTTAGAGTAAAAATACTCTAAGTTGCCTATGTACCTCGAAAGGATCAAGTCATAACGTAGTTCAAGAATGATGATTTAATTTATTTTTATTTTTTATTTTTTTATCCTTTCTTTTTCTCTTTTTTTTGGAGAATCGTTCACAGTTTAAACTCATGCGGGCCAGGAGTGACATGCAGTTTAAGCTCGTGTCTTAAGGAGCGTAGGCAACCTTCAAGGAAATTACTACTTCAGGAACTTACCGTTGATGGAACTAACTCTTACACCATCTTGATCGACAATCTTATAGAACCACTTAAATAAGTTTCTTTCACTACAAATGGTCCATCCCATCTTGATGTAAACTTATCACCGATGCGTTTGTTGAGGATTATGGGTCTTCGAACTGCTAATATCAAGTCACTTACTTGAAATGATCATGGTCGTACCCTCTTGTTGAAATCTCTAGAAAGTCGATCTTGATAACACTCCAACCTTTGTTGCGCTTCTTATGTCTTCTCATCCAATACCTCCAACTCTACTAGATGAAGTTGAGTGTTATGTTCAGTTGTAAGCCCTTCTAGAATCGCAATTCACAATGAAGGAATTTGTTGTTCTAATGGAAGGACCGCTTCTACGCCATACACCAATGAATACAGAGTTGTTTGTGTTGCAGTTCTGAAGGTTGTACGATATGCCCACAAAGCTTCACTAATCTTCTCATGCCAATCCTTTTTATATTTTGCAACAACTTTCTTCAATAGGTTACTAAGTGTCTTGTTAAAAGCTTCGGCAAGACCATTGGGAGGTGCATTGTACATTGAATACTTGTGTTGCTTAAAATTAAACTTCTCACACAAAGTCTTTATGAGTTTATTACTGTAGAGCATTCCATTATCCGTAACTATGCATCTTGGTATAACATACCTGAAATTATGTTTGACTTGATAAAATCAACAAAATTTCCCTTTTTCACTTCTTTTAATGGCACAGCTTCAGCCCATTTTGAGAAATAGTCAGTAGCAGCTAAGATATATATTTGCTCTTTTGATGACTTTGGAAGAGGTCCAACAACATCAAGTCCCCAGGAATCAAAAGGCCATGAGGCCAAACTGGATGAAGAGGCTCTGGAGATTGATAGATGTAATTAGCATGAAATTGACATGTTTGATACCTTTTGGCATGCTCTAGTTAATCCACCACTATTATCGGCCAATAGTAGCCCATCTTTTTTATGCGGAAATGAATTTTAGGCCCTGATTGGTGTGCCCCCACATGTGCCGAAATGTGTTTCCTCCAATGTTTGTTGAGCTTCTTCTTTGTCAAGACATCGCAGGAATAACCCCTCGTAAGAATGATGAAATAATATTCCATCGTGAAAGATGAATCGTGGTGCTCTTCTCTTAATATTTTCCCTTTTCCGTGGATTCTTAGGTATCCTTCTATGATCGAGATACTCAATTATTGGTTTTCGCCAATCTTTATCTTCTACCACTCGAACAGATGTATGATGTCTTTCATCTATTTGAAGATTGAGACAACCAGGAATAACCCTTTGATAACATACTTGTGCCTTTGTTGACTCATTCTCTCTGAGTGCCAGTGTTGTGTCTAAGTTAGCCATAGCATCCGCCTTGTAATTTTCTTCTCTTGGGACATGGTTTAGGAACACCTAATCAAACTTTTCAAGCAAAATAATGGCATATTGGTGATATGGCAAAAGATCTTCCTTCTTTACCTCATAACTCCCCAAAAGATGGTTGATGATCAACTTAGAATCACCATAGATATCCAATTGTGGAATATTCATATCTAATGTTATTTCAAGGCTAACAATTAAAGCTTGGTACTCTGCAGCATTATTGGAACATGTTTCACCAACGAGAATGGCAAGATTAATTTTTCTGGTGATATCAGCACAACGCCTTCTCCTGCACCATCTCAACGTGCAGATCCACCAAAGAGCATTGTCCAAGGCGGAAGTTCTTTAGTAAATAGTATATCTTCATCAAGAAACTTATCTGAAACCTCTATTTATGCTGGAAAAGGGTGATCAATGAGGAAATTGGCAAGTGATTTCCCCGTCACAGCCTTTTGAGGTATGTATACGATCTCATATAGATTAAACAATACAAACCATCTTACTAGACACCCTGAGAGAAATAGCCGTCTTATTACAAACTTCACAGGATCATCCTGAGAAATTAGCTTGATGGTGTATGCTTCAAAATAATGCCTTAATTTCTTTATCACATAAATCAAAGCTAAGTACATTTTCTCAATGGGCGCATAATTTATCTCAGCTCCTATCAAGGTTTGATTTAGATAGTACAACGCTTGTCCTTCTTATCTTTATTCTCCTGACCAAGAAGTTCTCCAAGTGATCACTCTTGTGATGCAATGTAGAGTATCAAAGGCCTTCCAGGAGTTGGTGCCCCTAATACGGGTGGATTTAATAAGTATCTTTTGATGCTTTCAAAAGAATTTTGACATGACTGGTCCCAGTGAAAAGGTGCATCTTTTTTCATTAGATGGTTGAAGGGTTGACACCTTCCAGCCAAGTTAGATATGAACCTCCGAATGAATGCTAAATTTCCTTGTAGACTACGGAGGTCTCTCAAGTTTTTTGGTTCAGGCATATTTTGAATAACATCAATCTTTGTAGGATAAACTTCAATTCCTCGATGAGGCATGATAAATCCAAGAAACTTTCACTAGGTAACCCCAAAGGTACATTTGAGTGGGTTCATTTTCAAGTCAAATTTTCTTAACCTCTCAAAAATAATGTGGAGGTCTTCAAGATGGTCATCACTGCATTTTGTCTTTACCACCAAGTCATCAATGTAACATTCCACCATCTTATGTAACATGTCATCAAAAAAATTTTGCATTGCACATTGGTAGGTTGCACCCGCATTCTTTAGACCAAAAGGCATAACTTTGTAACAATATATCCCTTTTGGAGTTCGGAATGCAGTGCATTCTTCGTCCTTTGGAGTCATTCTGATTTGATTATATCCGGAAGACCCATCTATAAATATCATAGCTTCATGTCCAATTGTCGCGTCAACCATGATCTCTATGATCGGTATAGGGAAATCATCTTTTGGACATGCCTTATTTAAGTCTCAAAAATCAATGAAGAGACGTATTTGACCATTCTTTTTCTTGATGGGCACAATGTTTAAAATCCATGATGGGTACTTCACTTTTTGAATAAATTCGGCTTTGATAAGCTTATTGACCTCTGCTTCAATTTGTGTTACCAACTCAGAATGAAACACTCGTTGTGACTGCTTTATAGGACGTGCCCCCCTTTTTTTATCCCCAAATGATGAATAGCTACCCTTGGACAAAGGACAGGAATTTCTTGGTACGACCAGGAAAAGAAATCTTTGTAATCAACTACTAACTTAAAGTAGTCCCTTTCTTCTTGCGGTGTAAGAAGCACACTAATGAACGTTGGGGTCTTCCAAAGTATCGAGAATAAGTTCTTTGAGTTCATCTACGGTTGATTGTATGCCATCTTCCAATTGGGGTGGAGCCTCTTGAACATCATCATCCACACTATCAAAGTATGGACCTTCTTCCACTGTTATGTGATAAAATGCTTGTACAAAGTTGGATCTTACAATTTACTTCTTTCAAATGTCGTGATGACTTCTTCTTGCTCCTTCTTTGTCTCTCCACAAGACTGGTTAGTGAACACAATGGTGATTTTTTTCACTTTCAGCAAACCATCTGTGGTGATTGACAACACAGTCTTTCTCTTCATACGTGATGGAAAGATACTATGAATGTCTTTGTCATCGATTCCTTCAAGAAAACCTTGTTTTTCATTCTCCTGCAACCCTTTTTGTGCTAATGACTTTCTTGTGGTTCCCAAATGCTGAAAGACATAGGTTCTTGAGGTGTCAGACTCTTCTTCCATTTGTTTAGAGGCTCTACTTTTATCCTTGCAACCCAATCTTTCAAATACAGAGACACAAGGTGTCAATCTTCCTATGCATTCAAATACCAAAGTTTGTTGTGGCATTTTCTCATCCTCAGATCCCTTGTCTTTTTATACTAAGGCATAATGTGATGAAGTTGTTTCCTTGCCCTTCTTAGTAGTAATTCAAAGAGGTTCCGGCAATTTGAATCCCAGGCCAAACTTAGGAGTGGCAACATAATGCCCTTGCTTTCTCAACATCATTTGTGCCTCTGTAAGACCATGTATCTTTTCACCAGTGACATCATCTTTGAGCTCACCTAGTCTTATCGTCTTGGAGAAATTGTAACCTAATTTTTTAAGCAGCGTAAAGGATTTCTCACCAAACTGACCTTTTATCTTATGATCCAAAGTATTGCTTCCTGGAAGATCAGGTGTGATAAATGGGACCTGTATAACTAGGACAGTCATAATCTCCTTCAAATCTTGGAATGCCTTATGTCTCATTTCTCTCCTTGGAGGGCGGTTTTGTTGAGTACATACTTCTAGTAAGGGTTATCCGTCCTTTCGACGCTCACGAAGGATGTAGCAAAAAATTAGATGTTCTTCATCCATCTTCGTCTGCATTTCTCCTTCAGATGATGAAAGCTTAGTGGAGAATTTTTCAATTCTCTCCTTAGGCATCTTGACAGCAGCCCGCTGGACCTCTACTTCTTTTACAACAACATTAGTTGGGTTGTCTAGTATTGGTTTCTCCATACCCAATTCACAAGAATCCAAGTAGACTTTTGCATCTACGAAGTACGACTGTCTCAGTGAAAGGATTGATATTCACATTAATTTTGACTACCTTACAATCCTTTACATACTTTATGCATTGATGCAAAGTAGATGACACCACTCCATTTTCATGCATCCAGGGGCGTTCGAGAAGCAAGTTGTATGATGTTTTGGCATCTATAACATAAATCAAAGTGTTTGATTTCACGTCGCCAATGGATAATCCTACACGAATCTTTTTCAAGGCTCATTTTCCTCCTTGATTGAAGCCTTGAATCGTTATATTGCTTTTGGACAATTCATCAATGGATATTCCAAACCTTTTGAGCAATGTCGTTGGCATGATATTGACTGTCGAACCATCATCGAGCAATATGCGATTGAGATGTTATTCTCAAATAGACACTACCACAAATAAAGGTATGTTATATAGTTTAGACCCTAAAAATAAATCGTCATCCGTGAAGAAAATTGCAGCACAACATGATGCAACTTCCCTATTAGCATGAAATTCTTGTGTTATTGTTGTACATTGTCTTATTTTTCTTTCCTTTACTTCCTCTATGCTGGAAATTACATGAGTGGCACCAATTTAACTATCTTTAAGAAATTTTTTCAGAAAGAACTCATACAATGTAACAGGACTTCGATACTTCTGTGACAATGCATTATCAATCTTCTTTCTAGTATAAAACTTAACACTTTTTGGTGGTCATAGATGCTCCGCATTACTCTTCATCACTCTTGGCTTAGGAAGTCATATTCTTAGAACCGCTTGATGTCTCTTTTTCTTATGAGAAACTAAGGTCCAACCATCATCATCATTATATTTAGCTTTGTTGTCTGTTCCCAATGAACCTTTAAGAGTCTTCCTAGGAAAATCCACTTCAATTAGCTCGAAGCTCCTAAACTACAAGAAGAATGAGCTTGGCATGGTTTGTAACATTGAACACTCCTCCTTCTCAGGAATGATACTAGCATGATTTTCCTCTACTGTTTTATCCACGTCGATGATGATTTTTCCTTCACTTACTAGCATTATGATTTTCTCCTTCAAGATAAAGCACTTTCTCGTTGGATGGACAACGACGCGATGATACTTGCAGTACTTGGGATCATCGACCTTATTGATTTTCTTGAGACTTTTTGATTCAAAAAGATCAATCATTTTCTCAACTAGCAATTCATCCAGTATCATAGGTACATCTGAATCTGGAAATGGATAAACCTTAGCTTCTAATTCTTTCAAGGTTGGACGGCGTTTGTCCTCTCTTGGATATTACCTCGAGCCTTCATCTTCCTTCACTGTTTGCTTGGTTGTAACCTTCACAGAAGTTTCTTTCACTGCCATAAACTCTTTAGTCTTTGAGGTCATACCTTTCTTAAACTCTTTTTTCTCTTTCATTGGTTCAATAAAATAGGATGCCTTCCCATGACTTGCATTTCTTAACTCCATATTGTGTGCTCGTGTAGTCAATTTTTCAAATATTTGCGGTTTGATTCCTTGTAGTATGTATAGGAGGCCCCAATGCATTCCTTGAATGCACATTTCTACCGGAGATATTTCAGAAAGGTGGTATTTTCATTCCAAACTCAATGATCTCCATCAATTGATATAATACATTACAGGCTCATCATTTCTTTGCTTAGTTCCCGTTAACTCTATCATGCTCACAGTTCGCTGGGTGCAATAAAATTGATTGAGAAGTTCCTTCTCGAGTTGCTCCCAACTATCAATTGACTCACGCTCTAAGTCAATATATAAGTCAAATGTATTCCCTTTCAATGAACAAATAAACTGTTTTACCAAGAGATCGCCATCTATTCCAACATTGCTACATGTTTCGATAAAGTGGGTAATGTATTGCCTCGGGTTTCCCTGGCCATCAAATTATTGCAACTTTGGTGATTGATAGCTCATTGGCATGGGTAGACAATACATTCATCTCGTGTAAGGCTTAGAGTAATACAACGAACTCTGTGGTGCTCCACCATATTGACCCCTGATGGTGTTTGTTATTATGTTTTGCAACTGTTGGACAGATAAAGCCGCAACCAAAATAGATTGTTTATCCTTCTAAAATTTAGACTTAGCAGGTAATTCCTCAACATCTTTGTCCTATGGAGTAAAACCGGGTGGATAATTAGGGACATGACTTGACTCTCCTGGTTCATAGGCCTCTAGTTTGTTCATGAGCTGAGCCATATGAAGATTCTTATCGCCAACCGACTTCTTTAGGGCTTCAATGGTTTGCTCCATTATTGTAAATTTCTCGCCTATGTCAGTTGAGTTATCCATTAAGGCATTGACCTTCGTTGAAACTAGAGAATCCGTTGAATCTTCAGGTTCACCAAAGTTGGATCCGGTTAGAGAAAGTTTGCCAAAGAACATGGATACGAGATTTCCCCTAGAAGTCATCATATGAGAGTTATTGTTTTTCACCACCTCCAACAAAGTGAGGTATTCAGATTCATCCAGGCCACTAGCCTTGAACTTTCGGCGAGTAATTGGTCCAACACGACTGAGGTTAGCAGATGCAGCAGTAGGACCCTTGCATGTAACATCATTTGTTTTTATGAAGTCCATCGCAATAGTTGAATTTGTAGCTTCCGACTTGCAGGAGGAAGACATGAAGAAAAAAAACGGTCCCACTGAGTGTGCCAAAATTTATTCGTAGCAAATTTTCGTAGTGTTGAAAATTAACTGCAAGCAAAAATAAAATAAATAAAAAAGTGTAATTCTATTAAAATGAATCTTGTGAGTACAATTCCGTGACTCTCTTGATTCTTCTAACCTAAACATAGAAATGATTCGAGGGCTTTCAGTAGCGTGTTTCTCAAATCGTTGGATGATTTGGACTCCTAGAGATGTATTTCAATCGTCGGAGATGTCGGAAAGTGTTTTGTCTCTTTGGAATAATCTCCGAAAAGAACTCCGTTGATTGCTCCTTGCAAGAACTTGATAGTCAATGCCGACGTTGTCAATGGTTCTCAAAGTCCTCTTTTCAGAATATCCTTTAGAATGTTATGTTATCCCCTATTTATAGTTGTAGGGGATAGGCCTGGTTGATTGTGATTGACCGAAATCTGTCACTTTGACACTTGGCGACTTTTGACTGGTTCTTGAATTTGAATGAGATTTTCACATCATTTGGACATGTGGCATCACCTTGTTGGTCTTTAATTTGACGGAGATGCCAAGTCACCCTGACACGTGGCATGGGTTCGGGCTCCAAAGTGTAATGGACCTTGGGCTTGAATTTAACAAAATGGACTAATTAATTTGTAGGGCCCAAATTTGTTAATCAACCCAAATGATCATGAATTAAACTCCAATTTTGTATGAATTTAATCCATTAAATTTTATATGTCTACAATGATTTAAAAATGCAAATTTGGGAACTATACACTTTATGTAGTCACATAGGGATCGTTTGATGTAAGTATATGGGATAAATAGTCTCGAGACAAAATAAAACACCATTTTATCTGATGTTTGGTGTGAGATATTAGTTAGTACCGAAATTATTTATCCCACCATTTACACCATAGTGATGGGATAAGTTATCCCATATACATGGTGGGATAACTAATTACGGGATTACTAATTCCAAAATTAATTATTCTGAGATAACTCTTTCACAACCAAACTACCCGTTAATGATATCGGTTTTATCGGAGGAACATAAATAAAATTCTCTTAATTTTATAAATCGGACAAGTAAATTAAAATAAATATTTTTCATAAAAGGATCAAAGAAAATAAAATGGAGGGGGTATTACTTAAAGGGTGTAGCAAGTAACAGGTCAAGTAAAAATGAAAAAGGAGAAATATACATTTGCCTAGTATTATTTGGGAGATCTTCGATTAGTATTGGTCTTATTTTTGAGGTTCTTAATTTTTTTTTTAAGGTTAAAAATACCCTGAGTGTATCAGCATTGGTTAAAAAATGTCCTCTCACATGTTGGGTCAAATTTGCCCTTTCTTTACTTATTGGATCAAAATTACCATCAACCTAGTAGAAATAGTTCAAATGTGTCCCTCCCTTCTACCTATTAGATCACACATACCCTTAACTTATTAGAAATAACTCAAAAAGATTTTCTAATGCCAATTAGATATGTCATTAAATTTTTTACAGTACTTCTGCAATTATTTAGTTTCCTTTTGATTTGTAAAATTTGTATTATAAAGTTCTTGGTTGTTTGTCTAAATTTTTGTCTTAACTAACTAATAGAAGTACTTACTTTAAGTTAATAAAATATATGAATAAGCGTGTGAATTAACCAGAGTGTCTATTGTAAGTGTAGTTTGAGCATTTAATGCGTGTGAATTAACCAGAGTGTCTATTGTAAGTGTAGTTTGAGTATTTAATATTATTATATTAATATGACTCATTAATATTGAAGCGTCATTATGCTATTTTACTATTTGACATTAGTTACTAAGTTACATATTAGTTTGCATCTTTTCCACACGTTAATGGTTGTTTTTAAAGTGCTGACGATGGGCTACCAATCGGTCTTTCGATGATTCCTCTTTCAAGTTTAATTGTGGGAGAATGGATGTGGTCATTTTACTTTGCAATTCTTGTAATGTATGACACTCATTTACTTATTATTCTGTTCTTTATGTCTTATAATTATGTAACCCTAAGACATTATTCTTCGATTATCTATCTAAATTACTTTCTCATCTCTTTCTATTCATTATATGAAAGAATTATACACCTATAAGTAATGGTGTTTTTTTCATTATAAAACATAGAAGAGA
This sequence comes from Capsicum pubescens, assembly GCA_030864215.1. NCBI lineage: Eukaryota > Viridiplantae > Streptophyta > Magnoliopsida > Solanales > Solanaceae > Capsicum > Capsicum pubescens. The sequence continues at coordinate 300,111,319 of CM061548.1, read as the reverse complement.
AATATGTGAAGTGTGAAAAATATTGTGGAGTATAGTGAGGTGAGAATAGTGAAAGAGAGATGAGACAAAGAAAAGTGGGCAAAATTATTCAGTGGACCCTTGTACTATGTTCGTTTTGTAATATGGATACTCCTACTTACATATTTGTCATCTGAACCCTTGAACCCACTAAAAAATAATATTTTAAACTCTTTGACCGTTGACCGAACCTATGTGGCTTTAAAATGGCTGAATAGGACAAGGAGTGTGTAGACACGCGCCTAAGGTGAGAGTGGGGGTCAATTTTTGATCAATTTTATATTAAAATAATTTAAAAACATAAAAAAAATCCCCAACTACAACTTTTTAAATTTAAATATATTTTTAAAAGTTAAAAAATAATAATTTTTTTTAAAAAAAAGGCCCCTCACGAACCCCAACCCCCGTCCAGCCATCCCCCACCCCTCACCCTGTCCATCCCCCCTCCCCCCGTTCAACCACCCCTACCCCTTCCCCAGCCCCCTCCCTCTCGATAATAACAACAATAAACTCCATTAACAAGCTTGATAAAGGTTGAAAAACAACAAATGAATCATGAAAATTCGTGAAATTAATTCATATTCTTCTATAATATCTTCTGTAATTTTAATTCAACCCTACAGAATTATACTATGTCAAGTATGTTGGGTTCACAATGCTTGGTATTGGTAACAGCCATGGCGGTCTCTACCGGCATCGTGATTTTGCTCGATCTTTTTCGGGTTAAGTACTTCCCGTCGACCCATCTTTCCGATCAACAAGACGACTACCCACCTGATGAAAGACAAATTCTCAAGTCCTGTTTATCCTCAGGTACCTACTACTCACTAAGGAAAAGAAGAAGGAGAAGAGAGTAGAAAAGAAGAAGAAGAAGAAAGACAGGAAAAAAAGAAAGAAAAGGGAGAAGAGAGAGGGAACAAGAGGAAAGAGGGGAGGGGGATTTGTTTTCTTTTTATTTATTTATTTATTTTAATATTTAATATTTAATATTTTTTATATATAAAAATTACGTGAAAGATGACATGGCAGCTGACGTGGGCGAGTGTGTTACACTCACCGAAAAAGTGTTTAAAATATTACTTTTAGTGGGTTCAAGGGTCCAGATGACAAATATGTAAGTAGGAGTATCCATATTACAAAACGGAAATAGTACAAGGGTCCACTGAATCATTTTGCCAGAAAAGTATTCTAAATCTTCAACTATATTCAATATACAAAAGAGAGTAATTATATTAGTGAAAAAGAGACTTGAGACAAAATAATATTCTAAATCTCCAAATATATTTACTATAAAATAGAGAGTAAATATCCAATTATATTCACTATAAAAAAAAGAGTAATTATATTAGAAAAAGAGCTAGTTGAGACAAAGAAAAATATTCTAAGTCTCTAACTATATTCATTATACAAAAAAGAGCATTATATGTTGAAGAAAGGTGTTCTTTTGATGGAGCTTTGGACTCTTCTACAAATTCGGAGTTGCTTGAGTTATAGCGTTAATGGGTTGTTGTATTTCGGGGGACAAGTCAAGAGTGAAATTGTTGGATTGCTGTAGATTATGTCGCAGTGGGTTTGAATCTCCTTAAAGAGAGTGAGATATTTGTGCCTCAGCCTGAGGATATTTTTTATTTATTTTGATGATTTTATTATTTCAACTGTAATTATTGTAATTTATGGTATATTGCACCAACAATTTTAAGGAGGTTCGTATTTTATTACAGTTTGAAAAATTGTGGATATCAAGATGGAGATCTCAATAGCTCAATATCACTAGTCTTTTCAAGAGATGAAAGGATGAGATAAAGGGTAAAGTATTTTCTACTTGCTCAACTCAAGCGAAGGAAATTAAAAAACTTTTCTATTTGTTGTTGAGAAAAAGTAAACTCAATAATTTACCTAATATTTTTTATGAATAAGTGATAATACTTTTTATAAATAAGATTTTATAAAATTCTCAAAATAGTGGGGTTAATGAAATGAGAAAAAAAATATCATAATGAAAAATGTGACGTTTGTACTATTAAGAATGAGTTTCAAAAGTATTACAAGTGCATATATTAGTTATGAAATAAATCACATGTTACTATTTACATATGAGTTAATGTCTTTGACTCTAACATACATGTTATTAAAAAGAATGAAAAAATTAAGTAGCCATTTTGACTAAAAAAAAATAGGAGAATACTCACAAAAATATCAGAACTTTGCCTGAATTTCTAGTTGAGCATGCTGAACTTTGTGGGGGTCCTATTACACCCTTAGACTTTTTTTCATATTCTAATGGCATATATCTGCCCACTTGAACCATTGCGAGTAAGTCACGCGCATTGAATGCGTGAGAGTGTTAAAAAAAATATTATGATTTTTTTTTGTCAAATAGCCCCTCAATTTTCAATATAAACCTTTATTTGTTTCCATTAAAATACTCACATAATCATATATATACTCATCATATATACACACACTCCACATACAGTGAAGACACTGACCAAAGCTTCAATTTAATAATCGTTCAATTCCATAATCATATATATACTCATTGTATCTTTGTTGATGTAATTGAAATTGAAATTGATGGGCAGTGTGTGTGTGTGTTTTGAAATTGGGTCAAATTGATGTAATTGAATTGGGTGTATTGAAGATGACCCATTTAGGGTGTGTGTGTGATGAAATTGTGTTTAATTTTAATTCAACAATGAAGCAACCATGGTGAATAAAATAATATGAATTGAGTGTGTTCAGTGATACTGTTCGGATCAGAACTTGACAATTTTTAGTCCATTTTGATCTTTTTATTACTGTTTTTGGCCTTCAAGATCTACCTCTCTTGGATTTTTGTGTGGGTGTGTAGCTCCCGCGTTTGTGTGTGTATATTATGATTTTTGCGAGTGAATTTTTTGTGTGTGTGCTGTATGTGTGTTGTTTTCTGGTGAGGTGAGCATTTTTCGGTGATGTATGTGTATATTTGATGGTGACGATGGAGGAGTCTCCTTTTTTGTGAGAATTTTTCAGTGGGTTCTCTTTTGGTTGTCTGTGTATTAAAAAAAATAGAGATGATGATGCCCCCCTTTGTGCATATGTTCTGTGTGTGTATCTGGGTATGTGTTGTATGATCTCTGGTGAGTGTGTGTGTGTATGTTTTGTGAGGTTTTCGAGAAGATGACTCATTTGAGGTGTGTGTGTGTGATGAAATTGTGTTTAATTTCAATTCAATGATGAAGCAACCACGGTGAATAAAATAATATGAACTAAATAAAAGCCAAATTTCAAGAATTAAGAATCAAGATTTTGGTGAAAAAAATGGTGAAAAATAACGAAAAGAATAAGAATGGAGAAGAAAGTAAATAAAAATTAATTTGTAGTATTACCAGTGTTGTTTGATGTTATTTTCTTATTGGATTTGTAGTATTACTAATGTTTTGGAATTATTTGTAGTATTACCAGCGGTGTTTGTAGGAGGAATATGATTGTAATGATGAAAATAATGAAAATGGAGAAGAAAGAGCGTAAGTATTACACCTCCCAACACCAAAACTGGGTATAGCATTTTGGGGAGGGGGATAATAATTCTACTTTAAAAAAGTCTACGGGGGTAATAGGACCTCCAAAAAGTTCAATATGCTCAACTGAAAATTCAGGCAAAGTTCAGATATTTTTGTGAGTATTCTCCCTAAAAAATGAATAAGGTAAATTTCATTCTAGAAATAAAAAGTACCAAATTATGTGATGAACTTTTCGTTGACATGTCACATTATGGTAAAAAAAATTGTGAAATACTTTTCGTTGATCGTATGAGCCTTGTAACTCCCTTTGATTCAAATATACGATAGTAGTGTGACATGAAAAAAAGAGTTTACTAGCCTAAAAAAAGGAGATATCTGGCTAATTGCACTTGGCTTGATATTATGTATGCAGAAATATACTTGGCGGGTACAAGCAAGCCAAACATATTTACTTGGTACAAAAATAGAGGTTTGCTTTATAAAATATCCTGCTATAATTAAAAGCGCTTTGTGATGCAGATGAGAAACCTTGGTGCTAGTTGTTGAAAAGACAAATTTATTATGACCAACTCTACCATGGAGGTTGAGTTTATAGTTTCACTTCAGCTTGTGAAAAAGTGTATTGATTTAGAAATTTATCATATCAATCACTTTATTTAGATTAATTGTAATAGCACCAATGTTATTGGTAGAGTTCAAACTATTATTATAACACTAAATTCAGATCCAAAAAGCGAAAACACAACTGTGAGATCGTATTAATAAAGTTATACCATTAACATTCATTGTGTTACTTGGGATAATCTTGCAGATTTAGATCAAAGTCTTGACAAGATAAAGAGTCTGAAACACAACGAGAGGGAGGAATGAAGCCTATAAAAATACATGAATCATATATTAGGAAGTCCAATCTTAGGACTAAAGATCCTATAACAAGGTTCAATAGGAAGAACGAAACATATAATGACTTGGTGTGGGATGCACTATTATTTAATTTATTTATACGATATGAGTGAATTTTGTTCCTATAATGATTTGTGAAGGTTGAGTCTATAAACTCTTAATGAAATTATGTATCTCGTATGAGTGAGGTATCAAAATTACAGGACCACCCTTGACAGATTTCTCTTTTTGAATGTGGAAGTAGGCCTTCCTATAAGAATTGGGTTTATTCTTAAAAACACTCATGAAAAATCTGAATAACACAAGGTACTGGCAATTAAAGCTTATGCCATAGTTCAAATGTGAGACTACTACAGACTCTAGAGTAAAAGTTACTATTTTATTAAGTAGAGGTTCATTGCAGAGCATACCTTCATTATGCATAATAGTGTGCCTTCAACTAAATTGGTGAATACTCTCTCATTTTAATATTAAAATGAGGAGGGATTGTAAGTGTATTTTGAATATTTTAATATTATTATATTAATCTGAATCATAAATATTGAAGCGTCATTATGCTACTTTGCTATTTGACATTAGTTACTTAAGTTACATTTCATTTTGCAGATTTACACACGTTAATGGTTGTTTTTAAAGTGCATCCAATGATCTACCAATAGGTCTTTTGATGATTCTCCTTTCAAGTCTTGCGGAAGAATGTATGATTACATAGCTATTGGCACAACCATATAGGGTAATTTAACGGGTCTGTGTAGTTCATCACCAGATGAGTAATACATTTAGGGGTCATTTGGTGTAAGGTATTAAAGCACATAATCTCGGGATAAAAATTTTGGTGTCGTGTTTGGTTGTCAAGTTCGAAATAACTTATCCCAAGATTAACAAATAGTATTGGGATAAGTTAGCCCACCCTTTGGGTGGTATAAGTAATCCCAACATACATTACCTTGGGATAAAGCCATAAAATGGTAAAATTATTCTCCAAATCCTTTGATTATCACTTTATTTATTTATATATATATATATATATAAGAGAATGTGAGATTTTGGTAGTCCTCACATCAAATTTTTTTGTTAATTTTATTCCTAATTTAAATTTTAATTACTCTAAAAATTTTCATTCATTTTGATAAATTTGAACAATGATATGGGCTTATTAAATGCTAAAAGTGATGAGTCATAAGAAAATGATAGTGACACCATAAAAACTATTTGTACAATCTAGTTCAAAATTGATGCAAGGATTTATTGTCTTTCTATTTTGTAGAAATATTTATTAATCTTACTTCAAATTTTTATTTTTTCTAACAAATTTATCATGGACAAGTCATTAAAGTATGTTGACTTCCTCTTTCTAACTAAGTGCATGTTTAATTATTAAATAAAAAGTTATATTTTATATATAGCCAAAAATATTTAAAAATTTAATTTTTAAGAAATATAATTTAACTCTCCAAATAGTAATGATACTAAATAATGAAAAATTAGAGTAATTATTTTTCATATTTTTTGATGATGAATTTTCTTAACAAAAAATGGGATTATCAACATTTTATAGAATTTAGGATAAAATAAGTAGTTTAACATGAAATATTAAAGCTTCATACACATTTAAGAAATATCAACATAAATTTCTTAACATGTATTTTTAGGAAAAAGAAACTACTAAAGTTAAAAAAAATAACTTTTTAATTTCTTTGTATGGTTTGATATGAAGGAAAATCTACAAAAGTATTTTATTGAACTAAGTTTTTTTTAATTATTTAAATTAAATTCTATCGTTATTTATAAATTAACTTTATTGATGTTATCATACAATAATTTGCAGTGTTAAATATTTATTATATCACTTTGAGTGTCATTTTTTTTTTAATAATAAATGGGTTAATTAATATAAATTTAATTGAAAAAAGAAACTTAATGAAAAAGAATTGAGAAAAAAATGATGAAGTTAATTCAACATAAGATAAAACTTGATAAAGCTAAATAAGGTGACGGGTATTTTTGTAAACAAACTATTTATTCTTAGAAAAAATGCAATGCATATTATTTTTAGTACCACAAACCAAACAACCACTAAAAAATAATATCTAGATAATTAATCTCAGGACAAGTAATCCAGTATAACTACTCTCAGTATAACTAATCCCAGCATAACTTGTTTCCCAACCAAATGACCCCTTAATGCTTTACAAAATGTATTGGATAATGAATAATATTTAGGGTAAAGTGGACATAAATGGGTATATTATTTATTGATTTTTCAAACTAGACAAATATTATTGCGCATTTATTTATATAAAATGGACAAGTATTGTTGAACGGAGGAAATCAAATATCCAGAAAAATGGTTTACAATATATATATATATATATATATATATATATATATATATATATATATAGATAGATAGATAGATAGATAGATAGATACATAGATAGATATAAAATATACCTTCAAATTATTTTTAATATATTATATTTTGACAAATTGATACATGTAAAATCGGTAATATACCGAGTATATTTTGTATTCAAATTCAAATTTCAAAATAAATCAATAATATATTTTCAATATAAAAGACACAGAAAAGAGAAAGACACTAATAAAAAGAAAAGGACAAAAAGAATTTTTGCCCAAATTTATGGTCACTATTGTGTTGTACTTAGATAAGGTTTATGTGAGCTTGTGGCTATGTATGCACGGCTCACCCACTCGTGCAGGCAATTGAACAAAACATTAGATAGAGAGGAACAATAGAACAAAACGTTGGTAATCCATTAAAAGCCTAATAATGATGGAGAGGAATAAGAACCTGAAATCCTTTGAGGGGAGTGTCATAATGGGAAGGATGGTTCACTCTTTCCTTTATAATATCTCGTAGATGCTTCGCGTAAGTGCTCATGAAATCTACTTTAGTCGGCCGCGTTGGCAGTGTCGTTGAGTCTTTCGCAAGCCTATTTGCATATTTTCTAGCTGCTTCGTCGCATATTTCCTCCACTTCTGGTGATGTTAAACCTCCCTTTTTTGTGAAGAATTTAAGACCATTTCGAGTGTAGGGCAAGTGAGATGCAGTCATCTGCATGCATATATACCAATATATATTAGCACAACAATTTTCCTATTCCTAAAAACATACTATGGTTTTCTTTGCACGACACAACGAAATATGCAGTCATCTGCATGCATATATACCAATATATATTAGCACAACAATTTTCCTATTCCTAAAAACATACTATGGTTTTCTTTGCACGACACAACGAAACATATTGGTTACTGCGGCAATTACTTATTTTGCAATAACTATGCTTGGAGAATGCGTAGTAATTATGGGAATATTTACTTAATCATTCAATAAAACTTTCAAGGATATGTCGTAAGTATAAGAAAGTTTCCCATAAAATAATAGAAGAAAATACTCCGTTTATTCTACTTCAGCATATCGACAGCAAATTATTTTTTTTCCTGTCTTAACCTTAATATTAATTACTCATTCTCAAGTTTATTTAGACAGTACACCAATTAATATGAATAATATTAGAGTAAAATATGCATTTCATTTAATTTATTATTTCTTAAACAAAGTGCAAAATTTATGTTGGTCAAATAAAAATAAAAAAATAACAACAATAATAGTATACTCAATGTATTTCCACAAAATGGAGTCTGGAGAAGGTTAACGTGTACGCAATCCATACCAATGAAGTAGAGAGGTTATCCATGACAAATAAAAGTAAACAAAGAGAGTAGTAATTCCGAAGGAGTTTCGATTTCTAAATACTAATAATGTATCCTAACTTTTTCACACCATCCAATTCGAATTACGTAATTAATTCGATGTTAAATCAATACTAGGAGAGAAACAGAAATGCTATATAGCCTTCAAAAGGATATCCTACCATTATTGAGGCATCATATTCAAATGTAGGCAGAATAGTGCTCATGAAGCATGCTGGCGTTGTTGCAAGTCCAATGTCAAATACCACGCAACCAGCCCTAGAAAGCCCAGAAAATACAGCAACGCTCAGTGTTTTACCTGAAATTCGAGGGTCTTTTCCCAGAGAAACGTTAACACCTTTTGCCTTCTCCAACCCTCGAATTACCCATTCACCGAAGCTTTCTGCTATTGCCTCGACAGCAGGTGGTGTAAGATCTACACTTCGGCCTTTCTCACCTTGCAAAGCGACCCCACGAACATCGGATCCATTCTGTAGCCTTCTAATCTTGTCCATTTCTTCATCCACAGCAACATCATCATTGTACTTTGCAGTGCTAGAGGATTCTACTCTAAGAGAAATGGTTTTTGGCAAGGAACTATGCAAGTTCTTGAGAAATGGTTTGTTTATTATTGGTACAGAAGGGAAGTTGGTTCTTGAAGCATTAATGGTTTGCATAGAATGTGATGCGGGAGAAGTGGAAGCCATTGTTGATGCAAAGCTAGCTTTTGAGAGATTTTTTAGACAAATTAAAACATAAAGCTTGGAGGGATAAGAATTGGCATTAGCTTACACTTGTGTATCCATCCAATGGAAAATATCTTCCTGCAAACTTCCAAATTGACTGATATTTTTCTTGTTTTATTCAAAGAATATCCTCTGGTTCAGGAAGAGCGTGTGCCTTTTGAAAAATTTTCCGATTAACAAAGAGAAAAATGCAGCACTGAGAAATCAAAAATGCTAAGCCAAGGCATACTGTATGCACAGCCCAATTGAAACTAAAAAAAACTTGGCTATTAGCTGCCAAGGTTAGTATTGAAACTTTCGGGTTTTGGGCCTCAAATTATTACTTCAATTCAGGTAAAATAATATGGCCTGGGGGACTTTGCTTTTTGGATAACTTATATAAATCCCTGAATGTTTAAGGGTTATAACACTTTATCCCAACAATTTGTTAAATTACATAATATTTCGGATTTTTAAATTTGTGATACATATGTTATAACGTGATACATATAATTAGTGATACATTTAAAACAAAAAAGATTTTTATTTTAGAAAGAAGCGAATTGTCATAGATTCTGCGTAGCAAATCACGCTTGGTCAGTTACATTCTGGATTACTGATATACACAAAATCAACAATACCCCATCGATCAACTTTCAAATTTCAAGCAAACCATATGTATTGATTTCAGTTATATCAATAAAATGGTCTGTTCATCCTTCTCCAATTTTCTGTTTAATTTCAATAGAGGTCATGTCTGTCTTATTGCGTCATTCCGATGTTTGGGTCTAGGTACGGTAACTATCGGGTTGACAATATTGTTATTCATGAAAAATCTTCGTAACGAGATTTAATGGATGCTATATCAATTCATTGATGTGTGTCTGAAAAAAATTCATGCCAAATACGTTGTTCATGGTAATTCATCAGCATTGGAGATTCATAATGATATGGCTGTCAGACTTTTTCTTGAGATTTTGAAACATGCACTTGGATTCAGAATGTATCCACTGTGTATTACAACAACTGATATTGTAATTGATAGTGATACTTTCGACGTGAATGATATTACAATTGAGTGTCATGAAATTGTTGAGTCGTCTGGACTTGCAGCAGTTGTAGTTGATAATGTTAAATCTCTATTCATTGTTGATATGGGTGGTGAAGAACTAATAACGGATTGCATAACAGTGTTTTCAAGGTGAAACAAAAGTATAAAAATAAAGCAACTCTTGTATCGGTAATGCATAACTATGAAATCAAGCACAGGTTCAATTTCAGAGTTGAGAGATCTGATAAACAGAAGTTTGCTTTTATTTTAGTTGTTAAACGTTAATTTTTTATATTATATTTTAGTGATACTGGAAATTGTGTGATACATTTTTCTAAATTACCTAGCATTGTTATTTTTAATTTTTGTAGGTTAATATTTGTGATACTTTTATAATCGTAGATCTATATATTATGTGTTGTAATTTGTTATTCATTTATTTATTTACTTACTGTGAATTGTGTTTCCTTTATAAAGTATAACAAAAGTTGAGATTTTATAGTATAACGGTGATTCATATGAGTGATACATATGTTATCATTCTATGTGTGTAAAGGTGATTCATATAGTAGACACAGTATTTATTTCAATAAATGAGTGATACATTTTGCTACAGTATGTTATACATATAAATCCCCTGTGATACATTTTGGTTGTATTTCATATCGATAGCAAAATATTTAATATATATGAAATCTGTAGCATATATGAAAAAATGTGATTAATTTTGAAATTTCTAATTAATATTTAAAGAGAGTGACTTAGTGTAAAAGTAGTGAGATAAATATTTACCTTACGTGATACATTTAATTATAGATTAATAGAGATTCAAATTTTTGATACATTTTATTTTATTTTGTTTCAGTTATGTTTTGATGTGCAAAGCTTCGGAATGTAGTTGGTTATTCAAGATCTCATGTAAGCTTGACTCTGATACTTTCGTAGTAAGATATTTCAATGATGAACATACCTCTCCATTAAAAGACAGAGTTTTTGATCAGCGGCATGCAACAATTGCTTCTGTTGCTGGAATAACAGTTCCAAGTTGTTGAACCATAAATAAATAATCACACCAAGTGACATTATTGAAGATATAAAATGAAAATTTAGTTTGGACATAGATTACATGAAGGCATGACGTGCTAAAGAACGTGCTTTGAAGATATTAAGAAGGCGACCAGCAGACGGATACAAGAAAATTCCTACCTACATATACATGTTGAATTTTGTTTACCCAGTTTACATATAAGGATGTATAAGTCTCCCGATAATGAGTTTCTGTATCTATTCATAGCACTTCATCTATTTATTAGGGGATTTTAGTATTGTAGGCCTGTTGTGGTAGTAGACGGTAGTCACATGAGTGAACCATATAAGAGAACATTCGTTTCAGCTAGCACACTCGATGAAGCATGTATTGGACGTAGTCATTCTTTTATATTTTTCTTCAAAATGATGCTAAGTGTTATATAAATTAGACATAATGATTGTTTGATGCTATGTATCAAGTCATATATTGCCGCTTGCATATAGGGTTGTAAATTCTAAGAATGATTCCTCGTGGACATGATTTTTCTAGTAATTTAAGTGTGCTTACGGTGAGCGTGATAATATATGTGTTGTCTATGATAGACATAAAAGTATTATCAAGGTTGTTAGTATAGTTTATCCATGTATACCACATTTTTCATGTGTTTGGCATTTTTGAAATAATGTCTACACAAATTATAGAAAGAGTAAGGACAAGCTAACCAATGAGGTTTTTGCCATGGCTAAATCGTACAAATTAGATGATTTTGATGAGCTTATGTGTAAAGTGAGAAAGATTGACAATAAAGTGAAGGAATATCTGTAAAATGTTGGATACGGAAAGTGGTCACAAGTTCATGCTCTAATAAACCGGGAAAGAATGATGACTTACAAATTGCAGAATGTATCAACCTTCGTCTTGTTGAGGCATATGAACTGCCAATTTCAAATTTTCTTGAACAAATCAGAATCTTATTTGGTGGTTGGAACCGCAAATAGAGACATGTCTAGCTTTCTTTCTAAAAGCTCATTGGGAGGTAAGTTTCAACAAATTCTTCAATTAAACGAGGCAAAGTCATCACGTGTAATGGTGATTTATATACTATTTATATTACTGTAACAAATTTACTTTGCAGTGTGTTGTATTTTTTCTTATACCAGATGTATCATAAAGATACATCTGGAAATCAAATGTATCATTATGATACATCTGGAAATCAAATGTATCATTATGATACATCGAAAAAAATATCCACAACTTGAAAACTCATTCTTTGTACACAATTATTCTATAATCTTTATGATTCCTATACTATGATGATTAACGTAACTGTACATTAAAAATATTTTTCAGTTTAGGAAATCAACGAATTACATATATAGTGTGTATGAAGAAAAAAGAAAATACATAATTCGGTTGGATAATAAAACATGCAACCGTGGTAGATTTCATCTTTACGAGATACTATGCGCGCACACTATTGCTATTTTGAAAAGAAAACATGTAAAGGAAATGAAGTCATACTGTTCTGATTACTACAAGAAAGAGATACTAGTCAAGACTTATGAAATGCCACTTTGTTCAATGCCCGATAAACGAGATTGGCATGTACCAAGGAGGTGTTGGAAGATGTGATTTTGCCTCCAAAATATAAAAGACCACCAAGAAAACCTAAGAAAGGAAGACATAGGAAAAGTAGCAAAAAGTTTTCATCAACCTCAAATTGTTGTGGAAGTGTGGACATGAAGGTCATAACAAATGTACTTGCAACTACTATCCAAAGGAGATGTGATATTTTCTTTGAACTGAAATCTGAATTATTTATTTAGTTCAATGTTTTGAATTCAATAATTTGAGTTAAATTTTAAAAAAAAAAATTCATGAGATAATTTGTTTACAATGGAATCACAAATGTTTATTAAGATCAATGTTGTTAATTCAATAATTTGAGTTAATTTATCAAAAAATACGTTTCAAATAATTTCCTGCAATTCATACATATTAAAATATTTATAAATGTTATATGACTCATATAAAACATTCATGAAAGTTATGTGATTCATATTATTAATTCATGTTATAGTGTTAAGAGATTTTAATACACTTGGAATGTTAATGATACATTTTTAACAAATTATTTACAAGTGATACATATTAAAATATTTATGAATGTTATATGATTCATATTAAGCATTCATGAAAGTTATGTGATTCATTTTAGTAATGCATGATTCAGTGTTAAGATATTTTAACACATCTGGCATGTCAGTGATACATTTTTCGTAATTAAAAAAATGATACATAAGTGTGATATGGTTCAAACTCCTTAACTAATTTGTAAAAAAAAGTAATCAGCTATTTATGTATTTCACTAAGGTTCCATTCACAAAACTGTAGTCAATATGAATCAAACATGTGTATCAAACACATAATAAACAATGATAAACACAATCATAACATAAAAGATAGAATAATATGGTCGAACAACATGTGAACGCTTTATTTCATAAGCTAAAATATGATGATATTAACCACAAAAATACTGAATACTTAATTCATAAAACTGATAGTCTTGAAATATTCAAAAAAACATAAAATATAATAAACGGTTATCATTTTGTCAAATAATAAATACTAGACAATTACGGCTCGACATCTATTATCTCTGTATCTTCAGATGGAATAAAAGTGCGTTTAGGTCTTGGAAGATTCTGATTGTCACTAATATATCTATTAGATGCCTTGTTCACTCCATAATCCTATAACAATGATGTGTATCTGGTACGATGCAGTCCTGAATCAAACTCTGAAGAAGGTGTTTGATGCCATCACTTAAAAATTCAGCATATGCCGTAACAAACAATCCACAATTCCTGAAAAACAAATCAGTAGATAGTTTAGGAGTTTCAGTGATCACTTATGTAAAATATATATATATATTTAAAAGAATAAATGATACGTACAATGTGCCGCTTGATTTTTGCACAATACCATTAACAAACTGAACATCAAATGCATGTAGGTCCGTCTTTTCCTTGTATTCTTCTAGTAGTGACCAGTCCGTGTGTTCTTTCTTCTAAAAAATTCATATATTTACAAGTAAGTTGACAATATTTCAGCAAGTTATTTTATCTCAACTGCATGACCTTTATGACCTTTCAACGAGTCATACATACAAATACATCTTTCCTTGAGCACTATAAATGACAAAATCCAGTGAAACGATCCCTGACAACTTATTGGCACGTACACCTCATCAACCAAATGCCATGAAAAAACTGCTGAAATTTATAGAACATGAATAATTTCACAAATTGATCTCTCTACCGAAGCAACTTTTATTGAACGAATGTTTTTGTCCTGAGAGCTTAGATCAATCTAAGATTGAGTTCAGTGATAATGAGTGTACGTGTCATGGATGTAGTTCTTGAACATGCAATTAGCGGTGGTATATCCATATTCATTGGTGGTGTCCAGTTTTTCTTTCTTGCGAAGATAGTAGAATACCACATCAATGTACTTTATTGAATGATTAAAATATATAAGAACATTTGATTCATATATGTCATACATAATACAAGTGTAAATCAGTTGATACATACGAAATTATAAAAACAGTATGACTAAAAAACAATAAGAGTATATAGATGTATCAATTACTATGTATGTGGTAATATATATGGCAAAAATTCCATAAACATATGATATGTGTGCCAAAATCTATATACATAGTACACCACCAGCAAATAAGAAATATAAATTTATGCTTAAATCATAAAAATAAAAAAAACAATCAGGTGCTATATATATTTATTTTAGGCATACCTCATCATTCCAACATGTATTTGATTGTGCCATGTTGTAAAACCAATTTTTTCACCAAATGTGCAACTACAAAATCAAGCTTCATTTTTAGGTCAACGTATTTGGCCGTGTAGTGCTCATCTTTTATTTTCCTATGAGCACATTATGATTTCAATTAGTATTGAGAATAATAAATTTATATAATTAATTAGAAGGTGATTCATCAATCTTACCTTCTAGCTTGTGTTTTGTACAGTCCAACTGACATCCAAAGAGAACTTAGAGAACTGCGTTATTTTTTTTACAGCCTAATCTTACCTTCAAGCGCTCGTCCCTTAGCCCTTCATCTATTTTTACAGCCGTATTATACATCTTTTCTTCTTGCACCTAGTTTGTATACCCACTAGCAGACTCCTGCTAGACATATCTCAACAATGAACTTTGTGAGAAATTGAATTGTGGATATGTTTTCTTTGAACTTTCAATATGTATAATTATAATACACCTACAATCTTATGTATCAACATGACACATCTGGAAGTCGTAAACATACCATATCCAATATTTGTAACTAGAATTGTAGAGATCTGAAAAATCTAACATTTATTTCCAAGATCATACTCACACTTGATAGTTTTAAATAATAAACTGTGAAAAAATAATTTGTTGGGATAGATTTTGATTAAACTTTCTATATGAATCAAAATGATACATCTGCTATTAGATGTATCAAAATGATACATATGAGAAACTTAATCAGTACATAACCAACATTAGTTAATGAAGTGTTATAGAATTATATTAACAGTTTCAATACTTTCAATAATGACAAATAAACTATTTGAGGCTAATTAATAATCAAACGTGTTATTCCTATTACCTTTACGCACTCGTCAGCTCCTCCTTCATTGTCACCTACTTTAGATAATTGTCCGGCATTCTCTACAATATTGACTCTTTTAGAGTCTATATTGTTCTCATTATGAGATTGAGGAGGATACCCTTCTCTATCTTGGCTATCTTTTTCACTTTCATGCACTGGAGAATGAGCAACCTGCATCATAACAAATTAGAACAATACGACAATATTTTGATATTAATGATAAATTTTGAATACCTTGTCATATGAAGTAAAATCTTCTTTTACAATTTTCATAATGCCTGTATAATGGTCCATCATCGACGTTTAAAGCTCATTAAATATCATGTCAACCTACATTGTGAATAACGATTAGTAAATGGATATACCTTATGATTAACTTGTGATGTTAAATAAAACATAGTTAATATTCATTTAGTTTGTCAATGTAATCATGCAAATATACCTTATGGATATAACTTATGTATCATATTGAAATATGTATTATCATTAACATAACATACTGATCTATTAATTAAATTGATACATATTCATGTAATCACTTTTATTTCTGAATAAATATTCATACACTTATAACACTGTACATATAATAGGTGAAGATTGATTTTTTTTAAAAAAAATATTATACTTACATAAGTCTTAACATAAGACTTTATGTCGTCTAAGTCTGACATGGAAAGTGATTACTTTTTCTTAATCGCAATAGGTACATTAGCTGCATTCCTCTTCTCAACATTATGCACAATTGTGTTTTTTTCCAAGAAACATGAGGCTCTGAATGAGCTCTTGATAAACCTGTCAAATATTTCTCTTTGGACAATGACGCTGACTGTTTTTGTGTCTTTTCTACACGTGAACTCATTTTTTTGACTCCTCATTAATTTTTTGTTTCTTCGCATGAGGGTGTGAAGATGTACCACATCAATCATCATCATTTTAAGTAGGTCTACATTTGGTGGAGTATTGAAATCATTAAATTCATGTAGAATTTCAGTCAAAGAAGTCCTTTCAGATCCTTGTTGTCCAGGTATGGCTTGTGCTACATTAGTACCATGATCTGATGGACCAAATGTAAGAGGGTTGGGCAAATCAAGTTAGTTCAATTTATGTGGTGACAATAATAAATTCCTGTATACAAGATGAAACATAAATAACACAAAAGGCAAAAAAATCTAGTTATATTTACTTAAAATTTAACAATAGATATACAAAAGTATGACTGGAAAAAAAAAAACACCTTACTTAACATGTCCTCCATCAAATCCTCATTTCTTGGCTTTGATTTAACCACTTTATAGTTGACCATTCTTGGGATTAAATTATTCTCACGAACGGTTATTGGTTCATTAACTTTGGAACAACATTCATACCACCAAATCTGAAAAGCGTATGGCATGTCATTCAAATGATAATACTATTGCACCTCATTCATGGACCAATTAAATGAACCCATCAATTTTGGCAAATGCCAATTTACCCTATGAAAATCGACTATAACTTTCGTCCTCAACCATGTGAAAGTCTCTGGCAGGGATATTGACTTTATCTAGTTGTGAGAACACAAATATGTGAATAAAGTACAAAATCTCAATCTTTACAACATCTTCAAGATATCTTCCCCACTTTTTATTCAAAAAAAAAAAAAAGTTGACCAACTCACTTTTTTTGACATTTGTTGTGGATTTTGGAACATATCTTTTTTGTAATCTACATGGTGGAAGGGAAAAATAGTTGAAATCATCTTTATTCCTATTGCATTTCAACCTGGTAATAATAGAAAACTCATATAGTGAAAAACGAAGAATCGTATTATTAATCAATATGCTTAACTGATCCTGATAAGGGTGTTGAACCTCTAAGGTCATCAAACACCTTGCTATCAATTCTTGAAAGTTACAATATGGAGGTCTAGAAATGACCCAAAGGTGCTTCTGAAAATTCTGATTCCTTCATTCTTCAAAACTTCTTTAAGCCTATCTACTACATTGAGGTTTTGTGCCACTGTCATACCTTAAGTTGTGGGCAGGTTGATTTTTTACAACCAAATTAAAATTTTGCCAACAACAAATATTGACAATAACACAAATTAAATGATGATTCATATGTCAAATATATCACCTATTTATAAATGAAAACAATAATAAAATAGGTCTAGAAAATATTAGGACATATATGTATCACCAATTATCTGATCCACAAAAGTATCACACTTACACTATAAGACAATATGTATCACCAATTAAATAACAACAAATGTATCACTCATACAGTGTGAGCAAAATGTATCACCTATTAATACCCTATGAATCACCCATTAATTGAAATAACAATTGTATCTATCATATGAATCACCTTAATACCATATGTATCACCCATTAATACCATAACAACTATAACTACCATATGAATCACCATAATACCCATATAATGATAACATATGTATCATTCGTTTGAATCACCACTAAACTATAAACATGTATGAATAACTTAATAATTTTATTTATGTATCAAGCTATTTTAAAAAAAAACTATGTACCACCTATATGTATCACAGACGATATCAATACCTGATTCAACAGAGAATTAAGAATATGCTCTATTTTCTCCTGATCTTCCATTTGCATGTCCGATTCTTGATTTTTGACAGCAAAATCTTCTCTAATATTCTTCATTTTTTCAGGGTCATTGTGGTACTTTGATCTATTTTCACAAAATCTTCCTTTGTATAATCAAAGTCATCAGGAGTAAAACCCACAACTTGATGACTTGCGGGAACACCTTTGTGTGTTTCAATTTGGGAAATCTCCAAACTGATGAGGGTGAATCTTCATTAGCTATTGAATATCAAATAAATTAACACAAAAAAAATTAAAGCATATATGAATATTGACTTGTCTTGTTAAAAATAAACTTAAAATTCACTTAAAAACAACTTACCTCTTTGAAATAACTGAATTTTTTTTTAAATTTAATAAAGTAATTTGACGATTCTAAGCAGTTGAGTAATGGAGAAGGAAGTTATCTCAAATGCTGATAATTTGAGAGAGATTTTAGGGGAGGAAATTGTGGGAAAAAAATCGTTGCATGCGTTAATAGCAGCTTAAACTTTGGATGTTATTTTTCCACATATGTATCAAGAGTAAAAGTGAATTTCGGGATTTTAAGAAATTTTTAAAAAGTTAAGGGATATTGGTTAATATAGTTTCTTAAGTTTGTAGTTTTGTGTAAATTATCCTTGCCTTTTATCCCCAAACAAAATTATTACAAAACTAGTCTTCGTTATTTTTTAATGTATGAAACAAATACGTATTTGTCACTCTATATATCAAATATTTTCAAACAACTCTCCATGCTCTTTTATTTTTCAACTTTTATTCTTTTTTCTTTTTAGTTTTACTTTGACTTTTTATTTTTTTCTTCTTTTTTTATAAAAAAAGTTTCCTCAACCTTTACTTATTTCCTTTTCTCCTCTGAACTTCTATTTTTTTTTATTTTTTTTATCTTTGTTTTATTTTTTTTCTCAATCTTTATTTTTTTACTTTTTATTTCATCTTTTTTTTTTTTTTTTTTTTTAAATTTTCTCTCAACTTTTTTCCCTTTTTCTTTTAATTTTTTCCTTCTCTTCTCTAAACTTCTATTTTTTTTTTTTCATTTTCTATGATTTTTATTATTTATTATTTTTTTAAATATCATTAACCTTTATTTTCCTTTTTTTTTTCTTTTTACATAACCTTTACATTTTTCTTTTCTTTTCTTCAATTCCTCCCAAACAAGAAGTCACCCCCATGGACAAGAGTTGACACTACCACATTGTATCTTGATTCATGATATGTTCAATTACTCTTATCTTAGATGTAAGACTAAATCCAAGGACTTTCAAATAACAAGTTATGTCCCATGGGCAGGAGTTGACACTACCACATTATGTTTTGACTTATGAGATGCTCTATAACTCTTGCCTTAGAGATAAGACTTAACTCAATGACTTTCAAACAACAAGTTACGCTCTATGGATAAGAGTTGGCACTATCAATCTCTTGATTTATGAGGTGCTCTATAACTCTTACCTTAGAGACAATAATTAACTCAAGCACTTTCAAATAATATGTTATGTCTCATGAGCAAGAGTTGACATTACCACCTTAAGTCTTGATTTATGAGATGCTTTATACCATTTGCGTTAGAGGCAAGACTTAACCCAAGGACTTTCAATCAACAAGTTACGCCTCATGGGAAAGAGTTGACACTGCCATACTTTGTCTTGATTTATGAGATACTCTGTAACTCTTGCCTTAAAGGCAAGACTTACACGAAAGACTTTCAAACAACATGTTACACCTCATGATCAAGATTTAACACTATCCCATTATTTCTTGATTTATGAGATGCTCTATAACTTTAGCCTTAGAGGAAAGACTTAGCCCAAAGACTTTTTAACAACAAGTTATGCTTCATGAACAAGAGTTGAAACTACCATATTGTATCTTGATTTATGGGATATTCTACAACTTTTGGCTTAAAGACAACACTTAGCGTAAGAACTTTCAAATAACAAGTTACACCTCCATGGAAAAGAGTTGACACTATCACATTGTGTCTTGATTTATGATGCCTCTAAAACTAGACTTAGCCCAAGAATCTCCCAAAAAAATCAGTTACCCCCATGGGCAAGAGTTAACACTACTTCATTATGTCTTAATTTATGGAATACTCCCAAACTTTTGCCATAGAGGCAAGACTTAGTTCAAGAATTTTCAAACAACAAGTTATACCCCATGAGTAAGACTTGACGCTACCACATTGTGTCTTAATTTATGAGATGTTCTATAAATCTTGACTTAGAGGCAAGACTTATCACAAACGACATCCAAAGGACAAGTCACACACTAAAGTTTACTTTAATGTCAAAGAAAGAAGATTCTTTTTACAGATTATCCAACTTTCTATTCATTGACAAAATATAATAGAAATTGAGAAAAAAAAAAGAAGGAACAAAAATAAACATTGAGAAAAGAGAAAAAAATAAAATAAAGGTTAGGAAATATGGAAAATAGAAGAATAAAAAGAAGAAAAATAAGATTTGAGAAAAAAATGAGAAGAAAAAATAAAATACAAATAAAGTTTAAGAAAAATAAAAAAATGAGAAAATAAAAAATATAAATAAATAAAGCTTCAGACAAATGAATTAAAAAATAAGAAATGAAAAATAAATAATATTTGAAAAATAAAAAAAAAACAGAAAAAAAAAGACAAAACAAAAAATAAATGTTGAGATAAATGAATTAAAACAAGAAAAAAAGGAAATAAAAATAAAAATCAAGGAACTATAAAAAAGAGAAAATAAATAGAAAAAAATTGAGAAACAAATGAGCATGGAAAGAGTAGAATATTTGAGGTATAAAGGGGTAAAAATGTACTTATTGTATACTTAAAAATGAAGGAAGACTAGTATTTTAAAGACTTTTTTTATGATGGATGTTGTGCCCCATTTTTCTTGCGAAAAGCGGAATTCGACATGACAACTCTTTTTTGAGATTGTTTAAAGAGTGAAGAGTCTCCACCTAACGAATTAAGGTGTGTTAGGGCACCATTCTAGGCTAACTACGAACCTATGTTGTTATTTAGGCTAGTTCACCAGAAATTCGGGCAAGGATTCAAATTACATCAAAAGAAAGGTGTTAGACACCTTTCAAGGTCCACATAGGTTATTCCAGATCGAATTCATACTTTACGTGGGGATTCTATGTGATCAATAAAGGTCGATTATTTTTATTAACTTAATAATAGCTAAATAATGACAATAATAAAAATACTTTCAAATAGTGTACATATCATACAAAGAATAAAAAAAAAATACAAGAGATATGAGACTGAACTTTTGCAACATGCAAATAAAAAATGAAAATGCCATAATTCTTGTAATCTTCATATTCTTCGAATCACGAACTCTAGCGATCTCCTTTGGTCTTTAGCGTCAGAAAAAAATTGGAAGGTGATAAACTATAAATTGAACTTAGGTCGAAGTGAGGATAGACTACAAATGATGCAAAACTTGTTAGTAATATGCGTGTCACCTCAATTTTGGTGACGACTTAAAGTAAGGAATTAATAAAAGTAAATAAGTAATTTAATAACACATATATGAAGTAAAAGAGATAAGAGATAATGCGAGTGAGATCAGGTATAACAAGGCTGAAACGAGCTCAATGCGATGTTACTCCCTCTATTCAAATTTTTATGTCGACTTTATTAAACGCCTTAAGACAAGACAAAAGAAATTCTTAAAGAAACTTATTTAAGAGTAGTAAATAAAATATTTTAGTATTTAAAAGTTATGTAAAGCAAACATATGTGGGTATAATTATAAATTGTATCAAAACATGATGTTATAGTATAATAGTAAGAGTTGTCAAGTCTTTGCGAATTTTAAAAGAGTGACATATGAAACAAAAAATGAAGGGAGTAACGAGGTAATTTATACTTCAATAAAGCTATATGTACTTCATATGAGAAGTCAACTATTGTCTGTATTTTATTTCATCATTTTCCAACGTACCTGATCCCGCTTGGAGTGACGATTCCACCTAATTAGTGCTGCTTAGCGTGTTGACTCCTCCATTTCCACAACTCCGAGCGATGTCATTCAAATGTAGTGCACATGTAAAGAGTATTAGAAGAAGTGAGAGGATGACTATTATGAATATTCAGATAATAAAATAAAAAAATGAAGAAAATAAAGTAATAACAATTCTTTCCCGATTAAGCACATAAAAGGAAAAAAAGGTTCACCGTTGGTTAATTGATTGACCTTAATATTTATTTGTTTGCAAACATATTAATATGCCACTAGTTAATAAAATGCATGGCATGCCAAATAGTTCAAATTCATGAATTAACACAAAATGACTACTATCACAGTAAACATAGCACCAACAAGCTAGAAAAACTAAATAAAGGCACTTGAAATAACCATAACATTTTAAAATGGTTAGCATAAATAGGTGATAAAGATATAGGTGTTACCTGATTTGGCATCTTCTGAAAAAACAACTCTAAAGAAATATATTTTGGATCAAAAGATTTCTAAGACATTTGATCCACATTGAGAATTAGTAAATGCTCTCCCTCTTCGTTGCTATTATTATAAACAGACATTAATACATATTTAAACAATCAATTAAGCATTATAATTCTTACAAATATTAATAAATATATATAATAGACACAAATATACATATAGTGGGGAGCAACGCAATCTATCGATATGAAATAAAACAACAAGAATTGATTAATTTAGATGCCAAATTAGATCAAACTAATTGACGAAGAGCTCTTAAAGTGCTTTACTAAAAGAATCTATTTCACAAATGAAGCAACTAAATATAATTCTACTCATAAGAAACATCAAGTAGCAGTGCTAATGAAACTAACGGAAGCTAAATAAACTCATCGAATAATAAATTTCTAACTAAAATTCTACAGCCTTATGCTAAATGGTAAAGAAAAATAATTAAGAGAGAAGAGTAAGAACATGACCTTTAGACAACGCCAAGGACTTTCCATCTATAGTAACGGTGGTATGAGAAAAAAATGGGATCGAAGTTGGCTAGATCAACCTACCAATGAACTCAAAAACTGATTATAAATCCGCGTAAACCCCCGCTACCTCGAGTAGAACTGCCTCAGTTATGTTCAACGAAAGAGATGATAGAATTCAATGAAACTAATGGTTTTCAGATTTGACTTTGTGGTGATGGTCCATCTCTCCTCTGTCGGGGACATTTCAGTAGAGATGAATGATTGTCAGTAATTTAACAATATTTTCAATGGATACAATCAAAGTTACAGTGGTTCAAGAAGAAGTTCACAGTTAAAAATAGTGGAATTTGATGGCTATGAGGTCTTCCAATGAAAAGGGGCAGTGGTATGTGGTGGTGTCAATGGAGAAAGAGAATCTCTATTTAGTGCTTTGTTGTGAAACAAATCCCTCTCCCTAAGGTGAATTAGTACCGAGTATATGTAGATGAAGAGAAAATAAGAAGACGTTGGGAGAGGGAATTCAAAATGGAAAGGAAATATTTTCTCTGTGTAAAGGAATGATGGAGGGGTTGTTTTGGAGGGAGTTATTTCCTTCCGTCTTAAAAGAAAATCGATTCTGTAAAAGGATTTTATGGATATGTAGGGAGTAAAAACAAAATAGGTAAAACAAATTTAAAATGATTTTTCAGAATAAAATACCCTTTACAAGAAAGGAAAGATAGTGAGGAGGACTTTTCTACTTATGAAAAGATTTGATTGAAAATTTGAAATTTGAAATTTGAAAATTTGAATTTTGAGCCTGTTTAGGACTAAATAATTTTTTACAAAAAATATATTATAAAATAGGTAACTAATAAATTACTAAGTGAAGGAAAAAAATAATACTAAATTATTATATCAACCATTATACTTTATAGTAAATAATAATAATATTAGTAATAATAATAGCAATAACAACAATAATAATAATAAAATTACAATAATAATAATAGACAATGTGTTTGTAAATTATGAGCACGTATATTTACAAAAAATAATTTAATAAATATCGATAAATTATGTAAAATATTATATTTAAAGATAAAGTCAATTGCATGCCTTGAAATTGTGATTGTGACGTGTCAAAATTTATTTTATACAAAAATAATACATAAAAAATATTAATATTTATAATAAATATTTTTGGTAAAAATAACAGCCTAAGAGGAGCATTGGAAAGTCAAAATTAGGTGTCAATAGCTACCCGTTCAATGCTTAAGAATGATAAAAGAATTATCGAGCAATAAAAGTTGACTTAGTAGCCAATTTTTTCCGATGAGAGAATAGTTTATTGGAATTGACGTAATAGGAGGTGGTTTTATAAATAATGCGGTTGATACTTTGTTTTTAAGTCACCTACATATCTTTGATATACGAGAATCAGGCCGTGTGTAGTTCTAGATTTAGGAACGAGTGATATTCCTAAATATTGTTAATGATAAAGGACGAGCATAAACAAAGATGCCATGGGTTGATGAGATGGAGTGAATAGGGTTTTGAAAGGTGAAATATGAATAGGTTGCAAGATAGTTAAATAAAGAAAATTATGTTTCAGAACTAGGAGGAGAATAATTCTCAAATGCAATTCATTTTACCTGCCACTAGATGAAAAATGGTTAGTACAGATAGAACATTTAACAATGAGGTGAAAACAAACATAATGAAACAATAATGATAAGATGAGATAAGAAAGTATATTTGTCATGAGAGAGCAATGCCTTGCTCATATAAATCTAAAGAGGTCATGCTTAATCCACACCATATCAAGTAAAGAAACAACCTTGAATAACACTGAGGCAGTTGTGCTTAGAATGTTCAATATTAGAAAACGATATTCGTGTTTGAGTAATAATTAATCCAATTAATTTCCAGAGGACAATGCTTATCCTCAGGCATATTCTTGATAGAGTTCATGTGCTTAAATCCATCGAATTTCTGAAAGTAATGCTTAGATTAAGTTAGTTTCTCGAGAGAGGGTAGTTCTTAACATAATTAACTTTCCAAGGATAATTCTTAGCCTCAAAGAGTTTCTCGAGAAAGGATAGTTCTTAACCCACTAAACTTTCCAAGGATAATGCTTAGGCTTAGAGAGTTCTTGATAGAGTCATGCTTAATCTATCAAATTTCTGAAACAATACTTAGCTTCTAATAATTTCTCGAGAGAGGATAGTGCTTAACCCAAATAACTTTTCAAGGATAATGCGTACCCTCAGTTAATTTCTCGAGGGAGGATAGTGTTTTACCCAATTAACTTTCCAAGGACAATGCTTAGCCTCAAAGAGTTCTTGATAAAGTCGTTCTTAATTCTATTGAATTTTCGAGAACAATACTTAGATTCGGATAGTTTCTCGAGAGAGGGTAGTACTTAACCCCATTAACTTTCCAAGGACAAATATCAGCCTCAGAGAGTTCTTGATTGAGTCGTACTTAACTCCATTGAATTTTTGAAAGCAATACTTAGCTTCAGACAGTTTCTCGAGAGAGGGTAGCGCTTAACCCAATTAACTTTTAATGGACAATGCTTAGCCGCAGATAGGTTCTCGAGAGAGGGTAGTGCTTAACCCAATTAACTTTTCAAGGACAATGCTTAGACTCATAGATTTCTTGATAGATTTGTGCTTAACTCTATCGAATTTTCAACATAATGCTTAGTTTCAGATAATTTATTGAGATAGAAGGTATTTCTTAACCCAAATAATTTTTCAATGACAATGCTTAGCCTCAGGCAGTTCTCACGAGAGGGTAGTGATTAACCTACTCCAAATATAGAACAAAAATACTTAACCTTAAATATCTTCTAATGGTGTATACCATACTCGAGATTTGTGTCTTTCACTCTATTCTTGCACTCAAAGGAAAATGGTTAGTTTAAAAAGGGAAAGATTGATTCGTGCCTTGGTTCAATTTGACTCTTTGTCATTGTTTTTATTTTATAGACTTTACACTCCACCATGGTTAAATTTTTGAGGAAAATTTTTTCCCCAGTTTAGAATAAAACACACATTTTCACATTCTTTGTGAATTGATATATTGCTTCCTCGTAGAATTCATGAGGATTTCTCAATACCTCAAAAATTCTGCCCCAGTTTTACTTTTGAAATTTCATATTCCTACTATACTCAAAGAAAACATTATTTCAAAGAAAATGGTTGTTCTACATTTGAACATCGTGATCTCAATTTGAATCTACCTTTATATTCTCAAGAATTAATTCCGTTAGCCTTACTCTTTGGAGGTGTAAGAATTTGAGAATAATTTTTGAATTAGATATAGATGAAAAAGAATTTTTTTATTAGATTAAGACCGGACCCAAAGTGGACTGCCTACGTATCCAAATGTAAATCAGGTCAAACGTAGTTCATGAGTACAAAGAAAGATAGATAAAGAAAGAAAAGTATTATTATCCATAAGGACGATAAACAGAGAATGATAATGAAAAACAAGAAATGTTTTCCTATCAATCAAGAGTAATACGTGATGAAGTAAATTATTGAGAAGGTGTGTGAGTAAGGCGAGGGCAATGAGGGACAGTTTTTTGCCTTGGGCGAGGAGAAAGAGGCCTGGTGTCTTTTCGGATATTGAGCATATTTGTCATATCATAGACTTTCAATCGATTCCATTTCAAATACTTGACAACCTTTACATAAAAATAGTAAATTAAATAAAACAAGAGTCTTTATACCCATTAAGAAAAGATAATGTGACAATATGAGTCATCTCGTTAAAGAGGAATCTAGGACTAATGGGTGAATTAGAACGACTGAGAAGCGAATTGATATCAAAAGGTAGAAGGTAGGTTCTAAGCAAGACTTACGTATTAAATTTGTACTTAAAGTTGATGGGTGAACAAGTAAATAATGATGCGATGTTAAAAAAGTAGAGAATATTTCAAGAAATTTCAATTTGAAAATTGTAAAGTTTTTGAATTTTTTAAAAATTTAGTTCAACTGAGGCTATTGAGATTGCGAAAAATTATTTGAATAATTCAAAAAAGTTCTATTTTTCACCCTTATGACATTATGTAAAGGTGAAAGAACGGGAAAATATGCTTTTGTAGAAAAATTATTTGAATGATAAAGATTGTTTCACTGTAAGACCCCACAAAGTCCTAGTCATTTTCGTTCTTTATAGCATGCCAAAAGAGGTCCCAGACTTAGAAAATTTCAGCAAAGTATTGACTCTTAGTCTTATTTTTTTCTTCTTTATTTCAATGGCATCATTTACGATCTTTACTACATTAGATTGACGATTTTTAAATTGATTCATAATCAGGGTTCTCTATAGGTCATCTCAGGTGAGTTTCAGAATTTTTGGACATAGTTTGAGTCACGTTTGGATGACCAAAACAAGAATTCAATGCGATCAGGATGCGTCGCATTAGCTATCGCATCGACAACATTGACTCAGTGCGACGGCAATCACGTCGACACCATCTATACAACGTGACGGTTATCACATCGCTAGGTGCAGTTTTTAGATTTTAGTTATGGGTTGTGGGGGCAATTAAGTCATATTTATCCCACATTAAACCCCAGTAACACGAAATTCAGCCCCTCAATAGGAAAAATACATTCACTCATTCACAAAATCCTCTCAAGAAATAAACCTTAATTCATCAAGCTTAAGATCAAGTTTCAAGAACCCCCCAACAATCTTCACGAATTTTGTCACTCAGGTATGTTAGGTGTTCATCCTTGGAATTCCTTCAACCCTTGGAGTTCAAGAACCCTTTTCAAAATTTGAATTATGATTTCCATGTTATGAATTAAATTATGATCATGTTTGTATTGTTATTTGAGTTTCAAGGTTAAGAAAATATGAGTTTCATGTGAAATAGATCAATTGGTATGTTAGTTGATGTAGATCTCATGTCAAACCCTTGAATTATGAATTGATTGTTGTAGTCATGATGCATTAACATGTTGTTCATTCCCATGTAGAAGGTTATGCCTCCTAAGTGTTTGACAAAATATCTAAGTGAATGAATTGTTCATTGTGATTGTTTGGTGGTTTTAGTATTGAATCATGCTATTACTACATGTTTAAACTATTCCTATTCTTAAGCTATGCCTTGCAAGTATTTGATAAGATGTACATATGAGTAAATCATGCATGGTAACCTATTGTTATGTTGTTTAAGTTGACAAAATACTATAAAGTCCTTACCTTCAACCATGTAATGACCCTCACATTAAAATTTAGAAGTTTTTGTGTTATTACTATTTTTTCCTTTCTTGTGGTTGCCTTATCTGATTTATGAGTTGTTATGATGATTGACACAGTCCTAGATGCATTTGAGAGTGTTTTATTTGAGTTTTGTTAAAATAATAGGTTTGACTTCGATTAATATTTTTCAATCCGAGATCCAAATTGAAATTTGGACATTTCCATTAGATCTAAAATATTTATTTTGGGTTAGTAGTGGGGTCGGTTTAGGTTCGAAACCTTTATTTTGCATTTCAACCCCCTATTTGTAAACTAGTCAATTGGCCTAAATGGGTCTCATTTTTTTTTTTTTGGTGTAAATGATCCTTTTTCAAAAAGTCTATGTTGTCATTAAGTCTGGAATGTCGAAACAAGCCTATATACATTATTATTTTATTACTACGAAGTTCCAAACAAATCTCGATGGTCTATGCAGAGAGTTTACGACTTAGAGTTGCTATTTTCTGGTGCATAAGTCTCTCTTACATGCTTACGACTCCTCCTATTGAGTTCACAAAAATAAATAACTAGGGCATTACGATCACGTGGTGGGTTCATCATGATCACAATTAATGGGTTCAAGTCAATTTTTTTCCTTGGTTTGAGAACTGGAGGCTCGTGTTTCAAGAATCTTGGTTTGGGTCACATCGTGATCGCAATCGAGTGCCCTCGATCGCAATGGTCATTCCATTCTTAGTGAAAGTTTTAGATTACAAGATACTTTGTGCAGAACATAGTAAAACCTTTCTTTTCTCAAATTTCTCTCTTTTTGGACTTCTAGAGTGCAAATTAAGTCATTTTCAAAAGTTTTTTTTTTATGATTTGTTCCATGGGTAAGTTCCCAAATTCTTATTCCAAAATCTTCAAAAAATTTCAAATCCATGATTTTAAATTTATTTTTAGGGTTTTTACTTAGTAAAATGTAAATTGATTTTCTTCAATTTAAGGCATGATTTCTACTCCTTTTTGTTTCGATTTTCAACTATAGAATTCTCTTGATATGAGGAACCTTATTCTTAAATAAAATTCCAACTTTACCATTTTCATTTTTGAATTCATTTTTTGAATTTGTTATATGCTGTCAATATAGGTATCATTAGCTTTATTTTGATTTGTAGATGACATTAGATTGACCACTTTTGATGTTGATTTCAGGGAGTTGAGCTTTCAGTTGGGGCTTTGGACGGTGTGTGAGCTTGCGAATCATCATTTAATGTAAGTTGAGATGTAACTTGACTTTTTTAAAAATATTTATATGTTTTATGCATGTTTATTTGTATGTTGAGATTTGCTGAGGAATGGGGGTACCACTTAGATGAAATGGTAAGCATCTCCATGGATACCAGAGATTTTTGGTAGATTATAGTTACTTTATTGCCTTGATTAGTTAGTTTTGATGCTTGAAAATATCCTTAGAGTACGAATGGACTTGTATTAGTTTATAAGACTTTATGTATGGAATAAGCTATGTTTGGGTAGTTCTATAATTCATGGTTGTTGGGATTGTTGTCTATTTTCTGTTGCCCATATGGGGCTCGTGTGAACATATTTATGGACTTAGTTAATTATTTATGATTGTGTACCCGAGTAGGGGCTTATATGTATATTGCTTCTTAATTTTAGAGGATATATTATTGTGACTCCCGGTGGAAGCTTTACTTGATGTTATTGGTCATGTTTGTACATTAAATATCTTATATATTATTACATCACTCGAGTGGGGGATACACTTGTCATCATAGGCCATATATGTGCATTAGAATACCTTATATGTCATTGTGTCGCCGGAGTGGGGGCATGAATTGACATTGTAGGCCTTACTATGAATTGACATTGTAGGCCTTACTTGAGGATTTAATTACATCATCATTATAGTTTTGCCTGTGTAAAGGGTTAGGAATGACATTATTTATGAGTACATGAATATTTATTCTGGTGGTGCCAAGTGAAAACTAATATCATAAATTATTGATTAAGTTGATTCTAAGCTCACCATGCACGTATTGATTGGATTTCGATCTTCATACTGATTGATTATGAGCATGTAACACCCCGAGAGTACACCCTGGGAGTCATATGGTGCTTACATCCCCAAATGACCATAAGCTAACCCATGACTGGTACCTGCTGTGAGCACTGGATATAATACTGGAATATATATGCGGAAGAAATATGAAAATACCATAAGGTTCAAAAAATACTAAAATAATAACTGAGTATAACTGATAATAACATCTGAAAAATGAATAATTGACTATGCTAGCCTGAAAGCCTCTAACTTCTGAATATGGATTTGATGGGACAAACCCTAAACTTACTCCGACTAAAATAACTACTGAACTGCTGGAATACTGAAATAGATAAACTCTATCCTTGAAATATGAAGACTCACCACTATATCTACTGCTGATAGATTGAGCTGCTAAGTACAGTCAGGAACCAGAGCGTCTGAACCTATGATATGAGACATCATAGCGCAAAAAAGAGTATGCGATTAGAACGTGAAATGTACTGATATGCTAAGTGAGGTTAGGTTGGTCTACATGGGCTCATGTGTATGAATAACAACTGACTGAATGAATTGCATGAGATAAATGGATATGCATGTGTGAATGTTGTAAAATTTGAGAATGCATGACCAAGCATATAACATGATTTTGAAATAGTCTGTAAACTGAAATACTAGAATCGGATAACTGAATAACTGATAAACTGTATTCTATGGTCAAGCAAAACTAAACTGAGTTCTGAACTAAATACTGAATACTGAAACTGAGATTGTGGGAGGTATCATCTAACCGACATGCCCCGTTCTGAACTGATTGGGGTCCAACCTATAACCTCTATTTGAAGGGTGTTAGTTCCAAGTCACAGGTACTAACGCTTTCTGTGTTTCACCCTAACTGTCTGGAAGAAATTTTGTCCACCCTCACTGGCAGGAAAACTCATACGAGATATGCCAACCCTTATCTGGCAGGTAGATATCTCAACCTATGTTGGTTACATAGTTCTGTAACTCAGAGATTGCTACTAAGGGTCAAACCCTAACTGGCAGGAATGCCCCCATCCCTAGGTTTACTCAGTGCTAAATCCTACTCCTAACTGAAAGACACTGATCACTAGACAGTACTAAGCTTGACTGAACTGACCCTGATCGTGTTGACTGACTGAACTAGACTGAGTTCACTGAGTTCTATTAACTGACTGAGTACTACAAATCTTGACCTTTACTGGACTATTTTATAACTATTTCAACTAAGTAAACAACTAGATTTTGGGTAACAAATAACCCCAGGACTCGATAGCATAATTGATAAACTTACGTTACAACTTTAGCAACACAACAATAGGTTACCATGCATAATTTACTCATATGGACACTTTATCAAACACTTGGGGAGCATGATTACTATACAGGAGAACTAACCATATAAGGTATCATAACTACAACATGCAACTTGCATATTCAATGGTTTTGACATGAGAGATTCATAATTCATTGCACGTGTTAACTTAATTTCATGGAAATCATAAAAGATCTTAACTTGAAACCCATACAACAACACAAACATGAGTATAATTCAATTCAAAACATGGGAATCATAATTCAAGTTTTGAAAAGAGTTCTTGAACTCCAAGGGTGGAAGGAGACCCAAGGATGAACACCTAACATACCTGAGTGACAGAATTCATGAAGATTATTGGGATTTATTGAAACTTGATCTTGAGAAATTAGGGTTTATTTCTTGAGAGGATTTTGTGAATGAGTTGATGCATTTTACCTATTGAGGGGCTGAATTTCGTGTTATGGGGGTTTAATGTTGGAGGAAAATGACTTAATCTCCCCCACAATCCATAACTAAATTTGAAAACTACGCCCATCGATGCAATAACTAATACACCGCGTCGATGGTGTCGATGCTATTGCCGACATACCACATCGATGCTGTCGACGTAATTACTGATGCGTCGTGGCCTAATCATATCGACTCGCTGTTTTGGACCTCCTAACATGTCTCTAACGATGTCCAAAAAATCCAAAACTCACCCAAGATGGCCTATTGACATCCCTGATCATAAATCAACTTGAAAATAGACATTCTAAGGTTGTAAGGATAAAAAATAAGATCATCCAATTATGAAGTCTTAAAATGATTCTAAGTCTTAACACTTAGCTGAATTTTTTTGTAAGTCTGGGACCCCTTATTACAAGCTATATGGGACTGAATTGAACTAGAATTTTTATGGTGTCTTACAATATCTCCCCCTTGGAAACATTCATCCTTGAATGAGACTGGCTGAACTGAGATTATATGCTGAACATACCTGACTGAAACGTGACTACATGACCGAGTATGACACATAATGAATAACCAATTTGATTCATGAATGCATGAATGACATAAAAATGATATACAGTTGGAACTGACTATGGAAATGAGGGATTCTAAAGAATTTTTTTACCTTACACTGAGAATACCGAAGAACCTGGAATAATTTACTGAACATGCGTGAATGGGAACATAAGATCATAGTTGAATCTAAAGCATGATACATGAACTGAACTAATTTCTGGAATACATTCAATGACACGAGAATGGTTATATGGCTAATATAGGAACGAGAGAGTCAACTTATGAGTAACCAAACCATTACCTCTGGCTGGACCTGGTTTCGAAAAAAAAGATTAGAGATTTAGTAAATGAAAAACTCGGGACATTACGATATCTCTCCCTTGGGATAGTATATCCCCCGAAAGATACTAACTTGGCTGAAATACCGAGGAAAGAATGAGATTATTCACGAGACATAAACGAATTGAATCATAACTCAATATCTGGAACCTAAAACATGATGCATGAACTAAATTGTATTCATCAAAGAGGACTAATCGGGATATGCATGACATAAATCTGAATTTCACTGATCATTATGTGTGTGGCATGAGTACTGAAACTGAGCATACTGTAAAGCATGAATACATGAGTCATGAGATGCATGAACTAATTTTGGATTTTCTAAATTTAAGGGACATGAGTCGTACTGCTGAGTGGACTGGAATACCTCATACTAGGAACTAGGAGAGCACATGATTTTCTATAAGGTGCACGAATATAAGCTATGATCATAGAGATGACATGTAAAACATGAGTAGATATTGTGATAACTAAAGTACAGAACTTTGAACTGAGATACGAATGGTTCAAGTGTCTCCCCCCTATATTGATGTTCTATAATACACTATTTCACCACTAGAATATAAGAGCCTGACTTGGTTACTTGCCTTATCATCTCCCTCTTAGCTTAAATCCATCATTCTAAATCTATGAACTACTTAATCAATAACTCTAAACTAAAGTACCACCACCTCACTCTATAATATGGGGTATAATAATACGTATAATTGGTAAACTCACCTTAAATGACTACGCCCGATAATGTAAAACTTGCTTCTAGTAATTTCTTCTGAGATACAACTCGTAGCTTTCTGTGGTCCCAATAATCATCATGTAACAACTTAAGATTGACTAACTCTGAATTTTCAACTCCCCTTTCTAGTAGCTCAAACTTCAAAGATTCTAACTTAGATTCTAACACATAACATGGATATCCCCAAATCTTTAATAACTATACTACTTTCATCATAGCCTACAAATATCACATCCACAACAAGTGTTTCAAATCAACAAACTTAAATTCTTGCATGCACTGCTTCAAGCTTACTGATTCACGTTTCATTTAACTAGCCCCATGAACTATATAATCTTCTCAACTTCAGATAACACTATCCTAACT
This sequence comes from Capsicum pubescens, assembly GCA_030864215.1. NCBI lineage: Eukaryota > Viridiplantae > Streptophyta > Magnoliopsida > Solanales > Solanaceae > Capsicum > Capsicum pubescens. Next base: position 300,077,106 of record CM061548.1, on the reverse strand, counting down.
CTACTACTATTGCTAAACTCCAGGTTTCATACTTCTATTTCTTGATCATATGCGATCATAGGATTCTGAGAAGGAATCTGAAAACACATATAACTCCTAAGCACTGAGGTACTACCCCTTTATTCAAGGAATGGTTCATCGGGACACCAAAAATGAACAACCCTATTTCTAGAATCAACTGAATCATAGCAGGAATGAAGCCAATCCATGCCAAGAATGATGTCAAAATCCATCATCTCTAACTATACAAGGTCTACTGAAGTAACTTTCTGAGACACCATAACCGGGCAGTTTTTGTATATCCCCCGGGCTATGATAGATTTACCCACTGAGATAGATAATAAGAAGGGATCTGTTAAGTTTTTGGGACTGACTCCAAAGTTGACAACTATGTAAGGGGATACAAAAGAAAGAGAAGCTCCAGGATCAAGTAAAATATGCACAAAATAAGAAAGGACTGAAGTGTATCCATAACCATATCAAGAGCACATTTTTGATCATGTTGGGACTGGAGTGAATAAAGTCTATTTTTATGTTGACCACTGGTGGCACTGGAGGTGGCTCCCTGCTGAGTCGGGCGACAGAATGGAACTAGAGGATGACTGTGCTAACTCCGTAGACCTGCCTTAGGACATTCTCTGACTCTATGTCCTAACTTGCCATATACAAAACACACATCACTGCTTGCTCTACACACACCCTTATGATTTCTACCACTCTTTACAAAGTAAATGGGTATGACCACTGATCACACTACCCTGGGTTTTGGAGCCTGGCACCTTATCCTGATTTTCACTTATAAACTTTGGTACTGGCACACTAGCTGAAGTCAAAACTAGGACTGAACACTTCTGGCTGAACTGAGAATGAGTACTACCCTTTTACTGAGAAAAATTAAAACTGCCTGTCCTATCCCTCTTACTCTATCTTTCTTTCTTTCTCTTTGACCTTTTCCGCCTCGATTTGCTGAGCATGGACCATAAGTCTATACAAGTCCATTTCCTTAATCAACATTGCGTTCCTACACTCCTTGACCACATCATCAAACACTCCGAATATAAATTTTCTCATCCTAGACCTATTATCCGCCACCACGTAAGGAGCATACCTAGCTAGCTGAGTAAACTTTAGGGAATAATCCTTCACACTCATGTACCCTACTTCAAGTTAATAAAATCCAACACCTTAGATTCCCTCTGATCCAAAGGGAAAAATCTATCTAAGAAGTTTATAGCAAATTCCTCCCATTCTATAGGCCATGCATATGTGCTTTTATCCCTTTCTACTACTTAAACTAGGTGTGAGATATATCCTAAAATTGGCAAGAAACCAACTCTGCACTCTCACTAGGCGTGACACCCATGATGCCAATAAACTTTTGAACCATATCAAGAAACTCTTACAGATCTTCATCAGATTTGGATCCAAAAAACAAAGGGGGGTTCATTCGAGTGAAATCCTGAATCCTAGCTGCATCAGTATTAGCCACTGGATTGGATGGGATAGAAGCCTGTTGATTGTTCTGAGCTACTACTGAGTGAGATAAGGTAGTAAAGGCATCTTTGAACTTGGAGTAAGAGACATACTCATCCAGGTGATCTTCCTGAATATGCGGAGGTATGGGATGATTCTTATTTCTTCTTCTGTTAGTCTTTCTAGGAGGCATATTCTATAAATAGAAGGAAGATTGGAATTAGACAGAGATTTTAACTTAGCACATGCTCATTTGCATGATATAAATACTGAAATAAGGGAAATTTTTCCTAAAAATGCCTCGTATTCGCTTGTCCATAAGTATGGCGTGCTACACACCCATGCACAAGACTATACTTGATGTGGATTTCAGACTACCTAGGACACTTTAAAATCTTATGCTCTGATACCAAGTTTGTAATGCCCCGAGAGTACACCCTGGGCATCCTATGGTGCTTATGACCCCAAAGGACCACAAGCTAACCCATGACTGGTACCTGCTGTGAGAACTAAATATAATACTGGAATATATATGTGGAAGAAATCTAAAAATTCCATAAGGTTCACAAAATACTAAAATAATAACTGATTATAACTGATAATAACATCTGAAAACTAAATAACTGACTATGCTAGTTTGAAATCCTCTAACTGTCTGAATATGGAGTTGATAGGACAAACCCCCACTAACTCGGACTGAAATAACTATTGAAATGCTGAGCTCTATCCTTAAAATATGAGGACTCACCACTATATCTGCTGCTGATAGCCTGAGCTGCTAAGTACGGTCAGGAACCTAAGCATCTGAACATATGATATGAGATATCATAGAGTAACAAAGAGTATGCGATCAGTACGTGGAATGTAATGGTATGCTAAGTGAGTTTAGGTTGGTATACATGGGCTCATATGTATGAATAAAAATTGACTAAATAAATTGTATGAGATAACTGGATATGTATGTGTGAATATTGTAAAATCTAAGAATGCACGACCAAGAATATAACATGATTCTGAAATAGTCTATAAACTGAAATATTGAAATTAGATAATAGAATAACTGTTAAACTATATGCTATGGTCAAGTAAAACTGAATTGAGTTCTGAACTAAATACTGAATACTGAAGCTGAGACTTTGGGAGGTATCTTCTAATCGATATGCCCCATTCTGAACTGATTGGGGTCCAACTTGTAACCCCAATTGGAAGGGTTTTAGTACCATACCACGGGTACTAACACTGGCTGTGAGTCATCCTAACTGGAAATAAGACATTTTGTTAACCCTCACTGGTAGAAAAACTCATATGAGATGTGTCAACCCTTATCTGATACTGCCTACATAGTTCTGTAACTCAGGAATTGCTACTAAGGTTCAAACCCTAACTGGAAGGAATTCCCCTATCCTTGGGTTCGCTCAGTGATGAATCTTACTCCCAACTGAAAGACACTGATCACTAGCTTGTACTAAGCTTGACTGAACTGACTCTAATCATGTTGACTAACTGAACTGGACTGAGTTCATTGAGTTCTATTAACTGACTGAGTACTACTGTTCTTAACCTTTACTGGTACTATTCTATAACAACTGCTAATAAGTAAAAAACTAGATTTTGAGTAATAAATACCTCTAGGACTCAATAGAATAATTCATAAACTCATATCATAACTTTAGGAACACAACAATAGGTTACAATGCATAATTTACTCATATGGACACTTTATCAAACACTTGGGGAGCATGATTTCTATACATGAGAACTAACCACTTATGGTATCATAACTACAATATACAACTTGTAAATTCAAGGGTTTTGACCTGAGAGATTCATAATTCAACGCATATGCTAACTTAATTTCATGGATATCATAAAGATTATAACTTGAAACCCATACAACAACACAAACATGAGCATGAGCATAATTTAATTCATAACATGGAATCATAATTTAAGTTTTGAAAAGGGTTCTTGAACTCCAAGGGTGGAAGGAGACCCAAGGATGAATACCTAACATACCTGAGTGACAGAATTTGTGAAGATTGTTGGGTATTTCTTGGAACTTGATCTTGATCTTGATGAATTGGGGTTTATTTCTTAAGAGGATTTTTTGACTGAGTGAATGTATTTTGCCTATTGAGGGGATGAATTTCATGTTATAGGGGTTTAATGTGGGAGAAAAATGACTTAATCTCCTCCACAACCCGTAACTAAATATGGAAACTGTGCCCAGCAATGCGATAACCGACGTGCCGCATCGATGGTGTCGATGCAATTGTTGATACACCTCGTCGATGTTGTCGACGTAATTACTGACGCGTCGCATCCTGATCGCATTGACCAACTTTTTTGTACATCCAAACATGTCTCTAATGATGTCCAAAAAATCCAAAACTCACTCAAGATGACTTATTGACATCCCCGATCATGAGTCAACTTAAAAATTATCTAAGGTCATAAAAATCGAAAATAAGATCATCCAATTATGAAGGCTAAAAATAATTCTAAGTCTTTACACTTAGCTGAATTTTTTTCTAAGTCTAGGACCCCTTATTACAAGTTATATGGGACTGAATTTAACTAGAATTTTTACGGGTTCTTACAGAGCATTACATCCTCATATCATGTGTGCATATTTATAGATATTGGTACCACCGAGATATTCTAATTTTTGTAAGAAAATAAAACACTTTATAAAATTCCTATACTATGGGATGAGTCAGTAAGGTTGATATGAAATATTTTATAAGATATTGTAGTAAACTTGATCTTTGAATATTATACAAAGCGGTGGATTGAGATTATGGAAAGTATATGATTGCGAACCCCCCATGGTTCCTACTTGGAAGCTGCAAGCTCAGTGGGGTTTTATAAAAAGGTTATGTGATAACTTTCAAATATTTATTATTATCCTATCATCATAACTCCATTTCATTCTTAATTTGCATTGCATTACCTTTCTTGGCATGGTTTGATATTGTGTTAGTATTTTTTTTTGTACTATATTATCGTGTTAGAATCTTGATTGTGATATGGTGTTTGAGCATTTATTTTACTTCATTGCATTATATTATATCATCTTATATTGATTGAGATATTGGAATATTATTAGACTTGGGGTATGGTCGTGGTTTGATAGGAGAGATAGTTGTGTAGTACCTTTTTGGTAGCATGAGATACACTTTTATGTATGTACACTCACTCAGTTTTTAACCCATATTATTTGGTTAATTTTAATAGATTAAGCCTGATATATCATGTTAGTAAGTCTTCTTCATAAATGACTTCCCTTAATTGTTGATCATGAAAGAACAGTGTTGACTTACCTAGATTTAAGTGCCTACCCTCTAATTTTTTATAAGTCTGGTGACTATTGTAGTGGGTTACCCTAATAGGATAGTGATATATGTGTGAATTATTGATGGTTTATGAAACCTTAGGGTAGTAGGGGTGGTGGTTCTCACCATCATTCTTGATTAGGATCAGTTATCAATGATTCTTGATAAGAACGCATGGTTTTGTACTCACCCTTGTTTTTTTTTTGTTTTTTGTACCCTGTGCAAGTATCGGTCCAAGCTGAAATTTGTAGAGTTATTTTCTTCCAGCATTAAAATTACAGAGACCAAGGTAGTGTTGGGGGACCCCAAGCTTACTCGGATCTTTTTTTATTTATCTTATTCTTTCTCCATTTAAAATACTTTAGCTATTGTTATCATTCTATATTTAGAGGCTTGTACTGGGCTTACTTGTTTTGTGGGTTTGACAAGTGCCATCACATTTTTATTTTGGGACATGAAAAATTGGTGTTAAAGTACCAGGTTCATTCATCTCATTAGAACAAGTCGAGTCTTTTAGAGTCTTACAGATCAGTGTGGAGACATCTATTATCTATATTCGATAGGCTATGTGACTTTTGGAGATTTTCATTCCTTCATTCTATTTTAAGCATTCAGATCTTTTTACAACTCAAAAACTTTTCATTCCCTCTCTCACGGATGGTGAGCACACATACTTCCGTGGCTAGAGATTTAGGTCCCATACCTTCGGTGTAGAGAAGGAGAAAGGTTTGAGGTAGAAGCTAGATCAGGATGTCCAGACTAGCTAGAAGTCAAGTTAGAGTTGTCTCTTTATGTTCTATGGTTGCTTGTGGTGGAATGTCTGGAATGTTAGAGGTATTAAGGACAATGTAGATACCACATATGGCCATAGCTATAATTGAGGATTGTTTGGTTTGAGTGTTGGGTTTCCTTCAGAGGGTAGATCTTATTTTTGTTCAGTATTCTACTTTAGGGCTTTAAACTCCCACTGCACACATGACTACTACTTTTTCTCTTAGTTTTGATGATGTATTACCAAGGATTTCTCCACATCCAATGACTTTACCCTTTATGTCCTTGGAATAATAGATTATATTTGTAGAGTTCTTGAGTATAGGTCTACCTTGTTTTAGTGGAGATCCTAGGTTTGATACTTATATTATTGCTTAGTTGTCATGAGAGGTTGCATAGGTTGGGTTTGGTCGAATCTAATGGAGTAGACTTTACTTTTTTTAGTTTTTTGTCTTGGTTAGGCAGTGGTGGAGGACCTTTAAAGAGGGTAGGATAGTTAGATCAACTCTTTTTTTATGGGATTAGTTTGCTCATTGCTCAACTCTTGTGTGGAGATATGAAAGACTTGAGAGACAAAAGGCCCATGGATATATTGATCATAATGATATGCATGATGAAGGTTAAGATCTTCATGGTTATGCTTAAACTAGGTTATATTAGGGTGGTCCTTTGGGTTCTTTAGGTTTGGTTTAGCGAGCTCTGACTTTTTTAGTTTACTTTTGATGTGGAGGTTCGACCACTATAGGTGGGATTACCCACAACTTAAATAGAGAGATACTTCTTTAGTTTCTCTAGGAGATGACAGGTCTTAGTATCAAGTTGCACATGATGGACAAAAGGTAGGTTTTTTCATTATAGTAGACATAAATATTATTTTAGTTCGCCCTTGAATTTTCTTAGCGGTGCTTGATTATGGGTCTACATCCACCTATGTGTTTGCTTATCAATGGTGATTATTGATATGATTCATGGTCTTTTGTTGGGTCTCCTAATATTATTGCTTGATAAATGATTCCTTAGTGGTGGATTGGATGTATCTATTCTATGTCGTGATTCGCTTAGAGCATATTGGGATTAGGCTTGATTTTTTGAGTTTTATGGGTTTTGGTATATTTGGGTATGATCTTTATGATGGTTATATTATGGACTAGTGGGGATTAATGGAAGATTTTGGCATATTTAGATCCTAGAAGGTTATCCAAAAGTTCTCTAAAGAGTCGTTGGTCGGTGGGGATCAAGAAATTATTTTGATTATTAGGATGGTAAGTTACTACTAAAGGAAGTTACATCGAAAAGGCTTATGTAGAATTGCCTACAAGTATTATTGACTAAGTGTGTGCATGAGTTGGCTGTTGTATAGGGGTGACTTTGATGTATTTGTGGTTTAGGTTAATGTCGTAATGACGATAGTAATCAACTTCATAAGGTGATGAGTGTTACTTACTAGATTATGCAAAAAGACCTTGTGGTGGGTCGGACTTAGTAAAACCAACTTAGAAGGATTGCCTTTGAAAGATTTTAGTTGGATAAAAAAAGATTTTCAAGCGTTCATGCCTTGTGTATTGATTATTTTTTTATCGATTGGCCTTTGTTTTATTATGTGATTTGATGGTATTTAGTCACTCCTTGGTTAGGTTTGAAGGATTTCAGCTTATGTAGGGTCCTTTATTTATTTAAAAAGAGTTTTGAATGGAAGGAAAACTTACATATAGAAATTGTCACTTTTATAACTAACTGGCTTAATGGTATATTTTTACTTATGAGTTTTGATTTTGGAGTATGTGTTACTATGTCTTAGTTCTTGTGCTGGAGAAAGTACTGAATGGAAAATTTATTAAGGAAAGGTTAAGGAAAATTATACATAAGGAGTTTTGATGTATTCAGAGTTTAGCTGTGGGTTTGAGTTGAAAATTTAAGCTCTTGATAGTGTGGTTTATCAGTCGCTTATGCAAAGTTTAGCGATGATTTTTCTAAGTTTGATTCATTATTTGGGTATCCATTAGTGAGATATAGTAATTGTTACACTTCTTTTACAGGTTTATGGTTACTTGTTACGATGGGTTTCATATATGTGCGGGGTCAAAAAGACTCATTATTCTACTAGATTATTATGGACTTCAGGTTGTTTGGAAGCTTTTAAGTATTGAGGTTACTTGGGTTATTATGATTAGTTACATGAGATTTTGGGTACCATTTTGTGTACTCAGTGTTATTTAGATATTTCATGCCTATGGTATCTGGAGTGTTATGGTGATTCTCAGTTGCCTCAAAGGGTTAAGTTTTAGGTTTTGACTATTGTGGGGTGACTTAGTGTGTTGAATGTGACTTTTAAGGTTTTGTATAGCTTTGATTATGGTTTCTGGCCTAGTTGTAGTAGCCTAGGGATGTGGAGTCGTTATGCTTGACAGTAATAGTATCATCCTTAGGTGAGTTTATTTCATATATTCGTGGGTAATGATGTAATTTATGGGTTCCTTAGCTCTTGGTAGGTCCAAGGATAATTTTTGGTCTTGTAATGCTCGGGTTAGCTTTAGTTTAAATGGGTCAATTTATGCCTTTTATGGTGCTCGATTCAGTTTTTTGGTATAACGGAAGTTCAAAAATATTGAAATTTGACTTCATTGATGATTTGTCCTTAAAGGCTAGTGATGTGACTTGGTGAGTCTTTATATGTTATATTTCTGGTTCCATGGTAAGACCGTTAGTTCGATGGTTTTGACTTCGCATTGAAGTGCTTTCTTGATGTCTCTCGAGGATATTTCTATCCTATACCTATTTTTGATATTTTCTTGCTTGTATGTTCAAGGATGAATGTGCATTTTAGTAATGGATAATGTAATGACCCTCGCATTGAAATTTAAATTTTTTTATATTTAACTATTTCCCCCCTCCTCGTGGTTTCCTTTTATGATATTATGAGTTGCGGGGAAGGTTGAAATAGTGCATGATGCATTCGAGAGTGTTTTATTTGAGTGTATGGTTTGTGTATACTTAAAAGAATCGGTTTTATTTTCATTGATATTTTTTGGTTCGAGTGCCAGATGACAATTTGGACGGTGCCATTAGATCTAAAATGACAGTTTTGGGTTAATAGTAGGATTAGTTTTGATTCAGAACCTTTATTTTGCATTTCGATCTTCCATTTGGAAACTAGTCAATTTTTTCCTAAAGGGAGCTTAGTGATTATTTTGTTGCAACTGTTCCTTTTTAGAAAATCTTACATTGCCATTGAGTCTAAAATGTCAAAATTAGCCTAGATGCATTATTGGTTTGTTTCTGTGGGGTCTCAAATGAATCCCAAGGGTCCGTTAAGAGAGTTTTGAACTTAAAGTTGTTACGTTTTGGTGCATAAAGCCCTTCTTTGCATTTGCGACCCCTCTTATCGCGTTCACAAAAAATAATCAGCTAGGGATTCATGATTACATGGTGGTTTCATTGCGATCGTGATGGGTAGTGGGCCCGAGTTGGTTTCTTCTTTTATTGCAGTCTTAAGGCTCGCATTCACACGAGTCTTGGTTTGGGTCATGTCGCGATCGCGAGCAAGTTCCCATGATCGCAATGGATATTTTATTCTGAGTCAAAGGTTGACCCTTGCAATCATAATGGGTTGACCGCGATCGCGAGGCACCGTGTCCAGAATTTATTAGAACCTTTCTTTTCTTGTTGATCTCTATTTTTGGACTTATAGAGCTCGGATTAAGTCATTATCAAAGGGGTTTTCACAATTTCTTAAAGTTCCCAAATCCTTATTATATTATTTCCCAATGATTTTATCTTCAAAACAACTTAAATCTGTAATTTTAAATGTTTTTTGGTGGGGTTTTATCCTGTAAAGTATAAGCTGATTTTCCTTCAATTTGAGGCCTGATTTTTACTTCTTTTATTGAATAGACTCCTCTTGATATGGGAAACCTTATTCTTAAGTAAAATTCTTGTTTTACCCTTTTTGTTTTCAAACTCACTTTTCAAACCTATTTTAGACCCGCCTTATATAAGGTTAATATAGGTGTCATTAGCTTTATTTTGACCTGTAGATGACATATTTGATTAGATTGGACACTTTTAGTGTTGATTTGAGGGAGTCGAGCTTCTATTTGGGGCTTTGGATGGTATTTGGGCTTGCAAATCTTCATTTAAGGTAAGTTGAGGTGTATCTTAACTTTTTCCAACGTGTTTGTTTATATGTTATGATTCACTTACTATTGGAGATTCTGCTTAGAAAAAACGGCGAGCATTTCCGAGGGTACTGAAAACTTTTGGTGGAATGTAGTTACTTTATTTCCTTGATTAGTTAGTATTAATGCGTGTAAATATCCTAAGTGTCGGAATGGACTTGTATTAACTGAATAGACTTTATGTTAGGTTTGGGTAGTTCTGCGATTCATGGTTAATGAAATTGTTGTTTATTTCATCTTGACCATGTGGGGCTCATGTGATCATATTTATGGACTTGAGTAATTATTTATGATTAAGTGTCCAAGTGGGATCTTATATGCATCTCTCTTGTTAATTTGAGAGATATATTATTGTGACGCTTGGATGGGTGCTTAACTTGATGTTTTTGGTAATTTTGTGCATTAAATGCCTTATTTCTTAGTATGTCACCCGAGTGGTGGGGCTAGACTTGTCATCCTAGGCCTTATCTGTACATTAGAATGTCTTATCTTGACTTGACATTGTAGGCCTTATTTGACCATTTGATTGCACTATCATTATAGTGATCCCTAGTGAGGGGTTAAAAATGACATTATTAATGAGTACATGATTAATTATTCTGCTGGTTCTAATTAAAAACTGATATCATGAGTTACTGATACATTGAGTTGATTATGAGCTCACTTACACATGTATTGGATGGATTTGATCTTCATACTGATTGGTTGAAAGCATTACATCCTTATATCATGCATATGATTCATAAGACATTCTGACTTTTGTAAGAAAAGGAGACACTATATAAAATGCCTATATCGAGGGATGTGCTGGTAAGGTTGATATGAGACATTTTATGAGATATTGTGGTAAACTTGATTCGTGATCATTAGCCAGAGAGGTGGATTGAGATTATAGAATGTATATGGGTTGTGAACCCTCCATGGGTCCTACCTTGAAGCTACAAACTTGGTGGGTGCATAAAAAAGCTATGTGATAACTTTCTATCATTCATCATTATCCCATCATTATCAATCCCATCATTATCATTACATTGCATTACATTATTTGAATTGCATTACCTTCCTTGGTATGGTTTTATATTGTGTTAGTATTTACTCTAGTACTGTATTATTGTCACGTCCCGAAAATCCAAGGGCCGTGATGGCACTTGTCGCGACAAACCTTGACAAGTAAGCCCATTACACAAACTGATACAAAAGAGAAATTAACATTCAAAATCAAAGGCGAGACTCCTAGAACGAAGCTGAGCCATAATCAATACAATGAAAGTGGAAATAAGCATAAACAATAATGTCATAACTCCCAAAACCTAGTGTCACAGTGTAAGAACCACTAATACAACTCAAGAAAACACAATACATAGGAATACCTTTATCTCCGAATAGCAATAAAGATATAGTCTAATAAGAAGAGGTAGTAATAGACTCCAAACGCATGAAATCCATCGGTACCTCATAAATCTCAAAATATTGCACGAATCAACCAATGTAAGGCGTACCTGAACAGGATCTACATCAAAAGGGCACAATAGGAGTGAGTACACCCCACTTGTACTTAGTATGTATCATAGACCGACTGTGTAAAGTAGATAATAAAGCATACAAAATACACACTAAGGGTACATCACTTGCAATCAAAAAATGTCCCACAACGGTAGCCCACACAGCTTTCATTAACAGTTCTATGATACTTACATATATTGCATCAAACACCAAAAAGGAACATAAGTATACATTATACCACATACAAGTAAAGCACAGAAGGAAAATATAAACAAAACAACAAGTACAAGTGATGAAAGGCATAACAAATGGATGGGTAATAAGTCAAGGCAGAAATACAATCACATCACAAGCATATCAAAGTAAATACAATGAAAATGATGAGAACAATGATGATGATGTAATGCTTGAGGTCATCACACAACTTTTGAGACTGTCACACAACCTCTGTATACACCTACAAAGCTAAAGCTTCCCGACGTAGGACCCATGGGAGGTTCGTCAACCCGTATTATATCCATATCTCTTCCCTAACACATCCTTCGGTGAGGGTTTTTATAAGATGTAATATTTTCTATAAGAAAAAACAAGTGTTTCTCAGTGTTTTTAGTATTTCCATGGAGGTACCAATGTTTCATGAGTATACATGATATTAGGATGTAGTGCTCACAACCAATCACAATGAGTATTTCTATATCCAACCATTATACCAACCAAGTAAACCAAATACCCATTCATTATTTCTATCCATCCATGAAAACTAACATGATTCATATGCCAATAGAGTATGAACACATCACAATATTTAACTGATACCACAATAGGCTTTTCATCAAACAAGATATAACTATTTTCATGTATATAGGCTATCAACATCACATAGGAACCCACACGGTCACAGATAGCACATCATATACTAAAACTACCAAATACATTATGTTGAAAGAAGTTAAGCCATAACCTATATTTAATGCAAAAAACCATTCCGCAACCCTTCAATCCACATTCTTACTCCTCACGAACGGATCCGAAATCAACTAAAATACAAAAATATAGAATCTATGCATCAAAAGAAAGTCAAAAATAACCATATTGCCTAGTTTCAAGTCTGGGTCAAAATGGACTCCTAAAATAGGTTTTTGAAAAAGAAGTGAAAAATCATAACTTTATTTCAAAAATGTGTTTCCCACATGTTTAGGAGTCTACAACTGATAACCCAAGCAAAAATGAGTTAAAAACGAAGTTCAAATCAAAGAAAAATCATTTTCAATCTTTACTGGGTAAAAATCCCCAAAATCCATTTAAAAGTCTAGAATTGAAGTTATTTTGAAGATGAAATTAAGGAAAACCTAATAATTATAGGATTAGAAACTCACCCAAGTGAAAATGGAGAGAAATTGGGGCTTAAATTGGAGAAAAACAATTTTTAGGCCTAACGGGCCAAAGTTCTCTAATTCCATACTTACATCCAAGTTTAAAATAAGAAATAGATCATAAGGATTGAAGAAAATAATTGAAATAGGTGTTATGGAGCTTACCCAAGCTTAGAAGTGGAGAAAATTGCTCAAAATCACGAAACCCTAAGTACCAAGTCCCAAAATGGTGAAAAATGGCAAAACATGGGTATTTATATACCCAGGTATGGCAATAGCGGACCAGGTATTACAAATAAGGTGCCTGGATGACAGGGGTATTGCGATCGCGAAAAGGGTGTCACGATTGAGACACTTGACCTGCATGCCCAATCGCGATCACGACACTAGCTTTGTGATCGTGGGTTCACCACCGACTGAGTGGTGCACCAATAGGGGACTTGGTACATTCCTAGTCTCTGCGGGACCCTAGAGATTAATTCAAAATCCCGTGAAGGCAAACGAACTATGTAGCCTTATCAAATTCGGCACTCCGAACAAAATGACAATGTCTGATTTTCAATAAAATATCATTTTCACAAAGTTGACCCCCGAAACCTAAAATCACAATTTTTCGAATCACGGGTCGAAGTGAGATTTAAAAAACATAAAACCACATTAACCATATTACTACCTTTAAATTGATGTTTCAGATCTGCTGATGCAGTTCGTTTTTCCATCTAATGCACAAAACAAAAAATGTTGACTGAAGTCAACTATAAGTCTCTCGAAGCTACCAAAAACCATAATATCACATAAATCATACTAAAATATATCAGGAACCATACCAATCATCCCCATACCCCATAAACACCACAATACAACCAAAGAGAAGGGTAAAATGGTCAAATCACACAAGAAAAACATATTTTCCATAATTCATCAAAATTTGAGTCATTAAATCATCCACCACTAAAAATCTAGTTCGTCCTCAAACTAAAGGCAAAAGAAAAATACCTGAATCAGCAAAATGTTGGGGATAACAACTACACATATTAGACTCGACCTCCCAAGTAGCCTCATATATAGGTCGATCCCTCCGCTGGACCTTAACCCCAGGAATAACTCTAGAGTGCAACTGTCTAACATCCCTAGCCAATATGAAGACCGACTCTTCAACAAAAGAAAACCTCTCAGCTAACTGAACCAACTCCCAATGAATTACATGGGACTTATCTGAAATGTAATGGCGAAGCATGGAAACATGAGAAACTAGATGCACAGTTGATAAGTTTGGGGATAAATCTAACTCATAAGCCACATCACCAACAGTCTGAAGAATCTCAAATAGGCTAATATATCATGGTCTAAGATTGCCCCTCTTCCCAAACCTCATCACACCCTTCATGGTGAAACTCAAAGAAAAATACGATCACCAACACCAAATCTAAAGACACGAAGTTTACGATCTGCATAACATTTTTGTCTACTCTGAGCCACTCGAAGTCTATCCCGAATGATCCAAACTCTATCTAAAGACTCATGAAGAAAGTCTATATCTCGAGGTCTAACATGAGAAACCTCAAAACAACCCATTGGAGAGCGACAACGCCTGCCATATAAAGCCTCAAAAAGAGCCATATCGATACGAGAATGGTAGCTTTTATTATACGCAAACTCTGCCAAGGCTAAATACTGCTCCCACAGACCATAAAAATCCATCACACAAGTGTGGAGTATATCCTCCAAAATTTAGATAGTCCGCCGCTCTGACTGCTTATCAGTTTGGGGGTGAAATGCAGTGCTAAGATCAACCTGAGTACCGAAATCATCCCTAAAAGTCTTCCAAAAGTGAGATATGAACACAGAACCTCGATCTGATATAATAGACACTAGCACCCCATGAAGACGCACAATCTCCCAAATGTAGAGACTTAAACAGGACTATAATAAACAGACTTGGTCAATTGATCTACGATCCCAAACACTATTAGAACCATGTAAAGTGAGAGGTAAGCCGGTCACAAAGTTCATAGTTATCCATTACCACTTTCACTCAGGAATAGGTAACCTGTGAAGTAATCCACCAGGTCTTAAATGCTCGGCCTTTACCTGCTGGCAACACAGGCAACAAGATACAAACTCCTCCACATCCTTCCTCATACCACCCCACCAGCAATAATGTCTCAAGTTACGATACATCTTAGTCTCATGAATGGATGGAATACCTGGAACAATGGGCCTCCTCTAAAATCAATCTAATTTGGTCACCAACTGTTAGCACACAAACTCGGCCTCTAATTCTCAAAACTCTATCTAAATCAAGAAAGACTTCCTTTGCCTCACCACTCAACACCTTATCTCAAATCAACCTTAGTCCAACATCATCAAACTAATGAGCTTGAATCTACTCCATCAAATAAGACATAGCTTCCACAAAAGCCAAAAAAACCCTAGGTGTCAGACATCAAGCATAACCATATGGTTAGCTAATGAATGAACCTCTAAGGGTAAAGGACTCTTATGGGTCAAAAGATGCACCAGGCTACCCATGCTAGTCGACTTCTAGCTCAAGGAATCTGCAACTACATTAGGCTTGCTCGGATGATAGAGAATAGTCAAGTCATAATCCTTAAGCAATAAAAGCCAACGACACTGCCTTATATTGAGATCTCGTTAGGTGAAGAAGTATTGAAGGCTACGATGATCCGAGAAAATCTCACAATGGACTGCATATGAGTAGTGCCTCCACAACTTCAAAGAAAAAACAATCGTGCACAACATCAAATCATGGGTAGCAAAATTGTTCGCATGGGGCTTCAATTGACGATAAACATAGGCAATCACCTTACCCTCCTGCTTTAAAACAACACCTAACCCAACACCTAAAGTATCACAAAAAATGGTTAAACCCACGCCCTCCTTGGGCAAAGTCAAGATAGGATCCAAAGTCAATAAATCCTTGAGCTTTTAGTAGCTCACCTCACAAGCATTAGACCCCTAAAAGGAAATTTTCTTCTGTGTTAACTTGGTCACGGATCCATAATGGATTAAAAACCCTTAACAAAAATGCTGATAATAACCTGCCAAGCTAACAAAATTCATAATCTCGATGGGCGAAGTAGGCCTAACCCAATAACAAACTGTTGCAATCTTAGTTGGATCAACTGTAAAACCCTCCTTAGTCACTACATGTCCCAAGAAATAAATAGACTCCAACCAAAACTCATACTTGGAGAACTTTGCATAAAACTTCTCATCCCTCAATCTTTAAAGCATAATCCGCAAATGCTCCTCAAGATCAAGCTCACTCTTGGAATAAACCAAGATATTATCTATAAATACAATAACAAAGGAGTTAAGATACAATTAAAACACCCAATTCACCAACTCTATGAACACGGCTGGGGCATTGGTCAACCCAAAGAACATGACCAAGAACTCATAATGACTATATCGAGTCTGAAAAGTTGTCTTCAAAATATCCGAAACTCTAATCCTCAATTAGTGATACTTGAATCTCAAATCAATCTTTGAAAATACCACAACACCCTAAAGCTGATCGAACAAATCATCTATATGAGAATTAGGATACTTATTATAACCATCACCTTGTTCAACTATCGATAGTCAATACACATCTGCATAGATCCATCTTTCTTCTTCACAAACATGATAGGGGCACCCCATGGTGATACACTAGGTCAGATAAATCCCTTATCCAATAACTCCTATAATAAATTTTTCAATTTTTTCAACTCGGTTGGGGCCATCCTATATGGAGGAATAGTAATGGGATTGGTGCCTAGATCAACATCAATAGAAAAATCAATATCACGATTCGGAGGCATACCAGGAAAATCCAATAGGAACACATCTATAAGATTGTAGACAACAGAAATAGAATCTAAAAAAGTGGTGAAGCAATACTAGTATCATGAATTTGAGACAAGTAAGACAAATACCCCCTTTCAACCATCGACGAACCTGAACATAAGATATAATCCTCTTAAGTCCTGAATGAAACACACCTTTCTAAGCTATTCTCAGCACACCCAATGAATCTAAGGTCACGGTCTTAGCATAAAAATCTAGGATATCATGGGAAGAAGCCAACCAATTCATACCCAAAATGACAACAAAGTCAACCATATCTAAGATAAGCAAATCTACCCATCTAACGCCCAGTAAAAGTCACAATACAAGATCAATTCATCCAATCCACCACTAAAGAATCTCCTACTGGGGTAGACACATAAATAGACATAGCAAGATGCTCACTAATAGAATTAAAACCCAAAGATAAACATACAAAAACATAGGAGAAAGTCAATCTAGATCAAATAACATAAATGCAGATCTAAAGAAAATGAGGATGATACCTGTGATTAGAACATCAAAAGCCTCTGCCTCTGGTCTAGTAGGTATAGCGTAACACTGTCCACGATTACCAACTAGCTGAGTTGCCCCGCGACCACCACCACAAGCTCCACTACCCCTGCATGTCGCATCTCTGGTAGAACCCTTATCTCTCAAAACTGAAATAGGAGTAACTCTTATCGTACAATATTGAACATCCTTGAACAAATAGCTAATATCATCATATACAAAAAAACCTCTATGACCCGATTCAATAGGAGAAGGTACCATTGGGCCCGAGAAATCACCCTGCATTGTTGAACTAGAGTATCCACTAACTAAACCCTGCAAGGCTTCCTGTACTGGCCTACCATGAGAACCTTTAAAATCTCCACCTCGAGAAGTGTGACCTCTGAACTCACCAAAATGATGCACCTTCTTGGTGCTTCCCTGAGATACTCGAAGAATACCCCTAGTCATCTTAGTATGATCCACTATACTCTGAAAAGATACTCCAAATACAATCATCTGAGACGTAGCCAACTAAAGAGAAACATCCAACCTCTTTACAAACTCTTGAATCTTCTCAGACTTGGTGGCAATGCTGGCATGAGAATATTTGTATAAGACATGGAAACGTGCCTCAAACTCTACAACAGTCATGGAGTCCTACTCCAGGCGATCAAACTCATTTCTCATCCGATCCCTTACACTGTAAGGCATAAATATCTCTAAAAAAGCATCGACAAACTGATCCATGATATCTTCGGAGAATCAAGAGGTCTGCAGCTAATAGGCTACCTCTACCAATCTCTAGCAATATTTCTCAACTGATAAGTAGTATAGGAAACAACATACAACTCAAGCAAATCCAAATTATACAACTTATCTCAACAATCAATCAAGAACTCATAGGCATCCTCATCCATAACACCACTAAATCTAAAAGAACCCAAATGATTAAATATCTCAAACCTCTTCTAATTATCAAATGACATTACTGTACTTGCAACAAAAGAAAACATGGTGAATTTGGCGGGCTGAGATCCCACTTGGGGAGGTAACATAGATAAAGGCTGAACTCCCAATCTCAGAATAGCATACTCAGATATTGGTGATGGAAGATGAGTAACACTCAGGTTTAGAGGAGTACCAAGGATAGAAATAGGTACGATTAGAGGATCCACACTCGAGAATGGAGGAACACCAAGAGAACTCAAAAGAGCACCCTTCAAATGGGTCAACAAGTGAACCAACAACCTCTCAAAGACTGGGGTGGAAGAACTCAGGGGAACTAAAGTAGGACCCATACCTCCAACATGCTCAACATGTGGCTCATGGGGAAGATCCACGTGCCCTTCCACTACCCCGAGTTTGTCCACAACTCACTACTAGACCTCTAGACTAGGCCCTCTCCCTGGATGAAGGCTCTATATCTCAATCTAAATTTTGAGATCTAATCATCACCATCTATGCAGAAAAGAGTGAAATATGACTTAGAACACAAGGCATGAAAGAAATTCGCATGATAAAGAGCAAAATAAGGGAAATTTTCTACAGACATCCTTTAGCCTCTCGAAGATAGATACATATGTCTATGTACCAATTTGTGAGACTCTATTAGACATCTCATTTTTACATTATTGAGACCAATGAATCTGGCTACTCTGATACTAATTTAGAACCACCCAAAAATTAAAGGGTCATGATGACACTTGTCGCGGCAAACCTTGACAAGAAAGTCCATCACACAAACTTATACAAAAGAAAAATTAACACTCAAAACCTATGACAAAGATCCTAGAATAAAGAAGAACCATAATTAATATAATAAAAAAGGAAAGAACCATAAACAATAATGGCATAACTCCCAAAACCTGGTGTCACAGTATAAGAACTGCTAATACAACTCAAGAAAATACAATACATAGGAATAAACCTGTCTCTGAATAGAAATAAAGACATAGTCTAATAAGAAGAGGTAGTAGTAGACTTTGAACATATAAAATCCATTACTACTTCATAAAGCTCCAAATATCACCCGACACAACCAACGTGGGGCATACCCAAACCAAGATCTATACCAAAGATAGTATGAGTGAGTACGACTTACTTGTACTCAGTAGGTATCATAGGTCAACTGAGAAGAGTAGATAATAAAGCATACAAAATACAAACTAAAGGTAGGTTGCCTGCAATAAGAAAATATCCCATAATGGTAGCCCAACTGCTTGCACTAACAGTTCTATAATACTCACATATATTGCAAAAACACTAGAATGGACCACAAGTATATATTATACTATGTATAAGTAAAGCATAAAAGAATAACATTTATAAGAAAACAACTATAAGTAAAGGAAGGTATAACAAATGGATGGTAACAAGTCAAGGAAGAAATACAATCACATCACAAGCATAATAAAGTAAATACAATTAAAATAATGAGAATGATGATGATGATGTAATGCATGAGGTCATCACACAACATACGAGACTGTCACACAACCTCTGTATAAACCTATGGAGCTAAACCTTTCAGACGTAGGACCTATAGGGGTTCATCAACCTGTATATAATCCATATCCATTCTCCTCCCTGATACATCCCTCGGGGAGGGTTTTTATAAGATATCATATTTTCTATTAGAAAAAGCCAGTGTTTCTCAGTGTTTCTAGTATTTCTATGGTGCCACTAATGTTTAATAAATGTACATGATATAAGGATGTAATGCTCACAACCAACCACAATGACTATTTCTATATCCAACCATTATACCAACCAAGTGAGCCAAATATCTATTCATTATTTCCAACTATCCATGAAAACCAACATGATTCATATGCCAATAGAGTATGAACACATCACAATATATAATTGATATAACAATAAGCTTTTCATCAAACAAAATTGAATTATTTTTATGTATATAGGCTATCAACATCACTTAGGAACCCATATGGTCATACATAGACATTATATCCCAAAACTACCAAATACACCACATATAGGCCCCCACACGGGCAAAACACAATAAGTTAGCCATTTTTATAATTAGTTCTCACATCTTTTACATACTTTTGTATCAAAATTAAGTACCTATCCAGTCTAAAAAAATATAGGCCATAACCTACCTCAAATTTTGAAAATCAATCCACAACCCTTCAATCTATTATATTACTCATCACGAACGGACCTAAATTTAGCTAAAGTATGGTAATACAGAATCTACACATCAAAAGAAATCCAATGGTACTCATATTGCTTAGTTTCAAGTCGGGATCAAAGCCGACCCCAAAATGGATTTTTAAAAGAGAAGGGAAAAATCGTAACTTTATTTTAAAAATGTGTTCCCCATATTTTTAGGAGTCTACTACTAAAAACCCAAGAAAAATAAGCTAAAAATAAAGTTGAAATTGAAGAAAAATCATTTTAAAGCTTTACCAGGTAAAAATCCCTGAAATCCATTTAAAAATCATGAATTGAAGTTTTTTTGAAGATGAAATCAAGGGAAAACGATAATTATAGGATTGGAATCTCATCCAAGTGAAAACAAGTATAAATTAGGGCTTAAATTGGAGAAATATAATTTTTTAGGCCTTATGAGCCAAAATCCCCAAATTTCATATTAAATCCAAGTTTAAAATAAGAAATAGATGATAAAGATTGAAAGAAATAATTGAAATAGGTGTTATAGAGCTTACCCAAATATAGAAGTGGAGAAAGTTACTCAAAATCACAAAACCCTAAGCTCCAAGTCTAAAAAATTATGAAACATAGGTATATATATACCCAAACATCGTGATCGCGGATCAGGTGACACGATTGTAGTACCTGGATGATAGGGGTATCGCAATCACGGAAAGGGTGTCGCAATTGAGACACTTGGCCTACATGTCCAATCGCAATTGCGATACTAGCTATGCGATCACGGGTATACCAGCTAGGACTTGGTGCATTCCAAGTCTCTGCGGACCCTCGAGATTCATTCGGTATCTCGTGAATGCAAATAAACTATTCAACCTCATCAAATTTGATGCTTTGAGCTCAATGACAATACCAGATTTTTGAAAAGAATATTATTTTCACAAAGTTGACCTCCAAAGTATGAAATCACAACCTTTTTATCTGAGGGTTGAAATTAGATGTATAAGCCATAAAACCGCACCAGCCTTGTTACCATACTAAAATTAATATTGTTTTGCCATCCGACGCACAAATCAAAAGATGTTGACCGAAGTCAACTATAAGGCTCTCTAACCCACCATAAACCATAATATCACATAAATCATACCAAAATGCATTAGGAACTATACCAATCATTCCCACACCCTAGAAACACCATAACACAATCACGGGGAGAGGTAAAATTGTCAAATTAGACCAAAACATACATTTCTCATAATTTATCAAAATTTGAGTCATTACAATTACCGTGTTAGAACCTTATTTGTGATATTGTGTTTTATCATTCATTTAACTTTATTACATTATCTTATATTATCTTATACTGATTGGGGGATTGAGATACTATGAAACTTAGGATATGACTATGGCTTAATAAGAGAGATAGTTGTGTAGCACCTTTTTGGTAGCATGAGATACACTCTTATATATGTTCACTCTTCTATTTTTAACCCATATTTTTTTGGTTGATTTTAATTAATTAAGCATGATATATCATGTTAGTGAGTATCCTTCATAAATGACTTCCCTTAATTGTTGTTCATGAACAAAATAGTATTAACTCACCTAGATTAAAGTGCCTACCTTGTATTTTAGGTAAGTCTAGTAACTGTTGTGCTGGATTTCACTGATAAAATGAAGTGATATATTTGTGGGTTATAAATGGTTTTGGAAAACTTGGGGTAGTAGGGTGGTGGTTCTCGCCATAACTTTGGTTTAAGGTCAATTATACACAATACTTTCTAAGTACACATGGTTTTGTACTCACCCTTACTTTTCTTTCTCTTTCCTTATTTTCTTCACCCCATTTAGGTATTGGTCCAAGTAACATTATATTATTTTTTCCTTCCAGCATTGAAGTAATAGAGATTGAGGTAGTGCTGGGGGACTCCAAGCTTATCTGGATCTATCTTTATTTATCTTACGCTTACTCATATTTAAGATGCTTTAGCTGTTGTTATCATTCTGTATTTAGAGGCTTGTACAAATGACAACCAGACCTGGGATGTATCTTTTAGACTCATGTCTCATATTTATTCATTCTTCTGGTGTTTTTTTCTTTTCCTTTAACCTTGTTCTTTGAGATGAGTTAGGCTTACTTGTATGGTGGGTTTTATAAGTGCCATCACGGTCCTATTTTGGTCATGAAAAATTAGAAGAGAAAGAATAGGAGTTGTAGTTAAGAGTGTCTTGATCTTTAGAAGCTCACCTCATATTGGTCTGACCAAACAAATGACACTTTCTTCTAAGTCAATCTTTCCAAGTGTGTGGCAATGGATGTAAAGTTCTTAATAAACCTACGATAATAACATGCAAGACCCACAAAGCTCTTTACCCTAGTTACAAAACTAGGCCAGGTCTAACTCTTAACTGATTCAATCTTTTAGGTATTTATCATTACCCTCTTTTTAGAAACAACGTGCCCTAAAAAAGCAACTAAAGACAACTGGAACTCACACTTCAAAAACATGGCATATAATCTTTTCTCCCTTAAAATTCCCAACAATATGCGAAGATGAATTGCACACTCCTCTTTTCTCTTGGAGTTTACTAGAATACCATCAATAAACACAATAATAAAGTAATCCAAGAATGAGTTAAAGATACTTTTCATAAAACTCTTAAAGGTTGCAGGTGCATTAGTTAGCTTGAAGGACATCATCAGAAACTCCTAATGATCATATCAATTCTGAAAGTTGTTTTTGGTAGATCCTCCAATCTAATTTTTCAGTTGATGATAACCCGACCATAATTTTTTTTTTTGAAAATATCATCGCACCCTGTAATTGGTCAAATAGATCATCAATGCGAGGCAATGGATATTTATTCCTAATGGTAACCTTATTCAACTGTCTATAGTAAATATACATCCTCATACTATTTTTTCTTATCAAACAGGACTTGAGCACCACAAGGTGAAGCACTTAGATGAATAAAACACTTGTCGAGCAGTTTCTGTAATTGAATTTGAGTTCCCTCAACTCTGCTAGATCCATTTGATAGGGAGGAATAGATATACGGCGAGTACCTAACTTTGAGTCAATACAAAAGTTAATGTCTCTATCTGGAGGCATATCTGATAAGTTTGAAGGAAATACTTCCTGCAATTTAGAAACCATCAGAACTAACTCTATAGAAGAGGACCCTATAATCACATCCTAGAGATGTTCTAAAAACTCTAACACCCCTTTTCTACTATCTTTATAGCCTAGAAAAATAATAAAATATTTACTAGAACTATAAGAAAAAGGTTTATTTAAGACCAACATTCAGGGATGAGTCAATAACTTAGTCTCTAAAAGTATATTTATTAGGACGAGATTAAATTTTGTTCCATAGTTGTGCATTTTTTGGGAAGGAATAAAATTTGGTCCTAAGAAAATTATTAACTTATCCCTATTAATAGAAATACCACAAAATTATTATAATATTATAAAAAATTTAATAAAAATAATATATTCTAATCAAACTTAAGGCACCAAAAATGAAAAAACTTTCTATATTCTCCAATATCATGCCCTAGATATTGTTGCTCAAAATTTCCATCGACACTTTTCCCATTGAACGCTGCTAGCAGCGATTCCATCAAGTTTGTTCAATTCCAGTAGAGACGTCGCTTCTTGCTCTACCATTGGCAACCCTCCTTCCTATTTCACTTGGTAACATCTTCATTCTCTTAATATTACTCGATCTGTACAATCTTTAGTAGGCCAATCAAACCTATAACTTGATATTAGAACTCGATTACTGGTAAGTATGGTACTCCTATTTCTTTTATTTTTTTAGTGAAAGCAGCAGAAGTGATGGATGGTTGTGGAAAGGATATTGAATGGCTATCCTAGTACATTCCATAAAAGGGAAGTGTAGGATCAGGGATGAAATTTTCATGGGAAGAATAAAGCATTGTGCTGATTGAATTCCTTATTTATTGACAAAAGTAAAATCTCTTTTAAATTAGTTTTATTTGTATGTACATTGGGGGTTGAGCACATATCATTGACATTCGTAAGTTATGTCCAATCTCTCTTATGCATTTCTAAATCTCTCTTATTTCCAATTGCAACTTTCATTATAGGTATCATTTCTCATCTCTCTATAAAGACAAGAGTAAAGCTTTTTGTTCACCAAAACATCAGTTGTTGATGGTCAATTCAAAATCGAAAGCGTTAAGTTCTTTGTTCCATTTGTTTAGTAAATTATCAAAGTAATGAAAATCTTTTTCACCTAAAAATTTAGCTGGACATATTGCTCTTAAAGTCTATGTTCCATAGCAACGACCTGTTTTAGTTGAACTATGCATAGTGTTCAATTTTTATTTTGATTTTAATCTATTGATTAGTCTGTAGAACTATGCATGCTGTTAAATTTCTATTTCGATTTTGATTTGTTGATCTATTCTTCCGCCCTTGAATTTGTTAAACTACGTATGCAATCGTTAGTTTGTTTGATGAGGTATATCTTAGAATTGACACTAAGCATCTAGTCTTATCCAGAAAGTGTGCTTTACAGTTGAAGTCAAGCTGGTTAATATACAAGAAGAGAGTGCTTTGTTTTTTTTTGTAAGCTAATATATGTTGCTAATATCTGTAAGAAATAATACTATCTGTCCTTGAACCAGTTTTTATCATAAATTAAGGTTACTATATGTCCACTTGAGAAAAATGCTAAAGATCCTGAGTTTTGCCTTTGTTCTCATTATTTAGCTTTGAAGGTCCAGATCCTGTATGGATTTCTTTTGGGTGTATGCTATGAAATTGTTCTACTTTTACCTTATCCTTCTTTTCTCACCACAGCCCCGAGGGAGGTGGGGTTTACCATAATAAGGTGAAGCTTTAATGAAATACTTTTCCAGAATATAGTAATCACTTAGTTATATCACTTTTGCAGAAGATTTTTTTCTATTGAGTATAGAATATTAATCTCCCTGCTATTTTCATTGACCTTCTTCTGGTGTACTCCAATAATTTATATGCAAATAAACTAATACGTACTTCTTTTACGCTATTCAATATACCCTTGACATCTTTTTTACAATGACCTATTACTGTGAACAGTTAGCTGACATTTTTTCACAAATCAACTTAATATTGTAAAATTTTTTTGACTACATTCAGTATAAAATCTCATTAAAACAGTTTACTAATGATTGGAGAGTCCGAAGTGGATGATTGATGGGATGTATAAAGTAGCTCTAAATGACAAAAAAGCAGTAATTAGTTGAAAGTTGTTTCATTTTTGTAACAACATAAACTGCTATTAAATTTTAGTTGAGGAGTTGGTGTGCAGAAAATGTCACCCATTTAAAGGAAAAGGTCGGCATTTATTTGGGAAATGCCAAAACAAAAGCAAGTTTTTGAATGAGATGTTGAAACTGGGGAGTATTAAACTATTAAGGTAGTGAGAAAACTGACCGGCTATATGTTACACCTGATGAAAATCTAGTTAACAATGGGGTTAATGGTTAAGTTCTTGGACGATCCAAGTAGGTATTTGAATTGTCAACTAGTTTCGTATGTCTAGATGTTTAATAGATGTGAAAGCTGGTTGTGATGGTTCATTTTTGGCTTTGGTTTGGAAAATGAATCCATCTGGTGAAGACTTCTCAGCATCTAATTTGAGTTGGACCAAGTTAAAAATTGAATAAAATCATGATGATGTTTCCCTTATTCCTTATGATCGAGTTGATGCTTTTATCATTGGAGAGTGTTGTAATGTGGAATTCCCAACAAGGTTTCACATTGAGAGGGGAAGGAAAAGAAGCAAAGGCAGTTTAAAGGAGTATAAACATGATGAGTATTTGGAATACAAGATGTAAATTCTTTAACCATTTCAGGATATATCATTCTATATCTTATTTACTTCTTTTTTTAAAATGATTAATGTGGTTCATGCTGACCTCTTTTCTTGTTATATTTGTTTTAGAAAATAAGCTATGTACTCATTTGAATTTTTGATTATTTGATATTTTGGTGGATTGACTTATGAATGAATTTTCATGGCAAATAAATCTGAATGTAGAGGATCTAACTTAACTTAGCATCTAATTGGGCATCCTCTTTCTGTTTTACATTCATAGGGAGAATATACCCTTCTCAATTGATCAATAAAATCAAGATTACTACCATTGGAAAGCAAGTCGGCTTCAACCATGTGAAATCTACCTCAAAAGATATATGATCTAGTCTATAAGGTTCTTGCTTAAAAAAACAAAACAAAATAATTATTTTGCTCTGTAGGCCTTAGTAAATATGAAATTTCATGACTTCTATGGAGCTCTAAAGGAGATGCATTAGTTGTGTTGTGCATCCCATCACTCGCTTAATCAATGTCTTCTTTATAGGAATTTTGTCCTTGTATATATAGTACTTAACAACCTGGCTTTGTCATTTACAAATACTTTTAGAATTTCCTAAGTGTAAATTTATTTTGCTGAAGTTTGTGTGTATATGTTTCTTTCTCTGTCTGCATTCCAGTATGTTTAAAGTTTGAAAATAAATAAAAATAGATAATGACTAGAAAGGCTTCTGCAACTTACTCAAAATTGTAAATTTCTCCCAAGTTTTTTCAGACCTTTGATTTCTGTAGTTTTTTCATTGTCTCCTTTCCTCCCCCTCTTTGTACCTACTTCCTTCCCTCCCTCCCTCTCTCTTTCCTTTCTTCTATCCCTCTATCCCTTTCTCTCTTTGTCCTACTTTTTTCATAAGGAACAGAATTAAGCTTTCTGCAACTTCAAGTTTGTGTCACTTTACATTATTTACTTGATTATTTCTTCCAGACCATTGCTATTGATATGGTAAATAAGATAATTAATTCAAAATTCTTAGATCGCCAGTATTATTCCCTTGGAATACTAACCATGTCAACCAATATGTTACTCTTTTGCCCATATTATTTACCGATATTTGACTTTCTAAAGTCAAGACTAGACTAAAGTTATATTTGGACTATATTTTTCAATGGAAAAGAATAAAACTCATAATTTGTACTATCTTGAGAAGGTTTCTAAATTTCTACCACATAAAAATATATAAACATTCGCTTTAGTGAAATCCTGTTTGAACTTTTAGGGACAAAATCATAGGAATAAGGGAGTAAGACCGAGTTCTAGCTATTTGGGAAGTCATGAGATTTCAACATCATAATGATTGACTCTTAATAAAATATATATTGAGGAATAAATTACCTTTTCTGATAAAATTTGGTGTAATAGGAACTTGAAAACTGAAATTGTTTACGAGTTTCTCCTTCATATTTTATCATCCTGTTATTTTAGGTATTTGTGTTCCTTTGGCCCAGAAAATTATGAAAAAGGTGGTGGTATGTTACCAAGTCGATGATATCGTCTTAACACTCGAAACTGTGTCTCTAGACTCCAGCCCATGAGGGGTTGCACATGCCACTTTATAGTAAAGTGTTTGTATGCCCAACCATCTCTTGCATTTCTTATATATTACAACAGGCGTTATGTTAACAAATCTAGTTCTATATGCCATGGGCCACTTGATAGCGATGCTATTGGTCCTGGTGTGAAAAATATTCCTTATATTTATAATGAGATTCAACAGCAAAGTATGTCTATGATCTATCTTGGCATTCCTGAGGAGAATGTTTTAGCAATACATATAGAGGGTATTAAATGCTACTGTAGTTCTGATGCCAAAGTGAACAACCTTGCTTCTAAGTATGTCCATAAAATTGGCATGATTATAAAAAGATCTACTCATGAGTTAGATCTAGATGATCAAACTAGCATGATATTGTGGGTCGAGCGCAATAAGAAGTCTTTTTTCTTTTATCAGGATTCATCAGTAAATGATCCATTCATCTTAGGTATCCAAACTGAATGGCAGTTGCAATAAATGATTTGGCATCATAGTCTCATTGCAACTGATTCAACATTTGGTATAAAGAAACTAAAGGTAATGAAGTAATTGTGTCTCCTCCTCTAAACCTTGACAACATCTTCCATAGTTCTAATTTTATTTGTGTAAATCGGCAGTGTCCTTTGTGCACACTTCTTGTGTTTGACTCAAGACAACATGCCTTTCCTGTTGCTTGGATCACCAACAACATAATTCCTAAACCTAATATGAGTAAACGGATGAAACCTCTACATGATCATGTCCATGCTGTTGATCCAACATGGAAATTCAACAATTTTCTAATCGACGATGCTGCAGCAGAAATTGTCCCCATAAGGAAAAAATTTTCAAGTTTGCCATTTGTCTGTGTCTAGTTAGTCACATGGTTCTATAACTAATTTATATGATCTTAATTTCTTTTCAGGGATATATTTTCATGTTTGGTTCTATTTTCACTTTGGCGGATTCATAGATCATGGTTAAGAAATATCATCAAGAAATATAGTAATATTGAAATTCAAAGAGAGATATTTAAGCGTCTAGGAAACATAGTGTACAACATTTGGGATGGAAGTGATCCTTTTGTTTCGTTAGAAGAATTTACTCAAGATTTTGTTGATCAAATGGCCTTCTTGCAGTATTTCAAAGCCACATGGGTGCCTAAATTTGGTTAGATCATCTCTTTGTTCGTTATCTACATTTATTACATTGAAAAGCTTTTCCGTCACAAAGAAAGGAGAAAAAAAATATAATCTTTCATATAATATAACTATACTATATGTATGCACTCCATTACTTACATGTATATATTTTTTATTTTAGTTTATTTCACCTTACTATATAAAAGCATTTTCTTACAATCTTTTTCTATCTTTTTATACTATAACATGTGTTCTTTTCATAGTACAGAAATGTGGCTTACAATAATGAGGACGATACCTCTTGCGAGCCAGGAAGCATCTGGTGAAATCAAAGCATATCATGTGAAGTTAAAAGTGGAACTATATGATGATTCATATCTTAGAGCACTCCAGAGGGTTGATTGGTTAGTTTACAAGTTGACGACTGAGTTACACTCTAGCTACTGGCTTGACCGATATGCAGATGAGAGTGATTCTTTTCAAAATGTGAAGGCAGAATATATTGCCACCACTTCTTGGAATAGAGCTCTGCAGATTCCTAATGCTGTTGTGACCTTGGATTCCATGGATAACTCATTTGAAAAAGTTTTGAGCCATAAAGACAGCAATATAGCACGACTAGTTTGGAATCCTAGATAGGAATTTGCCCATTGTGATTGTGAATGGTCAATGCAAGGAAACTAATATCATGGGATGTTAACTAAGTTTTTTGGTCTCTAATTATATCATGTTTTTATATCGAGATTATCGATAGCAATTTGATATAAATTGATGAAATTTATTATTTTGTGATATATATTAGCCTCATTTGTGGTCAATTAGAGACTAGAAATATTGCACGTCTTTAAATATTTATCTACGACTAGAGGTGTTTCTCGTCTTTAAAGGTTGATCTAGGACTAGCATATCACTTGTCTTTAAAAGTTTATCTACGGCTAGGATGTTGCTCATCTTTAAAGGTTGATCTAGGAAAAGAATTTGTTTGTTGCTAAAGGATAATTTAGGACCAAGTATTTCTCATCCCTAAAAGATAATTTAGGACCAAGTAGTTAGTCTATTTGAGACGAGATATATCATCGCTAAAAGATAATTATGACCAAGTAGTTAGTCTATTTGGGACGAGATATATCGTCGCTAAAAGATAATTATGACCAGGTAGTTAGTCTATTTGGGATGAGATATACCGTTGCTAAAAGATAATTATGATCAGTTAGTTAGTCGATTAAGACAAGATATAGCGTCGCCAAAAGATAATTACGACCGAATTTTTTTCCATCTCAAAAAGGTTCTTAAGGACCGAATTTGTTGATTCGTCACTATTGAGCTTTTGCAGTGAAACCTATTAGGACGTGACGGAACCAGTTTTTTCCCGTCCTAAAAGAACAATTGGGACAAGATTTGGACTTTTAGGACCAGATTTCCCTTCCTTATAGGTTGTTTTTCTTGTAGTGTAGTTTGGCCTTATACACTTTCTCCAACTCTATCTTATCCATCCTAGGCATAATTAGAGTCACTGTCTTAGCATTATAACTTAGGATAATATGATATGGAAATAACCAGGTTATACCAAAAATTACATCAAAGTCCAACATACCAAGTTTGAAAACTCACAAACACTATTAAACAAGAACGAGAAACATGGGTTACTACCATAAACTCACCAACCAGTGTAGACACATAAATAAGACAATCAAGTACATCAAAAAATAAATTCTGACCCATCGCAAATTGGACAAATACCTAAGAATAGGTAGATTCTGAATCAACTAAAATAGAAGTTTTCTGGTCACAAACATAAACGGTACCTGTTATAACCGCATCAAAAGCTTTGGCATCAGTCTTCCCTGGAAAGACATAATAGTGAGCTCAGTCATCAATTTAAGCTAAATCCCTACCTAGCTGCGTTCGTCCCTCTGTGTCACTATTTTTTTTACCACCCTGATTACAAATATGATATCCCCTGATACCATGTGGACGACCCCTACCATTACCTCATCCTCATTTACATACAAAACTATAGCCTATATCTGCTACTGTACTTGGTCATTCCCCTACCTTAATAGACACTCTCGATTAAAATGACCAATATCACCATAATAATAACATTCCCGCTCGAGAGAAGGACGAGCCATAGAAGAATAAGGAGACATTTGGATCCTAATAACCTATTACTGAGAAGACGACTTAGCTAGACTTTTGAGCCATCAAGATGGGCTTGGACCATGGGTCCGACCTAACCAAACCAACTACTAGGGTAGGTTTAGGTAAAGATTTTTCAATCCCATTTAAAACTGGGGCTTTTAAATCCGACCTTAGTTAACCCTTTGATCTTGGGTGTATTTATACGCCTAAGCACCATAACTTATCCATATTTCAGCTAAGTTTAGAGAATAAAGTGCCTAATTTCTTATGTTTTTCTCTACATTTATGTAATTGCTCTAACCGATGTGATTAGCATGATTTCAGGTATTAATGAAGTAGATAAAGACATAATGGGACTATGAAATGTGGATGGCATATGAAACAAGAGAGAGTAGTAGTCAAGACCAAATGTGGTGCCTAGAAACTATTTCCAAGACTAGTTGGTCATTTATAATTAGTTCAGGGACTTAGAAGGCAATTATGAGAGAAAGGATTATTAAAAGGCTTAATGCTGAATTTTTATTCATAATTCATTATTTTGTATAATTTTTGGGAGAGGAGAAAGGCGTCTTAGCTTGAGGAGAGAGAAAGAAACGTTTTCTCTCTTGTTTTCACTATTCGCACACCAAGATCATCTTCTAGGTTTTGGTATGATGAATATTTCTATTGCGATTTCTGTTTTACCCATGAGTAGCTAAGTTTATTAGTTAGGGTTATGGAAACCTTGTAGCATACAATCTATTACTTTGGGTTTTGAATTCATTATGCATTAATTTGTTTACATCATACTCTCTTCGCTTATCTTGAATTCTCATGGTTGCAAACATAAAGGATATGCCTTAAAACACAACTTGTTCGAAAGAAAGGTTGATGTTCGAAACAGAGAGTAGTGACAAGAAAATAGGATTTCCAACCCCTATTTCATATGTTAATGCCTTAACAGGATTAATTGCTTGGAGATTTCGTATTGTTTTTAGTAAACGCTTTTGATTCGAGAGAACTAAAGTGAATTAGTCCTTGATGGTTGAGAAACACTAGGATTAGGTTATTAAATACAATACATTTCTCTGTAAGCACGATGCATGTATGAATTCGTAAAGCCCATAGTTAGAAAGTATTGAAAACTACAAGGTGGACATAACCCTAGCTTGCTATTTATCTGAATTTGAATACTACTACATGTATTTCATCTTGTTAAACTGAAATCATTAATTTGTGAACTGAATCAAATACCCCCTATTTATTTTACAGAAATAAACGATTAAAAGTCAACTAATCTGCATACAACTTAATTAGCACCATATTCCCTGTGGGATTCGACCCCAACCTAGTTGGGTTATATATTTGACAACGACCGTTTACTCTCTCGTAAGAGAGGTGTAATTTACGCGTATCACCCTTATTAGCCTTGGAGGCTTGACTGAGGCTGAGTCAAGGACAGCCTGTGGGCGGAAAATACGATTATTTAAAATTAAAATTAATAGTTTTTTAAACAAAACAACTAAAAGTTTCACGCCCAATGCAATTAGGGGTCGTTTGGTAGTTGGATATGAAAAGTTATTCATGTATTAAACTATGCATAACTTATACAACGTTTGATAGGTGGATAAAAATTAAGTTACTAATGTATATAATTAAATAACACTCCATATGAATTGCATATGAAGATGAAGATGTTAAGACAACTTTATCAGAGGTGACTTTTGAGAAGATGATACATTAGTGTTGGATAAGTAATAAGCTTACTTATTAATTTCTTTTTATTTAGTTTTAGATTTAACACTTGGTCAGTAAACTTGATTTATATTTGGTTGAACTTTTTATGGCTTGAACAATTAATAAGTATAATGATTTTACTTAACAAAATATTCTAAGTATTATTATTTGCTAACTAAAATTTTAAGCCATATATGTTCTTTAGTAATCAATTTACAAATTTTTTTCAATTTTTCTTTCTTATTTATTTGTTAAAAAAGATTATTATTTTTTTTTAATATTTTGCTAGATTTTTCTAGAATTATTGAAACAACAGAATTTTTTGCTATATTTTATTTGAAAAAATTCTAGTTTTCTTGATGTTATATATTTAAGATATGGGATTGTAAGAATTTTATGTTTGCATTTAGATTGAAAAAAAATTCTTAAGAAAATAAAGGGATAGCCCAGACCAACCCTTGACCCTCCTAATGTTGTGTTGGGTTGGACATTTTAAGGCCTTTTCTTGAGAACGGCTAGTCCGCCCCAACCATTGAATTTCTTGGTCCCTAAGGCTTGCATAGGGTGGGTGGTGTTAGATCATTTTGACAGATCTATTATACCCACAGTAGAAGTTGGCAATGCAAACTGAATAGGGTAAGCTGGGTAGGCATGCTGTCTGTGGCCTCTAGAATAAGATCCAATGAAATTCCCAACATTGTGAGGCCTCTTAGATGATCTCTTAGCTTAACCAGCCAGCGTGACCCCTTCTAGCTACTTCACATAATCTAAAACCTCATTGAAAGCTTTCACTGTAGAAGTGTCATCTAAACAAATAAAAACTGAAGATTATAATTTAAACCTTTGACATAGTATTAAATCCACTCCTCCTTAGTAGCAAACAGTTGAGTAGCATATTGAGACAAGGAAGGGAACTTAGATTCATAGGATGCAACTAACATATAACCCTGCTCCAATGCGAAAAGCTCATCTATTTTACGATCATGAAGGGCCCGAAGCATATACTTCTCTAAGAACAAACCATGAAATTGTTCTTAAGTTAATGGAGGTAAAATTAATGACTGACATTCAACATACGCCCTTCACCATTGCTTGGTATCCTTCTCTAATTGAAAGGTCACGAACTCAACCCCATATTGATACACAATAGACAACTTATGTAACATATTAGAATAGTCAATGATGAACTTAAGAGTGTTGTCAGACTCAATACCTTGGAATGTTGGAGGTTTCATCTTCAGGAACTTGGTCAGAAGATCATGTTCAGTACCAGTCATCACAAACCCTAAAACTGAATGAAGGAAAGCATCGGTCCCTTAAGCATTATCAATTCTAAGAGACATAGAAGTAGTAGGTGAACACTTGTAACCTGTACAACCGGTACAATAGGAGTATCCCTAGTACCAAACAACTCACTTAGAAAAGCTAAAACCTATTAAATAACCATAGCATACATGGCATGTAAGGTTATAACTCCTACTGGTGCTTCCACCTCCGTACCTATTACCTGTTTCTCTATTGCTTCCAGATCTTTCAAATGATCCTAAAGTGGGAGAGGTGATACTAACATTTTATGAGCCTAGCAGCGGCTACTTAAGCTTTATCCCTGGTAGGTGTGGCTAGTACCCTACCTCTTCCTTTCACCCATCCTCTTCTCTTTATTGTTGGACCCATAGATGGAGACGTAAATACAAAGGTTGCTGCTTGGGTTCGGTTCAAGCTAGTAGTCATATTCTATGGACAAAAGAGTGATAAAAATTAGACAACAATTTAGATATCTAAATACCAATTGCAATCGAGTTACATCACGAAAGAAGTAAGAATAACAGTTTTTCTAAAGTCCTATAGGCTCTTGAAAAAGGTACAAACATCTCCGTATAATTTTGTGGGACTCTATGACATGACCTGACCTGAGGCCTTGTCGTAACAGGTATCCTAAGTCCAACCAGGACCGAGGACCACCACCGATACCCAACCTAACTATCCCAACGCATGCCCAATGTCGGATGGATTTAAAATGACATACAAGATAGCGTGTAAGTATAACCTAAGACTTCGGGATAGGGCTACAACCAAGACCAACCTAAACAAGTCCAACCTTCTGTTACCAACCAACAACCATAACCAAACCAATATAAAAAACAAGTTCTTATCCATAACATGACATAAAAGGGATGGAACAATCATAAATTTAGTTCAATGGTATCAACCCCAATACCAACGCCAATATTAAGATTGACACCAATACTGATCCCGTTTATTCTAACCCATAGTAGTACCACAAAGCCTCTAACCAAATAAAAACAATATACAATTGGGACATGTCCCTAAACATAGCCAAAAACAAAATCCATAAATAAACCAAAGTATGCAAAGACATCCATGATATGAAATAGAGCCTTCCAAAACATGGAAGATCACCACTTCAATCTAAAAGATGATCTCAAATTCGGTCACTAAGAAGGAATAGTAGAATGGTCAGTTCCTATATTGTGTGGGAATACAGCCACCCGAAGATGGGTTAGAAGGTGAATGATAGGATAAACTCAGGATAAGGATAGAATAATGTCAACTCGTAAAACGAAGTAAACCAACCATATGTATACAGACCACACACACACACACACACATATATATAACCATGTTGGGAAAGGAAACCGAGTTTAGCATGAATTTAAAACCATTAACCTGGATATGTATAGCTTAATCATCCTAGAACCACCCACGGGTTATATGGTTCTATTGTAACCCGCTGATCGGGCCCTGATACAGGTAGCCGCACAAAACAGAGATACCATAAGAGTAGGGGATTCCTAAGTACCCTTTCCTCTCCATGATACATATGTACAGTGTACATAGAGGATTCCCATGTACCGCATAGTATCATATATGATCGCTATGACCAACCCTCATGTCGGCAAACATGAGTTTCCAGTTTTCTTTCATTAGACTCGCACCTTCACAGTTAGCTATCACACCCCACAATTATTTCCCAATTAAAACCACTACCATTCAACCAAACAATTATTCCTTTATTATTAACCAAGGCTATAAGTAGTGGTATCGTTATACTGACTATAGCTTGCAAGTAATGTACTTATCTAACCTTTTAATGTAAAGGAATTCCCACGTACCCATAGATTACATTATCAAGTTAACTTAGGGGAATCCCTTGTACCCCACAAGTGTTCCATTATTAAGTTTGCTTAGGGGAATCCCATGTACCCCACAAGTTGTTCATTATCATGCATACTTGGGGGATTCCATTGTACCCTACAAGGAACTTTAATTAACCATAACCATGACCACCAAACCTTACCATTTAACCATTTCAAACCATTCATACCATTTAGGGTTCCATTACCAAACCATACTATGCAACAGTTCCATTAAAAGTCCAATAATAAAGTAAAAGCATTCTCATAGGCTTTTTACCAAATATGTTGGGGGCATAGTGTTTCCAAAACCAGTTTCAATTACCAATTTACCATTATCATGCAACCAATTATCCAAACCACCATTAAAGCATGTAAAAACATAATTAAAACATGGAAAAACCATAACGAAGTATTTAATACCAAAACCCCAACATATATTTGAAAACCCCAAAACCATACAATAATCATGCCATGAAAACATTGTATAAAACATGCCTTTAGTTGGAACTAACAGTTAGGGAGGAGTATATGCCTTAGATTTTGAAGATGATGGAGAGAAATCACTCGTACAAGCCCCAATTTGATTCTCTAGATAAAACCTTAGCCTTTCTTTACCCAAGAGACTTAGAGAGAATTAGAGAGCGTTTATAAGTGTTTTAGATTAGAATAATATGGTAAATTATGTCCCAATAGTGATATAAGTCATGGGGCCTTAAGTGGTTAAGTGGAGAAATATACATATTACCCCCAACTTAAACTGTTTAAAATTCTCGTCAGATGGTATGACTACCCATACCAGTCGTACCCTCTAATATGAGTGGTACCTACCACTCATCCCCTAGGCCTCCTCCTGGACCCAACACCATCCACTATATGACTTACCTAAACCAAGTTGTACCCAACTATACGACTAGTACCTCTAAACTGTATCCCTGGCAGGATAGAACCAAAGAAATTTTGAATACTGCCTACAATACGAGTCAATGGTGCAACTCATATCATATCTTATAGCTCATATTGAGCCACTCGTACTTAAATCCAACTTAAGTTACTATGCCTTAGATTAAGTGAAGGAAAAACACAAACCATATGACCCGTATCCACCATACGCCTCGTACCCTTGAAGTCGTACCCATTCCAGAAACTAATCCAACCCACCAACCAACACTGGTTAGCATACGACCAAGAGAATACCAATCGCACCCCATCATACGACTGTTACCCACAAGTCGTATGTTGTCCAAAAACCAAAAATCCCAGAATTTTTCTAAAGGTCCAAACCCAGGGTGTTTCAGTCTTCTCCACTAGGATCATTCGTCCCCGAATAACGGACAAGGTAGGTCAAACACAATCATGATTCACTTGCATTATCAAATATCAATCTATCTTTTAACCAAGTTAGAAAACAAGGATGCGATCAAGAACACATACCTTCTATACAAATATCCAGAGCAAAAACCAAATGCAGATATTTGGATTTTATGTCCACTTTCGCTTCCCGTGTAGCCTCTCCCACCTTGTGGTTCTGCCATAGAACCTTAACCGAGGACATATCCTTGGTCCGTAACTGATGATCCTGTTAATGCAATAGCTCAACTGAGACCTCTACATAAGATGAGAATTTGAGTACCCAATCCTCCCAAAGGAACCACCAATGAAGGATCACCAACACACTTTCTCAATATAGAGACATGAAATACCGAATAAATGGTGCCCAAACTAGAAGGCAACTCTAATTCATACACCACGTTATCAACCCTCTGCAAAACCACATAAGGACCAACATACCAGGGACTGAGATTTACCTTTTCACCAAACCACATTACTTCTTTTATGGGAGATATCTTCAGGAACACCTTATCCCAACCTCGAACTCCAAGTCCCTATGCCTTACATCCGCATAGAATATTGGAAACTTTGGAAAGCCTTAAGTCTATCCCAAATCATCTTTACCTTTTCTATAGCCTATTAAACCAAGCCCGGGACAAACATATCTACCTCACCAAGCTCAAACCACCCAATAAGAGATCCACACCTCCTACTACACAATGCCTCAAAATGAACTATCTTAATGCTAGAATGATAGCTATTGTTGTAAGAAAACTCTACCAAAGGTAGATGCTCAACCCAATTGCCACCGTAATTAATCACACATGGACGAAGGATGTCCTCCAATATCAGAATAGTCCTCTCTACTTGCCCATCCATTTTCAGATGAAAAGAAGTACTCAGACTAATCTTAGTCCCCAAACCTTTCTGAAATGAATGCCAAAAGTAAGATGAAAACTACATACCACGATCATAAATAATCAAAACAGGTACCCCATACAGCTTTACAATCTCCTGAAGATATAACCATGCATAGTCCTCAGCCAAAATGTTAGTCTACACTGGCAAAAAGTGAGAAGACTTTGTCATCCTATCCATGGTGACCCAAATAGAATCAAATTGGTTTCGAGACCGAGGAAGACCGATAACAAAATCCATATTAATTACCTCTTATTTCCATTCATCCAACACAATTTCCTGATATAACCCTCCAAGCCTCATGTGCTCAACTTTCACTTGTTGACATACTAAACACTTGATCACAAAATCAGATACATCCCTCTTCATACCATTCCACCAATACATCTCCTTGAGATCATGATATATTTTTGTTTAACCGGGATGAACAACATAGCGCGATTCATGCACCTCAGCCAATATCCTTTGTCACAAACCATCGACATAAAAAACACAACCTTTCTTGATACTGCAAAGTTCCATCACCACTGATCTCAAATACCTTTACCTTTTGCCAACCAACATCACTCCTTATTTTTATCAAGATGGGATCTAGCATTTATTTTCCTTGATCTCTACACCAAGAGACGATCGAACTGCTTTTTCCATCACACCACCATCATTAGAGTCCAAGAGACGAACTCTAAGATTATCCAAGAAGTGAATATCCTTCACCAATTCCCATTTATCCTTATCCATATAAGCTAAACTTTCCATGGACAACCTGCTAAGAGCATCGGCAACCTCGTTAGCATTACCTGGTAGTAATTAAGACTCATATCATAGTCCTTAAGAAGCTCCAACCATCTCCTTTGCTTGAGATTTATCTCCTTTTAAGTGAACACATAAACTGTAGACTCTTTTGATCAGAAAAGATATCCACGTGCACTTCATACAAATAATGCGACCAAATTTTCAATGCAAAAACCACCGCTAAAATCTCTAAATCATAGGTAGGATAATTCGTCTCATGTACCTTCAACTGCCTATAAGCATTGTCAATTACCTTCCCATGTTGTATGAAAACACAACCATGTCCCTCTCGGGATGCATCACAGTAATTAACAAACCCCGCATTACCTTCAGGAAATGTCAAAACTGGACTCGAAGTTAGCTTATCCTTCAGCTTCTCAAAACTTCCCTCATAAGCATCCGACCAAGAAAACTTTACCTTCTTCTGAGTAAACTTAGTTAATAGGGCAACTATCATCGATAAACTTTCCATGAATCGCATATAATACCCTGCCAAACCAAAAAGCTCCGAGTGTCAATTGGAGTCATGGGTCTAAGCTACATTTCAACTACCTCCACCTTTTGCAGATCCACCATGATCCCCGCACCAAAAATAATATAACTAAAAAAAGTTCCAGCGTTCAGCCAAAACTCACACTTGGAGAATTAGGCATACAACTGCTGCTCCTTCAAGGTCTGCAACACCACACGGAGGTGATTGGCATGATCTACCTCACTCTAAGAATAAATCAAAATGTCATAAAAGATCACAATGACAAAAAGATCCAAAAACTACTTGAAAAGACTATTCATCAAATCCATAAATGTCGTCAGGGCATTAGTCAAACCGAATAAAATAACTAGGAACTCAAAGTGCCCATACCAAGTACGTAAAGCCATATTAGTGATATCCACATCTCTAATCATAAAATGATGATACCCAAATCGAAGATCTATAATAGAAAAGAATTTGGTACCTTGCAACTGATCAAACAAGTCATCTGTCCTTGAAAAAAGATACTTGTTCTTAACCATTACCCTATTCAACTACTGATAGTCAATGCACATCCAAAGGGAACCATCCTTCTTTCATACGAATAACATCAGTGGACCCCACGGGGACACTCTAGGATGGATAAAACTCTTATTTATAAGATTCTTAAATTACTTCTTGAGTTCCCTCAACTCAGTCAAAGCCATTCTATAAGGAGGAATAGATATTGGACGGGTGTCTGGAACAATCAATACCAAACTCAATCTCCCTATCTAGAGGAAAACCAGGAAGATCATCTGGAAAGACCTCAAGAAACTCATTCACCACCGAAACCGAATGTAAAGAAGGACCTTTTGAGTTAGAATCTTTAACCCGAACCAAATGATAGAGACACCCTTTAGAGATTAACAACTGAGCTCTAAGATAAGAAATAAACTTCCCCCTTGGAGCTAGGGAACCCCCCTCCCAAACACCCCTTATAGACTTTTTTAGCAACCACAGAGTCACCTACCAGAGTAGAAATAGGCAAAGGATTCAAAATAACCTTGGGATCAAAACTAGAATATACAGCCATAAACGGGATCACATAAGAGAGAGTGGACCCCATATCAAGCAAACAATACATGTCATGAGAAAAAAGTTATAATATATCAGTCACAACATTAGGTGATGCCTCTGACTCTTGTTGAATAGCAAGAGAATATAACCTATTCTAACCAGCGACGATACGAAAAGCCGAAATAGATGCAGAAGCAACACCCTTTGGTGCAGGAGCAAAAGATGAAGCAACCAGAGCCTTACTCGCCCCCGAAGCACCCTTACCAACTGAATAATTTTTGAGCATATGGACTGGATGACTATATTTGAAATACATGTCCCTTATTTTATCATAGAAAATCCAATGCAACCTACTACATAATCGATAAGGAGGGCATGATGAGGCCGACTGATCCCCACTCACCTGAGATTAGACACCTATGCTCAGAAATTATCACCATCTTACTAATGCCTATTACCTGACTGTTTCAGGTAAGGAGCACTAGTTGATGGGAAGGAACCAAAACTCCCCCATTTCTTCTTTGACCACTTACCACCATCCCGACCACCATTCTATGGAGCACCACCTGTTCAGATGATTCTTACCCCACCTTTCCCCAAACTCAGCCTACTTTATTTTTCCTCCTCTACCTGTTGCATATGAACCACCAACCTGGAAATATCCATATCCTTGATCAACAATGCAGTCTTACTTTCAAGGATCAAATCCCAAGAAAGTCCAAATATGAACTTTCTCATCCTTGCCCTCATATCTGACACCAATTCTAAAGTATACCTTGACAGTTGATGAAATTTCAAGGAATATTCCTTGATAGACATCCTACCTTATCTCAGATTTACAAATTCCTCTGTCTTTACTTCCCTCAACTTCTGAGAAAAGAAGAGATCCAAAAAAGTATTAGAGAAATTCTCCCATAAAGTCGAATCCTCAAACATTAAGCTGGTAAGAAACAAAATTCATCCCTTCTTATTCGTGGCCTGTATCATCCTGAG
This sequence comes from Capsicum pubescens, assembly GCA_030864215.1. Lineage (NCBI taxonomy): Eukaryota > Viridiplantae > Streptophyta > Magnoliopsida > Solanales > Solanaceae > Capsicum > Capsicum pubescens. The sequence continues at coordinate 300,035,870 of CM061548.1, read as the reverse complement.
GATTTTCTCTATCTCATTCAAAAAACCCTGAGGATGCTCCTTCACCTTCACACCAGTAAAAGTAGGAGGATTCATCTTCCTAAACTTTCCGATCCTTGTTGCCTCAATGAATGAAACACCAGATATACCCCACTCATCCTGAGCATCAACTAGCTGAGCAATAACATGAATCGATTGATGAAATTCTGCATTAGTCACCTCATCATGAGGAAGATTAGTAGCAACCTGTAGAACTCCAGAAATATCAGGGATGAGACTCCTAGATCGAGTATGGATCACTTGAGCAGGTTGTGTCCCATCAACATTGTCCCTAGATGGGACAGAAGAGTTACCTTGCATTTTACATTGTTGAGACATGATCTGAAAAGTGAACAAACTAGGATTAGAGAAGATTTTGGGACTTAGACTCCAAGATTGAAAATAGAATACCAAGAAAGTTGATACAAAATAGCCGACAAACACAAGATAACAACACTAAGTAAACAAATAACACAAGCCGAACGTAAGATAACAAGAACAACACCAACGATTTGCAATTAAAAAGGGGATAAATAGTGAGATATAAACTATTACAAGAAATAGGAACTAAAGAGTGTATCAAACACTAGAACCCCTAGGACTCATAATAGCAATACCACACTCTTACGTACACACAAGAGAGAACTCACTCTGCTCAAGCACCAACGTTTCTAAGCCAAAATACAACATAAGTGAATCCACACTTGATATGCCCTAGTTATGGTTTCTCTCTCTAGAGAGAGAGAAAACTTGTTCTTTCAACATTCCATATCAATAATCAACTAAGGAAATAAGCCCCAAAATATTCTAATTATAGTCTATTACAAAAGAAGACAAAATGACCAAACTATCCTTAATGAGAAGGGGTGTGCCTATGGAGTGTCTTTCCAATAAGTGTAATACACAAAATATCCTTAATGAAGGGTGCTTCATCATGGTTCAACACTGTTGGTCTCGGGTTAGCATCAAAGGTAATCCCCCACGTAATCTTCCACACACAATTTTACTTTATGTCATGCTTAATGCGGGTCCTCCACGCATGTTCTTGTGTTCTTGAGGTGACCAAGTCTTGAGTCTTTATGCATTGGCCTCCAATGATGTCTTCAAAAGTATAGATGGCTATTTGGATCGTATCAGCCTCCCCTTCTTGAAAAGGATTTGACCTTGAATCCATACCTTGCAAAACTAAAGAAAGGACAAACAAGAACAACTTCCTCATGGCATGAGGTTAGGGTTAGTACAACAAATAACATCATCATGCCAAAGTGGTAGATACTTAAGATATAACCACAAATCCTTTGTCTTATTCAAGAAAAGTTTAGTAAGAATGTTATAAAGGAAATAGCTATGACAAGATCAAGAGATAAAGAAACTACGAAGGTCTCAATGGTATCACTAAGTTCAAAAGGTAAGACTACCCTTGTTTTAGGAACCATAAGGCACAATTGTTTCATTACCTCTTCAAGTGGCCTCATCAAATGGCGTACCACTATTGGTCTCAAAGTTCACCAATCCCTAATAGCATTTTCATTCAAATAAGTGGATCAACCAACGAGACTCTTACCTCTACTTAATGCAAACCCAAAACTAGCATGGATTTTATCATAGGCAAAGAGGTAGTATAGGAAAGAATCAAGTGTAAAGACATGCATGGGTGAAGAAAAAGCATTTAAGCACACACACTCTCTTTCCTTCAAAAAAATATACAACTTGGCATCCACAAGTTGGGATTCATGAAATTTAAGCACTAGCGTGTCACGCAAGGATGCACATTTTGGAACATTACCCCAAGGAGTCAATGAAACCTTTTCCCTCGGGTTTGTAAGAAGGACTACACATTCCCTACCCTTAAGAGTACTCTTATCTTTCAAAAAGAGATTTTCATTTTTAGTAGGAATGTTGTCACACAATAGTGGGTTAGAATATAGGTTATAGCCTTCAAGACAAGCTATACCATCATTCTCACCACTAAGGAGTATTCATATAATATTCAAACAAGACATTATACCTAAAGAGAGCATGATCTATCCCGCGGGAAGATTTGGAACAAGCAACTTCTTTACTCTCTAAAAGTTCATTATCAAGTTTCAAAGATGTTTCAAGCACAAGATTATCCCTATGTGATAAGAAAACATTAGAATCTCTACCCTAAGACAAGCTCACAGGTTCACTCCTATCCCTTTGGCCAATATTATCATTTACATGACTTCTATAAGCAAAACTAATAGTAAGACCTTCATCACACAATATGCTCAAAGAATCATCTCCAATCTCGGGATCAACTCTATCAACATCATGACTAACTTGAGCCCTTTCAGACACATCATACACATGCTCAAGTAGTGGACTACGTTCGTGAGTAAGTTGATCATTATACACATCCTCACTAGTTGTCGGCAACTCACATGCCAACCGAGACTCGCCTTGGTTTTCACAAGGGTCAACTAGTGTGTGAATACTCTCATGACATGAAAATGGAACCTTATTCAAGTCATAAGTGCTAGCACTGGATGGGCACAAATTATTCATACGAGAAGAATCAATTTTGTCATCTATAGGATCAACTAGTGCTTGCTTACTTACAATAAGAATTGGAAATTCTTGCAACCTAGCAATACTAAGAGTATCACAAAGGGAAGACTCATGAAATCCTCCTTTAGGAAAACCACCATCTACATCCACTTGACTTCTACTAGCCACATCACAATATTCTAAAATTGTAGAAGTGTTGGAGATAACATTTTTACCTTGTAGATTATATGAGGTGTAACCTTCACCTTGGTGTGTGTCTTGGCAGACCAGTTGCTGCTTTGGAAAGGAGTGATTGGAGTTCCTTTGACCTCCCATGAGACCCAACCTTTCATTTATTGATGAAAAGTTCGTGTGTAACCTTTCACACTTACGGTTGAGAGCTTTAAGGTAGGACAAGATAGTATGGGCAACATTCTTATCCATGGGACCTAAGAAAGATAATCAACAAAAAAAACACGTTAGCTCAAAAAGTATCCTCACCACACTCACACACCTTTGGTTTCCTCACACTTGGCTTCACAGGTGTTGAAAGTTGGCTTGTAATCCGTGAGGAGTTGAGGGGTGAGTTTTGTCCGGAATGGATTTTTATTTAAAAGACTCAAGGAAATCCTGTTCAAACTTGAGCCAATAAACTACAACGAATCACAAAAGATTAAAGCACACAAAGAAATGCTAACACGAAGAAACAGATTCAAACAAACAATTCACAACCTAGTAGGTGATTACTAGTTGTCAATTAGTATTAGGAACAAGAGATGAAACTAAAGAAACAAATAAAAAAAACTTAGAAATCTGAAATTTTGAGCCTAAGGTCATTTTTGGAGGGTGATGATGTGGCAACCTCCTATTAGACGTTAAAATTTGTTGAAAGTTTGAGAAATTTTCTTGTCTTCAAATTGTATTGATCAATTTTCAAGTTGGAATGGTGGAATTTCGTCTAAGGGAGGGAAACACCAAGACTTTGGAACCTTTTTGCAAGTTCAAAAAGTGTTTGACTTTCTTGCACCCTTTTGGCTAAACACATTTTTGAAAGTTTTTTGGCTCTTTCCTTTTTTGTATGTCTTGGTAGGTAGCCTTTCACCCTTTTGGTAACAAGCGTTTTTGAGATTTCTTTGTCTCCCTTCTTCTTTAGTATTAGTCTTGGGAATGTTTTTAAGACAAACTCAAGGCTACATTCTTTTCCATCTTGTTTTAAGGTCAAACCACTATCTTTCTCTTCAACAAGTTATGAAGATGGGGAAAAACACCAAGAACACCAAGAACACAACTTTTGAAACTTGTAGTTCTAAGGTTCACGTTGGGCTCTCCAACATCAAAAACACATGTTCAACTTCAAATCTTTAACAACAAACATCAACTACACAATTTCAAGCCACCAATCTTCAACAACAACATCAACAAAACATTTTTCAAGCTCAAGATTTTAGATGTAGACTCAAATAGATTTAGTGAAGAAGAACCTAACACTAGAAACAATCAAAACACATAAAAACTCCTAGATCTAGACTCAAAGTTTTGGCCAAAATACACAAACAAGACAACAATTTCTCGGCCAAGGTACAAAAATGGGAACAACTTCTTTTTTGTGAGATTTTCGATTTTGGACACCTCTTCTAGTGTTAGCAAACAAAGATCTAACATTAGAACACACAAAACACACAAAATTCAAGATCAAAATTTCAGCCAAGAGCCAAAAATGGGACAGATTGCTATTTTTTGAGATTTTTAGTTTACAACACTTTTTTTATTTTCAAGTTTACAAGCCCAAGATTGATTTTGTTAGAACAAAATCAATCCTTGCTCTGATAACGAATGATACAAAACATCCCACAAACACAAGATAACAAGAAGATAACAACACTTAGAGAACAAACAACATAAGACGAATGCAAGATAATAAGAACAATACCAACGATTTGCAATAAAATAAAAGGATAGATAGTGAGACATGGACTATTAAAAGAAATAGGAATAAAGTGTATATCAAACACTAGAACCCTTAAAACTCACAATAGATACACCACACTCTTACGAAGACACAAAAGGGAACTTACTCACCTCAAGCACCAATATTTCTAAGCCAAAATGCAACATAAGTGAATCCACACTTGATATTCCCTAGTTACGGTTTCACTCTCTCTCTCTAGAGAGAAGACATATTCTTTCAACATTCCATATCAATCAAATAAGGAAATAAGCCCTAAAATGTTCTACTTATAGTCTATTACAAAAGAAGACAAAATAACTAAACTACCCTTAATGTGAAGGGGCGTCTATGTAGTGTCTTTCCAACAAGTGTAATCCCCAAAATACCCTTAATGAAGGGTGCTTCGTCATGCTTCAACACTTGTCGCCTCGGGTTGGCATCAAAGGTAAGCCCCTATGCAATCTTCCACACATGGGTTTGCTTTATGTCATGCTCAAAAAGGGTCCTCCATGCATGTTTTTGTGTCCTCAAGGTGAACAAGTCTTGAGTCATTATGCGTTGGCCTCTAACAATGTCTTCAAAAGCATAGATAGCCATTTGGATCATATCAAAAGTAAAACATTCCTAAATGTCTTGTAGCCTCTTCCTTATAAGTGTGGTGCGCTACAAACCGTTAAAAGAGACTCTACTCAACACAGCTTTGTGGACTCCAAATTGACCATGAACCTAAAGCTCTGATACCAACTTAACATGACCCAACCCGAGGTCTTATCGTAACAGTCATCCCAAGTCTAACTATGATCGGGGACTACCCTCGATATCCAACCCAACCATCCTAATACGTAACCTACATCGGATGGATTCCGAATGTATAACAAGATATCGTGTAAGCATAACCTAAGACTCTAGAGTAGGTTTTCAACCGTGACCAACCCAAACAAGTCCAACCTTCCATTACCAACCAACAACCATAACCAAACCAATATAAAAATCAAGTTCCTGTCCATAACATGACATAAAAGGATGGAACAATCATAAATTTAGTCCAACGATATAAGATGCAATACCAGTGTCAATACTAAGGATGACACCAATACCGATCCTGCCCATTCTAACCCATAGTAATACCACAAAGCCTCTAACAAAACAAATCTGATTGGAAAATACCCACAACCATAGCCAAAACAAATATCCATAAATAAACCAAAGTATGTAAAGACATCCATGATATGAAACGAAAACTTCTGAAATATGGAAGCAGGACAGTTCAATCTAATAGCTGATCCCAAATCTGATCACCAAGCAGGAGGAAAAGAATGGTCGATTTCTGCATTACATAGGGATACAACCTCTCGAAGATGGGTTAGCGGGTGAATGCTAGCATGAACTCAAGATAGGGATAAAATAATGCCAACCCATAAAACCAAGTAAACCTACCATATGCATACAAACCACATATATATACATATAACCATGCCAGGAAAGAAAATCGGGTTTAGTATGCATTTAAAACCATTAACCTAGGTATGTGTAGCTTAACCACCCTAGAACCACCCACGGGCTATATGGGTCCAGCATAACCCCCTAAATAGGCCCCGATGTATGTAGCCACATGAACCAAAGATACCGTAAGAGTAGGGGCTTCCTAAATACCTTTTTTCTCTCAATGATACTTATGTACGGCGTACTTAGAGGATTCTCGTGTACCTCATAGCATCATCTATAGTTTCTATAACCAACCCTCATGTCAGCAAACATGAGTTTCCATTATCCATCCATTGGAATCATACCTTCATGATTTGCTATCACACCCTACTATTATTGCCTAATTAAAACCATTACCATTCAATCATACCATTATTTTATTATTATTATCTAAGGCCATGAGTAGTGGTATCATCATACCAACTATAGCGTGCAAGCAATGTCCTTAGCCAACCTTTAAATGTAAAGGGATTCCCATGAACCCATAGATTACATTATCAAGTTAACTTGGGGGAATCTCGTGTACCCTACAGGTGTTCCATTATTAAGTTTGCTTGAGGTAATTTCATGTACCCCACAAGTTGTTCATTATCATACATACTTGGGGATACAAGGAAGTTTAATTAACCATAACCATAAGTACCAAACCTTACCATTTAACCATTCCAAACTATTCATACTATTTAGGGTTCTGTTACCATACTATACCATGCAATAGTTCCATTAAAAGTTAAATAATATAGGAAAAGCATTCTCATATGCATTTTATCAAACATGTTGGGGAATAGTATTTCCGAAACCAAATCCACTTACCAATTTACCATTTCTATCCAACCAATTATACAAACCACCATTAAAGTATGTAAAAACATAATTAAAACATGGGAAAACCATAAGCAAACATTTAATACCAAAACCCCAACATATATTTGAAAGCCCCAAAACCATGCAATAATCATGCCATGAAAACATTGTATAAAACATGCCTTTAGTTGGAAATAACAATGAAGGTGGAGTGCATGCCTTAGATTTTGAATATGATGGAGACAAATCACTCGTACAAGCCCCAATTTGATTCTCTAGATGAAACCCTAGCCTTTCTTTACCCAAGACCCTTAGAGAGAATTAGAGAGTGCTTTTAAGTGTTTTAGATTAGAATAATATGGTAAATAGTATCCCAATAGTGATATAAATTGTGGGTCCTTAAGTGGTTAAGGTGGGAAATATGTAGATTAGCCCCAACTTAAACTGTTTAAACTTCCCGTCAGATGGTATGATTACCCATACCAGTCGTACCCTCCAATACAAGTAGTACCCACCACTCCTACCCGAGGCCTTCCTTTTGGATCCAACACTATCCACCATATGACTTACTCAAACTAAGTCATACCTAACCGTACGACTAGTACCCAAAAACCATATTCCTGGAAGGATAAAACCAAAGAAAGTTTGAACACTACCTACCATACGAGTCATTGGTATGACTCATACTATATCTTATGGCTTATAGTGACCCACTCATACTCAAATCCAACTTAAGTTACTAAGTCTTAGATTAAGTAAAGGAAAAACACAAATCATACGACACGTATCAAACCATACTACTCGTACCCTCCAAATCGTACCCATTTCATAAACTAATCCAACCCACCAACCAACACTGGTTAGCACACGACCAAGATCATACCAACCATACCCCATCATAATATTGGTACCCACAAGTCATATATTTTCCAGAAACCAGAAATCCAGGAAATTTCTAAGGGTCCAAACCCAAAGTGGACACATTTTGGTACAATGAGATTGACAAATCTAGGCTCTGATACCAACTTTGTCATGATCAAAATGAAAGTGAATGGAACCCATCCTATTCTCCAAAAACAATAACCAACACTTAGAAAAATAAAAAAACTATCCCATTATTAAACACGATCAAGAAATAGATACAACCCTAAAACTAAAGAAATCAATAAGTCAAAAACAAAGGAAAATATCATTAAAGAAGGATTTCATTATAGCTTGAAAATGCTTCTCACTCTTGAAATATGAATCATATTCTAAAATCACAAGTGAGGTCTTGTAAAAGCTGCTAGAATATGCGTTGCACTCAATAAAACTAAGAGCAGGTGTAGTATCAATACACCAGAAATCAACAGTGCACTAGTAGGGTTATTTGACCAACCCAAGATAAGAATATGAATACTAAACCAAAATATAGTACAACAAGTTAATACATGCTCACCCTAACTACAGCTAGAACAACAAATAGCAATTAAAGTAGTAGAAGATCACAAAAAATAAGTCAAGACATCTACAATTAAGTTAAGTCAAGTAAAGGTCAAGACAAGTTCAACACCAAATACAATGACACTTATATATGTGTGGATATATATACATACATACATACATACATTACTCGACCCACTCATAAAACTGTCAAACATATTTGCACCTTGTATATATACTCCGGGGGTATCTTAACCACCTTCTAGTCGTGACCTATAGTGGATAAATTCCATCCATGTACCCAAACCCCAGACATAGTGCCTTCTATCCTTATCCCACCAAATAACCATGAGAATGCCCAAATATTAAAGCATTCAAAGCAATAATTAAGTATATCAAAATCATGCAAACAAAAATATCAATCTGATATTTGTAGTATCCATAATATTATAATAAAATCCATTTGAAAAATGACCACACCAAACAACATGAACTAACAACAAATACTAAGAAGTAGTTAAAATGTACATATAACACAAATTGAATTATAATCTACTACCTCGATCCAAACTTGCAAAACTTAACTAAGCTTGATCCTTGCCTTTTTGTATAATTTTTTCTTAAACTCAATCTATAAATATATATATATAAATACATAATTAATAAGATAACCTACCACGTTGGAAATTATAACTCGTTCCCAACCCCTATGGCCAAGTTTATGGTCATTCTCTTTCTGTTCTAGGCTTTTCTATCATGATTCATCTAAAACTATCAATATCGTGGAAAAATTAGTGAATTAACAACAAGAAAAGGCAATTAATAATCATTTACCGAAAGCCTATGATTTTATATTTAAATTACTCTCTTACGCTAGAAAATCAACTAACATAAACCCTTAAGCCTATTTGAACTTCATAAACTAGAAATTTTAAGGCTAGGTTATCAATTAACTGGTTAATGGGAATGAACTCATTACCTTAATGAAGTAAAATAATGAATAATTGACGAATTTCATCGAAATTGGCCTCTCCATTACCCCAAAATGTGTTCAAGAGAAATAATTATTTTTGGAGGGTTTTTAGGATAAAACAACAATTTAGATCTCTATGGAGACATATGTCATTATAGTAATATTGTTATAGTGGTAAATGTCGCTATTGCAGCCATCGACTGCATTAATTGGGCTCTATAACGGGACTTTCTCCACTTTTGTGCATGTCACTATAGCCACATGCACGTTGCTATAACGAGGTGGTCGAGGCAGAATACCTGATTTCCCCAAACACCCCCTCCCCTCTTTCATAATACACCATATAAATTTGAGATATCTCTGTAATACTCTTTATGCTTAGATCAATTTTGGGAGTTCTACATACCTAAATTTAATCCTGTAAAAATTCTACTAGTTACTTATCATCTTACTATCTAAAAATAAAGTCAAATACTACCATACTCATCCAATTTATTTTTGGATTACCCTATATCATACTTTACCCAGATTTCATCTGAAACTAGCCTAGTCTTAAATTTACAACTTCACATCCTGAAAGAATTTTAGCATAAAATTTTGAATGAGAGACTTTTATGTAATGATAGAAAGGATAATTCTACGTAATAATAATTCATTGATCATATCTTTGATACAATATGGTGTAATATTGTAAAGGATTAAGAGGATCTGAATTTCACGTCTATTTATGCATGCCAACATAGAAATATTTATCAAGTTGAAGGATACATCTTGAAACACATAAAAATTACTGGACCTATAGAACATACATTATAAGATGTCACACATTTAATACTGAATATTTTCACTTGACAAAATTTATATAAAAATTCTTGAAGGATTCAAAATTTCTGAAGCATATACATGTTTTTGAAAATTGTATTTATAATCTTCATATGGACTAAATCAATTAAGGTACTAGATGCACATAAATGAATATAATTTCAGCACTTGAAGAGTTTTCAAAAGTAAAAGGTTATTTACTGAAATGAGAAATATGTAGAATTGGATTGATGCTAAAGTACCATATCTTGTGCAATTGATGCATTTTTACTTCTTGCTAAAACTATGAGCATGATATATTTTTACTCCTATATGAAGATAGTGAAATAATATCACTTGTATATTGCAAATGAAAATCTTATAAATGTGTCTACCCTATCAAATATTATCAAATTTTTTAATATACATGATATACATATGATCGATATATGAATTCGATATAAATATATTATCTATTGAAGGGTTATTTTTATACCATGTTTACATAACATCCATGTAATACTAAGATGATAGCTATTCCTTAAGCAAGCCAAGAATCTTGCATGACCCAACTTAAGGGAAGATTAATAAATGAAGATAAAATGAAGCACATCTTCCCAAAAACCTAGTTATGCTCATAAGGTCCAAAAGAATAGTGACATCAACGTGCAATAGATTCATTCAAGTAAAAATGTGACTAATTTATTCACTATGTCTCTACCTACTGTAACTTTCAAGAAGATGGTGCATAAGATCAGGATGCAAAGATTCAAGGATATTCTTACTAGGAGGAGTTAATATGTGTTGTACTCCTTTTTCCTCCCAAAGTTTTTTTTCACTTAATTTTTCTTGTATGATTTTTAATGAGGTAGCCAAAATGTGTATTATTAGAGATGCGTACTCTTTTTTCTTTACTAGATTTTTTTCACTGAATTTTTTCTAGTAAGATTTTAACGAGACACATTATCTATCAAACATACATTCAAAGAGGAGTGTTATAAACCTAATTTGATTTGGAAGTGAATGTGTTCTTGGAGAAGAGGAAAATAAAATTTGATTTGAAATTAATTTCTACTCATTAGGAGAAAAGGATCAAGTCAATTCTCTCCTAAAAATAGAGGGGTCCTCTTTTTCATTGTAATCCATCCCTTAAGAGAAATAAAAATGACTCCCTCTTCTCTCCATATTATTCCTATCTTTTCTTTATTAGTCCAGAACAAAATATTATTTATGACTATTTGATTTTTCTATGAGAGTTGCTTTCTTTATTTTTATATTTTAGAACAAATCACTACAACATAAAAATATGACAACATAATATACATATCATTACATCAAAAGTAAAAAATATTTTTAAAAAATAAAAATTAAAACTAACGTTTGAGTTATGCCAAAGACTTACCCTTTTACTTAGTTTGAGTTACGCCAAATACTTACGCTTTTATGCTCGACTCTTACCCTATGAATCTACTCCTTTCATTTGTGCCCTTGTAGTATTTTTGATACGCCCCGCCTCTGAACTTATCCTGAGACTTACCCTAAAACGCCTTTAAAATACTGATGACGACATATAAGAAAGTTAAAACTTAAAAACAATTAGATGGATAAATATCATGATTATCATCCCATAAAATTAGCAAATAAAGACAAAATTTACTTCTTTGTTCACTTTTACTTATTCATTTTAAACTTTGCACATTCTTTAAAAAATAATAATTGATACATATATTTTACCATAATACTCCTATTTATTGATGTTTGGTAGTTTTTTTAAAAAAGGAATTGGACAATACTTTGTTCATTCCTAAATACTGGTCACTTTTTTACATTTGTACAGCTACTTAAGAAGCTTTATAATTTTTCCATCATACACCAAAATCAACATTTTTTACGCTAAATTAATTAATTTTTACTTCCAAGAATAATTACTCCTTAAGAGTAAAATGAAAAAATATACTTCCAATTGGAACTGGTAGACCAAAGGATTTACAATTATGTCTTGATTTTTGAAAGTGAAAAGTAATATTGTGGACCATCTATTTTTAATCAAGATGACAAAGATTTGAAAATGAAGAAAATGATATTAAGGATAAAACATAAAAAAATAATTTTTTTAATTAATAATGTCAAAAATAAAAAGTAAAAAATGAAAATCTATTTAGAAAATATTTAACAACTAAAAGTGAATGTAACTAAGGAAGAGAATATTAAGGTTTGACTTTTCAGTCTATTTAGAAACGCCCAAAGAAGATCAATGTGCCATTTAATGTATCACATAATTAATGAAGAAACAAGAAAAGGAGAAAAATGATGGAAAAGGCACAAAAAAAAAAAGGACAAAAAAGATAAATATCTTTCTCATTAGGGATATCTCGTGAGGTGGATATCTCATGGAAATATTTTTATCTCATTTTTATAATGACACTACAAATTATTTTATAAATTTTTCTTATTTTAGACGTGATTTATAACATACGGAGGTGGGTAGTATCAATCCTTGAAGTGTACGGAAGCGATATAAGTCATTAGTTGAGTTCTTGAGTTTTAATAAAGTTAACCTTAATGATGGTCAACCTTCAGTCGAGAAGACCCCGGATTAGTGTTTTAATGTTTTCAATAATTTCCTATTGTACTTTTTAGTCAATGAATATATATGATTTATTTTCTCGAGGTCCGAACAAATATTGAGAATTTATTCAAAATAATGGGTATGTTAGATATTATTTTAGTTAGTGGTAAATGGGCCAAATCTATATTTCTTAATTCTTGTGACCTATGTATAAGAATAAATTTAAGTGAGAGGAGTTTACCACATTTATTAATAATAAGATCTGAGAGTTTTAAATTAGAGGAGCATGAAAAAGTAGTTGAAGTCCTTTTGTCACATCGCACCTTCTGAAGGAGATAACAATTTTAGGGTTAACTTCTGAAGGAGATAACAATTTTAGGGTTAGCAACTTTGAATGTATATATTCTTGATTTTCTTTTTATAATATTTTTGGGGTGAGTTTGAAGTTGGCAATAGCCAATTTCCGTAATTGAGCACTTTGTGTTGTTAGTATTGATTTAAATTAATAGCATAATCATGACTTAGTAATGTAATGGTGATTCAATCATTGGGTAATAGTGATAGGTAAGTTATTAGATCATAACTATAGAGTAGGTGTTGGGTCAATAATTTCACATGGTTGGCTGAATTTGCTACTTTATAGTTACTATTTTGAGTTTAGCCTTGGAGTTTTGAAAATTCCCATTCGATTGTCGATCAACTATAGATTTTTAATAAATTGATGTTTTTGGTCTAGGATTTTCTTAGAGTAAGAACTTTTGAATTGGGGATTATGTATTTGAATATATTGACCATTTGGAACTTTTACAAAAGGAAAGTTTGTACTTTGATGATTGGGCTTTGATGTGAGGCAAGTTGAGACTTTTTTAGACTCTTTTTTGAAGTGTTTATGTGTTACTTATGTGTAATGAGAGTAATAGAGAATGAGGGTCCCGAATAGGTGAAGTGATGAATATTTAGGCAAGTTTTGAACAGTTTTTCGTATTTGCTAGCATGATTGAACTGATTTGCTATTATAAATGAATTGCTAAAATTCTAGCTAATGAGAATACACTTACTTGATAAATTGAGTTGATTTTGAAATTACTATCTGATCTGGCATAAACATGAAATACTTTGCTTAATTTTATTAGTGATTTGGGATCAGAGTTGCATGCTTGTACAACATGCATTGAATTTCATATGGAATCTAGTAGGATCAAAGTGCACGCCAGTATATTATTATCTATTATTGGGATAAGAGTGCACAACCTGTACAATATATTTATTGGAATTAGAGTGCATACTTGCACAGTACATACATCTTGTGAATCCCCCATGGGTCCTAATACTGAAGCCATTGTTTGATAGGTATGTAGACAACATATGCATTGCATTGAATTCATTCATTTTCAGTTCAGAATGAGTAAAGTATTTTTTGATTCTGTACTATTTATTAAGTATTTGAATAGCTGATATTTGATTTCATTGGATTGAGAATTTCTTAGACTGCGTTATGAGTTAGACTTGATTATTCTGGTGGCTTAGGATGGCTTTCCTAAGTGTAGATTGTATGGTTGTTTCAGCGGGCTGATGTGGTATTACTGATCACCACTTTAAATCAGGATCAGTCGATGATGCTTGCTGAGTACTCGTATTTTTGTACTTATCCATGGTTTTTCTGCACTATTTATGCATGTACCGATCTAATAGACTCTGGCATTAACTCCTATAGTTTCTTCTATGTTAGCATCTATGGAGATTCATGGTAGATGCTATTGATTTAGAAACTACTAAAATATCCTCCACCCTTATCTTTATGCATTTTTCACATTTTGAGATACTCTGACTTTTCTTTGACTTCTGTATTTAGAGGCTTATATTAGTGACTACCAGATCTGGGATTATCTATATTTTGATGATACTACTTATTAATCTGCTTCGGTGATTAGTATGGTTTTATTATGTTCTTATTTTCTTATGTTTCTATATAATTGGGATGTTATTTTTAGGATTGGGTTCTTGACTTGTCTATCATGAAGGGTTAGATAGGTGTCATCATGGTCCAGATTTTTGATTTTGAGAGATGGTATCAAGCCCCAAATTCATTAATCTCACAAGTACACGCTAAGTCTTATAGAGTTTCGTGAATAGATGCAGAGACCTCTATCACCTATCTTCAGGTGGCTATGGCACTTTAGGAAATATTTATTTCTTTTTTATCTTATCAAGTGTTATTGAACTTTTAACTTGAAATACTAAAAGTCTTATCTTATTCTCTCACAGATAACTTGTGCATCTCAGAGTTATAGTCAGGAGCCCATGCCAACCCTTGAGGTGGCATCTTGAGCTGGGATACGTAGATGAGGGCAAGAGACATGGTTGGGGTAAAGGTCATGGTAGAGAGAGCTTTGGGAGCCAACCAAATTCCTAATAGGGTGAGGTCTCCCTAGATTGAGTTTGAGGCAAGTGATGATGATGTGGCCCCAAGTCAGGCACTACCAGGATTTGTTTCTACATCAATTATTAAAATACCTATCTTCAAGTCTTAGGAGTTTCGAAGAGCATAACCCAGGGAGGTGGATTATTGGGTACTATACGGGGTTCACAGACTAAGGTGGGGCCTAGACCCCAAATTAGACTATTTTAATTTATAAAGATCCAGTGATTAAGATAAAACCGAGGTTTGATGGTATGTCTTTACCAGGGGTAGGAACTACCAGTAAGGTCAGGAAGCTATGTTTGATAGTAAAAAATGATGGTTTAAGAAGTTTAGGAAGATGGACCAACAACTATTTCAGGGTGATGAATGTGAGAATGCTTTTGAGTTTTGTAATGACTTAATTTTTGGTATTTCTTGTGAATTGTTTAGTTTTATGTGATTTGACCATTTTAACCCTGCTCGTGGTTTCATTGTGGTATTTTGGGGTGTGAGGATGATTGACACTTTTCCCAATGCATTACAGTGTGATTTATGCGAGTTTATGGGTTTGGTGGCTTGAAAAGCCTTGTAGTTGACTTTGGTCAACATTTATTGATTATGCATCAGATGGCAAAATGGACTATGCTAGTAGATTTAAAACATCGATTTTAGGTTAGTAACATGACTGGTGTGGTTATATAGCTCTTATATCTCATTTTGACTCTTAGTTTGGAAAGTTATGAAATTGTGTCTCGGGGGACAATTTCATGAAAATGATATTTTGTTTCAAAAATATGATATTATCATTGAGTTTGGAGCATCGAATTTGATAAGGTAGCATAATTCATTTGTGTTATCGGGGTTTCAAATGAATCCAGAGGGGTCTGTGGAGACTTGAAATTCTCCAAGTCTCCAGCTATTGCAGATCTGCTAGTGTGACCACTAAAGAAGCTCCTTGATCACTTTAGCGGAGGGTGCTTTAGTGACCCTTTGGCGCTAAAGAGGCCTTATCCGCCTAGAAGGTATTGGTAAATTAATAACTTGGGTGCTTTAGCACCAGCTGCTAAAACAGTCAAGGGTTTTCTTTAGCGGACTGTCACCATAGCATGGTACCACTTTAGAGGCCCCGAAGAGATTTTACGCCGACCGGTATACAACCCAAGACCATTTTAGCGGCATCTGGGTTATATAAAAACCCTTTTTCTTTTTTTTTTTCACCATTTTTGTGACTTGGAGCTTGGGTTTTCAAGTTTTCGGGCAATTTCTTCCATTTTTAGTTTTGGTAAGTTCCAAAACTCTTATTTCATTTATATTTCTTCGATACTTGTTACTTAACTCCTTTTTAAAAGCTTGAACTTAAAGGTGGAATTTGGAGATTTTGGCCCAGAAGGTCTAAATTGGTATTTTTTTTATTTAAATCCCAAATTCAACTCGTTTTTACTTGGGTTTTCTTCTATAGGTTCCTTTAATCTTGGGTAATATATTTTTGGTCTAAAATTCTGGTTTTACTTTTCTTTTTTGAAAATCTATTTCAGTGGTCCATTTTGACCCCGACTTAGAATGGGGAAAATGGGTATCGTTGACTTTATTTTGATGTGTAGATTTTATATTTGTATGTCTTGGTTGATTCTAGGTCCGTTTGTGTGGCCAAAAGCTCTGGATTGAAGGCTTTTGAGATCAATTTTTAGAATTAGAGGTAGGTTATGGATTAACTTTCTTCAGACTGTCTGGGCAGTCAATATGGATATGAAATCATATTAGGGGTGTGGGAACCAATCATGAAAATGGATTTATTAATGTGTTGTGACCTTGTGGTGGCCTATATGTTAAGAATTTATGGTTTGAGACATTACTCGTTGTATGTGATCGTATGGGGTCTTATATTATGTTGTTGGCCTTATTTATGTATGTTTGATTGTATATTTCTGGTGAAAAGCATATAATGGAATTTACGTGGTATCAGTGACACAGTGTTTTGTATTTTTTCTCTATTGGCATAGTGATTATATTGGATCATGAATGGTTGGCATATTGAGTGGATTTTGGTTCATATGGATTGGTGTATTAGTTGATTTAGAAATTCTCATTCTGGTTCGTACTGAGCATTACACCTTCATATCATATACATTCATGAGACATGGTACCACTTTGGAAATACTTCATTTTCTAATTGAAAATGTGATATCTTTAAAAACCCTCTATCGATAGATGTGTCGAAGAGGAGTTATGGATATCGGTATTAGATATTGGATATTTGATTGTATATGGGTTTCGAATCCCTCATAGATCCTATCTGTAAGTATGACTCTGTAGGTGTATATGGAGGTTGTGCAACAACCTCTGGCGTTATATCATCATTATTATTTTCATCATATTTATTGAATTTCATATATTGCATTCAATTTGTATTGTATTATTGTCCTTGATGTGATATATGTCTATTCATTTTTCTTTCTTATACATTTATTTGGTGTACCTGTATATTTGTGTTTCTTTTTGTACCTGTATTTGTGGTATATGTGAATATTGTAGAACTATTAGTGGAGACGATGTATTCTAACGTTTGGGACATTTTCTGATTGTAGGTGATGTGCCTATAGTGTGTATTTTATATGCTTTATTTTCTACTTTGCTCAGTCAACCTATGATACCTACTAAGTACAAGTGGATCGCACATACTCCTACAATGCCCTTTCCATGCATATACATATACGAGTGCACTACACGGGAGCTGATACAAACGATATCTAGAGTGTATTTGAGGCAACAGTCATTTTAGGCTTTCAGAGTGATCTACTGCCTCTTCATATCTACTTCATGCCTTATTTGTATTTAGAGACAGAGATAGATTATGATTAATTTGGTTATTTATTGTATCTTTTGACATTCGGGATGTATTTAGTAGTTCTTACACTATGACACCAGGTTTTGGGATATTCTTATGGTATTTTTTGTTATGTATTTCCAACTATTACTATATACATGTGGTTTGACTCTGTTCTGGTAGTCTTGCCTTTGGTTTAGTATTGATTTCGCTTTTCGTATCAGGTTGGGTGATAGGCTTACTTGTAAAGGCTTTTCGTAACAAGTGTCATAATGACCCTTGGTTTTTAGGTCGTGACAAACTGGTATCGAAGAAGCCAGGTTTGTTGGTCTCATCAGTGTAAGAACAAGGTTCCTAGTAGAGTCTCAGGATCAGTACATAGACATTTGTATTTATCTTCGAGAGAATATAAGATATCTTTAGGAAACTTCCCTTATTTTGTTCCTTATCGTGTGGATCTTTCATACCTTGTATTCTAAATTACATTTCACTCTTTTTCGTGCTAATGGTGAGGACATAAGGCTAGAGATATGGAGCCATCATCCGAGGAGAGAACTCAATCTAGAGGATGAGTTGCGAGTCATGGACGGACTTAAGGTAGAGAATGGGAACGAGGATCTACCCTATCCAGAGATAGTACTAAGGGACTCTCCCCTGATCCTCAGGTTGAGTATGTTGGAGTTATGCGGCCTATACGAATTCAAAAGAGTTTTTCTACCCCAGTCTTGGAGGGGTTACTAATTCATTTGTTAACACATTTGGAGGTTGCTCCTCTTAGTGCACATGGTATTCCTCCAGCTTCAAGTATTGTACCTTTGTCTATGATAGAGCCAGCCTATAGTGTTCCTCCGGTTTTGAGTGTGGATCCTCTAGTGTTACCGACATCTTCTTATGGTACTCCACAGATTTTGAGTGTTGTTCCTCCTTCAGTTATTGCATCCGAGTATGGTGTTTCGAGATTAGGATTTCAGTCTTCGTTAATGTTAACTCCTTAGGTAGGATCACAACCAGGAAGATTCATTATGAATCCTATTGAACCCAAGCTCACACGCAAGTGTACGTCGCCTTAACAAGTAGTAAAGTGGCCCTTTAGAAGGCAAGTATCGATCCCACATGGACTAGTGTTAAGCAACTATCCAATTCTAGTTTAACTATTGAGATTAATTTGTGCAACGTAACCAAAATAGTTTTAGAGTTGTAAACTAAAAGTAAAGTAAACAGTGTAAAAAAAGTAAGATCTTGGACAATCAATAAAGAGAAATCCGGGGTTAAAGCACTATGAACAATCATACTACACTATTGAACTTCATTAGTTAGATTACTTACCTTGGTTGTTGATTTGTAGGGTTTATAGTATGATCATAGTCCCCCGACCACTAATCTTCTACCTAACTTGGACATTGCAACTACATCATTGAGCGGGGGTACAATAATCCAATTAGATGCATGAAGCTATCATCCTACAAGTGTACCAAACAAGTCTTCTAGGTATATCCCTATCCTAGAAGCTCATTCAAATTCCTTATTTTATAAAAGAATAAGAACCTCGCTCTACTTACCCCCATGTTGTATCATCTTATTCCCCCTCCTGAGTTCACAAAGATGATAATTGGTGTATTCTAAGGGTCGTGAATTCTTAAAATAGTTATAGAAAGGATAAATAAACAACCAATAATTATAAGCAATCCAAACTAAATTAATTCAAAGCAATAATAATCATGTTCTTTACCTTGACCCCGAAAAAGGGATTTTAGCCACTCATGGGACATAGTGGTAATCAAAATAATTGAATACATGTTATAATCCATAAAAAACCTAAAGTAAAATAAGAAAACCCTAATGGAAGTGTTTTCTAGCCCCTCTCCAAGTTTAAAAGTCGGCACAGGTGTTTTCAATTGACTTGATTTGTTCCTTTTATAGCTAAGTCTCTTTTCCCGTTTTTGCTTCTTACCGCGATGTGCTAATAGTCTTTCTGTTGTTAGCTCCGCGATGTGGCCTTATCACGGTGAGCTACTGGAAATAAATATTTGCTAATTTCTCCTTCACCGCAACGCGGTATTATTGCGATAGACCACTGGAACTTCAACATTGGAGAATTTACATGTACCGCTTTGCGGTCTAATCGCGATGGGTCACTGGGACTTACTTTCTTAACTTATTCTTCCTTGCTTCATTTATTGTTAACTTCTCTCTCATGCGTCTAATCACATTCAATTCCATCACAATTTTAGCCCTACATAACTTAACCATGTCAATAGATAAGGAACGCAATTAAAGCTCAAATACAATAAGAATAGCATATTTTAGCTCATAGAACAAGTCCAAATATGGGTAAATATTGGTGATTGGACATATATTTCAATTTTACCCTTTTTGATAGCCACATTTAATTTAAGCAATTTGCCTAAGTTGAGGTGCACAATATTCAAGAAGGACTATGGCCAAAATAGGTTCATTGTAACATAACTGGGCTCTAAAAGGGAATTTCTTTAGCACAAATTTTCTCTTTCACTCCCAACCACAACATATCAATTTTTAAACACCAATAACTACTACTTAGGGGATTCACTTTCACCTTTTCTCCTCTTAATTTCACACCCTTACTCAATTAATTTTTTTACTAAGCGCTTAGGAGCTTTTAAATCAAATTCAGGCCTATCAAAGAAAGGATTAAGCTACCTATGAGGCTACCAAATAATAAGCTCAAGGCTCAATAGAGCTGACTAAGATTATGTACAAAGGTAGGTCAAAAGAGGTATGAAACAAGGCTATCAAAGAAATTCCTATATCATCTCCTAAACCAACACTCTTTATTTTGTTTGGCACACACATAGGCAAGTTCTAGCATCAAATGCAACACAGAATATACTAAAATATCACACATAGATGGAACATGCTCAACTCAAGAAAGATCATCATAGACTCTCAATTAAACAATAGCACGAATTCAACATTAAGCCAACAAGTACAAGAGTCATAATCATAAGCCTAGGAGTCTAGAAAGTAGTAATTCATACAATCAACATTCTCTTTACAACCAAAACACTTGAATCATGCAGTCAAATATAGCTCCAACAAGAACATCCCACTTATTCCTAACATAATTTTTTAAAATAACCCCTAAAATTGGGAATTTCCCCACCCCATACTTAAAAATATACTTTGTCCGCAAAGTATAATTTAAAAGTAGAGATAGAAATACTCCCTGAGGCCTCTAGGCCTATCTAGTAGCATCTTTACAAATCAAAGGGGTCTGGGACCCCATACTTAATCTTTTTCATGCTTCTCAGCTTAGGTTTTTCAGTACTCAGAATTCCCATCAACCTGTGACTCAACAAAAAACAAAACACTAGAGAAGTAAAAACTAAAAACACTAAAAATAAAACATACCTTAACTTGGGTTACCTCCCAAGTAGCGCCTGATTTAGTGTCGCGACACGACCCAACTACGACTCTTCTATATTCCTTCATCCTTTTCCTTCTACTTGGAGGCTATTTTCTTATTCTTTTCTGACCTCTTAAATGTGAACTCTCAAGGTCAACAACTTTTTCACAAATAGCCTTTTCAGGTTCATCAATTTGCATCATGTTAGGCTGTGGTATTGGAATCTTGGGCTACTTAATAGGGAGGTCTGAAGAGGTCTTTTGCAGAATAGACTCCACCAACCCACACTTATACCCTTCAATCACTATAATCATGCATAAATATTAGTAGTGGGATATTGTGTTAAGTGGTTTGTGCACCTTAAAAATTGCCTCTTCATCATCTAGCCTCATTATGAGTGTGCCCTATTTCACATCTATCAAAGCTCCTTCCATCGCCAAGAATGGACGCCTCAAGATGACTGGTACACTTTTATCTACCTCAAAATCTAAAACAATAAAGTCAACAAGAATAATAAACTTACCAACCTTTAGGAGAACATCATCTATGACTCCTTCAGGACGGGCTATGGTCCTATTTGCTAGTTGCAGTAGCACAAAGCTCATTCTCGACTTTCCTAAACCCAAAATATTAAACAAAAAGAGGGGCATTAAATTAATGTTTACCCCTATGTCGCTGAATGCATGGACCACCTTACTATTGCCAATTTGAATTGGGAAAGTGAACTTTCTAGGGTCCTTGAGCTTCTTTGACATCTTCTGTATCAGCATATAACAATACTCCTCAGTGGGTGCTACCATCGCAATGTCCTGCAACTTAATTTTGTTAGTGACCATATCTTTCAAGTACTTAGCGTACTTGGGCATTCCTTGCAAAACATCTAAAAAGGGTAAGTTAATGTGAAGCTCTCTAAAAGTGTCAAAGAACTTCTTAAGGCATGCATCCTCTTTCGGTATCAGCCTCTATGGGAAAGGCTATGGTAAGCTCTTCTTTATCAGTTCTGCAACTTTATTTTTTAAGTACTCAGACTTTCTCAAATTTCTAGCAACTTTATCTGCAATCGGTTAGGGAGTCAAATCTGCATCTACCTCCTTATTTTTCTTTGGAGATTTTTTATTCAACTCTTTCTCACTCCTCAAAGTGATTTCCATGAATTGTTTAGGGTTTTTAGTATTACTTAGCAAACCACCTTAAGGCCAAATATTTTGTGCTACTACTATATAACCTATATGCAACTCCAAGCTCCTTGTAGCCGCTTGCTAGCTCTTTACATCTACTGTCAATTGTGCTTGATTAGCTAAAATTTATTTCATCATCTCTTCCAGATTGCTATTTATGGCCTGATTTTCTTTAGCTTGTAGTTGCTGAAACTGCTAGTGCTGGGAATTATATTATTGATTTAGTGGCTAAGTCTGCCACTTCATGTTGTAGGCATTCCCATAGTTATACCTCTGAACATTGCCCATAAACATCATAGACTCAGGACTTGCAACAGATATATCGGCAGAATGCCCACTATTTCCATACACTACGCACCAAGTGCTCATCTGCTGAATTGTATTCACTGTAGCTATAGGTTCTGTGGCACCTAATTTTATATTGCTGAGCTACGTAGTTAATTGATTTTTTAATGCAGTAATCTGAGCAGATATTGCGGTAAAATAATCCACCTACAACACATTTGCAACCTTCTTTATAAAATTCCTTGAGTCTGATTACTACTCGGGATTTCTTTGTGCAATCTGGTTCAATAAAGTATACAACTTATCATATGCCATCTCTAGAGCTTGACCACCTACAGTTGAATCTAGAAAAATTTTTGTGTTATGGTCAAGTGCCTCAACAAAATTATGAGCTAAACCTCAGAGGACTATTAATGGTATGACAGTTCTGAAGAAGATCTTTAAATCACTCTCATGCATGATATAAATTCTCGTCTGTCTTCTATTTGAAGTATACAATCTCACTTCAAAGTCTCGCAGTCTTGCTAGAGGGAAAATATTGGATGGGGAATATCTGGGATAAGTCATCCCATGTTGGGATTGAATTTGTCAGATCAATATTCAACCACTTCTTTGTTTCCCCCAATAGTGAAAAGGGGAATAGTGTCAGCCTAATCTAATTAGTTGACATGCCCGTCGGGATGAATGTGTCACTGATCTCCAGAAAGTTTTGCAGATGGACTTGTGGATCTTTATGTGAAAGCCCCAAAAACTGTCCACTGCTAATCAAAAGTCGCACCATGTTTTGTTTAAACTCAAAATTACCTCCAGTTGCTATTTTCTTAAAAAAGGAGGTCAAATTTGATAAAAGTGGGATCGCCACCTCTCGAACTATCCTGCGGGCTAGTTGTTCTTCAACCATGATAGTAGGATTGTCTTGTTCCTCATGAATTTATAGGAATCGATGGAGAAGTTCTGCTTTTCTCCTCAATTAATGATACAACTTCTCGGGTAAAGGGTTTGGTTCAATTGATTCCCTATCCCTTTCAAGCTGACTAGCATGAAAACATGTTTCCTAAAAATACAAAACAAAGACCAAGCATAAAACACCAAAGAAATCGAAAAAAAAATAAAAAAAAAATAGTTGCCAAATTACAAGTCCCTAAAAATGACAAAAAAAACATATTGTGCCCAAGCACAGATGCAAGTGTACGTGGTCTCAAAAAGTAGTAAAGTGACCCTTTAGAAGCCAAGTATCTATCCCACGGGGACTAGTGTTAAGCAACTATCCAATTCTAGTTTAGCTATTGAGATTAATTAGTGAAACATAACCAAAAGATTTTAAGATTTGTAAAACTAAAAGTAAAGTAAAAAAAGTGAAAGCTTGGACAATCAATAAAGAGAAACCCGAGATTAAAGCACTATGAACAATCATACTAAACTATTGAACTTCATTAGTTAGATTACTTATCTTGGTTGTTAATTTATAGTGTTTATAGTATGATCATGGTCTCCCAACCTCTAATCTTCTACCTAACTTGGGCATTGAAACTACATTGTTGAGCAGGGTTTCAATAATCCAATTAGATGTATGAAGCTATCATCCTACAATTGAACCAAACAAGGCTTCTAGGTATATCCCTATCCTAGAAGCTAATTCAAATTCCTTATTTTATAAATGAATAAGAACCTTGCTCTACTTACCTCCATGTTCTATCATCTTATTCCCTCTCCCAAGTTCACAAAGATGATAATTAATTCATTATAAGGGTCATGAATCCTTAAAATAGTTATAAGAAGGGTAAATAAACAACCAATAATGATAAACAATCCAAACTAAATTAATTCAAAGCAATAATAATCATCTTCTTGGCCTTAACCTCGGAAAAGGGCATTTATCCACTCATGGAAAGAGTGGTAATCAAAATAATTGAATACATGTTATATTCCATAAAAAAAACTAAAGTCAGAGAAGAAAAACCCTAATTAAAGTGTTTTCCAACCCCTCTCCAAATTTTAAAGGCGGCAAAGGTGTTTTCAATTGACTTGATTTGTTCAATTTATAGCTGGGTTTTATTTCCTTCTTTTACATCTTACCACGATGCGCTAATATTCTTTCTATTATTATCTCCACAATGCGGTCTTATCGCGGTGAGATACTGGAAATCAATATTTTCTAATTTCTCCTTCACCGCGATGCGGTGCTATCGAGATGGACCACTGGAACATCGACATTGGAGAATTTACATGCACCGTGTTGTGGTCTAATCATGATGCGTCACTGGAACTTGCTTTCTTGACTTCTTCTTCCTTGCTTCATTCATTGTTAAATTCTCGCTCATGCATCTAATCACATTCAATTCTATCATAATTTTAGCCCTGCATAACCTAATCATGACCTAATCATGTCTATTAGATAAAGAACATAATTAAAGCTCAAATTCAATAAGAATCGCATATTTTATCTTAGAAACCAAGTCTAAATATAGGTGAATATGTGTGATTGGACATATAAATACACCCATTTGGGTCATCCCAAATTCAGTAGTGTTGTAGGTAAGGATGCCTATGAGTTCTTTATTGATTGTAGGTAAAAGGTGCATAATATTGGTTTGATTAAGCTACATGGGGATACTTACACTACTTATTGATTGACATATACTTTTAGAGATTGGTGGAGGTCACTTGTCAGTTGTAAAACTCTTGATTCTCTAGAGATGGCTTGAGACTAGTTTTTTAAGGCCGTCTTAGATGGGTTTGTGCCTTACAGTCTGAGGGATCATATGAGATATTAGTTTGATCACTTGGTGTAGGGCTCTATGGCTATTGTGATGTATGAGGCACATTTCTATGCCTTGTCTAGATATTCTTATACCAGCATTGCCACCAAGTCTGAGAAGATTTAAAAGTTTATGAAGAAGTTAGATATTTATCTTCAGCTTTCTACTATTCATATGGTAGTGTTAGGCGCATCATTTTAGAGTATAGTAGATTATAGTAAGATAACTGAGAATTTTCTTCGAGCATCTTAGGGTGGTGCCAACAAAGTGCGTTGTTAGGATGAGTTCAGAGGCCACACTTCTCAAGGTAAAGATTCTAGAGGTTTCTGTGGGTATCATGGTATATCTATGTAGGCAGCCTTACAGGGTTAAGGTAGTGGGTATTTTAGTTCAGTAGCTTTGGATGGTCATTCTAGGTTAGCCATACCTCCCCCTATTAAGGCAGGTCATAGAGGATGCTTTATGTGTAATAAGGTTGGCCATTTGGCCAAAGACTGTCCCCACTGTGTTTTCAGAGCTAATCCTATATTAGTATTGAAAGCAAGAGGTTCTACTAGATAAGAGCGAGACAGAGGTAGTGGTACCTGTAGTGGTGGGCATGGGGAAACTCAATTAGGTGATGGTCATGGACAAGAGAAAGAGTCTTCTAATGCTACTTTCACAAGTATCATCCCTGTTTGTTACAGATTTGCATCTATGTTATTTAATCTGCGGGCGAATTTTTCTTATATATCTGCATATTTTGCTTTGGGTTTTGATTCCCCTAGTGACACTCTTTCCATGCCTATACATGTATCTACCCCTGTAGGAGACTTTTGAGTAGTGGATCGGGTGTGCCGATCTTGTGTTGTGACTTTTACTGGGTGAGAGACTTGGGTAGATCTAATTGTATTAGACATGGTAGTTTTTGATGTCATTTTGGGTATGAATTGGTTAGCTCCCTATCATGCTATCTTAGATTGTTATATTAAGATTGTGACTTTAGCTTTACTAGTGTGCCACGGATAGCTTTGAAGGGTGTGCTTTATTTGGGTCCCAAGAGAGTTATATCTATCCTTTAGGCTCGTTGTTAGGTAGAGAGAGAGTGTTATGTTCTATGGATTCATACCGCTTATGATGCTTAAAATTGGATAATATGCATGTACTTATGGCTATTTTGTTGGATTTGATATGTTTTTGGTGTGATTTTATAGGAAACTAGGTTTAGGATGCTTAACAAAAGAAAAAGATGAAAAGTTGAAGTATTGGGCTACTTACTGAGGAACTTACTAGGAGTAGGTGCCACTTACTTAAGTAGGTGCCTTAGTAGGTGTCAGAACTTGAAGTCCAAAGGCTTAGGAGCAGGAAAAATAAGACCCTGACATATACTGAAGGCACCTATGGCCTGTAGGTGTCAGAATAGGTTGCAGAACAATGAAGTCCAAAGGGTTTTCAGCACTTTTGAAGGTCAGGGCACTTGCCAAGGACCACCAACAGTCTGTAGGTAGTACCTACAATCCATATGTGACCTTAGTAAGTGGTCACTGACCTCAATTTTTTTGGATCATTTCAAAATCATTTTCTAGGGTTTCCATGTAACCTACACACACTCCTATGATGTTCTTAGTCCTTATTATTTCCATGTAACCTACGCACACTACTATGATGTTTTTAGTCCTTATTATGTATGTTTAGTTAAGTTTTCCTATTTTATTTAGGATTTTATTTCTAGGGTTTACTTATAATCTATAAAATACCCTTTTTACATTTTTGTATCAGGATATTCAGATAGAGGCTCTTTGGGGCTAAGATTACATCATTTAAAAGATCTTTTGATTCTAAGATTAACTTGCGAGTTTGGCATCTTATTGGTGTTGGTTTGGTACTAGTTTTTTATTTAATTTAACACTTTGGTATTTCTTTTTTCATTATTGTTATATTGATTCTATAATATTTTCTGTGGATTCTATGATTGATCTCATAACTATGAGTGGCTAAGTCCTCTAGCAAGGGTTGTGGGAACCCTGGTGGCTTAACAAAGTAGAGGAATCGCCAAGTCATTTTAGATAA
Source organism: Capsicum pubescens (assembly GCA_030864215.1). NCBI lineage: Eukaryota > Viridiplantae > Streptophyta > Magnoliopsida > Solanales > Solanaceae > Capsicum > Capsicum pubescens. Next base: position 300,008,458 of record CM061548.1, on the reverse strand, counting down.
AGATTCTTGCATGTATTGGATTTTCTTCGTTCGTATTGACTTCTTAGCGGTGGGTAATGTTAAGATCATGCTTAGAATATAACTACTTACTCCACAAGAGGAGTATTGACAAGGGAAAGATAATCAAAATATTTATTTGAAGATTTATTATCGATCTAGGCTAATTAGTATCATCTATTTAAGATAATTATCTTTCAGCTAATAACTTAAGACTCAAAAGGTGAAAGTTAACTGGGATCCAGGATAAGGGTTAGTAAAGAGACACCCTGAGACTCAAAAGGTAAAGGGTGAAATTCGTCAATGGGCCCACAAGATAGTTGATGGTACAATACTTGTCAGATTCTGTATGTAAGGTATTGGAATAGTGTGACACTGCACAATAAATCTATGGAGTTAGAATCTAGGGGGAACGCAAGCCTAGTGTTCATCTTAGATTGATTACAACCTCAAGCATCCTATTTTTGTTACTTTTTATTATTTTAGCGAATCCCCCTATTTATTTTCTGTACTGCCTGGTGATTTCCCTGTGGGATCTACCTAAACCTAGTTGGGTTACTATATTTTGTCATCGACTATTTTATCATTCAATTGGAGATATAGTTTTAGTGACATTAAAATTTTGGTGCCGACTGGGGAATACGATTATGGATTGATTGATTGGAATTGTTGAAATTGTCAGGTTTTTTCTTTTCTATTCTTGTTTGGGCATATGCTAGTGTATGCACACTTATCTTGATATGACAACTTGGTCTAAGGAAGTAAGGAGTGATGAATACTTCTTTATTATTGATCCTTATCCATTTAATATGGTGTGTTACTGCGGGAATATGGAAAAAATAGTTTGTGAATAGAAGGATACCTTGATAGCAACATTGACACACCTTACAAACAAACATGATGAACTTGTTAAAAAGGTTGATAGGTTTGTCTTGGATATTTACCACTTACAAGTAGAGTTTAATGCAAAAGTTTCTATGTGTAACATCCAACAACTTAGTCATGGGTGGTGTGAGACTAAAAAATATTGAAAAGCCAACTTGAAGAGCTGAAATTAGAGGAGTCAATAATTGTTCATACTCTTCAGGATAATTTCACTTTGAAGGAGAGCATACTAGAGATATCTTGGGATGTAAATAAGATCGTTATTCCTGAGTTGGGTCATATTGAACCTTATTCGAAACATTTTTCCATATTGTGTTTGGACAGTCAGATATTAGTCGAGCCATCCAAATTGGAAGAAGAATGCAAGAAAGAGGAAAGATATGTCTATATTCTTGAATTTGTTAAGCCAGGAAAAAAGAATTACATTCCTTACGTAAGGACCAAGAAGTACAACATGCCTTATCTAATGCTTGGGTCCTTTATTTTCATACCCCTGCCCTTTAAGCATAATAGGAAATCAGAAAAACAATATGGGGTGAAATTCATATGCTTAAAGTAGAGACAGATAACTAGAGGCCAACTTTTGGGATACCTTGATGAAGTCTAAGTAATATAGGTACCTATGAGCTTGTTGGTGAAGTATGAGTAACCAGCCAAGTCCCATCAAACTGTGATGTTAAAATAGGCATTGCTTAAGAGGAAAGCTAAGGTATTTTATTATTTGTGTATGTTATTATGATTGACGTTAGATCTGCACTCCTATGGTTCCACAAATATATTTCTAACTCTCTTTCTTTGTAGCGACCTAATGCATTGGGGACAATGCATGTCTTAAGCTGAGGGTGGGACTGTTTGTAGGTCTTGATGTCCTCTTGGGGGTTTTGTTGATATGCCTCTTTTCCCTGGAGTCCTATTCCTCTAAAGTAGACATATTTAGGCGTATTGGGTTTTGTTTTTTATTGTGTTTATTTTTGTGTAATTACGAGACTTTTTAGTATTTTAGGCAATTATCATATCTTTTGTTGATTTTGAGAAAAATGATACCCCTCAAGATATTTTGTTTTTAGAACTATGTGAATATATATATATATGTGTGACCATTGTGGATCTTGTTATGGCATTAGATTAGGGACATGATATCATAGCTAACTTGTGTATGATCCAGATAGGTGGTAGATTGTGATGTGACTCTATGCCATTTGTGGTTGATACTACTTACTTTTCTCTGGGTGTTAAATCCAGAACTTGCCAGGTTAGTCTTACATAAATTGTACGATAGTCGTTTAGGAAAGAATCATATGCCCTTCTTGAACTTACTCAACTTTTAGCCGGAATAACCTTCTATGCGTGAATAAGTATCCCTTGATCTCTATTTTAAGAATGTATAGCCTATTTTTCTTGTTACTCCTTTCACCTTCCCATTTGTGTTACAATGAACCTATTTTGGCCTTGTCCTCCTTGGACATTGTGCACCTCAACTCAGGAAAACTGCCTAAGTTGATGGTGGCTATCATAGGGTGCCTAATTTAAAGTGGGTATGAAGGGTAAAATAAGATAAAAAAGTAAGGTTGGGTGTGAAAAAAAAAGAAAAAGAAAGAATAAAAAAACCACACCCACCACACCCAACCTGAATGTGTAATAAAAGAATAAAAGGGAGAAATAAGGGTGAAATAAAATAAATTGGTTGATAAGTGGACCCCAAAGTAAGTGTACTGCCAAGGAGGATTAGTCACTAAAAATTCCTATATGTACCATAACACCCCCTAAGACTACATTACAAGCCGAATAAAGTCCTATAGTGATCCTAACTTGACTGTCTGAAAGCTAAGGAAAATAAAATAAGGGCAAGCCCATAGTATTTGATGCGTATTAGTGGAACTTCTCTTGTGAGTGTGAGTGTATCCTGACTGTCCCTGCATTGACATGCATGATTTCATATGAGTGAGGGAGACTTTTTTGAGGTGAGGACACATGGGTTGTATTGCTAACTGCATATTTGCTTGTGTACTGTAACTTGTATATATGCATGGTTGTTTGTTGCTAAAGTAATGCCATAGCATGATTCCTTTTGGCCATATTGTTGTGCTTTATTGATACACACAGTTGGTTTTGAAGTGTTAAAATATGAGGGATAAATGATCTTGAGCTTAAATTTAATGATTGACTACCATAATGTCTTAGGTTTCTCTTGGTTAAGCATCATCGTATCTTTTGTTGTGTTTTTGTTGCTTGAGGACATGCAATATTCTATGTATAGGGTCTTGATATGGTATGGATTCATCACACTTATGATGCTTAAACTTGTAGAATATGCAAGTATTACAACTATTTTATTATATTTGATGTGTTTTTGGAGTGATTTTTGCAGAAAACTAGGTTTAGGATGAACGGAAGAAAACATGAAAATTTCAAATTTTGGGCTAATTACTGAGGAACTTACTGTGAGTAGGTGCGACTTACTTAAGTTGGTTCCTAAGTAGGTGTCAGAACTTGAAATCTAGAGACTCGAGATCAGGAAAAAAACCTTGACACTTACTAAGGGCACCAATGGTCCGTAGGTGTCAAATAGATTGCATAACCATGAATTCGAGAGATTTTTTAGCACTTTTAAAGGCCGGGGCACTTACCAAGGACCACCTACGGTATGTAGGTAGTGGCTATGGTCCATAGGTGACCTTAATAATTGGTCGTTGACCTCAATTTTTTTGGATCATTTCAAAATCATTTCCTAGGGTTTCCGTGTAACCTACATACACTTCAATGATGTTTTTAGTCCTTGTTGTGTATGTTTGGTCAAGTTTTCCTATTTTATTTAGGATTTGATTTCTAGGTTTTTCATGTAATCTATAAATACCCTTTTTATATTTTTTTATGAGGATATTCAGAGAAAGGGCCTTTGGGGCTAAGTTTACATCATTCAAAACATCTTTTGATTCCAAGATTGACTTGTGATCTTGGGATCTTATTTTCTTGGTTTGTTATTCAATTTAAGACTTTTGGATTTCTTCTTTCATTATTGTGAGATTGATTATGTAATTTTGTCTGTGGATTCCATGATTGATCTCATAACTATGAGTGGCTAAGTCCTTTAGCTAGTGTTTTGGGAACCCTGATGGATTAATGAAGTAGAATAAGTGCCAAGTCGTTCTAGATAAAGATTTTTGCATGTATTAGGTTTTCTTCATTCTTATTAATTTCTTCGCAGTGGGCAATGTTAAGATCTCGCCTAGTGTATCACTACTTACTCCACAAGAGGAGTAGTGACTAGGAAAAGATAATCAGAACAATAATTTGAAGATTAATTATTGATATAGGCTATTCAGTATCATCTATGTAAGACAATTATCTTTTTCTAATAAATTGAGACTCAAAATGTAATAGTTAACTGGGATCCAGAATAAAGGTTAGTAAAGCGACACCTTGAGACTCAAAAAGTAAAGGGTGAAATTCGTGAATGAGTCCACAAGATAGTTGATCGTACATAACTTGTCACATTTTGTATGCAAGGTATTGAAATATTTTGACAGTACATAATAAATCTACGGAGTTAGAAGCCATGGGGAACGCAAGCCTATTGTTCATCTTAGAATAATTACAATTTTAAGCATCAAGTTTTTGTTAATTTTTATTATTTTAGCGAATCCCTCCATTTACTTTCTATACTGCCTTGTGATATCATAAGTTCGAGAAGGATTTCTGACATATTCTCTCTGGGATCGACCCCAACCTAGTTGGGTTACTATATTTTGACATCGACTGCTTTGTCATTTAATTAGAGGTATAGTTTGAGCGACATCATAATTTTGGCACCGTTGTCGGGGAATATGATTATGGATTGACCAATTGAAATTGTTAAAATTATTAGGGTTTTTTCTATTCTTTTCGAGCATACGCTAGTGTATGCGTACTTTTCTTGATATGACAACTTGGCCATAAGAAGTATGGATCAATGAATATTCTTTATTATTGATCCTTATGCTTTTGTTATGGTGCGTTACTATAGGAATGTGTCAAAAGTAGTGTGTGAACACAAGGATAGACTGATAGAAACCTTGACATACCTTGCAAACAAAAATCATGAGCTTATTTTAAAGGTTGATAGGTTTGGCTTGGATATTTACCACTTACAAGTAGAGTTAAATGCAAAATTTATTGTGTGTAATGCCCAACAACTTAGTTATGGGTGGTGTGAGAATGAAAAATACTGAAAAGCCAATTTTAGGAGCTGAAATTGGAGGAGTTAATAATTGCTCATACTCTTTTGGATAGTGTCACTTTGAAGGAGAGCATACTAGAGTTATGTACGGATGTAAATAAGACCGTTATTCCTGAGTTGGGGCATATTGAACCTCATTCAAAGCAATTTTCCATATTGTGTTTGGATAGTCAGATATTAGTCGATCCATTCAAACTGTAAGAAGAGTGCAAGAAAAAGGAAACATATGCCTATATTCTTGAATTTGTTGAGCTAGAAACAAAGAATTACATTCCACATGTAGGGGCCAAGAAGTACCACATGCCTTATCTAGTTCTTAGGTCTTTTATTTTTATACCCCCACCCCTTAAGCATAGTGGAAAATCAGAAACAATATTAAGGGTGAAATTTATAAGTTCAAAGTGGAGAGAAACTTGGAAGCCAACTTTTGGGCTACCTTGATGAAGTCTGTGTAATTACGATAGTGAATTCTGAGAAATCAACCAAGTCCCATCATACCGCGACGTTAAAACAGGCAATGCTTAGGAGGAAATCAAAAGTATTTTATTGTTTGTATATGTTATTGTGATTGATGTTAGATCTGTGTACTTATGGTGCCACAAGTATGTTTCTATCACTCTTTCTTTGTAGCATCCCAATGCATTGGGGATAATGCATGTCTTAAGTTGAGGGTGGGACTACTTGTGGATCTTGATGTCCTCTTGGGAGTTTTGTTGCCTTGCCTCTTTTCACTGGAGTCTTGTTCCTAGTAGAGCCAGTATGTTTAGGCATATTTTGTTTTGTTTTGTTTCGTAGTGTGTTTGTTTTTGTGTAATTAGGAGATTTTTGAGTATTTACGGTAGTTGTCATGTTTTATGTTGATTTTGTGAAAAATGATACCCCTCCAAAAAATTTATTTTTTAGAACTGTGTGAATGTATGTATGTGTGACCATTATGGATCTTGTTATGACATTAGATTCAAGACATGATTATTATAGCTAACTTGTGCATGAACTAGATAGTTGGTAGCTTGTGATGTAACTCTGTGCAGTGTGTGAGCGAGATGCTACTTACTTCCCTTTTTTGTGTTAAATCCATAACTTGTCCGTTAGTCTTGCCTTGGTTGTAGGATAGTCAATTAGAGAAGGATCATAGGCCTTTCTAGAACTAAGTCGACTTTTAGCCTAATGACCATCTATGCATGAATAAGTATCCCTTGATCCCTATTTTTTTCTTGTATAGCCTATTTTTCTTGTTACACCTTTTTTTTCTTCCCATTTGTGTTACAATAAACTTATTTTGGCTCGGTTCTCCTTGGACATTGTGTACCTTAACTCAGGTAAATTTCCTAAGTTGAGGGTGGCTATCATAGGGGTGCGTAATTTGAAGTGGGTAAGAAGAAGGGTAAAATAAGAAAAAAAGTAGGGTTGGGTCTGGTACAAAAGAAAAAGTAAAACAAAAATAGTGAAAAAAAAGAAAGAAAAAATTAAAGAAACCACAACCAATCTTAATGTGCAATAAAAAGAATAAAAGCGGAGAAATAAAGGTAGATTAAAAGAAATTAGTTGATAAGTGGACCCCAAAGTAAGTGTAGTGACAAGGAGGCTTAGTCACTAAAAATGACCATATGTACCATACCTGCCCCCTAAGTCTACATTACAAGATGAATATATACCTATAGTGATCCTAACTTGACTGTATAAAAGCTAAGGTAAAGAAAATAAGGGCAAGCCCATGGTATTTGATATGCATTGGTGGAACTTCTCTTGAGAGTGTGTATTTCTTGAATGTCCCTGCATTGACATGCATGATTTCATATGAATGAGTGGGACTTCTTTGAGGAGAGGGCACATGGGATGTATTGCTAACTGCATACTTATTTGGGTAGTATAACTTGTATATATGAATGGTTTTTTGTTGCTAATTTAATGCCATAGCTTGATTCCTTTATGTCATATTTTTACACTTAATTGACACATATAGTTGGTTTTGAAGTGTTAAAACCGAAGGGGGTAATCATCTTGAGCTTAAATTGATGATTGACTGCCATAGGTGTCTTAGGTTTCTTTTGGTTAAGCTTTATTGTATATTTTGTTGTATTTTTGTTGTTTGAGGACATGCAACATCGTAAGTTCAGGGTCTTGATATGTTATGGATTCATAGAACTTACAATTCTTACATGGAGAATATGCCTGTACTTACAACTATTTTATTGGATATGATATGGTTCTGGAGTGATTTTGCAGGAAACTAGGTTTAGGATGCTAAACGGAAGAAAAAAATAAAAAGTTAAAGTTTTGGGCTTCTTACCAAGGAACTTACTGGGAGTAGGTGCCACTTAAGTAGGTGCCTAAGTAGGTGTCAGAACTTGAATTCCAGAGGCTCAGGATCAGGAAAGAAAAATCCCTGACACTTACTAAGGGCATCTACGACCCGTAGGTGCCACCTACGGTCCGTAGGTGTCAAAATAACTTGTAGAACCAAGATATACAGAGATTTTTCAGCACTTTTGAAGGCCAGTTCACTTACCAAGGACCACCTATGGCCCGTAGGTGACCTTAGTAAGTGATCACCGACCTTAATTATTCCAAATTATTTCCTAGGGTTTCCTTATAATCGACATACACTCCTATAATATTTTTAGTACTTATTATATATGTTTAGTTAAGTTTTCCAATTTTATTAAGGATTTGATTTCTAGGTTTCCATGTAATCTATAAATACCCTTTTTATAGGCTAAGTTTACATCATTCAAAACATCTTTTGATCCAAGATTAACTTGTTTCTTAGGATCTTATTGTTCTTGGTTTGTTCTTGGTATGCTATTCAATTTAAGACTTCAGAATCTTTTTTTTATTATTGTGAGATTGATTCTGTAATTTTGTCCATGGATTTCATGATTGATCTCATAACTATGAGTGGCTAAGTCCCTTCGCTAGGGTTGTAGGAACCCTAGCGGATTAACGTAGTAGAGGAAGTGCCAAGTTATTCTGGATAAAGATTCTTGCATGTATTAGATTTTATTTGTTCTTATTAATTTCTTAATGAGCAACGTTAAAATCCTGCCTATAATATTACTACTTACCATAAGAGGGGCAGTGACTACAAAAAGATAATCAAAATAGTAATTAGAATATTAATTATCGATCTAGGCTTATCAGTATCACCTATGTAAGACGATTATCTTTAATCTAATAACTTGTGACTCTAAAGAAATAGTTAGCTGAGATCTAGGATAAGGGTTAGTAAAGAGACAACCTGAGACTCAAAAAGTAAAGGGGGAAATCCGTCAATGAGTCCACAAGATAGTTAATGGTACATAACTTGTCACATTTTATATGCAATGCATTGGATTAGTTTGGCAGTGCACAATAAATCTATGGAATTAGAAGCCAGGGGAAACACAAGCCTAGTGTTCGTTTTAGATTGATTACAACCTCAAGCATTCAGTTCTTGTTACTTTTCTTTATCATTTTAGTGAATCCCCTCATACTTTCTATACTGCCTGGTGATTTCAACAAGTTTGATAAGGATTTTTGATGTATTCCCTATGGGATCAACCCTAACCTAGTTAGGTTACTATATTTTGACATTAATGGCTTTATCCTTCAATTGGAGGTATAGTTTGAGAAATATTAGGGTACTTGTCTTATTTGGCCTATATTCATGATAGGAGTGTTAATTCACTTCCTCCTTTAGATTTTTTTTGTATTGTTCATAAGTTCATGGATGTTTTCCCCATGGATTTGCTGGATATGCCCTCGGATTGTGATGTTAACTTTGCTCTTAATGTTGAGTCGGGCACCAAGCCCATTTATATTCCTCCTTATAGGATGGCCCCCATAGATTTGAAGAAATTAAAGGATCAATTACATGATTTGTTGGATATGGTATTTATCAGACCTAATGTATCACCTTAGGGTGCGACTATCTTATCTATAAAGAAAACGAATGGGTCTATGCATATGTGTATTAATTATTGATAGTTGAATAAGGTGATGATTAAGAATAAGTATTCTTTTTCTTGTATTGATAATTTGTTTGATCAGCTTCAGGGTATCACCAATTAAGGATTAGAGCTTTATATATTCCAAAGACAACTTTTTGAATTTTGTACAGTTATTATGAGTTCTTGGTCATGTCTTTTGGGTTGACCAATGCCCCGGTTGTATTCATAGAGTTGATGAAATAGGTATTTTGATCGTATCTCAACTCTGTTATTATTTTATTTATTAATGATATTATTGTTTATTGCAAGAGTGAGTCTAATCATGAGACGCATTTGCAAATTGTGCTTTAGAGTATGAGGGAGTAGAAGTTGCATGCTAAGTTCTCCAAGTATGAGTTTTGGTTGGAATCTATTTCTTTCTTATGTCATATGATAACTAAGTATGGATTATGGTCAATCCTACCAATATTACAGCGGTTCGTGATTGGCTAGGCCTATTTCTTCTAACAAGATTCAGAGTTTTATGGGTTTGGTGGGTTACTATCGATGTTTTGTTGAGGGTTTTTCATTTACTACAGCTCTGTTGACTAAGTTAACTTAGAAAAAAATTTCCTTTCAGTAGTTTGATGTATGTGAAGTGAGCTTTCAAAAGCTCATGGATTTGTTGAGTTCAGCTCCTATCTTTACTTTGCCTAAGTAGTTCATGGGTTTCACCATCTTTTATAAGGCTTCAGGTGTTGGATTAGATGCGGCATTGATGTAGGAGGGTAAGGTGATTCCGTATGCTTCTCTTCATTTTAAGACCCATGAGAGAAATTACCCTAGCCATGATTTGGAGTTGTGCATGGTTGTTTATTCTTTGAAGTTGTGGAGGTATTACTTGTATGAAGTCTATTGTGTGATTTTCTCATGTCACTGTAGCCTTCAGTATTTCTTCACCCAGCAAGATCTTATTATGAGGAAGCACCGTTGGCTTGAGTTTCTTAAGGATTATTACCTCACTGTTCTTTATTATTCAAGTAAGGCTAATGTGGTTGCAGATGCCTTGAGCCGAAAGTCAACTAGCATGGGTAGCTTGGCGCATATTTTGACTCAGGAGAGGCCTTTAGTATTAGATGTTCAGTCTTTGGCTAACTAAATTATTAGGTTTAATATTTTGACACCTGGGTGTGTTTTAGCATTTTTGTGGGCTAGGTCTTCCTTAATGAAGCAGATTTGGGCTCATCAGTTTGATGATGTTAGGAGCAATTTGAGATAAAGTGTTCTATTGGAAGGCTAAGTAAGCCTCACTTGATTCTAATGGTGTTTTGAGGATTGGAGGTCGAGTTTGTATGCTGAGAGTGGGTGATTGGATTCTATTGATTTTGGATGAGGCTCATTATTCTAGATAACCATTTATCTAGAAGTTACTAAAATGTATTGTGATTTAAGGCAGCATTATTTATGGGGTAGTATGAGAAAGGATATAGCATATTTTGTAGCTCGTTTCCTATGTTTCCATTAGGTTAAGGCCGAGCACTTAAGCTTTGGTGGTTTGCTTTAGAGGTTACCTCGTATTGACCAAATCTTCTTATTTTATTTTGGTTCAGGTTTCTTTTAGTGTTGATAGGTTGTCCCGTGTCTATATTCGTGAGATTACACGTCCTTATAGTGTGCCAGTGTCTATCATCTCATATCAAGGTTCAGTGTTCACATCTCACTTTTAGATGACTTTTCAGGAGGACTTAGGTACCTAGGTTTATCTTTGTACAATATTTCACCCTAGACCTACGGTCAGTCGGAGCAGACTATTCAAGTTTTGGAGTATATGCTCTGTGCTTGTGTGATGGACTTTGGTGGTTAGTGGGAGAAACATTTAGATTGGGCAAATTTTGTGTATAATATTAGCTATCATTCAAGTATTGAGATAGCTCCTTCTGAGGCTTTGTATGTAGCGTTATTTCTCTCCAGTCAATTTGCTTGAGGTTTCTATGGTTAGACCTCAACGTATGGACTTACTTCATAAGTCTTTGGATAGATTTTAGGTCATTCAAGATAGACTTTGAGCGGCTCAGAGTAGGAAGAAGTGCTATGTGGATCGTAGACTTCGTACTTTGAGATGTAGTGTTAGTGATTATGAGTTCCTTCATATGTTGCCCATGAAGGGTGTTATGAGGTTTTGGAAGAAGCGCAAGCTTAGCCCTAGGTATATTGGATCTTTTAAAATTCTTTGGACTATTAAGGATGTGGCTTGTGTGTTTGCATTGCCCCTAAATTTATTAGCTGTTTATCCCATTTTTCATGTTTCTATGCTTCGGCATTACATTTTGGATAAGGCTCATGTGATTTATTGCGATTCAATCCAGTTAGATGAGAGGTTGTATTTTGTTGAGGAGACCATTTCCATTCTACCAAGGATGTTAGACAGTTGTGTTCTAGAGATATTCCAGTGGTTAAAGTTAAGTGGTGACATCGACCTATAGATGAGTCTACTAGGAAAGTTGAGTCTGATATGTGTGGTAGATATCCCCAGCTTTTCGCTGATTCATGTATTTTTTTCCTTGCCTTTAGCTTGAGGACGAACTAGATTTTTAATTGTGGATGATGTAATGACTTAATTTTTCTTGATTTTTGTAAAATGTTTAGTTTTGTGAGATTTGACCATTTTAGCCCCCTTGTTGTTATATTGTGGTATTATTGGGATGTGAGGATGATTCAAACTTTTCCCAATGCATTATTGTGTGATTTCTCTGAGTTTCTGGGTTTTAGTGTCTTGAGAAGCCTTATAGTTGTCGTTGATCAACATTTATTGATCTATTCGTCAAATGGCAGAACGAACTGCCCTAATATATCTGGAAGGTCGATTTTAGGTTGGTAACATAGTTGGTGTGATTTGATGGCTCTTATCGCATTTTGATCCTCAGTTTAGAAAGTTATAAAATTGGGTCACGAGGGGTTAATTTTATAAAAACAATGTTTTTTCAATAATCTGATATGATCATTGAGTCAGAAGCATTAAACTTGATGGGTTACATAGTTCGTCTGCATTCTTGGGGTTCCGAATGCATTTCGAGGGGTCCGCGGAGACTCCAAGTCTCCAGCTGATGCACAACCGGTGGTGTGACCACCAAAGTGGCCCTTTGGATGCTTTAGCGGAGGGCTCTTTGGCTTCCCTTTGGCGCTAAAGTGGCCTTTACCGCCTAGCAGGTACTGCTAAAATGGTAACATATGCGCTTTAGCGCAAGCCGCTAAAGAGGACAAGGGTCTTCTTTAACGGATTGTCACCATAATGTGGGTACCACTTTAGTGGTACCTGGGCGCTTTAGAGCCGACTGCTAAAGTGTTTAGGGCTTACTTTAATGGCACCTGGGTATATAAAAACCCTTTTCTCATTTTTTTCACCATTTTTGAGACATAAAGCTTGACGTTTTGAGTTTTTGGAAAATTTCTTCCATTTTTAGATTGGATAAGCTCCAAAACTCCTACTTCAATTATATTTCTTTGATTCTTGTCGCTTAAATCCTATTTAAAGCTTGAATTCAAAGGTGGAATTTGGGGATTTCGGTCCGAAAGGCCTAAATTGGTATTCTCTCAATTTAAACCCCAAATTCAACTTGTTTTCACTTGGGTTTTCTTCTATAAGTTCCTTTAATCATTGGATATATATTTTGGACTAAAATTTTGATATTATCCATTTTTCCAAAAAACCATTTTGGGCATCCGTTTTGACACTAACTCAGTACCGGGAAAAATGGATATCGATGGCTTTCTTTTGACAGGTAGATTCTATATTTATATGTATTAGTTAATTTCGGGTCCATTCATAAGGTGAAAGCTCTGGGTTAAAGGCTTCTTGGACTTGTTTTTGGCATTCGAGGTAAGTTATGGCTTAACTTCCTTCAGACTAGGTTATGTAGTCTATATGGATATTAAATCATGTTAAGGGTGTGGGAACCAATCATGAAAATGGATTTATTATTGTGTTCTGCCCGTGTGGAGGCCTATATTGGTATGAATTGGTATTTTGAGATATTACGTTCTATGTGTGATTGTGTGGGGTCTTATATGATGTTGTTGGACTTATTTATATATATTTAATTGTATCTTTCTAGTGAAAAAATGTAAAATGGAATTTACATGGTATTAAAGACATATTGTTGTGTATTTTTTCTCTATTGACGTTGGATAATATTGGATCATGAATGGTTGACATATTGAGTGGATATTGGCTTATGTGGATTGGTATATTGGTTGATTTGGAAATTCTAATTTTGGTTGTTTATGAGAATTACATCCTCATATCATATACATTTATGAGATATTATTACCACTATAGAAATACTGGCTTTTTTACAGAAAATGTGACATATTTAAAAACCCTTTACCAATGGGTATACTAAAGAGAATTTATGGATATTGGTATTGGATATTGGATTGTATATGGGTTTCGAACCTTATGGGTCTACCTGAAAGCACAACTCAGTAGGTGTATATGGAGGTTGTGTGACAACCTCGAGCATTACATCATCATAATTGCCATCATCACATCATCTTTATTGCATTTCATATATTGTGTTCATTGCGTATTGTATTATTGTCCTTGATGTGATATATGTCTGTTCTTCTTCTTTCTTATACTTGTATTTGGTATTTGAGTATATTCTTTCTTCTTCTTGTACTTGTATTTGTGGTATATGTGAATACTATAAAGCTGTTAGTAGAGATGATATGGGCTACCGTTTGGGACATTTTCTGATTGCAGGTGATATCCCTATAGTGTGTATTTGGTATGATTTATTTTCTACTTTGTTCTGTCATCCTCTGATACCTACTGTGTACAAGTGGACCGTACTAACTCATACTACACTATTGCGATGCAGATCCTGATACGAGTACACCGCATGGAACCTGATTTAGGCGGTATCTGGATTATAGTCGAGGTAGCGATCGTTCTAGGCTTTCAGAGTGATGTACTACCTCTTTCTATCTATTTCATGTCTTATTTTATTCAAATACAAATTATGATCCATTCAGTCTATGACATTCAAGATGTATTTATTTGTTCTTACACTATGACACCAGGTTTTGGGGTATTCTTATGGTATTTTTTGTTATGTATTGTCCACTATTACTATATACGTGTGGTTCAACTTTGTTCTAGGAGTCTTGCTTTGGGTTTTAGTATTGATTTTTCTCTTTTTGTATTAGTTTGGGTGATAGGCTTACTTGTCAAGGCTTGTTTCGACAAGTGCCATCATAACCCTTGATTTTTGGGTCATGACAAGTTTTTGGTCAGTTACCACGAGAGACTTCAGTGTGTACGATTGATTTTGTCCTACAGGGATTATTATACCACCTTGCATATATGTGATCCAACCAAATAGTGGTGCTGCTCCTATATTGATTCTAGGCAAATAGGTTAATCGATGATTTGGGATATATTTACACAAGCCCTGCTGGATAGATTAGTCCCTTATAGCTTGAGAAAAGAGCATAGGAACCAGTTTCAGAACTTGACAAGGGACGGTAATTGAGTGACTGAGTAAGATATCTGATTATATTCTTTGTCCCATTATACTATGGTGATCTTTCCAGAGGAGACCAAGAGAATTCGGAGGTTTAAGAGAGGTTTGAATGTAACAACCCAAACTGTCGTTATGTGTAAATATACCCCCAAAATAATTTATAAAAAATAATAGGCTTGAAATGGCCCAAAATATTTAAATCGGGTCCTAACGCAATTGAGCCAAAAGGCCTAATAGAAGGCTAGGTTGGATTGCTGGTAACCGCTGCAGCAGTCCGATAATCATTGTCGTGGTACCGCAACACCAGTAAAAGTTCCACTATAGTAGTGATAGACACTGTGTTAGCTGAGGGATTTTTAAAACCCTTCTTTGTTTTTATTTCCCTAGGTCACCCCTTATCCCTAAAAGCACTCCAAAAAAACCTAAGTCCCCAATCATAAGATTTCAAAGGCCAAGATTCATAAAGGTATCTTTGAGGCACACTTAGAGGGAATCCGATATGAGAATCTGTCAAACACATGCGGGATAACTCACAACTCTCCATAAAAGTATGTTTCGTCTAAGAGGTAAGATAAGGTTTAATTTGTAGCTACTAGACTTTGGTTAATGCATTTGATATTAATAGTAATGTCAGGAGTATCATGTATTAAGCCTTCAGACTTAGAGTTGGATGGATAGACATATTAAAACCCTGATAGGCATGAATAGATCAAGTTATTTTATCTCATGTTAATGTTATTTTGAATAAATGATGGATGGGAATATCGGGAAAAAAGATGTGTAGATTATTATCACTCAGGGTTGAGTATGATAGGAAGCTGAACAATATAATATAAAATAGTAAAATGGAAAGTTTAGGACAACCCCACTAGTACATAAATGCTTAAATATCCAAATTATTTTAATGGGAACTTATATATTCCTAATTTTTGGTGGTCATAATTAATTCTTTCCGGAGTTTAGAAGTAAAGATAGTGAGTAAAATAATATTGAGGTTAACCAAGTTTATAGTGTTGGCGTTGCTTGTCATATTGGAAAAATTAATGTTTTCCATAGTTAGAAGGTAACATGAAATCTCGAAGTTCGGGTATGATTAGAGAGAAAACACCTAATAATGTAAACTCGGGTGATAGCATCCTTATTAGGTGCTTGGTAAGTAGTGATTGTGAAATTTATTCGAGGACTAAGGCATCGAATAAATGAATTAGATGATCGATGTAATGGTAGACTAAATTGAACCGTGATGTGTTTTAGGCTGACATTTGTGATTGTTTTTTGCATAAGTTATGATTTATTAATTTCTTAAACACATTCATATGCATTGTGATGTGGTTTTGAGGTTATAGGTCAGATACCATGTCGGTGTAACCATATATGTTATGACAATAGATTGGGTACCGCACCAGTATAACATGATATGATGTGATATTGGGTAGGGTACCATATTGTTACAATGTGATGATGCGATAATTGATTGGGTACCACATCGATACATTATGATGTTGTTGGTGATAAGTTAAGAAGGGGAAGAGTTGATGCACACATCTAGTAAACATGCATTTAGTATATGTTTTTGAATTATTTTTACTTTATTTGCCTTCATACATACACTTGTTGTAGTGAATGATGAATGATAGTATGAATATGTGTTGGGTACCTTGAGAGGATCGGGTATGGTATAATATGATAAAAATAACTTTCGATAATTACGGGATATGGTAATATATGTCTTGTGATTTTAAGTACCGAAAGAACTAGGGTGGATATAATATCTAAGGGTTAAGGATATACAAAATATAAGTCAAAGGACAAAGATATACAAAATGTAAGTTAAAGGATAAAGATATACAAATATTAAATGGCAGGTAGGTCATAGAGATGCTAAATGTTGGATAATAAGAGTTGAAAGTTTGGGAATTTGAACCAAAACTTTACTTGATGTTGTGATTTTACTGTATTTATTATTGATCTTATTTTTTTCTAACCTTGGTTGGCTGATAATACTTACCAGTACGTGTGGTTATACTAATTCTACACTTAGTATACCTCTACTCGAGGGTACAACCACAGTAGAGGTCAATTAGAGTTTCTATAGCACCAATGTCGATCACTCAGCAACAACTCCTACCATCTTTACTCTTCATGGATGTTGTGTAATGGATGTCCCTACTTCTTGCCTAGTGCTCTTGTACCGATTTAGGCTAGGTTTTATGGAGTCACTTGTAGTTATTTTTCACATTTACTTTTCATACTTGATGTATTAAAATAAGTTTTGAGAAGAATTCAATGAGTAATATTATTTCAACTTGATTAGGCATTCATATGGTGAATATTAAACTAATCAAGTATTTATCATTTTAACTTCTTTATTTGGTCAATTTATGGGATTATAGGAGTTTTCTATTTGGTGTAGGTATAGGTAGGTGCCCGACATGACTCAGTGGGTTGGATTGTGACAAAGATGGTATAAGATCCCAAGTTATCAGTCTCCCATTACACTATCAAATGTAAAGTAGAGTCTTGTGGATTGATGTGTTAACGCCCATATCAAATCTTTATGAAACTATAAGGCATCTAGGAATCCATATCACTTTCTTCTTTCCTATCGTGCTATCTCAATTTCGTATCCCCGGGTTGAGTCTAATTGGTATCTAGTTGATTCCAATTATTATCTCAATTTACAATTGGGAATTTTTGGTCCTAATTGGTATCTTTTAATATGGAAAGGTAGGGATAAGACGCTCAATGAATAGAAGTCAGTAAGGACCTAGGAAGTGGATTGTGGTGTGCATTTGATATTGTGTTAATTACTGTGATAAGCCAATGATCGATTACAAATGTTCTATATGTATGGTTATTAGTGGTTATATATGTTAACTTATTATGATATTTAGCTCTCGAATACAATTATTGAGTGGGGAGGTTGGATGGTGTGCAGCTAAGCAAACTAGTGAAAGTAAGGACCAGGTGTGATCTCAAAAGTGTGCTCAGTTTAGCAACTTGTGCTACAATTCATTTCTACTTGGTTTTGAGAACTACTTATCTTCTATTTGATCCCATACGAACCACCTAGATGCCTGGTTGTTGCTAGAGTACTTTAGAGGGTAGCGAATTGAGTGGCTAAAGAGATTGACATAGTATAGTAAAATTTTATTGGGTAGATGGAAAATTATATTGGTTGTGGTTTGGAGTTAATAGAGTCACAAGTTTAATTTATAGAAAGTAAAACAAGAGGTTATTACGCTACTTGAACAAGCATAAAAAAAGTTTTGAATAGCAAGAACCTAAGATTGGGGAAGAAAAATTTAAGGCGCTACCACTACAGTGGATTTTTTACCACTCCAATGGTAAAATTATCTGTTGCAGCAGCTCCAGGCATATTATTCCTACCAGGTACATCCTCGATTTTCATAGTTTTGCAGTTGTTGCAAAAACCAACCATGTTTTTGAAGCAATATAGTGATAAAAATTCATCCAACACACATTATAAGATAAGGCTTTTATTATTATGGGGAAGGGAAGGAAAAATGTCTAAATAATGTAAAACGTAAAAATAGGTTGTTTGTTACATGTGCCAAATAGGGGTAACC
Organism: Capsicum pubescens; assembly: GCA_030864215.1. Lineage (NCBI taxonomy): Eukaryota > Viridiplantae > Streptophyta > Magnoliopsida > Solanales > Solanaceae > Capsicum > Capsicum pubescens. The sequence continues at coordinate 299,990,337 of CM061548.1, read as the reverse complement.
TAAATTCTAGACACAATAAAATGTAACCAACGGGGAGGGAGAAACGTCTAGCTAGTGGCACATCCCTAAAGTTAGGGACATTTGTACCCTCCTCATCTATGCCATTGAGGAATGAAAACTCCTAGGCACCCTCCTCACTTAGCTTTGGGATATCCTTATCAGAAAAGTTGTCTATAAAGATAACTCATATGACCTTTTACATCCTCACCAGCATGTGGTGGCGGCATTTCATCCTCTTTATTTAGCTCTTTTTGGAGATCAACATAGGATCAGGCTGGATCCACTGGGGAAGCAGAGCTCGAAGAAGCCAACCCTAGCTGGTGATTCTAAGCCCTCTCCATGTAGCTGTTTATAGATAAAATCTAGCCACTTAGTCACTAGGAGGAGCATGTATCTGAGAATGGGGAGTACCTCCACTCCCACTAACTCTATTTCTCTCACCCTCCTCTCCCATCTTCCTCTTATTATTGACTCTACCTCGAGTAATCCTTCCTTTAATAGGGTTGTACTATATGTTGTATTCCTCCTAGAAATCATAGTCTGTATGGGGAACACTCACCCAATTGCACAGCTTCGAAATCATGAAAGGTAAGAAGACATTCCTTAGCGACCTCCCCTGAGCATAAAAGTATCGCCACTCATTCATGATCTGAGACCCAATATTAAACTCAGTCCCTTCCATAGTACACACCACCAACATAGCCCAATAGAGCAACACGTTCTTAATATTTCTAAGAGGGTAGATTCTTTGGGATACCAACTGCAACTAAATCATAGCCTCGGTAAAAAATTCTGCACTCTTAGTGTCCTTTTAGTTGGATCACTTCACCACGTTAGCCTTATCGTCGAGCGATAAATCCTGAGATGCCTACCCTATGTTTGCCTCTATAATATTAGCATCAAAGTCTGCATTATAGGGGTTTAGAACCCCCAAGATCTCATTGATGGTAGTGGCATCCACGGGCACATTCTTTTCTTCGATCAATATGGTAGGGAAAGATACTACCTACTCCACCATAAGGGGTTGCACTTCAAAACTAGAACGAATAACATCTCCCACACAAACTCTTTTATCTGATCATTAAATTTAGGCAACCCATCCTCCACCTCATCATCACAAATCCTCTCTTACAAAGGAAATTTCTATTCTTCCATCCCTCATTATACTGTGTGCGGAAAGATACATTAAGAAACCTGTAGTAGGTGGGTTGTTAGGCTATTATGATCTAAAAAGTACAATAAATTAGTTAGAACCATATTGAAACGCCAGGAGAGGGAAGGGGAATTCAAAATTTTAGAAAATAGAGAAACTGGGGACACACTGCCTAGTACCTATGCAGCGGTGGTTTTTTACCACTAGAGTTATACTGTTACAATGGCAAAGTTACCACTACATTGGTTCATTATGTTCAACCCATCAACCTCCTATCCCATGGCAAGTTTTTTTATTTTTGTACATAAATTTGAAAATTAAGCTTAGATCGGTCTTGGGAAAGTGAAAGGGAACCTTTTCACAAAAAATTAGGATATTGAACACCTGAAATCAAGCCCAAATAAAAGAACATCACTTGAGAAGATGATTTCTCAACTTCTAGTCTTCCATGATTAAAACCCAATATGAACGACATTAACCTTATGTTCTAAATGCTATAAGAGCATTGAAAACGTAGGATAACATAACATGACAACTACTATTTTCAAAAACACTACCAAAAAATAGGTTAATCAAGTTTCACCCAAACCCACTCGTATTCTTCCTATTCTAACGTAATTCTATGATTCTAAAATAGAAAGTACGTAAAGTAAGTAGAAAAGATGAAAATACTACCTCAAATTCATTGATAGGGAGAGATTTTGTGGAGAGAGTTAAGCGAATTTAACAGAAAGTGAAGTGAAAATGGGGAAAATCCCTACGTAACTGCTACAAATCGTTGTCGTGGTTAGTTACCACCACAGAGGTAAACTATTTCTGAACCATCTTCATCTCGACTTTTCATGCTCTAATGAAATATAACATACTCGAGTGATTGTCCCAATAATTGATTATGTTATCCATCTCAAGAAAAAAATGGGAATAGTCACTGGGCCTAGATTAGGCAATACTGTAATGGTCATCCATTAAGAAAAACATTGAATAATGAACTAGTATATGTTAGGAAACTCTCTCAATGACTATTTATGGTTAAAAAATAATTGAGAATGCATGCAAATAGTCTGATCTCACCCTGAGGGAGATTTGGGGATGAACGATAGCTAAATTGGTATATAATGTAATGATCCAAATCATCATTACGCATGAAAATATCCCAAAAATAATTAACAACAAATAATATGCTCAAAATAGATTGGGAAAATTTAAATTGAGGCCTAAGAAAATTGGGCCAAAAGTCCTAATAACGGGCTGGGATGGACTGCTGGCAGCTACTGCAGTGGTTGGGTAACCTCTATCAAAGTAAAAATTCCATTGCAGTGGTAACAAATAGTGTGACAGTCGATGGATTATTAAAACTCCAGTTTCTTTTTATTTCCCTAGGTCGCCTCCTTCTCCCAAAAACACTCTGAAAAATCCTAACTCCCAAACCATGAGATTTCAAAGAAAATAGTTCATGAGGGTGGTTTTGAGGCACACTCAGAAGGAACCATACATTAGAATACATCTAGGACACGTGGGATAACTCACTACTCTCTGTAGCAGTATGTTTAATCTAAGAGGTAAGAAAAGGTTTAACTTGTTGCTACTAAACTTGGGCTAGATATATTTGATATTAATAGTAATGTCAAAAGTATAATTCATAGGCCTTTGGACATAGAGATGAATGGATTAATATGTTAAAATATAGATAGGTGTGAATAGGTTGAGCAATTGTATCTCATATTAATATTGTTTTAGATAAATTATGGATGAGAGAGTATGGTATAAAGTTGGACAAACTAATATTAAATGATGAAATGGGAAGTTTAGGGCAACTCAAACAGTACATAAATGCTTAAATATTCAAATTGCGTTAAGGGGGACTTGTATAGTCCTAATGTCTTGGAGGTTAGAAGATGAGATAATGAGTAAAAAGGAATTAAGGTCAACCAATTTTTAGTGTTGGCATTGTTTGTTATATTGTTACAATTAACTTTTCCATAGTTAGAAGGTAACGTGAAATCTTGAGGTTAGGAAACGGTTAGAGGAAAAGCACGTAATAATATGAACTCGGTGAAATAAACCCTATTGGGGTGATTGGCAAGTTGTGATTGTGAAATTTAAATAAGGGCTACGGTCATTGAATAAATAAATTATAAGTTGATGTAACGGTAGACTGAATTGAATCGTGATGCATTGTGGGCTAACTTTTGCGATTGTCTTTTACATAAGTTATGATTTATTGATTTTTCACACACATTCATATGCATTGTGATGAGGTGATGAGGTCATGGGTCGAGTACCATATTTGTGCAATATGATATATTATAACAATGGGTTGGGTACCATATTGATACAATATGACATAATGAGAGATTGGGTCGGGTACTCAAAACGCTTAACTTACATGTCAATTTAAGTTCAAGGCGGTTGTCATCAATATATTTACCCAACTTTTGAGTTGGGGTCGAATCCACGAGGAACAATGTGAGTGGATATCAAATTATCTTGAAACAATGGATACTTTCCGAATTCAAACCTAGAGTACAAGAAGATAAAAATGGGGGGGGGTTGGAAAATATCACAACTAATATTTCTTTTTGGGGATTTCAAGTATAAATTGGGGGTTACAAATAATTAGAGTAGATTCAATTAGGCTCGGATATTGGGATTATACTTTTCTAGGGGAAACTTATGCATGGGGGTGTGATGACTTGATGTAAATTCTAAATGTTAGTGATAAAGTAGGCTAGGTTGAAAGTCCTTGAGACTAGTATATCAACAAAACCTTAAGGTTGTCACTCATTGACCCTTTCGAGTACCTAACGAGTGTGTTAATAAAAACCACCTAATACCCCAATTAGGCACCCCTATTTCTAGGATGGTAACCTAAGTATAGTCAACTTCACAATCACCCTTATGTCTAAGATGGTGAAAATTAGCTAACCATGCTCATAAATTGTCTATTATTGCCTTGTCTCCCACATCCCTCTTTCAAGGATGATGTGGGTTCCTAAAGTTCACCTAAACCCCTTCTTCAAGGATGGTTCAAGCTTTCAAGAGCTTGGAGTTTTCACCCACAAACCCATTTTGGGTATTTAGGGATTTCACCCATAAATCCCAATCAATTTACTCAAGCAATAGTAGAACCCAACACCAACACATTAGCATATACACAAATGAATCACAACCCACACATAAATGCCCCCCATGTAACATAATCTCAAGAGGAAGAACTAGCAACTCATAAAGATAATAAATAAAAATATACCAAAATCGCCATCAATTTGATTCATGAAAAATAAAGAGAATGCAAACCCACTTTAAATTCCAATGAATCCTCAATGGGATTTGTCAATTCTTCACTTTGGAGTTTCTGTAATTAATTTTTGCCTCAAATTAGTATAAATTCAAGATCCAAGCTCCAAGTGATAAACCCTAAACTAAGGATAGGATAATATGTCTGATAAAAGATGGTGTGAAAAATGAACTAAAAACCCTTATTTAAGCCCCAATTCTATATTTGACAAATATTAAGAAAATGCCATTGAAACTTTTCCACTCTTCCTTGACCGACATCCTTGGACCACAATCACGACACCGCGATCGCAGTATTCATATTGCGATTACACTTTAGTTGACTTGTTGACTGATCACGATCGTGACCCTCAGGTTGTAATCGCGGTAACTGAGGGTCGACTCCTGGGTCAGCAATTTTAGCTTTTATTCTTTTTGCTCACATTTCTTCTATTTCACCTTATCGTTAGCTTATTTTTATCAAGTTTCCTTTCTCATCTTCTCATTTCATTTTGACCTACACAAATGAGCATTAAGTAAGAAAATAATAATAAATCAATGAAAAAGCATGATAATTTAGACTTAAAATGCTAGTAAATTGTGACGACTTATCAACATCCCAAATTTAAACTATTGCTTGTCCTCAAGCAACCAAAAATAATTCAACAAGATAGGTTATTTAACTCAATTCCACCCAAAAGAAAACTTTACTAAAGGACTAAGCTAAAAAAGCTGTACAAAGACTTTCCAAACATGTCATGGCAACAAGTAAATCAAAAATTTTCAATAAGCACATATCATGAAGCAAGGATGTAAGTTTGTATCAAATGAATTTTACAAATCAACAAAACATCTTCAAAAGGAACACAAAATCTTCAAATAATTTCTCAATCTTCACTATACAACTTACTTCACCCATTTACCCAAATCGAGAGTAAGATTTCACCATCTACTCCAAAGTATCGATACCACTCACAACAAATAGTTAGCTCCCCACACACAAAAGACATTAAAATTTTTAAAGGAGCTCAAATAATGAAAGAATTCACACTCACTCTCGCAAAGAAATTCAAGTACAACGAGTAGAAACATAGGCTTTCCCTTTGTGATTTTCTCCATTAATGTAGACTCACCTAGTTTGGAATCACCAAGGTCTTGCGGGTCAAGATGGAAATTTAAAGTACGGGAAGGAATATCTGTGGATCAAGTGACTAAAATACCTCCTTCAATGCAATTTCTCGACCCCTTCTACCCCAAGATTTTCAAACTATCAACCTTATCCTCCTTCAAATCATTTCCTATATTCCCCTATTTTATTTTTATTAGCATTTATAAAACAATTCAAAGCCACCATTTTCTTTCTTTATTTCTTTGGCTTTTTCAAGAGACTTTCTAACTTTAAGCGCTTCTTAGCTCTCTCATTTCTCATCACATTTTATGGTCTAGGATAAACAACTTTACCATCAAGTATGTCTCTTGTCCCTTAAGCATATGATTTGACCACCTTACATGCACCTTTCTTGGCTCATCTTATCACATCAGATTAATTCCCCCAAAACTTAGGATTTTGTCTACGTTCCATTACTTTGAATCATTTAATGCATCAAAGGAGGTTAAGTGACAAAAAAAAGATTTTAAAAGGGCTTAGGTTTTTTAGCAAGGTTATTATTTCAAAAAGAAAGAAAAATGGTCAAAAAGGGTCAAAGGGGTTAACTAGGGAAAATGTTAAGGTGGAATTTTGGCTATGTGAAGGGTCAAAAATGGCCTCGGGTTATTCTCCAAACCAAGATTGTCTGGGATTTTTCTTTGAACCACTCGGGGAAAGTTATATACTATACTTATGTACAAGAATTATTCAAAATCTGACCACACATGTCAACATACTCATAGACCAAAAATTTGATCTCCCAACAAATTTGAGCAATTTGATCTTATTAAGTAACTCCGAGTCAAGGACTCATCCTTGTAAAGAGAGACAAAAATGGAATTTAATGGTCTCACTCTAAATAAAGCTCATAAACATCCTTGATCTTTTTCACAAATAAAACTATACTTTTGGTTTTTCTCAAAATCATTTTATTTTTTGCCAATGACATTTGGAAAGCATTTTTGAACTTTTTCCTCTTCCTAAACAATTAAATAAAAACTTAGGTGAATGCAAGGCAACATTATCATTACACTTCATGGGATTATTTCTTCACAATTTCACATATCGACCATTTGGATCATAAAACACTAATGGCACCAATAGGAACACAAAAGACCCTATACCCTTAATAATGACATCACTCAATATATCTTAGGGCAAGGCAAGCATTTATGTCTCTCGGGTTACTTAGACTTCACCCGGACACTAATCGATCACACCTTAGACTCAACATTCTTGAACTAATCCAACCAAAAATTACTGGTTATTCCACTTTTAAGACCAATTGGACTCAAAGCTATACTCCAAAAATGATCACGCAATGCCCTATGAAAGTTCACATTAACCTTTACAAGCATATAAGGAATTTCTCTCTTATTGACATTTTAAACAACATGTGGTGTTCATGAAAAGTAAAAGCTTGAATAGATAAAATAACAACACATGTGAACAAGCTCAATGCACCAATTCATCACCAACTACACCACTTTTAATCATACTATCCCAATTAAATCACCCACCACTTAATTAAGCAAACAAACCTCAAGTGGGTGTTTCATCAAACACATGGTAAGAAATAGTGTACAAAAATAAGAATTTTGCAATTTAGCATTTGAGACAAGGCACACATTCAAAAATATTCATCCCAACAACCACATTCTACCAAATTAAGCTCAAATGAATTAAATTCAAACCAAAAGAAATCATAAGATGTAAATATCATTTGTATTTTAAAGATCATGTAAGCTTATTTAAGAGAGAAAAGTGATAAAAGTGTAATTCCAATATACTTATCTGAGGTTTCTTTCTTGAGGTACCCATTGCAACTTGTGTTATCACCTACAAACACCCAAAAACAAGCTAAAAATTGAACCAAAAGCATTAGAAAACATCAAGAAAAAAATCCTTGGATTGCCTCCCAAGAAGCGCCTTAGTTAAAATCGTGGCACGAGATCTTTTATCTATCATTTATGTCTCCATTTAGAATACTTGAATCGGCGTCCCAACTTTAGATCAATACATCTTCGAGGTACTTTGGTCAAAGTTGAAGACATAATGAAATATTTTCTATCTCGCCACTTTGAAGATTTAATCTTTTACCCAACTTCACATCAAATTTTCTAATAGGCTCGTTGGGTATTGGTGAGAGCATAAAAAATCCACTTGTTACACACAGAATTTTCCATTTATTGGCCTTCAAGTAGGGGTCTTCATTTTTCCCTTTTGGAATGACAAACTCCAAAATGTAGGAATTTTTCTTCTCATCTTCAAAATTCATCATTTGTTTGGGTAGTTCGACTTTCATCACATCCACCAAGCATAATATTGAAAACTGGTTTGAGTGAGGTCTTCTTCCTAATTTTGGATTCACATCCTTGTCTATATTGTCAACCCAAAATGGACTAGAGTCGTCATATGAGGTTTGTTTGGCTTCTTCTTTTGACTCTAGTTCCATTTCTTGAATTGCGCCATCTTCAACCATATTAGGTTTGGTTGGTTGGGAAATTATCAAGGATTGTTTCATGTCAAGCTCATTTAGAAGATTAGGTATACTCATGGTATTTTAAAGATTGGCTTCATTACCCATCTCTTACAATCTTACGATTTCCTTGTTACATGCCCACACGGATTGATTAATGAGATGTATGTTATCCCCCATTGTGTCCACCCTATCCAAGATAAGTTGAAGCATTGCTTCAATCCCATTGTCTTCAACATGTTGTTCTTTCTTTTTCTCATCATAATACCTAATAAAATCATAAGAAGAACTAGCAATTGGGTTAGTATAACGAGGGAAGGGGGAATTTGGACAATCACTCCAGTGCCCATCTCAACCACCATATAAAGAACAATCATACTCCCAATAGGATCAAGATGGTACACACATCTCTCTTCGAGGAGAATATCTACAATCTTGCCAAAAGTGAGATCTATCACAATATAGACATAGATCATCAAGATAAGATTTCCAACCACAAAACACACTTTCATTCCAAGATGCCAAATTAACAAATAAACAAAAATAGAAACCTATGTAACAAAAAAACAAAAGAAAATCTGAAACAAATATTTACATATTTGAATTCAAGCAAGTAAGCTAAAGTTTCAAACTAAGTCAATACGCCAAATTATTGCCCGGCTACGGTGCCATTTTTTTTATAATGTTCAACTTACACGTCAATTTAAGTACAAGGTGGTCGTAGTTAATATATTTACCCAACTTTTGAGTCGGGGTCGAATTCATGAGGAATAATGTGAGTGGATATCAAATTAGCTTGAAATAATGGATACTTGCCAAAATCAAACCTAGAGTACAAGAAGATAAAAATGGGGGATTTGGAAAATATCACAACTAATATTTCTTTTTGGGGTTTTAAAGTATTAATTCGGGATTATAAATAATTAGAGTAGAGTCAATTAGAACCGAATATTGGGGTTAGGCTTTTCTAGGGGCAACATATGCATGGGGTTGTGATGACTTGATGCAAATTCTAAATGTTAGTGAAAAGGTAGGTGAGGTTGAAAGTCCTTGAGACTAATTTATCAACAAAACCTCAAGGGTGTCACTCATTGACCCTTTTGTACCTAACAAATTTATCAATAAAAAACACCCAATACCTCAATTAGGCACTCCTATTTTTAGGATGGTTCCCTTAGTCTACTTCATAATCACCCTTATGTCTAAAATAGTGAAAATTAGCCAACTATGCTCATAAATTGTCTATTATTGCCTTGGTTCACATATCCCTCTTTCAAGGATGATGTGAGTTCCTAAAGTTCACCTAAACTCCTTCTTCAAGGATGGTTTAAGATTTCAAGAGCTTGGGGTTTTCACCCACAAACCCCATTTTGGGTATTTAGGGCTTTCACCCATAGATCTCAATATATTTACTCAAGCAATAGTAGAACCTAATACTAACACATTAGCATATACACAAATAAATCACAACCCACACATAAATGCACCCTATTCTAACATAATCTCAAGAGGAAGAACTAGCAACTTGTAAAGACAATAAACAAAAATATACCAAAATCGCCATCAATTTGATTCATGAAAAATAAAGAGAATGCAAACCACACTTTAAATTTCCATGAATCCTTAATAGGATTTGCCAATTCTTCACTTTGGAGTTTCTCCAATTAATTTTTTCCTCAAATTAGTATAAATTCAATCTCCAAGTGATACACCCTAAACTAAGGATAGGATAATATGTATGATAAAAGATATTCTGAAAAATAAACTAAAAACCCTTATTTAATCCCCAATTCCAGATTTGCCAAATATTATAAAAATGCTCTTGAAACTTTTCTGCTCTACCACGATCGCCATCCTTGGACCGCGATCGTGGTAGTTATAGTTCAATCTCACTCTGGTTGACTTATTGACTGATCGTGATCGCGACCCTCAGACTGCGATCGCAGTAACTGAGGGTCGACTCCTGAGCCTGCAATTTTAGCTTTTATTATTTTTGCTCACATTTCTTATTTTTCAACTTCTCCTTAGCTCATTTTTATCAAGTTTCCTTGCTCATCTTGTCATTTTGCTTTTACCTACACAAATGAGTATAAAGTAAAAACGTAACAACAAATTAATGAAAAAGCATGATAATTTAGGCTTAAATAATGCTAGTAAGTTGTCAAATTGATGACTTATCAGGTACACACTGGTACAATATGATATGATGTGATAATTGGTCGGGTACCATACCGGTACATTATGATATTGTTAGTGATAAGTTTGGAAGGGAAAGAGATAATGCGTACAGGTTGCATACATGCATTTAGCATATGTGTTGAATGTATTTTTAATTTATTTTCATTCATACATACACTTGTTATGGTAAGTGATGAAAGATGGTATGAATGTGTAATAGGTCCCTTGGGAGGATCAGGTAGGGTATAATATGACTAGAATACTTATGATAAATATGATATGTGGTAATATGTGTCTTGTGATGGTAAGTACCGAGAGAATAGGTTAATGTAAGATTTAGGGGTTAAAGATTTATAAAATATAAATCAAAGGACAAATATTTATGAAATGTAAGTCAAAGGACAAAGATATGCAAAAAATTTAAATGAAAGTTAGGTCATAGAGATGCTAAAGATGGGATAATAAGAGTTGATTGTTTAGGAATTTAAACCAAAACTTTACTTGATGTTCTGAACCCTGGTCGGCCAATTATGTTTCCCAATACATATGGTTGTACTAAAAATACACTTATTATACCCCTACTCGAGGGTATATAAATAGTGCAAGTCAGTTAGAGTTTCTATACCAGCGATGTCGATAAGTTAGTGGCAGCTTATACCACTCTATTTTTTATGGATGTTGCATCATGGATGTCCCTACTTCTTGTCTAGTGCTCTTGTACCAATTTAGGCTAAGTTTTAGGGAGTCACTTTTAGTTCTTTACTTTCATATCTAATGTGTTAAAACAAGTTTTGAGAAGAATTAAATGAGTAATAGTATTTCAACTTGATTAGATAATTAGATAGTGAATATTAAATTAATCAAGTATTTATCATTTTAACTTCTGCATTTGGTTAATTTACGAGATTATCATGGTTTTTTTATCTGGAGTAGGTATAGGTAGGTGTATGGCATAAGTCGATAGGTTGGTTCGTGACATTGGCCCTCGGGATCAAGGAGGGAGTGTTTGTTATAGCCCAGTATAAGGCTACTTTTCAAAGGGTGGTTGAGAAAGCAAAGTAGTTTGAGTTGATCAATCATAGGTGTATGGGGATTTGAGGGATAAAAGGTTTTGCACTTCAGGTCGATTTAGTAGTACCATATTTGAAAGTAGAGGTTTGTTCAAATAAGATTTTTTCCCTCAACATTATACACCAGTTCTGGTAGTGATGCAGGCATTAGAGGGTGGATATTTAGGTCAAGGTTCGTATGGTTCAATATAGGTTTCATAGGGTTCATCTCAGTAGTTTTTAGGTCGTAGTGGCCATATCAGATATTTAGGTCATTCTCAGTAGTTGATGGCTCCTAGGTTTTATTACATATGTGTTAGTTTGAATTATTTTTAGTGAAATTATCTAATGTATAGATAAAGGGGTCCATATCAGGGTCATCAGGCTTCTCCTATAGCAACAGTGCCCTTATTAGAGGTCAGGGCAGACATTATGGAGGTAAAGGTATAGCAGCTGACAGGAGAGGTATTATAGGAGTGACTCAGGCGATAGACAATACAACTCAGTATTATGCCTTCCTAGGGAAGCCTGAGGTAGAGTCATCTGATGCAGTCATAATAGGTGTCACCTAAATTTATCATCGACCTACTTTGGTGTTATTTGGTATTAGTTCTACTTTCTCTAATATGTTTGTATTTTTTGCCTTTGTTTTGATCTAATGTGTGAGTCTATAGTCATGTTTGTTTGTGTTTCTATCCCAGTAGGTGATTTCTTAGTGGTGGATTGAGTGTACCAATCCTTTATTATTTTTATTTTGGGGTGTGATACCTGGGTAGAATTGATTATATTTGATATGGTCGATTTTGTCATGATTTTGGGCATGGATTGGACTTCTCCATATTATGTTGTCTTGGATTGTCATGCCAAAATGATTACTTTGGATATCCCTAATTTTTCTAGGTTGAAGTAAAGGGCCATTCAGAGTTCGTGTCCTAAGAAAAAAACTTCTTTCATTTAGACCCAATGGTTGTTGAGAAGGGGTGTTTGTCATATTTGTCGTATGTTCATGATAATAATATTGATACAACTCTTTTTGAGTTAGTGAAGGTGATTAGAGAGTTCATAAATGTATTTCCTACCGATCTTTTAAGTGTTCCTCCTGATATAGACATTGATTTTTGTATTGATTCAGAGCCTAACACTAAGCCTATTTTTATTCCTCCTTATAGGATGGTACTAGCAGAGTTGAAGGAATTAAAAGACCAGTTTCATGATTTGTTAAGTGGGTGGTTTATTCGGCCTAGTGCATTACCTTAGGGTTCTCCGGTGTTGTTCATGAAGAAGAAAGATGGATATATGAGGATGTACATTGATTATTTACAATCGAACAGGGTTAACGCTAAGAATATGTATCCTCTAGAGTGTATTAATGACTTGTTTAATCATCTTCAAGGGGATTTAGTGTTCTCAAAGATTGACTTGATATGGCGATATCATTAGTTGAATATCGGGATTCAAACATTCCTAAGATAGCTTTTTGTACTAGATATGGCCACTATGAGTTCTTGGTTATGTCCTTTGGGCTGACTAATGCCACACCAACGTTCATGGAATTATGAACAAGGAGTTTTGACATTATCTTAATTCATTTGTGATTGTGCTCATCCATGGCATTTTGGTGTATTCTATGAGCTAGGTAAATCATGCAAAATATTTGAGAATTGTACTCCACAGGTTGAGAGATGAGAAGTTATATGCCATGTTTTCAAAATGTGAAGTTTAGCTCAGTTATATGGCATTCTTGGGACATGTAGTGTTTGAAAATGGTGTCATGGTTGACCCACCAAAGTTGAGGCAATCCAAAATTGTTCATGACCTATTTTAACTTTAGATATTCAGAGTTTTATCAAGTTAGTGAGCTAGTACAAGTGTTTTGTGCAGGGTTTCTCTTTTATTGTAGCTCTTGTACTTGGTTGACTCAAAAAAATGGTTTTTTAGTGGCCAGTTAAATATGAGGAGAGCTTTCAAAAGCTCAATATTCTATTGACTTCAACTTCTATCTTTACCCTACCTATGGAAGGTGGGGGCTTTATTTTGTTTTATGAGGCTTTTGGTATTATTTTAGGATATGTAGATGCAAAAAAAGTGATAGCATATGCAGAGAGATTGTTGAAGCCACATGAGAGTAATTACCCTACCCATTATTTAGAGTAAGAAATGATTATTTTTTTATTAAAGTTGTGGTGGCACTATTTGTATAGATTTCATTTTGAGGTGTTAGACTTCAGTATATCTTTAAGAAAAAAGAGTTGAATTTTAGACAACACAGGTGGTAGTAGATGTAGAAAGATTATGATATGACTATCTTATATCATCTAGGCAAGGCTAATGTAGTGAAGGGTGTCTTGAGTAAGAAGGTATTTAGTATGGGTAGTCTTGCATTGTTGAATATGGAGAAGCAACCATTAGATAGGGAGGTTCAATGGTTGGCTAACAGATTCGTGCATCTTGATATCACCGACTGATATCTCTGAGTCTGTTAGAGTTCTTGCAAGTGTGAGGTGAGGTACTTGTTGATAGATTATGTTTGAGATCGGTAGTTTGGGAATGAAAAGTTGTGTTGTCACGACTCGAGGCTACCCCCTAGTCGAGACAACGGTGCTTACGATCACAAGTGACCACAAGTTAACCCATGAGTTGGTACCTGCTGTGAGCACCGAATAAAGTAACAAAATACATATGTCAAAAAATCAACTGTCAATGCCATAAGGTTTAATTACTGAAACACGATTAAATCATAGATCTGAAACATCTGAAGACATACTAAAAAGGCTGATAAATCGACCAACTGTCTAAATGTCTAAAAAGCCTTTAACTGACTGACTATGGAGTTGATGGGACAAACCCCCAACTAACTCCAACTAAATGGAAATACTAAACTACTGAGATAAAGTGAAATGAAACAATCATGTTCTCGATAGATGAGGACTCTCCACAACTGTTGCTGCTGATGAGATGAACTGTCTAAGCAGGTCCAGGAAACTGTGCATCAAGTATGCGGTCAGTTATTTAAATGTACTATTATATGAGATAAGATTAGGCTGTAATGCAAGGGTTAACTGTGCATAAAATATTGACTGGCTGAATAGAATGGATAACTGAGTATGCATGCATGAAAACTGAAATACTGAGAATGCAAGACCAAGCATATATATATATATATATATATACATTTATGAAATAATCTATAAACTGAAATACTAAAATCTGATAACTGAATAGCTAAGAATCTGTATGCTTTGGACAAGTAGACCTGAACTGAAACTATACTGAATACTGTACTGAGACTGTAAGAGCTAGATATAACCGACATTCCCCAAATCTATTGTTGAGGTCCAACCTGTAACCCCAGTTGGAAGGGTGTCAGAACCGTGCCACGGGTACTAATGTTGGCTGTGTGGATCCACTAATTTGATGTCCTGAAAGACTAGGTTGGCATGCCTAATTGATGAGGGACCCTTTAAAGTCTATGGTGCCATCATAGGTCAAGAACTTAGGGACTGCTACTAATGCCTCAGGCCTAACTGACGGGGGAGACAAGTGCCCCATGCATAACTGATGGGGGAGATGAAATGCCTACGTTCACTAAGTGTTAAGTTTTACTCCCAACTTAAAGACACTAATTACTGGACTGAACTAAGCTTAACTGAACAAACAACTGATCATAATAACTGACTGAATAATAATGGTCATGGTATATCCAAAATCATTCTGAAGATACTAAAATTATGTAACAACTAAGTTTCGGGTGTTCATAACCCTCCAGCACTGAATGAAAATAACAATATAGACACATAAAAGCTTTGAAACCATAGTAGGGAATCATTGTTCAAAACCCAAAACTTAGGCATTTCATCAAGCAAATGAAAGTCATGAACTTAAGAAGGAGAATGGGTAAATGATGTGATAATAACATAGCTACAATACTAAAACCATTAGTTAGGGATTCAACATGAAAATTTCATCTTTTAAATGTGTAAAGGCTCATTCTATCAAAACACTAGTAAACACAATACATAAATCAAAATTCATAAGAGATTCATGGAAATAATTCACCATAAACATGTAAAATTCATCATTTAAAATATAAAAATGTATCCTTGGACTCCATTGGTGAAAAGGGCCATGGATGAACATTACACATACCTTAAACCTTTAAGCATTAAAAGAAACACAATCTTGATGCTTTTCTTGAAAGTTCTTGGATTAGGGAACTTGAATTCTTGGTTCCCTTGGAGAGAAAGAAATGAAATTGATGAACTTGGGGGATGGTTAGGGTTTGTTTTTGAGAGAAAATTGGAGAATATGGGCAAATAACACCCTAACCAACGTTTTTTATTCGTGTTTTATGAATTAGGTTGATGGGAAAAGATGTAACTGCCCTCAAGAAATTAAATACACAACTGGAATGCAAATTGTAAGTCCACCGTGATACGATAAAGGGTTCATTACAATACCCACCACGATGCGCCACTATCATGGTGAGGTTCTGAAATCAAAATCTAAACATGATCCAATCCTCATCCGAAACTTCCCTAAGAAATACTCCTTAAACCTCTAAACATGAATTAACTCGAAAACCAACATCTCAAGGTTTGGAAGACTCATTTAAAAATCCTCAAAGTTAAGAGGCCAAAAATATGGCTAAGTACCCATCGCTTAGTGGAATTTTTAGGCTTTAAGCCTCTTATACATGCAACTAGGAGCTGAACTAAGCTAAGAAAAGTATGGGGTATGAAAATATTTTCTTGTTGGGAACATTTGTCCTTGAATAAGACTAATTAAGCTGTGAATACTGGATAAATTGAGATCACATACTAAACATTCATAACTCAAAACATGATTACATAACAGAGTCTGAAACATGATATATAACTGAACTAATTCATGAATACATGCAATGACATGAGAATGGTTATAAGACTGAGATGAAAATGATAGAGTCAACTTATGAGTACCCATCACTTCAAGCGGATCTTATTTTATGGAGAAAAGTTGAGAGGTTTAGGACATTAAAACTCAGGGCATTACAACACATCTCCCTCTTGGGATTATTCGTTCCCCAAATGATATTGACTTGGCTGAAATACTATGGAAAGACTAAGATTATGCATGAGGAACTTATGAACTGAATCATGACTGAATACCTGAATCCGAATCATGATGCATGATCTAAACTAAATTCACAATTTACATGGATGCGATCAAATATATCTTGGAATGGCAATATTCATAAAACTTCTGATAGTAAGACTAAATCAGAAGATGGAAAACCAAAGAAACTTGTTTGTCTAACTGCTAGACTAAATTGTTGGCTTTACGGACTAACTCATACTGAAAGCTTATACTCAATTGGAGTATTTCTTCAATGCTCCTTCTAAGAAGTTCTAATAACAATAGGAAGCAAAGAACTATGGCATAATCTGAATAAAATATATCAGTAAGGACTCTTAATATGGTTATAATTCTATAACATAGAACATAGGCCTATGAAACATAAACTAGGATAGAATTACTAGTCCTTAGACAATACAACTGCCTAATTCAAGCTTAGCCATACTCCTCAAATACTCCCTCAACTATACATTCCACTTCAATATTGCACTTCACTTGAGGCTACTAAAAATATTCACATGGGTACTGATAACTCTACCTACTGAAGTCTGAGCTAAACTGAATTCTCTCACTATGTTCAAGCCTACTCGAATCTACAAAGTGAACCCATAACACTCTAATACTAGTCGGAATCATGGATTCAATACACCCTGCATTTTCACAACTTCTCATCTCAAGAATAATTCTTCTTGCCACTTCAACAACTACATTCAACCTCTTACTAGGAATGCACTAATGCACAATGCACCCATTCACTTATATACACCAACATAGAGTTCAATCCTATCATCATAACCACACATGAACTTCTAGGCAAACAACCTATCAATGCATCTTTTTCGTACTTTCTAATACTTCTATAATTAACAACTTCCATGCGCTATTCTTAAGAAAATCACACACAAAATTTCAACTAGCCATGACATATATCAAAAACTTCCCCTCAATCTTACTCCACACTCATAACCTTAGATCAAATAAGCATACAACAATCTTTCCCCAATATGAAACATTTACTCTCTCCCATCTAAACAACTATTTATCACTTCTACCATTTCATAAGAAAAGGTCACTAAAAGGTTAGAGCATGAGTACCTGAAGCATGAAAGAATATTATGCATAACTTTGATGCTTAACTGAGTCCTAAGAAATAGAGTATCCACAACCAGGATTCATTATAGAGATAAAAACTGAGGATATACATGACATAATCTGATTTCACTGAATATTAAGAGAGTAGCATGAGTACTGGAACTGAACATACTGTAAAGCATGAGTACATAATTCATGAGCTACATGACCTGAGTTTGGAGTTCACAAATACCATGGAATATGATTTGTACAGCTGAGCAAATTGGAACTCCTTATACTAAGAACTGGAAGAGTACATAATTCTATGAAAGGTGCGTGAATTTGAGCTATGATCAGGGAACTAACATTTAAGGCATGAGTAGATATCGTGATAACCTAAGTACAAATACTGAAATAAGCATGGGTCAAGTATCTTTCTCCTTAGTGTTGTTCTACAACACACTAGCATCACTACTAGAATCTGAGAACCTGACTTGGTTACTGGTCTTATCATCTCCCCCTTTGCTTGAATCCATCACTCTAAGTCTACGAAACCCTTTTGATAAACTTTAAACTGAACTGGAACTACTTTACTTTAAAGTTTGGAATACAAAAATACTCATTAGTAACAAATTCACCCTAAAAGACTAAACTTAAAAGTACAAAATCCGCTACAAATACTCCCTTCTGAGATACAACTCATAACTTTCGATAGCCCCAATAGTCATCACATAATAACTTAAGCACTGACTAACATAGAATCTTCATGAGTACCACCATACCATGAGTTCACACCATCTAAAATTTTAATTCTTATTAAAATTAGATCAACCATCCAAGATTCAAACTTAGATTCTAACATGTAACAGGGATATTCCCAAACTTTTAATGAACCATACTGACTTCCTTTATAGCCTATTAAAGTCACACTTCTAAACTTATATTTCTCCCTACACTATGAGGATTACTATTACACTTGTACATCCGACATCAATATCCTATAGCCCATAACTTAGCTAGTGAGAACATCAATTACTATATTACTAGCCCCATTCAAACTTAGCACTCAAGGGTACTACATAAGCACACTCATACCATCTTACTTAGCTTAAATTCTTGCATACACTATTTCAAGCATACTGATTCACCTTTCATACAACTAACCCGATGTATATATAATCCACCAAATTCAAATAACATTATCCCCATTTTACTGCTACTAAACTTTTGGGTTCATGTTTCTAACTTTAGTTCATATGTTATCATAGGATTCTAAGAATGGATCTAAAAACATATCTAACCCCTAAGAACTAAGGTACTACCACTCCATTTAATAATTGGTTCATTAGGAAACTAAAATTGAACGACTCTATTTCTACTATCAAATGAGTCATAACATGAGTGGAACCAATCCACGTTGAGAATGACATCAAAATTAGTCATCTCTAACTCTATGAGATCAACTAAGTGAGTTTTTGAGATACTTTAATCAGGTAGTTTTTATATACCCATCTGGCTATAATAGTTTTACCCACTGGGGTAGACACTAAGAAGGGTTCTACTAATACTTCTGGAATAACAAAAAAATTGACGGCTATAAACGGAGTCACAAAAGAAGGTGAAGCTCCAGGATATAATAAAGCATAAACATGAAAATGAAAAACCTATAACGTACCTGTAACCATATTAGGAGAACTCTCCTAATCATATCAGAACTGGAGTACATACAACCTATTATGTCATTGTCCACTAGTGGCACTGGAAGTAGTACCCTGCTGAGTCGGGTGACTGACTGGAACTGGAGGGCGACTGTACTAACTCTGCCAACCAACCTGTGGGCATTATCTAACTCTGTCATCTGGCTTGCCATATCCAAAACATACATCACTGCCAGCTCTACACATACCCTTATGATTCCTACCACATTATTTGTAAAACAGATTGATACGAGCACTGTCTATGCTATCCTGGGGCCTAGAGCCTAGTGCTCTATCCTGGTTGTTATTCTTAAACTTTGGCATTGGCGCACTAGCCGAATAAGGAAATGGGGCTGAGAATTTTTAACAAAACTGAGAACGGTTACCACTCTCTGATCGTGACTTAAAACTACCTATTTTGGCCCTCTTATTCTCCCTTTTTTCTCCCTATGCTTCTCCTTCTGACTCTACTGAGCATGAACCATAAGCCAAGATAGGAAAACAACCTAATGATCATTCTGAACAACTTCATTCAGGGGATCTTTCTGAACAAGCGAATGTGTGCGTTGCTTCCCATTCCTTCTTTTGTTGTTGTTTTTGTGAGGCATTATCTATAAACAAATTGAAGGATGAGTCAGAAAAAGAATTTTAAATAGACTTTATGCTCATTTGCATAACATGAGTACTTAAAGAAGGGAAACTTTTCCTAAAATGTCTTGTAGCCTCTTGTCTATAAGTGTGGCGTGCTTAACACCCACGCACAAGACTCTACTCAATGCAGCTTTCAGTCTCCCTTGGACACTGTAAAAGCTTAGGCTATGATACAAAGTTATTTCACAACCCGAGGCTAGCCCCTAGTCGCGACAACGGTGCTTACAATCACAAGTAACCACAAGCTAACCCATGAGATGGTACCTGCTGTGAGCACTGAAAGAATTAACAAAATACATATGTGCAGAAATCAACTATTAATACCATAATGTTAAAATACTGAAACACGGTTAAATCATAGATCTGAAATGTCTAAAGACATACTAAAAAGGCTAATAAAACAACTCATAAACTGATTAATTGTCTGAATATCTAAAAAGCCTCTAACTGACTGACTGTGGAGTTGATGGGACAAACCCCCAACTAGCACCGACTAAATAGAAATATTGAACTAATGAGATAAACTGGAATGAAATAATTATGTCCTCGATATATGAGGACTCACCACAACTGCTGCTTATAAACTAAACTATTTAAGCACGATCAGGAAACTGTGTGTCTGAACCTATGATGTAAGATATCATAGCATGAAGAAATGTTTGCGATCAGTACTTTAAATGTACTGGTATATGAGATGATGTTAGGCTGTAATGTAAGGGTTAACTGTGCATGATATAATTACTGGCTAAATAACATGAGATAACTGAGTATGCATACATGAAAACTAAAATACTTAGAATGCAAGACCAAGCATATATATATATTTTTGAAATAATCTATAAACTAAAATACTAAAATCTGATAATTGAATAGCCGAGAATCTATATGATTTGGTTAAGCAGACCTGAACTGAAACTATACTGAATACTATACTGAGACTGTGGGAGCTAGGTAACCGACATTCCCCAAATCTATTTTTGGGGTCCAACCTGTAACCCTAGTTGGAAGAAAGTCAGTATCGTGCCACGGGTACTAACGCTGGCTGTGTGGATCGACTAATCTGATATCCCGAAAAACTAAGGTGCCATGCCTAACTAATGAGGGACCTCTCAAAGTCTAAAGTGGTGCCATACGTATGGAACTTAGGGACTATTACTAACGTCTCATGCCTAACTGATGGGGGAGACAAGTTCTTGAAAGTTCTTGGATTAGGTAACTTGAATTCTTGGTTTCCTTGGAGAAAGGAATGAAATTAATAAGCTTGGGGGATGATTGGGGTTTGTTTTTAGAGGAAATTGGAGAGTATGGGTAAATAATACCCTAACTGACATTTTTAATACATGTTTTTACGAATTAGGTCGATAGGAAAAGATGTAACTGCCCATTAGAAAATTAAATCCTCAATTGGAATATGGATTGAAAGGCCACATCGATGCGATGAAGGGTTCATCGCTATACCCACCACGACACGCCACTATCGCGGTGAGTTTCTGGAATCAAAATCTAAACATGACCCAATCCTCATCCAAAAAATCTAAAACTTCCCTGAGGCATGCTCCTTAAACCCCTAAACTTGAATTTACTCAAAAACCAACATCTCAGGGTCGAGAAGACTCGCTTAAAAATATTCAAAGTTAAGAAGCCAAAAATATGGCTATGTCCCCAACACTTAGCGGTATTTTTAGGCTTTAAGCCTCGTATACATGCAACTAGGAGCTTAACTAACCTAAGAAAAGTATAGGGTATTACATATGTATTATCAGAGATAAGGTGATGTGAGGTAAGTCTAAAGAGGCTATTTTGGAGTAGAAGGGTGTTTTGAGGTTTAAAGGGCTTATTTGTGTTCCTAAAGTGGGTGGTTTGACTAGATATATTATGGATGAGGTCTATTATTTGTGGTATTCCATTTATCCAAGCATATAAAAGTTGTATCATGACCTAAAGAAGCATTATTAGTGGTGTTGGATGAAGAGGGATATTGCAGAGTTTGTGGCTAAGTGTCTAAATTACCAGCAGGCGAAATATGAGCATTGGAGACCAAGTGGTTTACTTTAGAGGATGACCATACTTAAGGGGAAATGGGAGATTATCACTATAGATTTCATACTTTTATTTCCTCAGACCTTGGGGAAGTTTGATTCTATTTGGGTTTGATTGTGGATACATTAAACAAATCAGTCTATTTTATACCCGTGGAGATAAACTATAATGCAAATAAATTAGCTAAAATCTACATTTGTGAGATAGTTAGATTGCATGGCATTCTCGTTTCCATCATTTCATATAGAGGTAATCTATTTAAGTTGAACTTTTGGAGTACTTTGCAGCGAGAGTTGGGTACTCAATTAGGTATCAGTACAACATTTCATCCATAGATGGATAACTAGTCAGAGAAAACTATTCAGGGGTTGTAAGACATATTACAGGCTTGTGTGATAGATTTTGAGGATCATTGGGATCAATTTTTACCCTTGGTAGAGACTTTCTATAATAACAACTACCATTCTAGTATTTAGATGACTCTATTAGAGGCGTATTATAGAAGAAGGTGTAGGTGCCCAGTTAGGTGGTTTAATTCTTTAGAGGTTAGACCTTTGGATACCAATTTGTTGAGAGATTTTATGAAATGATTGAGAATGATCCAGTACCAACTCTTGGTGGCTCAGAGTAGACCAACGAGATATGTTGATAAAAGATTTCGTGACTTGGAGTTTATGTAGGGGAATGGGTCTTGTTAAAGTTTCTACTCATGAAGGGTGTGATGAGGTTTAGGAAGAAAAGGTCGCTCAGTATGAGGTTTATTGTCCTTTTTAAGATTTTTCAGGGTATTAGACCAGTGACTTATGAGTTGGCTTACCACTAGTTCTTTCAGTCGTGCATCAAATTTTGCATGTTTCTATGTTCAAGAGGTACCACCCAGATGATACGCATGTGATTCAATAGGACTCAGTAAGCTTAGATCAAAATCTGACATTTGAGGAAGAGTCTATAGCCATTCTGGATAAGTAGGTTAGAAAATTGAGGTCAAGGGAGATAGCATTAATAAAGATATAGTGGAGAGTATTGTCCCATAGAAGAAGCCACTTGGGAGGTTGAGTCCAACATGCAGAATAGATATACTCATCTCTTTGATAGTCAAGGTATCTTCTTTCTCTTTACATTTAAGGATGAACGTTTGTTTTAGTGGTGGATGATGTAACGACCCTGCAAATCATTTTATAAATTTTACTTATGTTAACCCTCCCCATAGTTTTTAGGTGTGATTTATGACTTACGAGCGTGGGTAGTACTAATCCTTGAGGTGTACAGAAGTGATTTAAGTCATTATTTGGGTTCTTAAGTTATCATAAAGTTAAGTTTGATCATGATCAACCTTTGGTTGAGATGGTGTCATATTAGTGTGTTAATATTTTCAATAGGTTTAAAATGTACTTCTTAATCAAGAAAAATGTTTGGTTTATTTTCTCGAAGCTTTGAATAAATTTTGAGAATCTATTCAAAGTTTTGGGTATGTTAAGACATTATTTTAGTTGGTGTTTAATGAGCCAAATTTACATTTTCAAAATTCTTGAGACTTATGCATAAGAATAAATTTAAGTGGGAGTGATTTGTCATATTTATTAATAATAAGATCTGAAAGTTTTAAACAAGACAGGGGCACAAAAATAGCACTTGTATCAGAGATAACAGTTTTAAAGTTGGCAACTTTGATTGTATATACTCTTGATTTTATGTTATAATATTATAGCGGTGATTTTTAAATTGGCGGCAACCAATTCCCGTAATTGAGCACTTTGTGCTGTTTTTATTGCTTTTAATCAATAGTGTAATCATAACCTAATAATGTAATGGTGTTCAATCATTAGTCAATGATGATAGGTTAATGATTAGATCATAATAATAGAATAGGTGTTAAGTCAATGAGTTCACATGGTCAGGTGAATTTGTTACTTTATAGTTACTGTTTCGTGTTTAGCCTTGGAGTTTTGGAAATTTCCATGCGATTGTCGATCAACTATTGATTTTTGATAAATTTAGGTTTTGGGTCTAGAATTTTCTTAGAGTAAGAATTTTTGAATTAGGGATTAAGTATTTGAAGATATATTGACCGTTTGTAAACTTTATGGAGGGAAAAGTTTGCACTTCGATGATTGGGCTTCGACCTGAGGTAAGTTGAGACTTTCTTAGACTTTTTTTCGAAGTGCTTATATTCTAGTTATGTGTAATTGTATTAATGAGAAATGGGGGTCCCATAAGGATAAAGTGAAAAATATCTATGTAAGTACCAGTGTTATTTAAGGGGATAAAAAAATTAGTTAATTGCTTGTTTTGAAAAGTTTTCATATTTGCTAGCTTGATCGAGCATATTTGTTCTCATAAATGAATTTTTGAAAATATTAGCTAATGATAATACTCTCACTGAATAGGTTGAGTTGATTTTAGATTGATATCTGATCTGGCATAATACATGAAATGTTTTACTTAATTTTATTGTTGATTTGGAATCGGAGTTGCACACACGCACGACATGCATTGCATTTTATATCGGATTCGAGTGCACATTTGCATAGAATATTATTGGGATAGGAGTACACGCCTTCACATTATTATCTATTATTGGGATCAAATTGCACTCCTGCACAATATATTTATTGGGATCAGAGTGCACATCTGCATAGTATATGGACTTTGTGAGTCTTCCATGAGTACTAACCTTGAAAACATTACTGATAAATGTGTACATAATATGCATTATATTGCATTTATTCATTTCTGGTTTAGATTGAGTATGAATATTTGTTGATTTTATACTATTTATTGAGTACTTGATTTCACTGTATTAAGGATTGCTTGGACTGTGCTGTGATATGTTGAAAACTGTTAGACTTGATTATTTTTGGGTTAGGGTGGATTTACTGAGTGCAGATTGTATAGTTGTTTGACGTAGTGTTACTCATCACTTCTTTGTATTAGAGTATCGATGATGCTTGTTGAGTATACGTATTTTCGTACTCACCCTTGCATTATTTGGACCTTACGTCCAGGTACCAATCAAACAACCTCTTAGCATTGACTCCAGTGATTTCTTTTGTGTTAATATTTTTGGAGATCTGAGGAGTTCTTATTGATTTCAGTTACTACTAAAATCTCCTCCACGATTTTCTTTATGTATTTTTTCACATTTTGAGATACTTAGACTTTTTTTTAACTTCTGAATTTTGAGGCTTGTATTAGTGACTATCAGATCTGAGATTATTATGTTTTGACTATACAACTTATTAATATACTTTGGAGATTATTGGTGTTTTATTCTATTCTTATTTCCTTCCACTTTTATATAATTGGGATGTTGTGTTTGTGATTGTGTTTTTGGCTTACCTGTCAAGGAGGGTTGGATAGGTGTCATCATGGTCTCAAGTTTGGATCGTGAAAGTCTTCTCATGAAATAGTAATCCTACCATTTTAGTACAAAAGATGGGGTAAAATAGTGTCAAAACTAAGTAATATCTTATACGCCCTCTGTCTCATTTTATGTGTCATAGTTTGACTGACACAGTGTTAAAGAAATAAGAAAAGATTTTATGATGTGTACCAAATTTTCCCTTATTAAATAATATACTACTACTATCTTTATTTAAATGGAACCTTATAAGAGGGATCAATAAGGGTAAAAGTGAAATTGTGTCTTTAAATAGTTACCAAATAAGAAAAGGTGACATTCTTTTTGGGACGAACGAAAAAGAAAATTGTGACACATAAAATGGAACGAAGGGAGTACTAAATATCAGATAAAGTAAATCTCAAACTTTATTTCAAGATTATTTTTATTATCCCTTTTGCCAAACTACCCTTATCATTTGCCTCGCATGTTGTTAACATAATGGATATATTCTCTTATCATAATTTAAAGAATTAACCTAAATTATATCTTACTCAATAATTCAAATTAAAAATAATTAAAATATATATACATAATACATTTATAATCACGCATTATATATATAAACAATAAATCCATCCTTATAACAAAACCCCCATCAGTTGATCGTGCTAAAAGATTCTTAAAATTTAATTAAAACCTTAATTTTATATGTAATGATCCATTCTTTGGTAACTAAAATCACTGCATTCTAAGGACACTAGATATGGGAATTTTCTTTAAAAATTCTCAAAATTTTGGCACCCAGGCATGTTAGATTTTATTTTGAGTAGTAGACTTGTGGACAATATTATTAATAATATAGATTGATAGGAGATTTCATGCTTAGACCTATGGAAAAGATTCTTAATTGGATAAAACAAGTAAATTATGACATCATGAATAACATTAGTGTTTATGGAATTGTGTGGTAACTGCTACTATGCTTACATGTTATTTGTTACATGTCAATTGAGTAGTCAGTGAGAATAAGCTAGTTATATTGGAGAATCACTACTAAATAAAAACGGGATGATGTTAATGCATTAAAACTCTTTAGTTAGTGATAGTCAATTTAAATTATAAAGTAAGAGGTGGAGACGATGAATATGATGAGTCAATATACCAGTAAGCAAATTTAAGGGTAGTTATGGCATAACCAGCGCTGACGGTGTAGACTTTAGAATACAAGTTGAGTAATTAAAAGATGTTGTAATTAGAGGGAATTATGTGTATCCCTGGTGTTTATAAAATAGAAAGTCTACCTCATTCGATTGTGTATCTATTCATTTGTTATATGTTGCTTGACCCTCGAACACTAATATCTGTTTAGTAGGTGATGGTTAAATTGGAGTTAAAAATAAAGTTGATTGTATGTGCACGGATTAACTAACTATTTGTTTACTTGTTGAAATACATGCTAATGAATGTTTAATGTGTTATTTTCAAAAACAAGTTAAATATTGATAATGTATAATGAGATTGGTAAAAAGGATCTTGTTTGATGCACAAAATGGTTGATTCACTTATTATGTGTTTGTACTTGTTTATGGTATTGATTATTGTTATGAGATGAACCAATAAAGGTTGATCATAATTAAATTGGTAGATTTCAGGAAGGATAAAAGTTAAAACGTTGGAATAAGGGTGATATAAACACTTATGTGTAGTAAGGATGGCAAACACAAGGGGGATCTATGGTAGAGGGTGGGGGTTCCCGAAAAACCCCACCTGCTATAGTAAATATTATAATTTTATTGAAAACTATTTTAACATTTATAACTATTCTCTGGTGGGAACCATAATAAAATGTATGATTAGTGCAATGGTAAGTAAAGGACCCTTAACTTGCTTTTGTCCAGCTGCTTGTGGATTCAACCCTATAGCTGATACGCCCAAATTACAAATCTCATTAGAAAGCATAAGTGGTCATCATCAAATATAGGACCCAACTAGGTTGGGGTCGAATCCCACAGGGAATAATGTTCAAATTAAGTGTTATGATTATTAATGGACGGTTGATCGAAGGTTCCGGAGTAAAGGGAGGTTGTTTGTTAATAGTGAAGTATGCTTGTAGTAAGCCATGTCCCAACTAATGAGTATTATTGTATGGTTTGATTAAATGAGAATTAATAAACTAGGATTATGTTCACCAAGATGTTACAGGAGTC
The DNA here is from genome assembly GCA_030864215.1 of Capsicum pubescens. Taxonomy (NCBI): domain Eukaryota; kingdom Viridiplantae; phylum Streptophyta; class Magnoliopsida; order Solanales; family Solanaceae; genus Capsicum; species Capsicum pubescens. The sequence goes on along the minus strand of CM061548.1, from coordinate 299,962,931 downwards.
AAGGTTTTGAGTTATCCCAAATTCATACATAACAAATTCCAATTGCTAGAATTATTGAACTCTAAAGTTCATCTATTCATTTCTCAACCTTAATAGATGATTGCCCCTTAATTCTATTGAAATTAAAGAATATATTGATATGTTCAATTGATTTATCAAGTGGGTTAATCCTGTTAAGGCATCAACCCTTAACCCAAAGGTTATAGCCTTTGAGATCCTTATAAATCTCCTCTTTTCCCAACACACACATTTCTACTCAAACAAGGGGTGTTGTTGGGCTCACGCTTCAAGTTTGAAACCAAGAAACATCATAATAATGAAGAGGATTTTATATAATTGTATTTAGTTGCAGAACTTAGGCAATCTCACAACCCTAAACAACCAATCACATCAAGGCTCCCATAACCCTAGTCATGGGAGTTTTAGCCACACATCATAGAAAGAGAAGAAGATTCCATTTTATTTTTCTCATTAATAATTTAGAAAATTACTTACAAAAATATCCTAAGAATTGTTCTTGAGCTCGAAAGAACAATAATGAATAAAAATGTTCAGATCTACAAGTTTAGCTCTTTCTCAGAGAATAGTACGTTACAAGTTGCTCAAAAGTTGGAAAAGAGATAAAAGATGAATGAAAGATACCTAATCTAAACCTAGACTGGGTATTTATATGTTTCCAGGTACAAGGGATTTAAAATTCGAACTTCAATATTGTTGCATCACAGTTGATGGCCAAGTTAACGACCCGTCAGTGGCCTGACAGTCCGTCACTTGGACCGTCGCTGAGTGTCCCAAGATGTTTCATTATGTTTAAGGATTGATGGTCAAGTTGATAGACTATCAATGGTATTACGGTCCGTCACTTGGACCATCACTTGATCATTTCAGAGACCTCTTTCTGCTTCATAATAATAGCTAGGTTAACCGCCCGTCAGCGGTCTGACGGTCTATTACTATTCATTCACAATTTCATAATAACCCTAATTTTTTTGGGTCTACATCAGCCACCCTCAATTTATGTTTGATGCTTTCAGTTGAGGTGGACATTATCTAACTAGATCAGCACCGGATGAGACATTTTTTTTCAAATCTAAACCACCTACATTAGAAACTAGCTTCCCAGCAGTAGCCACTCTCAACTTAGGCATTTTTCCTAAGTTAAGGTGCATAATATCCAACACTGGACCAGGGACAAAACTAGGTGTTAACATCCTACTGAGAGTGAATCAGAATTATTATTGGGATTGAATAATAATAACAAGGACTGAATAAATAACAAAATCTCAAAGAAGGTGCAAAGAAAAGAAATTACATATTTTTGGTGGGGTTTTTATGGCTAAGTGGACTACAACTGAAGGAGGCCTGCTATCCTATCCTATTAAATCAATCACAAGGTAACAAAAATGAATCGGGCAAGTTCTAGTTGTACATACTATGCAAGAACTATATGAAAATACTCACATACACAGGCAATGATCTCATACTTAGCCTACAAACTCTTGGGTTCACATCATATGATCATGCTTATTTTATCTTTGCATCCTAATGCCAATCACAGATTCAAATGGTTGCTCAATATACATCAAGTGACAAGAAAGCATACTCATATACAAGCTATTCACAGTATTCTGCCACATTATTATTCATCCATACGTACAAAAGGTGCTAAAAGAGAAGAACATGAAACATTTATAATTATTGAACGATATTTACATCATAATGCAAAAGAGAAATCAATAACAACCTAAACATGTCGGTTCCTCTAAATAGAAAACAAGGGAAAATAATACAGGCAATAAAAACCCCCATGGTGACCAACAACACAACAAGCACCCTACCCCCACTAAACAAAAATGCTTTGTCCTCAAATGCATTAATATTAAAGTATAAGGGAGTAAAATACTTGCAAAGCCTCTTAGGCTTGTGAGTCAATTGAATTTGGTGAGGCTTCTTTGGCCTCAGGTGCAACATCAGTGACCCCAATAGTGGTAGGGGTGCTCAAAACAGCTCCCTCCTGAATTGGAGGTAGCTCGAACAGGACCAAATCAGGTGTGGGACACCTCAGTGAGGCTGAACTAGTTGAGACTACTACTGCTTCATCTGCAGCCTTTTTCTGCCTCTTTTCTTTATCTCTCCTCGACCTTTTCACATTTTTTTTCATATCTATGGCTTCTCTTTTCTACAGTGTCATATCTTCTCGCCTCCTTCTCCTTGAAGATTTTCTGTCAGCACTTTTATCAACTTTCTTACCTTTATCTTTCAGTAGCCTACACATAAGATCAATAATGCCCTCATCTTCATCACTGATTATCAATGCAGGATCAAAAATTAGTTGGGCTGGTTGCCTTTTCATCTTAGCAATGTAAGTTTGTGCTTACCGAAACTCTACCATAAACCTTGCAAAATTTGGAATTGTTAATTCATTCAGCCATTTATTAATATGTTTCTCCATGTCATCCATTTTGGAATGGATATTCTTATAAGACCTGAGGGCTTCCTCAATAATGCGGTCAACGAATGGCTTAAACTGCTTAGCCCATGTATTCAGCTGCTTCTTAAACTTTTTTTGTACTCTCACAAATTTGGAAAAGTTCTCTTGTGTCAGCCAGTATTCGGAATACTAAGGTGGGACAGATGCAGTGTTTGTAGTTTCTCCCACTGAAGGCATAGAAATTGACGTTGTAGAAGCATTGGGAGGCATATAATCTGGTGGCACATAAGTTATAATCGATAATGGCATACCTATGGGGATCTCAGATATCCCTGGGGCTGGAGATGACTATGACTGATAAGCAGGTGGCCTATTGGCTTTCATCTCAAATTTTGAATCGTCCTTCGTTATCTCAATATTCTCTCTATGACTTGCTCGAACCTCATTGTCAACCCCTTTGATTATAGGCACATTTTCTTATTTACATAATTTCATGATCAAATACGAGAATGGTAAAGCACTCACCACTTTATGTGTATGGATGAATAGCTCATCAGCAATAAGATGACCAAAATCAATCTTTAGCCCATCAACCAAACTAGCAACCAATACTGCCCTATGATTGTCCAAGTTTGCATCTCCCCCTGTCGGTATCAATCACAATCTGACAATAGCCCACTAAAACATCACCTGAAAGTAGAGGGATGATTTAGCAATACGCTTTTTGGTATTAAGTACCCATGATGGGTTACCATCATCAGTGAGAAGCCTAGATAACTAAGGCCTTTAGCTGAAGGCCAACGTAAAGAGATGCTCAAGTTCTGGTATGGCCGCTGGTGCCTCATAATAAGGCCCAAATAGAATTTTTTTCAGTGTACGAGTAGAGATATCAATGGTAACCCCTCTCACAGTAACTGATTCCCTATTTGGCATGTCTGAAATTTTTGTACCCTAAGGATAGTAATTTTCTACCAGTGCCAAATAGTTAGGGAAAAAACCCCCATACGATGTTGGGATAGTATGTCCCTGGAGGTTGTTTATCCACCCCCAACTCGTACTTATTAAATCTTTGCTCAAGTTCTGGGTACTCATGCAACTCTGGAGTGATTATTTGATGCTCCTCTGAGATGGGCCTTTTTTTTGCCTGTTTTTTGTTGGTTCAAGACCATCAAGTTAGTTATCTCATGCTCCCTCAATCTACCACCAAATTTCTTCCCGCATTTGAGGGTCTTTTTTTTTAATCATATTAGCATCTTCAGCTTCCGATGCCTCAATTTGGTTAGGGTTTGATGTGTTAACCCCTTCCTCATTGGGGCTGGAAGTAGTACTACTACTTCTATTACTCTCACTCTCTTTTTATACTAGGAGACTACTTGAGTCAATCATTTACTAGTGTTGAAGAAAGGTTCTTCTTTACTACGTGTCGGTTTACCTCTACCCCTTGCTTGTAGAGATCTGTCACTGCCTCTGTATGGTGGTAATTTTTTTTCCATTTTTCTTGATCAGAGAAAAAACCATCAATGTTGTATTAGAATTAGAAAGAAATCAGGTTCAAAGTTGAGTTGACAGATAGTCTGATGGTCCGTCAAGGTTTTGACGGTCCGTCGAGGTGTCCGTCTCAGCTTAACCAATAAAGCCTTTGTTCAGAAGCCTTTTAACGGTCAATTTGATGGTCCTTCACGGGTTTGATGGTTTGTCAGAAAGTCCGTCGTGTCTTAACCAGTGAGACAGTTGTTTAGAAGCCAGTTGACGGACAGTCTGACGGTCCGTCAATATGGCCGTCAATTGGGATTTTTTATTTTCTCTTTCTTTTTGGCAATTTTGCAAACATCTGGTATGTATTTAATAATTATGCACAACAATCACCATATCAATTCAAACTTTAAATACTAAATTCACCATTTTTAGCCATGGGTTACTCAGACTTTATCGAGCATAGTATTTACCAAAGTTTGATTAAATTAGAGGCACAACATCAACAACAAGAAAAGAGGAAATTCTTTCAAATTTTATTACACTCACATTGTTCATGTTCTTCATTTTGAAAAGAAAAGTAGAGTTTTGATCATACCTTATTTTTGAAGTACTCTTCAATGCTCTGACTTGCAAAACTTAGAATAGACTACACTATTTAGTTTCTCAGTAAGTGACTTAACTTTGATTCTGATAAGAATAACATAAGAGGGTGATGGTTTAAATAGGAGAAAATAAGAGATGAAAATTCCTAAGGTGGGATGTATTTAAATTCTACAATGAATGTACAAGAATTTAAACGGTTTTGGGAGTTAAAGAAGAGGGAACGTTTGTGTAACTGACTCTCATTATCCATTAAGTATTATTAGGATCGAATCAAAATGACTAAATAGACCTTTGGTGATCCGACCCGCTCATTTGAAAACTAGGGTTTGTCTGACGGAAAACCTGATGGTCCATCGGTTACACCGTCAAGCCTTACCAGAACTTTATTCATTTTGCTTTACTGCGATGGTGAATGTGATGGTCTGTCAGATGGTTGATGATTTGTTGAGGTGTCTATCAGTTCTTATCCAGAACCCTGATAAAATTTTAGCTCTATGTTGACAGTGACTTTGACAGTCCATCGAGCATGTGATGGTCTATCATCATATCCATCAAGCCTTATCCAGAATGACTATTTTTTTACAATGTCTTTGATGGTTTCAGCGACGGTCCATTAGGACATTGATGGTCCATCAATATTCCCGTCAACCTCCCTCAACTTGATCAAATCCTATTTTCCTACATTTTTATCCCTGCGCACTTCAACAAACACATCAAATTACACTAAAAGAAATAAATAACTCTAACTACACTTACAACAATACATTGTGGGTTTCTTCCCACTAGTGCATGATTTACTGTCGCGGCATGACTTAGTTATCTCAATTACTTAGACTTCATCGAGATAAATTGTACTTAAGCATTTGACCGAGTCCATTGAACCAATATATAACTTGATTCGTAGCCCGTGGACTTTAAGGTTTTTTCCATATTTGTTCTCAAGTTTGACTACTCCAGATGAGTAGACATGTGCAACTTTAAACAGGCTAGACCACTTAGACCTAAGTTTACCTGGGAAGAGCTTCAGTCCGGAGTTGAAGAGTAATACCCAATCGCCTTTCTGAAAATCCCATTTTTCAATCCTCCGATTGTGATATTTCTTTATTCTTTCATTGTACAGGTCTTCTCTTTCATAAGACCCGAGATGGAATTCATCCATCTCATTCAGCTACCTCAGTCTTAGTTCCACTGCTTCCTTCCAATTCAGATTTAACCTCTTGAGCACCCACAAAGCCTTAAGTTCCAGCTCAATCGGCAAATGGCATGATTTTTCATAGACTAGATAATACGGTGACATCATAATAGGTGTCTTAAAGGTTGTCCGATATGCTTACAAGGCATCATCAAGCTTTCGAGACCAATCTTATCTACTTGCATTCACCATTTTGGCTAGAATTGCCTTTATCTCCCGGTTTGAAATATCCACTTGCCCACTAGTCTGTGGGTGATATGGAGTTTCTACTTTATGCTATTTCACCCCATATTTTTCTAAGCCAACCCAAAACACTTTGTTTCAAAAATGGAATCCTCCATCGCTTATGATAGTACGTAGTACTCCAAAGAGAGAGAAAATGTTCTTTTTGAGAAAAGCAACCACTCTTTTACCTTCATTATCCGCCAGAGCAACAACTTCTACCCATTTGGATACATAATCTATAGCAACTAAGATGTACTTCAACCCATAGAAACTGATGAAGGGGCCCATGAAATCAATACCCCAGTCGTCGAACAATTCGACCTCTAGCATTTTCATCAAAGGCATCTCATGGTACTTTGAAATAGAGCCCTGCCTCTGACACTAGTCATATCTCTTCACAAATTCGTATGCATATTTGAATAGGGTGGTCCAATAATATCCACTTTGCAGCACCTTTCTTGTAGTACCATCACTTGCATGGTGTCCCCCAACTGAGGAAGCATGGCAGTCTTCCAGAATATTTAGCATATCAACTTTTGGGATGCATATTCTGATAATATTATCCGCATAATGCCTAAATAGATATGACTCATCCCAGAAGTACCTTTTGGCATCGTGGAGAAATTTTCTTTTCTGATGAAAGAAAAGATCTTCAGGAATAAGATTGCTTACCACATAGTTGGCAAAGTCAGTGTACCAAGGCACCCTTTTAAACACATCAACAAGGATTTGTTCATCAGGGAATGCATCATCAATTTAACATTTATTTTTGACTGCCTGATTTCCCTCAAGCCTGGAAAGGTGGTCTGCGTCCTAATTTTTACATCATTTCATTTCTTTAACCTCAAAGTCAAACTCTTGTAGAAGCAACACCCATCTAATTAGCCTTGTTTTAGTATCCTTCTTCACCATCAAATATCTCAAAGAAGTGTGGTGTGTATGAACCACCACCTTGGCTCCCAGAAAGTAAGCACGGAACTTCTCAAATACATAGACAATCGTGAGAAGTTCCTGCTCAGTAACAGTGTAATTATTTTATGCCCCATTCAATGCCTTGCTTGTATAGTTAATGGGGTGAAACAATTTTTCTTTCTTCTGTCCAAGCAAAGCCCCAAGAGCCACTCCACTAGCATCACACATGATTTCGAATGTCCTAGACCTGTCTGGAGCAATAATAACTGAGGCATCCACCAGTTTTTCCTTAAGGAATTCAAATGCCTTCCTATACTCACCATCAAATACAAAGTTATCCTCCTTCTCCAACAGCTTGCACAGTGGATTTGCAATTTTGGAGAAGTCTTTAATAAACTAGTGGTAGAATCTAGCATGCCCCAAGAAATTACGAACTCCTTTCAGTGAGATAGGAGGGGGTAATTTATCTATCACCTCTACCTTCACCCAGTCAACCTTAATCCCCTTGGGTAAAATTCGATGTCCAAGCACAATGCCCTCCTTCACCATGAAGTGGAACTTCTCCTAATTTATCATGAGATTGAATTCCTTACATCTCTGTAGCACTCTACTCAATTCACCATACATAACTTAAATGAATCACCCACTACCAAAAAATTATACTTGAACACCTCTCCATGTCGGAGAAGATAGACATCATGCATCGTTGGAATATAGTGGATGCATTACATAAAACAAACGGCACTCACTTGAATGCAAACGTTCCATACGGGCATGTAAATGTTATTTTCTCCTGATCTTTTGGGGAAATCAAAATTTGCTTGTATCTTGAATACCCATCCAAGAAGTAATACAAACCCCTTTCTGCAAAGAGATCAAGCATCTGATCCATGAAGGGCATTGGGAAGTGATCCTTCAATGTCCACGAGTTTAATTTTCTATAGTCCATACACACTCACCACCTAGTCACTGGACTAAGCGGAATTAGATTGTTCTTTTCATTAGCAACTATAGTCATGCCCCCTTTCTGAGGCACACATTGCATAGGATTCACCCACTTGCTATCAGAGATGGGGTACACTACCCTTGCGTCAATCCATTAATAATATCCTTCTTAACCTTTTCTTGTATTGGTGGGTTCAATCTTCATTGATGATCAATAGTTGGTGTGCACTCTTCCTCTAGCTAAATTTTATCAGTGCATATACCCGGCAAAATACCAATAATATCAACAATCGTCCATCATATGGCCCTTTTGCATCTCCTAAGCATAGAAATAAGGGTGTCTACCTGCTGCTCACCAAGGTCTGCTACAATGATCATAGGTAAGGTGTTTCCACTGGATAGAAACACATACCATAATTCTTCAACTCTAACATCGATTTCTCTTTAATAGATGGCTTAGCCGGTGGTTTTGGATGATTTTTGAAGTCCAAATCCAGTTTCTTGGGAGCATATGAATATGATTCCATTCCTTTCATGGCATATACTGTCTCCTCATAGTCATCAATACCCTCACTATTAAATTTTTTCAATACCACAATAATTTTTTCTTCTATCGGCACCTCTTACTCATTTTCATAATATACATCTAAAATGGAGAATACACTCATCTCCTTGTTTTTCTTCATTGACTGACAAATATCAAATTGTACTACCTCAGCATTGAGCCTAAACTGTAACTTATTTTCCCACAAGTTAATCAGCACACTCCCCATTGAAAGAAAAGTTCTATCCAAGATTATGGGTACCTCAAAGTCTACCTGGCAATCCAGGATCACAAAGTAAGCAGGAAAAATAAAACTATCCACTTTCACAAGCACATCATATAATATACCAACTGGTCGGTTCACTGATCTGTATACCATGACAAGTCTTATGTTAGTAGGCATAGGATCTCCCAAATCCAACTTGTTATAAACTACTAATGGCATCAGATTAATACTTTCCCAAGATTACATAGGGACTTTACATAATCTAGTGATCTAATAGTACACGAGATTGTAAATGCTCCAGGATCCATTTTCTTTTTCACTAAGGATCCTGTAGAAATCGCACTATAATAATAAAGATTGTCCACCGATTCATAGCTCACCGTCCTCTTCTTTGTGATAAGATCCTTCATGAATTTAGTATAGCCAGGCATTTGTTCCAGTGCCTCCACTAAAGGCACATTCATAGTTAACTGTTTTAGCATTGCCATGAACTTTCCAAATTTCATGTCATCCATCTTTTTCTTCAATCGATGAGGAAATAGAGGTAGTGATTTTGGCATTACTTTAACCACTGTTTCTCCATTCTTTCCCTTATTTTTTTCTAACTCATCAGTTTTATGATGGTTAGACGGATTATCATCATTATCCAGCTTCTCAGACTCCACTGTACGGTCTTTTTCTACATCCTCATCCAACTCTACCACATCATCAATCACAGGCTTGCCCACAAAAGGGCCCGATAATGCTTTACCACTACAGGTAGTAATCGCCATATAAGACCCATCATTCTGAGGGTTTTACACCGTGTCACTCGGTAATGTTCCACTCTTCCTCTGATTAAATGCCACTAAAAATTAGTTTATCTGTTGTTTCAGTTATTTTGTGAATCGACTAACTGACTCATAGAGGATAAGTAATTTTTCATCATTGTTACACCGGAATTAATCGGCTTCACCCCTTTCAATAACTTCTCCATCATGTCTTCCATAGATATCTTACCCGAGTTAGTAGCAGCATTATCACGATTTCCAGGAGGCACATACAATCCACTCATGTTGTTCTTATTTTTCCAACTCCCTTGGTCATGATATCTGTAACCAGCTTTGTCATAGTAGTTCCGACCTTGATTCCCTTGGCTATTGACTCAAAAAAAACCCTGATTATTCAAATAGTTAGCCTCTTCCTCAGAATTGGACTCATCTCCCCTACTTTGTGACCCCACGGCCTTCACTTTTTCTATCTTTCCTGATAGCAAATTCTTAGTAAGAAAGTCCATCTAGGTCTTTATATGGGCCATTTCTTGATCTCATTCATCCTCTTTTCTGCATTATTCGGCTGTCATACCACTAGACACGGTGGGTCTTGCTACCATAGAATCCCTAGTATGCCAAGTTCTACTTGTCTTAGTCAATCACTCCAACATATTTGCATCCTTAGTGAAAGTAAGCTCCATGAATTCTCCTCTTATAGCATTGTCCATGGTTGGTTTAGTGATGAAGTTTAAAGATCTGTAGAATGTCTCCATCAAATGCTCATCGGTCATCTTGTGATTAGGACACTGTGTTAAATTCTTCTTGAATCTCATCTAAGTCTCATGGAGTGCTTCATTCGGTAACTGCTAGAAGTTACTAATCTCGTCCCTCAACTGTACCATCCTGGAAGACGAAAAGAACCTTTCTAGGAAAGCTCCTTTCAATTGCCTCCAGTTTGTTATAAAATTAGAAGCCAACTTATTCAACCATATTGTTGCATCCCCAGATAGACACAATGGAAATAAACGCAGACGAATTGCATTCTATCCAACTCTAGGTTTGTCAAAATATTTGTATATATTGATGAAGTTCACTAGGTGCATAGTTAGGTCATCCCCTGGAAGTCTACCAAAAAACCCTTTGAGATCTAGCAACTGCATCATGGTACCTGTGATGTTGAACTTCACTCCTGGTGCTAATGGTGGTAGAATGATTGATCCTGTAGCACCATCCAAATCAGTGCCATCTTCTTTATTAGCTGCAAACTAGACAGCAGGTTGGTGGTTGGCTCTTTGTCTAGCTACCTGATTTTTATTCACTGGCGTAGCTACATTCTTAGCATGCCCTCTGTTTACAGGCTCAATTAGATCATTATCTCCCAGGTCCTCCTCAGTTAGGTTAGGGTCACGAGCTAGTTGACCATCATTTTGTTGATTCAATTGAGCTCTAGACAAGGCGGCTAGTCTATCTACTTCTTACTGATCTTTCATTCTGCCAATTAATTAAGGTTTTGGATGATATGGTAATAATGGTTTTCCTGACCTCCTTGTACGTAGAATGCAAAATAAAGATCCTATAATGAACAAAAAGAACAAATAAAAGTAAAATTAGGAACTTGACTAAATGTCAATTAACTCTCATAAACTTAATTGACAACCGTATTCCCTGGCAACGGCACCAAAATTTGATACGACCAAATTAGAACTCTCACTAGAAAGTATAAGCGGTCATCGTCAAATATTGAAACCAACTAGGTTGGGGTCGAATCCCATAGGGAATACTATGCAAATTTAGTGTTATGATTATTAATAGACGGTTGATAGAAGGTTCCAGAGTAAAGGGGGGTTGTTTGTTAACAGTGAAGTATGCTTGTAGTAAGTAATGTTCCAACTAATGAGTATGCTTGTAAGGTTAGATTTAATGATAATGAAGAAACTAGGATTATGTTCACCAAGATGTTATAGCAGTCAAGGTTGTGAGTTATCCCAAATTCATACGTAACAAATTCCAATTGCAAGAATTATTGAACTCTAAAGTTCATCTATTCGTTTCTCAACCTTAATAGATGTCGAACTTAAAGAATATATTGATATGTTCAATTGATTTCTCAAGTAGGTTAATCCTGATAAGGCATTAACTCTTAACCCAAAAGGTTAAAGCCTTTGAGATCCTTGTAAATCTCCTATTTTCCCAACACACACATTCTACTCAAACAAGTAGTGTTCTTAGGCTCACCCTTCAAGTTTGAAACCAAGAAAGATTATAATAATAAAGAGGAGTTTATACAATTTTAATTAGTTATAGAACCCAGGCAATCTCACAACCATAAATAATCAATCACATCAAGGCTCTTTTAACCTTAGTTATGGGAGCTTTAGCCACACATCATAGAAAGAGAAAAAGATTCCATTGTATTTCTTATAAATAATTAATAAAATTACTTATCCAAATAATTGTTCTTGAGATCCAAAGAAGAATAATGAATAAAAATGTTCATATCTACAAGTTCAGCTCTTTCTCAGAGAATAGTAGGTCACAAGTTGCTCAAGAGTTGGAAAAGAGATAAAAGATGAATGAAAGATACCTAATCTAAACCTAGATTAGGTATTTATATGTTTCTAGGTACTGGGGATTTAAAATTTGAATTTCAGTATTGCCGCATCACGATTGACGGCCAAGTTGATGGCCCGTTAGTGGCCTGAAAGTCCGTCACTTAGGCTGCCACTGAGGGTCCCAAGATGTTTCATTCTAGTTAAGAATTGATGGTAAAGTTGACAGACCGTCAATGGTCTGACGGTCCGTCACTTGAACCATTGCTTGATCACTTCAGAGACCTCTTTCTGCTTCATACTGATGGCCAGGTTGATGGCCCGTCAGTGGTCTGACAGTCCATCACTTGGACCGTCACTTGGGTTAGCCATTCTTCCCATTCTTCTTAAGTTTGATGGATACTATGACGGTCCGTCACATGGTTGATGTCCCGTCAGTTTGGTCGTCATTTCCCTTTTTGTTCCTATTTGTCCATTTTTTCAAGTTATTTCTTCAGCTAAGTCCTTATCCTGAAAACACTGAAATCCAGCATTAAATACTCTATCGGTTGCTTAAAACGCACAATTACCCTTCGAAAAAGATGTTAAATGTTTCGATTAAAGATGGAACATCAGTAGGCGCAACTAGTGTTTTGTGAAACTCACTCCCTTTTGTACACTTGAATGTTATTTTCTCCTTTTTTCTATTTTTTTAGAAACAACATAAGTACAAAGTCATTTAAAAAGGAAATCATTTAATAAAATATCACTTGTTTGTTTGATTTTATTATAAATTAATTTATATTAGTGAGAACCCACAAGTTTAAAATTTTGAATCCACCTCCATAGACACTAGCTGTATGAGATATTTAGTATATGAACTAAACTCATTTACTATATGTCATGACTAGTGGATATCTATAGTATTGTTGAATAATAAGCAAGAAGATGCTGATGTCATACTAAGATAGCTTATTAAGCTAAGAAAGGCTCAATTAGTATTAAGTCAAGTTAGTTGTAGTAATACAGTATAAATACAACTATTGTACCACATGACCGTTAAGTCATTTTCATTCATTTTTCTCTTTTTATCAATGATCAATATTATCTTCTCTCTAAGCTCACTGCTCTTCTTCTTCTTCTTCTTCTTCAACCTTGAAGATCTTGAGTACTAAAGGTACTCTGTTCATGGTATCAGAGCCACGATCAATGGCCGAAAAAAGTTGCATCTATTTTCTTTTCTGGTTCTCGGTTTTTCTATGTAATTTTAAAGCTTCGAAAATTGGGGATTTCATTCAATCGCAATTGCTAAATTCAATTGAGTCACAAGATTATACTTCTGCATAATTGCTAAATTCTATTGTTGTGACATCAGAAAATTTACTTACATTGTGAGTTTCTCATCAATTTACTTACATTTGTGCAATTAGAAGTACTGTGAATATTTTGAAGGAAAATTTTAGTAGAAAATCGAGTGAAATGGCACATACTGGAACTACAGTTAGTACAACTATAGGAAATGTTAGTACTACAACAACAAGCCTACAAATAGATTACAATCATTCGATATATCTACAGTCAACTAATGTTAGTGGAACATCGATTATTTCATTTCAACTAAAAGGAAGTTAGAATTATATTGTGTGGAGTAAATTAATGCGAATAACACTGTTGGGAAGAAACTAATTAGGGTTAGTTGATGGCTCATGCAGAAAAGAATCTGTACCAGATAATCTAGGTTATCAGTGGGAACGTGTGAATGCCATTGTGTTATCATGGCTGATGAACTCTGTAGCAAGCAATATCATAGAAGATGTTGTGTATGCCACAAATGCACGGGCTGTGTGGGAAGACTTAAGAGAAAGGTTTGAAGGCGTGTACTCCTATCCCAATAATATTCTATGCAAGTGTGCACTCGAATTCGATATAAAATACAATGCATGTCGTGCGTGTGTGCAACTCCGATTCCAAATCAACAATAAAATTAAGTAAAACATTTCATGTATTATGCCAGATCAGATATCAATCTAAAATCAACTCAACCTATTCAGTGAGAGTATTCTCATTAGCTAATATTTTCAAAAATTCATTTATGAGAACAAATATGCTCGATCAAGCTAGCAAATATGAAAACTTTTCAAAACAAGCAATTAACTAATTTTTTTATCCCCTTAAATAACACTGGTACTTACATAGATGTTTTTCACTTTATCCTTATGGGACCCCCATTTCTCAGGGCAAAAATCCTAACAAATCTTCCTTTTTTGGCTTGATTTTCTTGACTTGATCCGCCTTCTTCATATCTTTGATCTTTGTTCTTCACACAACCTTCATCACTGCTGCTTGACATGCTTAAAAATAGTGCTTTTGGGTTAAAAATATATAAGCCCTTTCGGGTTAAAAATGTATGAGCCCTTTATAGGGTTAAAAATGAGCTTTATTTTCATATATGTAACAGCAAGATTGTTGAAAATATGATTGACAATCGTCTCCGCATGTAATTTTTGGACATATATCTTCATTATCATCAAATTGGTTGCAACTTTGTTCAATAATTGGACATCGAATCATTGAAACCTGGGTTCTAATACCACTTGTTGGGTTCGAAATCGAGAGGACGTCATGCGAAAGCTAATTGTTGCAAACTATGAGACGATAAATCAGACAACCAAAAAAAAATACTAAAAAAACATAATATTATTATATGATTTGACCAATTGTCCTCTATAAAAAAACTAATATTAAAATGTAAAAAACTAATGAGAGAGAAAATCTCCTCCAACGAAATTCTTAAAAGACTACATTGTGGATTCTATTGTGTTATGGTATGAGAAGAGGGTCATCTATTTATAGAGTTCTAAAATCTTTCCTCTAAGAAAGAGGTTTGCTAAATATGAAAAAAAAATTATATTTTTCTTTTAGAAAAAGTAAAAGTAATTAAGGTATTACTTTTATTTTTCTTATAAGAAAAGTAAAACTTAATTTTGGTAAGAAAATCAGAGCAAAAACCCTAACAGATGAGTGAGGTGTAGAATTCATATTTAAAGCACCGCATGTTTCTGATCAGAACTTTAAAGGTAGAAGGTCATTCGACCATGTATTTTCTCTAACACTCTTCGTTTATTTTTATTTGTTAGATTTTAACTGAATATACTTATTAAAAAATAATTATTAATGTAGTTATTTTATTGTACTATCTCTATTTAGTTGATGATTATTATATTATTTTAAAATTAATTTAAAAAATAAATAATTAATAATAATAATAATAAAATAAAATAATATTTTTTTCTTGATATATCAAAAATAACAAGTAAAAATAGAAATTCAATTAGAAAATTAGTGACAAGCAAATGAATGAACTACTAAATACAACACATCCAACTACAACCCAATTACAATAAATATTTTTCGGCTATACTAAATACAACACATCCAACTACAACCCAATTACAATAAATATTTTCCGGCTAAACATATGTGTGACCCCTTAAATTTGTTCAAAATTTTCACTTAGACATTTGAATTTTGTTTTATTTTAATTAAAGATAAAATTAGTCACAAGTTCGTTTCTATCAGACACAAAAAATTGAGTTGGCACATTTCATAAATAAACGCATGTATTACGTGTTTGACGTGAAAAAAATTGTTTCATATATTTAAAAAAAAATACTACAAGGAATGATAGTAAACATCAGTCGAAGATGTCTTCAACGAGTTCGATGAAATTGACATAGAAATAATTTCGACAAAAAATGAAGCCAAAATCAGAATGAAATTAGAACAAAAGTCTAAAAACACACAAGAATTAGAAAGACATTTATTTCTATGAGCTAATTTCGAAAAAGAAAACCAGACAAATGATGATGAAGATGATAATAAAAAATTGTGTAAAAAAATTAAGATCTAAATAAAGCTTTTAAGATGATAATACTACCACTGCGATCCACGTCAGCCTACAATCACGCATCTAAATGTTGTGCAGCCTATAGCTTGTGTCAAGTCAGTATTTTGTGACTGATAGAAACAAATTTGTGTATAGTTTTCTATTCAATTAGAACAATATAAAGTTCAAGTGAATGCTACATAAAAGGAATGACAGTAAACATCAGTCGGGGGTGCCTTCAACGAGTTCAACGAAAGTGACATAGAAATAATTTCGACAGAAATTAAAGATAAAATCAGAATGAAATTCAGAACAAAGGCCTAAACACACACAAGAATTAGAAAGAGGTTTATTTTTATGAGCTAATTTCAAAAAAGAAAATCAAAGAAACAATAATGAAGATGATAACAAAAATTGCGTAAAAGAAATTGGGATCTAAATAAAGTTCTTAGAGATGATAATATTATCATTGTGATCCACATCAGCCAACACTCACACGTCTAAATGTTGTGCACCAATAACTTTTGTCAAGTCAGTATTTTATGACTGATAAAAATAATTTTGTGTTAATTGAAACAATATAAAGTTCAAATTTCAAAATAAAAAATTTGAACAAATTTAAAAAGCCATATATGCGGTTGATCAATATTTTCCTAAATTCCATAAACTTAGCCCAACCATATTGGGCCACAATTTAAATATGTCAGACTCGTTTCTCAAAAAGGTCTGGGAAGGTCTCATTCAACCGTCATTAGAAAATAGTACGTGAGAGATCGCACCATATGTAATAGAGTACTCTCTTACAACTCACATAGTAGATATCATCAAGTACTTGTTCTACTCTTTTTCATCATTAATCTTTTTGTTTAATTTTTTAAAATTTCTTGACACGTGCAATACATGTACATCTAAACTAATACTTTCTCAATGAATTGTTGAATTTTGACAGAAAGATTAAGAAAAAAATATTAAAGACATAAATTTTAACATAATTTTTCATTTTTATCCTAAAAAGGGAAAAAACTGACCTTGTAATACTTTTTTCAAAAGTTAATTGATTGTCAAATCATAAGGGTAAATTTGAAAAAAAAAATTAATGATTCACTTATTTTGAAACACCAATAAATATCCCAACAATTCACTTATTCTGAAACGGAGGGAATAGTATGAATTACACATAGTATAGTATAAATGAGTGATTTAAAAGGCAGAGGCGTGAGGCGAGGTGTTTTATGTAGCACGAGGCAAGGCGTACGTAAGCCTCGAGACATGAGACGTAAGTCCCATGAATTTATGGAAAGTATATCTCATGTATCTTCATTTTTATGATTTTATTACTAAAATATAAGTAAAAACAAAATTTTCAATGATTCTAACAATAATTTAAATAAATCACCAATAATATGAAAAAAATATTACAATTTTATTTGACAAAAGTAACAACATAGAAAATGATATTGCCGAGATAATCTCTAAAATCAAAATCAACACCCATCTCCACATCTACTAGTTGTTCCTACTTTCAACTAATATTATACTTATTTGTTTATATATTTTAAAGAAGGAGAATGATAAAAAGTGTAAGATCATTAACAAAAAATGAATAAAGTTACGTCAGGAACATAGTGTTAGGGACTCTCAATCCTACAATTTCTTTGAAACTAGTAATTTGAAGAGATTTTGTTTAGTCAATTTTTAAGCATAATTATCTAAAAATTTATTTATGATTGTGCTATTTTCTGTGAAACTTGCCTTTTTTATTTACATATATTAGAAAAAATACTATAATATGATAATATAAGATATAAATATCATTACATCAATAATAAAAAAAATATGATTATAGAAAAAAATATTTTTAAAATAATAAAAATTAAATTTAATGCCCCGATATATGTTTTTATGTCAGGGACTTCTGTTTTTATGTCTCAGACTTATGCCCTATAAATCGACCTTTTTATTTGCGCTCCGAAGCATCTTTACTACGCCAACTTCAGAACTCGCTTCGAGACTTGCTCCGTAAATGCTTTTAAAAATACTGATATAAATATAAAGAAAAAGTATTGAATTTCTTTTAGGCCTGATATTTATTTTTCGGTCCACCGATCAATTCTTTTGGTGTCCCAATTTGATTTTGCAATATCTAATGCTTTAAAGTTTTCTTGTTCACCTGGACCACCAATATCTTCATTTAAATGATAAGCAACTTTCAACAAAGATTCCTCCATAATAGTTGGATTTATTGACTTGACAGTCCTCACTAAAGAAAATATTTTAGTAGAAGTTTATTTTATTAAATTAATTTTATTAATTATATTTTGAGAATACAAATTTGATTATATATACTTTGTGTAGTCATTTAATTATAGGGGTGATATAAAAATTACATAATAAAATTCACTTAATTTCATAAATGGGATAACTAAACAAAACAATTTTTTTTAAAAAAAAAAATCAGCTAAAATGAAACGGAGAGAGTACCAAAATGAAACGGAGGGAGAAAATACTAATGACAAAGCAAGCGATAATGGAAGAACCAATTCTCTTAATTTTATAAATGAGATAACTAAATTAAAATAAATATTTTTTTAAAAAAAGATCAGCTTTAATAGAAAACGGAGGAAGTACTAATAGAAAACGGAGGAAGAAAGTACTAATGACAAAGCAAGCGACAATGGAAGAGTCAAATCATTGTTATTTTTTTATTAACATATTAATTGTTCATGTTTTTTTCATGTCTTTTAATAAATTATAAATAAAAAATTATTTATTTACTCTTCTCATTTTATTTTAGTTGATCTTTATTAACTTGACAATTTTTAAGAAACTATTTATTAGAAATTTATATTGGTAAAATTATCTTTATTAACCGTGCTTTGAAAATCTACTTTTGACTAGAATTACCTTATATAATTACTTAATGATAAGGATAATATTAACAAAAATAATAAATCTTTCTTGACTTGCTAAAATATATAAGTAAAAATAATAATCTATTTTAAACAAGTAAGAGATAAAAAGAGATGGAGGGAATATTTTACCTATATCTTTCTTCAATAAATATGGCTCTATTTAAGAGTAAAGATTAATGTAATCTTGTTTATCTGAAGAATTACAATAATCACTTGAGTGAACTTTTCACGTTATAATATTTTTGATATATAATAACTATTGGTTATTTGAAACTTAATATAAAGGGGAAAATGGGAAAATACTATTGTATTATGCAAAAAAATGACTTGTACATGTGGCAGAATAAGAAGCGGACGCATGGCACCAACAGAGGATGCTCAAGGGAATTGACTCGATGAAATTAACTGGTCTGAAAAATGAGTTCAGGAAGATTGTTATCAATTAGTTCTCCAAGTCGCAAGAATTGTCGTCATCTAGAAAAAATGCAGAAACTTGTGACCCAAAGATAAGAAAGAACTCGTGATCGTATAATACCCCGACCACAATAGAGAAATATAAGTTGACACTCCTATAGACATTTTCATGTGGATTATATTCATTGGCTTGTAACATTGTAAAAGTTCCTAAGATTATATCTTAGACTTAGCACAAAAAGTCAGTTGGAAATCAACAATTTTCTCTCAGAACGACCAATTATATGAGTCATAGAATTCTACCATAATCGTGAGATGACTCGTGGTAAGATATACTAAAATCAATTGGCCAAGTCTCAGTCTTAACGACTGGTATCAATGGCTCGTGGTGAGATAGGAGGAGTCGATCTATGACTCATTTTGATAATGCAAATCAAAGTCCTGAAACATGACAATTTTGCCTGCGTAGCCATGAGTGTATGCCACGACCCATTGGTACATCCCACGAGTCGTAGGATGTGGTCGTGGTGACTTGGAAGTCTTATCCCAAGAACCAATGACTCACTCAGAACAACTCTTGGTGACAACCAACGAGTCATACCACGTGGTCATGGAACAGTTTCTACAGTTTGTAAAAATGGTTTCTCAGGGGTATTTTTGTACTTTTTTATTGTCAACATCTAAACTATGTCATTTTAAGGCTTGTTAGGAGAGGATTAAAGGGACTTAAGGGTTTTTTTTCCCTTATTACTCTCAAACACTCTAAAAATAGAAAAGGAGTTACACTTTCAGTTTCTCAAGGCAATAAACTAGGTTCCTCTCAAAGCCTCAATAATCCAAGATCTTAGCATGTATTTCAGACTTAGGTATGTGAGATTTCAACAATGGATATTCTTTCACCCATTGTGTCCCAAAGAACTCAGAAAAATTCAGCCTTTCATGAATTATGTTTTCGGATTCATACCCAAATTTATGATTTCCTCTAAATATAAGTCTCTTCATGATCCTATATTATGATTATATGTTTTACATGATTTTGACATCTTATATGACTCATTATTTCATCAATTGATATTCTGTTTAGTTTTATAGTACTTTCACATGACTTAGCCTTATTTTCAAAAAGTTTGACGTATTATGAACACATGATCTCAGTACTCTTGATTCTAGCATGAATAAACATGATGAGTTTCAGTATACAGACCTTCATAATATTTTCAGTTTTGCATAGAATTTGACCGCAAGTAGAGCCTCAGTTTTTGAGCTATTAGTATAA
The DNA here is from genome assembly GCA_030864215.1 of Capsicum pubescens. Classification (NCBI taxonomy): domain Eukaryota; kingdom Viridiplantae; phylum Streptophyta; class Magnoliopsida; order Solanales; family Solanaceae; genus Capsicum; species Capsicum pubescens. Next base: position 299,942,609 of record CM061548.1, on the reverse strand, counting down.
ATCAGTGTGGAAGTAGTACTTAACATCGAGTTGGAATGGGTTTCAGTGCACCCAGGTCCCAAAATTATGTGCCACCGTAGGTTTATTGGACCTCTTAGTTGGGCATCATTTCAAACGAGTGGTACCATGCCAGTCAAACCTTTATACACTGGCAAGGTATATTGGGCCCTCTCGGTGGAGGAATATACATCGGACTCCATGTTTAGCCCACGTGATTTATGTTAATTAACAGACCAACTCACAGTCTCAGATTATTTGTACATAACCCACATTTAAGTTTTTACTTATATTACTTTATGATTTTCAAAACATCATTGCATATTAATATCTAAAACATGTTATATGGGTCATTGTACATTCATTTCAGTTTGCGTACAATATATTATATTAGTATTTCAACGTGATTATTTTTACTTCATATTTTGCATATTTCACATAATTAGTACATTTAAATTACTAATCACGCATTTTCTCTTACATTGTGTCATCTTATGATACAGGTTTAGATGTTTAATACCAGCCCCACAGTTAGTATTCTACAATGTAATCTCAGCTTTCAATGGTGAGTCCTCATTATCCGAGGATGAGAGTTCATAATCTATTTTCTTTTTAGTATTAGTTCGAGTTTCAAATATTTAGATTTAGATGGGGACTTATCCCAACAACTCATCAGTTAGTATAGACTTTCAAATATAGAGTTAGATACTTCAACTAATTTAGTATTTGTATTTATCAAGACTTGACATTAAATTAATCTTATAGTTAACTAAATTCAGTTAGTTTCCACATCAGTTATTCTGTTATTTCTAGTGTTAGTATTATTATGCCATGACATGGGTTATCTTGGGGTCACTTATGTCTCTAAGCACCGTGTTACATCCATAGTGTAGATTGAGATTATGACAAACTTTGTATTATGGTTTCATAGCACTTTCGATGCTTAAAACGATGAAATATACAAGTTACTTGGGTTTTTTTTGTTGAATGTGATGTGTTTTATGTTATGTTTTATAGAAAATCAGGTTTTGGAACTATTCTGAAGAAAAGAAGTAGAAATTAAAGTTTTGGACCACTGAAGTGGGCACCTACAGTAATGCCTCGGTGTTTTGGCCTTTGAAATTTTTTGAAATTTTATCCTCACTATCCCGACTATGAATTTCCTGATGAGTCATAGGGAGTCTTGACGAGTCGTTGGACTCGAATTATACCAAAAATCAGTAAGTGTGCTTAGTTCTGCTCTGAGTACGAGTGGCTCACTATAAGTCGTAAGGACTTGTTACGATTTGTTGGGTGCGAATTGTAGGGTGTCCAGTATATACCCCAAATAGTTGCTAGGTTGACTACGACTAAACCCTATGAGTCGTAGGGTCCCAATACGAGTCATATAGGTTGAATTGTAAGGTCAACATATTGTGAGTGCCTTGAAGACTGTCTTGGCTACAACTTGTGGAAATGAGTTGTTATGATTCTAAATTAGTCGTATAGTGACCCGTAGTCACTAAAGACTAAATTTTATTTTTTAAAATTAAGGGCACTTTGGACAATTTCCTTCTTACCCAATTAAAACCACACATTCATAAAGAACTTAGGAAGGGTTTTTTATCATTCATAATGTACTCAAACACTTCCAAAGCTCTCTTAAATTCTCTCAAGCAGCCAAACTTAGGGTTTCCAAGAAGTAGGTCATCCAAGGGCTCAAGGGTTGAATTCTTTCCATGAAACTTAGTATTTCAGGCAAGTTACTCTTCCCTAATTATTAATTTGTAAAAGCATAAGTTTTAAAGTGTTGTTCATATGGTTTTAAGGTTGGTTTTGAAAACATGGGTTGAGGGTTTTGAATAACTGTTGTTTATGTGATGTTTCATGTTTATCCTTGCATGGTTTATGTTTATATGATAGCTTTAAAAAAATTCAAATTGATGCATGGGAATAGTGAATGGACTACGGATTGTGATTTCCCAAACTTGTGACTTTTGAAGTGGTTATAACCCCAACCCCATAGTGTGTAATTGGTTTTGAATATGAAAAATATGTTCATTGAACTACTCTTGAACTATTGTATAATTTTAAAAGGTTAATGAAGCATAATGATTTTGAATTTAATCTTATGGGGCTGTGTAATTCCCCAAGCTAATGTGAGATTGAAACAAAGGGGGTTGTGAATTCCCCCAAGTGATGGTAATTGATTTTGCATGTTGATGTTACCTTACAAGTGTAGTTGGTATGTTGATACCAACAATGTATGCCTAAATGTATATCATGGTTGAATAAATAATAAAGTATGTGCTAATTATTTTAATTGGGCTTTAATGAGGGTTGTGTAGTTGAGTCGTGAAAGTGGAGGTTTTGAAAGACGAATACTTGAAACTGCGGTTGCCGACGTGGGGGTCTATATGATCGGGTGGTTTGAGTCCCCGTTATTAATATAATTTGATTAGGAAGTTCGAGTCCCCCATATGATATTATATAATTTGGTGCTTGTATCACCTTGATATGCTGGGAGGTTTGAGTCCCCCCATAGTGCATATGTATACCCTCTGGTTTATGCGGTCACACGCACTAGGGACCTACCAGCTGGGGGAGAGCTGGGCCCATATATCCTGTGGGTGCCTTCTTATGTTATAACGGTTGAGCTACACAATCCAAGCTAAAGTTTTAAAGTGCATGTTAAGCCTTGTTCCCTATCCCAACATGCGATATATATTCATTTGATCATGTGCATTAGTTTTGAATGATTTTGAATTATTGATCACGATATTATGTTATCCTTATCCCTGAGTTGCATGCTAGTTTTCACCCCACTAACCGTCTCCAATGTTGTATCTCCACATAATGCAGGTATCGGAGATACCTCTACTTTTCCTGCACAGGGTTAGGTGGATTGGCTCGGTTCGTCAATTCGTTGTGTTGAAGTGGTGAGCTTTCATTCGTTGAAAGACTTAGAAAGTTCATCAGTTATTATCTTAGCTCAGGATTGAGAGTTTTCATTATCATTGTCATTGTCATCTGTCAGAGCTGGGGACATGTCTCGACCAAGATTGATTTTTGGATCCTTTGTTAGAAGTCCTTGTTGGATTACTGTGGACTTGGGTGATATTGGTCGATTATTTTAGTTGATCGATGGTTATAGGTTATAAGCATACCCTTATTCCTTAAACTTATCTTGCTATATATTAGGAATTCATTTGACTTTTATAGATTTTGTGTTGTGTGGTTAGGTGCAAAGGGGTGGTCTCTAGTTCCCAATGGATATGAGATACCCATCATGGCCAGGCCCTGGTCTGGATCGTGACAAAGATGGTATCAGAGCCTAGTTTTGTTCATTGGGTATTCACAAAGTCATGTCAAGTAGTGTCTCTTTTATGGGTGTATAACACACCACACTTATAGGGGAGGGGTTATGAGGCATTTAGGATTGTTTCCCTTTCTTGTTGTTCTATTTCAAGATGTAGAGTCTAAAGTATTGAATCTTCTTTAATTTCTGAATGTTCTCTTTTCAGATCATTCCTTCCAGAAGATCTAATGTTCATGGAAAATCTTCTCTCCCGTCTAAGGACATTGTGGACGAAGCTCGTCCTACTCCATAAGTTCAGACCCAGTCGAGGGTCACTATTTCTGATTGCCCTAAAAGAGCTCTACCGATTCCCCCTATCCCTCCTCAGGCACCCCCAGGCTGGTGTGTCTAATGCTGAGTTTTGCAAGTTAATCATTTGCTTACCTAGTTAGTGGCCTCCCAGACTGAGTATGTTGCTTCTGTTGCACCAACCTCCGAGGCCACTAGAGCTGGCCAATTTATGAGGTTGAGTCCTCTATTTTTCACTAGTTCTAAATTTGAGGAAGATCCTCAAAATTTTATTAATGAGATGGAAAAGATCTTTCATATGCTGCATGCTACTGATGTTGAGGGTGTAGAGTTCGCATCTTATTAGTTAAAGGATGTAGCATACCATTGGTATGAAGAGTATGAGCAGCTTAGGAGCGATAATGTTGAGTCTTCTTTGTGGGATGACTTCTCTAGTCTTTCCTTGATCACTTTTTTCCACAAGAGTTGAGGGAGACAAAGGTTGAGGAATTTGTCAATTTGAAGCAAGGTAGGATGGTAGTAAAGGAGCATGCCTTGAAGTTTCATCAGCTCTCATATTAGGTTCCTGAATTGGTGTCTAGCATGAGGGCTAGAATGAGAAAGTTTATCTCTGGGTTGTCCTGTGAATTGATCTTGGAGAGCAAGACTGCCTTATTGAATAAGGATATAGACATCTCTAGATTTGTGGTCTATATGAAACAAGTGAGAGAGGAAAAAAAGAAGCAAGAGAAGATGAATGAAAGGCAGAATAAGATTTTTTGCTATTCGAATTAGGGTGGAGGTCAACAACAAAGTGGTATAGACGGTGGGAAGTAGTCTAAGAAGAAGTGGGGAAATTCTGGTTCCTATTCTACAACTAGTGTTCCTTATCTAAAGTCGTTGGGTGATCGTCATTCTCTATATAATAGTGGGTTTAGATCACTAAGAGCCCAGCCTCAGGCTAGTAGGGCTCAGTCAGCTCCTTCGTATCCCCCTTGTAGATTTTATGGTCAGGTGCACCGTGGTGTTTGTGAAGAGGGGAGGAACAAAGTTTTTAAATGTGGAAATATTGGTCATATGCAGAGGGATTATCCTTCTAGGGATGCTTCTAGGAAAAATAAGATTCTTGTTGCAACCTTATTAGCTCCTGCACTAAATGGTGTTGTTTCTGCTTCTAGCTTCAGTGCTGGTCGGAATAGTATGTATTCTCTTCCTACCCTCCAGGATTCTAAGGTTTCCCCCAATGTTGTTACTGGTACGCTTAAACTTTTCTCTCATGATGTCTATTGTCTACTTGATCCGGGGTCTACCCTCTCTTATATGACCCTTTATGTGGTTATCTATTTTGGTTTTGATCCTGAATGAATTTCAGATCCCTTCTATGTGTCCACCCCGGTGGGCGACTCCATTGTGGATAGAAGAGTCTATAGGGGTTGTGTGATGTTGGTGTATGGTAGAGAGACCTTGGTAGACCTGATAAAGTTGGACATGCTAGACTTTGATGTGATTTTGGGGATGGATTGGTTGCATTCATGCTATGCATTTCTTGATTGTCAACTCGAAGGGTCAATTCTCATTTCCCTTATAAGCTGGTGATTGAATGGGAAGGTAGTTTCCTAGTACCTAAAGGAACATTCATTTCGTATCTTAGCGCCCAAAAATTAGTTTCCAAGCAGTACCTCTATCACTTAGTGCATGTTTAGAATTTTAGATCCGAAGGTCCTTCTTTGCATACTGTCCCTGTGGTCTGTGAATTTCCCAAAGTGTTTCCTGATGATCTTCCTGGTATTTCTCCCAATAGGGAAATTGACTTTGGGATTGATCTTCTTTCGAACACTCGTCCTATTTTTATTTCTCCTTATAGAATGGCTTCGACTGAGTTGAAAGAACTCAAGGAGCAGTTGAAAGATCTTCTTGACAAGGGTTTTATTCGCCCTCATATGTCTCCATAGGGTGCTCCTATTCTATTCGTGCACAAGAAGGATGGGTCCCTTCGAATTTTTATTGATTACTGCCAACTAAATTAGGTGATCGTGAAGAATAAGTATCCCCTTCCGAGGATTGATGATATGTTCGATCTGCTCCAGGGTGCTAGGTTATTTTCTATGATTGATCTTTGGTTAGGTTACCATCAGTTAAAGATTAGGGAGGTAGATATTCCTAAAACTGTTTTTCGAACCCAATATGGTCATTTTGAGTTTTTGGTGATATCTTTATGTTTGACCAATGCCCCTACAATAGTTAAGGATCTTATGAATCAGGTTTTCTGTCAGTTCTTGGATTTATTTGTTATTGTCCTTATTAATGATATCTTGGTGTATTCGAAGAGTGGGGTGGATCATGCCGATCACCTCCGCCTTATGTTGCAGATCCTTAAGGAGCAGCAGTTGTTTGCTAAATTCTCTAAGTGTGAGTTCTGGTTAAAGGGATCACGGTAGATCCATAAAAGGTTGCGGTGCTTAAGAAGTGGCCTAGACTATGACTCCAACTGACATTCAAATATTCTTGTGTTTAGCTGGCTATTATAGAAGGTTTATGGAGAGTTTCTCTTCTATTATTGCCCCATTGATGAAGTTGACTCAAAATAAGGTGAAATTCTTGTGATCTAATGCTTGTGAGGGTAGTTTAGAGAAGATAAGGAATAAGTTGACTTTACCTTCAGTTTTGACTCTACCTAAGGGCACTGACGGTTTTGTGGTCTATTGTGATGCCTCCCGTGTGGGACTAGGTTGTGTTTTGATGCGGCATGGAAAGGTGGTTGCTTATGCCTCTAGATAATTGAAAGTCCATAAGAAGAATTACCCAACCTATGATTTGGAAATTGTTAGATGTGGTGTTTGCATTAAAGATCTGGCGACATTATTTGAATGGGGTCCATGATATTTATTCTGATCATAAGAGCCTGTAATACGTGTTCACTTAGAAGGAACTAAATCTCAAGCAAAGGAGATAGCTTGAGTTGCTCAAGAACTATGACATGAGTCTTCACTATCATCCATCTAAAGCTAACGTGGTTGTTGATGCTCTTAGTAGGTTGTCCATGGGAAGCTTATCTCATGTGGAAGAAGAGAAGCAGGATATGAAGAAGGATATTTATCGTTTAGCTAATCTTAGAGTTCGTCTTTTGGACTCCAAAAATGGTGGTATGATTGTTCAAGAGGTGGCGAAGGGGAAACAAATATTGGATCCTATTATGATGCAAAATAAGAATAATGTAGGTAGGCAGAAGGTAATGATTTTTTAGATCGGTAGTGATGGTATATTGAGGTATCAAGTGAAATTATGTGTTCCCAATATTGATGGGTTGTGAGGAAGAATTTTGGCCGAAGCCCATTAGTCGCATTATACTATTCATCCTGGTTCGACAAAAAATTATCATGATCTTAAGGAAATTTTCCAGTAGAATAATATGAAGAGGGATGCGGCCAATTTTTTGGCTAAGTGCATGGTGTGTCAGCAAAGGAAGGTGGAGCACTTGAGGCCCGATGGGTTGACTAAAGAGATTGAGTTGCCGGTGTGGAAATGGGAGATAATTAATATGAATTTTTTACCGGTCTTCCGCGGTTTCGCTAATAATTTAATTTGATTTGGGTCATTGTGGATAAGATGACCAAGTCTATTTACTTCTTGCTAATGTGGACTAATTTCTCTTTAGAGGATTATGCCAAGTTGTTCATTGAGGAGATCATAATGTTGCATCGTACTCCAGTTTTCATCTTATCTGATCGGGATACTCAATTCTCATCTCACTTTTGGAGGTCGTTCCAGAGAGGTTTGGGGACTAAGGTGACTCTTAGTACCACTTTCCTCCTGCAGACGGATGGGCAAACAAAAAGGATAATTCAGGCCTTAGAAGATATACTTTGGGCTTGTGTTTTTTTATATTGGTAGTAGTTGGGTTGACCACTTACATCTCTTAGAATTTTCCTACAACAACAGTTATCACTCTAGCATTGGTATGGCCCCGTTTAAAACCTTATATGGTAGGAGGTGAAGGACTCCTATTGGGTCATTTGAGGCTGGTGAAAATAAGTTATTTAGTCCTGATTTGGTTCACCGAGCCATGAAGAAGGTGAAGGTGATTCAAGATATACTTAAGGCCACCGAATGTCACCAAAAGGCCTATGCAGACGTGGGGTGAAAGGAGTTAGAGTTCAGTGTTGGTGATTGGGTGTTCTTGAAGATGTCTCCCATGAAAGGAGTGATGTGGTTTGGTAAGTATTTGGAGTGATGATTCTTTATCTTTATTTCTTTGTACTATTGAAATTTTTTATAATTGCATTAACTTAAAAAGTCTTGATATGTATGTGTCAATTGAATGTTGTCCTCTTGTTCAAGAACCCACCGACAACGAGTTTGATTTCTGTGATACTACATATTTATCAAATTTGAATGTTGGTTCTTTAAGGGTATAGACCAACAAAAAATAGTTGGAGGATTTGACAGGAACTCAAATGATTTAAATAGCTTGACTCAAACACGAAGAAGACACGAAAAAGAAACTTATCTAGAGAAAGATAGAAAATAAATTAAAAATTTAAGAAAGTTGTTGATGGGCTAGTGACTTGTAAGTCGATGTGGATCCAGTGATTTGCCTTAGTGACTTACAAGTCACTGACCCACCTACGGCTTCTAAATTGATGGGTCACGGGCATTTTGTCCCATTTAGTTTTTTCCAACATTCATTGTCTCCTTTGATATTTTTACTCCAAATATCAGCCCTTTCAACTCCGAAATAAGGTGAGATTTACGAAGACAAAGCTAGTGAAGGTATGTGTCTCCTCTATCATTGTGAAAAGTTATTTTGTTAGTTAAGATGGCGATAATGAAAAAAAAGGATTTCTTAGTATTGCTAATTAGTAATTAGGTGCTAGTCTATCAAGATAATAACATCAAAATGTCACTACCGAATATGTGATTATCCCTTTTTCTTTGTTCGTCTTATTCGTATGATGTGAATTGTGATCTTATTTTTGTTAATTATTGTTTTGGTATTATATATTAAATAAATGTTTAGAGGGAAAAAGTCCCGAACTATTTACTAGCAGACACAATTAGTTAATTTGATTTTAAAGTGGTCCGAAACTTTATTGGGAAATTACTAACATATAACTTGGTATTCATTAATCTTTAAGTGATGATCACTTAGTTTTAAATACTTCGTTCATGAATTGTTTTAATTCTTATATGTGATATTCTTAGTCCGAGAAAACTAATTAAAATAAATGACTGATGTTAATTGATATAATCACTAAACATGATCATAATAGTTTTCAAAAGGCTTGGGGCTAAGTCCTAATATATTTTGGCCTATTATGCCAACAGATGAGGGTAAGACAATATATTAAAGTTCTATCACACCTAGATGATAAGACATTAGATTTGAGTTTTCATGCACTATAACGATAAGATGTTGGGTTCAAGTCCTATTGATTTATGACCTAACATATTTTTATATGGGTAAGACGTTGTGTTTAAGTTCTAATGCACCATAGTGATGATATAAAGATGACTAAGGCAAAATAATGTGCTTTTGATGAAATTTTATGAAACTTGTCCCAATGAATATGCTTTATTTCTTGAAGTGAATGTGATAGCAGTGCATAATATGTCTGAAAGAAGACAAGCAGTTTAACTCCATAGTACTACATAAGCTCATGAAATAGTAATTATTTTGAATTCAAATAACTTTGAAAAATGTGTCAGGGAAAAAACTCATCATAATATATCTCGATTTGCTTCTGAAGTAGAAAACTCTTGAAAGAGATTCTAAGCCGTCTAATTTTGATCGCTATAAGTGTAGATCCATTTCTGAGGGTGAATGTAACAAGTGTATGGTAAAACTTATAAATGCCAACGTATTTTTGGTTGTGAAGATATCATGACCCACCTCTTGAAGAGGTAGAATATTTGAGCCGTGTCTATTTATGAAATAATAGAACTTTAAAATTTACTCCTAAAGTAGTAAATCTGAAAATATTTAGTCTACATTAATATTACCTATTCCTTAGAGTCTGACGTGAACAAGAAAGTACGATTTTTTTTTAAGGGAGAATGATTTAGTATATGTGGACATGTACATTCTCAATCCTCCATAAGGTTTGTGGCTATAGTAAGCTATCATATGTGGCAAAATATAGAGATGATCTATACAAGTAATAATATTTTGAGCTTTCTGCTACCTCTTAATTAATTATTTTCACCATTTCTTGCTAAAGTTACTATTTATAATAGTATCCAATATCTATATATTAAGATACATTATAAGGGGTAATATTTATCAAGTGTGTGTAATAGTAAATTTTGCAATTGTCTCTCAAAGTATTATAGCTGAAATTTATGCAAGTAAATAACACATGCCATGATAAACTTGAAGTTTAATATTGTAAATATATTCATAACATCTCGAAGCTGTGCATATTGAGTAGTAGACATATATTGAATAACTAGAAGATTCTTCAAATATTATTAACTTTGCTTGCTCTCATGATAAATTTGTTGGACCAACGAATATTGGGATTTGATCCCCTAAATTTTAAAATGTATAAAAGGTGAATAAAAGCCCATTCACCTGTCATGCGATATATTGAATAAATGCATTAACAATATTATCATATGTAAATTTATTTCAACTTGCAGTTTGATATATGCAAAGTTATTTGCTCAATATAAACTGAGTTAAGAACATAGTTTCAAGATTGAGTAATCAAGATAATTTATCTTAATAATGCTAGTTTAACGTTAATTGCCTCCAAAAAATAGTTAAACTATTGCTTATGAGAAAAAAACTTCATGTGCTGATCTGAAATATGATATATTGCATACAATAGCACTTGTATGGATTGGACCAATAAATTATGATCAATTCTTTCCTTTCAATTGGTTCAAGGATTGGAACCAAATATTTTATCTTGTAATATTTTATGTGGATTATACGATTAATGTATATACCATGATGCATAAAGATGGGTTCTCTAAAGTAAATTGAGATGTATGTTAGTTTTTTTTAACATAAAAGGGAGTAATAAGCAGCTAAAAAATATGTTGTAAATTATCATCAATATGATCCCCATTCAGAAATAATTCAAGTCAAAAGGTGGGAGTATTTGTTGACCCCAAATTGATTTCATATTTAGCTGCGGATGTTGCTATTGTGTGTCCCTGAAGGACAAAGTCCACAACATAAATTAATTATGGCAGATCATAATTAGTTTCAAGTGAAAGAATACTTGAAAAGGATAAGAAGCAAATGACTATAATAAAGAGGCAATGTGCTCTCGAAAAGCTTACGACATAACACTTCACTAAAACTTATAAAAGGTTCAAATACCTAAAAATAATAAAGTGATGAGATCTAAAAATATTATGCCATATTGAGAAGAGTACAAAATGTCACAATCCCAATGGGCATGAGTGACACCCACACTGGTTTTCGATAGGAGAACCAATAAATCCGAAAGCATTAACTAACACTTAGAGATAATAAGGAAACTGTTTCATTATTAGTTCAAAGATTATCCAGTCTAGAAAAGACTAAAAAGTATGGAAAATAAACTTAAACCAGTAACATTCTTAGAATCCAAAAGTCGGTGTATGAAAACATACTAAAGATTGTCAAGAAAGGGATGCAACCTAAAAACTAAGAAATACATAAGTTTAAAACAAAGGACAATATCATCAAAGAAGGATGTCATGGTAGCCTGATAATGCTACTCACCCTTGAAATCTGAATCACACACTAGAGTCACATGCAATGTCTTGCAGGAGCCGCTAGAATATACGTTATACTTAACAAAAGTAAGATTAGGTCTAGTGTTAGCACACAAGAAATCAATAGTGTACTGGTAGGATCATTTGACCAACTCAAGATGAGAATATAAATACTTCATTAAAATATAGTACAACAAGTTAATACATGCTTACCCTAACTACACCTAGCACAACAAGTAGCAATTAAAACAGTTTAGGATTACTAGCAACAAATGAAGACATCTACAATTAAGTCAAGCCAGTCATAACAAGTCCAACACCAAACTCACCAGTCATAACAAGTCCAATACCAGTCATAACAAGTCCAACACCAAAGTCATATATATATATATAATGTATATACCTTATCCCACATACTTATGGAACCATCAAACTCACCTATATCTTATACATGCATGCTAAAGGTATCGTTACCACCCTCTAATCATGACTTGCAGAAAAAAAAAATTGTCCCTATACCCAAACCCCAGACACAAGTGTCTACCATCCTTATCCCACTAAATAACTATGAGAATGTCCAAATACAAAAATATTCCACAAAGCAACAATCGAGTATATCAAAATCATGAAAAAATAATATCAATTCGATACTTGTAGTATCCATAAGCTCATAGTAAAATTCATTTGAAAAATGACCACACCAAACAACATGCACTAACAAGCAATACTAAAAAGTAGCTAACATCAACATATAGCCCAAATTGGATTAAACTACAATACCATCACTTACCTCAATTGAAGCTTGTAGGACTCAACTAAGCTTGGACCTTTTATTTTCATGCAATTTATGCTTGACCTTGGTCTAGAAATACATAAAAATATATAATTAATAAAATAACCTATGACGTTGGAGATTATAACTCGTTCCCAATACCAAAGGACAATGTTAGGATCATTTTCTTCTTGTTCTAGGATATTTCTACCATAATTCATCTAAACCTATCAATATCAAGAATAAATTAGAGAATTGACAACATGCAAGGGTAATTTAGTGATAATTAACCAAAATCCAATGATTTTATACCTAAATTAGTTTCTTGCACCAGAAAATCAACCCTTAATCCTCCCCGAACTTTATAAATTAGCAATTTCTAAATGCTAAATTATTAATTTACTAGTTGATAGGAATGAATTCCTTATCTTAATGAAGCAAAATGATGGACAATTGAAGAATTTCGTATAAAATTACCTCTCCTTTTCCCCAAAACATGTTTAAGATAAATAAACCATTTTGGTGGATTTTAGAATAAAACAATAATTTATGTCAATAGAGACGTCGCTATAGCGACATAACAAATGTTGACTGCATTGACTGGGCGCTATAGCAGAACTTTATCCACTTTTGCAACATGCATGTCATTATAGTGACATAGGTGAGACAGAATGCCTGATTTCCCCTAAAACTCACCTTTTCATAGCATACCTTAAATTTAAGACATCTCAGATAATATCTTTTATGCTAAGATCAATTTTGAGAGTTTTACTTACCCAAATTCTATTCACTAAAATCCTACATGTTCTTTATCATCTTAGATAACTAAAAATCAAGTCAAAAACTACCATACTCACACAATTAATTTCTAAATTGCCTTAGATCATACCTTTCTTAGATTTTATCCGAAACTAGCCTAACCTGAAATTTATAACTTCACAACCGAGAAGAATTTTAGTATGAAAATTTAAATGAGAAACTTATCCATAATGACAGAGCGAGTCATTATAATAGATACCAATTTATCCATTGTTCATTCCCAAATGATTAAACAAGAAAAATAGGTTGAACAAGAAAGAAGAGAGTACCTGTATCCTCAAATAATTGAGGGTATTTGTCTCACATGTTCTTCTTCATTTTCCAAGTGGCTTCTTCAATTGGATGATTATTCCATTGAACTTTGATAGAAATTCAATTTCCTTTGTCTTGAACCTCTAGACATCCTGATCTAGAATCTCTATCGGTTCCTCCTCATAAGCCAACTCCTTTTCTAATCAAATCGAGTCCTATTTAATGATATAATCTCCATTCCCAAGGTACCTTTTTACATATACACATAATGTACTAGATGGACTCATGATAACTCTGGAGATAAAGTTAGTCTGTACACCATTAGACCCACATCCTCAAGAATCTCAAAGGGACCAATATACTGAGGGTTGGGCTTGACCTTTTTACAAAATCTCATGACTTTGTTCATATGATACACCTTAAGAAACACATATTAACCAACCTGGAAAGCCATCTCTCTTACCTTATGATTTGCATAATCTTTCTGTCTACTTTGGGCAACCAACAACTTGTTTTTAAATACCCTTGGTCTTTTATTGAGCCACTCTTATCAAGTTAGTACCCAATAATTCAACATACCCAGTCTCGAACCACCTAATAGGTGACCTAAACCTCCTTTCATAGAGTTCTTCAAATGGCGCCATACCGATACTGGAGTGAGAATTGTTGTTGTATGAAAAATCACACAATGGTAGAAACTGATCCCAATAGCCACCAAAGTCAATAATAGAGGCTCGAAAAATGTCCTATAACACCTTAATCGTCCTTTTTGACTGCCTACCAGTTTGAGGATGAAAATCTGTCTAACCCATTTCCTCGTGTAGCCTATCCCAAAATTTAAAAATATATTTCATATTTCTATCATAAATAATGGTAAGGGGCACCCCATGAATCCTCACTATCTCCTTGATATATATCTTGGCTAATTCCTTAGAACTATGTTAAACTGAACAAAAAGTGACCTGATTTCATTAATTGATCCACAATAACCCAAATGGAATCATACTTTCCCATGGTCATAGAAAGACCCATCATGAAATCCATGCAACATTTTCCTATTTCCATACAAGTATAGGCATTCACTAAAGTAGTCCCATGGACCTTTGATATTCATACATCACCTGCTGATAATTAAGACACTTAGACATATACTCCACTATGTACCTGTTCACCAACCCAAGGAATATATATTCACCCATTAAACTATAAGACCCCACCTGTGTCAAGAATGGTGTCCGTCATCTCTCCATGCACCACCTTATTTTGAAATGCATTTGACTGCTCATTCTTGAATTGCTTGGCCTTAATTCGATCTAGAAATGTGGACTTCACCTTAACACTAACTAATATTCCACCTCTATCTGAAACACCAAACTACATAACTGAGTTGCTAAAGTTTGAAACTTTCTAACTAAAGGTCACTTAGATATCCTCAAGATGGATAGACTACCCATACTTACAACCTTTAGGCTCAATGTGTCTGTAACCACACCGGTATTTCTCGGATGATATTAGATTATAACATCATAATCCTTCAATAACTCAATCCATCTTCACTTTCTTATGTTCAAATCCCTTTGAGTTAACACATATTGCAGGTTGTGATAATCTATGAAAACCTCACACTTGACACCATAAAAATTGTGCCTCTAAATCTTTAATGCAAACACCATCACTTCCAACTCTACATCATGCATTGGGTAGTTCTTTTCATAAGGCTTCAACTATATCAAAGCATAGGCACTAACATTCCTATCCTACATTAACATAACACCCAAGCCCATAACAAGTCTCACCGTACGTTGTAACTCTATTGGCTGAAAAAGACAAATATCATCTTGTGATAACCACCATATCCTTTGAATTACTCATACACATTTTGTTCCTTGGTAGACGTTGCAATCACTCATATTTAAGAGACAGTGGATACACTTACACAACTATATGCAATCGACTATATCTACAAAACCAGTTTCATATAAAATATAACCACCCCAATATAAATTTACTCTTACTGAATCTTCATTCATCTTTTATACAATAAAAAGATAATATGTATAATTTATTCAATAAAATAAGGAATTGAAAGAGAACGGGTTAACTCAAACAAAATACGAAGAAGAAATTATATACAAAAATGCTGGAAAAAAAAATTAAAGAAAGTCATTGGTAGGCCAGCGACTTGTAAGTCGCTAGAACCCACAACGGCTTACAAGTCAATGGCTCATCAGCAACTTCTAAATTATTAGGCTAAGGGCATTTTGTTCTATTTGGTTTTTTTCAACATTCATTGTCCCCTTTGATATTTTGACTCAAAAAAATTAGTCCTTTCAGCTTCGGGATCTTGTTTTGACATATATGTATAACCTCAAATAATATATATACATATATATATATATATACTTATAAAAGATTTTCATCGTTGAATGTGGAGTTCTGTGTAACATGACTTTTTGTGCCATTAATCTTGTTCTTGTTGTGTGCTCTTTTTTCACGACGTATGAGAAGCACTAAGATTACTTGTATGTAAGCTGGTTTAAGACTCTTGCTGATAAAATGTTATGAATTAATAAAGAAAAACCATGAGTAATAAGATCTCTCTATTTATAGGAGAGAATTGACTTGATTCTTTTCTCCCGAGGATTCGACATTCACTCCAAATCAAATCTGATTTTCCTCTTATCCAAGAAATGGACATTCACTTCCAAATCAAATTAGGTTTATTACATTTTTTTTTGAGATAATCATTCTTGAAATTGATATATAGAGATTTCATAGCACTATGTCGTTGAGGCAATTTTATACATATGTCACTGCTCTTACACTTTTTATTTTCTCCTTCATTGAAATATATAAATAATAATCAGTACACATATAATTTACGGGTGAAAAGGACTAATATATGTGAATATGATTTAGTTTAAGGATTATCTCAGCAATTATTATTTGTGTTGTTACCTTTCTTAATAATAATTATAATATTTTTTTCTATATCATTGGTAATTTATTTATAAAACTATTGAAAATTGTACCATAACTTATTTTTTTAGTAATAAAATTATAAATTTTAGATACACGAGATATACACGTCGTAGATCTATGAAACTTACGCCTCATGTCTCAAGAATTAAACTTCGTTCCATACTTCGTTAAACATCTCGCCTTACATTTCTGCCTTTTAAAACACTATTTGTCATATCTTGTCATTTTTAGGAGTCATTCAATCTTGACTTTTTTGTACGGTCACATCAAGTTGTAATTCTTTTCCAAGTGAAAGCAAAGTCTCATTTATCCTAATTGTGAAATATCATCTCTGTTAAATCTATTTTGTTATTCTTATCCATCTAAGATTCAAATTTAATGCACCTCCTAACATTTGGAGCCCAATTTTGTACAAACTTCACATTCACCAAATTAATTATGAATAAATGATTTTTCACTAAAATACCTTTTCTTGAATTAATGTGGCATGTCAGCCAGTCATACATCTCTGAAGAAAGAAATAGAAAAAAAATTCTATGTATTTCATCATTCAAGAATACATGTGTCTATACAAGTATGGATAGAATATAAAAGAAATAAAACAACTTATATGCAGATTTGTACAATACTAGGAAACTAAATATCATAACATATCTTGTGCTATACTAGAAAAATACTGCGAATATTTAAGGCTGATAAGAATCTTGAGAATATGATTTATGATCATCCAAATAGTTATTCTTGGGCTGAAGGAAATTAGGCAATGTCTTCTTTAGAATCGGCCCAATACTTTGCTCCATAGTTGGCCCATATGAACTAGGCCTCGGAGGAGTTTTCTGCTCCATCTTGTCAGCATGTTATTTTGCAAGTCTTTCTAAAATACTTGATTTTGATTCTCATTCTCAACACACACACACCTCAAGATGGAGGAGAGGGAAACGACACCCAGGTTGGAGAGAATTGAATGATGCGATGGTCTAGAGAGGACTTTAGTGAACAAACTGGCAAGTTGAGAAGCTGATGAAACAAATGTAAGAAAGATGAGGCCAGAGAGAAACTGTTGTTACACAAATTGGCAGTAAAGTTCTATATGTTTGGTGTATTCGTGAAAGACAGGGTTATATGTTATGTGTATATATGCTTGGTGTAAGACCCCTTAAAATTTTAATCATTTTATTTTTTACCCTCCTGCCTGTGTAACATTGATTTTTAACTTAAATTATATTTAGGGATATTTAAAGGGTGTTTTGGGAAAATTTTAAATTTTTTAAATGGGATTCAGGGTCATCTTGGTATCCCGAGGCAGTAAGCCTCCGCGATAAGGTCGTGTCACAAAGGCTACACACCGCGATAATGGCGTGCCACGCTGGTGTTTTATTTTTTCCTAGTTTTTATTTATTTTACTTGGAGTTAGGGTTTTTTAGTTTTTTTACCCCCTGTACGACCTTATAATATGAAATAATCTCATTTCCTTCAGTTTTTAAAGATCAAATAATCATCTTTCTCTCTTAAAACTCAAAATCAAAGAACATTCAAGGATTTTAAAGATAATTCATCATTCAGGCTCCAAACTTTAAATTGTTTTTAATTTCTTGTGTATTTCAGGCAAGTATCTCATTCCCTAACTTTAATTTCACATTGTGGCACTTATTTAATCATTATCCATGCGTTTGAGATTGGATTGAGGGATTTTGATTGGAATCACATGAATTACTTTTTTCATGTTTTAAATTGATGATTGATGCTTTAAATTTATGGTTGTTGGACTGAATGGGTGCATTGTTATGGGAATTGAAATGGGGAACATGGGTTTCCCCAAACTAGTGACTTTTGTCTTGGTATTAGCATTAACCTCAACCTATTTTATGAATTTGATTTTTGAACATGGATAATTACATAATTCAACTTATTTATGAATCCAATTGCATTATATTAATGGATAATTAGTTAAAATGAATTTGAAAGGCCCTTGATGGACATGGTTTGGATTTCAAAATGGGACTTGGGTGTCTAATAGTTACATGGATAGGTTTGTCATGGTTATATGAGATTGCAAGCATAAATAGTACGACGATAGCAAATAGTAAATGCATTAATATGATACTCTTTGGTTCATGAATGGGATTATGTGCAAAGTGATCTTAATTTGAGATTAAAGGGGGTTGTGTCTCTCACCATAAAGGTGGAGGTCCCGGGAAGACCAGTACTAGAAACAATATTTGTCGGCATGAGGTCTATTTGATCATGTGTGTGGTTCACACATTTTTTTTAGGATGGTTAGATGTTGGTGTCTTTAGCCTTTCGTTGGATTTTCCTCAGTTTGTGCGGCTAATACAAACATGGCCCTTTCAATAGGGGAGATAAACTCATATAGTCCGTGGGTGTCCTTAGGATAAATAGGACTACACAGTCCAGGTTAATGATTTTAAACTCTCATGTTCATGACTTTTTACCCTATCTCGGCATCTTATATATGTATGTATATGAATGTGTGCATGTGGTTGTTGTTGATTTTGGACATGGCATTATTTATCACTTTCCATAAGTTACATGTCATAGCTTATTTTATGACCGTCCTAGGATGCGACATCATTTCATGATGTACAATTCGAACACTATTCAGTTACCCCTGTGTAGCATTAGGTGGTGCGGTAGTCGGTTAAGTTATTGTGAAGCGATAAGCTTCCATCTTTTGGAAAGCTTTGTTATTTCATTAGGTTTCTTTTCAGATTTTGGGATTTGTAAATTTTCTTTGTCATGGTCGAGGGCATATCCCGACCTAGGCTGGTATTTTGGTTTTAGAGGCTTTTGTGGACACGTGTAGGTTAGATTGTTGGTTTTGGATTCTTAGAACTTTTATTTGATATATTTTTCTTTTATTACTAGCTTTATTAGCTTCTGCTTTATTATTATTATTATGCTCTTGAGGTTAGGTTAATGGGGTGGTATCCATTCCATGGTGCGCTTGATATACCTGTCATGACTAAGCCCTGATTTGGGTTGTGAAAAGCTTGGTATCAGAGCATGGTTTAGGGTTGTTGGGTGTCCATAAAGTCATGTTGAGTGGAATCCTTTTTATAGGTGTGTAGCGTGCCACACTTATAAGGAGGAGGATACAAGGAATTTAGGAATATTTCCTTTTCTTGTGTTCTATTTTAGGATATAGAGTCGAGTGTTATGAAACTTCTATGACTCCTAGATTCCTCGTATTTCAAATTATACCTTTCAAAGATCTGATGGTCATAGAAACTCTGTTGGAACCTCTATTCCACCTGAGGAAAATGTGTAGGGGACTCGCCCTATTTGTGGAGTGTAGACCCGATCTAAGGTAATTGCTCCTGATTGTACTACTCCTCATGGAGTTCTATCGGTCCCTACTAGTCTTCCTCGAGCTTCCTAGGCTGGTGATACTTATGCTCAGTCACCTAAGGGAGATATCTCTAATATGGAGTTTCATCAGTCTATTTATATGACTATGTAATTTATAGCGTGGCAATCACATTAGTTTGACCGTGTTGGTTCTATTTCCCATATATCTAAGGTCACTCGGGTTGGCTAGGTTTTTAGGTTGAATCCCCCAACCTTTACTGGATCTAAGGTTAAGGAGAATTCTCAAGGTTTTATTGATGAGATAGAGAAAATCTTTAGGGTAATGCATGCTACTGATTTGAAGGGTGTGGAGTTCACTAACTATTGCCTGAAAGATGTTGCTTATTAGTGATATAAAGAATGGGAAGCTGTAAGGAGTGATGATGTTGAACAGGCAGTGTGGGATGACATTTCAGGTTCTTTTCTTAATCACTTCTTTCCTCAAGATTTGAGAGAAACTAAGGCTGATAAGTTTATGAAATTGAAGCAGGGTAAGATACGTGTCAAAGAGAATGCTCTGAAGTTTCAGAGTTAGCTCGTTATGCTCTAGAGTTGGTGTCTAATATGAGGTCTAGAATGAGAAAGTTTACTTCTGGTTTATCCCATGATTTGGTTCTGAAATGTAAGGATGCTAGGTTGATTATATAGATATCTCTAGGCTTGTGATTTATATGTATCAAGTGGAAGATGAAAAAAACAAGCAGGTAAAGATGCAAGAGAGGTAGAATAAGAAGTTTCAATATTCTGAGCAGGGCGTAGGTCAGCAGAATAGTAGGAGAAATGGTAGAAAGTGGACTAAGAAGAAGAATTTGGGAAATTCATATTCGGTTATCAGTGCTCCTTATCCAAAGTCTTCATGTGATCATCGTTTACAGGCCAGCAGTGGTCCTAAGGCACAGGGTGCCCAGTCTCTGGTTAGTGAAGCTCAGTCAGCCCCAGCTTACCCTCTTTACCATTTTTGTGTGCAGTTTGCTGTGGATATTATGAGGAGGGTAGGAACTTATGTTTCAATTATGGTCAGCCTAGTTATCTACAGAGAAATTTTCCTATAGCAAAGGTTGCCACTAGAGATAATAAGGTTTCGGTCACCTCTTCTTCAGCTCTAGAACCTAAGGTTGACACTTTGGGTACTGACACTGGCCGAACTTATCTCTATGCACTTGTTACTCATTAGGAATCTGAGGCACCTCCTAACGTTGTCATTGGTATATTACATCTCTTCTCTTATGATATTTATTATTTGCTTGATCCAGGTTCTACCCTTTCTTATATGACCCCTTATGTGGCTATGCATTTTGGTTTTGATCCTAAGAATATTTCCAACCTTTTTTTTATTTTTACTCCGGTGGATGATTCTATAGTTATTAGAAAAATCTATAAGGGTTGTGTGGTGTCCATCTTTCATAGGGAGACATTGGTGGATTTGATAGAGCTTGATATGATGGATTTTGATATTATCTTGGAGATAGATTGGCTTCATTCATGCTATGTTTCCCTGGATTGTAGGACCCGAAAGGTCAGTTTCCAATCCCTTAATAAACTAGTATTAGAATGGAAGGGGAGTTCCTTAGAACCCAAAGGGAGGTTTATTTCCTATCTTAGAGCTCAAAATTGGTTTCAAAAGAGTACCTATATCACCTAGTTTGGGTTAAGAATTCTAATTATGAAAGTCCCTCTTTGTAATCTGTCCCTATTGTTAACGAATTTCCTAAAGTGTTTTTTGATGATCTTCTCAAAATTCTTCCTGATAGGGAAATAGATTTGAGGATTGATCTTCTACCAAATACCCATCCTATTTTTATTCCTCCTTATAGGATGGCTTTGGCTAAATAAAGGAACTTAAGGAGCAATTAAAAGATCTTCTTGATAAGGGCTTTATTCTTCCTAGTGTTTCTCTATTGGGTGCTCTTATGCTTTTCATGCGAAAGAAATATAGATTCCTTTGGATGTGTATAGACTATCGTTAGTTGAATAAGGTTACAGTGAAAAATAAGTATCCTCTTCCTAGGATTGATGATCTCTTTGATCAGCTTCAGGGTGCTAGTTGTTTATCTAAGACTAATCTCCATTTGGATGAACAACAGCTGAAAATTTTGGAAGGTTGTGGATCAGTAAAAGGTTAGGGAATTTGAGATTGGGCGAGATGACATTTTGAGGTATCAAGAAAGATTGTGTGTTCCTGATGTTGATAGGTTGTGGGAAAGGATTCTTACTAAGGCTCATGAGTCCAGATTTATAGTTCATCCGGGTTTAACTAAGATGTATCATGACTTGAAGGAAATCTACTGGTGGAATAATATGAAGAAAGATGTAGCAAATTTTTATGCCAGATGTATGGTTTATCAGCAAGTTAAGGTTGAGCATTTGAGGCCTGGTGACATGTCTCAAGATATAGAGTTTCCTATATAGAAGTAGGAGTTGATCAATATGGATTTCATTATGGGTCTTCCGCGATCCCGCAATCAGTATGATTTTATTTGGGTCATTATGGATAGAATGACTAAGTTTGCTCACTTCTTGCATGTGAGGATTAACTACTCAGAAGAGGATTATTCTAAGTTGTTTATTAAGGAAATTATGAAGTTGCATGGTCCGCCAGTGTCTATTAATTCACTCTAAGGTATGCATTTTTCTTCTCACTTTTGGTATTCATTTTAGATGAGTTCTCAGGTGAACCTTAGCACCGTTTTCCACCCTCAAATGGATGGATGAATGGAGCAGACTATTAAGACTTTGGAGGATATGTTAAGGTCTTATGTGATTGACTTTAAGGGTAGTTGGTTTGATTATTTGCCTCTTATTGAGTTTGCTTATAACAATAGTTACTACTCTAGCATTCAAATGGCTTCTTTTAAGGTTCCTTATAGTAGAAGGTGCAGGTCTCTTATTATAGGTGGTTTGAGGTTGGTGAGACTAGTTTTTTTGGTCCTGACTTGGTTAACCAATACATGGATAAGGTAAAAGTGATTATAGAAAGACTTAAGACTGCTCAGAGTCTCCAAAAGTCTTATGCGGATGTAAGGCGGAGGAATTTAGAGTTTGAAGTAAGTGATTGGGTATTCTTAAAGGTGTTTTCAATGAAAGGAGTCATGAGGTTGGGAAGAAATGGTAGCTCAGTCCCCATTACGATGGTCCATACTAGATTTTGAGGAGAAATGGGAATGTCACTTTTAAGTTATATTTGCCTACAAGTTTAGCTTCGATTCATCCTGTTTTTCATGTGTCCTTGCTGAAAAAGTGTGTGGGTGATCCTTCCTTGAAAGTGCCTATTGAGGATGTTGGTGTTACAGGTTTCTTATCTTGTGGGGAAGTCCCAATTAAAATATTGGATAGGCATGTTTGTAGGTTGAGGACCAAGGATGTAGACTCGGTGAAGGTTTATTAGAGAAATCAAAAGATAGAAGAGGCTACATGGGAAGCTGAGGAAAATATAAAGGTCAAGTATCCATTCTAATTCCTCGTGTTGGGTGAGAGTGCTTAAGGTATCAGTTTCATTTTTTCCTCTTGTCACTTTCTGAGTTTGTCATTTGATTCTTATGTATTCTTGCTAAAAGTTTCCTAAATCATCATTCGGAGATGAATAATCCTAAGGGGGGATAATGTAATACTCCTTAAAATTTCAATCATTTTATTTTTTATCCTCCCGTGTGCGTAACGTCAATTTTTAACTTGAATTATATTTAGAGATGTTAAAAGAGTGTTTTGGGAAAGTTTTGAATTTTTTGGAAGGGGTTTGGGGTCATTTTAGGACCCTGAGGTAGTAAGTCTCTGCGATAAGGCCATGTTACAGAGGTTAACCTCCGCGATATTGGCGTGGAACGGAGGCTACCCTCTTTGATAACGGTGTGCCATGTTGATGTTTTAATTTTGCGTATTTTTTTTTCATTTGGGGTAAGGGACTTTTGATCTTTTTACCCCTTGCACAACCTTATAGCATAAATAACCCCATTCTCTCCAATTTTCAAAGATCAAATCATCCTCTTTCTCCCTTAAACTCAAAAATAAAGAACATTCAAGGGTTTTACAGAGAATTCATCATTTGAGCTCCAAACTACAAATTGTTTTCAATTCCATGTGTATTTCAAGCATGTATCTCATTTTTTAACTTTAATTTAACATTGTGGCACTTATTTAATCATTATCCATGTATTTTAAATTGATGGATTTGAGATTGGGTTGAGGGGTTTTGATTGGTATCACTTGAATTACTTTTCCCAAGTTTTAAATTGATGATTTATTCATTAAATTTATAATTTTTGGACTGAATGGGTGCATTATTATGGGAATTAGAATGGGGAACATGGGTTTTTCCAAATTGATGACTTTTGGCTTGGTATTGCCATTAACCCCAACTCACTTTGTGAACATGGATAATGCATAATTCAACTTATTTATGAATCCAGTTGCATTTCATTAATGGATAATTGATTAAAACAAATTTGAAAGGACCTTGGTGGCCATGGTTTGGATTTTAGAATGGGACTTAGGATTCTAATGATTACATGGATTGGTTTGGCATGATTATATGAGCTTGCAACCATAATTGGTATGACGATACTAAATGGTAAATACATTAATATAAGACTCCTTATTTCTATGTTGGGATTATGTGCAAAGTGATTTTAATCTGGGCTTAAAATGGGTTGTGTAGCTCACCGTTAAGGTGGAGGTCCAGGGAGGACCAATACTGAAAACCACTTTTGTCGGCATATAGGTCTATATGACTGTGTGCTTGGTTCACATATTTTATTTTTGGGATGGTTAAAGCCTTGGTGTCTTTAGCCCTCCTTCGAATTTTCCTTTGTTCATGCGGCTAACACGTCCTGGGGCCCTTTTAGCCGGGAAAGCAGAATCCATATAACCTGTGGGTGCCCTTAAGATGGATAGAGCTACACAGTCCAGTTTAATGATTGTAAAATCTTATGTTCATGACCCTTTACCTTATCCTGGCATCTTATATATGTATATATATATATATATGAATATGTGCATGTGGTTTTGGATTATTTTGGACACGACATTATTTTATCACTTTTCCTGAGTTAAATGTCAGTGTTTATCCCATTGGCCGTCCTAGGACTCTCCATCATTTCATGATGTAGGGTCCGAAGAACATTCTGTTACCCTTGTGCAGCATTAGGTGGTGCGGTTTTCTGTTGAGTTGTTGTGAATTGGTGTGCTTCCATATTCAGAAAGCCTTGTCATTTCATTAGGTTTCTTTTCATATTTTGGGAATTGTGACTTTTCTTTGTCATGGTTGGAGGCATGTCTTGACCTAGGTTGGTATTCTGGATTTAGAGGCTCTCGTGGACACTTGTGAGTTGGATTGTTGGTTTTGGATTCTTAGAAGTTCATTTGATATATTTTTCTTTTATTACTATCTTTATTGGCTTTCACTTTATTATTATTGATGTCGGGGGCTTGGAAGTAGAGTACGATGATTCCATTATATAAAAATAAGGGAGACATCCATAGTTACACTAACTATAGAGGTATCAAGCTTTTGAGTCATACTATGAAGATTTGGGACAGGTTAGTTAAGATGAGATTGAGGAGGATCATGTCCATTTTGGAGAATCAGTTTGGTTTTATGCCTGGTCGCTCGACGACAGAGGCAATCCATCTAGTGAGGAGATTGGTGGAGCAGTATAGGGAAAGGAAGAAGGATTTGTATATGGTGTTCATCGACTTTGAGAAGGCTTATGACAAAGTTCCGAGGGAGGTTCTGTGAAGATGCTTAGAGGACAAAGAGGCCTCGGTGGCGTACATCAAAGCTATTACGTACATGTACAATAGAGGGAAGACTTGGGTGAGAACATCGGAGGTGACTCAGAGCATTTTTTGATAGAGGCAGGGTTGCACCAGGTTTCGACTCTTAGTCTATTCCTGTTTGTGTTGGTGATAGACGTGTTGACATGGATTATTCAAGGGGAGGTTCCGTGGTGTATGTTGTTCGCTGATGATGTAGTGCTGATTGATGAGACGTGGGTGGGTGTGAATTAAAAATTGGAGGTTTGGAGGCAAACCCTTGAATCTAAGGGGTTCAGGTTGAATAGGTCCAAGATGGAATATATGGAATGTAAGTTTAGTGAGGTGAGGAAGGAGGATGATGTCGTGGTAAGGTTGGATTCCCTGGAGATCCGAGAGAGGGATAGTTTTAGGTATCTTGGGATATGATTCAGGGGAATGGCGAGATTGAAGAGGATGTCTCTAACCGTATTGGAGCTGGTTGGATGAAATAGAGGCTCGCCTCGGGAGTGTTGTGTGACAAGAAGGTGCCACTAAAGCTTAAAGGTAAATTCTACAGAGCGGCAGTCCGTCCTGCTATGCTATATGGAGCAGAGTATTGGCCAGTCAAGAACTCCCACATTCAAAAAATGAAGGTAGCGGAAATAAGAATGTTGCATTAGATGTGTGGACTTACTAGAGGGGATAGAGTCAGGAATGTGACCGTTCGGGAGAAGGTCGAAGTGGCTTTGTTGGAGGATAAGATACGCGAAGGAAGGTTGAGATGGTTTGGGCATGTGATGGGGAGGGGAACGGATGCCTCAGTTCATAGGTGCGAGAGGTTAGCGCTAGATGGCTTCAGAATAAGGAGAGGTAGGCCGAAGAAGTACTGAAGAGAAGTGATTAGACATGATATGGAGCAGCTTCTGCTTACTGAGGACATAACCCTAGATAGGAAGGTGTGAAGGTCGTGGATAAGGGTAGAAGGCTAGGTTGTGTGCGTGGATTTAGTAAGTAGTTAGAAAAGCTCAGGTTGAGTCGGGCTAGTAAACCTAGGATTGGGTCCAAAGTTAGGAGCCCGGTCAGGCGGGCGTGGGTCTCTTTCTCCTATTGCGCTTATTTCTTTTATTTCTTATTGCTCTGACTTCTATTTTTATGTGTCTTATTCCTTGTTATGTTATGCCATCCATCTTGCTTCTTATTTAATTACGCTTTGGTCTATTTTTCTTTATCTTGAGCCGGGGGTCTATCGGAAACATCCTCTCTACTTCTCTGGAGGTAGCGGTATGGACTGCGTACACTCTACCCTCCCCAGGCCCCACTTGGTAGGAATACACTGAGTTTGTTGTTGTTGTACTCTTGAGGTTAGGTTAAGGGTGGTCTTCTATCCATGGTGGGCTTGAGATACCCATCACGACTAGGTCCTGGTTTGAGTCGTGACACTTGGCTATCAAAGTGAACTGGCATGGGCAATAATGGAGAAATAGATAGATCTTGAAGAAGTCTCATCATCCAAGTTAGTTCTACAGTTACCCTTCTTATGGACCTATATTCAGATTTTACTAAGGATAAATAAATAGAGGCTAGTTTCTTGGATTTCCAAAAAATACGAGAGCCTTCAAAACTAATAAAGAACCCACTAACTGATCTTTGTATGTCTCAATATGATGCCCAATCGACATCACAAAAATCAATTAGCAAAAATGAGGGATCTAAATTAAAAAATAGACCTTGACTTGGATTTACCCATAAATATCTCAAAACTTTGAACGTCGTTGTAAAGTGATCCATACAAGGTTGCAACATATACTAGCTTAGGGATAGGACTGGTAATGACAAATTGGGCCGCATATGAGTAAGGTAATTAATCTTCCTTATTAATCACCTGTAAACTGTGGGGTCTGATAGTATTGGTGTAGAAAGTATAAGTTAGGAAGAAGGATCGAGTGGGGAAGATACCACGGGTAAGTTTGTGCAGTCAAATTCTTGCAACAATTCTAAAGAAAACATTCTTTGACTAAGGATACATCCATGTGATTCTCGCAAAATCTCTATTCCAAGAAAATAATGTAGCTCTCCGAAGTCCTTAATTTTGAATTTGAATCAAGGAACAGCTTCATAGTTGCAAACTCATCTAGATCATACCTAGTAATTAAAATATCATCGACATAGACAACAATGATAGAATGAGGTTGCCTTTTTCTTAAAGGAAAAAAGAATAATTATTTAAGAAACTAATAATCTTTGAAGCTCAATACACCTGAAAGCTTGGGGTACCATTGCCCAGAAGCTTGCTTGAGCTCATACAAAGATTTTCTTAGCATGCTCACATGATTAGGACTAGGAGGAACCATGCCACGTGGGCACTTCATGTACACTTCTTCTTGAAGGTATCCATGAAGAAAAGTATTATTCACATCAAGTTGAGAAATGGGCCATCCTTTCTTAACTGAAGCAGCTAGAAGACATCTAATAATCGTCATTTTGACAATAGGAGAAAAAGTTTCATTGTAATCTACACCTTCCTTCTGTATATCCCCTCTAATGACAAATCTAGATTTTTACCTTTTAATGTACCCATCAGAATACTGCTTTATTTTGTACACCTATTAGAAGGTAAAGCCTTCCTTCTTGTAGGTAGAACCATCACCTTTCATGTTTGATTTTCATCAAGAACTACAATTTCTTTGTTCATTGTTTCCCTCCAGCTTGGGTCCAAATAAGCTTGTGCATAACTTGTAGGCTCTAAAATGTACATATATACTCTAGTAAGTGTTGATTCTATAGTAATAAAGCCCCAAAAGAGATAATTGATGATGTTATGGGTTGATCAAAATAAGTATCTGAAACATTTGTTAGAAAACATGATTACAAACGAAATCATTCAAGTATGGAGGTTTTTTATTTTCTCTTTGTGACCTTTTGAGACATTGAATACGTGTGTGCATTCCAGTAGGACTAGAAGTAAGAATTGGTGGATTATTTGATTTAGGACTATTAGGAGAAAATTGGGGATTTTTAGGTTATAGGATCTGGGACAAAAGATGTGGCAGGATGAATATCATCAGCTTGTAGTTCTTGATCAGGAAAGGAGAGACTAGGAAAAATTAATTCTGGATTTGGTTTGGATTTGGAAAAAGAGAAAATATCTTTAAAAAAATGCACATCTCTAGAAACAAGCACTTTCGTAGTTGAAATCTCAAGTAACTTATATTTTATTTTTCCTTGAGGATATCCTAAAAATACACAAGTTGTAGCTCTGGGATCAAACTTATTTCTATTACTCCTTAAAGTTGAAGCATTACATAAACATCCAAAAACTCTTAAAGTTTCATAAACAGGAAGCTTCCCAAAAATAACCTGATATGGAGATTATCCTTTAACGACTATGAAAGGTATTCTATTAATTAAGTGAATGGCGGTTAAGATACATTCTCCCCAATAACACTTAGGTAGATTAGATAGAAAAATGAGAGCCCTTGCAATCTCCAATAAGTGTCCGTGTTTTACCTCAACAATACCTTTCTATTGAGAAGTAGCAACATAAGATGTTTGATGTAGTATGCCTTGAGATTTAAGGAATTTGGCCTCTTGTATTCCTTTTCCCAATTCCATAGCATTATCAGACCTGATCTTTTTGAACTTCACATTGAACTGTCTTTCAATCATTAGCAAAAACTCTTGCAAAACTAAGAAGCCATTACTTTTGATAGTCAACAGGAATGTCCAAGTGCCTCTACTAAAATCATCAATAATAGCAAGAAAGAACTTATAGCCATTATAAATAGGAACCTTAAAAGGCCCCCCAAGTGTCTATGTGAATTAACTCAAAAATCCTTTTGGAGATAATTGGCTAGTAGAGAAAGGCAATCTTGTTTGTCTTGCAAGAAAACAACTTTCAGAAGCACAAGTAAAATCAGAAAGAAGTGAAATAAAATTAAACTATTTCATTGAAGAATATGGCAAATGCCCTAGTCTAGCATGCCACAAGGCTATGTTAGATGTTGCATTTGCTGAGAAAGGGAAACTAACTAAAAAAGATTGGAAAAACTTTCTTTTGAAAAAGAAACTACATTAGATAAATTAGTGAATCTAAGACTTACCAACTCTAATGGAGATAGACCTTTTCTAGCCTCACCAAATTTGTTTCCTCCTTATTAAAAGGTCCTACATAATACAACTTTCAATGATGAGAAAACACTTGGACTGTCCACAAAATCTATTGACAGATAGTAGATTATATTTGAAAGAAAGGACAAAAATAACATTTTCCAGAGTGTAATTAGGGAGTATCCTAATTCTTCTTGTATGAGTGACTTTAATTTTGTAAGAACTGGGTAAATTTATGATTAGAGATATAGGGAGAAGTGTGAGTTTGAGAAAAGAATTTGAGTCAAAACACATATGCTCTGATGCTCCTAAGTCTATTATCCAAGACTTTGAATTATAAATAGAGAAATAAGAACCAGAGTACTTAGTTATGGTACTAGCCACAACATTGACATTTGATGTCTGAGTTACCGCTTCCTGATGCATTTTTCTATCCTTAATGGAATATTTGCCTTGTTTGTGAGATTTGAGCCTTACTTAGCTTATTGATGATGTCTCTATTAGAGAGATCATTCCCATTATTGATACCTCCATATTTATATTGTATAATTATTGCATTACCTTTGATTGTTCCTTGTAACCCTTTTTTGAATTGAAAATCATCTGGAAACCCAATTAGTCTATAACAATCATCTTCTTGATGTCCAGTTTTCAAGCAATAGGTACAACATACGTTGATATTTCACTTCTTTTTATTAACTTCTCCATTCTTTCGTGGTTGATTGAACCTCTAATTTTCACCTAAAATCTTTTATCCTTGGGAATGGTTTCCAGGTCTTTGTTGTGATTAAATTTGGTTTCCAAACCTTTATGCTTGGTTATCAAATTTTTGTTGTTGAATTTGATTTTCTGTCATGAAGGATGAACTATTAGATTAAAATTGAGGATTAACATAGACTTTCCTTTACACTCACGTACACAGTTGCAAATGCTACGTGAATTGAGTGAATCCAACTCATCCCATAATCTCTTCAATTTTGTAAAATATCCTTCTACATCACTGGATGTCTGCAGTAATCCAGTTATCTTCTTTTGCAGGTGGTATAATTTTTCCTTGTTTGATTATCTAAATCTTTTTTCAAGGTCCATCTACAGATCGTTTGTTGTTCTTGAATAAATCACAGACCCAACTATATATTTTGGTAAAGAGTTGAGTAACCAAGTAGTTACCATTTCATTGCATCTACTCATTGATGAACCCCAATTTATTTTAGCGGAGAGTGAAATAAACATAGATCTGCTCCACCCTTAGTATCCCCTGCCTTTGAAACTGTTGTTCACAAGGTTCATATTAGGTGCATCTGATGAATAAAGAAAAAGAGAATTGTTGCAATCGAGATAGATTTGGATCATCTGCAAATAATTTTCGATGTGAAAACATAGTTTAATTTTGAATGACTCCTTAAGAAATAGGACACAATAATATAGTGCACATCAAAGGAGAGAGTACACTCTTTATTATAAGACAGGTCCCAGTCTCACTCCTCTTCAAACCAGACTGGGATGCATTGTTGTACCTTCATACCTTCGTTATTTTGAATCGACCGAATTGGTATGAAAGTTGTAACTTAAAAAATTATAAAAACATAACTTATTTGAATAATTCGGTGGCATACCAATTGTCCAGTCTGTGTTGCAGCAGCACTTGGGATGATGATTTTTGTTTCTTTTGACAGGATGAGGTAGAAGAAGAATGCCAAGAAAGTAAATGAAGAGCAGAAAGAATAGGATTTATTACTCTGATACCATGTAAAAAGAGATGAAAAATTTTTCTGTGTATTTCATCATTCAAGAATACATGTATATATACAAGAATAGGTAAAATATAAAAGAACAAAATAACCTCTATCCAGATTTTGTACTATACTAGAAAACTAAATATTATAACATATCTTGTGCTATACTAGGAAAACACTGGAAATATTTACAACTAATAAGAATCTTGAGAATCTGATTTGTAATCATCCAAATGGTTATTCTTGGGCTGAAGGAAATTGGGCAATGTCTTCTTCAGAATTGGCCCAAAATTTTGCGCCATAGTTGGCCCATATGAACTGGGCCTCGAAAGAGTTTTCTGTTTCTCCTTGTCAGCATGTTTTTCAGCAAGTCTTACTGAAATACTTGATTTTTTTATTCTCATTCTCAACAATGTCCCATGATGTTAAGTAATGAATGGATTAATTTTTTCAAAAAAAAAAAAGGACCAGAGTTATTTGTAGTGTCTCTAGATATTTTCTTAGTCAAGTTTCTTTAATTTATTAATCAAATATTTTTATGGTCAAATGTTAATTTTCAAATCATATAAAATAAAGGTCAAACACATTTCCAGGATCCAAAACTTAACACGAACTTTCACTTTGTCACCTAAAGTGAACGTTATTCATTTTAAACACCTAAATAGTATTTTATTGTGTCATTTTGACACCTTTTGTACAATTAGCAAAAATATATAATGTACATGTATTACACTCGCTTGATGACATGTAAAGTGACGAATGAAATGAGGACATTTGTCATTCCTCTCCAAAAATAAAGTTTAAATAATTAATTTGATTAAAATAAAAAAATCATTGAATCGATGACATTTGGAAACCGCCCCCTCCCCCCCCCCCCCAAAGTTGTCTTCTCTAACACCCCCTCCCACAAGTCTTCTTCTCCAATACCCCCACCCCCAAAATCGTTTGCTGCCCCCCTCCCCCAATCGTCTTCTCTAACACCACCCTCTACAATTGTCTTCTCCAATACCCTCATCCCCAAATTCTTCTGCAGCACCCACCCACCCCTTTTTCGTTTCAATTGTAAATGGGTTTATGATTTTCTTATTTATATATAAAACAGAAAGAGGAAAGACTGAAATCTATTTTTTAAGCTTGAAACTCCTTTTTTTAAAGCTTGAAATTCAGTTTCACTACAGAAAAATGGAACACCAAATTAACTGTTGAAATAAAATTCAAGAATGTGATTTCCTCAAGTGAATTTTGGGCCTTACCATTGGTACAAAATTTAGCATCAAGTTAACTATCAAATTAAATCTAATCTACATAGAGATGTCTATCCAACTCTAAAATCTTTCTCAACACATTTTCACCATTGAAGAAGTTTAAGATTGAAAAAATAGTGGCTAAAAATGAGGAAGAAGGTATAAATTAATGGGGATGGGTTAATATTACTGTTGGAGGCCAACTTTGATGCCACATCAGTCAAAAAAGCCTTCCACGTGCCTTCAATGAGTAAAATACGCGCGATTTGTCAATTGTGTAAAAAGTGCCAAAATAACACAGTGGACACTAATTTAGGCGTTTAAAATGAACAACGTCCACTTTAGGTGTCAATGTGAAAGTTCATGCTACATTTAGGAGTCTAATGATGTGTTTGGCCAAATAAAATTGAAAAAAAAAATTAAAAAAATTTCATGACCAAATAAAATATTTCTTCCATTCATTTTTACTTGTCACATTTTGACTTGTCAAACTCATCAAGAAAATAATTATTAAAATAACTATTTTACCATATTACTCTATTAATTGATAGTTACTATTACGTTGTGAAATTAGTTTAGCGAATAAATAAAAATGATAAGTAAAAGTAAAAAATTTAATTAAAAAATTAGTCACAAGTAACTTTGAACGGAGGGAGTAATAGTTTTTTAAGACATGTAAAACAAAACTGTGGCAATTAAAATGATCCGGAAGGGAATCATATATAATCTGTTGAAAGTGTCGTTTAACGTTCTTTTCGATACCCTCCCTTTTGGACAATAACTAATTTACTTTTTGTTATCTTTAACCATTTGAAGGAAAAAATAAAAACTAATACTCTTAAATTAGTCAAAATAAGTTTTATTATCTTCTTAAATTTCAAGTTCTTTTCATATCCCATCCCATAGTATGGACGTACAAAATGAATATTGTGTTTCCTTCTTTTTATATCTGCATAAAATTTTTTTGAATTTTTATTGATATGGTAGAGGTGGATCTAGGATTTAAAGTTTGTGGGTTCTCCATGTTAGATTAAAAAATAATAATAATTAAGGGGATTTGAACCCATAATGGTCAATAAAACTTTTACAAGTCCCTCTACTCCACTAGACCAATAATACACTTTGTTTATGAGTTCTCAACTTATAATTCTTATATATTTACTAGATTTTTCTATATAAATACTAGATTCACACAAAAAGTACTGGATTCTCGAGAACCCCCACCCGGGCCCCTAGATCCGCCCTTAATATGGGGTTATCAAATTCATCTGCATTACTTATAGTTACGTTAATCATTGGTCTCGTTTTTCCTTCCGTTGTTGGTAAGTTAAGTTTTAGGGGAAAATGTGCGAAAAATACTTATACTTTGGCAAAATTTACAGTTATGCATCCTGAACTTTGCGAGGGCCCTATGATCTCCTAGACTATTTTTTTACCGTATTTAACTTACATATATTTGGCACTTGAACCACTCGTGTATTTCACGCACATTGAACGCATAAGAAAAAAAGGTTTGATAGGGACAAATATGTCAGTTAAATATGATAAAAAATAATATAGGAGGGGTCATAGAACCCCTGCAAAGTTCAGAGTGCGTAACTGCAAATTTCGCTTAAGTACAGATATTTTTCGCACATTTTTTCCTAAATTTTATATATGTGATTTATGTTGTTCATATCTCTAACTGATGATGGTGACACACCGTAAAAAATTCTTGAACATGTGAAAAAGCACCGGTGAAGAAAACCTAAATTACAAAGATTAAGAGTGTGTAATGTACCAAGGAATATTTTTCATGGAAAATGCCTTTTAGAAAACAAGTTAGCTTCATACTTATTTTCTATTATTTGGTAAGTAAAAAAAAATATTTTAAGAGTATTTATATATAATTTAATAAAAAATTATAGGGGGAGTGGGTGAGTTGTGAGGTCTTGAGAATGGTGAGGTTGGGATGATCAAGGGATAGGGCTTAGAGGCATTGGGTGGATAGGAGAATACAATAACAATAAAATGTCATTTTTAGAATTTATTTTTTCTAATTTCATTAAAAAGTTATTTTCTCATTTTTAAGAAACTTGATTTCTAAAAAAAAAAAAAAAAAATTTAAATTTTTATCCAATTAAACATAAATAAATAAGAAAATATTTTTCGAAATGTCCTCGATGCCAAACACACCCGAACATATATTAAAAGGCAACATATTTCTTTTGTGAAGTTGTCAAACACTTTGCTTGTCCCTTCGGGCACATCCGAATTCCGATTAAAAAGAACACACTTTGCTTTAACTTTCCTTCCGTTGATGATTGTAGGAGGTGGGAAAAGCCAAAAGACAGGAGAATCTATATATAGGCAATAAATATATTTTTCACTTTTTGTGTTGTCAAAAACTTAGCTTCAACCCACAACCAAGAGGCCTAATAAAGATTTAGCAAGCTCTTTCTTTATCACTAGACTAATAAACACACTTCATTTATAGGTTTTCAACATATAATTTTTATATATTTACTAGTTTTTTAATATAAATTCAAGAACCGTACGAAAGTTACTGGGTTCCCGAGAACCCCCATATATAATACTCTAAATCTGCCCCTGATTATCCAGTCAGGGAAGGTTGTCACATGGTACTGCTTTGTTGAAAAGTTTTACCCTAGTTTTATTTTATGTGACATATTTTGATCGGACATAAAATTTAAGAAATAAGTAAAGACTTAGTGATATTTATCAAATTATTCTTGAGAAAATGGTCTGTTACCCCCCCCCCCCAACCTTTACCTCAAATCTCAACTACACACTCAACCTTTAAAGGTGACCTATTACCCCCCCTGAACTATTTTAAAGTGGAATTATTAAACCCCCCAAAACTGACAACCAGTCATTGCAAATATGGTGTGATGCACGCGCTGCCACGTCATGCCACGTCATTTTTTATTTTTCTACTCTAAAAAAAATAATAATTTAACATTATTATTTCCCAATTATTATTTTTCTTTCGTCTTCTTCTTCAATTCTTCTTCTTTATTTCTTCTTCTTCAATTCTTCTTCTTCTCCAATTCCTCTTCTTCTTCAATGACACCCAAAAACCCATCAATGACAATTATTATTTTTCTTTCTTCTTCTTCAATTCTTCTTCTTCTTCTTCAATGGCATCCAAGAACCCATCAATGGCATTTCTTCATCAATAGCATCCAAGAACTCATCAATGGCATTCAAGATTAATTTATCATCCTCATCATCTCCTCATTCAAGAATTCGAGTTCTTAAATTTTTTCAAGTTAGTTCGGGTTCAATGACATTTCTTCTTCAATAGCATCCAAGAACTAATCAAAGGCATTTAAGATTAATTTATCATCTTCCTCATCTCCTCATTCAAGAATTCAAGTTCTTAATTTTTTTCAAGTTTTTTGAATCGAAGTTCTTAGTTCAAATGAGAAC
Organism: Capsicum pubescens; assembly: GCA_030864215.1. Taxonomy (NCBI): domain Eukaryota; kingdom Viridiplantae; phylum Streptophyta; class Magnoliopsida; order Solanales; family Solanaceae; genus Capsicum; species Capsicum pubescens. Next base: position 299,906,894 of record CM061548.1, on the reverse strand, counting down.
TCATTAATGGCATTTCTTCTTCTTCTTCTTCTTCTTCAATGGCATCCAAGAACTCGAATTATGTGAGAATGTTGAATCAAAAAAGTCGAATGTCATTGATTATGTGAAGCTGAATCGAATGTTGAATCAACGTGTTGAATCAAAATATTGAATCAAATTACGTGAAATTCATCAAAAAAAAATGTCGATGGAATTTTGAATTTTTCGACGCCGTCACTGTTCATTGGCATTTCACCATTGAAGCTGCACCATTGAAGGCATTGAAGAAGAAGAAGAAGAAGAAGAAGAAGAAGAAGAAGAAGAAGAAGAAGAAGAAGAAGAAGAAGAAGAAGAAGAAGAAGAAGAAGAAGAAGAAGAAGAAGAAGAAGGAGAAGAAGCCATTGAAAAAGAAGAATAGAAGAAGAAGGCAATATTTATTAAGAAAAAATAATAATTATTAAAATTAATGACGTGGCAATAAAAAATCATGATTTTAAAGTGAAAAAAAGTCAACTGACGCGCCTATGGGCGCGTGTAGTCACGTCCAGTGACACATCAGCAATTGGGTGTAACACCCCAATTTTCTGAACCAAAATATTACACGGTGCTCATGACCCCGAAGGACCACAAGCTAACCCATGACTGATATCTGTACCTGTAAACTGCATAATATCTCATATAATATGCGGAAACATGAACTGTAAGGCCATAAGGTTCAATACTGATACATATCTGGGAAAAAAACATAGTATAACAATACCAAAAAGAAACATAAATACTGAAGTCTGAATAACTAATCTAACATCTAGTTCGAAAGCCTCTAACTGAACTGAATAAGGAGTTGAAGGAACATGTCTCCAACTAACTCCATGAACCGAAAAACTAATCTGAAATACTGTAATAAAGTAATAATAATATTTTCCTCGAATGAAGAGGAGCACTGACTGCTAAAATCAGCAATGCTACAGCTGCTCTGAAACTCGTACCTCTGTACCTATAGCGTCAAATAAAATACCATAGCACGAATGCGTCAGTACGACTGAATGTACTGAGTATACGAGTGAGGTAGGCTAAATGTAAAGGGTTTTATATGCATGAACAATGCTGACTGATATGAACGTGAGAATACATACATACATACATACATACATACGTAATTGCAACTTAACTCGTGGTGATACTGACTACTGAGTCTGAATACTGACAACATGAGCTTACTGATGTTGAGATACTGAATGACTGAGTTTACTGATATTAATATATTGAATGACTAAGTTTACTGATATTGATATACTGAATTCACTAATAAGTGAGGAACTGATACTGTATTACTAAATACTGGGATACTGATACTATATTACTGATAGAGGAATGATTGTTTCTGATAGTTCTGATTATGAAGAACTAATTTGAATTGACCGTATATAACAATCCTGAAACTAAGATCATGATAACATGACTACTGAGTATGAATACTGATGACATGTATTTATAGACAACATATCATGAATGATAATTGAATTCTGATAACTGATATATCTGATAACATGAGATTTGATAACTGATAGCATGAATGACTGTATCTGACAGTCCTGATATCTTGAAGAGCTATCTGAATTCTTTTACTGAGACTGATGATGAAACTGTGGGAAGTAGTTATCCAACCGACATGCCCCAAATACGCTATAATAGCTAAGCTGGGGTCCAATCTCTGCCCCGACTACCACGCCACTGGTAAGGACAACTGTGAGAACCCTATACTGGCAGATACTCAAATGAGAATGGTGGGAACCCTAAAATGACAGGTTAAGCCACCTCATCAACCCTAATCTAATAGATTAAGATGTCTCAACCTACGCTGGCTACGTAGTTCTGGAACACAAGGATGACTGCTAAGAATCACACCCTGAACTGGCAGGTGAGTTCCCATCCTTGGGTTCACTCGGTGCTAACTTCTACTCCCATCTGAAGGACACTGAACTGAATAACTAAGCTGAACTGAATAATTGAACTGAACTGATTAGCTGAACTGATACTGATTAACTGGACTAATACTAGTGGTATTATTTAGCGGAGCTAAACTAAGTTTACTGGATTCCGATGACTGATGAAATGTACTGAGTTCTGAGGACTGGTTGAGAGTACTGAAGTTACTGAGATTGACTGTGAATACCGAAGTTGCTGAGGTTACTGAGATTACTGAGATTACTGGACTACTGAGATTATAGAGATTTCTGAGTTTTCCTGAGTCGCATGACTGACTGAATTCTATAGATCATGGCTTGACTGGGAGTATCGTGAAAACATGACATGGCTCTAGGCACACAACTATATTTTTTGGGTACAAGTACCCCCAGGACTCGATGGAAGAAAACTGAAACAACTTAAATTTCTTGAGTACACGACCATCAATAACAATCCATAATACATGAGTGGGAGATTTCATGAAGTACATGGTCATCATAATATCTATCATGAATAGGAATGCTTATAATCAAGTCATAAATCTCATATTCTAATATCATGGGTATTCCGACAATATATACTATTCATAGCAATGGCATGGAAACCATTCAACCATAAGGGAATGACAATATGTAACATTTAGTTCATATTGAAATAATTTGGGGATATTAAACTTCATGTATTTATTCAACATCTCAAACATGGTAGGGAAAGCATGGATATATTTTGTGTACATAATTTATATCTCCATTATCATACATGCTTTATACCACAACAATAACAACACATAATTTGCATGGAAATTCATATTGGAGTGTATGACTAACTTGAACTTGTTATTTAGATATCATGAAATCATGTAAATATGAAGTTCTAACATACTAGGCATTTTATCGAACACCTTGCATGCATTCTTTAAGGCATAGGTGGATTCCATACTTGCATTCAATCAATCCATCTAAAGATCATGTTTTTCAACTAACAACATAACTTTCATGAGATATACAGTCACGATACTATTATATAGCAAAACAAACAAGCATCAACATGGGTCAAGCTTTTTTATTTTAAAGATTGATTGTTGAACTCCACGGACGAAAGGAATCTGTGGAGGAACACTACGCATACCTTGGAAGGGAGGTTCTTGATGATTAACGGAGGAATTTCCTTGAAATTTCATTTTCAAGCTTGATTGTGCAACCCTAGTTGTTTTTCTCCTATGGTGCTCTTGGATAATGAACTTTGAGATGTTAATAGGGTTGTAATGTGTTTAGAAGCTATAAATTTTGTAGGGTTAAGTTTAGGGACATGTAAGGAGTGTTAAAAGACTTAATTACCCTCAAAATAACTCAAAACGGAGTATTTTTGGCACTTGGAACTGACTTAGGTGGCATCTAAGTAATCGCACAAGCCAGGTTGGGCGGCTCCAACCAATCGCCTAAGTTTGGTTGGGCAGCGTGTAACCAATCGCATACCCTTACTGTATCTCACGAAAATGGGCATAAATTTTTGCTCGGGTATTGGATTAAGGCAAAATTGGTATCGTTGGAAAGCTAATTCGATTCTCTATAATTTGGTGGGTAGAAATATGCATAAATACCACATTAACATCGATTTATACTTATTCAAATAAGACCCTTACAAAATCAAACACTAAAACTTGATGGATTCAAAAACTCTTATCTTGTATTACCTTAAGTGACTTATATGAACATGCTTAATGCATCATAAGCTATCTTATCGCTAGGATACTTATTGTAAGTCATGTACTCAAGTATGAATCACAGGATAGGAGATTTCATATGTAGGAAAAATAGTTTGTCTCCTAGCTTAGAAACATGCGGGGTATTACAATATCTCCCCCTTGAGAACATTCGTCCTCGAATGGAAATTAACTGAGGCAGGAGAGATAATAAGATAAAGTACGTACAAGACATACACTACTGAAACATGGGTTCATGACTGACATAACTGAAAGCTGAGCATAACATACTGAACATGCATATCTGATGCATGGGAAACTGATTCATGAATATAAGACTGAGGATTCTAATAAAGTGAGTTTTCTCAAAATGAGAATACATATCTGATGAACAACTGAAAGGCTGAATCCATGCATATCTGATGCATGATTATATGACTGACATGATACATGAATGCATGACTGAAAGTACTGATGAGCTGATCACGCATATCTAATGCGTGAATTCATGACTAAACTTACTCATGAACATGTAATGGTAAAGGTATCAAGTTTGAACTGAAAACTGAGCATGGAACTGAATACCAAGTTTGGTACTGAAATATGAACATGAGAACGAGTAAGTTTAAGAAAAATTGTTACCTTGAACTGAAAATACCGATAAGTTTGAAATTAATTACTCCATATGCATGATCGGAAACAGGAGAACATAACTAAGTCTGGGACGTGGTAGATATACTGAATATCATGATCTGAACTAAATCTTGAAAACATGGCATACGACTGAAGTTGGAGTTTGAGGGTTAACTTATGAGTACCCCTTCTCCAAACTGGATTCATCAAAAGAAAAGAGAGCAGCATGTTTATGTCATGAAAGTTTTGGGGTATGATGTATATCCCCCTTGGGACACTATGTCCCTCAAAGAATACTGACTTGGATGAGCTACTGAGGGGAATTGAGGCGATACAGAAGATACCTAGGAACTGATTCATGACTGAATAGCTAGGATCTGAAACTGCGACATGATACATGAACTGAGCTGAACACGAGTGTATAAATATACTAACTTATCTGATTAACTGAATAACTGATAGCTGAATACTGGATCTGCAAAGCTAAACTGTACTTAGTTTGAATAGCTGGGCTGAGATTTTTGAGTTTTATTCATAGGAGATAAGGACTAACTGAGTAGAATGAGGTATCTCAGCATGGATTCATGAAGTCTGTATTATTTGTGAATGTGAGACCAAGCGTACGACATGGCTCTGAGGTATTCTATAAACTGGGGTACTGAAACACTGATAACTGAGTACTGACAACCTGAATGCTATGATCAAGCATGTCTGGAACTGAACTGAGTTTCAAATCTGGTTACTGAACTGAAGATGACATTATAACTAAGCCTATAGCTAGTACAGAAGTACTGAATTCTGAGGCTAAGTAACTGGCAACTGAAGCCATGGTTCTGTAGGACTATCTGAGTCCTTTACTGAATATTGATTTCTGAACTATCGATGTAACTGAGTTTTAGACTGATACTAAAGTACTAAATTCAAGGACTAAACACTGATCACTGATTACTGGATACTGAAACTATAATTGAGTTGGCAACTGAGTTTTTGATGGCTACATGCTGGGGACTGACATAAGTCAAGGATCTAAATGTATACTTACACTTTGTACTTTCCCAACTTCTAAATACAACCCCTTTCTAGACGTTTACTTGCATATTTATCATGACATTAAGCCTATCTTCATAACTACACCCTCGTGCAAAGTAAGCATGCAACAATCTTCTCTAATCTAAACAACAGCTCATCACTACACTGTTTCATAAGGAGAGCTTACTGAAGGATTTAATCAGGAGGACCTGAAACATAAATAGATACAAACTAAACTTGACACATGACTGAAACTTGAGGAATAAAATATCAATAGTTTGAATTTACCAATAAGGTCTGAATTGAGGATATACATGACGTAGTCTAAATGTATCTGATCTGTAGGTGATAACGCTCAATCTATAGCTCTCGTAGGAGTGTAAAGCGGTCGTTTGCAAATATAGAACCCACCTGGGTTGGGTATCGATCCCTCAGGGAATAGCTTGGTCAACAAGTAAGCAATGATTACTAGACTTTTAGTACAAGTCTCGTAAAAAGGGGGGAATTGTATTGTGAAAGTAATGTAACCAAAATAAGAGAGTAAAGCAGAAAATAGCAAAGTAAAAGAACAAATGTTTTGTAATATGTAAACAATGAGAATTGAGGAGTTGGGGTTATGTCCACCTTCTGAGTTATACGTCTCTATTGGCTATGAGTGTGCGGAATTCAGACATGCATGTGCTTATAGAGAATTGTATTCGATGGTAAATCCAGGCGTCTTTTGACCTATTCGAGGATTATTTCACTTTAAGTCTTTCAAGCTTAAAGCGTGTCTAACGGTACGAATTCTCCAAGAGGTTAATCCAGTTACGGCACTAACTTTTTAATAGGGGATGGGACCCTACTACCTTGACATTATCTCTTTTCCAGACAGATAACCTTTCTTTCGAACAAGTTAAATGTTATACTGGCGTATTCTTGCATTTGCAACCACAAAGAATTTAGATTAAGATGAAGAGAATAATGATATAAGCAGCATACGTGTCACGAACTCACAAACTCACAACAATAGATAGTATCTCATTCGGCTTCCATAACCCCAACAGAGAAGTTTAGTTACCCATGAGTGCGAAGGAAATCACAATTGACATTGTTGTTATACCACAATAAAGATTTCACGTTTGTAATGGTGTGGTAGGCGTTAGGCGTGAATCCCTTAGCAAAGTAATGTTTCTCTTGTTGTGGAATTTAAGAATAGATGAATAGAAGAAGAAAATAGAATTAATAGAAGAATGATTGTTTAGAACTAGAATGTCTTAGAAGTAGAATAGAATAGAATTGAATGTAAGAAGATGTCTTAAAATCTCTAGCAAGATAGGGTATTTATAATACCCATATCCTATTACTACTAAACTAATGAAATGCTTAACCAAATCCTACTAAGCTAATGAAATACTTAACCCAATTGTACTAGGTTAATGTATCATTATCCTAATCCTAACAAGCTAATGTAATACTTAACCCAATTGTACTAGGTTAATGTATCATTATCCTAATCCTAATAAGTTACTGCTAGTCCCCAAAGTCTTCAGAAATGTTGTTTTAGCCCGGGACAAAATTTCCATGCGCCATCTTTAGTCCTTGGCGTCCAAGATTGGCTTTTCTCCTTTCGTGAAGCTTTCTCTGGCGTCAAGTTATCCATAAAATGCTGAATTCTGCATCATTTATACCTGAAACTTTGCTAATCATGTTCGTTAGCTCACTTACAGGAAAAAGGACTAAAAGTGCATGAAATATATAATTTGTTCTCAAAACTAGGCTAAAATATGGGCAAAATATAGTGCTATAGGCGTGTAAATTCGCCTATCATCAGTAGGGGCATAGCATGAGTCATGGAAGTTAAGTATACTGGAAAGTATGATGTGCGTACATGATTCATTAGCTGCATGACCTGAGTCTAGAGTTTTTGTACTCGTGGGACATGATTCGTAATACTGAGGGAGATGGAACTGAACCCCTTATACTGGGAACTAAAAATCATACATGATTTATGGGGAAAAAATATGCATGAGTCTGGTTTGTGACCATAGAGTTGACATGCAACTCCTGAGTGGATTTTTTTGTGATAGCTGAGGTGCAAAACTTTGTACTGAGATAAGAATGGGTTAAGAATTGTCTTCTCTTACTGCTTTTTATACATACTGGCTCTACTACTGGAGTCTAAGGGACTGACTTGGTCACTTGATCTATTATCACATACCTACATTTTGTTCAACACCTGTTTGTCTTACTAAACACATCATCTGATTCTGTTTTCTCATATACTGCTAATATCACATTCACACCTTCATGCTTAATTTTGAGTCAATAAACTTAAGTTTTTAGCTCGTACTGTTCAAGCCTACTGATCTAATCCCCATGAATACATAATCTGATCAAATAGAATAATACTATCCCAACTCTACTACTGCTAAACTTTTGGGTTCAAGAATGAGTTCTCATGATCATGAATAAAATTTGTACGACCTTGGAACAATAATGAACTGATGGGATAATGTTTGAGTCAGTGGCTAATCCCATAACTGACTATAGGCACTGTTTGAGAAAGCCCTATCTTTAGTACTTTGAACTTCACTGTTTCTGTTACCTTAAAAGTAAGGTAAAGTGAACATGAGGGGTGCATGATATGAATCTACATGGGTTCCTTAGAGAAAATTGCTATAGCATAATCTTGAGACATGAAAGAAGAGAAACTATTCCTAAAACATCTCATAGCCTCCTGCACATAAGTGTGGTGCACAACACACCCATGTACAAGACTCTACTTGATGCAGCTTTCAGAATTCCTAGGACATTGTTGAACCTTAGACTCTGATACCAAGTTTGTAATTCCCCGATATTCTGAACCGAAATGCTACATGGTGCTCATGACCCCGAAGTACCACAAGCTAACCTATGACTGATATCGGTACCGGTAAACTGCATAATATCTCATAAAATATGCGGAAACATAAACTGTAAGGCCATAACGTTCAATACTGATATATATCTGAAAAAACATGGTATAATAATACCAAAAAGAAACATAAATACTGAAGTCTGAGCAACTAATCTGACATCTAGTCTGAAAGCCTCTAACTGAACTGAATAAGGAGTTGAAGGAACATGTCTCCAACTAACTCCATGAACTGAAAAACTAATCTGAAATACTGTAATAAAGTAATAATAATACTATCCTCAAATGAAGAGGAGCACTGACTGCTGAAATCTACAATGCTACTGCTACTCTGAAACTCGTGCCTCTGTACCTATGACGTCAAATAAAACACCATAGCACGAATGCATCAGTACGACTGAATATACTGAGTATACTTGTAAGGTAAGCTAAATGCAAAGGGTTTTATATGCATGAACAATGCTGACTGATATAAACGTGAGAATACATACATACGTAACTACAACTAAACTCGTGGTGATACTGACTACTGAGTCTAAATACTGACAACATAAGCTTACTGATGTTGAGATACTGAATGACTGAGTTTACTGATATTGATTTACTGAATAACTAAGTTTACTGATATTGATATACTGAATTCACTAATAAGTGAGGAACTGATACTGTATTACTGAATACTAGAAGACTGATACTATATTACTGATAAAGGAATGATTGTTTCTAATAGTTCTGATTATGAAGAACTAATTTGAATTGACCATATATAACAATCCTGAAACTGAGCTCGTGATAACATGACTACTGAGTATGAATACTGATGACATGTATTTATTGATAACATATCATGAATGATAACTGACTTCTGATAACTGATATATCTGATAACATAAGTTCTGATAACTGATAGCATGAATGATTGTATCTGACAGTCCTGATATCTTGAAGAGCTATCTGAGTTTTTTTACTGAGACTGATGTCGAAACTGTAGGAAGTAGTTATCTAACCAACATGCCCCAAATACGCTATAATAGCTAAGCTGGGGTCCAATCTCTGCCCCGACTAGAGAGGTATCAATACCGCGCCACTGGTAAGGACAGCTGTGAGAACCCTATACTGGCAGGTACTCCAATGAGAATGGTGGGAACCCGAAACTGATAGGTTAAGACACCTCATCAACCCTAATCTGAAAGGTTAAGATATTTCAACCAACACAGGATACGTAGTTCTGGAACACAAGGATGACTGCTAAGAATCACACCCTGAACTGGCAGGTGAGTTACCATCCTTGGGTTCACTCGGTGCTAACTTCTACTCCCATCTGAAGGACACTGAACTGAATAACTAAGCTAAACTGAATAACTGAACTGAACTGATTAGTTGAACTGATACTGATTAACTGGACTGATACTAGTAGTATTGTTTAGCGGAGCTAAAATAAGTTTACTGGATTCCGATGACTGACGGAATGTACTGAGTTCTGAGGACTGGTTGAGAGTACTGAAGTTACTGAGATTGACTGTGAATACTGAGTTTGTTGAGGTTACTGAGCACTGAGATTACTGAGATTACTGGATTACTGCTGAGTTTTCCTGAGTCACATGACTGACTGAATTCTATAGATCATGGCTTGACTAAGAGTATCGTGAAAACATGACATGGCTCTAGGCATACAGCTATATTTTTCGGGGACAAGTACCCCCAGGACTCAATGGAAGGAAACTGACACAATTTGAATTTCTTGAGTACACGACCATCAATAACAATCCATAATACATGAGTGGGGGATTTCATGAAGTACATGGTCATCATAATATCTATCATGAATAGGAATGCTTATAATCAAGTCATAAATCTTATATTTTAATATCATGGGCATTCTGAAAACATATACTATTCATAGCAATGGCATGGAAACCATTCAACCATAAGGGAACGACAACATGTAATAGTTAGTTCATATTGTAATGATTTAGGGATATTAAACTTCATGTATTTATTCAACATCTCAAACATGGTATGGAAAGCATGGATATATTTTGTGTACCTAATTTATATCTCCATTAGCATACATGTTTTATACCACAACAATAACAACACATAATTTGCATGGAAATTCACAATGGAGTGTATGACTAACATGAACTTGTTATTTTGATATCATGAAATCATGTAAATATGAAGTTCTAACATACTAGGCATTTTATCGAACACCTTGCATGTATTCTTTAAGGTATAGGTGGATTTCATACTTTCATTCTATCAATCCATCTAAAGATCATGTTTTTCAACTAACAACATAACTTTCATGAGATATACAGTCACGATTCTATTATATAGCAAAACAAACAAGCATCAACATAGGTATGATCATATCACCACAACCAACAAAGCTTTTGTATTTTAAATATTGATTCTTGAACTCCACGGACGAAAGGAATCCGTGGATGAACACTACGCATACCTTGGAAGGGAGGTTCTTGATGATTAACGGAGGAATTTTCTTAAAATTTTATTTTCAAGATTGATTGTGCAACCCTAGTTGTTTTTCTCCTATGGTGCTCTTGGATAATGAACTTTGAGATGTTAATAGGGTTGTAATGTGTTTAGAAGCTATAAGTTTCATAGGGTTAAGTTTAGGGACGTGTAAGGAGTGTTAAAAGACTTAATTACCCTCAAAATAACTCAAAATGGGGTGTTTTTGGCACTTGGAACTGACTTAGGTGGCGCCCAAGTAATCGCACAAGCCAGGTTGGGCGGCGCCTAACCAATCTCCTAAGTTTGGTTGGGCGGCGCCTAACCAATCGCATACCCTTACTGTCTCTCACGAAAATGGTAATAACTTTTCGCTCGGGTATTGGATTAAGGCGAAATTGGTATCGTTGGAAAGCTAATTCGATTCTCTATAATTTTATGGGTAGAAATATGCATAAATACCATATTAACATATAGTTATACTCATTCAAATATGACCCTTACAAAATCGAACACTAAAACTTGATGGATTAAAAAACTCTTAGCTTGTATTACCTTAAGTGACTCATATGAACATGCTTAACGCATCATAAGCTATCTTATCACTAGGATACTCATTGTAAGTCATGTACTCAAGTATGAATCACGGGATAGGAGATTTCATATGTAGGAAAAATGGTTCGTCTCCTAGCTTAGAAACATGCGGGGTATTACACTGGGGGTAGTAAAATCGGTAAAAATAAGTTCAGTGGGGTAATAGGTCACATTAAAAGGTTGAGTGTGCAATTGGAATTTCAACTAAAGGTTGGGGGGTAACAGACCGTTTTCTCAATTATCCTTTAAAAAATATACTATAACTATCTTTAATTAAGTAGCTGTTTGGCCATAAATATTTTTCACTTTTTTCCAGAAAATTATTTCACTTTTTTCCAGAAAATTATTTCACTTTAGTGAAAAAAGTGAAACCATAGTGTTTGTCCATGAAAATTTCAAATACAATTTAAATTGTATTTTAGAAAAGTGAAAATAAAAAAAACTTGTTTTTCACTTTTTTCACGCCTACTTCTCTCACAAAATTTCAAAAATAACTTTAATTTATTTTTATGACCAAAAACAACTTCAACTCTAACTTCAATTCCAGCTCTATTTTTAACTCTGCTAAATTATATTTTCATGGCCAAGTCGGGCCTAAGTGGAACTTTTTAAGTGGAGTCAATAAGATTAAAAGTAAAATTATATCTTTAAATAATTATCAAATAAGAAAAGATGATTTTTTTAAAAACGGATCACAAAAGAAATAACGATACATAAAGGAGACGAAAAAAGTATTAGATATTTACATACAATTGAAAGTCAAAATCAAAGCATAGGATAAATTGAATAAAACGACAATGTTCAACCCAAAAAGTAGAGCAACTCGTTTGGTTAGTCACCTTAGTTTCTTATTGGTAGAATATATCGCCAGACCCCTCGACTTGGCACCATCTTTTACTTTGGCATTTCAAGTGGATATTGTTCACTTTAGGCACCTCAACTAGCGTACGAGCGTGATATTTTGACACCTTTTGCAGAGTTAACATGGTGCGTGTATTTCACTTATCCTAAGGCACGTGGATTCCCTTTTTCATGTGGCGTCAAAGTTAGCCCACAAATACAATATTAACTCATTTCCATTAATTTATACCTTCTTCCTTATTTTTATCCATCATTTTTGTCAATGTTAAGCTTATTTAATGGTGAAAATTATTGAGAGAGATTTAAAAATTGAATACACATTTAAGAATTTGTGAAGATTCATTCATTATGGACACAAGGGATTTATGAAAAACATTTACCAGTACGAATTAACCAATTAAAATCAACATATAACAAATATAGGATTGAATTAATAGAAGAAAAAAAAAGATCTAGAAACAAGAATGAAAACCTGTGATGAATTGATGAGAAAAGGAAAGGAAGAATAGACTACAGGGAAATGAAGAGAGTAAAATGATGTTGAAAAAATGGTGTTTGTAGGCGGAATGAGGAAGAAAATTTTTTCACTATTTTTGTCAATCTTAAGCTTATATTTTTCAAAAACAAATTCCTCCATTTTTATCAATCATTAATGCTTGACATTATTATTTGCTTGAAAAGAAATAACGTTATTAATGTTGTACAAAAATGGTGGGGAGGAGAGGGGTTGAGATATTTGGAGAAGATGATTCGGGGTGGAGGTGGGGTTATGGGTGGGGAGTTGGGGTATTTGGAGAAGATGATTCAGGGTTGGGGTGGGGTTGGGGGATTGGGATATTTGAAGAAGATAATTCGGGGGAGGGGGGGCTATTTTGTTCGGAGTAGATGATTCGGGTGGGTGGGTTGGGGGCGGGGGCGGGCTGGGGTGTTTGGAGAAGATGACTGGGAGTTTGAGAGGTGTTTGGAGAAGACAGATTCGCGGTGGATTGGGGGAGGGGTTGATTTTTATTTGATTTAAATTAATTATTTGGATAAAAATGGCAAATTTCCTATTATTATTGATCACTTTACTTTCATATTGGTCACTTTACATGTCATATTGGTCACTTTACATGTTGTAGAGCGTATAATACACGCATAGCATATATTTTTGAAGATTGTGCAAATAGTGCCAAAATGACACACCCGTACGCTAGTTGAGGTGCCTAAAGTGAACAGCGTTCATTTGAGATGTCAAAGTGAAAGATGGTGCCAAGTTGAGGGGCCTGACCATATATTTGGCCTTTCTTATTAAATGTTGCAAGTGTTGAGTTTCACAACTCAGCATCATCTATTATTATTTTTAAATGTTGCTGCTTTCCTCATTTTTCTTTTTTCTTTTTCATTTTGCAAATTTATACCATTAGGATATATAAAAACTCCTTAATAGTGAGAAGTACGAGGGAGGTTAGGTTTTACCTTAACATTCTTAGAACCTATTTGGCATTATTGCCGGGAAGTTAATTTATTTTTATTTTTTGGGGGGGCACTTTTTTATAAAGTAGGGTGCTTGATTAACTTGTAAAAGTGCTTTTAAATAAGAGTGGACGCAGTTTTTCTGTTGTTGTGAAGAAGCAGAAATAGGAGCATAAAATTATTTCTTTCATGAAAAAAAACTCTTATCCCTTATACATATATATCTATATATTCCTTATTAATTTATGGAATAGTTTTAAATTCATTTTTCCTTGATGTTTTAAAGTATATTTAAGGGATAATTTCAACTATGTACAATAAAATAATTAGTTTACAAAAAAAATAGATCATATTTTTTTTACAAAAAAAAGGCCAAAAAGATATACTAGGCACAAAAAAAGGGTCAGCCTTCTATTATTAATTTACTCTTTCCATCCTTATGTGCTCTTCTTCATTAAATTTAATTAACAAAAGATATATGAGTACATGATTAACAATAGAGAATTTAAGAGTGAATACTAATACTGCCTCAAATCATCACTAAGGAGGATTCATTAAGGATACATGGTACTTCCTCTGGATGTATATAAAGTGTATATGTAATGTATTGATATTGTATAAAAGTTATGTAATGTATCGATATTATATACATGGTGTATAAACATGTATCGATATTGTATAAATGAATTATAAATATGTATTAATATTATATAAAAGTTATTAATGTATTGATATTGTATAAGTGGTGTATAAATGTGTATCGGTATTATATAAATAGTGTAAGAGTATATTGACACTACATAAATTATGTATAAATGTGAATCGATATTTTATATCCACTGTAGACACGTAATTTTGTCCCTTCCAAAAATATTATTTTTAACTTCTTTACCTTACCTTATCACACATCCCACCCCATTTTATAATTCTTTCATAAAAAGATAAAAATATAATTCTTAACAAATATAACAACCTCTCCAATTAAAGGTGGACACCTCACCCATCCCCGTACCCCCCATTCATTTTCCCTGAATCACATTTCCCCCACCCCCAGAAGAGAATTTCTTGGGCAGATATATACATATATTCACATACGCATAGGGAGGGGAATTGATCAATATCCATAATAGATTCACACATACACAATACACCGACACACAGCCCACCATATACATACACAATTACACACATCCACGGAGACACTACACACTACATACAACACACTACAACAGAGCTCTCCATTTCTTTTATTCATGCATACACACACAGAAAGGGGAAAATTGGGAAAACCAGTGAGAGAAGGAGGGATTTCAAAGAGAAAGACACAGGAGAAGAGTGAAGAAACCAGTGAGAAAATGGTATAAATAATGGAGGAAAATTGGTGAACAGTGAAATTCCACTGGAATCGCCTACCGAAAAATATTATCAATCGTTGTTTGTTACTGTTAATGCAAAAATCAGCCAGAAACCTGCTGAAAAAACATCAACCAACCCCAGACACCGCTGCTCTGGCGAAATCATCGAAAATGCCTAAAACCGGCGACTGAGCATCCAAAGCTCCTGTAATTCGTGGGTACTATTTTGGGGTTGCTCGGTTTTGGGGGTTCGATTCGAGTTGACGGGTTCATTGTTGAGTTTTGATTTGAGGTTCTCGGTGTGGATTTCATCTCGTTTAATTAAGTAATACTTGAATAAAAGCGGCATCAAGGTCCATTCTTTATCTCATTCTCAATTAATCTTAATTATTTGATACTTTGTGTGGTAAATTAATTGGTGTGTGAATTTTATTTTTTCGTTGATTATGATATGTTTTGTACCATTGTGGTTGATTGTTGATATCGATTGATTGATTAGGTGAATTGGATAATCAAAGGAGTTGGGCTTAATTCTGGGGTAAATCTTAATTTTGGGATGATATTGAAAGTTGACTAATTCGTCATTTCATTCGGAATATTTAATTTTTTAGCTTGAATAATTTTGATGTCGTTGAACATGATAGTACCATGATAGGTCATAAAGGATAGGCAAACGGTAGGTTGGGTAGGTAAATTTAGGAATGGTGGTTTTTTGAATGTTTGAATGTGTGTGTAAATGGTTCTTTCTACTTTATCGCACAAAAATTAAAATTGTATTTATTTATCGAGGAATGCCCCGAGCCACATCGTACTTATTCATCGAAAAATGCCCCAAATTATCATGTATGCAAAGGAGGTTTGTGATAAAGTTTTGATGCATCGGGTAAAGCATAGTTAGGGTAATTAGAATAGTTTAGGTTTTCATTTCAGTATTTTTATTGTGGTTTGTAATAAATTGGACTGGACACTATTTTTTTTTGGATTTTTGGATTATTGATTGTTTTGTTTGTTTATTTTCTTGTTGCGTGTTTTGTTTGTTTGGTTTATGCATTTCATAGTGTTGTACTAGCTGATATACTCCACGAAGAGACCGTGGTTGAAACACGGGATCGAGGGGTTCCTAACGCCTTCCCCTTGGTCAATAGAATCCCTTATCCAGAATTTCTATTCGTGGATCGGTTTTTAGAGTCAAATCATTTTGAAAAGGATTTTCAACGGTGATTTGGCAAACCAGATTTATGTCAAGTGGTGACTCTAAATTAAAGTTTTAAAATCCTTTTCGAAGCACATTTTTGTCCTTTTTGTCACATTTAATAATAAAACCCCTTTCAAACTTTAAAATGATCTTTTTGGTAAAAAGAGAGTGTGACATCTCTGGCGACTCCACTAGGGATTTTTTAGAATTCTAGCTTCATTTTTAAGATGTATCGGCTTAGTGTGACACTATGGGTGTATAGACGTCTTGTTTGTGTTATAATTTGTATTATTATTTTACCATTGTTGAGTGCCTACGTGCTACGAGTTTACAATTTTCTCTTATGTGCTACCGCTTTATATCTGGCATTATGTGCATTACCCCAAGTAATTCTTTTGCAACAAGTCTCAAAATACAAGTTGTGTACAAAAACTCTAGTTGAGTCACAATTATTTTAGGAGGGGGCCGTCGGATGTGTGGAGTAGGTAGGAAGCGATCGCAACCACTATCGACCATATGCACCCCCGAATAGCCTTATTAGTGGATCCCAGCCTAGGTCAGCTTTAGGTCATACTTATCTGCATCATATTGAGACCTAGCGGGACTCACTTGGTCCTTTGTAGGAGACTGACCCTTAAAGCATCCCTACGTGCTAATTGTTCATCTTTGAGGGTAACAGAGTCATTTAGCGGACTGATTTGGGGAAAGCATATGCTAGAATTAAAAAAATTGTGTAGGTAAGGAAAGGTTGGAAAAAAAAAGTGAGTCAAAAAAAAAGTTTCGTAGTTTTAGAGTTCTTTTTTACTTTTCCACAATCCAAAAATTCAAAATGATTTTTTACCTTTTGCTCTCATTTCTCAAAAATATAAAAGCATCAAAAAAGATTTTTCTTTTGTTTCCTTTAGTAAGCACTCGTAATTTGAAATTTTCAAAAAAAAAAATTAATAGGAGCTTTTTATAAAAGAAAATTATAAAAAAAAGGCAGAAGATTTGTACATTTCGTATAACAAAAATATCAAAGATTTTTCTTTCATAGTTGTTGGTGTCATTTTATGTGATGTGTAAAATTGAAAACTCAAAAAGATTTTATTGACGTTTTTCATCGTCTGTCTTAGTCGTATCTCTCAAGCCGTGGTTCAGTCTGTCCGTTAGGTTTAATTTTTCAATCTGGATGAACTATGCACACCTGATTCTCCTCTCTCGGGTGTGAGATAAGTAGGCATCTCTTCTAGGGTTCGGTGATCTTATTTAAAAAAAATTTAAAAAAAATCTTTATTTTTTATTTAGATTAGGTGTTTTATATACATCGCTAAAAGAAAACTATAAAAAGATTTTCCTTTAACACTTTAAAGTCTTATTTTCATTATGAAATTCAAAATCAAAAATCCAAAAAGATTTTTCTTTTTTATTCATAGGTTTCATAGTGTATAGGAATTTTAAAGCTGAAAAAATTCAAAAAGATTTTCGTCAATTTCTTTGACAATTTATTATCTTTTTTACTCCTTAAAGTTTCAAAAAAAAAAGAAAAAGAAATCGAGTTGATGGGTCATTTTGTGGCCAAACTTCACGAACTACACATACCTAATTCTCCTCTCTCGAGGGTGAGATACATAGGCGCCCTTCTTGGATTTGGTGATCTTTTAAAAAAAAGGATTTTGAGGAAATATTGAACTCTAACACATTTGGTATCTCTTGTTCAGTTAGTTTAAGGTGGTTAGTTTGTGGCATTTTGGCTAGTCCTCCATATTGCACCAAGTCGAAGAGAAAGTTATGGCCAACAAGTATACCGAGGTTGCTGTCACTAATCAAATATAGAGTTTGGGGAATGAGAATTAAAGAGTTAATGAAGAGATTTGGAAATTAAGACAACAAATGATAGAAACGCATCGAGCTTGGGATAACGGTTGCCTCCTCCTCCATCTCCCACTAATAATCTGGCTCACATGCATAATTTCTCATTTTTGTTGATACGCTACAACATGATTCAGGGTCCACTCTGGGGCAACACTATCCAAACACTTTCAATATTCATTTCATCACGCCTCAACACAAAACTACCACATGTTTGGCTCCACCTACTGTTTATATTTTTGCGGTGCCACCCCCATCTAAAGCTCCTGCTCTTAATGTACATCCAACGGTTGTGTTCCTCACTCTGCAAGCAAGCCTGTATTGAATATTTCTGGTGATCAGCATCATGCTCGTGAGCCCACATTTAAATTGACTGGTCCTTATGGCTACACTCACCCACCTGAATTTTCTCTTAACATTGAGAAATATGTTGTGATAGAAGAACAAGAGGGCATAACACACAAATTGAAGAGTTTATAACATGCCATGAGAAACTTGTAGGGGCTCGGGGGTTATAAAAGTGTATCATATAAAAATCTGCGCATGTTTCCAGGTGTTAATGTCCCTCTTGGTTTTAAAATACCGAAGTTTGAGAAATATGATGGGTATGAGGACCCAGTGGCATATTTGAGGTGTTATTGTAACCAATTAAGGGGCGTTGGAGAGAAGAAATAATTACTTATGGCTTATTTTGGTGAGAGTATTTCAAGTCTATCTTCGAAATGATGTGTTGATCAACACATAGACAAGTGGAATAGTTAGGATTATTTGGCTATTGAATTCGTGCAACAATTCCAATGCAATGTAGAGTTGATTCCAGATGAGAAAGCCCTAACTAATATGAAGAAAAAGAGTACTGAAAGTTTCAGAGAGTATGCGATTAGATGGCGTGAATAAGCTGCTAGGGTGAAACCGTCAATAAAAGAAAACAAGATAGTAGAGGTGTTTATTCAAGCGCAGGATGAAATATATTATCAACACTTGTTACTTGTATTAGGCAAACCATTTATTAAGGTCCTCAAAATAGGGAAGATAATAGAGGATGAAATTAAGCCCGGTTGCATTGTAGGTTTTGCAACATTGAAAGAAACTACTCAAGAAATTCAAAAGGGTTCAGGAAGTGTTGGAGGAAAGAAGAATGACGAAAATGTAGTTGCTATTGTATCTAGACAACGGGCATGTTCAAGAAGACCACGTCGTCATTACCTTTAGGATCAAGCCCAAGCTCATACCCAAGCTCTACATAATCACTCCCAAAATCCATTATATTTCATTCCCCCACCTCCATATCCAGTATACAATGCACTACCATATGTTCAACACCCACCTTATCTATAATGGCACACACCAACTCCTCAGAGTCATCCTCCAACTCCACAAACATACCAAAGCCCTTCTAGGCTCGATCTTTGATCTAAGCCAAATAATGAAATGAGGCAAAAGTCAAGGGATAGTTTTACACTAATTGGAGAGTCGTATGCCAGTTTATTTCAGAGTTTGGTACAGTAGGGCATGATTACTCCTCTCCTTGGGTACATTTCTGACCCATAATAAAAAAAAATTAATTCTAATTGCATATCATTCTGATGTTCAGGGTCACAGTATTGAAGATTATCGTGCTTTGAAAAGAAAAATAGAAAAAATAATTCAAGATAAATTAATTATGGTGTAGAACACTGACATTGGTGAAAGCTCTAGTAATGCTGATGTGCAAACCAGTGGCTAAGATGTTAGGCTCAGTAATTGAGAAGTCGCTCCTCTCTTTATTAGGAAGGGGTTGGATAGTTTATTTTTTTCTTTTCTGTTATTCGAATTATTTCAGGGTTGTAGTTCGGGGTTTACTTTATTTTACCCCTTTGTCGTTTATGTCCAAACCCTTCTATCTTTCATTTTTTCTAAATGGAGTATCCCTTTACTCTGTGTTTAATATGTGTTGTTTGCTTGTTTTCTTTACACAGTATATTTTATGTTGGTTCTAATGATTTGACATTCTAGCGAAATTTTTAGCTAGATCTTAAAATCTAGTTTAAGCATGAACTTTGAATCAAATTTTTTCATTTAGAAAAAGAGCATCTGAGGAAATAGGTAGGGTGTTGAGACATTTAGTGACAAAGTTGAAGCCTTCTTTAAAAATTAAGGTAATTATTTTAAGGATCACAAGAATAACCTGGTCATTAATTGAAAGATAGATCTCATTTAGGTCAAACATTGGATGCACAATCCTATATCAAAAGAAACAGAAAGATAATCAACTCCATGGAAGCATAGGTCATTCGATGTAAGGAATTTATAAAAAAAGTGGATTTGTATGTTGGACAAAGTGCAGAAGAAGTAGTGACACACAGGCTGAGTTAAAGTTAGTTTTTACATCATGGGTTTTGGTCTCAGAAATTTTTCCTTGAAAACTATTCTCCGGACCCAATACAACTTATGGATATGAGCCGTATGCTGGGGTACGAGTGGTATGGTCTTGTCGTAAGATGACCAGTGTTAGTTGGTGGGATGGTTTTGATCACTGGAATGGTCACGACTTAAGGGTATGACTTTTAAGGCTTGGATACAAGTTGTATCGGTGACTCGTATGATGGGCAGTGTTTGATCCTATTGGTAATTCATTTTGCTAGGGATACGGATCATGGGTACGGATTGTATGCTGAGGTTATGATTTGGTTGGATGAGTCGTATACTGGAAAGTGCCTGATCCAAGGTTAAGGCCTCTATACAACTGGTGGGAACCAATCTTCAGGAAGGGTATGACTCGTAAGAGAGTCAGTCGTATCCCTGTGGCGGGTTTTTAAGGGACTTAAGTGGGGGTATTCTGGACATTTCCCTACTTACCCTAATTATGACCCACGACTTCTAATAAACTTAGGAGGTTATTCAACCTATTATTCTATTCATTAACACATCGAAAACTATTCCTAAATATTCAATAATTCTCTCAAGAGCTTTTGGGGCAAGAGAGCTAGGGTTTCAACTTGGGGCTTGCTTCGGTGATTTTCTTCCATCATCTTTCTCGGTTTAAGACATGTGTCTCTTCCCTACTTTTTATTTCTAAAAAGGCATGAATTTTATGGTTGTTTTCATGGTTTATGGTTTTCAACTATTAATTGGGGGTGTTGTTTATAATGGCTTGGTTATGGTTTCCTACGGTTAAATTATGCTTTCATATGCATTATTGGTAGTTTTAGGAAATTGAATTGCATGGTAATGGTTTAATGGTTTTTGGAATTGGTTTGGTTATATTATGCCCCCAAAGTGTTTGATAAATGCTTATAAAGATATGTTCATTTCATTGACTTCTTTAAATGGAACTCTTGTTTGTTTTCAACTTATGCATGAAACGATAAATGGTTTACAAAGGTTAAAGGCTTATTGGTTTTGCTTATGGGGTACATTAAAGTCTCCTAAGAGGTTAATATGGTAAATGGAAAGGGCACTAGAGAGTCCCCTTAACCTAAATGGTTTGGATATGGATAAATCTTGCAAGCATGGTTGGTTTGATGATACCACCTATAAATGGCGTTGGGTAATAAATGGTAATTGGATTGTTTGGACATGGTTTTAATTTGTCCATTAATGGCGGGATGTGTAACTAAGTCGTGGAAGGTGAAGGTTCTGGGGGGACTGAAACTGGAAACTCATATTTGCCAATATGAGGGTTCTTTGATGGCCACATTCGAGTGTCATGTTTTATATTAGAGGGATGTACTAGTCATTCCATGGGATATTTCCTGGTCGTGCGGCTATACGCACTGGACTCTTTCAGCAGAAGAGCTGAACCCATATGGCCCATAGGTATTGTTAAACTATAAGGTTACACAGCCCAGGTAAAAGGTTTTAAATGCATGCTAAACACGAATTCCCTTTCCTGGAACTTATATATATGTATGGTCGTATGCATAATGGATGGTTTTACTTTGTTGTTTAAATAGCATTACTTTATCCTTATCCTGAGATACATGCTAACGGTCACTTGCTAACTCATCTACTGGTGGTTGTATACCCACACTATGTAGAAACCGGTCGTTCGACTCCTCCTACATAGTGATTGACTTGGGGAAATCATTTGGATTGAAGTGGTGAGATTTTATCTTTTCAAAAGGCTTTATTTCATGATATGGACATTCTTTGACATTTTATTTTTATTTTAGATATTAGTTTTGGCCAGGGCTGGGGGCATGTCCCAACCAGATATTTGTATTTTTTTAGATAGAGGTTTTGTGGTACTTCTGGGGGTTAGTATAGGCGGGATCGATATTGGTGTCGTCCTTGGCATTGGAATAAGCTGGGAGACTGGCATCATCATACATAATTTCTCATTATTCCATCGTATTACATTTTGGGATTGATTATCATATTATGTTTTGATATTCTCTTTGGTTTGGCATAGTATAGATGGTTGGATTTGGTACGGTTAGACTCGGTTGGTTTGGTCATGGTCATGATCCTATCCCAAAGTCTTGATGTGAATAACTTGTTATACATTCAAAATTCAGCTCATTTGAGGTTGTATAAGGCGGTTGGGTTGGGTTAAGGGGGCGTTCCCCGATCTTAGTTGGACTTGGGATGCCCATTACATCTAGGTACTGGATCGGATCGTGACATTAGTGCTGTAAAAAATGTCACAAATGATCTTCATCTTTCACTTTGATATTGCATGGTATGTACTTGCATTTTCAAGGATTGATATGACGAATGCATTTCATTCTGCTATCCAAACATTGTGTCATTATTTGTTCACCCCGTTTGAGCTTTAGTTCTATTTTCTTTCATACCCTTCTTTTGGAATCAAGATAAAGTCAACAAAGTTTAAAAGAAAAGTTTCAAGCAAAAGATTAGAGTCAGAAAGTTTTCAAAAAAAAAAAAGAAAAAAAAAAGAAAAAAAGCATGTCAAAAAGAAAAAAAGAAGAGTGTCAACAAAAATAGAGTCAGAAAAAGTCCAAAAGAAAAAAAGAGTCAATAAAAGAAAAAAAAGAGGTCAGAATCAAGAGAAAGAACAAGTTGTCGAAACTACGTTTCAAGTGATTCTCCTCTTTCGAGTATGAGATACGTAGGCAGCCCTACTCCGGGTTCGGTCCAACCAAATAAATAATTGAGAATTACCTAGTCAAAAGAAGCTAGGGCATGAGTTAATTTCCATTGTTTGAGTCGATTACAAAAGTTGTAAGTCCCACCCCACTTCAAATGTAATTTGAGCCTCATGTCATCCTTTCTTATAACCTTATCTAAAAGCCAAGTTACTCCCAAAGAAAGACCTTCAGATTAATCTTTGGGAATGTTAAGGCTAAGTAGAGTCGTCAATATGGGTCAAGCCCATTGGTCCGGCTCAATCCAACTTGTAATTTGATGGAGTTGGGCTTTAATTTTTGTAGCCTATTTAAAAACGGGGCTTTTTAACCCAGCCCGTATATGCCTGTGGCCCGTGGGGCTTGAGAAATGTGGATTGGGTTAGCCCGTGGGCCAGCCTGTAAGTCAAATACATGCAACTATTTAGATTTCTTATTAGTATTTTTATTTAGTTCAAATGATATCATGTCAAAAGTTATTTAATTTCGCTATTAGGAGTATTTTTTAGGATGTTGGAGACATGATTAACAAGTATTAACACTATGTAATATTATCTGGTAATATTTATGTTTATTAATATTCTAAAATTAAATTATAAAATATTATTTTTTTAAAAGTGGGCTGGTCTATAAGGCCCGCAGTCCACAGAGTAATGGTGTGGGCTTGGTGTTTTTTAGCCCATCATTTTGGTGGGCTATCTCGGCCTGGCCCATCAAACTCAAAGTCCGTATGGGCCGATCCGTATTAACAGCTCTAAGGCTAAGCATACAATGTATATGATGATGCATTTTGGGAACTACTTACCTTCCTCAGTATAAGGAATTAGGAGAGAAATAAAAATGAGAGAATTTTGTTGTTGAAAACCCTCACAGGCACCGTAAGGCGATGGTAAGTTGAGAGAAATAAAAATAAGAGAGTCTTATTGGTAAAAACCCTCATAGGCACCGTAAGACGATGGTGAGCTGAGAAAAATAAAAATAAGAGAGTCTCATTGGTGAAAATCCTCACAAGCACTCAGATTGAGAAATGGAAAAGAGAGTCATTACCTTAGGGCAATAGTGAGCTAAGAGAAAGAAAATGAAAAAGGTTTGTTGGCGAAAACCCTTCAAGGCATCACTAGCCGAATAAAGTCTCTGAATGCAATTGGCCCAAGAAAGTAACTCAGTTTTAGGGTCATTAACTCAACAACAATTGGTGGAAAGTCTGGATAAAATGATCAGACAACTTAATCAAAAATGCATGTCATAATCATTAGAGTTGACCATCACTTTTAGATAATTTGTTTTCTCTATTTCAATGGGGACATTTATTGTTTGTTCTTTCTTCTTTATGTTTTTATTTTTATTTTTTTAAGTCAGTTATTCAAATGAAAAGTCATTTTTCTTGTGCCTTTGAGTCAAATCAATGTCAAAGCAGGTGAGAAAAGATTTCAAAACTTACTACTAACTTCTTCAATTGCACGAAGCAAGACAAAAGGGCCAGCACATAAAAGAAACATGATTGTGAGCCAAAACAAGGCATGTAGAAAGTTTTGTCATTCGAAAAGTTTAGGGGATTCATGAAAATACCAAGGTTCAAGGGATTTAGCCGAGGAACATAGCAACTATAGAGATATTGTGTTTGTTTCAGAGTCACTCTTAATAATCTGAGTTTGGATCAATGCCGCAGCAAGTTAATTGACAATGCTAATAGTTGGAAGTAAGATTAAATGTGACAAGTGCAAGAGCGATTGCCTCGAAAGCTAAAGCCATAAACCAGCCACCGTGTTCTAAAACTCACAAGTTTTGTTTGTATGAAATAGGAACACATGTTACCTTCGAATCAAGGACTTCAGAGCCTAAGTATCAAATTCAGCAATGCCTCACTTCTACAAATGCAAGAAGCAAAGTTGCTGAACAAGTTTGATAATCAAAACCGTGGTAAAAAAACTCATCATCCTATATTCCTCGAAGACATACTTCCTTGTCCAGGTATTTCAGTTTTTAATTGTTAGGTGATGCACTTCATAAATTTAAACTTCACTCCTAGAAGACACACTTTTTAGTTGAGTCCTTTCATTTAATCTTTAGGAGACGCATTTCCTTATCTAGGTAATTTAAGTGACATTTGTAAGGAGACGTGTTTCCTTGTTTGGGTAATTCAAGAGACATTTGTAAGGAGACGCATTTCCTTGTCTGGGTAATTTAAGTGGCATTTATAAGAAGACATATTTTCTTGTTTAGGTAATTCAAGCGACATTTGTAAGGAGACGCATTTTCTTGTCTGGATAATTCAAGTGGCATTTGTAAGTAGACGCACTTCCTTGATTGGGTAATTCAAGTTTCACTTGTTAGGTGATGCACTTCCTAACTAAAATATTGACTCCTAGAAAATGTATTTTCTAGTCGAGTTGTTTCACTTGACCCTTAGGAGACACACTTCCTCGTTGGGTATTCAAGTTTCGCTTGTTAGGTGGTTCACTTCCTAACTTAAGCCTTGATTCCTAGATGATGCACTTTCTAGTCGAGTCATTCCACTTGACCTTTAGGAGATACACTTCCTTATTGGGTATTCAAGTTTCGTTTGTTAGGTGGTTCACTTCCTAACTTAAGCCTTGATTCCTAGATGATTCACTTTCTAGTCGAGTCATTTCATTTTAACTTTAGGAGACATACTTCCTTATTGGGTATCTAAGTTCCTCTTGTTAGGAGACATACTTCCTAATTTAATCCTTTACTCCTAGAAATGTACTTTCTAGTTGAGCAGTTAACCCTTAGGAGACGAATTTCCTTGTCAAGGTAATTCAAGTTTCGCTTGTTAGGTGGTTCACTTCCTAACTTAAGCCTTGAAACCTAGAAGATACACTTTGCAGTTGAGTCATTTCACTTAACCCTTAGGAGACACATTTCCTTGTTTGAGTATTCAAGTTTAGCTTGTTAGGTAGCGTACTTCCTAACTCAAGCCTTGATTCCTAGAAAATGCACTTTCTGGTTTAGTCATTCCACTTAACCCTAAGGAGACTCGCATCCTTATTAAGGTATTTCAATTTTCATTTGTCAGGTGACATACTTCTTAACATAAACCTTTATCTCTAGAAGATGCACTTTCTAGTTAGAGTTCCTCACTCTAATTTTTAAGAGACGCGCTTCCCAGTCTTGGTCATTTAGTTTTATCCTCAAGAGATGCATTTATTGACTAAAATCTTGATTCACCTTTGCATTACATATTTTGCAAATAGTTATGATTGGATTTGACACCCACAAAAGTTTTCTGATGGTAAACTGGGGCAAAAATTTAATTCATGTTATTGGAAACATCATTTTAGGACCCTCTTGAAAAATGAGACTTTATTTTTGAAAGTGAGATCTCTCTTTATCATAATCTTTGTTTGGGATGATTTTCTTTCTAGTTTTGATGTGTTTTCAGGATCCCGCCTGGAGAATAGGGCAAAGAAATTGAAAACGAAGCAAAAAGTTGAAGAAATTATCAGTCAGGAGCCCGTCTGGAGAATAGGGTAAAGATTTTCAAATCCACGGTCAAATTTAGAAGTACCACTGACAGAACATGGTCAATTTTTTAGTTCATCTCCAACACCAAATTTTGTATGGAGAAAGAATCTATTCTCAAGTTCACCCCAAAGAAGATCAGATCTTTTGTTACTTTTGAAAGTATCGGAGACCCAAGACAAGAATCAACGGATACGACATAGATAGGACTTTTGTAATATCTGTTATCTTTTAACTTGTAATTTTTGTTTTTGATGTAATAACAGAGCCTCAGATCGGAACCTCGACAGGCCTCATTCGACTCTCAACTCGATATAGTCCTTTTCTTGTCAACCCTGGAACTACATGTGACCTGATCCACACATAACTTGGGATAGGTAGGGTGTCCAAAATCAAGACTCGGTTGCACTACTTTCTTTTATTTCTTTCTTTTGAATAATGGTCGGGTTAAAATTCTGTCTCGTTGTCTACTTCTTTATCTGAAAACACTTTGTGTTTACATTCAAAGAGGGGCATAATGTAGACACGTAATTTTGTCCCTTCCAAAATTATTTTTTTACTTATTTACCTTACCTTATCACGCACCCCATCCTATTCCATAATTCTTTCATAAAAAATAAAAATAACCAATTCTTAAATAATAAAACAACCTCTCTAATTAAAGGTGGACACCTCACCGCATCCCTGTAACCCCCATTCTTTTTCCACGAATCATGTTTTTCCCCTCAGAAGAGAATTTCTTGGGCAACTATATACATACATTCACATACACATAGGAAGGGGGATTGATCACTATCCACAACAGATTCACACATGCACAATACGCCGACACACAGCCCACCATATACATACACAATTACACATATCCATGGAGACACTACACACTACATACAACACACTACAACAGAGCTATCCATTTTTTTTATTCACGAATATACACACAGAAAGGGGAAAATTAGAAAAACTAGTGAGAGAAAGAGAGGGATTTTAGAGAGAAAGATGCAGGAGAGAAGTGAAGAAACCAATGAGAAAATAGCATGAACAGTGGAGGAAAATTGGTAAAATTCCACTGGAATCGCCCACCAGAAAATATTATCAATCGCTGTTTGTTACTGTTAAGGAAGAAATCAGCCAGAAACCTGCCAAAAAAATGTCAACCAGCCCCAGACGCCGTTGCTCTGATGAAATCCACCAAAACGCCTAAAATCGGCGATTGAGCATCTAAAGCTCCTGTATTTCATGTGTACTATTTTGGGCTTGCTCAGTTTTGGGGGATCAATTCAAGTTGACGGGTTCATTATTGAGTTTTGGTTCAAGGTTCGAGGTGCGAATTTTGTCTCATTTAATTGAGTAATACTTGAATAAAAGCAGAATTAAGGTCCATTCTTCATCTCATTCTCGATTAATCTTAATTGTTTGATACTTTGTGTGGTAAATTTATTCGTGTGTGAATTTTATTTTATTTTGTTGATTTTGATATGTTTTGTTCCATCGTGGTTGATTGATGATATTGATTGATTGATTGATTGGGTGAACTGGATAATCAAAGGATTTGGGCTTAATTTTGGGATAAATCTTAATTTTGGATAATATTGAAAGTTGACTAATTCATCATTTCATTCGAAATATTTAATTTGTTAGCTTGAATAATTTTGATGTAGTTGAACATGATAGTACCATGATAGGTGGAAATGGATAGGCAAACATTAGGTTGGGTAGGCAAATTTAGAAATGGTGGTTTGTTGAATGTTTGAATATGTGTGTGAATGGTTTTTTCTACTTTATCGTACAAAAATCGTATTTATTTATCGGGGAGTGCCTCGGGGCACATAGTACTTATTCACTGGGGAATGCCCCAAAGTATCATGTATGCAAAGGAGGTTCGTGATCAAGGCCCGAGGCGTCGGTTAAAGCATAGTTAGGGTAATTAGAATAGTTTAAGTTTTCATTTCAGTATTTTTATTGTGGTTTGTAATAAATTAAACTGGACACTATTTTTTTGGATTTTTGAATTCTTGATTGTTTATTCTCTTGTTGCGTGTTTTATTTTTTTGGTTTATACATTTCATAGTGTCGTACTAGCCGATATATTCCATGAAGCGACCGTGGTCGAACCACGGGATCGAGAGGTGCCTAAAACCTTCTCCTCGGTCAACAAAATTTCTTAGTCGGAATCTCTGTTCGTGGATCAATTTTTAGAGTCAAACTATTTTGAAAAGGACAATGGTGACTTGGCACACCATATTTATGTCGAGTGGCGACTCTGAATTCAAGTTTTAAAATCCTTTTCAAAACACATTTTTGTCCTTTTTTCACTTTTAATAATAAAATTCCTTTCAAACTTTAAAATTATTTTTTTGGTAAAAAAGGGGTATGACATCCACTAGAAGCAACGTGACTGAATATATATATCTGAGACAAATAAGTAGGAAATGATAAAATCAAACATTTCAACACACAAAAGCTCAGACGTAATACTTCTGAAATTACAGAAACTTAAGTAGAAATTTTTTGTTGGACTTTTGTATGAGCTATGACAAATACATCACACATACTTGGATGCCTTAATAAGGATTCTCTGAATTCTACATCTTCTGAAGTAAAGAGCATGGTCTCTTGTAGTTACAGAAAATAGTAAATAGTAAGCTATGGACAAAGCAATTCTGTTCTCTATTGTTTTAGATAAAATCCCAAATTATTATGATAAGAAAATAACTAGCAATTATGTTCTAAGTTAGATTCGCTAAGTTAAATTTATAGCAGCATTTGACATTATAATTCATATGAACATCAATATGTCGTTTTCTAAACATTGCCACAACCACTTGAAATAATCCGGCAAACAAACTCCCTCTAGATTTTACTTTGACATAAAGAGGAGATCCCATCAAGAACTTAGAGACTAATAAAATCATGAGCATAATAGGGACACTGAATCCAACTTACCAATCAAAATTATCTTGAATCTATTCGATCTTGACCAACTCAGACTCTCTTATAAAATGTCTCAAATTTTAAATATGAGCTTCTCTCGATGTTTTGAGTCTTTTGATATATAATTCATTCCAAATTATTCATGTTTGCAGTATGCCGAATTTTAATGAAAATAAAAAGCAACAAGGAAGAAAAAGGGGAAGACGAAGGGAAGAGGAGGGAGGAAGAAGAAGAGAAAGTCAGTCATTTAACTTTTTTTATGTATCTATGTATATGTATATTGATAGAAATTTTTATAATATGTACTTTTAATAAAATAAAATAAAAAAATAATCAAAAATATTATAATAGATATTTAAAATAATTTCTTTCTATAAAACAATATTAGTAGTAAAGTCCATTGATATATGCCCTTTTTTTGTAACTTATCTATCAAAAGCACTTTTTAAGAAATATTAGTCAAATACAATCTTTTTATCAAAAATAATTTTCAAATGATTTCGCCAAAATATACAAATTATTTTTTTTAAAAGCACTATTCTGAAAAATTATTTTACAAAAATGCTTCTCAAATAATCAACTTTTGAACCGTTAAACCAAACAAACTCTTAATTTTGTATGCTGTGTTTTTTCCTTGCATTTTCTTTCTCATCAATAAAATTGATTAATAATTATTTGCAAAATCAAGTGAATGTGTTTTCAACATAATTTAATTTATGAAAAATAAACTTGAATCACAAAGGAAAAATATGAAGAAACAAGAATTTTATTAATAAATAATGCTGGTATAATTTTGTTTCTCCCTTGATTCTTCTCTATTGATTTTATTCGTAATTTGAGGACCATTAGTAGCGTATTTCTCGAATGTAGAAATATTTGAATTTGGTATGAATTTTCTTTGTAATTTGAGGGTCATTAATAGCGTATTTCTCGAACGTAGAAATATTTGAATTTGATCTCCATGAAAGGAGGATTTGTGGATCTTCTTGATATATTTGATTATCATGAAGAGGGTTTTTTCACTCATTTGTGATATTCCATGAGTTTATGAAATTATCGAGAGATGCCTCTTAAGTGAATATATTATCCTTTAAATAGGCATAATTTAGGGTTAGGGTAAAGTAGCCCCTAAGCTAGATTTAGGGTAAAGTAGTCTCCAATAACTTTAATAGAATCTGGATTCGTCTTGTAGAGTCCCACAAAATTTCAACATTTACAAATGTCCTTACTTCAAGGATTGTCGGTGTGTAGACTTGCTGAAACTCAAAGATGTGTCTTGAAGTACTCTTTCATCTTTGCAATTTTATGGCTCCAAATTTGCAGATCTAATTTATGAGAGAAGAGATGAAGGACAAATTTTGTTCTATTGGGCGTGCCAGAATTTTTTGCCAATAAAATTTGAGTCGAGAAAAATAATTAATCGGGATAAAAAAATATTACAATAATTATTTCATTGATTTCAATACGTGAGTGTTACAATATATATGAATTCTCTGATTCGCCTTCTCAAATATAAGTTCAAGGGCTTTGAGATGATCTTGAATTTGGTTTTGACTTATACTTGAATTCAAGGGCTTTTGAGCTTGATCTTGAATCTTGCGGTCTTGATCTTGAATCTTGATGAACTAGATCTCAATTTATGAATTTGATGAATTTGATCTCGACTTGTACTTGAATTCAAGGGCCTTCGAGTTTGTTCTTGAATCTTGTGGTCTTGATCTTGAATCTTGATGAACTGATTTTAAATGCTTGAATTTGTAGAGAAATCTGTGGCATTTGATCCACGAGCTCTCTCTTGCTTCTTATCAGAATTGTTGGTCCCTTTTCTGAATTATGAGACCCCTATTTATAGTTATAGGAAGGAAATAGTCATGGTAAAGGAAAGAGTCCGCTGCATCATTTTGATACGTGACATGATGCTATTGGCTCCTTCATTTGACACATGACGCTCAATTGGGCACCTAATATGATGACTTCTTGGTCTTATCAAAATGGCAATTTTCATAAATCCCACCAAGTTTCTTCTTAATTACTTTCTCTCCTTTTTTTTTAATAAATTTTTTCTCTCCCGCATTTTAATTATTCATATACATAACTAAACGTTAATATACATAAGCATCTTATGTATCATAACTAACTTTCTTAAGATATTTAAGGAAATAAATGAAGTCTAATAATTATTCAAAATGATATTTAAGGAAATAAACTAAGTCTAATAATTATCCAATATTATACCTTATTAATGTGTAATGAATGAATCTCTTAATTATGTAAATTTTTCAAAAGATATACTCCTAAAAGGAAATTTACCACATAAATCACCTAGAAAATTTTAGAACCAAAGAAAAAAGACTCTTATAAAATAAAGGGACATGCAAAATTTTAAAACGAAAAAAAAACACTTGTATAAAGGAAATTTACTACGTAAGTCTACGAAAATTTTTACTACATAGTCTACATATAAAGGAAATTTTACTATGTAAATATGAAAAAATTTGAAACAAAAAAAACTGGATTCCTATAGAATTTGAAAAACATGGCAACAGAGAACTCCAACCCTTATACATATAGGTTTGCAAAATACACATCTCAGACATCGCATATACATAACAATATGAAATAAAATTTAAAATATAAAGATAACACATCATATACATGTTTAACGTTTTTTCATATACAAAACACTATTATGTATATGGATTGAAATACACACAGCACGTCTTGTCTCAGTGACGGATCTACATAGGGTCCAGGGGGTTCATCCGAAACCCTTTCGTCGGAAAATTATATTATTTTTACATGGTAAACTTTTTTTTTATGTATAAATAGTAAAGGTTGAACCCCCTTCGACTAGTCCGTATATGTACTACTGAACCCCCTCACTGAAAATCCTGGATCTGCCCTTGTCTTGTCTAACAGACACTACCAGAAATTCGCTATTTTTCGATTGAAAAAATTTAGTTGAAAATTTCCGACTACTTCAGTCGGAAAATTTACTTTTTTATTATTTTATTTTATAAAATATTTCCCCGTCACTATTTCTGACTACAATAGTCAGAATATTTGGCAGTAAATTCCGCAAAAAATATATTCCGACTGTTGTAGTCGGAAATATAAATAATTAAATAAATATATTATTAAATATATAATTAGACCCTTATACAAAAATTAAATAATTATTTAAATAAATTATTAGCAATGATTTTCCGACCACTTTAGAGGAAATGTAAATAAAAAAATAAAAAAATTATTAATTATATATTTTCGACCACTATAGTCGGAAATACTAATATCTAAATAAATATATGACTAAATATATAACCATACCCTTATACATAAATTAAATAATTATTTAAATAAAATATTACCAATACATTTTCGACCGATGTAGTCGGAAATATAAAGAATCAAATAAGTAAATTATTAAATATATTTCCAACCACTATAGTCGGAAATGTAAATAATAAATAAATAAATTATTAGTTATATATTTCCGACCACTATAGTCAGAAATAATAGCTAAATAAATACATGACTAAATATATAATCATACCCTTATACAGAAATTAAATATTTATTTAAATAAAATATTACCAATACATTTCCGACGGATGTAGTCGGAAATATAAAGAATCAAATAAGTAAATTATTAAATATATTTCTGACCACTTTAGTCCGAAATGTAAATAATAAAATAAATAAATTATTAATTATATATTTTCAACCAATAGAGTCGGAAATACTAATATCTAAATAAATATATGACTAAATATATAATCATGCCCTTATACAGAAGTTAAATATTTATTTAAATAATTTATTACCAATATATTTCCGACCGATGTAGTCGGAAATATAAATAATTAAATAAGTAAATTATTAAATATATTTCCAACCACTTAAGTCGGAAATATAAATAATAAAATAAATAAATTATTAATTATATATTTTCGACCAATATAGTCGGAAATACTAATAGCTAAATAAATATATGACTAAATATATAATCATACCCTTATACAAAAATTAAATATTTATTTAAATAAATTATTACCAATACATTTCTAACCGATGTAGTGGGAAATATAAATAATCGAAAAAGTAAATTATTAAATATATTTTCGACCAACGTAGTCGGAAATATATGACTTTATACAGAAAATTAATAATTTAATAAATATAATAAAAATATTTTCGACGGAAGTAGTCGGAAATTATATTTAATTTAAATAATATTTATAAGATAAAAAATAAATACCTTAGCCCTCACTTTCTAATTTCTCTCACTCACAGTGTCTCTCTCTCTAAACCCTTTCTCTCACTCTCATTGTCCTCTCTCTCTGTAAACCCTAGAAATTGACGGTGTCTCTCTCAAAAATTGGTGGTGTCTCTCTTAAAAATTAGCGGTGACGATCACGGTGATGGTAATGACGACGGTGAGTTGCTAGATTTTGTAGTTTTCCTGCTATTTGTTGGTATTTTGAATGGGTAAAAGAATGGGTTTTTGCTTGATTTTCTAGATTCATCTGTAGTGAGTTGTTTCATTTGCTATGCTTGTTCAGATTTTTAGTTTTTGGTTTCATTTGTAGTGGTTCTTTTGGGGTTTTGGGGTTCTTTTTTTTGTGGGTTTTGCTTATGATTAGGAAATGTACGGAGAGTAGAGATTGTTGAGTATATGAGTAATGGGGCATCTGTAGTTTGCTTATGATTAAACTACATGGGTTTTATATGTGTATTATTGTGCTTTAGGTTAGGCAGTTATAAATGCATCTGAAAGTGGTATATCATTCCCGCTGAAAAGAAGAGACCTGTTACTTGACTATATATTAACATTAATAGGCAGAGATGAGGAAGATGGATTTTCTGAATCCAAAATTGAGCATCTACGTACTCAAGTTTTTGTATTGGCAATTATTTTCCTGCTCAATGCCATTTCACTTATCTTCATCAGGATTACATCACTTTTCTGTTCTAAATTACTCTATTTTTCTCTTGTTTTTTGAATTTTTTCTTTCTTTTCTGGGTTGCAGTCGCTTGCTTTAAGTGCCTGCACTACTCTGGTTTTCGTAGAGCCAAAATTGACTGCTGAAACAAGAAACCTTGTTATGAAGGTGATAGTGTTGATCTTCTTCATCAGTGAGGTGGTCTTGATTTGTCTGTCCTCTTAACACATTTTTTCAATTTGCAGTCCATTATTGCTAATTGTTAGTTTCTCAAGTGCTGCATTATTTGGCTAACAGGGTTCAATTCTAGGTGTCGAGGTTGAGTTACCGAGCAAATCATACAACACTAAACTAGTTGCCGAGGAAAATGAGGAGGAACCTAAAACGATAACCAAAATTGAAGATGGACGTTTTCTGAAGCCCCATATATTTACCTTTACAATACCAGAGGTAACTTGTCTTCTATATAATTTTCTTTCTTATTTCGTCTGTGATTATTCATTTTAGATTTATGCGTAAAAAATACACCTATGGTATCCCAGTTTTTTATGTGAGGTTCCTACCTGAACTATCACAAAATAGTCGTTTAGGTAGGAAAAGTGAACAATTGATAGTTGAGGTGTGTTTCGACAAAACTTTTGGTGATAGTTCAAGTAGGAAACTTGAAAAACCGGGATACTTTAGGTGTTTTTGACCCTTCACTCTTTATTTTACTAATGGAATTACCTTTTCAGATTGATGGGGGAACCTATATCTCAGTTACTTTGAGATGGTCTTAGAAGTTAATGTATCGCATTGGCCAATTTACCTTGAGCATACCGTATAGTTTCTCGGAGTACGTAACTCCAGTTGGAAAAAAGATAACTAAGAAAGAAAATATAAAGTTTAATGTTAATTGTGGTTCGGGATTTGAGGTTTCGTCTAAGGCTATCAGTCACCCTCTTAAGGTGAAACTTGTCGAGTACTCGACGGATTTGTAGTTTTGTTAGTTGATGAAGTAACTCTTAACAGTGGTTTCGATATTGGTATTTTAGGAGCTAGACAATGAAGATGAAGATGGAAAGTCGGGGTTGTTCTATGACGCTAGTGTCTTTAACTGGTCAAGCAGTGATGTTGTGATTACTTACAAGGTACGCCCTCCGTTAATCATGGTTGTTTTAACTTCCTTAAATAGAAAATACAAATTATAAGTCTACTAGAAGTATTTAAAGCCTAGAAGTATTTAAAAACCTAGAAGTATTTAAAGCCTACAAGGTACGCCCTCCGTTTATGTTGTGGGAGTGGGATTATAAGTATTTAAAAACCTAGAAGTAGAAGTAGTACTGTGTTGATTTTGTTGTTTCATATAATTCGCTGGTATGCAACTCTGTTAGTAAAGAAATGATATACTATAACTTGATGTTATTTTTGTTCACAATTACTTTGAGATTTTTGGTGTATGAGTACATGCCACAGGGAACTTTAAGTCAGCATTTGTTTGAATGGCAAGAACACGGATACCTAATTTTGACCTGGAAGCAAAGGGTAACAATAGTGTTAGATGTTGCAAGAGGAGTCGAGTATCTCCACAGCTTGGCTTAGACAAGTTTTATCCATAGGGATTTGAAGCCCTCTAACATACTTCTTGGTGATGACATGAGGGCCAAGGTTGCTGATTTTGGATTGGTCAAGAATTCTCCCGATGGGAAATATTCTGTTGAGACATGGCTGGCTGGAACGTTTGACTATCTAGTGCCTGAATATGCTTCTACTGGACGAGTCACGACTAAGGTAGACGTGTATGCATTTGGAGTTGTTCTAATGGAGATCCTAACTGGTAGAAAAGCATTAGACGAGACCTTGCCAAATGAGAGGTCCCATTTGATCTCTTGGCTTCGCAGGGTCCTATTCAACAAAGACAACCTCTGAAAGGCTATTGACCCAACACTCAATCCTGACTAGGAAACATACGAGGGCATTTGTAAGGTCTCCTAGTTAACAGGCCATTGCACTGCACGAGAACCATTCCAGCACCCCGATATAGGACATGTCGTCATTGTACTTTCCCCCCTCATAGACCTATGGAAGCCTACGAGAAATGAAGACGAAGACAGTGGCATCGACCTCCATATGAGCCTTCCTCAAATCCTTCAAAGATGGTAAGCTGATGAAGGAAATTCAAGAATGTTCGACGACTTCTCCTACACTCAAACACAGTCAAGCATACACGACTTCTCCTACACTCAAACACAGTCAAGCATAACCTCAAAACCTTCCGAATTTCCAAATAGCTTTAACTCAACAGATTGCATATGACAGAAAGATGATAAAAAGGCAATGCATATATGGGGGTAACAGATCAAGAAAGGCCCACAAATTCATTTGATTTCTTCTTAACAATGCTTTTTACTTTGTCTTCATATAGTTTTATTTGGCTGGACAACAGAGTGTTTTCTATATGATTTTGTTAGAAGAGAAATTGTATTAAATTCTTTATCTTACATAGTTAATGTAAATAGAGATTTGAGTTCTTATATGAACATGCAAAAAAAAAGTTCAAAATTACTTCAAACTGTAGATATTTTTTTTGAAGAGATTGTGATACTCTTTGTGGTATAGTTCTGCGATAATTACTATTTAATAATTATTTAATAAATAATATTAATTACTATTTCAAAATAATATATTCTGACTACTTTAGTCGGAAAATGATAATATAATAATTATTATTTATTAAACTTCCGACTAAAGTAGTCAAAAATATTTTATTTATTAAATAATTATTAATTACTATTTTGGAATAATTATTTAATAAATAAAATATTCCGACTACTTTGGTCGGAAAATGATAATATAATAATTATTATTTATTAATCTTCCGACTAAAGTAGTCAGAAAATTTTTGTTTATTAAATAATTATTAATTACTATTCCGACTACATTAGTCGAAAACGTTAGAATTATTAAATAATTATTTTTAATTATTTTATTAAATTTTCGACTACTATAGTCGAAAATTTCCGACAGTAGTAGTCGGAAATATATTTCCGACAAGGTTTTTTCCGACTACCACTAAACAGTCGGAAAGTAGTCGGAAACCCCCTATTTTTCGACTACAATCCGACTACATGAGCTGTCGGAAAATAGCGAATTTTTGGTAGTGAGAGTTATATACATAACTGTGTTATGTATAACACTATTGATGCATAACATATACATAACTTTGTAATGTATATGACCTGAAATTAGACAACTCAGCAATGTCTTTGTTCAATACATATACATAACAGATTTACATATATGGGTTGAAATAAAACGTCCAACAAATGACATAACTACAAATATATACATAACTCGCTATGTATCATAGTTCAAAATAACAATATGAATTTACTAAGTAATCTAACCATATACATAATAAATTTAATGTATAAAGAAGACGTCTCCAACACTATACATAACTAATTTATGTCTAAGGTTGAAATAATAACAAAACGCTCTTATATAACAATGTATAAGAATGCATAAGTCGACAAAATGTACAGTTCAACAACAAATCACTAATATCTTTGGAAGACGCGATCGTGATGATTCTTCACTTTTTATCTTACTTGAAGATTTAGCAACGAATTTTTTAGAGCTTGTACGAGCAACTTTCCTTGACTTCTTCATGTTGGTGGGATCGTTTCGGTGTTTCGATCTATTTTCTCTAAAACTCAGACCAGACTGCATTACTATGCTTAAGCTTTGAGAATTGCGCACATGCAACACGTAACTCGTAGATTTTTTTATTTAGTAAAGTTGAAAAAACTAAGAAATTAAACTATCCTCAAAAATAAATTAAAGAAGATGATGATGTTCAACAATTTGATTAGATAAGGTTTGTAAATTCAAATCTTGAAATCTCTTAATTATGGTTGCTTGATTTTAGGCATAAATTGTAGAGGTGTGATATGGATATGAATGTGTATATGGAGGTTGGAGAGAGAAAATGTAAAAAAATGGGTTATTTGTAATTAGTTTTGATAGATAGGATTTTATGTAATAATAGAAAGGATGTATATTTATGTAAATTTTTCTTATCAAATTGAGTTTATCATTTGTAGCCCAAATCAATGAACTAATGTCAAGAAATTAAACTTTAATAAAATCCATATTTATTTGGATTTAAATAATTACTTGAATCATATTAATCAATCACATTCATTTGGACTAATATAATTAAAATTTATATGATCCCAGAATGCCGACTTTTTTAATGATAGTTTGGTGCCTTAAATAGAAAAGATGTATTTAGTATAATTTCTAATGACGTTATTACTAATACGTTTCAAAAAATTGAATTCATTGGCCAAAATACCTTACGATGCTCAATATTACCGAGCAACGTTTCATTGAATAATGCAAAAGCAAACTCAAATTTCCAAAATTTTATCACATATATTTATGGATTAACACAATGACTCCAAGTCAAAAATTTATTTATCTACATCATTTGCTTTACCATCTTCAGGTTCTCCTCCCCACATTTTTATCCTTGCTGCTGCAATAGAAGCCTGCAATTTCACAGTACAAAATTCATTCTGTTGCAAAACTTGGATAGATAGTGAAGTCCAATATGTATCTAGGAATTAAGTTATTAGAATTACTTGCACTCTCTCACACTTCCTTAATTACTTTATTCTCTCTCCCCATTCATATACATAACAAGATCGACATATACATAATAAGGCCGACATATACATAACAAGACCGACTCATATACATAACTAGACCGACATATATATAGAAAGTTATGTATATGTATTAACTTAAAAAATGGAATTTTTGTAATATGTTTGGAGAGATGGGATTTTTTGTAATAAGTGAAAGTTAAGTTATGAATTTGTATAATTTTTAGTAAAAATTTCATGGGAAACTCTAATTAGATACCACTATTTAACTTGCACCTCTTTTTAAAAAAAAAACGTCTGCCAACTATCGGACAACTTCAAACATGTGCTGTCAAACAAAATGTGTAAAGTTTCAAATGGCTGTGAAGTTATGACATCTCATCCTTTTGTAAATCAAACAAAGACGCTTTCTTTTCGAGTTTGGGGAGGGGGAGGGAACTGAGACAACTGAATTACGAGGAAAAAATGATTTAATTTAATTTACATGTATTAACAATATAAGATTATTTTCGTGTTATTAGTGTATTTTATTTAATCGTTGGAGAAGGCTAGCTGCCTTATATTTCATGTTATAAATCCAACTTACTACGAACATTAGGTGTAACTACTTTCTTTTAGATAACTTAATAGTGCATGCAATAATTGTTTTGTATTGTCAACACAGAATGACTACGTATATATTTTTCAAGTTACTTACCTCTTTGTTCCAGTTGGTTTTGTAAACTATCCAAAACAGGGCGAATGTTTGAATCACAGTTCCAGTAACCATTCCATACCAAATACCCTGACATCATGAAGATTATGGATTAAATAAAAGGAATACTCACGAAAAAAGGGCAAGTATACTTGAAAAAAAATAGAAAAAGGGGAGAAGCTGCAAATATTCCCCTCAATTTTGTGATTTAGAGAGGATGTACGCTAGTTAAAAAAGTGGTCCATATAAATATCCTGGTCGTTTAACAAACAGTGGATACATACTCTCGTCGTTTAACAAATAGTGCATGTATACCCTCGGTGTTTTAACAAATACTGCATGTATACCCTCGTCGTTTAACAAATGGTACATCTTCACCTTTTTTGTTAAAAAACACGTTCAATATTTATTTTTAATTTAGTAAATATAGATTTGTTTATGAAAAGGATAAATATGCATCATTTGTTAGATGACGGATTATATATATATATAGATAGATATACACACATCACTTTTTTAAGAAGGGGTATAGATCGATTAACTCTAAATCGCAAAGTTGAGCGGTATATCTGCCCCTTTTTCCCAAGAAGAAAAAGACAAGTATATTTGACAAAATGACAAGACTTACTTGGACACCAAGGTTGAGCTTATAGCCAAGAATTAAACCCAATGGAATGCCAAATAAATAGTAACAAGCAATATTGACATAAGCAACCAAAGTTTGCCATCCTGCTCCAATAGCTACACCAGATAGAGCTGGCTGAATATTGTTAATCACCATGCAAAATGCTAGTAATGGTGTCAACTCATAAACAAGACGCTTCACTGATTCATTCTCCGCGAATAAGTTAGGGTATTGCCTTCGAAAGACTAGTAGAAAACCCGATAAGAAAAGGCCGATCAAGAATGAAGAAATCACAACCACCACCACTGAAAATTTGGCCGTTCTTGGATGAGCTGCCCCGAGTTCATTTGACACTCGCACGCTGAAATTTTTGCACATATATGTATACAAAATATCCCTTTCGGTTGTTAATATACTATACAGTCATTTTTAGGATATTTGGAACAAACCTTATAGCGGCATTGCATCCAATAGCTGCCATCACCGCCCATCCCAGTATGTTCACGCTGCAATTCCACAACTCTTAATTAATTCTTTACACTAACATGAACTCTGTTGAAACAATGTGATTGATCAACCGTGACAAGTTAACAACAAATGTTTGAAAAGATTTACTTGTCTTCAATAAGTAAGTAATTATTTAGATAAAAATTATATAAAAAAAAATATGAGTAAGTTTTGGGCCCTCAAAACTTTTGGGGGGCCTAAAGCAAGGATTTTGAAAGCTTTGGGGCTGAGTCTGCTAAAAGAAGGGAAGTCAGCTCAGCCCTTGCAACTAACACTATTTTTATAATAGTACTAATAACTTCCGGAAAGTAGTTAGTAACTAACTTTTAATCTTGTAGCCAATTAAGTTAGTTAAGTAGTTAGTTTCTAGAACCTTCTATGATTAGCTATATAAACATACTAACTATACATTGTACATCACAAAATCAAGATTCAATCAATGAGATCAATTTAAACTCTACTGTCTCTGCATTCTTATTCTTCCTTCTTCTTCTTCATTTCAGTTTACAGAGTTCATTATGAACGAACTCTGATTAAGTTCATGGTATCAGAGCACAATCGATTTTGTTTAATCATTTCCATTATTGTGATTCAACTTTTGCAAATTTCAAACTCTGAAATCTACAAAGATCACATAAAAGAATTACATCAAGAAAACAGTTTATAGCTATAGTGATGGCTATTAACAATGTTGTACATGTTGAAGAATCAGCCAATTCAACCATTGAAGCAACTTGAGTTCAACATTCAGTGCAAATTGATTATAACCATCCACTATTTCTACATCCATCATATGTAAGTGGCCTGCAGATCATCTCTTTCCAGTTAACTGGAATTGAAAACTTCTCTATGTGGTTTCGATCCATGAGATTGTCTTTGCTAGGAAGAAACAAGTTAGGGATGGTAGACGGTTCACGCTCTAAGGATAAATTCCCTCCTTAAATAAGTAACCACTGGAAAAGATTAAATTCAATAGTACTTTCTTGGATCATGAGTGTAGTAGCCAAAAATCTATTAGGTGGGATCATGTATGCCACTAGTGCATAAGCTGTTTGGAATAATTTGTGTGAGAGGTTCAATAAGATTGATGGATCAAGAACATTCAATCTTCACAAAGAAATTGTCATATTGTCTCAAGGAACAACTTTTGTATCCCTGTATTACTCAAGTTTGAAAGATCTGTGGGAAGAATTTGAGGCTTTGGTTCTAATACCTAGTTGTAACTGTGAGAGTTCCAAAGATTATGTTGCTCATCTCCAAAAGTTAAAACTATTTCAGTTCTTCACGGGGCTAAATGAATCTTATAGTCAAGGAGTCAAATTTTACTCATGAGTCCATTACCATTTATTAACCAATCATATGCTATGGTAATTAGTGATGAAAGTAAAAAATCAGCAGAAGCTACTGCAGGAATTCTTGGCTCTACTCTTGCAATTGCAGGTTATGAATCAGCTATGCTACAAGGAGTAATGAAAAAAATGGTTATTCTAAAGGTACTGAAACAACAATATTCCCCAGAAGTGGAGGTCATCAACATAAACAGTTCAAGAAGAACCAAAATTTGTATCGTGATATATGCA
Source organism: Capsicum pubescens (assembly GCA_030864215.1). Taxonomy (NCBI): domain Eukaryota; kingdom Viridiplantae; phylum Streptophyta; class Magnoliopsida; order Solanales; family Solanaceae; genus Capsicum; species Capsicum pubescens. Next base: position 299,864,414 of record CM061548.1, on the reverse strand, counting down.
AGATCAGGGGTCACACCAGAGAGAATTGCTGGAAAGTAATTGGTTATCCTTCCGAGTTCAAGTTTAGGAAGAGAATGGGAACCAATGCAAATGCAAATGCAGTATGTAATGTTAGAGAGGAAAATGTAGGACATGGACGTAGTCAACTGGTTCTCTCAGCTCACACTCAAGCTAACTACTCTAATCCTATAGTCAACTTTAAGATGGGTTGCTCTAGTTCACAGACAAGTCCCTGTGTATTCACTAATGAACAGTATACTCAGATTCAGCAATTGTTAAATAAAGAAGACAAGTCTAAATACTCATCTCATACAGCAGGTAAAATGGTAGAGTCAACAGACTCCACCAATATGGATTCATGGATCATAGACATTGGTGCAACCAACCATATGGTTGCGGATCTCAGTGCACTAAATGAATCCTCCATAACCAGTACGTGTACTCCAAAAAGAGTATACTTACCAAATGGTGACATATCTTTAGTCACACATGTTGGTTCAACCAACATATTTGGCACTGATACACTCACAAATGTTTTTCACTTACCTCAGTTTAAATTTAATTTGTTATCAGTCTCTAAACTTACAAAGGAGTTACAATGTCTTGTAGTTTTTTATCCTGATCTCTGTGTGTTTCTGGATCTCTATAATGGGAATGTGAAGGAGATTGGTAGAGAAGTTGATAGACTCTATATCTTTGCCAACACCACTACTATCAATGATGTTGTGATGATAGCAAAAAGATCAAATCTTATTGATTCTATTTCTAATTTTGTCTGTGATTCTGTAGTTGATAATGACAACTTAGACATAGTCTTATGGCATAAAAGATTAGGACATCCTTCTACTCATGTACTTAGGAAAACTCTGCCTATAACTAGTGATATAATATTCAAAAAAATCAATGAATGTGTTGTCTGTCCTTGTGCAAAACAAGTTAGACTTCCTTTTCCAACTATTTATATCAAATCTACTTCTACATTTGAATTGATGCATATGGATATATGGGGACCTTATAGAGTTCCCACATTTGAAGGAAATAGATTCTTCTTTAACCATAGTTGATGACTATTCTAGAATGACTTGGATCTATCTTTTGAAACTCAAATTTGATGTGTGTGTAATACTGTCTCAGTTCATTCAACATATTAAAACTCAATTTGATAAAAACATCAAAGTCATTAGAACTGATAATGGAACTGGGTTTGTGAACTCTATATGTTCTACATTGTGTAGCAATTTAGGGATTATTCACCAAACTGCATGTTCCTACAACCCTCGGTAAAATGAAGTGGCTGAAAGAAAGCATAGACACATCCTGGAAATCACTAGGGCCTTTAGATTTCAGGGAGCAGTGCCTTTTGGGGGTTGTATGTTAAAGCAGTTGTGTACATTATCAATAGACTTCCCACAACTATGCTAGATTACATTTACCTTTATGAGAGATTATATGGAAAGAAACCAAATATCAGCCACATGAGAACTATAGAATGCTTGTGCTATGCTAAGATAGTTCAGCAATCTGATAAACTTCAACCTAGATCTAGGGTGTGTTTGGTATGATGGAAAATGTCTTCTGAAAAATGTTCTCATTTTCCCTTGTTTGGTTGTAGTAAAATATTTTCCAAAATAACTCATTTCCCTCTATTTGAGGGAAAATGACTTCCCTCATGGGCCAAGGAAAGTCATTTTCTGGAAAATGACAAATGTAACTTATGCCCTTGTAACACCCCGCACTTTTGGGATAGAATGTAAACCGTCATTTCTATGTGTAAAGGTTCCAAAAGACAATAAATTCTATGCAAATTTAGTATGTTAATCAATTATGTAGTGTGAGAATCTAGTTGAGCATGAATTGAGATCATAGAGGTCCCCTAACTCAAGGACGAGTTGAAAGTTTTCCTATCGATTGAGTTTTATTGAGCGTTTAAACTTGGGTCAACTTCTATCGACCATAACTTTTTGATGTAACGAACTAGAGGTCCAACTATATATCAAATGAAAGGTCTTTGAGTCCTCTTTCCAACTCCACTGGTTTCTCCTCAATACAATATCGGGGTAAAAAGTTATGCCCATTTTACAAAGAGGTATCAATTTGTCGAGGGTGCGACGGCCGACCCGACGGACCGTCAAGACTTCCGTCACCCCTAAAACAGTGAGTTCAGTCACTGGACATGACCTGACGGTCAAGGTGACAGTCCTTCACCCTCCTGACGGTCCGTCAACCAAGCCGTCAGGCAAAATTCGAAGTTTCGAAGGCAGGATGCTTAAAAAAGGGTGTTTTGGTACTTCTCCTCTACAGAAAACCTCCCAAATGGATTTAATCACTCTCTAAAAATGTTATTAGTGAATTCTCATCAGTTATACAACATCAAAAACTCCTTCTTCACTCTCAAAAACAAAATCAAACTAGGGTTTTCTCCAAGAACAAGACAAATCAAGAAATACAAGAAAAATCAAGAAATCAATTCTTAAGCCCAAAATTTTCAAGGAACGAATCAAGATTTGAGTTCTACTCTTTAAACTAAGTCATCAAGGTATGTGGGACTTCTCTAAACATCATGGGCATAATTTTTATTCTATTGTTTTAATTATATTAAAGATCTCCAATCATATTTATAAAGAATGGTTTTTGGAATTATTTGAAAAGTATACGTCAGGAAGTTGTTTTGAAGTAATTGTATGTTGCCTTGAATTGTTTATCATGATTTTTGAACATAATTATGTATCTATGTTTTGGGGTGTAATGAAAGTTGAATGAGAGCATGAATGATCAAGACTCCTTCTTTTATCATGATATTTTCGATTTATATTGTTATGGGTTGTTTAAAGGCATGAATTTTCTAAACAGAAAATTAATGGGTGAGTTCTTGTTTAATGATCATGATCATAAATATGATAAAAAGTGAAAAGGGCCGCAGACATGATGTGACGTGATTTGATTGACTTGCAAGTCAGGGTATGACGATACCCGATGATTCCATGCCCTTAACAAGATAGTATTGGATGTTTGAAAAGTATGAATGTGTTTTCATTAAAGAACTAAAAGTTGGGCTTAAGAGAGCTAGTATGTTACCCGAAGAAGGCGTTTGAGTGCAAGGGCTCATCGCTGGAAACCATAGTTGCCGATACGGGACTTATGATATATGATCCTACATGATATGACATTTTTAGGACATCTCACATGGGGGGATTTCCTGCGGTGTGCTCACATGGGGGTATAATCACTCCAATCCTGGCGGCTACTTGGGTTAGAGGCTTGGCCGCCGAGTCAAGGCGGGTTCCACATAGCCCGTGGAATTTCAGATTTTATAGGATGTACCCACTAGCTCAAAAGAATAACAAAGAGTGAATCATGGTTTCAAAGAGTGCTTTGGAGTTCACTAAAGTATGCCCATGTATTTTTACTTACATATTATGATCATTATTTTTATGAAATGCTCTCATCTATTTTGTATTAAAAGCATATTATTTTGAGTTATTTCACATACCAGTATGTTTGTATTGACCCCTTATATTTCAAGGTCTGAGGCTCAGTCCAAGGGTCCCACCAAACCATAAAATCTTCAAACCGAAGTGTGCAGTTGGTGAGCCTTCTTTATTTTGGAAGGCATGTTGCTAGAGTATTGCTTTTCATTTTAGTTTTGGGTCCGACTGGGGGCCTTGTACCAGTTATAGACAAGTTATTATATTCTGATGTATTAGAGATTTTGCAGACTGAGATGGTTATTGTCTAGATGTTTATTGATTTCATTCCGTATTGTTAAATTGAACTCAGAATATGATCATGATTCCATCTGTTTATTTCCGCATTTCTCTTTATTGTATGTGAATGGTGTTCGTGATTGCCAGATAGAAAAGATGCACCCGGGCCTTCACGGTTCGGGATGCCCGTCACGGCCTGGGCTCCGGTTCGGGTCGTGACAAACTTGGTATCAGAGCACGGTTCATGGTTCCTGGGTGTCTGCAAAATTGCGTCGGGTAGAGTCCTGTTTATGGGTGTGTAGCGCGCCACACTTATAAGCAGGAGGCTACAAGGCATTTAGGAATGTCTCTCTTTCTTCATGTTCTAGTTCGTGCTATGGAGTCAGAATGTTCCTCTTTCATACTCTAGTTCGTGCTATGGTGTCGCCTATGCAAAAGTAAATTTATCCCAATTCTTTCTTTATCCTGATGTTCTCAGATATGTCTCATTGTTGTGGTGATTCAAGTGCAGAAGTCTAGAATCTACATGGTATGGTCCTTTCTGATTAAGTCATAAAAGATTATAAAATTGTGCAAGGACTTGAGAGGAGTCCGTTAGTGCTTCAAGGTGTATTGATTCTAGTGTAAACTTTGATCCTGATGAAATCGTGCTTTTCAGCCTGAGGTATTTAAGTGTAACCAGTCCCTTTCAAAATTCTTGTTGGAGGGAATGTTGTATAGCAGAATGTTGGAACTGTATTTCCAACCGAGTAGTAGTATATGTTAAAGTGTCATGACCTAATGGTAGAGAGATGGTCTAGAAGTTGGTAACATGAAGTCACTAGGTTAATAGTCAGAGTGAGGGTGACTATTGCCTTAATAAGTAGTTGTAGTTGTATAACCCTTTGATTTAGGGGTGGTTCTCTCTTTTATGGTGGTTGGATAATATTGTGGCAAGACTTGTAGATTGTATGGTGGTGTGCGGAGAAAGTGTTTGGCTTTGATTTTTTTTATTTATTCAAAATAGGAAAGAGCCCAAAGTGGATAGTTATGGTGGTTACAGAAATCCCTTATAGGTTGTGAGTGAAAACGGTTAGATTAGCCAATAAGTTATAAGTATAGACTCATTTTTGTATGTGGAATTTAAAGGTAGTCTAAATGTATGCTTGGGTAAGTAAGTATGATGTGAGAAAGTAGAATATGTAGATAAGATCGTATGGGGTTATAATATAAGATTAAGGTTGACCATGTCTATTATGTGACTTTACCTCCTTGACCTTCTTTTCTTTAGTGGTTGTAAACTAGTACTTCATGTGAAAAGGTATGTATTGGATTTTGAGATGTAATAGTGATGTCATGTAGGGGTTGTGATTGTAGGTAGTAGTTAAATGAAATGAGTATTTTGAGTTGATTTCCCAATTCGATGGACTAGTATAATATGTTGCATGCTTCACCGGTGGTACGTGATTGTTTCTAGACTATAGGCTTGAACTTTAGATGTAGAATGTGGTGGTGAGAGTAGTAGCTTAAGGTTAATGATGTATGTTTTGTGGGAATGAACTAGTAGGCTTGATGTGATTTGTGAAAGAGCCTAGGTTGATAATTTATGAAAAGTTAAGTGGTAATTGTGAGGTATTTTTGTATATGAGAACTAGTGTTAAAATGATGAATTGTGGGTGAGTCATTAAGTGGATAAGGGTGTAAGTATATAAGAACAAGTTGCCCCCCTGGTAGTATGACGTTAGGTAAGATTTTATGATATAAGTTATGTGATTGACGGTCTAATGTTAGAAGGTTAAGTAGTGGAGAGTGGATTTTTATGTGATAAGGAGTGAGGATTTGTATGCTCATGAGACTGCAAAATGTAGGTTGATGACGATAGAGGCTAGTGAAAAATTAAAGTAGCGTTCTTGGAAAGCAATGCCTTTAGAGTATACTTAAAAAGGGAAGGTTTAGCATTTATGGGTATAAGTGTTTTGCGTACCTAGTTTGTGTTCTTGAAATTGTAGTATGGAGAAGTCTGGTGAGTTATTGTACGATGTTCGTTAGAGTTGAATTGAGGAAATATAGGTAGGCAATATGAGCCTTGGGTATGGTTTTACAAATTTTGTTAAGTTGTAAGTTATATGATTATAGGTGTAATGCGAGTATTCTAAGGAATTGAAGATAGAGTGTTAAGTGTTTAGAAGCATGGATGCCCATACCCATAATAATGTTAGTCATAAGTTAGTGACTTTGGGGTTAGAGGAAGTTATGATTAGTATCCCTGAAGGGGGATGACCCAGAAAGAATTTAGTGTCTTTATGTAAAATTCTTGAAGGAAGTTTATGTCCGTGTGTATACCGATATCCCCTATTGTATTGAGAACTGTGGTTATAGATTAATGAGAGGTTATATGCTTTAGTCTAGGAGGATGACTTTGATCTAAGGGGGAGATGATGGATTAAAGTAGTTCCCGAATTCTTTTTGTGGTGCCAAGTTTCAAGTAAGAATTATGTTAAATCAATTCCTATTCAAGCAAGCTCCTCCTACTTCGATTTGAATAGACTTCTACCAATGTCTTATGTATTCATGTCTTGCCTATGCCTAAGGTATAAGCTCTCTATGTAACTCATGTCATGTTCTAATATCTAGACAAGGAGCAATAATGTCCCTCAGTGATCCAATATTCCAAGTATCCAAGCCATATGTTATGTTGCTCATGATCCAAACCTATGTCTCACAGCATGCTTAGTCCTAAGAAAACATGTTTCTGTATGTCAAGGAATCATTATGCCGAAATTAGCCAAAGCGATAAAGTTGTGTGAACTTATGACTGTCTCAACTCTGAAAATGAGAAGCAATAGCTTCAAGTATCAATTTTTATCTCAATCATTAACTTTCTGAATTTCGACCTTATGTTATACAAATCATGAGATATGTGTACCTATGTTTCTCACCTTAGTATGTCCTAATAAATCATGTTGTGTTGTGGTTATGCCGAATGACCCTTTACTTATGATCCAGACACTCTTTACTTATGATCTAGACACTTGATATCTGAAGCACTCCGTGTCTATTCTATCGTATCTTCCCTTCATGTCCCTCCTTGAGTAGTGCAATAAGTATAAGCTATGAATTGACAAGTGTTATATCCATTCAAGACGTTTAGGCTCGGGTCCCTCAATGACCCTCCGTATGTTAGTATGACGGTGGTTGTGAAAGCGTGGTAGTGTGTTGGGTGGGGAAGTAGATGTTTTTTACGACGGATATTTTGATGTGACTTCTAGAGCTAAGGTTATAGGAGAAGGGGAAAGAAGGAGATGAGCTTTCGTTATGTGGGATAGTTAAGGAGTTATGCGGTGAAAATCTTAGTAAGAATGATTGAATTGGCTGGTCTTAGTTGGGAGATCCATGAAGTGGTAGTAATGATAGGCTTAAATTTTATGATTGATGAAAACACAAACTCATGTGTCGTATGGTTAGTATTCCTTGAATTAAAACTTGAGGTTGTTGGATTATAGTGATAGGGTTAGGTGATTACTTAATGTAATGTAGAGTGCAGGGTTCCGTAGTTTAAGTTAGCACCTCTTTCCTCCGAGTTGGGCTTCAGCATAGAATTATTATACGGCGGGACACAAAATTCTTGTGGTTAGATGTGTTATGGGAGAATCGTAGGTTGGAAATAATGAAGTATGTTGATTAATGTTGGGGCATAGATGAATAGTGTCTCTAAACTTAAGGTCCATTTTTTGTATCTTGTAAGGTAGAAAATGCTTCTAAATCCTGTCTCTCACGAAATCTCATTTCATGATTAGTACTGATGTAAATAGGGCCTATGATCAGCAAATAAATTATGCCTTATGTTGTGATGATAATTATTCATAGAACTCATGTGCAAGGTCATCCCTATGTAAAGTTTCATTACCTCATACTTCGTGCTTACGTGTTTCACTAGGGGTATCATGAAGCTCTTTCGATGCCTATGCATATTTTGTTGAGGAAAAATGTTCATTACGAGGTTACGTTCCTTATTCCATACCTTTAGAGCTTCAAGTCCCTACCCATCATTCGGGGACAAATGATCCCAATGGGGAGATAATGTAACACCCAGCACTTTCGGGCTAGAAAGTAAATCGTCATTTCTATGAGTAAAGGTTCCAAAAGCCAATAAATCCTATGCAAATTTAGTGTGTTAATCAATTATGTAGTGTGGGAATCTAGTTGAGCATGAATTGAGATCATAGAGGTCCCCTAACTCAAGGATGAGTTGAAAGCTTTCCTATCAATTGAGTTTTGGTGAGCGTCTAAACTTGGGTCAACTTTAATCAACCATAACTTTTTGTATGTAACGAATTAGAGGTCCAACTTTATATCAAATGAAAGGTATTTGAGTCCTCTTTCCAACGCCACTAATTTTGCCTTAATCCGATATCGAGGTAAAAAGTTATACCCATTTTACAGAGAGGTATCAATCTGCCGAGGGTGCGACGGCCGACCCGACGGACCGTCGGGTCTGTGACGGACCGTCAAGCCTTCCGTCGCCCCTAAAACAGTGAGTTCAGTCACTGGACATGACCCGACGGTCAAGGTGACGGTCTTTCACCCTCCTGACGGTCCGTCAACCAAGCCGTCGGGCAAAATTCGAAGTTCCGAAGGTGGGATGCTTAAAAAGGGGTGTTTTGGTACTTTTCCTCTACAGAAAACCTCCCCAATGGATTTAATAACTCTCTAAAAATGTTATTAGTGAATTCTCATCAGTTGTACAACATCAAAAACTCCTTCTTCACTCTCAAAAATAAGATCAAACTAAGATTTTCTCCAAGAACAAGAAAAATCAAGAAATCAATCCTTAAGCCCAAAATTTTCAAGGAACGAATCGAGATTTGAGTTCTACTCTTTAAACTAAGTCATCAAGGTATGTGGGACTTCTCTAAACATCATGGACATAATTTTTCTTCTATTATTTTAATTATATTAAAGATCCCCAATCATATTCATAAAGAAAGGTTTTTGGAATTGTTTGAAAAGTATACGTCAGGAAGTTGTTTTGAAGTAATTGTATGTTGCCATGAATTGTTTATCATAAATTTTGAACATAATTATGTATCTATGTTTTGGGGTGTAATGAAAGTTGAATGAGAGCATGAATGATCAAGACTCCCTCTTTTATCATGATATTTTTTATTTATATTGTTATGGGTTGTTTAAAGGCATGAATTTTCTAAACGGAAAATTAATGGGTGAGTGCTTGTTTAATGATCATGGTCATGAATATGATAATAAGTGAAAAGGGCCGCAGACATGATGTGACGTGATTTGATTGACTTGCAAGTCAGGGTATGACGATACCCGATGATTCATTGCCCTTACCAAGATAGTATTGAACGTTTGAAAAGTATGAATGTGTTTTCATTAAAGAACTAGAAGTTGGGCTTAAGAGAGCTAGTAGGTTACCCGAAGAAGGCATTTGAGTGCAAGGGCTCATCGCTGGAAACCATAGTTGCTGATACGGGACTTATGATATATGATCCTACATGATATGACAATTTTAGGACATCTCACGCGGGAGAATTTCCTGCGGTGTGCTCACATAGGGGTATAACCACTCCAATCCTGGCGGCTACTTGGGTTGGAGGCTTGGTCGCCGAGTCAAGGGCGGGTTCGATATAGCCCGTGGAATTTCAGATGTATAGGGTGTACCCACTAGCTCAAAAGAATAACAAAGAGTGAGTCATGGTTTCAAAGAAGTTCTTTGGAGTTCTCTAAAGTATGCCCATGTATTTTTACTTACGTATTATGATAATTATTATTATGAAATGCTCTCATCTATTTTGTATTAAAAATATGTTATTTTGAGTTGTTTCACATACCAGTACGTTTGTATTGACCTCCTATATTTCAGGGTCTGAGGCTCAGTCCAGGGGTCCCACCAAATCGTAGAATCTTCAGACCGAAGTGTGCAGTTAGTGAGCCTTCTTTATTTCGGACGACCTTTTGCTAGAGTATTGTTTTGCATTTTAGTTTTGGGTCCGATTGGGGGCCTTGCCCCAGCTATAGACAAGTTATTATATTCTGATGTATTAGAGATTTCGCAGACTGGGATGGATATTGTCTAGATGTCTATTGATTTCATTTTGTACTGTTAAATTGAACTCAGAATATGACCATGATTCCGTCTGTTTATTTTTACATTTCTCTTTATTGTATGTGAATGGTGTTCGTGATTGCTAGATAGAAAATAGGCGCCCAGGCCTTCACGGTTCGGGATGCTCATCACGGCCAGGGCCCTGATTCGGGTCGTGACAGCCCCTCCCAACACCTCATCCCCACCCCAACAACACTCATATTCACATTACTCAGAAATATTTTTAACTATGCTTTGCTTCAATTTTCACTACTTGAAATAAAAAATAGTGAACCCCCAATTTTCCACTTTTCCAATGTTCGTTGAATGTACTATTATTTTCATATGCATAAAAGAAGACTTACCTATGTTACCTTTACTAATTGCACATTCCATTTTGTCATCGATGTAGCTTGTTTCTCAAGGTTGGATAAGCTTGTCGTTCTGTTGTATTTCTATTGATTGTAGTATCTTGAGATTGCCTTGATAAAATGTTGAAAAGTGTTTCCTATATTTGTTAATTAGTAGTTGCTTAAATTTTAGCGACTTGTAATATTTTAGTACTCCCTCCGTCCCAAATTATGTGTCATCATTTCCTTTTTAGTCCGTCCCAAAATAAGTGTCGCCTTTCCTTATTAGGCAACTTTTTAAAGACACAATTACCCTTTTACCCTTATTGGTCTCACTTAATTAAAAAAAAGATATTAACACATTTTTTTATAAAGGATAATTTGGTAAACTTTACCAAGTTTTCCTTTTTTTCTTAAACTCCGTGCCCGATCAAATGGCGACACATAAAATGGGATGGAGGGAGTATTTGATATTAATATTATTTGTTATGCTTAAATTAGTTCTTACAAATTATTGAGTTGCTAGAGACAGTGATATACTAGTTAATAGTTAGTAGTATTTTCTAACACACCAACCAAACACTAGAAAATATTTTTGTGAAAAATATTTTCTACTTACCAACCAAACACCACAAAATATTTTTCACTCACCAACCAAACATGAGAAGATAAGTAGAAAACCAACTTATTTTTCAGAAAAACTTTTCTATGAAAACATTTTCCATGAAAAATATTTTCCATCAGACCAAACACACCACTAGAGAATGTATTTTGATGGGTTATTCTGATACTCAAAAAGGCTACTTATTATATGATCATACTAATAAAGTGTTTTTTGTTAATAGGGATGTCAACTTCACAGAAGATGTATTCCCTTTTAAAGATCTGGGACATGACTCCCAACAGTCAACTGCTACCAAACTCAATGAGACTCTAATCAACTGGTCAGACATGAAGGTCCAAAACATACAAATCTCTCAAGATTCAACACTAACTGAGAACATTAATAATCACATGATCAAGTTCAAACTCCAAACACATCTCAACCACAGGCTGAAAATCAGGAACAAGCTGTGATCAGAAGGACCAACAAAATCAGAAAAGCTCCATTATGGCTCAAGGATTTTGTTTCTCTAAACATTCATCAAGAAGAACCTTATGCTCTGGGGAAGTACTTGACTTATGATGTATTGTCTCCAAAGTACCAGGCATATATTACAAAGTCATCTACAACTACTGAACCAACTACTTACAGTGAAGCTGTGAAAGATCCAAGGTGGATAGAAACAATGAAGAAGGAGATTGCAGCACTAGAAGGAAACAAAACTTGGGAGATCACTAGCTTACCTGAAGGCAAGAAACCTATTGGTTGCAAGTGGATTTTCAAAATAAAATACAAAGCTACTGGTGAAATAAAAAAGTTCAAAGCTAGATTGGTTACAAAAGGCTATAGCCAACAAAAAGGTATTGACTTTCAAGAGACTTTTTCTCCTGTTGTGATGATGAAAATAGTCAGAACAATACTCACAATTGTAGCTCAGAGACACTGGTTTATTCACCAGATGGATGTGTATAATGCATTTCTACAAGGTGATCTATATGAGAAGATTTACATGGACTTGCCACAGGGATTCAAGAGCCAGAGAGAGAAGAAACTAGTATGCAGACTCTTCAAATCCCTGTATGGTCTCAAACAGGCTCCCAGGCAGTGGAATGCCAAGCTATCAAAAGCTTTAATAAGGATGAGGTTCAAATAAAGTCAACTTGATCATTCTTTATACACAACGCATACTAATGAAAGTATTACTATTGTATTAGTCTATGTGGATGACATGTTAATCACAGGTGACACTAAGGATGATTGAAGACACAAAAGGAAAACTTCAGCAAGCCTTTAAGATTAAAGATCTTGGTGAGCTAAAGTTTTTCTTAGGAATTGAGTTTGCTAGGTCAAAGGAAGGCATTTTGATGCACTAAAGGAAATATGCCTTAGAACTTATATCTGAGATGGGATTAGGAGCAACTTATATCTGAGATGGGATTAGGAGCAGCTAAACCAGCTGCTATACCTATTGACACAAACATTAAGCTCACAACAAAAAAATATGATGATCATGTCTACAACCAGGAGCAAGAAGTGAATGATCCACCAACGAATATACAAGGTTACCAGAGACTCATAGGGAAGTTGTTGTATTTAACAATGACAAGACCTGACATTTCTTATATTGTTCAAACTCTCATCCAGTTCCTACAACAACCAAAGAAGTCTCACATGGATGTTGCTGTTAGGTTGGTCAGACATATTAAGAAGAAGCATGGACAAGGATTACTACTGTCAAGTCAACCAAAAACAAAAGTTACAGCTTACTGTGATGCAGACTGGCGTCATGTCCATTTTTAAGAAGATCAGTTATTGGCTATTTTGTGAAGCTAGGTGAATCTATGGTTTCTTGGAAATCTAAGAAGAAAAATACTATTTCCAGAAGTTCAGCTGAAGCTGAATATAGAAACATTGTTGCAACTGTTGTTGAACTTGTCTGGCTACTAGGATTGCTAAAAGAGATTGGAGTTGAAGTGAAACAACCAGCTAAGATTTATACTGATAGCAAGTCAGCTACGCAAATTACATCCAACCCTGTACATCATGAAAGAACCAAGAACATTGAAATAGATTGTCACTTCATAAAAGAGAAACTCAATCAAGGACTACTAACAATCAACTACATTCCTACCAGGGAACAACCAGCTGATGTACTAACTAAATGGTTCAACAAAGCTCGACATAAATATCTTATATCCAAGTTAGGCATCTGTAATCTATTTGGGATTACCTAGCTTGAGGGGGAGTGTTGAAAGAAGGGAAGTCAGCTCAGCCCTTTCAACTAACACTATGAAAACAATACTAACTAACTTCCGGAAAGTAGTTAGTAATTAACTTTGTATCTTGTAGCCAATTAAGTTAGGTAAGTAGTCAGTTTCTAGAACCTTCTATGATTAGTTATATAAACATACTAACTACACATTGTACATCACAAGATCAAGATTCAATCAATGAGATCAATCTAAACTCTTCTTTGTCTCTGCATTCTTATTCTTCATTCTTCTTCTTCATCCCAGTTTACAGGATGATGAACTCTGATTAAATTCAAAGTCGCCCTGCCTACAAAACAAAACCCGATCCCAAAAAGAAGAAGAGCAGCCTACGTAAAAAATTAATTGTAAATGTAAAATGAGAAAACGTAATTAGTTTGGTAAATTGACAAGTACTCTTTTCGTTTTATATTACTTGGTCATGTTGACGAAGAGAGTACTTGTCTAGAGCCTTGGTGAATACTTCTTACCTATTATCCTATATTTACATCATAATTAATTTAACTGTAGAAGTTAAAAGATTCACATAAAAATCCATATAAGCTAAGTAGAAACACCGGGTGTAAATAAAATTTTATACTAAAACCTTACTAAAGCTAGATTACAAAATATTGAAGGGTCAATAGTGATCTATTCTTGCATCCAAAATAAATTATTGGTATCCAAAATAGTGACAAACGTTAGCTTTCTCTTCCCTAATTTCAGTGTTGCGTTCCCAAGCAACAAGATGTTTGTTTAAGCTGATTTGTTTTCTGAGTTGGTCCAATTATTAATTCTTAGGAGTAAAGTATACTTGTAAAAATTAATTAATCCAAGTACTTCAGCAATAACCTGGCCTCTGGATATTGACATTTTAAATTGAATATTATCTAAATGCTTGGGATATGCTCCCTCCGTCCCATTTTATCCATCCCAAATTGGGATGACATAGCTATTAAGAAAACAATGAATGGTAATGTAACTTTATCATTTTGCCCCTTTTAATTGTGTCTTGTTATTATTTCCAATATTGATTGATAATTAAGGAGTAATCAATTACACTAAGGTTATAATGGAAAAAAAAATTGTTTTGTCTTAATAAGTAAAAAAAAAAAAATGAGATATCAAATTAAAAAATTTAGGACGGATAAAATGGAACGGAGGGGGTACAAGTTATAAGAATTAGATGGTGGTGGATTACACTTCTCTGCTGTATCGAAGTTTTTTTTTTCCTCTTAAAGTCAGCAGTAAAATGTAGAGTCCGCTCAAAATGACATTTATTATTGGAGTAATTCGTTGAATAACACGTCTGGCAAATAATTAATTACCAATTAAATTTCTCCAACAGGAAGAGTATAATGGATTTGTATTATTAGATCTGGGATACTGCTAAATGACCATAATTATTTGACCATAATTTGATCATAATTGTGAAAAGATTTTAATAGCCTTTTCTTTTAAAACAATAATAAATCTTTTGCTATTTTCAAAATTGAAAAAAGTCAAGTGCAACATTAATTCTTTAACAATTAATAACATCAAGAGTTTATTACTCTCTTGTGCATTCTCCGATTTGGGATGCAATAATGATATTTCTATTCTTTTCCCTTTTGTAAAAATTAAGTTTTCTAATTTGATTGCTATATCAATTAATTATTAATTATTTTTCTTAAATAATTTTATTGACACTTTTTTTGGGACAAAATTTCATTGTCACTTATTACTGTGAATGTGGAGTTAAAGCTACCATATTAGAATAATTATTACTATATGTCTTAAGGAACTTTAAATGTTTTTAATTTTCTATTTAAGTTATTAAATGTATATTGTATGGTGTTTTATCTTCACAATTAAAAACAGTTAAAATTTTGATATATTTTGATTTATTCAGATCTGCTTTGAAATGAAAAAATGGATATACTAAAAAAAGATCAATTAGGTAGAATTTTCATGAATATTAATTAGTTACATCACTAATTATTAAAAACATAAAAATAAATTAAATATTTTAATTAACTAAACCAATGCAAACTACAGAATTGACATCTAACAATATTATCATTTTTGTGTTGAATTGAATTTCATTTGTTGATATTAATATTGATTTATTTTCGATTTCAACTTTATTTGAATTACTAACATCTGTAGACTGTATAAATTTATTCTAAATTTAAGCCTAAAATAATATGTAAAAATAAAAATTATGAAAATGAAATTTAAAAAGTATGTATAATTACATTAAAATAGATATTTTATGTACAAATATTTGCAAAAAAAATGAATAAATGTAATGTCGGGTTGAATTTGAGTTTGACCTTTTGTAGTTAAAATTAAATTAAATTAATTTTGGTTAGAGTTTCTTTTCAGTAGAAAACTAGGTCACACCAATTACTTAATTAGTGATCATATTTAAACATATTAATGAGTAAAATTACTTAATTAAAGGTCATATTAATAACAAATATAAAAAATAAATTATAAGTTATCAAATCGGTGTAAATTTGGAGTGTAAGATTACATTATTATAGTGTGATTGTTTTGGGTTGTTGTTAGCTAGAGTAGACACATATGAATTATATGGAGTTTGACGTGTGACAGTGGCTATCATGTCTAAAGTGTTTTGAATTTTGACTGTGGCGTTTGAAATATTTTTGAATTACATTTAAAAATTTATTTAAATTTATTTAAATATAATAATTAATAAAATTATTTATTTAGAGGAAAAGTTCGTTACAAATATATAAGTAATGATTCTTAAGTAATCAATTTGACTTACATAGATGTGTAAGACTACAACATTAATGTTGTCTGTTTATCATCCTTTATAAGTGAGATAAATAAATTACAAATGCTCATTTAAGTGGAACAATACTTAAATGACCATAATAATTAATTAAGGGTAATATAGTAAAATTATGATTGAAGCAACGAAGCAGACATGTCTTAAATGACTTACAACAATTAATTAAAAGTGATATAACAAAATACTATAAAAAATAGTTGTGAAAAAAATTTAAGTGAGAATATAAGACCTCAAGTTAATTTAAATCATTACGAATTAATTTATCATTTTATGTCTATTTTACTTTTATGTTAAATATTATTAACATTTTCATACTTAGATGACTTATAATAATTAATTAGGAGTGATATTTAGCAAAATGAAGGTTGAAGCAGCTAAAGCAGACATGTCATAAATATTTATTTTTTTAATTAAATATTATTAATTTTTTAATACATAAAAAATTTATAATAATTAATTAGGGGCAATATAGTAAAATCACGGTTGAAGCAACTGACAAGTATGTCGAAATTGCAAAAGATTTAAGTGGGTCTGATATAAGACAACAACAACAACAACAACAACAACAAACCCAGTGTATTCCCACAAGTGGGGTCTGGGGAGGGTAAGATGTACACAAATCATACGGCTACCTCCGAAGAAGTAGAGAGGTTGTTTCCGATAGACCCCCGGCTCAAGCTAAAGGATAGTAACAAGTGGATGGATGACATAATAAAATCAGAAATAAGAAATAGTAAATTGGAAATCAGAGAAATACGAAATACGCGAAAATAAGAGTGACACGAAAAAAGAAAATAGGGACTAAGACATAAGACATAAGGCCCTCACCTAGTCGTACCATACACACACAAACCAAGGACACCTATGTACAAGCCTCGGATTACTAACCCGGCTACACCATAACACCCCGGACTGCAAGCTATAACCCACACACTCCCATTAGCCTTCTGCTCTTATTCGTGACCTCCACACCTTCCTATCTAGGGTCATGTCCTCAGTCAGCTGGAGCTGCTCCATATCATGTCTAATCACCTCCCTCCAGTATTTCTTCAGTCTACCTCTACTCCTCCTGAAACCTTCCATAGCTAGCCTCTCACACCTCTGAACTGGGTCATCCGTGCTCCTCCTCATCACATGCCCGAACCATCTCTGTCTTTCTTCCCACATCTTGTTATCTACCGAAGCTACCCCCACTTTCTCCCAGATAATCTCATTCCTAACTCTGTCCCCTCTAGTAATCCCACACATCCAACACAACATTCTTATTTCCGCCACCTTCAATTTTTGGATCTGAGAGTGCTTGACTGGCCAACACTCCGCCCCATACAACATGGCCGGCCAGACTGTCACTCTATAGAATCTGTTTTTAATCTTAAGGGGCACCTTCTGATCACACAACACTCCCGAGGCGAGCCTTCACTTCATCCAACCTGCTCCAATACGTTTAGAGACATCTTCATTGATTTCACCATTCCCCTGAATTGTAGACCAAAGATACTTAAAACTGTCCGTCTTACAGACATCCTGGGAGTCCAACCTCACCACTACTTTATCCTCCTGCCTCAAGTCACCAAACTTTCATTCCAAATACTCCGTGTTGGACCTACTCAACCTGATCCCCTTGGACGCAAAGGTTTGCCACCAAACCTCCAATTTGTCATTTACACCCCCTCCACCCTACCCACCCGCGTCTCATCAATTAGCACTACATCATCCGCAAATAAGATACACCAAGGCACCTCGCCTTGAATGCTCCACGTCAACACGTCCATCACCAACACAAATAAGAACGCACTAAGGGTCGATCCTTGGTGCAACCCTATCTCTACCGAAAAATGCTCTGAGTCTCCTCCCTCCGTCCTCACACGGGTCTTCCCTCCATCGTACATGTCCTCAATAGCTATGATGTACGCCACCGGAACCTCTCTCACTTTCAAGCATCTCCAAAAAAAAACCCTCGGGACTTTATCATACTCATTTTCCAAGTCGATGAACACCATATGTAAATCTTTCTTCCTTTCTCTATACTTCTCCACCAATCTCCTCACCAGGTGAATTGCCTCTTTCGTCGAACGACCAGGCATAAATCCAAACTGATTCTCTGAAACAGACACGACCCTCCTCAACCTCCGCTCAACCACTCTCTCCCAAATCTTCATAGTGTGACTCAAAAGCTTAATACCTCTATAGATGTTGCAACTTTGAATGCCACCCTTGTTTTTATACAACGGAATCAATTTACTCTATCTCCAAGCCTCGGGAATTTTTGCAGTCTTGAAAATACCATTAAATAAAATAATCAACCACCTTAAACCTGCCTCACCAACATACTTCCAAAAATCCATCGGGATCTCGTCATGCCCCGTTGCCCTACCCTTCCGCATCCTATGAATAGCCTCTCTGACCTCCTCAACCTTAAAACGCCGACAGTAACTAAAATCACGGCTTTCCTCTGAGTGCGCCAGCTCCCCTAACTCAATGCCTCTATCCCTCTCTTCGTTCAAAAGTTTATGAAAGTATTCCTACCATCTCTTCTTAATGTGAACATCCTCCACTAAAACACTGTCATCCTCCACCTTGATGCACTTCACTTGATCGAGGTCACGACCCTTCCGCTCCCTAGCCTTAGTAAGCCTATACAACCTTTTTTCCCCGTCTTTCTCCTCTAACCCCGCATATAAGCTCTCGAACGCTGCCGACTTAGCAGTCATAACTGTTAACTTAGCCTCCTTCCTTGCTTCTTTGTAGACCTCCCTATTCACCCGCTTCTCTTCTTCATCTTTACTCTTAATCAACTTAATATACGTCTCTTTCTTAAACTCTACGTTCTTCTTAACTTCTTCATTCCACCACCAATCCTCCTTATGACGTCCTGCCCGAACCCTCGAAACACCCGACACTTCTCTAGCAGTCTCCGTGATACAACTGACAGCCTTATCCCACATAGAATCCACGTCCCCCTGCACACCCACGCCCCCAATCCCGTCACCTTTTCCCCTATCTTCAAAGCACTAACCGGCGTCAAGCTCCCCACTTAATTCTAGGACGACACTCCCCGGCCCTTCTCTTCTTGCACTTCTTGATAGACAAGTCCATCACTAGAAGCCTGTGCTGGGTCGAAAGATGCTCACTTGGAATGACTTTACAGTCCTTACATAACCCTCTATCCCCCTTCCTAAGCAGTAGAAAGTCAATCTGGGTCTTGGGTATCGCGCTTCGGAAGGTAATTAGGTGATCCTCCTTCTTCGAAAAACTCGAATTCACTACCACCTGCCCAAAGGCCCTCGCAAAATCCAACATAGCAGCTCCCTCACCGTTTCTGTCACCGAAGCCATAACCTCCATGCACATCGTTATAATCTCCCGGTAAGACCCCAATGTGGTCATTGAAGTCCCCTGCTATGACAATCTTCCCCGAGCTAGGCACGCTTCTCACCACCTCATCCAAGTCCTCCCAAAAATTTTCTTTCGCCTCCTCATCCAAGCCCACCTGCGGCGCATACACACTACACACATGCAACGAAAACCCCCCAAAGACCAACTTAATATTCATCAGCCTATCACTGACCCTCTGAACCTCCACCACCTGCCTTCTAAGCTCCCCATCCACTAAGATACCCACTCCATTCTGACACCTATCACTCCCTGAGTACCACAGCTTGTACCCATCCACATCCCTAGCCTTAGATCCCACCCACCTAGTCTCCTGCACACACGCAATATTAATCCTCCTTTTCTTAAGAATTTTCACCAGCACTACGAACTTACCCTAAAAGGTCCCAATATTCCAAGACCCTACCCTCAACCTATCTACTCTCGCCTCTAACACCCTTTACCGAACCCGTCCTAACGCCCGACCTATACCCCACACCCACCCCAGTCCTTCCCTCCTCACCCCCTCCCAAAATAGCCCCCACCCCCAGCCCCCTCGGACATGACCCTAATCTACCATCAACCCCTCCAGCCACTACTCAAAACCCAAACAGCCCCAAACCAATGCATAAAATGAACAAAGCAACGGTATAAAAATAGTAAAGGAAGGCACACACATAGTGCATTGATCCTCCTAGCAGCTAGAAAAAACACACAACAAATATTAAATAAGAAATAGAAACAAGAAACAGAAACAAAAGCAAGGAACAGGAATAGAAAACAAACAACAGAAACAAAGTAATATAGAAAACCAAACTATATGTAATGACTAAATATTAAAGTTAAGATGTGAAAGTTTAGATGTCACCGGTGCTCCTGCGTGCTGCTGTTTCTGGTAATTACGATGTCAAAACTGATAGCCGGAATAAAGTCACCTGAAAGAACGTCGTTGGTGCGTCGTCGTAGTGTCGTCGGAGTATCGCAGGCGAGTCTTCTGGGTACTTCCAGGATCTGGGCACCGGCTTACGTTGTACCAAGCTGCTTTACCACTGATAGACACCTACACTGTCGCCGAAGTCGAGCCAGCGGTACCTAATCCCGCCGGCGATAGCAGCGACGAGATAGAGAATGGGAACGAAGAGGGAAAAAGATAGAGAGAACTGAGGGAAAGAACTGGGGAGAGAGAGAAAGATGGAGAGGGAGTAATCCTAACCTGCTTCCGGCACGTCTACGCCGTCGCCGGAATCTGCCAGTCCGACGAAGAGTACGTTAAGGGTGAGAGTTAAAAAGGAATGTTAGGGTTTAACGTTAGAGAGGAGAGAGAGAATCAATGATTAATTTATTATTTTATGTCTAATTTTTTTTTTTTTATTAAATATTATTAAATTTTTAATAGTTAGACTTATAATAATTAATTAAGGGTGATACTTAGTAAAATGATGGTTGAAACAGACATATCATAAATATTTATTTTTTAAATTAAATATTATTAATTTTTTTAATACATAAATATTTATAATAATTAATTAGAGGTGATATAGTAAAATCATTATTGAAGCAGTTGACAAGCATGTCGAAACCGTTGTATCTATAATAAATAAATTTGACATAATTTATTTATAAAATTTCACATTTATATAGATACTAGACATCAACAAGCCCGTGCTATTTTTTGTTTTAATTTATGTGACATAGATATAATTTAGATAATCAATCATTAAAATAATTTAAATTTTTAATTATTGTGATTTATAATACTTTTCTTCTAGTAAAATATAATTTTTATAATATATCGATATTTACCATATTTAAAGTATTTTGAATTTTGACTATCGACATTGAAATATTTTCAAATTATGTAAAATTTAAATTTATTTGAAATGTAATAATTAATAAAATTGCTTAATTAAAGGACATATTAATAACAAATATAAAAATTAATAAACTCAAGTTCTATTTATTAATATTTTTTTAATATGTCCGTTAATTAAGTAATTTTATTAATTATTTACATTTGTTATTTATATGTCCTTTAATTTGATATTTTCTAAATAGTACACAAAAATGTGATCAAATAATTGTTGTGTTCTAAACTTTAAAGATAGAATATTTTTATGTCACAAACATATTAATTTTTAAAGTTAAATGATGTTTATGTTTGTATTTTTTTATGTGATAGAATCAATGTTAGGTGATAGCAGATAAATTTTACCTATCTTTAATTTTAATTATTCAATTTTTCAATTCTTTTTAATTTTCACATGCAACATGCATGCCTAGTGTAAGTGAAAAAATTATTTTCACGATAAAAGTTAATTTAGCAATAGTAACCTCAGCTTGCAACCGTAATAAATTATTTTAAATAAAATATTGTAATTAATCAATATTTCTACTTCAGGTTATTAAGAAATGTAAAAACATTTAAATGTGGACATAGCTAATTTTTATTTAGAGTACTAAGAAATTATGACAATGGTTAGCTTAATAGCTATAACGAGTGATTATTTTGGGTTGATGTTTACTAGGGCCAACAATTATGAACTCTATGATTTTTATAATGTGTTAATATCTATCATGTCTAAAGCATTTTTAATTTAGACAATCGTTATAGAAATTTTTTTTAATTATATTTTAAAACTATTTAAATATGTTGTTCGATTTTTTAAAACATAAAAATAAAATTACTTAGTTAAAGTTCATATTAATAACAAATATAATTAATGATTACCGGTTAATAATTATAATTTTAATTCACCAGTTAACAAACATAATAATTAAAGTACATAGGATCGCAAGACTATAACATTAATGTGTGACTTTTTTGAATTGATGTTTAACCCGTATCGACTTTTGTTAAACTATATGATTTTTATTTTGTGTCGATATCTATCACGTCTAAAGTAATTTGAGCTTTGACTATCACTATTGAAATATTTTTAAACAATATTTTTTTTAAAAGAACTATTCAAATATGTAGTTTAAATTTATATAAACATAAAAAATAATATAGTTCCTTAATTAGAAGTCATATATATTAATAAAAATATAAATAATGGTTCCTAAGTTATCAAATCGGCATAACATAGTGACAAAAGACTACAACATCAATGTGTGACTCTCTTAGGTTATTGTTAATTAAAGTCGACGCTTATGAACTATATGATTTTTATAACTTGTCAATGTCTACCACGTCTAAAGTGTTTTAAGTTTTTATTATTTTCATATTATATTAAAAATTATTTAACTATGCAAATTTTTAGTTTTAAAACTTGTAAATATTTTTTATTCTTTTCTTTATGTATTTTTTTTATCATTTATATATAATTTAAGTGTAAGATTAATATGGGGTAAAAAAAAAATTCAACTAAAAAATTTTTATGCGAAATTTTCAAATGTTATGTTGATTTCTTTCCGCTCTACTTCTAAAAATAATAGAAAAGATTTGAAATAAAAAAAATTATTTGAATTATCATGAGAAAAATTATACAACTGAATTCATAAAAAGATAATTAACTTTTTGTGTTGAAAATTTTGATAATTGCTTATTTTATGTTATACTAAACCATGAATCAGATTTCAACAAAAATAAAAATCTAAAAGTTATTCAAAATTTTGATAGGTTTTAAGATATATATCTATACCTCCTATTTATCTATATAAAATAAAGAGATAAAATTTAAAATTAAAGATTAAAAAAATAAGAATTATTTATATGATAAAACGCATAATTAAGTAGATATGATACATAAATATATAATTTTAAATTAAAAATTTCAGATAATACTACTTTGGTCTCATTGATTTTGGATATATGAGAATATAATTAATTAATTTTAAATTATTATTTTTATCCTAGACTATTATTTTCAAGCAATAAGTACTATGCAATCATATTTATGAAAATTATGTTAATTTATTCATTCTCATGTATTGAGATAGTTTTCAATGTATTGGGAAAGTGTAATAAAATAATTAATGAAAGAATTTTAAATTTAAGATGAAAGGGACAAAAATGTCCAAAAAAAGACTAGTTTATAGTGTGAATAAAATTTATTACTATTATGCCAAATTATAATCAAATTTTATGGCCAAAAGGTATTTTTCTATAAACAATAGGGAAGACAAATATATACACCCTTCGTTTAGTTTTAGTTGCCGGCTAGCGCATTTTTATACTTGATATTTTTTTAAAAAAATATTTATTAAAATTTAATCATATTAATTATATGTTAAAATTTTATATTAAATTATTAATATTTTATTCGATCATTTAATAACAAAAGTAATATTAAAACATGATAAAATATTTTAAATTTCATAAATTAAATAAACAAATTAAAATAACTATTTTAAAAAGGATCAAAAATTAAAATGGAGGGAGTAATATTATCAAATCTTATCTCAAATTACTTCACATCAACTCTAAAGTAAAGGACAAGTGTGGGACTGTCGAACAATAATTAATCAAGCAAGCCTAAACCCCTAATTCCTCATAAATTTGTCGTCTAACCTAGGCAAAATAGCTCGATAGACTCTTGTACTTGGTCTGATTTATAAAGTGGATACTCTTACTTATACATTTGTCATCTGGATTCTTAAACTCATTTAAAACCAATATTTTAAATCCTTTTAATGCATATGTGGCATTAAATCACTGACGTGAAAAACGCGTGTATCCACATGTTTTCTGGGCGAATGACTTAAAAAAAGCATTTATAATATTTATAAAAAATTAAAAAAAAGTAATTTTTGTAAAAAAATCACTCCTCTTCCTCCCCTCTCCCCTGATCCAGCATCCTCCCCCATTCCCCCTCCACCCGCTTCCACCCTTCCCCACGCAACACAATCACCAGCCAACCTCCCCCACAGTTGTTCCCGCCGCCCCTCCCCCCTCCCAAAACCACACACACGCACAACACTCGTCGCCCTCTCCCACACAGCATAACCATTAGTCAATCTCCCCCATAGTTGTTCCCGCCGCCCCTCTCCACAACCAAAACCACCCACACAGAGCACCCGTCCCCCAACTCCACCATCACCACACCGGTGAACCAACTTTGGTTTAAACAGTAACAATGAATTCCATTAACAAGATTAATAAAGCTTGAAAAATAACAAATGAATCATGGAAATTTGTGAAAATAATTCAAACTCTTGATTGGGTTCATTGGATTTGTGTTTGTGAACTTGCAATTGAAAAATTGATTGAAATAGAAAAATGTTTAAGCTATTTGGAATGAATTTTATGCCCAATTTGTAAGCAAGTGTGAAAATGGAGGTTGTTAAACAGGGAGATTTTATGCCCAATTTTTAATAAATGGAGGTTATTAAAATGGAGGTTTATAATAATTTTTTTAATATATAAACTTTTCTTCAGTATTTTTAATTTAAAATTATTTTTAAAAATTATAAATTATAAATTTTATAATAATAATATTATAAAAGAGAGATGAATTTTATTTTAAAAGATAAAATTTTTATTTATTATTTTAGTTTTTATTTAATATTATTGATTAATAATTCAACAAATTAATTAATGAAAATATTATAACGTGTCAGTGACGTGGATATGACATGCCATTTTTTTAAGGAGAGTGAGCCACACACATGGTCATAAGGGTTCAAAATGTTAGATTTTGATGGGTTGAAAGGTTCAGATGACAAAAAGCTAAGTAGAAGTATTTACTTTACAAACGGGAACAAGTATAAGGGTCCACGAGACTATTTCGCCTCTAATCTAGCCACTAAAATAGAATAGTATAGTACTCTTTCCATTATTTTTGCTTGTCCGTTATACTAAAAAGAGATATTCAAATATTTATTTAATTTAAAAAATTAACAAATAATTTATTTTTTCTATACATTTTATCGCGGCTATTAAATACTATTCATCACTTAATAGATTTCTCAAGGCACTAGATATATCATATTCAAAGAGTGATATAGTAAAATTACATTATTATTTATTAATTCTTAATTTATGTGATAAGTTAATAATGGACAACTATCGTTGAATGGAGAGAGCATAAAAAATATAAAGGAAAAAAAGATTAGACGATGACAAATAACAAGGGTAATGAATAACTCTTCGTCTCACTAATTTTTTTTTTCATTTTACCCTTAGCACTAATAGTTTATTATCTAAATTAGTAATTTGAAAATGCAATAGTAACTATCAATTAATAGGAATACTATGATATGAATATGTCAAATTAAAATATGACAAATAAAAATGAATGAATGAAATATTATAAAGGGCTCAACATTTTATTATGATCAGACAACAATTAGCGTAACTCACCAAATAGACAAGGCATCAACAGCGACTTTTGCGTTCTTTAAATAACCCGCAAAGAGGACTAATGCCATAAAGTACCAAACCTCCAAGCTGCATATTTATTAAACATAAAGTTGGATTAAAAAACATCATAAATTCTGTATGACAGACAAATAAGTTCAGATCCAGGCGTATAATTATAACCATGTGTTTTTACATTTAATATTAAAGCATCAAGTATACTCGCATCAATCAAAGATAATTGTAAATTTGACTGAGTATTGAAATAAATTGGACCATAGGTCACAGTGAATTCAATCGAACCCATTAAGGACTGTTTGAAATTTAGATTTCTAGCATCTCTGAGAGCTGCTAAGAAAGTTTCTGGTAACCCTTTAAGAGTTAATGGTTTAAAAGCAAGTTGAACCATTCCAATATGCATAAAGTTATAATGATTTTTATATATATCAATATCGCGTTTATTTAATAAACGAATTATCTGTTCTGACGAATTTAATGCCAAAGACTGTTCAGTCGTCTTTATTATCTGTTTAGAACGGACTTTATCAAATCAACCATAATCATAAATAGTTTTAATATCAACCTTTGAAATAGTCCACTTGTTTAACAAGTCCAGATTTTGAGGTATATCTACCTCTTCAAATCGAGTACTCTTAGTACTCATATCTCCCATTTTCATGAGTAGGAAAAATCATATCTATGCTAAATAGTTCAGATCTATTATATAATATCCACGAAATTCCTAGGCTCTGATACCAGATTTACAGTATCTAAGGGGTGGCGGTATTCTTCAACCATATCATGGATGATTTTATCAGTTATGAGATTTTGAATGTCTCTGTATAACAAAATTACCTTTAAAATGGTAATCAAAGTTTTTTCAGTAAGAAATGATGAATAAAAAATCATTTTAACTAAGATATTCCCTATTTAAGAAATCAGGGAGAGAATTATCAATTCTTTTTTATACTGAATCAGGGGGTCTTTGAATATCGATTTTAATTGTCAACTCTCCTGTCTCGGAAGAAGAAACATTACCAGTACAGTTTGAACTAATACTCAGATTTTTATCAAATCAATTAATTCATCGAGTTTTTTATCAAGGGAGGAAATATGTTCTCCTAAGACTTTCACATATAAGCTCAAATAATTATTTTGAAAAATCAAATTATTAATTTCTGCAACAGTTATCTTAGTAACTTTATTATTAATGAATTTTTGAAATGCAGAAAATGTAATAACCGTATTATTAGGCAAAATAAAAGAAATCTGAGGAGGGTAAACAGTTTTAACAATGTTACCATTATTATCCTGATATGATCTTTCAAGCACCTTAACGTACAATGACAAGTATGTAGTTATAAACCATGACACAAAACACATAATTTGATTATGCAATGCACATGTTTCATAGAATTCTTGAGAAATATTATTCATCTCACACCAGGACTATAAGTCTCAAAATTTAATCTTTTAGAAGCATTATAATGTTCGTGTAAGAAACAAATTACAGATAAAATAAAGAAATTTAAGAAGATTGATTTCATGCATAACTGTTCTTGTCATTCTCATAGTTGCTCTTGTCATTCACTCATTCTCATATATAATGTAAATTGCAAAAATAAAAGAAGTTGTTTCCAATATAAGTTTATTATATAAGTTGGACTCTACTAAAAACTTTGTGTCTTGGTATGATATGTCTATCGTTATGTATATGGATGGTAGCCTCCGAAGGGTATTTCAAAAAGGTTAGGTTTAGCTTGGGTAGAATCTTTAGAATAAGAAATCATTAAAATACATTAGAATTTTCTTTCAAAAAAAGGATGCAGTTGGCTTAAGGTCATTTATTTAGAGGTGCAATATCCAAGAAGTGATTTTTTAAAAGAGCTTAATTTCTCACGGTATAAATTTTTTCCGCGTCATCTTATAAATCACTCTCATAAGTTAAAAAAAAAAAAAAAAACTCAAATTAGAAATGACTCATTTATGTTATCTGCTTAAAATTTAGCTCGTTTGTGTAACGTCATTATAAATCTCTTATTAGAAGTTCATATCATTAATTAAAATAATTAATATTAATTCATAGTTCAAATTAAAAATTTAACCCATTAAAAATAATAGACCCATTAATGCAAAAACGAAGCACCCCAAAGTTTCATCTCATCCTTTTTTTGATAAATCGATTTTCCACTGTCTGAACCAACTTTTTTGTTACCCGTATTTGATTACCTTTAAATGAATTTACCACAAGATTGTAATAACTGTAATAAACTTAAAAGAATCGACGAAACATACTATTGTATGCCTAATTGAATTTAGAATCTTTGATAATTATGCTTTTCTTCTTCTATGCCGCCTTCAATAAAATTGTACTTTGTGTTTTGTCAAAAAAAAAAAAAAATCGTGTTATTTTTTCAAACTTTAGCTTTTGTCTCTCTGTGCAATTTTAATTGGTTGATTTACGGCGGCTTGGAGAAGATGATAGAAAAAAATACGCGCTATGTGATATATCATGATTGATCCAAGTATGGAAAAGAATAAAATAAGTGAGGTAGGGTGTGGGTGTGGGTGTGGGTGTGGGTGTGGGTGAGGGTCGGATTTTGGGAAATGGTTGGGGCGTCGGTGATTTTTATTAAATTAATATTTTTTCTGTTCCAAAAAAAATAATCTAGTTTGACTTGACATGAAATTTAAGAAAACTAAGAAGCTTTTAAATCTAGTGGTCTTAAATATGCCTTGTGGAATGTTAAAATTAAAAAATTATTAAAAAAAAAAATCATTCTTTTTTAAACAGACTAAAAAGGAAAGTAGGTCACCTTTTTTAAATGGAAAGAGCAATAGTTTGGATCTCTAATAAGAGGATACATTAATAAAAGTTAGTTTTGCAAAATTACTATATTTTTTTATTTTATTTTATGTGTCATAGTTTGATCAAATACGAAATTTAAAAAATAAGAAAAAACTTGATGATTTTTATTAAATTATTCTTTAGTAAAAAATATACTATTACTATCTTTAACTAAGTGGGACCAATAAAGGTAGAAACGGAATTGTGTCTTTAAATAGGTATAAAATAAAAAAATGTGACCTTTGTTTTGGGACGGACGAAAAAATGATGACACATAAAATGAAATGGAGGTAGTTTTAAAAAATAATGACATGGAAGAGCATGTTTGTAACAACAATGACATAACGAGCTAAACATTTAATGAATAATATAAATGAGTCATTTTTAATAGTTGAATGACATATTTTTAAGCCTTTTCCCTTTTCATAATTACTCTCTTCGTTCCACAATAAGTTAATTGTTGGATTTTGGCACACATGTTAAGAAAAAAAAAAAGCAAAGACATAAATTTATCATGTTTTTCCATTTTTACCCTCTTCAAAAAGCAAAGACACATGATACATTACTCCCAATGCACATTTAATGAAGGGTAAATTTGAAATTTTTTTCCAATATTTATCTTGAATTGTGAATCATTCACTTATTTTGAAACACTAAAATTACTCCAACAATTCACTTATTGTGAAACGAACGGAGTACTAATCTTATTAAAATCAAGATAAGTAATGTTTTAGATTATGCTTCTTATTATGCTTCCTCTTTCTCAAAATAACTGTCATTTTAATAAATTATTTATTTCAAAATAATTGTTATCTTAGATATTTAAGACAAAAAATAATATATTTTTTCAACTAGAATTTTATACACCATCTACTTAATAACATTCAATTTTCAAGAGATATTTATTAAACATGGATAATTTAGTAAACCACATATTTTATTTATTAATTTTTTAATAAAGGCAAATTTTATTTTGTTAAAATGACACTTAGGGTGTGTTTGGTATGATGGAAAATGTTTTTCAATTTTCTCTTATTTGGTTGTAATAAAATGTTGAGAAAATATTTTCCACAACAACTCATTTTCCTCAATTTGAGGGAAAATGACTTCCCTCATGAGTCAAGGGAAGTAATGTGACTTATGACCCCACCTCCATACTTCTTCCCCACCCCAACAACACTCATATTCACAAGACTCAAAAAATTTACATTATTCGAAAATATTTTTTACTATGCTTTGCTTCAATTTTTCACTGCTTGAAATAAAAAATAGTGAAGCCCGAATATTTTTCATTTCTAATGTTCGTTGAATGTATTGTTATTTTCATATGCATAGAGGAAGACTTACCTATGTTATTTTTGTTAATTGCATATTTCATTTTGTCATCGATGTAACTTGTTTCACGAGATTGAATAAATTTGTCGTTCCGTTATATTTCTATTAATTATAGTATCTTGAGATTGTCCCGATAAAATGTTGAAAAATGTCTCTTATATTTGCTAATTAATAGTTGCTTAAATTTAGTGATTGTAATATTTTAGTATTCGATATTGATATTATTTGTTATGCTTAAATTTGTTCTTACAAATTATTGAGTTGCTAGAGGCACTAATATACTAGTTAACAGTTAATAGTATTTTCTAAAAAATACATTTTCACTCACCAATCAAACAATAAAAAATATTTTTCTAAAAAATATTCGCTACTCACCAACCAAGCACTTTCCGAAAAATATTTTTCACTCACCAACTAAACCTGAGAAAATAAGTAGAAAACCAACTTATTTTCCAGCATACCAAACACACCCTTATTTTGTATGGGGGAGTATCAAATGGCGGCAGAAATCCTTTACCAGATGTACTAAGCACAACAAAAACAAAAACAGATAAAATGAAATGTTGATAATATTACTTACCATAGCATGACAGCAGAGGCAAGAGATAGCCTAACAAAGCCCCATAGATTATGGAAAGCCTTCCAGGAGAAACCTGACCATGCTTGTCCACAAGTCCCACTAAATATATATAGCAATTGCGCCACCACTATGAACCACCACGATGAGTTCAGCACCACGGCCGCACCGACGAGCCCCCACCCTAACTTCAACATAAGCAACCAGCTGAAAAATGTATGCAGAACCAAAGCTATTGCTGCAATCCATGCCATCACCATCATCTTGCTCTGTGACTGCAAATCAAGTAATTTTTTGACATGAAGAATAGTTGAAAAATCACCAAAATTTCAACAAATATTGAATTTAGGCATAATAAATAAATGCACCCTTTTAACTTACCTCAGTTGATGTTTTTATCCTCCAACTGTTAGTGTTAGTGTGCTCAAGTAGAAAATTAAACTATTATAAAGTTGAACAAGTAAAATCACGTGTCCTACTTGGCAAATCTTACACGATTTAACATGTAGATATGTTTATCTCAAGTGATTTGTAATGTAGGGCAAGTGTGTCTATTTGTTCGACTGTATGATAATTAAGTGTCTACTTGTGCACACCAAATTTTGGAGGCATGGATGTCAGATGAGGCCAAGTTAAATGACACGTTTATGTATTATATATTAAAGTTTTGATCAAAATAAGTCATTTTTTAAATCAACTCACCAAAGTAATATGTTTTTTTAAAAACTTTACAGAATTAGTATAAGCGTTGTTGGCGGCAACATATTAGGTCTTAAAAAAATTAGCAAGCCAAAATGAATAGTAGACGATGTTAAAGTAGAAATCGTTACTGACAGTAACGTCGTTTTGGTCCGTTAATTTTTCTAAAACCTAATATATTATTAATGTCAACAACATTTATATTAGTTCCGTAAAGTTTTCAAAAAACATATTATTATACTGAATTGATTTAAAAAATGACTTATTTTGGTAAAAAATTCCATTATACGCCATAAATTTAAATGGTGAATTCATATCCTTAATAGTTTACCTGCAAGAACTTGGCTATTGGAAAATTCATGGCATATGCAAATAATTGAGGAATCATATAAAAAGCCATCTTCCCTGCTTCTCGTGATATGTCCTCTGTTTGTCCAATCAATCTCAGAAATTGCGCCGCAAAAATGTAGAGTAACATCAGGATTATTGCTGTTGCATTGAGAATAACCCATGACCTTTGCATGTATACTCCTAGCATGTCTATTTGTCCTGCTCCAAATGCTTGCCCACATAGTGTTTCTAGTGCACTTCCCATTCCCAACTGTCCATACAAAACAAGATTCAAATTTCAAACACAGATCGAAATATTCATCATTGAACCAACTACATGATTGTTCTGGCGTATTAATTTGTTTAAGATTGGGATTAAATACTAAAAACGCATATGATTTTGCTTTAGAAAAATCACTCGCGCAATTCAACTCTGAAACCGTGAGAAAATGGACTTGGGTTTAACTCAATTCGAAAAGTTAATTCATGAGGTAAAGATTTCAATCAAGGCCAGACATAACTCTTCAAAGAATATCCGACACTGAACACCGCGCACATCGAGGATTGGACATCTGATATATGATGACCCTATATCAGGACAGAACTACCATGTCCATCACGAGTTTCGATTGAATCTAGTAGCTTTGATTCAAATATTATAATTTTCTTAAAAGTTTATTAAATATATACAAATTATTAATTTAAAATTAAGTAACTAAAAAAATCATAAACTTCAAATCTTAATTTTGTAAATGCGACATGATAGAGGCCGCAGGGCGCCTAACACGATAAACTCTGCGAGGTCCAAAGTGAGATGAAATCCATAGTCAACCTCTGCCTCTCAAATAACTTCCAAGCCACTGACTAGATGGCATATAGTACAAACTAATATTTGATATAATAATATAGTTTTTTTTTTAAACATATTTCTAGTAAGAAAACTAAAAGGTTCAGTTATCTATACAAATAAGATATACAAAGTAATAGATCGAATGAGATCTCAAAGAATCCCACAAAAGAGATGGAGGGAATCTCTCAAGAATAAGAATAAGGAGAAATCTGCCATTTTTATATATGGATGAAATAACTATTTATTCTTGATTCATCTTGAAAATTCATTGAATATATATAAAATTATTAATGTAAAATCGAAATTCATTTGCTACATGATATGGGGCGCCTAACATGATAAACTCTGTGAGGTTCAGAGTGATATGAAATTTATAATCAATCTCTTAAATAACAATCTTTTTCAACACTTAATTTTATTTTTAAGACGAACAAAACATTCTAATATTGACTACGAGATGTAACAATGATTGCAGCCAGTCAATCTGAAAGTCAATATTGTTGCCCAACCATGTAATGGGAAGGGGCAAAAAAGAACAAGGATGAAGATTTGACCATAGTCCAAACTGGCGAGGAGAGGTGCTCAAATGATTAACACCCCTCATTTTCAATTCTAAGGTTATTAGTTGGAGTTATCAAGAGACCAAAAGGGGAGAGCTCCCACGAGGGGTTAAACAAAATTAAAAAAGAAGAAAAAGAACCATAGTCAAAATTAGCAACAACTAACAACTCTATGATTTACCTACCATAACACCAAAAGAGAAACCGGCGATGACTGAATTTTCAACAGAAACAGCAGCAAGTTCAAGTGTACCGACATGTCCAGCAAGTGTTTGGGTAACAGCACCAAGAGAATATTGACAAAGTGAGGTGAAAATAGCAGGACCAGCAAGGTACCATAACTTTTTAGATTCAATAGCAAACTCTCTAAAGAAATCTTGAATTCCAGTAATAGGAAGAATATCATCAGCATCAGCAACAAAGGAAGAAGCAAAAGAATTAGTATGTGATAATCTGGTTAGATAGTAATTATTATCATGATCATCTGTGATTTCTGTAGGTGAAAGAAGGGGTTCATTTTGCTTTGAAATGTGTTCTTCCATTGGACACACACGAATTTGGACACTACAAAATAGTGTTCGGTGGTTTCGGACTAGTGGAGGCTGTTGTATGGGGATCTATATATACACACACAAGGCTGAGTTAATTATTGCAGCAATTCTTAAAAAAAATAAAAAAACTTATACGCCACTAAGTAGTTAGTTTATCGGTTTCAATTTGTTTGACCTATTTCTTTTAGTCGGTTTAAAAAAGGGTAATCTTCTTCCTTTGTTAGCAATTTTTGAATTTTAACTTTTCAAATGACATGTTTAATATCACATGATGAAAGGACGTTTTGATACATTTGACATATTTTTAATTTAAGATCACAAGATTCAAAAATCTTTTGTTTGTCTTTAAACTCCGTACAAGTCAAAACATATTAATCAATTTGAAATGGGAGGAATACTATGTAAGAAGAGTTTATCTTTGACACTTTTTCCTTTATAATCAGTCTAAAAATAATGATATATTTCTATATTTTACTATTATATATAAAAAAGAATGTGAGATTTTGATAGTCCTCACATGAAGTCTTTTTGTCAATTTTATCTCTAATTTAAGTTTTAATTACTCTCAAATTTTCATCCATTTTAGTAAATGTGGACAATTATATGAGCTTATTAAATGCTATAAAAGTGATGAGTCGTGGAAAAATGATAATGACATCATAAAAACTATTTATACAATCAAATTCAAAATTGATCTAAAAGTTTATAGTCTTTCTATTTTCTAGAAATGTTTATTATTTTAGTTTAAGTTATCATTTTTCCTAACAAATTTATCATGGACAAATAAATAAAGTATCTTGACATCCCCTTTCTAACTTAGTACATGCATAATTATTAAATCAAAAAATATATTTTATATATAGCTAAAAATATTTGAAAAGTCAATTTTAAAATATTACAATAACTCTCCAAATATTAGTGATACTAAATAATGAAAAATCAGAGTAAATCTTTTTCACATTTTTTGATAATGAATTTTTTTTAACAAAAATGGGATAATCAGTGTTTGATATCATTTAGGACAAAGTAATTAAATTAACATGAAATACTAAAGCTTCATACATGTTTAATAAATATCAATATAAATATCTTAACATGTGTTTTAAGGGAAAAAAACTATTAAAGTTAAAAAAAAATAGTAACTTTTCAATTTCTTTCGTATGATTTATATGAAGGAACATTTACAAAAGTATTTTGTCGAATCAAGTCTTTTAATTGTTTAAATTAGATTCTATCTTTATTTATAAGTTAACTTTATTGATGTTATCATACAACAATTTGCAGTATTAAAAATTTATTATATTACATCGAATGTCAGAATTTATTTATTTTTTGTAATAAGTGGATTAATTAATATAAGTTTAATTGAGAAAAATTTAATGAAAAATAGGTTAGTCAATATAATATGAATCAAAAAATAATGATGAAGTTAGTTCAACATAAGGTAAGACTCAATTTGGATCATTAAAGACTTTAATCTCCAAAACTATCATTAAAATAAAAAGAAATATAGTGTTGGTGCATGCATGTGTTTGAAACTAAAAAGAAAATCTAAAATCAACTCTAAGAAAAATATCATTCTTTTTATATTTTTTTTAAAAGAATTATCTGATTAATATTAGAAATATTGCGATATTATTGAACTATCTTTACAACTAATATAATGTCACAAAAATAAAATAAAAATAAAAAACAAGAATAGCAATAAGATAAAAAAATTATAAATCTAAAATTTAATATTAATTTTATGTCCGGGCTCAGCACAAGACAAATAAGACTAGTAATAATAATATAATAATAAAAAAAATTATTTATATAAGAATATCTATAATTTGTTTCAGACTACAAATTTTAGAAGTCTTACTTTCATTCTTAAATTTTATGTCTAGTCAAACACTGTCACAAATAAAACTTAGAAAATATTGTCTATATCTCTATAATATCATTTCTGTTATAAATGTATTTACATTATAATGAATGTCTATCAAGATCTAACTGATATCTATCAGGATTTGAAGTATTTGTCTTTTAGTCCGAAACTAGGAGTATTGTCCCCTATAAATAGACGGGTTTTATTCATTGTATTCTCAATCAAGAATCATATAATCTCACATCCCTTAAGAGAAATAAAGAAGCTTCCCCTCTTCTCTCTCTATTTATTCATGTTCTTGTTTATATTCTTGTTGTTCTTTATTTACATTTATAACACGTTATCAGCACGAGTCTCTAATATTAATTATACTGTGGTTAAAAGCCTTGTAGAAATCAAGATGAAGCGGACATCTTTTGCATATGTTATCAATTCTTCATGAAATTTGTAGCTTTAATGAGTCATATTACATGACAAAAAGCATGCACAGTCGAAGGTTTGTATTGTTGGTTTGTATTATATGACACTTGTTATGTAATTAATAATGCACAGGTATAATAGAATTAGTTAAGTAATTCAGATAGTATCAAAAGTCACATAGTATCAAAAGTAATGATTTCTTTTATATGTTTGTCTTTAATGATGTTTATTAATTTATGATATCTACGAATATGTATTTTTGCTTAAAAAAAAAAAAAAAGATAGCCTTTTAAAGGTTCGTTGATGAATCTTGTTGTTCAATTTGATATATTATGTCATTGATTATAAGACGGTGGATTCAAATTCTATCCCACCAAAAAGATAAGACATCGGGTTAAATTCCTGATACACCATGATTATAAGATGTTGGGTTCAAGTCCCATTGATTTATGCCTAAGATGTCTATATATGGATAAGACGTTGAGTTTGAATCTCAATGCACCATATTGATGATATTATGATGGCTAAGGCAAAGTAATGTGTGTTTGATAAGAAGTCATGTAATCTGACCAATTGAATATGCTCCATTCTCTGAAGTGAATGTGGTAGCAATGCATAATATGTCTAAAAGAGGCAGGTGATTGAATATACGAATATAAGTGTGGTGGGATAATATGATAATTATTATCAAAAATGATAATATTTGCACACGCTTATTATGATCATAAGATATGTTAGAGAAAAATTTTCTATATCATATGTATGCCTCGATCTTGAAAGAGACTATAAGCTATCATAATTTGATAGGCTTAAGGCACAATTATATTCCATTCCTGGGGAATGAGAACCTTATTAATACAAACGTGCACTTGATTGTGATGGTATCATAACTCACTTTCGAATGAAGCATAATAACTGAGAAGAGTTATTTTGAAATCTACTTCTAAAGTAGTAAATCTGAAACTTATTCATGTAATAGTAAATCTGAAATTTACTAAAGTAAAAGGTACATGTCATGGTAAACTTGGAGTTTTCTAAAATAAAAGTTCATAAATTGACATGAACGATTGCGACATCCCAAAGATGTGCATACTAAGTATAAATACATATTGAAGAATTCAAAAATTCTTCATGAGCTTTTAATGTTGCTTGTTCTCATAAAAAGTTGGTTAGACCAACTAATTTTGGGATTGGATTCCTTAAAATCTAAAAAGTATAAAAGGTGAATATGGGCTAGTTCACCAGTCATGTGATCTATTAAGATGCATTGATATAAGATGAACACTTGTACGTTTATTGTCAACCTACAGTTTGACATTCATAAAGTTGCTTGCTCAATAAGATTGCGTTAAGAACATAATTTTCAGATTATGTAATCAAGACAATTCATCTTGATGATAATGGTTTGACATTGAATGCCTTTGATAAATAACTAAACTATTGCCAATGAGAACAAAACTTCATGTGTTCGTCTGAAATATGATATGTTGCATACAATAGCACTTGTATGCCTTAGACCAATAAATTATGATTATTTCTTCCCTGTCAATTGATTCAAGGTCAAGAACCAACTACTCCATCTAATAGTTAATGTGCGGTATACGATTAATGAATATACCATGATGCACAAAGATGTATTCTCTAAATTAAATTGAGATGTATGTTAGTTTTTCTAACATAAGGGGGAGATGATAAGAAACTATGAAATATGTTAGGAATTATCATGAGATCCGCATTCAAAAGATAATTCAAGTAAAATGTCAAAAGCATCTCATGCTTAAGCTGCACGTGCTCCTATTTTGTGTCCCTAAAGGACAAAGTCTATGCATGCGTGAAGCATGGTAGACTAATCGGTTCTAAATAAAATAATCCTAAAAAAGGATAAGGATCAAATAATCATAATAAGACGACAATGTACTCTTGAAGAGACTACGACATAACACTTCATGAAATTTTATGAGAGGTTCAGGTACCTGAAAATAATGAAGTGATGAGATCTCAAAATGTTATGTCACACTGTGAACCGATAAGAAATTATGTATTATCAATATATTTGAGAAAATATTTGCGCAATATTGTGAGAGATTATGAGGATTCGGATTCTACGTTTATTTAAGCATGCTGACGTAGAAATATTTATCAAGTGACATGAAAGAATGCATCTTGGTAAGTGTAAAACTTATTTAATTTACAGTCCAAACACTTGAAAATGTCACATATGAAATGTTGAATATTGTCACATGAAAAAATTTAAATGAACACTTTCTAAGGATTCAAAATGTTTGAAGCATATAAAAGTTTCTGGAAAATTTATTTAGAATCCTTATATTGTATAAGCTTATAGCTTGAAAATTATTGAAACTCTTGAAGAGTTTTCAAAAGCAATAGATTGTCATATCCTAGTGCAAGTGGTGCACTAGTGTATCTTGCAAATACAACAAGGCCTGATATAGCCTTTTTCAGTCAATTTGTTAAGCAAGACGCATTTCTGCTCCTACTAGGAGACATCAAAATCGGATAAAATACATGAGTTTATTTTATTCTAAAGATTGTAGTCCTGACCTTATTGGTCATACTAATATTGGGTACTTATTTGACCCGCATAAATCTCGTTCTCAAATATGTAATGTGTTCACATGTGGGGATAATGTCATATCTTGGAGATATACAAAACAGTGTATCTAGCCACTTCATTGAACCATGATCAGATAATAGCTATTCATGAAGCTAGACGAGAATGTGTATGATTGAGGTCCATGATACATCTCATTCGAGAAAAATATTGTTTGAAATATGACAATGTACCCACAGTTTTATACAAAGATAATGCAGCATACATAGCACATCTTAAGGAAGGATTCATAAAAGGAGATAAAACGAAGCACACTTTATCAAAGCTTTTTTGAATACATGAGATACAAAAGAATGGTGATATTAACGTGCAACATATTCGTTCAAGTGACAATGTGGCTGATTTATTTACCAAGTCTCCTCCAATTGCAACTTTTAAGAAAATAGTGCACAAGATCGAGATGTAAAGGTTCAAGGATGTTCTCATTAGGGAAAGTTAATACGCATTGTACTCTTTTTCCCTTTAAGGTTTTGTCCCATTGGTTTTACTTGTAAGATTTTTAATGAGGCAGCCTATATGCGTATTGTTAGAGATGTGTACTCTTTTTTCTTCACTAGATTTTTTTCCTACTGGATTTTTTCTACTAAGATTTTAACGAGGCACATTATCTATCTAGATATTCAAGGAAGAGTGTTATAAATGTATTTACATTATAGTGAATGTCTATCAAGATTTAATAATATCTATCAAGATCTAACTGATATCTATCAGGATTTGAAGTATCTGTCTTTTAGTCAGAAACTAGGAGTATTGTCCCGTATAAATAGAGGAGTTTTATTCATTGTATTCTCAATCAAGAATCATATAATCTCTCATCTCTCAAGAGAAATAAAGAAGTCTCCCCTCTTCTCTCTCTATTTATTCCCGTTCTTGTTTATATTCTTGTTATTCTTTATTTATATTTATAACAATTTCACTATAACAATCATATTTTTTGTGAATCAATCTTTCATGTTATGTTTACATGTCTTTGTAACAATATTCTTTAATAGCAATAAAAAATATTCAAAAAATATGATGTTATTATAGAAAAATTTAAATCAAACTTTCATGCTATAGTTGGATCTCTGTAGTGGTGCTTAGGTCGTTCTAGCGGTCATCAAGCAGTTATAATGTCTTATAAGTTTATTTTTCAGATTTTTTATTTTTCAAAACTCAAAGAAACCATGCATGGAATTTTGTGAGGCAATTTTCTACTGAACTGGGGTGATTTTCTTCGTTGATATAAGTTTATTCTTTTTCTTATCAACCATTAATTCATTTCTATTGTAGAATCATTAGAATGGTCATTTAGGGTGAAATTCTTGTGTTAAAGCCCTATGTTCATACATTGATGGACAAAGCCTATGAATAAATTTAAATTTGCCTAAAATTGATTTTAAGTTGTTGACGACTATTACTTTCTAGAGTAGAATTATTGCCCTTGAATGTGAGTTATGGAGATTTGGGCCAAACTAATGATTGAAAAAGCCTTGACTAAGGTCTTAGACTATAATAAGGGTAAAAACTAGTGGGGTTGAATTCCCAAGACTTAGAATTGAAAAGTTAGTAATTAATTACTTTGACATTAGTTTGTTTTAGACCATGAACAATTCGAAGCGTTGAGGAAATGCAAGACTGTTATAAATTAACTTAGATTGAGTTTTTTCGTTGAAGTAGAATATGATTTAATCAGAGTTAACACTTGACTTAGTTATTTATGTACTTTTAAATTGGATAATTTGTTGATTGATTTTCATACATACTTGTGATTGATGATTATAATTTCGTTAATGCTTCCATGAACAAGCTATCGAGCATTGAACTTGATTGAATTACGTTATTATTATGAAGTGTACTTGTAAAATTGGATGCACTATGTTATATCCTGAGAATTAGTGTAAATAAAATCATAAGTTGATATATTAGTTGAGGGATCGGATACTATGCCAGTTCAGATATTAATAAAGATATTATTATGATAAATCAGATATCTCACTGGTAGGGTACATAAATCCTGATACATCCCCTACAGATTAAGATTAGTTTGTTTGACAGAAATAAATCCCATGGAATGTATGTATACAATGTAGGTTTGATACGTGAGTAGGCATGATATATTAAAACACTAATACGAAATTACATTGTGAGATTGGAATGTACATAAATTCGTGTTGTATGTGAACACTAAGATTGCTTAGTTCGTGAATGTTTATGATAGATGTTGGTAGCTTACATGGTTTGTATAATTGACCTTATTTATTGATTTAAATGATTGCTTGTTGAGTAAATTACTTATGTATTGAAGTTCCTGTCAACTTGTTATTTGATTTATGTTGTATGTTTATTTTTAAGTTTAGTTGACCGATGATGCCTGC
Source organism: Capsicum pubescens (assembly GCA_030864215.1). NCBI lineage: Eukaryota > Viridiplantae > Streptophyta > Magnoliopsida > Solanales > Solanaceae > Capsicum > Capsicum pubescens. The sequence goes on along the minus strand of CM061548.1, from coordinate 299,823,921 downwards.
CAGTATATAGTAGTTTATACTAATACGTCTCTGTGTTATTTGTTTGTTGAGTGCAGATAGTGTTCTAGAGGCTCAGATGCAACCTCATCTCTATCTGTTCAGTTGTTTTGATACGAGGGTGAGCATTTCACACCCAAATTGTCGCGAATTTTATAGTCTATATTGTGTATCTTTCAAACGATGATATTTTACTTTATTAGTGATTTTGAGATATATTTAGACTTAATTAATTTAGAGTTGTTGTATGATAACTTTTGAATCTGGAGATAGAATAGATAATATTTTTCTTCATTTCTTAATTATGTTATTGGAATTTTGATGTTATTTAGTCTTAGTCGTTTGTTTGATTAGGTAAAAACTTGGGTTAGTTGGTTCTCAATGTAAGTGTCACTCACAACCAGTTGGATTGTGACACTCTTTAATTCTAATATTTTCTACGACATGTTTAAATTGTAAACTCAAAATATATTTTAATACACTATATCAATTTAATTTAAAAATGTACATTTTAAGTGATTCTCTTATTTCAGTGATTAAAATGAACCACTTCAATTTATTATGGAGGAACTATTTGTTTTGGTTGGTGAGATTTTATAATCAAATTCTGAAATTGCACAAAGGTCAACGAGGCGCCGATATTAATGAGTAGTGGCGTTAGCTGAATTGTCACAAACTCACAATCATGAATGCAACTAAAAATGGTTATTATTAGTATGGGTTCGTGTGATAGGATGTATTCTAATAATAATATATAAAAGAGCCAAGGAAAACTGCTCAAGATCATCCTGCTAGCTTATCATTGGTTTTACCTGTATTAATTGTGATTTTACTGTATTATTCTTAATTAATTATTATAAATTATTTATTTATTAAAAAATAATATATATTTCATAATTAATTATTAAAAATTATATAAATATTAAAAAATTAATAATATTTAATAAAAAAAAATTACAACCTTTTCATCTTCATCATAATTCTCTTTTGCTTTGTCCTCTTTTTAGCTTTCTTTGTTCAATTATCTTGTCTTTGTTGGGTCTGGCAGTGTTAGGGTTAGTTTTATCTCTTTGATATGTATTCACTTTCCATTGATTATTGATCTGGATTTTTGTGCTTGCTTAATTTAGCCTTCGGTTATTCTGCGTTTTATCTTCCGTTTCTTCTCCATTACCGGCATGCAGTTTCTCTTACTTTGATGTTCTGAAGAATTGCAGTACCTCAATACCATTTCATAAAGTTACATGATAGCAATACATGTACTTTCAACATTTTATTATTTGCGTGTTTGTACATATTTAGGGAATGAAAAACAAATAAATCTACTATCCCTTTTACGTCAAACGATATGTAGATAGATCGACTCATCAAGCATTGCCGCTTCAACCGTAATTTTAATATATCTCTCCTAATTAATTATTATGATCATTTAAGCATTAAAAATTAATAATATTTCATAAAACAAGTAAAATATACACAAAATGATATGTCAACATAAAAGATTTGATTGACTATTGAAATTATATTAGTGCCACATAATTTGAGATGAGAAAGAGGAAAACATAAAGTAACATATATTATTTGAAAATGAGATAAAAAATATTGTAAATCATAATAAGATTAAGAACTTAAAATACATACATTACTTACATATACATACATACGTACAATTCAAAAGATATAAAATATTTGCCCGACTCTCAAAATTATATCAGTATCACTTACGTTAGAATAGAAAAAAGTATTATAAATCACAATAATTTAAAGCTTAAATTATTTTAATGTTTGATAATCTAAATTCTGCTTGTGTCACATAATTTGACAAAAACAATAACATATATAACACAGACCCATCAATATCTAGTATTAGAAGAAATAACGTATTTGTAATTTTGTATATCATTAATATCTGATACTCTCTTTATTTCGTTTTAGTTGATCTTCTTATTAGAATATTTATTTTGATATAGTTGTTTCAATTAAGAAAATTTTATTATGTTCTTTCACTACTACTTTTATCATCAAATAAGTATATATAGTGTATAATATTTAAATTTATATTTTCAAAGTATAATTAAGGGATAATACCCACGAAAATACATAAACTTTGACCGGATTTCCAGTTGAGCATACTAAACTTTGTGGGAGTTCTATTACCCCCCTAGACTTTTTTTTTATATTTTAATGGCATATATCTGCCAACTTTTACATGTGCGTGTAATTCATGCGCATTAGGCACGTGATAGTGATAAAAATCGTTATTAAACCTTATTTTTTGGTCAGTCCCCTCAATTTTTTAATAAACAATAATTTTTATGTTTTTCAATGGTGCTCCTTCCTTTTCTCTCTTCTTTCTTTCTTCTCCTCAATGATGCTCTATTGGTGCTCCATTGTTGAATTGAAATTGGGTCATCTTCAACACACTCAATTCAATTACATCAATTTGAACCAATTTCAAAACACACGCACCAAATGGGTCATCCTTCAATTCCATCAAAATAGCAAAATTAACCCACCATTGCCACCACCAACCAACTTTTAAGAATTAGGAATCAAGATTTTGGCGAAAAAAGCTTGTCACCACCAATCAACTTTCAAGAATTAGGAATCAAGATTTTGATTTAAAAAAGCTTGTTTGGGAATGAAGCTTTAGCTCCATTCATCAAAGGAAAATACGGTATACCTCAAATGGTTACACTTGCCATTCTGCTAAAAAGGAAAATACGATTTTTGCCTAAAGCAATTAAATCGCCGATTTGGTGAATTGTTACAAACTCAAATGAGACTCAAATTTTTTCCAGTTGATATTATCCACAGTTTTATTCCCTTGGAGTTTGGAGTGTTTGTTTTGTGAACATCTTTTCCAGTTGATATTCATTATAGAGCTTGTATGTTTGTGAAAAATGATACAAAGAAATTTCAGTGGTCAAGTTTTGATCTGCTATGGTTGTTTCAAGAAAATAAAAGCCAAATTTGAAGAATTAGAAATCAAGATTTTGGTGAAAAATGGTGAAAAATGAAGAAAATTGATGAAAAGAATAAAAATGGAGAACAAATTAAATAAGAATTAATTTTAAATAAAAAATACACGTGTCAATATCAGATTGGCACGTGTATTACACTTTCTACTCCAAAATTGGATATAGCATATTTTTTGGGGGGTGGGGGTGGGGTAATAATTTCATTTTTAAAAGGTCTACGGGGGTAATACGACCCCCGCAAAGTTTAGTATGCTCAACTAAAAATCCGGTCAAAGTTTAGGTATTTTCGTAGGTATTATCCCTATAATTAATAAGGCTAATTTGATAAAATAAACTCTTAATAAATATTTTTTTAAGAGGAGTGTCAAGTCAACTAGAGTTAAATATTTTAAAAGGGAGGAAGTATATATTTAATTTATTTGTAACTAATACATAACATTAGTTATGCATTTTGATATTGTGTAATGACAAATCATGATATTAGGAATGCAAAAATTTTTAATGCATGCATTTGAGTGCACTAAAATATAATTGTCCTTCAAGACTTTTAATTTTCATATTCTTTATGTCAGATTTGTGGATGGTATGTTTATAATAAGAGTTTATTTAGAAATTATATAATTCATGTTATTTTTAATACATCAAATTAAATATTCATAAGAGAAGATCTTAATATCATCATAACTAATATCACTATTATTATATACTCTGTCCAACACTATTACTAGTTGTAATAAGCCCCGCCCAAGAGAGAGACCCAAGTCCTAGTAGTCCTACCAAATGGTCATTCAACATAGATTCTACATCTTGAAACCAAACCAATTTTGGCGTTGCTTTATGATAATGAAACCAACCAGCAAAAAGCATTAACGCTGCAAAGACTAATGCCCCAATTGCTGTACAATAGAGTGGTAATTCACTAGTTATTCCAGATGCTCGTCAAATCTGGAAAAAAAATAGAGGTTATTTGTATTCCTCGGAAACCCGTGAAGGACGCGATCTTGCTCGGGAAGGTAATGAGATTATTCGTGAAGCTTCCAAATGGAGCCCGGAACTAGCTGCTGCTTGTGAGGTATGGAAAGAGATCGTATTAAATTTTACAGCAGTGGACATTTTGGATAAGTAAAACCAGTAGACATTAGCAGATAAATTAGCAGGAAATAACGAAGGATAAGGAGAAAGAACTTAAGTAATTATTCTTCGTTCTTTTAATTGGATTACAATTAAACTCGGCCCAATCTTTTACGACATTAATCCTCTCATACCTACTAATTGATGTACCTGAGATGCATTTCTCTAGCTCCCGATAAAGACATTATATGAACTGGATTAAAAGGGTTAGTCATCCTAAAATTTGGATTCATTTCTTGTCGCAAATATTCACTTGTAACATACCATATTTCAATGGATTGACATAATTTTTATACCGCGTGTACATTCCCATAATAATGGTGGACCAATTTGTTAACATACCGCCAAACCATTTTTTATTAACATTATAACATCGGGCCCTTATTGCAGCCCACTCTACTGAATTAACTGCTTTATTTTTGGTACCAACAATTAAGAATTGTTTTCCCCTACTTGCTGCATCAAAAACTAATTCACAAGCTTCTGATAAACAACACCACTGCTTGGGAGCTTACGATTTCATGTTCTATTTCACTCCCCGATTGGGTTCTTTTCACCCTTCCCTCATGGTACTACTTCGCTATCGGTCACCCAAGAGTATTTAGCCTTGCAAGGTGGTCCTTGCTGATTCACATGGGATTCCACATTCCCCATGCAACCTTTCTAGTTATTTCGTTCTCTATTTCTATTTAATAGGATCCTGAGGAAAAAGAGTTTGTTTCCAGTGAGCTGTCGTTTGATGACACGGGGTTCCTATATACCATCATCTCGAATCCAAAGGCATAACAATAGGTAGGAATCTTCTCGACGATCTATACAAAGATCTCAAGGTGAACCAATAGATAGAGAGAGATGCTCTTCCTGCGGCCCAAAAACGTCTTCGTTCAAAGAGCGCGTAATGCCAGAAGAATCATTAATGCAAGGCATAGAGGGGGAGGTCATAAGCGTCTATATAGTAAAATTGATTTTTGACGAAATAAAAAAGACATATATGGTAGAATCGTAACCATAGAATACGACCCTAAGCGAAATACATACATTTGTCTCATACGACCCTTAATGAGGCCGCCGTCCAGGAAACCATACCCTGATTGGATCGACCGAGTTCATCAGTTTACAAAGGGGTATAAGGTGCCTGAGTTTTTTCTCTGGGACTCACACGACAGCCTAAACTCAGGTTACGAAGTAATAAATCAGCCATTGAATAAAACTATTACTGTTCATCCACCATTTTTTATTAAAAAATCCTGTCTTTGTCTTTCCAGGCTATCTTTTGTGTGCTATTCCTTACACCCTGAGAAAGAACCTCCACTTGGATTCATTTAAGTCTTGAGTTCTTGTTTAGAATTCTTGTAGATGAAGTTTGAACGAGAGCTTTGGTCCCGTTTATGGGGTCAAATCAATACTTTCTAAGAAGAAAGATTGGAATATCAATCTCATCGAGATCATTGATCTCATACCAAATCCCATCAATCGAATCACTTTTTTGAGAAATACGAGACATCTAAGTCATACAAGTAAAAAGATCTATTCATTGATAAGAAAAAGAAAAAACGTGAATGGGGATTGGATTGATGAGAAAATAGAATCCTGAGTCTGTGTTTCAACAGTAACATATTCTTCCATGGAGCTAAGGTCCAAAATATGGAAGAAACAAGAATTTCCACGACTCTACCGCACAGTTAATTCTGTTCCACTTAATCCCTCTTTCATGGCCACATATCTTTTCGGCTAAGGAATGGGAAATCTTTCTCCTGTTACATGAATCCAATTTTTATTTCATCCGGGAAAAGTCATCTTTTTCTCAACAATGTCTTTGTCATTTGATCCAATAACGTTCCGTTGGTGTTTTTTTTTTTTAAATTCTTATGGCCAAATGCTTTCTAAATTAATAATCAATAATGATATATTCAGTGTAATTTTACAAGTGAAGTATGGAAAAATAACAAGTGCACAAATCTTATCTCTATTTTTTTGGTAGATCGATGTTGTTTCTAATACACCTTCGACCCCAAAAATATACTTAAAGCAGAATTGTAAGAAAAAATGACAAAAAAATAACCAGTTAATCCAAATTGATCAAGGCCTCAAATGAGGAAATTAAAAGGGAAAACAAAAATAAAATGTCAAATACTAAACATAAAATATAAATGGTTTAGGGGCGTTAGACCATAAAGAAATATTTTTTTTCCGGAGTTGAATTTCAGAAGACATGTTTGGTCATAAGATTTTGAAAACTTCTGGAATTCAACTTCCAGTTGAATTTTAGAATTTGAAAAAATAAGTAAAACATGTTTTCACTTTTTTTTATAACTCACGTGTTCGGGTCAGATTTCGCGCACCTCGACTAATTCCATGGGATACCTATCACTTTCCACCAACAATAGGTACCAGATAATTTTTCCATAAAGGCTAAAGCACATGAAAAAATCACCTAGTAATTATCTTTTCTCGAAATTGAATTGAAGCTCTCATGGTGCTCAACCCAACTTCATTGAACCACTAAACCACACCCTTGAGTGCAACTTATTTTCACTTTAATTTACTCACAAATATTTTAAAACAACTGTAATTTATATTTACGATCAAACAAAACTTCAACTTTAATTTAATTTTCGTGACCAAATACCTACTGTTGAAACGTGGGGAGTTTACCACCGTTAAGGGACCAGGTCCCTGAGATGAAGAGTATAGAAATAAAACAGTGAACAAACAAGAATAGCAGAGATGAAAAGAACACAAGGATTTACGTGGAAACTTTCTTGCTCAAGGGAGGAAAAACCATGGCTTGCCCACACAAACTCTCAAACTCCACTATAATCAAAACTCATTGATTACAGACTCCAATGAACTTAACTCTAAGCTCTTCAGATTGTAATAACTCTACTATAACTACCTCTTGACAACTCTGTCTCTTGTACTCTCAAAATTGATTAACTCTAATCGACACAACTTAGATAACCCTACCTAAGAGACTCTACAACAGTAAGGAAGTTTTACACTTTTATGTTGAGTAAATTAGTTACAAAGCAAGACTCAAGAACCCTTAACTAAAAGCAGTAGCAATTTAGAACATAGGCTATGAGAGTTTTCGCCACTACTAAGAATTTCTCTAATCTTTTGCAAAAACTATTGAAGGAGAAACATCTCTTTGAATTTATAATCATGTAGAAAATAATGGTTAAAATTTAATTGGACCAGGTATCTAATCAGGTATGTTGTGCACCTGCACAGTTTGTTGCACTAGCAGACAAAACTGTGCAGAGATGTGAAAGCTGTACCAGAGCAAGGTATGAAAGGGACCTGGTCCTCCAATATCAACTAGTCATCATCAAAACATAAGACAATAATTTTTTCCCTTTTTGATGATGACAAATCATAACCCCAGGGCATCAAAATTCATTCAGATTTAAAGCACCACCTGTATCTATACCAATATTCTCCTATCAGTGGAATTTTTTTTACTCTCTTGTCACACATACCATAATAACCTCAAAGTATGTATTCCTCCTAAATTAACATTCTCTTGTACATTTACATTCATTACTCAAAGCACCTAGTCCCTACCACGATGAAGTCAATATTCCCCCTTTTGGCATCATAAAAAAGTAAGAATAGTAAACCAGGAATAAAGTAAGCACAAATTAGTTAACTCATATCCACTGGGGCAACACTAACATGAATGAATAACTTAAAGAAAAAGAGACAGGTGATAGACATTGGTAAAAATTCCATTCATTTTAAAATAGGCAAGTACCATTGCAGTGGAAAGAAAAATTAACTTACACTTCTTGTTCCTGAAAAGCCACATGAATTAAGAAATAGACATTGACACAGACTCCAGTAAAAATAAACGGGGGGCTTAGGTGGAAAGAGGTTTAAGGGATAGAGACTTGAGCAACATCTCCATTCTAGCAGTCTTTGCAGCATAAACATTCAATAACTGCTTAGTGAGGTCCTTAACTTCTGCATTCAGTACTCTAACCTCCTCAGTGAGTGTTGCCACCTTAGTCAGGAGTTATTTTTTTCTGCTGCAAGTGTTTCAGTAACACCTGGTCCCTCAAAGACAAGCTGTTGGTTATTCATCTTTAAATGCACAATCTTTGCATTCTTAGCAACTAAACTAATCCTCCTCTCCTCTATTTCTTTGTTTAAGTTCTCCTAAATAACCAATTATTTTGATACTTGGGACATGGTCCCTACCTTTCCTTCCACACAATCATTTTTAATTAGTGTTGTCAGACTGAAAATCTGTTTTACTATTCAAGGAGTTCCCTTTTTACCTATAACTCTAAAGTGATTAAATACTTTTCTTAGGAAGTATCCATAGGGCATACAATGTCTTCCCTTCTTCTCATAGATGACTTTATGCATATGTTGAATCATCAAAGAACATAATCTAATTACTTCAAACTTACTAAGGAATTCCATTACCTACAGATCCACAACAAATGTAATTGTTCTATTTTCAGATCTAGGAAGGATGGCCTAGTTGACAAATTCAAAAATCAACTGAAACTTACTCTAGAGAAATTTCTTTCTCACACCTGTCACTGAGGTTCCATCTACTTTAGAGGCATCTACCATGAATTCAGTTGAGAGTTGTTGCTTTGACATAGTTTTTACACCAATAATAGGAACATCCAGAATTTTGCCAAGAACTTCTTTATCCAACTTCAATTTTTTCCTTGTAATAAAGCAGATAGTCTCAACCCATCATCTTAAAATTTTATTGTATTATAAAACTCCCTTACTTTTTCTTTAAGGATAGAGGGAGCTGGTTCCCCTAGGAGGTGTAACCAGTCTTGGTGTCTTACACACTTCACTAGTTCCACCATACCAGGATTTCATAGATTCTGGGATAAAAGACTCTTCCTGACAACACTTGCTAAGTTTTGAGGATCTTATTCCTCTTCTCTCTAGAGATAAACTTCTCTTCTTTCTCTCTCTTTATTCTTTTGGAACCACTACTTAGTTATTCTTCAACAAATTTCTCTTTTTGGGGCCAAATCCCACAGAAGCATTTTTTTTTCTTCACTGCAATGTATTTTTGTTTTATCCAAGTTGGAGTTCTAGATTTTAGAGGAGGACCTGGTCCCTCCTTCATCCTAAAATCCATCACCTTCTCCAATATCCACTACTTCTATATTTTTATCCTCAACCACAGTGACTTTTTTCAACCTTCTTCTCTTAATAGTTGTTGACTTGTTTTCCTTCATAGCGTCCCCCAATAAGTTCTTCTCAGTACCCCTTGTTGAGTAGGTTCTAATAACCTTTACACTAGTCTCATCCACTATCTCCTTACCCTTTCTACTCCTTTATTTCTATACTGATCACCTTAGAGTCTGGTCATCCTCATCAGTTGGAGGTTATATAAATTTCCCAACAGTCTCATCAGTCTTAGGAGATAAATATCCTATTTTCTCACCAATACCTTGCTCCTCAAAACTAAAAGAACTCTCCTAGGGTTATTAGAAATAAAGATAAGGTTCTTAGCAACCCAATCCTCACCAGCTAACTCATAATTAGATGGATTAGATTTTTCACAGGAAGCTCTTCATCAAAGAGTTGGGCAAAAATAAGATTTGACTCTGAAGGGGTGGGAGAATCGAGTTTGTTTAGGGTTTTAGAAGGGAAAATATTTTTTGAGACTTTTGAAGGAAGTGGATTTTGAAGGAACATGATTTCAATAGGGAAACCGAAAGCTTGACTTTGGTCCGCTACTATGGCAGACTCAGATAGGGGTTCCATAACTCTAGGAATTTCTTCTGTGATTGGGTTATTCATGGAAATATAAATGGAGGGCACGTCAGCCATAGGTGTTTAAGGAGAGGGTGTAGAAGGTGGAATAAACTCAGTTTCTTGAGGAGAGTTCAAAGAACTATCCTTTTCAATCGTCGACATTGATAGAGAAAGATTTTCTATGAAAGGATTTTCTGGATGGAGGAAAGGGTTTTGAGCACTTTATGAGTATTTTGTGAGGCTTGAGTGTGAATGATTGTCAGCCATTTAGATGCATTTGAAAATAGTGAAAAACAAGCTAGGTAATTTTTGAACAGATTACTTTTGAAAGAAAAGGCTTGAAAATTGAATTCGAAAAATGAGTAGAAGAAGGGATTTGATTTTGTATTTAAGGGAACAAATAGTTGCAGCATTAGAGATTTTAAGAAAATGGGATGTGTCTAGTCCCAATAGGTGCAAATCTTCACTTTTCTAGGGATTTAACAACTTTCAGATAGGGAGGGGGAAAATGATGCGACTTTTTTTAGATAGAATTTTAAGTATTTTTCTTTTAAAAACACTTTAAAGATACTAACATGTGGGAAGCGACCAGGTCCCTCCCTTTACTAGATTGAATCCTTTGTGTTTGTCTCATCTGCTCCATTTCAAGATGACTCACCATTACTATATACCTGTAGAGCTATGGTACTGAGTTAGACAAAAAAATATAAGATTCATCAAGGATACCTGTCTCCTGATCATAGCCAATGAATAGAAGAAATTGATCCACCAAGTAGATTAATTAATCTCGATCAAACCCACCCTTAGCCCATTCTTCACAAATTGCTCCTTGTGAAGAGCCTTTGTAAAGATATCATCTACCCGATCTTCAGTCTTATAGAATTCCATGCAAATAGCCCCCGTTTCAACATTATCTTTCAAAAAATGATGCCTCACATTAATATGCTTTCCTTTTATGTTGCACTGGACTTTTAGCCATGTTTAGAGCACTTGTATTATCACACATCAGAAGAATTATGTCAGAAACAATCCTAAAGTCCTTCAGTTGTTGTTTGATCCATAACAATTGAGCACAATATAAATCTATAGCCATAAATTCAACTTCAGCAGTAGATAGTCCAACTGAGTTTTATTTCTTAGAACCCTAGGAAATTAAAGATGAACCAAGAAAATAAGCTATTCCTGAGGTGCTCTTTCTATCCATTACTTATCTAGTGTAATTAACATCAACATAACCTATTAGATCAAAGCTATCTCCATATGGATAGAACAGGACCAGGTCCCCTGCCCCTTTCAGATACCTGAAAATTTTCTTTGCAACTTTCAGATGAGACATTTTTGGACAAGCCAGAAATTTAGCACACATACCAATACTGAATACAATATCTGGTTTGCTTTCAGTGAGATATAGTAAGGATCTGATAATCCCTCTATACATGGTCTCATTTATTAAGGGACTAGGTTCATCATTATCCATCTTTGAATTGGTTCCAATTGGGGTATCAATTGGCTTGGTATCTCCCATATTATATTTCTTCTACAACTCCTTAATGTATTTTTTCTGACAAATCATAGTCCCTTGAAAGGTTTGTTTAATCTATAGGCCTAGGAAGATTCTCAATTCACCCATCATGCTCATTTCAAACTCACTCCCCATTAATTTTGCAAATTCCGCACATAGAGATTCAGAAGTTGTTCCAAAATTATGTCATCAACATAGATTTGTAAAATCAGCAAGTTACTATTTTTGGACTTCATAAAGAGAGTATTGACAATTTTTTCTCTTTTAAATGCATTTTCTAGAAGAAACTTTGAAAGTCTCTCATACCAAGCTCTAGGTTCCTGCTTCAATCCATAGAGTTCTTTATCCAGTTTGAGCACATGATGTGGAAAGTATGTATCCTCAATACCTAGAGGTTGTTTGCCATAAACTTCTTTCTTTAAATTTTTATTTAAAAGGTTATTTTTGACATCCATATGGAAGAGTTTAAAACCCATATAGGTAGAAAAAGAAATAAGAATACTGATAGCTTCCATCCTAGAAACAAGAGAAAAGGTCTTATATTAGTTAATACCTTCTTATTAGTTATATACTTGAACAACAAGACTTTCTTTATTTCTATTGATAGTGCCATGTTCATCCTTCTTATTTTTGTACACCTATTTTGTCCCAATAAATGTTCTATAATAGGCCTGGGGACCAGGTGTCAGACTTTTCTCCTCTCAAATTGCTAAAGTTCATCCTGCATAGCATTGATCCAGTCAGTATCTTTTAGGGCCTCCTTTACATTCTTGGGCTCAATTTATGATAGAAAGGCTGAGAAAGCCATAAAATTCCTGGCTTGAGCTCTTGTTTACATTCAAAATTCCAAAGAAGAGATCAGATTCTCAAGGGAATGAGAATATTTATGCTTCTAATTAGATCTTTTTGACTAAAGTATGTTGGGACCAGGTTCTTGAGAATTTGAGCAGGTTCTTCTTAATGTTCCTCTTCTGCATTTGGATTCACCAATTGAGGATTTGACCCACCGTCACCTTCTTCATCTTTAATTGTATCATTTTGTTCTTGAACACCAGTTTAGCTATGCCATTATTTTGAATAGGAATGAGTTCTTCCATGTATGAATCTTTACCTCCAGCAGAATCTTTTTACTTTCCTATTTTGTCAAAGACTACATGTACACTCTCTTCCATACACAGAGTCCTTTTATTGAAAACTCTGTAAGCTTTTCTTGTTAAAAAGTAGCCTATAAATGTAGCTTCATCACTTTTAGAGTCAAATTTCCCAAGTTCATTCTTTCCATTATTTAGAATAAAATATTTACACCCAAAGGGTTTGAAATAATCAAGCTTTGGCTTTTTGCTGAACACAAGTTCATATGGAGTTTTGTTCAAGAAAGATCTTATATGAATCTAATTGTCACACAATAGGAAGTGTTGATAGCTTCAGTCCAAAAACTTTTTGGAAGGCCACTATCAATCAGCATGGTCCTGGCAATTTCTATGAGAGTCCTATTCTTTCTTTTAACTACATTTTGCTGAGGAGTTTTAGGAGAAAAAAATCATGACTAATGCCATTTTCAGCATAAAATACTTCAACCTTGAAGTTTTCAAATTAAGTTCCATGATCAGATCTAAATTCTGCAATTTTGTAGTTTAGCTTCATCTGAATTTGCTTGGCAAAAACCACCAGAACATCATAAGTTTCATCCTGAATAGTCATCCACAATAACAAACACATACCTTTTCCCACCTTTACTTTGTACTTTAACTGGTCCATATAAATCCATGTACAATAACTCAAGAGGTCTAAAAGTGCTTACCTACTTTTTCTGCTTAAAGGAAGATCTAGTTTGTTTTCCTTTGACACGTGCATCATGATGTGCTATAGAAATATAACACTTTAAATGCTTAAAATGAGAAAAATATACAAGTTTCTGAGGTTTTTTTGTTAGATATAATTCATTTTGGGTATGTTTTGTAGGAAATCATGTTTTGGATGCTAAGTTCATGAAAAAGAGGGAAAAAGGTATTTTTGACTACTTTTAAGATCAATTATGGATGATCGGGACACTTTTTGGATTGTTCGTGACCAAATCATGTTAGGGAATTAAAGAAGAGCTGAAAAGATGACTCTCGACGCTTGCTAAATCAACATACGGATCACATATTGTACTTATGGACCACATATGGGCAAAGCAAGTGTTAGAAGTCTAAAATCCCGAGAGCTAACTTGCAGGAAATTTTGGTCTGGCACTTGTACTCACTTGTGCCCTTCCTGTAGGCGGAAAGTACTACCTGTCCCTAAGGACAGGGCACAAGTAGGGACCATAAGTGGCCACTGACCCTTTTTTCTCCTATTTCGTTTGGGCTTTGGTTTTAGGGTTTCCTCATGTACTATAAATACCCTTTATGTGTTTTTAGTAGTAGTTATACACTTTTGATACTCACAAACATATTTTGATTCGGAGATTCAATTTTGATCTTAGAACTCTCTTGTATTACCTTTAGTTGATTAATTCAGTTAAGGTTTTGGGTTTTCCACTCCTTATTATTGTGATTTCATCTATGTTCTCAATCATGAATGTTTTTGATTACTTCATAAGCATGAGCAGCTAAAAACCCATAGCTAGAGTTGTGGAAACCCTAGAAGATTGACGAAGTAGGAGAAGTGCTATTATTGTTCTGAACCGATACCTATGCATGCATTGCTTTATCTTAACTATAATAGTTTTCTTAATGGATGCACACATTAGGATCCCGCATAAATTATTGATACTTCAAAAGAAGAGTAGTGACTAGAAAAAGATAAAGACAACAGTAATTTGGAGTTTAACTGTCGATCTATGCTTCTAGGTTTTATCTTAGTAAAATGGTTAGATTTCATCTAATAACTAGAGACTCAAAAGGTAATAGTTAACTGGGATCAAGATAAGGGTTAGTAAGGTGACATCCTGAGACTCAAAAGGTAAAGGGTGAAATCCTTATGCTCGTTCAAAAGACTATAAAAGGTACCTAACTTATCGATTCCACATGCAAGGTATCAAGTCAGTTCAATAGAGCATGATAAGCCTACGGAGTTGAGAATCTAGGGGGAACACAATCCTATTGTTTACTTATGACTAATTACAACCCAAGTTGATATTTGCTACTAGTTCGACATTGATACTCAAATCCCCCCTTTACTTTTCCAGTTCCGCCCATGGATTACAACAGTTGAGAGCCATAATTCCATGTATTTCCTTGGTATTTGACCCCAACTTTTGTTGGGTTACTATATTTGGCAGCGACCATATCATTTTCTGAGAGGAGGTGTAGATTGGATGTTGCCAAATTTTTGCAGTATTTTCGGGGAATATAGTGTTGATTTATGAATTGAAGTTGCTGCAGTTTTTGGTTTTTATTTCTTTTATTCTTAGTTGGAAATACACTGGTGTATGCCTATCATATGGAGTAGAGTCAATCCCTTACACCCAATAAATTCGAATCTAGATTGGATCCTACAAATACCTAGTAGGATGGTGGAATAGAAAAAATATGAAAATCCTGAAGGGGTTCGTAATGTTGTACCTCTCCCTCATTCTGAAAGTGTATAAGATATTGTTAATCGATAGACTAGTGAACTTTTAGCTCAAGATGAAAATAAAAGAAGGGCAATGGAAGAAGATCAGCAGACAGATCGGCAGGCAAAGCTAGCTGATAAAGGTAGGAAATAGATCGCCAAGAAACACTTAGTGAAAATTAGAACAGAGCTAGAGGTGCCCGTGTTTAAGTGATCCCAGCTTATCAGTATGTGTAGACATATATAGATAATGAAGAAGAACTAGGATACATTGATCCGGCAGAGTCTGGAGCCATTATTCCTGCTATTTTACCCCTAGGCATCAAGTTTGACATAACAAATGCAATGATCCAACGCCTAAATTTGAAGGGTTTGTTTGTATGTCTTCCTATAGATGATGCACTTTGTAAATTTTATCAGGATCTATAGTTCGTATACCATTCTATGGGTGAATTTGGAAGCACTTAGACTGAGGCTATTCCTCTTCTCATTCACAGGAGAAACATCTTTATGGTTAGGGGAACTGCCTTGAGCCTTTAACAGTACTTGGAACATATTAGACATGAAATTCTTAAACCAGTTCTTTCCTCCATCTAGGATATTGTATCTCAAGGATGAGATCTATAATTTTAGGAAACTGTAGTCAGAGTCTATGCATGAGGCATGGTTCAGGTTCAAGAAAAAGCTGAGTATTGTGCTGAATCATCGGATGCCAGGGATGAGCTTATTAGAGATATTTACCAAGCTTTGACCATCAGTTCCAGAGCTATGGCAGATACCATCCCTAGAGGAGATTTTATGAGACTACGCTGGTAAGCAGTTTTAGAGATGCTGGATCAGATCTCACTCACTTACCGAGGTTGGCAAACTCAGAAGACTAAGAGAGGATCTAGCACATATGCTATTGGTGCCTCCTGCGACTAGAAAGTAGCTGATGATTCAGTAGCACAAGAAATTGCACTGCTAAGAACTGATCTAGGGGTACTAGTAAAGTAGCTTGCGGCAACAACTTTTGAGAAAGTGAATGCAGTAGCAGCACAGGGTCCAACTTCCAAAGCTTATGAGTCAAAATTAGAGGAAGAAGCAAACTATCTGGATTATTAGTTAATGGGTTTTCAAGTCCAAGGGAAAGGGAACCAAAGTTGGAACTACTATGAAAGATACTGAGACCGTAGTAGAGAGAGAGATGGTAATTAGAGAAAAAAAGATAACTACAGAGAGAGAAGATAGGTATATTCCACCTGGCAGAAGAGATGCAGAATCAAGAATGGAAGAGATGTTGACTAAGCTGGTGAAGGGTCAAGAAAATTAGGAGATCAGCCTTAAGAAGATTAACGCTGACATTTTAGGGTTTACCCAAAGGTTTAATCTCATACCACTACTATCAAGCAGTTGGAGCACCAGTTCGAGCAGATATCAGCAACTCTAAACCAGAGGCAACTAGGTACCATTCTGAGCAACACTGTGCAGAATTCAAAAAATGACATCATGTTCTTGTCATTACCATGAGAAGTTGTTTTAATACTTTGGATCTCCTACTGCCTGCTGCGGAAGCTGCTGTTGATGAGACAACTATTGTGGATTTGGAAAAGGCAACTGATGGTGATGATGCAGTTTCTAAGAAAAGAGGCAAGGGTTCCATTGTTGAGCAAGAAATAAGATAAATTCTTAGACCGCACCCACCTTTTCCTCAACGACTAAAGAAAAAAAATATGAAGAAAAATTCAAGCAGTTCATTGAGATGTAGAAATAGTTGAGCTTAAATATTCCTCTTCTCGAGCCATTGGAGAAAATACCTAGATATGCCAAGTTTATGAAGCAATTGGTCACAGAGAAGAATGAAGCTACGATCGAGGATGTTGATGTCTTGCACCACTGTAGTGCAGTCACTATGAGGACTTTGGCTCAGAAAAAGAGTGACCTCAAAGTATTTACTATACCATGTACTATTGGGTCATCCCGATTTGCTAGAGCCTTATGTGACTTAGGAGCCAACATTAATTTGATGTCGCTAGCCATATTCAAGAAATTGGGTCTGAACCCTCTAGAACCAACTTCAATGAGGTTATTGATGGCTAACTGTACGTTGAAGAAACTCGTTGGCATTTCATTTGATATGATTGTGAGAGTGGTCAATTTTATCTTTTCGGCCGACTTTGTCATTCTGGACTGTGAGGTTGACACCGAGATGACCATCATATTAGGGAGACCATTTATGGATACAGGTAGAGCAATGGTTGATATGGAGAAAAGAGAGTTGAAGTTTAGAGTCAATAGTGAGTAGGCCATATTTAACATCTGAAAATTAATAAAGCATCCAACTGACATGAAGGTGGTGTCGGTGATTGATTGTATTGATACCCTGGAGGGTACTCCTATGGGTATCTTGATGAATTCTGAGTAATTAAGATACCTGAGTCGTGTTGTGATATTAAATCAAGTGCTTTATGAGATCCAAACCATGGGCTTGTTGGTGAAGTCTAAGTAACCAACACAGCCGCATCGTGCCGCGACATTAAATCAAGTGCTAAGTGGAAGGCAAACCACTATTTTAGTATTCACTTTTTGTTGTTTTTTGTAGGGTTTTATCTTATGGACTTGCCCGAAATATGGTAAAATTTCTACATTCATCAATTTCTAGGTAAGGGGATGGTTTGATCAACCCATCATGGTCACAATTCCCACACGGGCTAGGTAAGTTGAGCAATAAATTGAAAAGTCAAAATTTTAAGGATGAGAATGGAAAGTTGTGGACTTTGACAATTAATCATACTCATGGGACCATAAAATTAGGTTATGGGACCATAACTAGCTATAAATTTATCAAAATACCAAGTCTAAATTACAGGAAAGTGGGCTAAAATTTTTGGCCTTACACTTGCGCACTGCACATGCTGGCCGCATGTGGCACTTGTGTCCCATGCCTGGCCGCATATGGCAGGTGCAAGTAGCTTCCGCAACTAGGTCATGAGTGGTACCAAATTTTAATTAAAATTTTAGGCCCACTAACACTTATATAAGACCTAAAACAGCCCCCCATCTATGTTTAAACATCCCTAGACTCATTCTAACTCGTTCAAATCCTCAAAACTTCACTTTTCTCTTTGAATTCTAACTCCCCTCTTAAAATATAAACTAACCCCAACTTAAGTAAAGTCTAAATTGACACTTGTTTGATATACCAACTTGTCCTAACACACTAAAAACAAGTTCTTTTTGTATTGCTTGATTTCTTCTTCGTTCACTTCAGGAATTTCATAAAAAGGTAACTTTCTCGGCTCCTAATGCCGATGTATTGATTTATTTATCATTTAAACAAGTTGATATGTATATTACCATGCAAAGTATATAGATTCTATCATGGTTGTATTTAGGAGCCTTGAAGTAGCCTAAAATCATAATGTATGGCCTTGTTTCGAATTAAATTCTAAGGTTAGGCCCTAACCTAAGGTTGAACTTTAAGGAGTAGAGTAATGACACAAGTTGAGCATGTTTAGTTTGCATTGAAAATCATCATTCTTGATAGGTGTGTTCACATTGGACTTATTGAGATTTAAAACAGGTTATAAAGGTGTGAAAATTAAGGAAAAAATCAAACTTTTCAAATTTTGAGTTTTTCTTCAACTTTTGATATCTTTTAATTTGTTGGAAACTAATGATTGGTCTTTCAGGTACATATGGCACCTAAATCTGCTAAGAAGAAGAAGGTCGACCCCTTGAGGAAATGGGTAGAATCTCCCGTGCCTAGTGGTTAAGTAGAGAAGTACCAAATGCAGCGACGTTGAGACACTGTAATTGGGGTGATACATAGAGTTACTAGAGGACAGATACACCAGGCTACTCAGGCGGTTGTTGACCATCTAAATATGAAGTTAGTGTGGATATCACCCCTACACATTCCTCTACCATATGATGATGATGACATGGATGAGACAGATTCTGAGTCTACTCCACATGTTGCAACTTAGAATCCCAGTCCGAGGAGGGGTCCCAAATTCATCTAAGAATACTGAGCAGGAGAAGTCATCAGTGGTACCCAATCTGAAGAGGGTACCATTATTCATGTACAATAGTCAGATGTGCCCCAGTTTTAGAAGGGTACAGAGTAGGCTTCCCTTGATGCACTAGTATAGCAGGAGCAGAGTCCCGCACCTACACATGCCTCCGAGGAACCTCTTGATGAGGAAAATTAGAGGTGGTGTGTAGAGAGGATGTGGGATATATTTCATAGGTACAGTCGTATTTTGGAGTGCAGATGGCCCAAAAGGCTTATCTATGAGGAGCGCCAGACTAATCTATCTAGGCTTAGCAGAGTACCATAATTATGGGATGCTTTTGATCATTACGAGTTAGAGTGGATGTTGAGAGCACTTGGCTTTTACAGCCCAGCTATGGTACGTCAGTTTTATGCATCCTACTAAGCTACAGTAGTTTTTCCTATGCTTAAATTTCCAGGCCTAATGAGCCACATGGAGCAGCCACATCTTGATCATACACTTGTGAGAGGGGTCAGAGTTGATATGTCAGCAGAGACTATCCGACGAGTCAGTTTTGGTCAAGATTATGTCACTCCCTCATCTACAGCTGAGTGTAAATAAAGATTAAGAGTCGAACGTGATCGATATATTATGAGAGAGGCTGAGCATAAAAGAGAGAGGGTTGAGATGGCTAGGTAGATAGCCATTTATATTTTACCTTTTGGTTATGCTACCTTATGGATTGAGGGTCATGGTGTGATCAAGAAGGGTACGTTGACCTTTGAGGACACGTTTTGGTAGTTGCTCATTCGGTATCGACTATTCCCTATAGCTTCAGATAATTTGTTGACTTAGAAGAGATTAACCCTGGTTGATAGTATGATGACCGAATATACTATTTCTTTACAGTCATCCTCTAGCATGAGATCCATGACAGAGCATTTGGGGAGACGAATAATTTTCTATTCCCTTGCATGGTTCAAAGACTATGTGACAGGCCGGTGTACCTGAGATACCAGGAGTAAATAAGAGGGTACGTGTGTTGGCTACTACATATACAAAGTGTATAAAGGATCTGGCATGCTAGGCCTTCCTAGGATATCTAGAGAGCCTACCACAGTACCTCGGGTCCAGCCTGAGGGCCTATAGTTACCACAGAGCCTGGTGATACAAATGGAGGCGTTGTGGGTATTAGTGATGATATGGATATGGAGGACCATAGAGAGGCTCCAAATTTGAGTACTCAGGGTGAGGGGACACCAGCCACTTCTTCATCAGCCCCAACTTCAACCTAAGAGCTGGTTGACATATCTTCAGGGCCTACTCGTCCATCCACTACAGCTCTTTCTACAAGTGTGATTACTATATCTAGAGAGTTCTTATAGATCTTTGTGGATAGTCAAAGGGCTACTGATGCTTAATTGAGGTTCATTAAGATTGATATGACTACCATATATGGGCAGATGAGTTCAGGGGTTCAGACTAGATTCGAGCAGGCAGAGGCTAGATGGGAGGCCGCAAAGAGAGATGTACTGTCTTAGATATGTGCTGACTTTTGGAACATCATAATGAGTTGCAACCCAATTTACTAAGACATAGGTTCCAGATCTAACCTAAATGAGCGAGGATTTTGATATATTACGAGCAGAGGTACGCTTTATCATAGAGATCCATATATCATCCACTCCCTCAGTTATACCCCAATGGCCTAGATATTACCTCTGAATAAACTAAGATAGTTTAATTTTTTCACAAAGGATGAGGAGGAGGTACCGGTAGTTGGGGAAAAGAAAGGTCACATAGGAGACTTGTTGGATCTTGATATTCCATATGACCAGGACGTTAAAAGGGATAGACATGATTCGATGGAGACTAAAGTCATTGACAGGCAGAGGCATATAGAGATAGCTATGGGTGCATCCTTTAGTAGTGTACCTCCACCACCACCATCTCCGTCAACTGTATATCTCCATCTGGGGATGCTCATGACACGGACGCTTAGCGTGTCCCAGGTATGTTCTCACTTTCCTTTGTTTTGTATTATTTTTACACATTCAGGACAGTGCACAGTTTTTAGTTAGGGGTGGGATGTACCATAGCCTCCGCAGGTTTTTGTTGTCGTGCTTCTTTTCCTATCAGCCGCGGTATGGTTTTAGAATCGGCATACCTAGGATAATTTGTGTCGTATTATGTTTTGTTTCGTATTATGTTATTTTTTTGTGTAATTAAGAGATTTTAAGTATTTAGGGCAGTTATCATGTTTTTATGGATTTTTGAGAAAAATGATACCCCTCCTAAATATGTGTTTTAGAACTATATGAATGTAGATATGTGAGAGCATTGTAAATCTTGTTATGGCATTAGGATTAGGGACATGATAATCACTTGCTAACAATTGCATGAACCGGATAGGTAGTAATTTGTAATATTGATTCTGTGCCATGTGTGTATGAGATGCTACTTAGTTCCCTTTGTGTGTTTAATTTAGAATTTGCTCGGTTAGTCTTGTCTATGTTAAAGGATAGTTGGTTAGGAAAGAATCATAGACCGTTTTTTGTTTTAGTCCACTTTTAACCTAAATTACCTTCCATGTGTGAATTGTATCCCTTGATCCCTATTTTAAGCCTTATAGCCTATTTTCTTTATTTTCACCTATTCACCTTCCCATTTATATTACAATGAACCTATTTTAGCCCTAGTCCTTCTTGGACATTGTGTACCTTAACTCAGGCAAAATGCCTAAGTTGAGGGTGGCTATTATAAGGGTGTGTAGTGTAAAATGGATATGTAGAAGGGTAAAATAAGAGAAAAAGCTATTAGGGATGGGTATGATAGAAAACAGAAAAAAAGAAGAAAGAGAAAGAGAAAAAAGAAAAGAAAAATTATGAAAAAGTGTAAAAACAAAGAATAAAAGACCACACCCAACCTAAATGTGCAACAAAAAATAAAAAGGGGGAAAAGGGGGAAATAAAAGGAAATTTGCTAATAAGTGAGACCCCACAGTTAATATAGTACCAAGGAGGCATAGTCACTTGATATGTCCATATGTACCATAACAACCTCAAGCCTACATTACAAGCTGAGAAAAGTCTTATAATGATCCTAACTTTACTTTCTGAAAACTAGGGTAAAGAAATAAGGGTAGACCTATGGTATTTGATTCACATTGATTAGAACTTCTCATTGGAGTGTGAGTGTCTCTTGACTATCCCTGAATTGACACGTATGATTTCATATAAGTGAGTGGGACTTCTTTGTTGTGAGAGCACATGAGTCATATTGCTAGCTATTTGCTTGTTTCAGGTAGTGTAACTTGTGCATATGCATGGTTGTATGTTATTAATGTAATTTCATACCTTAACCCATTGTGTCACATTGTTGTGCTTCATGTTAATACACAATTGGTTTTGAAAAGTGAGGTTGGAGGGGGTGTTGTGTTTTGAGCTTAAAGTGTTGATTTACTGCCTTGAATAGCATAGATTCTCCTAGTCAAGCGTTGTTTTTGTTTTATTGTATTTTTTTTCCTGAGGAAATTTAAACGTTCTAAGTTGAGGGTGTTAATGTGCTATAGAAATATAGCAATTTTGATGCTTAAAATAAGGAAAATACGCAATTTTCTGAGGTTGTTTTGTTAGATATGATGCATTTTGGGTATGTTTCGCTGGAAATTATGTTTTGGATGCTATGTTCGCGAAAAAGGGGAAAAAAGGTGTTCTTGACTACTTTTGAGAGAAATTATGAATTATCAAGACACTTTTTGGATTGTTCATGACCAAATCATGTTTGGGAATTGAAGAAAAGCTGAAAAGATGACTCTCAGCACTTGCTATGTCAACATGCAGACCGCATGTAGTAATTATGGACCACATCTAGGCAAAGCAAGGGTCAAAAGTCCAAAATCCCAAGAGCTAACTTGTAGGAAATTTTGGTCTGGCACTTGCGGTCACCACTTGCGCCCTCCCCGCAGGTCGCAGGTACTACCTGCGCACAAGGATAGGGTGCAAGTAGGGTTCATAAAGGGCCACCAACCCTTTTTTCTCCTATTTCATTCGGTCTTTAGTTTTAGGGTTTCTACATGTACTATAAATACCCTTTATGTGTTTTTAGTAGTAGTTTTGCACTTCTGATACAAACATATTTTGATTCCAAGATTCGATTTTGATCTTGGAACTCTCTTGTATTAACTTCAGTTGATTAATTCAGTTATGGTTTTGGATTTTCTACTTCTTATTATTGTGATTTTATCTATGATGTCAATCATCAATGTTGTTGATTACTTCGCAAGTATAATCAGCTAAAAACCCATAGCTAGGGTTGTGGAAACCCTAACAAATTAATGATGTAGGGAAAGTGCTATGGTTGTTTTGAAATGATACCCATGCATGCCTTTCTTTATCTTCACTATAATAGTTTTCTTAATGGGTGCACACGTTAGGATCCCGCCAAAATTATTGCTACTTACTCCTAAAGAGGAGTAGTGACTAGGAAAAGATAAAGACAATAGTAATTTGAAGTTTAATCGTCGATCCATGCTTCTAGGTTTTATCTTAGTAAGGTGGTTAGATTTCATCTAATAACTAGAAAATCAAAAGGTAATAATTAAATGTGATCAAGATAAGGATTTGTAAGGAGACATCCTGTGACTCAAAAGGTAAAGGGTGAAATCCTTCTGCTCATCCGAAAGACTGTAGAAGGTACATAACTTATTGATTCTATATGCAAGGTATCAGGTTGTTTCAACTGAGCACGATAAGTCTACAGAGTTGATAAGCTAGGGGGAATATAATCCTAATATTCACTTACGACTAATTACAACCAAAGTTGATATTTTCTACTAGTTCGACATTAATACTCAAATCCTCTCATTTACTTTTCTAGTTCTGCCCATTGATTACAACAACTAAGAGCTACAATTCCATGTATTCCCTTGGGATTCTATCCCAACCATTGTTAGGTTACTATGTTTGGTAGAGACCGTACCATCTTTTGAGAGGAGGTGTAGCTTGGACGTCACCACCACCATTTAGAGATTAGCTTGTTCAGTAAACAGAAAATTACATATCCCAATATTCTGTGCCATAGATCGATATTTTCACCTCTAACACTTAAGCAGGTTAATTCACAGTCAGCTATAGAGTCTAGATCAGCCACATACATGTCTTGCACCTTTTAGCCTTGAATATGATTTTCCCAGACTTCAAGTTTGACACAGTGCATCCATCAGATATAAACTTTACTTTATTTCCTTTATCATAGATTTGAAATACACTCAGAAAACTATACTTTAAACCATTTACATAATAAACATTCAAAATAGCATGATTTAAGGATTTCCCTATCTTTTCAACACCATGAATATAACCTTTCTTTCCATTTCCAAAAGAGACACCTCCACCTTGAAGTGCCTTGGGTGAGAGAAACCTATCAGCTCTACCAGTTATATGCTTAGAGCATCCACTAACCATGAACTAGCTTGGACTGCCTTCTCTTACTCTTATTTGCATACAGAGATCATTTGTTAGATTTGGGAACCCACTTGAGTATGTGTTCTCCAAAAATAGACAAGAGAGAGATCACATCTTTCTTGATACGGCTAGGTATTGGTCTTTTTAAAAGTTTTCAAAGAATTAGATCCCTTGTAGAAAGACTGCTTCAATTGAACAAATTTTGCAGTGTTCATTCAACTTTAAGACAATGTTGGCATTTCTCCTTCTAGTGGTCATCCCTGCTATAGTGAGTGCATAGAGAATTGTTGGCTTTGTTTTTACCAACTAAAATATGCTTGCCTTGGGGATTAGAATTATAGGTGTAGTACTAATACCCAAGACCTCTATCATTATTGATCCCCTGACTGGTTATATTAGTAAGGATCTGTGAGGATGTGGTCCATTTTAGAGATTTGTTGAGATCTTTTTTAGATGGACCAGGTCCTTTTTGAGTTCTTCATTCTTATGAAGAGCAGCCATAAGAAGCTTTTGAGAATTCTTCAACTTTTCTTCAAGATCCATTTGAAGCATTGAGGCTTTATATTTACCCTTTCCATTAGTTTCAACTATCATCTTCAGTTTTATCAAATGCTTGTTTTATGATTGAGTTTTAAGGATTGTTCTCTTACTTCAGACAGTTGGATTGTGAAGGCTAATTTTTCATGCTCCAAGTTTTCTACCCTATCTTTAAGAAATTCTCTTTCATCATTAAGCTCACACACAAAATCAAGCAATACGTTTACAAGTTTCTTTATCTTCTTGGGGGAAGAATCATTTAAGTTTTTCTTAATATCATAAAGAGTTATCCTATTCTTTTCTTCATCATTTAACTTTTCCATGAGAGATAACAATGAATCATAGGTGAGTTCACTGTCTTCCACTGCTTACATAGAAGCATTTTTAGGCTTTTTGAATTTATCAGATTCACTATAAGTATCTCCTTAGACTGCTAAAGCCTGTTTCACTGCATAATCAGCCGTTGAGTTTCTTCTTGACTTCTCTGGGACCTGGTCCTTTTTATTTCCTTTGTCTCCTCCTGACTTGAGATACTCTTGATAGTCCATTTTATGTAGTGGAAAATCTTTGATGAAATGCCAAGGTTTTCCACTCTTGTTACAAACTTCAATAGTACCTATCTTTCTACTACTGTTTTTCTTTTCAAAACTGACAACTTTTCTTCATATCCGTCACAATCCTCTTATCCAAGTAGGCAACATCAGTATCCCCCTCACTTGACTCAGACTTTCACGCCTTCAATGGTAGAGACTTTTTTTTTTAGCTTTCCTTTTTTCTTGACCTTGTTATTTCTTCAGTTCATGAGTATTTAGATTTCCAGCCAGTTCACCTATGGTAAGAGTTTTCAAGTTTCTTGCCTCAGTGATAGCATCAACTTTGCTTTCCCAGGACTTAGGAAGAACTACCAGGATTTTTCTCACTTTTTTATGCAGAGGAATCACCTCATATAGGTAGTGCAACTTATTTGTGATTGAAGTGAATCTTGTGTGTAATAGTAGAAGGATATTACAACAGATATTATACGCCTATGATAGATACAGGAGCAGAAGCCAATTTATTTAGATATAATTGTTTACCAAATAATAAATGGGATAAATTAAAAACACCAATAGTAGTTAGAGGATTTAATAACGAAGGAAGCTTAATTACTTATAAAGCTAGAAATGTAAAATTACAAGTATGGGATAAGACATTAACAATAGAAGAAATCTATAATTATGAACTAACATCAAAAGATATGCTTTTAGGAATGCCATTTTTAGATAAATTATACCCACATATAATAACTCGAACACAGTGGTGGTTTACAACACCATGTAAATAAAAGGTAAGAGCAAAAAGAGTTATTAATAAAATAGGAAAGAAAACTGATTGGATAAAAGGAAGTGAAAAAATCACACAAAAATTAGAAAATATAAAAAACACTGAAGACACAATAGAACTAGTTATATTTTCAATAAATAAAGAAGAAATGACTATATTTTCAATAAATAAGGTAGAAATAATAAAGAAAAAATTAAGACAATTATACTGTGAAGATCCATTAAAAGAATGGGAAAAACATAAATCTACTGTAAAAATTGAGCTAATAGATAAAAATAGCATAATAACCCAGAAACCATTAACATATAACTTTGATGATTTAAAATGCATATAGATGAATTATTAGAAAAATAATATATACAAAAAAGTAATAGCAAACACAATAGTCCAGCATTTATAGTAAATAAACATAGTGAACAAAAAAGAGGAAAAAGTAGAATGATTATTGATTATAGAAACCTAAATGCAAAAACTCTGATATATAATTATCCAATACCAAATAAGATATTAAAAATAAGACAACTACAAGGATATAATTACTTTAGTAAATTTGATTGTAAATCAGGATTTTACCATTTAAAGTTAGAAGAAAAATCTAAAAAGTTAACTGCATTTACAGTACTACAAGGATTTTATGAATGGAATGTGTTACCATTTGGATATAAAAATGCACCAGGTAGAACCAACACTATATGGATAGTTATTTTAGACAACTACCTAATTGTATAGTATACATAGATAATATACTATTATATACAAAAACTAAAGAGGAACATTTAAAACTATCAGAACAATTTACAGATATAATGGAAAAATCGAGAATAAGTTTAAGTGAAAAGAAAGCTGAAATTATAAAAGCCAGATAAATTTTTAGGAATACAAATAGATAAAAGTGGAGTAAAAATGTAACAACATATAGTACAAAAAATAATAAATTCAAAAGAAGAATTAGATACAAAAAAGAAATTACAATCATTTTTAGGATTAGTAAGCCAAGTAAGAGAATATATATCAAAATTAGCAGAAAACCTAAAGCCATTACAGAAAAAATTAAAAAAGGATGTAGAGTATAATTACAACGAAGAAGATAAAAAACAAGTTCAGAAAATAAAAATACTTTGTAAAGAATTACCAAAATTACAATTCCCAGAAGAAAATAAAATTTTTACATATATAGTAGAAGCAGACGCAACCGAATATAGTTATGGATGAGTACTTAAATATAGATATGAAGAAGAAAAATTAGAACATCATTGTAGATACTACTCAGGTACGTTTAATGAAACAAAAATAAAATGAAAAATAAATAGAAAAGAATTATGTTCATTATATAAATGTTTATTAGCATTTGAGCCATATATTGTATATAAGAAGTTTATTGTACGAACAGATAATACACAGGTACGTTGGTGGTTAACAAGGAACATACAAAATTCGGTTACAACAAAAGAGATTCAGAGACTAGTATTAAATATATTAAATTTTATATTTACAATTGAAGTAATCAAAACTAACAAGAATGTCATTGTAGATTACATATCAAGACAAAGCTACACAGACTGATATAATAGAAGATGATATTTTAGAAAGATACTCAAAACCCTAACTACGCTTTCAATGAAATTGGATAGTATGGGTAATGAAATAGAAAAGCTAAAGACTAATGAAGTTAAACTGAAGTATAAAGCTATGAACCAGATAACTCAGCAGTGTGCAGAGCTATGTCGATCGGAAGACATCAAAATTTTAGAGCTAAAAGGAGACATTGGGACACTCTATAAAACCCATAACGTTTATCAACCTACAATTGCAGGTACAAGCAAAGGAGTTAGTGGACAAAGATATCAGAACATGAACATGAACATGAATAAGATATTTGAAAAACCATTTATACCAAAAACACAAAAAGACCCCTTGTTTATACCCCCACAAACTACCACATATCGAGAAAGTTTAAACTAAGATAGAAAAGCCTATAACCATATAACTCGAGCATACATAGAAAATATCCACAAAATGCAGACTTATCTAAACCTTAACCCCAGAGCTACAAATATCCAAGAACCAAACACAAACTATATAACCCAAAAATTACAAGGTTACAACAAGTTAATCGCACTATCGAAAACCAACCCAAGCTTAGTTAAAACTTCTTTCAGTTATGGATTATTAAATACCGTATATACCCAAGATGAAGATAAACTAACAGCCATACCAGAATTATATAGAGCATTTGCCACCTATAAGAAAATAACCAAAGAAAATCTATTTTTTATAAAGTTTTATACTGCACCAGCGGAGATATTATATGATGAAATTAAACCAGTTATACAAGTTGTAAAAATAGGATTAACCAGAGATATGATTATACCGGAAGATATTATTCAACAGCCAGAAATACCTAAAGTTGAGATACCTGATTTTTATGCAAATAAACGAATTATTGGAACATCTACAATTATTCAAGAATTAGCAAAGAATTATATCAATGAAAACCCTATATGGAGATATTGTTCAAGAGATCATCAAATGACTTATTCAAATTCAAGGGAACTACGACAGTCAGCTATGGAAGAATCTAGATAATGGATTTTGACACTACTCAATCCAAAAAAACAACCAACTGCAAGAGCAATTAGGAAGGGATTTATTTCAGAAGAATTATTAACAAGATATTGCAAGTTAATTGGACACAAATATTCAGACCATTTATGTTCAAGATGTAATGGAGAAGATAATATTATCCCGGAAGTTCAACTAGAATAAAAAAAGATAAGAACGCCAGCTGAAAGATAGAAAGAAGATAGAAAGCAGCGGAGCAATAATGAAAAAATAAATACAAAGAAGACAAGATAGAAAGCAATATGTCAATAGTTTTTTAACTTTACTTTACGTAAAGATATTGTATAGCTTTATTAGGTTAGAATTTTTTGGCAAGTGCCATTATTAAAGTTTTGTCTTTTTATACTTTAAGTCTAGTCTAGTCTAGTTTAGCTTAAGTCTAGTCCTTTTCTACTTTTGAAAAGGAAGACTTTTTTGTAAAGATATGTAGTTTATGTGTAAAATGTGTAAAGTAGGAATAGTTCTTTTCCTCTTATAAATATGTAAGTCATCCGGCTAAGTTAAAGGCAAGACTTTCATATGTTGAAAACAAGCCTTCTCTTTTATACACAAAAAACTTTTGAATATTTAATAAAATCAGATATATTTCTAAGGAAAAGCTATGGATGAACAGAGCCCAGAATTATCAAATCTACCAGAACAGGTATATTCATTTATAATTATGAATAGCTAAATTCATAAATTCCTAATAATCATAATATGATAAAATAAGTTCATGTTAGTTACTATATAGTAGAATTATCTGAAGAATAATATGTTACAAAGTTTATTAGCAAAGAAAAAAAGGAGGAAAATCCCTAAGGACTATGTCATCTTAAAGGTGAAACCGGTGAGGCAAGAAAGCAGTGATAAGGGAGTAGCCAGAGTAGAGGCGTTGTTTAAGGGAAAAATATCCAGATTACCATGCTAATAGTGACAGAGTAGCATAATTATTTAACAATAATCTAGTATATAGTGATCTAAGATGATCATATTTTGTTATGTATATGGTTGAAAAGAATATTTTGAAAATAGCATCATATGAAAAAGAATGACTACCTACTTATCCGATGAAATGATAGATAAATTCAAAATACTTGTTTTGTATGTACTTAAGGATATAGAAATAGTTGATATAAGAAAGATCATATGGGAAAAAATCTTTGATAAATATACTATGACTAGAATAAATTACATACCACACCTACCTACCTACTCCTATATATACCCGCATGCCAAACCTACGCATCAACTATGATAAACTATTGGAAAATGGATATAAAAAATATACAATTAATAGAAAAACTAATGAAAATAAATTTAGAATAATACATGAGAACTAAAAATATAAAATATATAGGATAATTAACGAAAATATGGAAGAATTAAAAAGATTAAAACAAACAACTAAAGAATATTATGAAAAAGCAAATGACAAATAACTTTAAAATACTTGTTTTATATATACTTAGAGATATAGAAATTATAGATATAAAGAAAATAATATGGGGAAAGATATGCAATTATGAAGAAGAGGAGGAGTTATTAAGTTCTATAGAAAATTTACACCTATATAATGAAAGCTACTGCTCATATTTAGACAGTTATTATTCAAATGGATATTATACAGATTAAAAATGTTAGAATATATTAAAAGAGTTAGAGAAAAATAAAGTTGGCTATACGAAGAAATTAATTATAAAAACCAACTTAGAAGAGGAAGAAAATAATTAAAAGAAAGATTAATTTGGATAGATAAAACCATAAAACAACTAGAGTTAAAAGATAGTTTAGAATATGATTTAGACATAGAATTATTCATAGAAGAAAAAGACAGGATAATTAATAAAATAGACAACCTAGAATTTAATATCAGATATAGTACAATTAGAATAAATTATTACAAAGAAATTTACAGTATTACAACTACTTTAGGATAAAATGATAAACTACGAATACTTGGAATATTAGATAAAAGATATGGAGGAAATAAGATTAACAAAAATACTTATGAAAGAGAATCTACTTGACTATCTAAAAACTAGAAATATGGAACATATAGAATATCTTAAAAATAATATAGAAGAATTAATAAGGTTAAAACTAAAAACTAAGGAATATTATAACATAGCATTTCAATTAACATGATAAAACTAGTAAGTACTAGTTATCTACTAATCCATGTACAAGTTATCCAAAACTAGTAAGTACTAGTTATCTACTAATCCATGTACAAGTTATCCACGCAAGTTACCCGCACTATCCGCACCCCCTACAATTGGTAACACATACCTACTTGTACATTTTTTAAATAACGTAGCTTTAATACCAATTGTAGGGGGTGCGGATACCAAGGGTAGCTCTAATACCTACTTGTCACTATTCCCAAATAGTTCCTACCAAACCCTTAGCCTACATTACAACCCAAAAAAGTCCTAATTGATCCTAAGCTTTACATTCTAATATTAGTGGAGCATTATACTAAGGGAAAGCTTATGGGTCATTATGTGTAACTTGTGAATTTCTTGTGAGAGTGAGCGAAAATTGATTCTTGTACCCATTGTGCTATAATTTGTATTTATATGAGTGATTATGGGTAACTCTCTTGTTGTGAGGGGCACATGTTTGATGAATGTGGGTGAATTGTATGATTCTTATATTAAGCAATATCCATGAGTTTTCCACTTGTGGAGTCCATACTTGAGGCTAGGATGTTTTGAAGTAGGATTCTTGAGCTTTCAATTGTGTATAACATGCTTAGTGTAGAAACTTGCATTCCGTGTAGTCATTGTAGTATCGGCTTGAGTGTCTCACTTTTAGTAGAAGTGTGGAGTTTTTCCAGATCATGGTGTTTATAGTTAAGATTTGTTAGAGGACGAACAAGGCTTTAAGTGTGTGGTGGTGATGTTGGGTGTATTTATGCATTCTAGTGTTACTATTCTAGCCTTTTTAGCCTTGTTTTGAGGACGATTCTTATGCTATATGTGTTGATAATGATATAAATGAGAATTTATGTGTCCAAGTATGTGTTCACAATATTTAATAGTGGTTTCACATGAGTTTTGATTCAATTTGAGCATTTAGAGTTCAACCGAGAAAACTAGCATAACTAGCTTGAGCTAGGTGTTTTTCTAGTCTATTGTGT
Organism: Capsicum pubescens; assembly: GCA_030864215.1. Taxonomy (NCBI): domain Eukaryota; kingdom Viridiplantae; phylum Streptophyta; class Magnoliopsida; order Solanales; family Solanaceae; genus Capsicum; species Capsicum pubescens. The sequence continues at coordinate 299,791,960 of CM061548.1, read as the reverse complement.
TGGGTTCTAATGTGTTTAAATGAGTTAATAAGGTTGTTGTTATGTATTTATATGTGAAAAACTTATTTATAATGTTCAAGGGTCAATTGGATCAAGACAAGGGTCAAAACAATAAGCTTAAGCTCAATATGAATTTAGCCTATGCTTAGCTCATGTTTCTAGTTCACCGTTAAGGATGTTGTGTTGTTTTGAGCTCTAATTTGTTGTGTTTAATTATTTATGATGCTTGTTTAATTAATTATGATAATATATGACGGATATACAAGCTTAAAATCAAGTGAAAACAACTCGAAAATGCTCGAAATGGCTCAACGAAAGCACAATACAAAAATTAACGCATTTTGGACCCCTGAAATGTATGGGGCGAGTGTAGGTTGTAGGAAGGTCAAATGGACGCTTTCAAAACACAAATGGATTCAAAATAGGTTCAATGTTGTTACCCATAGGTGCGTGTAGAATTTGGTGGAGTTTGAGGAGGCGCCGAGACGCGGTGAAATTGCGGTGAGATTCTGGAAATTGACAATTCTCGATTGGCTCGACACCGCGTCGTGATGGCCATCAAAAGCTGGAAAAAATGCCTTGCTGAACAAGTATTACGTGGAAATCCAATCCCAATGGATTTATGACTCATCTACTATAAATATAACATGTAAAATCACGTTTTAATCATCTTGGGACATCTTGGAACACCCTAGATCACTTGGGACATCATTGGAGGCTACCACAACTTCTATTTAGGTTTTATAATTCTTTAATTTAGTTTTTGTATGGTTTGTATCATCACTTCAAGGTATTGGATGATGAATATTTCCATTCAAGGCTAAACTCCCTTTCCGGGGTTAAGGCCAAGATCATGAATACTTTCGTTTTGAATTAATTTCATTTAATTTACTTATCATTATTGTTGTTTGTTTATTCTTAATTCAACTATTTTAAGGATTAGCTACCCTTTGAATACATCAATTGTCAACCTTTTGATCTCAGGAGAGGGAATAGGGAGATAGAACATAGGAATAAACAATGTATGGTTCTTGTTTTTTTATAAAATAAGGAATTGAATTTAGCACTTAGGACAGGGATGTACTTAAGGGCCTTACATGATTCAAACGTGGGATGATAGCTTTAATACACTTAATTGGATTATTACATACCCACTCAATGATGTAGTTGTAATGTCCAAATTAGGTAAATGATTAGAGGTCGGGAGACCATTATCATGCAATTAACCCTACAAATCAACAACCAAGATAAGCAATCTAACGAATGAAATTCAATAGCGTAGTATGATTGTTATTAATCCTTAACCCTGGGCTTCTATCCATTGATTGTTCTAAGTCATTACTTTTCCGCATTAGTTTAGTTTCTTTTAGTTTACAATTCCAATACTCTATTGTTTACTTTTCCTCAATTGTTGAAGTAGAATTGGATAGTCGGCGAACGCAAGTCCCTGAGAGATTGATACTTGGGCTTTCTTGAAGCCACTTTACTACTTGATAAGACCACGTACACTTGCGTATGTGCTTGGGCACTGTCAGTACCTCAGTTAGAAATGATGGAAACTAGATCACCACACAGCTTAACTATCTACTCAACTAACAACTTGGCATAATCCTCTTAAAATAAATTAGTCCTCACCGGTAAGAAGTGAGCTGATTAGTTATCCTATCTATGATGACCCAAATTGAATCCAACTGACCACGGGACCGCGGTAGTACGATAACAAAATCCATGTTAACCACTTCCCATTTCCACACAGGCAACTCAATCTCTTGAGAGAAACCATCAGGCCGCAAGTGCTCAACCTTTACTTGTTGACACACCATACACTTGACTACAAAATTGTCCACATCCCTCTTCATGTTATTCCTCCAATAATATCCTTTAAGTTGTGATATATATTTGTAGAACAAGGATGAACAGTAAACATAAACTCGTGAGCTTTAGCCAAGATTCTCTCTCGCATCCCATCAATGTCGGGAACAGATAAACCTCAAGATTCCATCACCACCAATCTCATAATCCATCACTTTTGGGTGACCCACGTCGTCCTTGATCTGCACTAAAATGGGATCCAAAATCTGTTTCTCCTTCACCGCAACACCTAGAGATAACTTCACCACTTCTTGTACAATTACACCACCATTCTTGAAGTCTAAAAGACGAACACCAATATTAGCCAAATGGTGAATATCTTTCACCAAATCTCGCTTCTCCCCATCAACATGAGACAAGCTTCCCATGGACAACCTGCTAAGAGCACCAGCAACCACGTTAGCTTTACTATGATGATAATGGAGACTCATGTTGTAATCTTTGAGAAACTCAATCCATCTCCTTTGCCTAAGATTCAAATATTTCTGGGTGAACACATATTGGAAACCATTATGGTCTGAAAAAATATCCACATTGAACCCCATACAAGTAATGGTTCCAGATCTTTAGAGCGAAAACCATAGCTAACAACTCCAAATCATGCGTTGGATATTTAGAGCAAAAACTACTTTGCCATGTTGCATTACACACAACCTAATCCCACACGGGACACATCACAATAAACCGCAAAACCATCCATACCCTCGGGTAGGGTCAAAATCAGAGCCAAAGTCAACTTATCCTTCAACTTCTCAAAACTACCCTCACAAGCTTCCGACCATAAGAACTTTGCCTTTTTTTGAGTCAACTTAGACAATGGGGAAGTATTAAAAGAGAAGCTCTCCACAAACCTTTTATATATTAACCGGCAAAACCTAAGAAACTCTGACTATCGGTTAGAGTCGTGAGTCTAGGTCACTTCTTAACCACCACAACCTTCTGTCGACCTACCATGATCCCTTTGATAGAAACAACATGACCCAGATAAGTTACAGCATTCAACAGAGCTCACACTTAGAGAATTTAGTATACAAATGTTGCTTCTTAAGGGCTTGTAACACTAAACAGAGGTGATCGGCATGATCCGCCTCACTCTTCCAATAGACCAAAATGTCATCAATGAACACAATGAAAAATAAGTCCAGAAACTAACGGAAAACCTAATTCATAAGATCCATGAATGCCGCCAGGGGATTAGTCAATCTAAAGGACATAACCAAAAACTCAAAGTGACAATCGGGTTTAGAAGGCAGTCTTAGGAATATCAATCTCCCTAATATTCAACTGTTGTAACTCGATCGAAGGTCAATCTTAGAAAAAAACTTAGCACCCTGAAGCTAATCAAATAGATCATCAATCCCCTGAAGGGGATACTAATTCTTAATGGTCAACTTATATAATTGGCGGTAGTCTATACACATTCGAAGAGACCCATCTTTCTTATGCACAAAGAGCACAGGAGCACCCACATGGACACACTAGGGTGATTAAAACCCTCATCAAGAAGATCTTTCAATAGCTCCTTGAGTTCATTCAACTCAGTTGGAGCCATTCTATAAGGTGGGATGGAGATAAGATGAGTATCTAAAAAAAATATCAATCCTAAAGTCAATTTCCCTATCAGGAAGAACTCTAAGAAGATCATTAGGAAATACCTCATGGAACTTACAAACCACAGGGACAAATTTAAATAAAGGACCTTCGGATCTAGAATCCTTAACATGCACTAGATGGTAGAGACAATCCTTGGAAATCAATTTTTGAGCTTTAATATAAGATATGAGCCTTCCCTTGGGCAATAGGGAACTACCTTCTCAATCAATCACTGGCTCATTCGAGAAATGTTAACTGAGAAGGGTTCTTTAAGCAAGGGAAGCATAGCACGATTTCAACTAATCCATCCCCAAAATTACATCCAAATCTAACATGTCAAACTCTATCAAATCCGCTAATGTCTCCCTACCATAGATAGATACCACACAACGCTTATAGACTCTCCTGGCCACAATAGAGTCACCAACTAGGATAGACACAAAAAATGGATTTGGAATACACTTAGGACCAATACCAAAGTGAATAGCCACATAAGGCGTCACATAAGAAAGAGTAAACCCGGGATCAAATAGATAATACACATCATGAGAGAAAAGTTTTAGCATACCAGTAACAACATCAGGAGACGCCTCAGAATACTGACGAGTTGCAAGAGCATAAAGACAGTTTTGACCAGTGTTGGAGCCAGAAGTAGCACCCTTTGGTACGGGGGCAGAATAAATAGTAATCGGGACCTTATTCACCCCCGTAGCAACATCGCCTGAAGAACAGTTCCTCTAAAAAAATCTAGGGCAGCCGCATCTAAAACACTTATTTCTCCCCTTTTCATAGAGACCACGGTGCAACTATACATAAAAATTATTAAAAAAAAAAAGATGAAGCTGACTAGGCCCCACTGGCCTGAGATTAGGCACCTTGTACCTTGGGACCAATGTTGTTCTGAAGACGACAATCACCCGATCGCTTCGAAGAAGGAGCATTAGTCATAGAGTAGGAACCAAAATTTCCACACTTCTTCTTAGACCATTTTCCACCATTTCTACTACTCTGATGTTGACCTCCACCCTGATCCAAATACTAAAACTTCTTATTCTGCCTTTCACTTTTCTCAACCTTCTTTTTCTTTTCCTCCTCAACCTGCTACATGTACACCACCAACCTGTAGATGTTCATGTCTTATTTCAACATAGCAACTTTGTATTTTAATACCAAATCATAAGATAATCCCAAAGAAAATTTCCTCAGCCGAGCTCTCATAGAGGACACCAACTCTAGAGTATAACGAGACAACTGGTGAAACTTCAATGCATACTCCTTCACCTTCATTCGTCCTTGCCTCAGGTTCACAAACTCCTTAGCCTTTGCCTTCCTCAACTCCTGAGGAAAGAGGCGATCAAGAAAAGCACTAGAAAAGTCATCCTAAAATTCCAACTCTGCCTCTTCACATCTCAACTGATCCAACTCCTCATACCATTGATATGCCACATCTTTCAGTTGATATGCAAAAAATTCCATACCCTCCAAGCAAGAGGCATGCATCACATGAAAAATCTTTTCCATCTTATCAATGAAACCTTGAGGATCTTCCTCTATCTTAGAACTAGTAAAAATCTGAGGGTTTGAGACTCATAAAATGGCCAACTCTAGTGATCTCAGAAGAAAAAACAACATCACTCCCACACTCAGACTAGCGAGACTAAGAGGCCACCAATTGAGTAAGCAAATAAATCAAACGGCGAAAATCAACATTAGTCACATCACCCTGTGGAGCTCGAGGATGACTAGTGGAATTTGGAGGAACCACACAAGTGCCATCAGTAGAAGGATCCCTTGACCGGCTTTGAACCCCATAAGTAGGGCGGGTTCTATCGATGTTGTCCTCGAATAGGACAGAGGAGTTTCCTTAAGCATCAGATCTTTGGGGAAGCATGAACTGAAATACGAGCAAATGGATATTAGAGAAGATCTAAAATCATAGACCCTATAGACCAAAAATAGATCACAAAAAAAGAAAACATTCCTAGATGCCTCATAGCCTCTCCCTTATAAGTGTGGCGCGCTACACACCCATAAAAGAGACTCTATTTGACATGGCTTTAAGGATACCCAATGACACCAAACCTACGCTTTGATACCAACTTTGTCATGACCTGAACCAGTTCCTGGCCGTGATAAGTATGTCAAGTGCACCGTGGACTGGATACCACCCCCTGAATATAAACAAAAGATCGCACACTATCCGACAAGGGCCGAATTCTGAATTTATAACAAGATAATATAAGATAAGCTCAAAGAATAAAAGATATGTCTATAACCTACAACGGACAATTAATCCAAACAACCAACCAACACTACCCAAGTCCACAGTAATCTAATAAAGCCTCTATGTAAAGAAAACCAAAACCAGTCTTGGTCGGGACATGTCCCCGACTCTGACAAATGACAATGACAATGTTAATGATAATGAAAACTCTCAATTCTAATCTATGAAAGAAACTGATGAAATGTCTAACTCTTTCAGAGAATGGAAGCTCACTACTTCACCATAATGAATCGACGAACCAATCTGACCCACCTAACTCTATGCAGGAAAAGTAGTAGTATCTCTGGTGCTTTTATCATGTGGGGATACAATACTCGGAGACGGATAGTGGGGTGAACACTAGTATGTAACTCGATGATAGAGGACAAAATAATGTCAAGTTAAACCATTTCATATACAATATGAACCACATCATAATACATATATAAATAATATACCGGGATAGGGAATAAGGTTTAGTATGAAGTAAAATATTATCCTGAACTATGTAACTCAATCTTCATAATAGGCACCCATGGGCTATATGGGTTCATCTCTCCCTGCTGAAAAGGCAGTACATGTTAGATATATTAACCGGAGAATATCTGAGGGAAAGCTAAAGCTATTAAGGAAACTAGCTGTCCTAAAAATATATAAAGTGTGACATATGCACATAGGTCATCAAGAACAAACCTCAGGTCTGCAAGCATGAGTTTCCAGTACAAGTCATCCAAGACCCACACCTTCACGGCTTTTCTACATAACCCCCATTAATCCCAATTTAAAGCAAGTTTAACATAACCTATTTATTAATCAATAAACCAAACGTTAAGGTACACTATAGGTATCGGCATACCCAAACACTTGCACACTTATCTCTATTCCATACAATCACATTACACTTGGGGGAACGCCTCGCCCTTTTGTTCATTAATATCAAAATCTTGGGGGAATGCCTCGCCCCCTTTGTTCATTAATATGATCGCCAACATGGCTTTTAAAATCCAAGTTCATTGGTTTACCAATTATACAATGCAATAACATAGGTGAGTAAGTCAAACCAGGTGACAATGTCATAATTTAATGCCATTTACACAAGTAGGTTGAGGGAACACCATTATTCAAAACCACTTCCGATTTCAAAGAATCAATTTAGGGATAACTATGGCCCCTTAGTAAATTTACCAAACCCATGCACCCCCACAAGTTCAAAACCATTAATAAAGAATCAACAATATATAATAAATTATGGAAAAGCAATTTAAGAACAAATCATTCCACAATCCTCAACCATGTTGAAAACCCACATTCAAAACCATCCAATTAAACCATGTAAGTTCATTATTTTCATAAAGTAATAATTAAGGAAGAGTAATATGCCTAAAATACCAAGTTTTCATGAAAGGAATTCAACTCTTGAGACCTTGGATGACCTACTTCTTGAAAACCCTAAGTATCTTGCTTAAGAGAATTTGAGAGATTTTTTAGAGTGTTTAATTATGTTATGAGTGAGAAATAACCCCCTTGAGTGATTTATGAATATGGGATTTTAATTGGGTAAGAAGGGAATTGTCCAAAGTTCCCTTAAATTAAAAGCTAAAATTTTATCTTCTGTGACTACATGTCACTATACGACTCGTAGGAATTCTTTATGACTCGTCACCACAAGTCGTAGCCAAGACAGTTTCTAGGGCACACATTGTTGATCCTATGACTTACCTTATACGACTCGTCACACGACCCAATGACTAGTAGGGTCCAGTCGTAGTCAATACAGAAACCATTTGGGTATACATTAGACATCCTAAAATTAGCACACAACGACCCATAATGAGTCCTTACGACTCATAGTGAGCCACTCATGCTTAGAGTAGAAGACTTAGCCACACACACTGGTCAGGATATAATTTGGGTCCAACAACTCGTCAAAACTCCCTATGACTCATAGCGTAAGTCATAGTCAGGACAGTGAGGATAAAATTTTAGAAATTTTCAAGGGCCAAAAACCTGAGGTGTTACAGAGGGGTATGATAGAATTAGCGATGACAATAAGTGGTGTAGCAGAGCTCTTTTACCGGGAGATGTATGGCTCATAAATTTTAGATACCACTTTAGAATACTGATACAACAGTCACACGTATGTTAAATAAACTGGTGGATCTAAATTTATTGAAAAAATCAAGCTGATTATCTGGGACATAGCGTCAATGGCCAGCTATTGGACAATTGAAATGGTTAATATGAGCTTCAAAGATATACTGGACGTAGACGAACCCTTTGGTGGAAAAGTAATGGTTTTTTAATGTGATTTTTGTCAGGTACTACCAGTAATTTCAAAATTTACAAGGGCTAAAACGATAAATACAAGTTTTGTAAAGTCATACTTATGGCATCGGATGAAAAATATTAAGTTAACAAAAAATATGAGGGTGATAACAGATTCATCATTCAGTGAATTCTTACCACACATAGGTAACGGGGAGGAATCTACAACAATAGATGATTGGGTACTACTTCCAAAATAATTAGATATTGAAAATAAGAGTGACAGTGCTTGTGCAGATGACTTAATAGAGTAAATATTCCCAGTGATGGATAAAACTGTAGATCCTACAAAATACACAACAGAACATGCTATCCTAGCTAGTTGAAATAATTACGTTGATCAGCTAAATAAAATGTTAATTTGTAGATTTTCTGATGAAAGCAGAACATTTCTTAATTTTGATTTTGTAGAGGATGATACCAACAACTACTATCAGGAAGATTACTTAAATACTCTAACACCAAATGTTTTACCTCCACGCAGGTATCGTTTTCGATATTTATTAGCATAAGATTGTATTTTAGAATCAAAATTCTATCTAATAACAACAATTATGTATATTTCAATGCCCGATCAACATAGGATAAAACCAAGGTACTGAAAGATTGTTGGGATAACTAAAGTGACATTATTTTACCTTATTGGAGATTTGTTTTACCAAGAATGTATTAGAGAATGGGTTCTCAAAGAGGCCCATCACAAATTTAACTCTGAATATCTACTTCACAGAATCATTCATTCTGCTCAAAGGAATGATATTGGCTTTCACTAGAGAAGTCAAAGTATCGATAAATTCTCTATAATTCTCGAAGACCATAATCTGAAGCGTAGACAAAATAGTCATAATGAGCGAAAATGCTATAACATACAAGGTAATACAAGTTGATCTAAATATTTTTGTGTGAATTTATGAAGACTAACCATATCGATTCCTGCCATAATTTCAGATTGAAGTGAATAAGAGTAGTTATCATTAGAAGGGTCAGCAATAAGATTAATCCCTTGCCAATCTAAGATAACAAAGCCCTAAATTATAAAAACAACAATACGTTGGTTATATCGGAATATATTTACTTAACTGGCAGAATTTTATAATAAAGTGAATTGATAAATATTTACCGTGTTCTTGAGCTTGTTCTTTAGAAAGCCAATGAGTAGGTCTCGATTGGCATGCATACTTCTTCCGTTCCACTATAAGTAAGACAACATTATAATCAAAACACCCTTTCTGATTGAGTCATAGTATGCAGGCATGCAGATGCTAAATAAAATGTTTGACTCAATTACAGTGTTACCTTCATCAATGCCATTCATTGTGCCACAAAGTGTTTAGCGTATGTTGCAACCTTAGTCCTTAATCATATGAAATTTCAACAACAAACAACATCAGCATTGATAGTCAAAGAATTATAAGAATTTCCTACCATGAATAACTTATCATGAAGGAAATGATGAGGACCTAAAAAGGGAAAAAGATTCATACTTTCCACCAATGTAAGGAAATCACTTATATTTAGCTGCCAAATCTCCTTGCGGGACAGGAATGATCTCGGTCATGCTTTTCAAAATCCTATAATTTTACTTGTAACTTTCATAACAACTTCCCCATCTTGAATTTTTACATACTGACCGTAAAATAATTTTTTAGACATAACATACACATAAGCATCATAAGCACAAAGCATAATCATATCAACTTACTGCAATGCAGGGAGCAAAAGTATATGGAATCCATGTAGCTCTAACTTCAAGTGTATCTACAGCCCCAATACGCTTTACAAGATCAAGGTCCCTTCCATAATTAACTAGCAACTGAGTAAAGCATGCTAAAGAGCTATCAATTTAGGAACAAGGACTCTAACGACAAATTTTATGGGATACTAAAAATTTTGAATTAGTTGATGAGTTCATAACAATGATCTTAAGTTTTCAAATGATTAACAAGTAGAAAATCAGTTATCATTTCGAACAATGTCTTATAGTGTATATAATACTTTCCTAGTGACACCAAGGCCAATATTGTGAGGAAAGATTATAGCTCCATAAATATTGTTGTGACCATGAACCGGATCGATTCCATATCTATCGTATTGGTGAAAACCTCAGCAGTGGCCTTAGGTACAGGTACACTCTCTCCACCACTACATATACTCCATGTCAGAAAAATATTAAAGATGAACTCCAAAATAGAAGCAATACTAAATATACAAAAATCCCTTTTTACCTCCTCATGACTTAATTAGTACAAAAGTTTCACTCACTTTTAGTCTTAGGACACACTGAATCTATCAATATCTTTTTTTTCTTTAAAGCAAGACAAAAATAAGTATCCAAATATACACCTACCTATAGGTTATATTGCTTTGACTCTTAAGTAATGTGTGTTGGATTCTTCAAACGTAACATATATTTGGAAGATCCTATATAGGTACATTAACATTTTTGGAGAGTACGAGAAACATATCATATAGATGGGCACATGTATTCCCTACAGTTAATATTTTCAGAAATAGTTGCTTATTTACTCTACAAACATATTACTATGTATTTAGTTTAAAACTTATGATTATAAACCTTCAATCATCACTAGATGTTTCCAATGAAATTGCTTATTAAAGTATCTTTTACTTATATACAGATTGGTGTTGAAGAAAAATGTATCTATCATGTTACTGAGAAATTTAGATACTTCAAATGGCTTGTTCAATGACAACACAAGACTGATATGCAGAGGTTTCTATAATAATGTCATACATGTAGAAATAATGATAGGCCAAAATGCTTTAAAGCCTGTGTTTACCCCACGAATCCGGTTATCACCTCCAGAAAATGAAGGCTACCCATTTAAATTCATTAGAAAATAATTTCCAGTGTGACTGTGTGTTTCAATAACGATAAACAAAGCACAAGGACAAACAATACCAACTATTGGATTGTACTTGCCACAATATATTTTTGCACATGGGTAGTTGTACGTTGCACTATCAAGGGGAATATCAATGACAACAGCTGACACGGCCCAAAATTGGGCCTTGTCATATGGGCACCTCAAGCCCACCTGAACTGAAGGTTGCCCTGCTTACCCAACCTAATCATCGTATAATAAGATAGTGAAAACAACACTAGTAGTCATAACTTAACAATGTCTAACCATTTCATAAATATCAACACACTAGCTAATAAACCCAAATCTACAATCATTCACAATACCTCTATACCAAATCAATGTCTATAAATGTATACATCGGGACATGCCCCCGACAATAGCCAAAACCAAAACTAAGTCAAGTCTATTAACATAAATAAAGACTTGAAATGTATGACTTTTAGATGTATGGAAGCTCACCACTTCAATGTCAACCACACAAACCATTTGATTACCTGTCGCTGTGCAGGAAGAGAAAACGAAGCTTCGGCCCCTATATTACATGGGGACATAGCATCCGGAGATGGTTAGCGGACGGAGCACTAGTATGTAACTCAAGGAATAGGGATGAAATAACATTATCATTTAACAACAAGACAATATATCATGTTCAATCACATTCATCCACTTATTCATACACAAAGGTATTTCATATGCGAAATAAGGGAACAAGTCTTATGATCACTCTTGAACACTTATTCATCATACATGAAGTTGAGGACTCTGACCTTCCACACTTATAAGTTCAAACACTCTCAACAGACAAGGACTTTGACCACATTCACATTATCATTAGAAAAAGGGACTATAACCATATACACACGCATTGAGGAAGGGACTCTAACCTTATGCACTTCTATTTGGCTATGGACTCTAACCTCAAGCCATAGTAGATAAGGATAGTTAGGCAAGGGACTCTAACCACAAGCAATTTTATTTAAGAAAGGGACTTTAACCACAAGACACATTAGTAGGCAGGGGACTTTAACCACAATCCATTACGACTATCATAGTTGACATTGGAACTTTAAACCTTTGTCCATGTGCCAACATTCATTCAATTCACATGTAAGGACTTTAACCTATTTTTGACCTATTTAACCCTACACATGACCATAAGGTCCTCATGGGAGCCTTTGTTGCTCAACCATTTCAATAGGACAATGCCTTAACTCAATTTATCATAATATTCTATTTATGGTCATCAAGACTCCTACAAATGATTCACATTTCCTTAGAAATCTTACGCCGCATTCTTTTCCCTCTTTAGTTTGACACATAATTCAAGTTCAATTTCATGTTTAGGGACTTTAACACTTTATTATCCATTAACCAACAAGGTCATCAATTACACATTACATGACTCACAGTACCTTCACAATATCATTTATCAACCATTCATGCTTATTGGGCCATTGCCCTAGCTCAAAACATTACCAACGTGTGACTAGACAATTCACTGAAATATTTTCACAAACACCTTGTGTGCATGTTTTTATCAAGGCCAATTTCAAAGTAGAAATCATTATCATTAGGGTTACTCAAGACCCACATGTTAAACCACAAACAAAAGCACCTACATGTGAAAAACATCACCAATATCAAGCATCAACACTAGTCTAAACAAGGGTAAACATTATTCATCACAGGGCATCAAAACCCTTAACATTTGATTTTAAAATCATCATTTATAAGTCATAATACATGTCTAAAACACATAGAATTTGAGTTAAAAACAAGGGATAGAGTCACATGCCTTAGACAACTTGATTCACCAATGGAGTTTGACTTCACTTGGCCTCTAGAAGAACACCCTTGGAACCCTAGCCTCCAATTCTTTAAAAATATGTTTGAGAGAGTGTTCAGGATGTTTGATCCACTCAAAATATGTTTTAGGAGGACACACACACTTATATAGTGCGGGGACTTAGGGTTTAGAGGGCATGAAATGGCCATAAGGCCCTTAACTAAAGGCTGGAAAATGACCACGATGTTGGGTACAACTCACTTGAGTCAACCGTACCCTAGGGTACGAGTGGTACCCAAACTCGTACCTTGGGATTCTCCTAGGTCACCTATACTGGTTAGGGTATGACTACACACTATTAAATCGTATCCAAGGGGTACGACTCATACCCTAAACCGTACCCACCACCCATACCAAAAATAGTTCACTTAAGTTTGAGACTTTACTCTATACGATTGATCTTGGTACAACTCATACCTTAAGGTAAGATTGAGGGGAGGTTAACTTGTACCTAGGACAGTGAGTGACCCTCACTATACTGCCTAGGGTATGAGAGGGGGTCACTAACTCGTATCCAATGGGTACAAGTGCTACCTTCAGTCATACCTATCCCAGAGATATCAAGTGAGGGAATTTTCTAATGGTTTAAAGCCTAGGTGTTTCAACAACAAAGATTTTGGTTAAGACAGAGCAGCCTAAGCAAAAAAAAAGGACATACACCAAAATATCGTCTATAAAGAGATATAAGGTCTATTACAATACATGAAAACACATGATATGAAATTTTTTATACACTTCCAAATATACTATGACTAACTCACGTCAAATATTTGTTTTTGTAGGATCAGAAGATACACAGTTACATTAGGTTAAGCTATTGTGGATCAAGAGAGTAAGGATTACTTCAGCAACAGGGACACCAAAGTAGGACAAAAGGGATGAGAATTGAATTCAAACAAGCCTGTAGTCACTTGATTTTAATTATTTTCTTATGACTTCAGTACAAAACAGATTATTGGTTTCCATAGGACAAAAAGTATCATTCAGCAAATTAATTCTTTAATTACCAATTCCTTGTACAACTTTCTCAAATCTTGAAAATTCATTGCTCAAATAGTTTCGCCCATAGGTTTCTATTACACATATGACATGCCAAAGAAAATAATATGTAAAATATAAAGAGTTGAAGTGTTGACAAATCAAAATTTACATAACATAAAAGGAAAATAAAGGATACAAATATGTTTCATTCCAGAAATAAAGTAATGGAACTGACTTGATTCAAAATGTAATAAATATTAAAACGGTTAGGATAGGTAGCAGTAAGGCCCTCCAACTCTTCCTGCAGCCAAATAAATACAAATTCAAATCAAGACATCCAATATAATCCCACAAAGTGAGGTCTGCAGAGAGTAGAGAGTGGGCAAGACTTGCTCCTACCTCGGAGATAAAAAGGTTGTTTTCAATAGACCCTATTTAAAGGGAAAAAGAATAGTCCAAAGAAAGCGAGAAAAGAAGTAATTAAAGTACAAAAAATAGATGATAGTAACAAAACAAACGAATAGTAACATGACAGTAACTATAATAAAATAATATAATAGTCGAAATACAAGACAATAAATACTAACGGGAATTGAAGGGCTTGAAAATACCAAAGCAATACTACAACTTCTACTATGATGGCATACTTAAAGGCCATAGATATCAAGTCATTGAATTAAACAAATTTTTAGGTATTTAAAGCAAGAGATCTCTTTAAAAACAGTAAATTTTTGCATGGTGAAGACAACAACAATGACATACCCAGTGAAGTCCCACAAATGAGGTCTGAAGAGGGTAAAGTGTACACAAATCTCTCTACCTTTATAGGGTAGATAGATTATTTACAATAGACCCTCAACTCATGATAAATTTATGCATGGTAAAAAACAAAAATGATAAAGTAAAGTAGCTTCTGCATGGTAGAATATGCAAGATAGATGTAAGTGATGTATAGTGATTTCTTTGACCTTAAAAGTTCAAGGTTTAAAACTTACATCAATAATATCACTCTGAGTACGACTACTATGATCTTGGCCAATTGAAATTAAATTATTTAGTCAGGCAGTCCAAATCTCCCTTTTGATCTTGTCTGTAGCACCCCAAGAGTACCCCTAGACGTCACACAGTGTCTAGGACTACGAATAGTCCCAAGCTAACCCTAGACATCTATACAGTTTGAAACTCTTAGGTGAAGTGAACCAACATATGCATATAATTATACAAAGAAATAACTTAAAATCTTGTTCTAAACTTGAAATTTGAAATCTCAACTAAACTCTTTAAACTATAAGATACATAGTCTGATAAGACTCTACTACTAACTAGAGAGCCACTGGGACAGATCCCAGCTGACCCGAATAAAATCCAAAATCAAGTAACTAAAGTAACATTCATAAATGATTAAGAATCTGATAAGTTGTGTCCTTAGACTATAAGGACTCACCAAATGTCGGGATGCAGGAAGTGATGCTAGTGAACAATCGTGCTGCTAGAAATGAGCACCAGAACCTACATTATAAGATAATGCAGAACATAGACATATATGTTTGGGCTAGTACTTTGGAATGTACTGAGTATATGAGGGGCGAATGCATAAGTAAAACAAGAACTAGATATATTTTCAAATCCTGCATGATAAGTGTAAAGGACTCACCTTAGGCCTAAATAAAATTAAAAATTGTATGATCATAAAACATGAATAATAAAACATACTGAATAAGCTTAGTGAGTCATTATAATTAGTTTCCAAAATCTTCACTTTTAGTATTTCTTGTGGGAGATTCTTCTAACCGACATAAACTATGTGAGTTATCATAGAGTACAACATCTTACCCAAGTTGGGGAGAGCTTTTCTACCCTTTCCATTGGAATAGAACCTTAACTTAAGTGATCACTATACTTCATCCATATTGGTAAAAGTAGACACTAGCTAACGAGGTCTCTAAAACCTACGGTGGCTCATAGTTTCCAGGAATTTAGGATACACCCTTCTGCATTCCCATTTTGGTGCAAAATACTATTTCCAAATATATATAGTCTCATACTTAAGAAATCCACCTTAAAATAGCATGAGGGTTTATAGACTGAAAACCACTTATGCTTCTCTTTACTTGATTCAAAATCCGAAGGAATACTTGTGGATTTCATGTATTAGTTTGTATCAAAAGATCAATATGAACTTTAATCGTAAAGAAATACATGTAACTAAAGCTTAAAACTTAGGTTTCTTGTAAGCTCAGTGCTTATGCTTAAGCCTTGAAATTCAATCATTCTTTTCATAGAACTTACACCAAAATCTCATGCTCTATACTTACTTTGAAATCTTTCATCAAAATTCAAGTCAAACTAATGAAATTCAAATTACAACAAAAATCTTGCAAGTCAAAACATGATTAGATAAAAACTCTTATGCACTTAAATCCTTCAATCACATAGTAATGTTATGCTTCAAGAACATGTGAACTTGGGTATGAACCCTAACCAAAACATATAAATTCAAATTTAAAGATCAATTTTTTCACGCACAAGGATGAAAGAGTATCCTTGTTCAAAATCCCACATACCTGAATTTACTTGACTTATGAAGAGAACCTGAACTTAGAGACTGGAGAGATATCTTTTATGAGAGAAAACCCTAGCCTTGTTGTTCTTGAGGATGGAAGGATAAAGAGTGTTGTCAATTGACTGAAGGTAGAGAAAAATAATGCCACTTCTTAAGTTATAAGTCGTGGGTTGAAAGTTATAAGAGGGTAAAAGCCCAAAAGGCCAACTTATCCGTCGATCGGCATGAGTCATATCACGACTCATAATATCTGGTTACGAGTTGACCTAGTAACTCATAACCTTGGCAAAAACAAAGAAAGTTTGCACTGGTATGGATACGAGTCATAGATTATGAATTGCAATATATCACTACGACTTGTAGCAACCTCTCATAACCTGGACAAAAACTTAGAGGACCTACCCTGCTAATCCTACGACTCTTCTTATATGACTCATAACATCAAGTGACGACTCTTAGGGTCAATTCATATCTAAAATAGTACTTTAGTCATATCATACTATCCTGGTTACGACTATATCATATGACTCATGATGAGTCCTCAGGACTTGGCGAATGAGACATAGGTTCCACGGTAACCTTTGAAAGCATAGGGTATTACAATATCTCCCCCTTGAAAAATTCGTCCTCAAATGACACTAAATTTGAATAGGAATCTTGTAACAGAATCGACTCCCCCCATACTGATCTTACAATCAAGCTTATAACTTATCACTGGGATTTCAAGCCCCACAAACACATGATACGATAAAGGAATACTTAAACAGACTTAAGGAGAAAGAATTTTTTGGAAATAGCAATTTACCTTCGGTAGGAAATGAATTGGAAGAAAAGAGATGAGGGTACATGGTCATCATGCCTACTTAAGTTTCCCAAGTGGCCCCTTTGACCAACAGGTTCCTCCAATGAATATTTATTGATGCTACATCCTTATTCCTTAGTCTTCGAACTTGCCTATCAAGTATCTCGACAGGAATCTCTTCATACGATAATCTATCTTTGACCCCAATACTCTATAGGGGAACTACTAAGGACAGATTCCCGTTATATTTATTAAGCATCAAAACATGGAAAATTGGGTGAATCGAAGCTAACTCTGGAGAAAGGTCCAATTCGTAAGTGCCCTCTCCTATATATTTTACAATCTCACACGGACCAACAAATCAGGGACTCATCTTTCTCTCATTCAAAATCTCATTATCGCTTTTATAGGAGACACCTTCAAGAATACCCAGTCAGCCACTTCAAACTTAAGCTCTCTCCTTCTTACATTGCATATAATTTTTGATGGCTCTGAGCAGTCTTTAGTCTTTCACGAATCAACTAAACCTTTTTCATAGCTTCAAGAATAGATTCTATACCAATCAATGCGGATTCACCAACCTTAAACCATCCTATGGGTAATCTACACATATGCCTGTACATTGCTTGAAATAAAGCCATTTGAATATTGGCATGGTAACTAATATTATAAGCAAACTCGATCAAAGGTAAATAATCATCCTAACTTCCTTTAAAGTCTAAAATACATGCTCTTAGTATGTCTTCCAATGTCTGAATTATGCATTCAGCCTAACCATCGATCTACGGATTAAAAGTCGTACTAAGCTTAACCTTTGTACCAAGTCCTTTCTGAAATGATTGCCGAAATTGGGAAGTGAATTTCATGCCTCTGTCTGAAATAATCAAATAAGGTTATCCCATGAAGCCTTACTAACTCGTGAATGTATATTTTGGAATAATCTTCTACCGTATTTGAAGTCTTAACAGGTAGGAAATAAGCTGATTTGGTCATTCGGTCGACTATGACCCAAATTGTATCATGCTAATATCTAGTATGAGGCAACCCTATGATGAAATCCATATTTAATCCTTCCACTTCCAAGTAGGGATACTGATCTCCTGTAGCATACCACTCGACCTCTGGTGTTCAACTTTAACTTGCTGGAAATTGGGACACTTGGTTACAAACACTGCTACGTCCCTTTTAATACCATTCCACCAATAAACTTCTCATAAATCACAGTACATCTTAGTAGCACAAGGCTGAATATAATACTTCAAACCATGAGCCTCAGCTAGTATCTTTTACCTCAACCCATCTACATTGGGAACATAAAGCCTACCTTGATAGTGAAGTACACCATCTCCCCCTAGGGAGAAAATCTCGATCTTTTATTGCTGGACTGTTTCCACTATTTGGCTAAGTATGGGATCATTACGTTGTTTCTCCTTTACTTCCACTACCAAAGATGATTCTAAACCGTTCTGAACCACTACTCCTCCATCATCCGTGTAGAGCAAATACTTTTAAATGGGCTAACCTATGCACTTCTTTGGCCAACTCCTATTCTTCCTCTTTCACGTGAGACACACTACCCATAGACATCATACTCAGTGTGTGCACCACTATGTTAGCCTTACCCGGATGATAAAGCACATTCATGCCATAATCTTTTAATAACTCTAACCACCTTCTTGGATAAAGATTTAGCTCCCTCTGAGAAAATACATACTGAAGATTTTTATGGTCAGTGAAAACATCAACATGCACACCATAAAGGTAGTGCCTCTAAATCATCAAAGCAAACACCACAACAGCTAACTCCAAATCGTAAGTTGGGTAGTTCTTTTTGTGATCCTTAAGTTGCTTGGAGGCATAACATGTTACTCTCTCAAATTGCATAAACACACAGCCTAACCCAACTCTAGAAGCATGACAATACACCACGAATTCATCTAAACCCTCTGGTAGGGCTAACACTGGTGCTGAAGTCAATCTATCCTTCAATTCTTGGAAACTCTTCTCACATTTATCCGACCATATAAACTTTACCTTATTTTATGCCAGCTTAGTCAATGGTGCGGATATGGAGGAAAACCCTTCAACAAATCTTTTATAGTACCCAGCCAAACCCAAAAAGCTCCTGATGGCGGATGAAGTAATGGGTATAGGCCAGTGCTTCACTACATTAGTATTTTGAGGGTCCACATGAATACCAGCCCCTAAATTGATATGCCCCAGGAAGGTAACAGACTCCAACCAAAATTCACACTTACTAAATTTCGCATATAATTGATAGTCTGTAAGGGTTTGCAGCACTACTCTAAAATGATTTGCATGCTCCTTCTCATTCCAAGAATATACCGATTTATCATATATAAATACGATGACAAACAAGTCCAAGTATTGATTAAAAACCTTGTTCATCAAATCCATAAAGGTTGCAGGAGCATTTGTTAGTCCAAACGACATAACCACGAACTCAAAATGACCGTACCTTGTTTAGAAAGACATTTTCAAAATGTCGCGCTCCCTGACTTTCAACTGGTGGTACCCTAACCTAAGGTCAATCTTGGAAAACTATCGGGCATCCTGAAGCTGATCGAATAGATCATCAATTCTAGGAATAGGGTACTTATTCTTGATGGTAACCTTGTTTAGCTGTCTATAGTCTATACACATTCTGAGAGTGACATCCTTTTTACGCATGAATAGAAGTGGAACGCCCCACGAGAAAATACTAGGTCTAATGAAAACCTTATCTAAGAGATCTTTAAGATGCTCTTTTAACTCTTTAAGTTCGGTCGGAGCCATGCGATATAGAGGGATAGAGATGGGTTGAGTATCAGGAAGAAAATTAATACCGAACTCTATTTCTCTGTCTAGAGTTACTCCTGGCAGATCTTTAGAAAAAAACCTCTGGAAACTCATTGACTACATGGACTGATTGAACTGTTGGGGCTTCAGACTTAATATCTTTGACTCAAACTAAATGGTAAATACACCATTTTGATATTAGCTTTCTGGCCTTAAGATAAGAGATGAAACGACCTTTGGGAGACACAGGACTACCCTCGCACTCAAAAACTATCTTATTAGGAAACTGAAACTTCACCACATGGGTGCAACAATCTATTAATGTATAGCATGAATGGAGCCAATCTATGCCCAAAATGATGTCAAAATCTACCATCTCTATCTCTATTAAATCTGCTAGTGTGAATTTATGGAGAACAGTAATAGGTCACTCCCTATAAACCCGTCTACTAATAACTAACTCACCCACTGGGGTAGAGAGTGAGAAAGGCTTAGGATATTTTCAAGACTTTACAGCAACCGGTGGAGTTACATACGAGATATTTGATCCCAGGTCTAACAACACATATATATCAAGGTAAAAGGTACGAAGTATACTAATGACAACATCTGGTGAACTATCTTATTCCTGATGGGAAGGCAAACCATGGAACCGATTTTGGCACTGACTGCCACCGATACTGGATGATGCACCCTACGAAGAGACTGGGCGGCCTGGTTGAGCGGCTGAATTTGTAGCCTGAGTCTGAAGACGAATATCCCTACTTCCCTGCTTAGCATACAGATACTCCTTGATCCTGTGTCCCAACTTTCCAAAACCATAGTAACCCTCTTTGCCCAACAAACACTCACCAGGATGGGTCCTACCACATTTTGCACATATATGATAACTGGGCCTCCCGACCATACTATTTTGAGATCTGAACTCAAAGTCCTGCCTCACTGCTCCTGCCTGGTCCGAGGTACAGGGGCACTGGCTGAGGATGGTGCAGGAAATGATGAGTGACCTGAAATTATGAACGACTTCCCCATTTGGACCTTTGTTGATTGTACTCAAACTATCTGGTCTTAGCTCTTTTGTTCCTCTTCTCTCATTCCTTGAACTTCTCTGCCTCAATCTGTTGCACATACATTATCAACCAAGCAATATCCATATCTCCGATCAGCATGGCAGCCCGATATTCTTTGACCACCAAATATGATACCCCAATAACAAATTTGCTCATACAAGCTCTACAGTCAGATGACAACTCTGGACATATTAGCTAGTTGAGTGAACTTAAGGCAATATTCCTTCACTATCATAGAACCCTACCTCGGGCTCATTAACTCCTCCACCTTGGCCTCCCGCATCTTATAAGGAAAGAACCTATCCAGAAAAGCATGCTAAAATA
The DNA here is from genome assembly GCA_030864215.1 of Capsicum pubescens. Classification (NCBI taxonomy): domain Eukaryota; kingdom Viridiplantae; phylum Streptophyta; class Magnoliopsida; order Solanales; family Solanaceae; genus Capsicum; species Capsicum pubescens. Next base: position 299,770,634 of record CM061548.1, on the reverse strand, counting down.
CCTGACAACTCATAGGAGCAGCGTTCTCACCCCTACCATCCTTCCACATAATGACCCAATCATAAGTAACATCCTTCAACCGATACGATTACAGTTCCATACTCTCTTATTTATAATATGCATGATCTGAGTAATCTTTCTTACCTCATTAATAAATAGTTGATGATCCTCATCCACTTTTGACTCGTGAAACTCAGATAGATTCATCTTTATATCTTGAATCCTGGCTGTAGCTAAGTTACCATTTTGTTGAAGTGGAATTGTTGTCCGTTGGTTTCCCAGAACATTAGCATTCACATCTTAGGCCAACACTTGAAAGGCAGCCCAAAATTCTGTATGCGAGATATTTTCATTGAGAGGATCTGTGTAGAGTGGTGGTTGATCACCATTTTTACAGGCGTTAGCTCGACGAGGAGGCATACTTTTTCACGTGAAAGCACGAATTAGTGCAGATAGAGACAACTTCAAGCATAATAGATCATGAAATAAAAGATGATTCCTAACTCCTTCTATAGCCTCTTGCTTATAAATGTGGAGCGCTTCACACTCATGATCAACACTCTACGTAACACGACTCGTCTAACTCCCTAGGACTCTTTAAAATCTTAGGCTCTGATACCAAGTTTGTAAAGCCTCGGGAGTACCCCCTATACGTCACATGGTGCCTAAGACTACGAATAGTCCCAAGCTAAACCTTGACATCAATATAGTTTGAAATCTTATGTGAAGTGAACCAACATATGCATATAACTATGAGAGGAAATATCTTAAAATCTTGTTCTCAACTTGAAATTTGAAATCTCAAATAAACTCTTTAAACTGAAAGATACGTATCTGACAATCCTCTACTACTAACTAGAGAGACACTGGGACAGACCTCGCTGACCTGGCTGAAATTCAAAATCAAATAAATAAAGTAATATTCATAAATAATTAAGAGCCTGATAAGTTGTGTCCTCGGACTACGAACACTCACCAAATGTCAGGATGCAAGAAGTGATGCCCGTGATCAATCATTCTTCTAGAAACAAGCACCAAAACCTACATTATAAGACAATGTAGCATATAGACATATATGTATAGGCCAGTACTTTGGAATATACTGAGTGTATGGGGGTGAATGCATGAGTAAAAAATAAACTATATATATTTTCAAATCATGCATGACAAGTGTAAAGGACTCACCTTGGGCTTGAATAAAACCAAAAACTATATGATCATAAAACATGAATAATAGAATATACTGAATAAGCTTAGTGAGTCATTACACTTAGTTTCTGAATTTTTTACTTTTGATTCTTTCTTGTGGGAGATTCTTCTAACTGACATAAACTATGTGAGCTATCATGGAGTCCAACGTCTTACCCACATTGGGGAGAGTTATTCTACCCTTGCCATTGGAATAGAACATTAACTTAAGTGATCACTATACTTCATCCATATTGGGAAAAGTAGACACTCGCTGACGAGGCCTCTTAAACCTACGGTGGCTCGTACTTTCTAGGAATTTAGGATTCGCTCATTCTTATTCCCTTCTCGATGATAAATACTACTCCTTAAAATATAAATATAGGTTCATACTTAAGAAATCCACCTTAAAATAGAACAAGGGTTTATAGACTGAAAACTACTTATGCTTCTCTTTACTTAATTAAAAATCAGAGGGATACTTGTGGATTAGTTGTATTATCTTGTATCAAAATATCAAGCTAAACTTTAATCTTGCTAAAATACACATAACTGAAGCTTAAAACTTAGGTTTCTTGTAAACTCAGTGCTTATGCTTAAGCTTTGAAATTCATTCTTTCTTTTCATAGAACTTACAGGAAAATATCATGCTCAATACTTACATTGAAATCTTTCAGGAAAATTCAAGTCAAACAAATGAAATTCAAATTACAATAGCAATCTTTCAAGTCAAAACATGATTAGATGAAAACTCTTATACATTTAAATCCTTGAATCACACGGTAATGTTATACTTCAAGAATATGAGAACTTGGGTATGAACACTAACAAAAACATATAAATTTAACTTTAAAAATTAAGTTTTTTAGGAATAAGGATGAAAAAGTATCCTTGTTCAAAACCCCACTTACCTGGATTTACTTGACTTGTGAAGAGAACCTGAACTTATAGACTGGAGAGATGCTTTTGTATGAGAAAACCCTAGACTTGTTGTTCTTGAGGATAGGAGGAGAAAGAGTGTTGTTAATCGACTAAAGGTAGACGAAAATAATGCCTCGTCTTAAGTTATAAGTCATGGGTTGGTACTTTTAAGTTGACCTAGTGACTCATAACTTTGGCAGAAACAAAGAAAGTATGCACTGGTCTGGATAGGAGTCGTACCCTATGACTCGTAACATGTCATTAGGACTTGTAGCAGCCTCTTGTTACCAGGACAGAAACTTATAGGACCTACCTTGTTGATCTTACGACTCTTCTTATACGACTCATAACATTAAGTGACGACTCCTAGGGTCGATTCATACCCAAAATAGTACTTTAGTCATATCACACTGTCCTGATTATGACTAAATCATTCGACTCGTGATGAGTCCTCACGACTTGGGGAATGATTCGCAGGTTCCACAATAATCTTTGAAAGCATAGGGTATTACATTGTCCTTGCAGATCTTTAAAATGCAAAATGATAATTAAAATGTCACCTTAGTAGAACTTTTTCCAAAAAATATTCATGAAAGCAAAACCAAATTATTTATTCACCAACCAGATCTAATGATCTTCAACCATTTTTTTATATAATGGAAAATGATAAGTACTCCTTCTCCGGGCACAATAATCTTTTCAAAATAGGCTACACAGATATATTCACGAGTAAAAGGTCATATTGTTTTAGTAAACAAACTCTTTAATTGTTGAAGGAGTCAGCTGATGCAAAATATAGATGCATAATCAGTAACTCATAGTTCTCTGGTCAGGAATAATTTTTGAAACTATGTTTAGCTTAAGATTCCTTTCTGCTCCACAAGAGTACAAAATTAATGTTGTTTCATCCTGGAAGTACCAAAATCAAATCTTTAATCTTTCATTAGATATCATTTAATTCAGAAATCAACTTCACATTCTTGTTTTACGAGTGAGCTAGCTAGAAAGCCAGATGCATACAACAACAACTTACCCATTGTAATCCCACAAGTGGGATATAGAGAGGGTAGAATGTACACAGACCTAACCACCACCCCTCAAAATTAATTAAAGTCAGCAACACATGAATCTTTTATAATCACACATCTAGACCAATAAAAGGGAAAAATCAAGGTTCAAAATTGAAGCAGAAGAGACCTGCAAATAAGAAACTTGGGTTTCAAGTAATTCAACAGCATCCTTAATCTTCAACAAACAATCCACTGCTTCATCATCAATATCCTCATGGGTTGTCCCATCTCCATTTCCAGATTTCACCACTTCATCTTTCTTGGAATTTGTTGATATTTTTTTAATATAGTTTGTTATTTTTGTTCATTGGTAGATCATTACACAACCTGCTACACATTAATTATCGAAATCCTAATATTTAAGATATGTATTAACTCAAGGACATCTAACCTAAAAAGTATTTAGCGTACGGCGAAGTTTAGAATTACTACGGCAATGTACAGTTTAATTAATTCCCAATAATTTGACAAAATTAATTGTTTATAGACAATTTATAAAGAGCCATGCAACATGCCATACTTGTATTTGCACCATATGAATCTATTTATTTTGTTAAAGTATTCCTCCTCCATGGATTTTCACTGAAACTTTGACATCCCACATTGTTTGTTTTCGATGAATTTTAATGGAATACAACACGTGATGTTTTATCCTCCATCGATTTTAAATATTCAATCATATATTATTTTGATTATTAATTTTATTTTATTTTAATAAATTTTTAGTTAAAAATAAATAAAGTAATATTAATTTTGAGATATTAAAAATAATAATAAAATAAAATATATATTTTGTTTTCTAAATTTTAATAAAATTAACTATTTTTATATTATTGTATATATTTTGACTATTTGTAAATTTTATTGTATTTTTCTTAAACATAAAATTAATTAATTGTTATTATATTATTATTTTATATAATAAAAATATATATAAATATATATATAATAATAATGATAAAATCTGAATTTAAAATAAAAAAAAAATCCCTCCCCTTTATCTGCCTAAAAACTTCTCCCTTCTAAATTTAAAAAAAAAACGAACCGTTCCCCCCACAGAACCCCACTATAAAAAGGACTCCTACCTCAAAAAAAAAAACATACATTGACATTCATCATCAGACAAAAACATCAGAACCAGACACTGAGACACTTGGAGAAAAAAAAATGAAAAAAAAAAGTGAATATCAGTAAGAGTAAAACAGAGAAGAAAACAAATAGGAGAAAAGATCATAATTCAAATTTTCTATTTCCGTTCAAGGATCCGGTGGCAACATCTTGCTTTTTGTATTCAATTAAAGTTGATATTCAGGTTTTATTTCAATCCTATTTTATTTATATTATGAATTTATTATAGAAAAGTATGAATGAAAATATCCAAGTAATTTTTCTGCATTTTTTTAGTATGTGTAGTTGAATAATTATGTAAATTATTGTTGCTATATGATATGCAATTATGATACCGAATATCAATATATTTGTACACGAAGAAAATTTTCATATTCACATAGTCATATCATGCTGATTGAAATAATCACAGTTTAGTCATACACTGTACATATAGATCCGTATACAACTTAGAAATTAAGTAAAAATCAGTATAATAAAAAATGAATCAAGATAAAAACCAGTGAGAAAAATCAATGAAAACAGAGATGGAGATGGAGAGTAAAAAAAATTGATTGAAAGTCAGTGAATGGAAAACATAACCAGATAGTTTCTTCCATTTTTTTTCGGCAAAGTGCTTTGCCGGAATTGTCGCTCAACTATGGAATCCAACCAGTAAGGCCACCGTCGCCGCGCCGCCACCCACTTTCCCAACGCCGCCATCTTTTTTTCCTATCACCGAACAACCAAATTAGACCTCTTATGATTGGTTCCGACGAATCAACCTGCCGGAAAAACGTCATTGTCGTTCCAAAAACCAATGATCCATTGTCGCCGATAACCCGAAAAACATTTCTCCCGCTGGGAATTGCTCCCGAACCAGATCTGACGAATTTTTCTCCAAATCTGACGGAATCTTGCCGGAAATAAATCGGCTAGTCGCTGGCTAACATCCCTACGGCTTGCTTTCGTCACTTTCTTCTTTGTTTAAAATCTGGTGGAAAGCCATCGGAAATACTCAAACATTGCTTTGTTACTGTTCCGTAGAATGTGTTGGAGAAACAATGATATCAATGTTGATATTTTCAGAATTGAACCAAGACTATATTATTATATATATTTAACTTGATATTTATTTTTATAATTTGTTATTTTAATTTGTTTTAAATAAATTAGATTTAAAAATCATAATAAAAATTAGCATGGTATAAGTGGCTTTGTTTATTTTATTTATATTTTATTGAAAGGTTAAAGTTTCAATTTTTTTGTGCTCCTTTTAAAAAAAAATAAAAAAAAATGGAATCTTTATTTTATTTGTAAATAAGTTATACAGTAATATTTATGTTGGATAAAGATTTTATTTTCCAATAAATTTAGAATTTTGACTAATATCTTGACATTGAAAAAAATAACTTGCTTTTTGATTCGAATATTTTTGTGAATTTTGAGATTTCTTATTTAAGATGTTTATGTTTGTTTTCAATTTCAAATGTTAAACGAATTTTCTTTGTGGATTTTAATTAATTAATTTTATTATCATTATTATTATTATTATTAAAAATAAAATTAGGGAATTAAGATTAGTACAATATGGATAATTATATATATATATATATATAATTTTTATTTTTACTTTTATTTATTTATTACTAATAAAGTTTATTTATTTATTACTAATAAAGTTTAATAATTATTCGTAAAAACTAATTGATTGTCTCGAATGAATTTGCATAAAAGTTTTTGTTAAGTTTAATCAATATTTTATCGTTAAGCAAATTTTAGGCACATTTTAAAATATTCTTCTCAATTAAAGAATGTGGCGTACACATCTTTATGAGACATTTTAAAATTCAAGGATGCAATAACGCACTTTGACAAATATTTTTCTAAAATCATTTTTTATCGATTTATTTAATAATAGATAAATTTTAGATATTAAAATGAGTGAACGTAGGCCTTAACACAATTTATCGAAATAGTTTAAGTTAAGATAAGTCAATAAAAGCGACCGTGCTTGAACCACGGGACTCGAGGGGTACCTCACACCTTCCTCTCGGTCAACAGAATTCCTTACCCAGTCTTCTGTTTCCGCAAACCATAATAAAGAGTCATTTCCTTTTGACTAGGGATTCAATAAGGTGACTTGGAACACTATAACTTAATTCCAAGTGGCGACTCTGTAATTAAAATAATCCATATTCAATACCGTCACTTTAATTGGAAAACCCTTCGACTTCGATCCCTCCGGACGAAAAAGGGGTGTGACATCTCTGGCGACTCTGCTGGGGACTAACTAGAATTCGAGCTTTGGATATTGGCTTTTACTTGCTTTAATTATTTTGATATTGTGTTTGCTGGCCTTATGTGATACTTGTCGCTTATTTACAGCTTTGATATTATTTGAACTGTATTATATATTGTTTTCTCTCGCGTACCCCCTCTGAGTCTCTGAAATAGGATAGAGGGAATGCAGCATATGCATCCCACCTTCTTTTTGAGATAGCCGGAGTGTCAAGGCACCTGGTGAAGGATATAGTCACACATGTTAGGCGGGGTTCGGATCGACAACGAAGGCGGTGTTGCCCTGCTACCGACCAAGTTGTCCCTCCCCGGCTCGAGTGTTTGCTTGCGTAAGCCAGTATAGACACCTATCCCTATTAGGTTTAAACTTAGAAAAACTAAAAACTCAGAATCTGGTTATCCCTATTAGGTACCACTTTATTTGCATCATATACATTTGACTTAGCGGGACTCGGCACAGGAGCCGAGTTTGTCTAGGACAGGTGACCTAATTTATAAAGACCAACATGTGCATCCTACGTGCTCTTTGACATTTGCTTGGAAGACTATTTATTTGTTGACCGGCTTTAGGCAATTTTATAATACGAGAGATTAATTTATTCTCAAATTTAGTTAATCATTTTTGAAAGAAAATTTTTATTTTTAAAATAAAGAAATTTTTTAAATATACAGCAACATAGTTTTTACAATCTTCATGAACTACGAGGGTCTGATTCTCACTTTTTGTGAGATACGTAGGAAGTCCTACCCAGGATACGACCATTTATTTGAATAATAATAATAATATATTTATTCACAGATTTATCGAAGGATATTTTTAGAAAAAATAATAAAAATAATAAGAAGAAGAAAAATAATTGTTTTCATGAATATTATTATCTTTTTTTTTACTTTTTATTCTTATTTTCAAAATTAATTTTAACATAAAAATCATAATAGCCTGAACCTTTAGGGGTCGTGAGCTGAATTTTTGCAAAGTAATAAACTATGTAAACATATATTTTAACAGTCCTGAACCTTTAGGGGTCGTGAGGCTGAAATTTTTATACAACTTCATGCATAAAACAATCATTATTCTTTTTCTTTATTTCTAAGTCATTTTATTTTATTTTTATTCTTTTAAGTATATTTAGGAGTATTGTCTTCAAACATATAGTTTAAATTTGTCTAGAGGTCTGTTATTGTAAATTTTTTAAAAGATTCAATTTAAATAAATGATTTTTCTAAAAATATTATCAGTTATATTTCTCTCACTTTGATAAAATTATTCTTTACAACTAAGTCCCAATAATGGTCGCATTAGGTCTCACGAGTCAAGATTAAATTCTTTCAAAATTAATAAATCAAGTTCTGCCTAAGTCTAGACATTTATTAATATCACGTCCTTATCAATAGGTATAAAATGTCTACTCCAGTTCGTGGAAAGCGTCAAAAAAGAAAGAGGGATGAGAGTGTACCACTTCAGGTTGTTGATGAAATCCCTCTGCAGCTTTGGTTATGGTGGAATGCAATGGATACATTCGATTATGGCGAGATACATAAGTATTTGGGTTGTTTTACGAGTATCATGAGAATCACCCCTAATATGGAAGTGATTGTTGCATTACTGAATTTCTGGGACCCGAAGAATAATGTATTCCGTTTTTCAGGTTTTGAGTTGACACCTACTTTAGAAGAGATAGCGGGCTATGTTTGATAAAGGGATATACATCGGAAGAAACTTATAGCCCCAAGACTTATTTCAATAAACAGATTTACCAAGCTCATGAACATACGAAATACGAAAGAAGAATCAATGAAAAAAGGTTGGATTTCCTTGCAATTTTTGTATGACAGATACGGAAGGCAAGAGGGGTTTGAAAAGTACGGTAAACAACTTTGTAATAAGGGGAGTTTTGAGGCTTGGAAAATTCACAGATGATTTGCATTTATGGTAGCCTTTTTAGGCACTATGGTCTACCTGAGAAGAGAAGAAAACACTAATATTCGTTTAGTGGGAGTGGTACAGATACTTATTAAGAAAGATTACACTATGGTACCAATGATCCTAGCTGATATTTACCATGTTATGACTATTTGTCAGAAGGGAAAGAGTTTTTTCGAGGGATGTAATAGCTTGTTACAGATGTGGATTGTGGAGCATCTTTATCAACGACCTACATTGACAAGGTTTGATCCTGAGTTATTTAATCACATCAACGATTATGAGGAAAGGATGGAGAAATATAAATGTCCAAAAGAAATTTGAGATTGGGTTAAGCTTTTTCGTTCTTTGACAGCAGATAAAATCACTTGGAATCTCCATTGGTTCCCTTGGAGACAAGTCATACATAGTTCTGTCATTCATCCATTTTTGTTATTAATGGGTATTAGAGGTGTTCAACCGTATGTTCCATTAAGGGTTCTACGTCAGCTAGGCAGGCGTTAAATAATTCCCATAACGGAAAACATGACTGAGTTTGTATTTGAGGTCAGACCAGAGATTCCACTTCTAGAAGATTTAGCCCAGCAGATTTGATAGGGTTGCCGTATTATGGGGATTGAAACGATGGTCATAGAGCGTGAGAAAGGAGAATTGCACCCAGATTACCGTGAATGGTTTGAAGAACAGTCGAGTCCGACAGTCAGACCAGAAAGATCAGTTAGGGGACCTATAGATCAGGAAGCTGCAATCAGGATAGGAATTAAGAGATCCATGCGAGAACATCATGAGGCCAACCAAGTTTTGAGAGAAGAATTAGAGCATGACAGGGCAAAAATAGACGAACAACAAAGGGAATTTGCTGAAGAGAAAGCTAAGTCAGCAGATATTGAGGTTCTACTTCGGGGACAAATCAAGTTTGCTACCACTAGGGGGTCACACGTTGCAGAACTTGCCACATATCACCGACAAAAACTTCAAGAAGTTGAAAAGAATATGCAAGAAGAATTTGATCGAGAGATATCTCAGTGAATTCGTGAAAGAGGAATATTGCGAGAACAGTTGGAGGTTGTTTCTGCTCGTGAACAGCGTGCAAAAGAGATGGTTGATTTTCGAGATCGACAGGCCCAGGAATGGGATCAAGCTTTCAGTTCCCTTCGAGGGAAGGTCCGCAGTGTAGCACAAGATACCGCCATAATGGGTTTGGATTATCAGCAGTTGGATCGTGAGGATTTTTTGGCACAAGTACCAGCTTTCGCACAGCGTCTCGCTACTTCATTGGAGGACATATATTTGAGTTTGGGAGGACATATTAAACCGAAGTCTCCTTGAAGGGATAGTTGTTTTCTTTGTCATAATTTTTCATTTTTTTAGTTTTAAAACTTCCTGTTTAGATATTATGACTTTTAGTTTTCAGATGTCAATTAGTAGGTTTTACTTTAGGAGTTGGGTCAGTTATTTTGTCGTATTTATATTATAGAATGTAATGAAGTTGACTGTTTATTTCTATATATATTACATATGTTTTACTTCACTTACTTTAAATATTTTATTCAATAAAAAAAAAGACAAAACAATTTTGTTAAATTCCTCCCGAACTACGCAAGATCTGATTCATGTCCTGGCATGATACGTAGGCAACCCTCCAAAGGGTTCGATCATAACTTTTGAAAATATGCCTAGAAAAGTCGGGATGAAACACAAAGCTTCCATGATAGGTTGGAAAATGCATATAGAAGCATAACATATAACGTGGCATTATAATGTATTAAATATATAACACTCAACCGTTTGCTACTTAGTAACAGAATGATAAAGTAATTGGTGGTTGATTTGTGTTTAAACTGGCATCACATCCGTATAACACCAGATACAAGGGTAAAAGAAGAATGACCCGTAGAGAGGATATAGGGTCTGACAGTGAAGAAGAGCAGAATGAGTTGATTTCACAGGAAGTAGCATCAATGAAAGAAATAAAATTATTGAAATAACAGAAGGCGGAGATGTACCAAGCTTGGTTGAATGGACAAGCCCCGCCTTCTTCAATCCCTGGACTTTTGACTTCGAATGATCTGAATTCTGACCCAACTCAAACTAATGATCCATTTTACCAACCAGGATTTGGCCTATTTGCTAATATGTCTGGAGTTGCTGGTACTTCTACCATGCGCCCACCGAATCCGTCTGTCGCAAATAACCCATTTTTTACTTCTATAGTACCAGCCACTGCGGGTACTCAACCGACAGTACCGAAGAATATGGGGAAACCAAGTCATGATATGTTATATCCTGCTGAAGTGACTTTCAAATCCCAAAATCCATCTTATCATGTTCATCAACACGATACTCTTATCGTGATTGAGAAGATTGCAAAGAATGAGGAACAGGAGGAGTTGGCTAGAAAAGTTAGAAGCCTAGAGTAGAGCATGAGAAATATGCAAGGATTAGGTGGACCAAAAAGTGTTTCATACAAGGATTTATGTATGTTTCCTAATGTCCATTTGCCGATAGGGTTTAAAATGCCAAAATTTGACAAATATGAAGGACACGACAATCTTGTAGCTCATTTGAAAAAGTTTTGCAATCAATTAAGGGGAGTAGGAGGAAAAGAAGAATTATTGATGGTTTACTTTGGAGAAAGCCTTACAGGGATAGCTTCTGAATGGTTCATCGATCAAGAGATTTCCCGTTGGCACGTATGGGATGACATGGCTCGAGATTTCTTTCAAGAATTTCAATATAACATTGAGATAGTTCCAGATCGCACTACGCTTGCCAACATGTGAAAAAAGATGACCGAAAGTTTTCGAGAGTATGACGTCAGATGGAGAGAGCAGGCTTCAAGAGTCAGACCATCAATAAAAGAATCTGAAATAATTGATATTTTTCTGCAAGCACAAGAACCTGATTTTTTCCATCATTTGCTCTCTACTATCGGAAGCACATTTGCTGAAGTTATCAAAGTTGGAGAGATGGTAGAAAATGGAATCAAATTAGGAAAGATCATCAGCCAGGCCGCTTTGAAAGCAACAACACAGGCAATTCAAAGTGGTGCAGAAAGTTTTGGGGGAAAGAAAAGAAAAAAGGATGTAGCAACTGTCGTGGCAGGTCCACGACAAAATTGGAGAGGTGCGCGTCAACCATACGCATAGAATCCATTATATTTCATTCCATCCCCCCAATATCCTATTTACAATACACAACCATATGTTTGGGCTCCTTCTTACCCGCAGTGGCGTGCACCAGCAATCTAAAATCATCCAATGGCCCCGCAAGTTCAAAGAGGCCCTTCGAGGTTTAATTTTCAGCCTAGAGCAAAATTCAAAAGGGATAACATGGTAAAAGATAATTTCACTCCTATTGAAATATCTTACACCAGTTTATTTCATAGGCTGAGAAAAATGAATGTTCTAAACCCAATTGAGAGAAGGATCCTGAATCCTCCTCCAAAAAATTTGGACTATTCTAGAAAATGTGAATACTATTCTGATGCCCCAGGGCACGACATAGAGAAATGTTGGTATCTGAAAAGAGCCATTCAAGAGTTGATTAATACCCAACAGATTATGGTTGAAAGTCCAGGCGCTCCAAAGGTCAATCAAAATCCACTGCCAGATCATAATGAAACAAACATGCTCGAAGTGATACTCAGTGGTGAAGATGCTACGATTTCCTTTAAGCCGATCATTAAAATTAAAACTGACTCAGAAAAATCAGCAAATACTGTAGATTTGACAAAAGAAAAGCCTGCAGAAGTGGAGGTGGTGATAGCAAAACCCAAATCATCGAATGCTCCCTTGGTGATGGGGAAAGAGATTTCAGAAAATATTGGGTCAAGTCAAATAAAGCCGAAACTCATTATTCCTGGAAGATCCAATAAGCCTCTCTTAATAATAAAAGGATCTCCCATAGCTCCTATTGTTATTAAAGCAGTGTCACAGCTGCCTATGGTTGATACCAAGGCAGTCCCTTGGAATTATGATCGCATTGTGGTGATGTACAATGGGAAAGAAGTGACTGAAGATGTAGATGAAGTGGGGGGATTAACTCGATCTGGAAGATATTATGCTCCAGTAGAGTTAAGAAAGAGTAAACAACGCGGTGAAGAATGAATGACGTTCAAGAAACCTATTACTGATGAAGAAGCTGAAGAATTTTTAAATAAAATAAAATTGCCAGAATATTCTGTTATAGAACAGTTGAAGAAAACACCAGCACATATTTCTTTGTTGTCTTTATTGATACATTCAGACGAACACCGCAAGGCTATAATGAAGATTCTTAACGAACCATGTGTTCCCAGTGAGATTAAAGTGAATCAACTGGAAAAAATTGGTGAAAGGATCCTTGAAGCAAATAAGATTACTTTCTCAGACAATGAATTGCCTGTGGAAGGTACTGGACATAATAAGGGTCTCTACATTACTGTAAAATGTGAGCACTCCATCGTCACTCGAGTGTTAATTGATGGAGGATCAGGTGCTAACATTTGTCCTATGTCAACTTTGCAAAAGTTGAATGTTAATATGGAGAGAATTCGACCTAACAATGTATGCGTCAAGGGTTTTGACGGATCAAAAACTGATGCCCTTGGTGAAATAGAACTCATATTGACAATCGGGCCTGTAGATTTTGATATGGATTTCCAAGTGCTGAACATTGATGCTTCATATAATGTATTATTGGGAAGGCCATGGATTCATAGGGCTAAAGCAGTCGCATCAACGCTGCATCAAATGGTTAAATTTGAATGTGACAGGCAAGAGATAGTTGTTCATGGTGAAGGAGACTTATCCATGCATAAAGACTACTATGTTTCCTCCATCAAAGCAGATACTGCCAATGTGTTAATTCATCAAGCTTCTAAGGTAGTGGCTATTGAGCATATCCTCGAGGGAAATCTTATCGCAAGACCACAATTGTCCACTGCATTTGTTATGGTAGTGAATGAAATATTGAAGCATGGTTTCAAACCAGGAAAAGGTCTAAGGATGTTTTTGCAAGGCATTGTTCATCCGGTACACCTCTATGAGAACTTTGGTACTTTTGGTCTGGGATACGAGCCTACTGCTGAAGATATAAAGAAGGCTAAAAAGTGTAATAAAGAGTCGTGGTCACTTACCAAGCCGATACCGCCACTTCACGAGTCTTTCATCAAATTTAGTGTTGTTGGATCCTCAAAGTTACCTGCTGCAGAATCAATGAATGATGATGATACAGAGTTGATTGACCTTTTTCAGAATATGTTCATTGAAGCTAATATGGTTAAAATTGGGGAAGGTTCCAGCAATGCAGATGTGCAGTTTGTCGGCCCTGATGTCCAGCTTAACAATTGGGAGGCCACTCCTCTCCCTATTATAAAGGAGTCTTGGTAGTTTGTTTGTTTTTCTTACAGCCTTAGTAGTTTGTTTTTACTCCTGTAATTTAAATCATTCTAGGATTGTAATTCAGAACTTTAAATCTGGTATTTTAGGTTAAAACTTTTTCTATCTATGTTTCTAATAAAATGTAGTTTCCCTTCGTTTTATTTTTAGTCTAATTTTTATTTATTTATTTTCTATCATACAGTTGTTTCTATGCTGATTCTAATGATATGACATGCATGAAGAATTGTCAACCAGATTTAAAAATCCAATCTAATTTTGAAATAATGAATAAGGAGGTTGAATACGATGAAGAGGAAACATTTGAGGATATAAGCAAAGATTTCAAACAGTTTGAGAATAAGACAAATCCCAATTTGGAAGAAACTGAGGCGATCAATTTAGGAGATCATGAAAATATTAGGGAGACTAAGATAAGTGTACATGTTCAACCATAACAAAAGAAAGCTATAATTGGAGCTTTGCGTGAGTATAAAGACATCTTTGTATGGTCTTATGATGATATGCCAGGTTTGAGCAACGATTTGGTAGTTCACAAGTTGCCAATTGATCCTGCTTTTCCTCCTATCAAGCAAAAGCTAAGAAAGTTCAAAACTAACATGAGTGTAAAGATCAAAGAGGAAATCACGAAGCAACTCGAGGCTAAAGTCATTAGAGTGGACCAATATCCTACTTGGTTAGCAAATATTGTCCCTGTTCCAAAGAAGGACGGCAAAGTTCGGATGTGTGTTGATTATCGTTATCTAAATAAGACGAGTCCAAAAGATAATTTTCCACTTCCCAATATTCATATTTTGTTGGACAATTGTTCCAAACATGATCTTGCTTCTTTTGTGGATTGTTATGCGGGGTATCACCAGATCATTATGGATCCAGAAGATGCGGAAAAGACATTATTTATTACTCCATTGCGGAAATATTGTTATAGAGTCATGCCTTTTGGACTAAAGAATGCTGGGGCAACTTACATGAGGGAAATGACCACAATGTTTCATGACATGATGCACAAAGAAATTGAAGTTTATGTGGATGACGTGATCATTAAGTCGAGAGAGCAATCTGATCATGTCAAAGATTTGAGAAAATTCTTTGAAAAGTTTCGGAGGTATGATCTCAAACTTAACCCAGCAAAATGTGTATTTGGAGTTCCATCAGGAAAACTCTTGGGTTTTATAGTCAGTCGACATGGTATTAAGTTAGATCCTTAAAAAATAAAAGCTATTCAAGATTTGCCTCCACCAAAAAATAAAACGGAGGTGATGAGCTTACTTGGAAGGTTGAATTATATCAGTAGATTCATTACTCAGATTACAACAACCTGCGAGCCAATATTCAAGTTGTTTAAGAAGAATGCTAAAGTTGAATGGACTGAAGAATGTCAAGAGGCATTTGACAGAATTAAGAAGTACTTGTTGAATCTGCCTATTTTGGTTCCTCCAGAGCCAGGCAAACCTTTGATATTGTACATGTCTGTGTTAGACAATTCTTTTGGCTATATATTGGGTCAACATGATGTCACGGGTATAAAAGAACAAGCCATCTACTACCTCAGCAAAAAGTTTACCATTTATGAGGCTAAGTACACTCTTCTTGAGAAGACGTGCTGCGCTTTAACTTGGGTAGCCCAAAAGCTGAAACATTACTTGTCGTCTTATACTACTTACCTCATCTCTCGTATGGATCCTTTAAATTATATTTTTCAAAAGCCTATGTCTACAGGCTGACTCGCGAAATGGTAGATGTTGCTCACAGAGTTTGATATTATTTATGTGACACGAACTGCAATGAAAGTTCAAGCCTTGGCGGATCATTTGGCTGAAAATCCTATTGATGAGGAGTATGAGCCATTGAATACTTATTTTCCAGATGAAGAGGTATTGTATGTTGATGAGTTTGTTTCTGACGATTGCCACTCGGGCTGGAAGTTGTTCTTTGATGGAGTTGCTAATATAAAAGGAGTGGGGATAGGAGCGGTTCTTATTTCTGAATCAGGACAATATTATCCTATAACAGCCCAACTTCGATTCTACTGTACCAATAATATGGTAGAATATAAAGCTTGTATCCTGGGAGATTAGCCATTGACATGGGGTCCAAGGATTATTGGTATTAGGAGATTCAGATTTATTAGTCCACCAAATCCAAGGAGATTGGGAGACTCGTGATTCGAAACTCCCACCATATAGAAGTTATTTGCAAGATCTTTGTCAACGATTTGTATAAGTGAAGTTCAAACACATTCCCAGAGCTCATAATGAGATTGTTGATGCTTTGGCGACCTTATCTTCAATGCTTCAACATCCCGATAAAACTTATATTGACCCTTTGTATATACAGATTCATGATCAACATGCATATTGCAATGTGGTTGAAGAAGAACTTAATGGGGAGCCGTGGTTCTATGATATCAAAGAATATATTCAGACTAAAAATATCCTATACATGCTGATGGTAATCAAAAGAGAACCATTCGATGTTTGTCTAGCAGATTTTTCTTAAGTGAAGGAATCTTGTATAAGAGGACTCCTGATTTGGGACTTCTGAGGTGTGTAGATGCTAAAGAAGCTTCAAAAATAATGACTGAAGTACATTCTGGGATTTGTGGACCACACATGAGTGGGTATGTTTTGGCAAAGAAAATACTCCGAGCAGATTATTATTGGCTCACCATGGAGCGAGATTCCATCAATTTCGTTTGTAAATGTCATGAATGCCAGGTACATGGAGACTTAATACATTCCCGTCCATCTGAGTTGCATACAATGGCTACTCTATGGCCTTTTATGGCTTGGGAAATGGATGTAATTGGACCAATTGAACCAAAGGCCTCGAATGGACATAGGTTCATCTTGGTAGCCATTGATTATTTCACGAAGTGGGTGGAAGCAGCGACTTTCAAGTCAGTGACCAAAAAAGTAGTGGTTGATTTTATTCACTCCAACATCATTTGTCGCTTCGGCATTCCAAAGATAATTGTCACAGATAATGTTGCGAATCTCAATAGCCATCTGATGCAAGAAGTGTGCCAGCAATTTAAGATTATGCATTGGAATTCAACTCTTTATCGTCCAAAAGCGAATGGAGTTGTAGAAGCTGCTAATAAAAACTTAAAGAGAATACTTCGCAAGATGGTGCAGGGTTCCCGACAATGGCATGAAAAGTTACCTTTTGCTTTGTTGGGTTATCGTACTACAGTTCAGACTTCAATTGGTGCAACTCCTTACTTGTTAGTATATGGAACTGAAGCAGTTATACCTGCAGATATTGAGATTCCATCTCTTCGAGTAGTTGTGGAAGCTGAAATTGGTGATGACCAATGGGTCAAGGCTTGTTTGGAGCAATTAAGCTTGATTGATGAGAAAAAATTAACATCAGTATGTCATGGACAACTGTATCAGAAGAGAATAGCATGAGCATATAACAAAAAGGTGTGTCACAGATATTTTAAAGTTGGTCAGTTAGTACTAAGACGCATCCTACCCCATCAGATTGAAGCCAAAGGAAAATTTTCTCCTAATTGGCATGGACCATTCATGGTGAAGAAAGTATTACCTAATGGCGCGTTATATCTGACTGATGTAGAAGGAAAAATGGAAGGAATGTCTGTCAATACTGATGCAGTTAAAAGATATTATGTATGATATTCATGTACAATTATGTTATGTATGTTTTGTACTTACTTTTTTAAAGATTGAAATGATGAAGACATTTTGTTCTACTATCCGAATAATATATCAACCTTTGCTTACCCCTTTGAGCTTTTATTTTTCTTCATACCCCTTTTTTGGAATCAAATTAAAGTCAGAAAAATGAAAAAAAAAAGTTGAAAAGAAGAAGAAGAAGGAGAAGAAGAAGAAGAAATCAATAAAAAATTCAAAATCAAGCAAAAGAATGGTGTTACATGAACTACGTTTGACCTGATTCTTGCTATGACAAGATACGTAGGCAGCCCTACTCCGAGGTTCGGTCTAACCAGAAGAAAATTCAAATTACCCAGAATGAAATGAAACTGGGGCAAAAATTATTTTCTTAAAAGAATCGATTCCAAAAGTTGTATGTTTCACCCAATGTTATATAAATTTTTTAGCCTCATGCCGACCTTTCTTTTTAACCCTATCCAAAAGCCAAGTTACAACCAAAAAAAGACCTTCGAATCAATCTTTGAGAATGTCAAGGCTAAACATGTTATGAGTACATGATATTTCATATTTTGGGTGTTTATCTAAAAAAATAAAATAAAAAAAAATGATGAAAAAATAAAAATGAGAGTCTTATTGGTGAAAACCCTTTTGGGCACCATAAGACGACTGTGAGTTGAGACAGAAATGAAAAGGAGATAGGCTCGTTGGTAAAAACCCATTGAGGTGACACTAACCGAAGAAAGGTTGTTATAAAGAAGGAACAAGTTCAAGATTGACTTAATTTCAAGCTTAATAAGTGGACAAAAGTTGTAATGATTGGTGTGGGTAGATCTGGTTGTTTGATTCAAAATGCATGTCATAATCACCAGAATCGATTTGCACATTCAGATAAGTTTTCTCTTTGTTTTGAAAAAAAGAGATGCCTATTGTCTTTTTCTTTTTGTTTTATTTTAATTTTTTATTTTTTGTGTCCTTGTCATCAAACGAAAAATTTTTGTTGTCTTTTGAGTCAAATTCACGTCAGGTCGAGTGAGAAAGGACTCCAAACTCGCTACCAACTCCTTCAAGGGTACAAAGCAAGACAAAGGGTCGATGTACAGAGACAACATTTCAAAGTAAAAGTAAGGTACTCAAGATGATTGTGATTTGACCATTTTAAACTCAAGAAAATCTAAGGGATGTATTGAAAGCTAAACTCAGAAGCATCATACAAAAGAAATATGATTTGAGTTGAGGATCTCAGTAGTCAGAAGTATGACAATTCAATGAATATTATCATGGATTGGAAAAGAGTTGAGCATGGCAAGTGCGAGAGCGGCCACTTCAAAAACTGAATGTCACAAACCAACCACCACATGTTTTAAAACTCACAATTTTTCTTTGTTTGGAATAGAGATGAAATAATGTTTTCAGATAAAGGATGCGATTTCATACTTATCAATGCAAGAAGCATGGTTATAGCATCCGATGCTGGATCTCGGTCATGGTAAACTTTATTCTTTGCAAGATGTCTAAAGATTCGGTGACAAATAATTTTTTCAGTACAAACTAGGGCAAAAATTTTATGTATGTTGTATGAGAATTTAATTTTGCTCAGGACCCTCCTAAAGAATAGGAATTTACTTTTGCTCAGGACCTTACTGAAAAATGAGAATTTAATTTTGCTCAGGACCCTCCTGAAGAATGGGAATTTACTTTTGCTCAGGACCCTCCTGAAGAATGGGAATTTATTTTATGTCCAGGACCCTCCTAAAGAATGGGATGTTATTTTCTATTTCACTGTCTACTTGTAATTCCAGGAGCCCGCCTGAAAAACAGGGTGAAGAAAAAGAAAGTCCAGGAGCCCGCCTGAAGAACATGGTGAAAAAAAAGAAGTTCAGGAGCCCGCCTGAAGAACAGGGTAAAGAAAAAGAAAGTCCAGGAGCCCGCCTGAAGAACAGGGTGAAGAAAAAAGAAGTTCAGGAGCCCGCCTGAAGAACAGGGTGCAGAAATTGTAACTCCAGGAGCCCGCCTGAAGAACAGGGTAAAGAAAAAGAAAGTTCAGGATCCCGCCTAAAGAACAAGGTGAAAAAGAGGACGTTCAGGATCCTGTCTGAAGAACAGGGTAAAAAAATAACAAGTCAGGAGCTCACCTGAAGAATAGGATGACTTTTTAAGTTCAAGTCATGAAGATTTGAATCAAGATTTTAGAAATTGCAATTTTTATTTCATTTTTGATTTTTGGTTAGTCAGTTGAATGTAAAAGCAGAAGTTGTCAACCGGAAACTCGACGGAATTTCATTCGATTTTTAACTCTTTTTCTCACCATATTACCTTTGAACTACTCGTGACCTGATTTTCTTATAACCCGGGATAGGTAGGATGTTCAAAAACAGAACTCGGTCACATTTTTCCATTTTTGTTTTTATTTTTATTTTTAATTTTATTTTTAACTTTCAAATAATCGGAGGTTCAAAAATCATATCTTGTCTACTTCTTTGTATGAAAACTCTTCGAGATTTTACACAAATAGGGACAAAAATGTAGACACGTGATTTTTTATCCTCCATCGGTTTTAAATATTCAATCATATATTATTTTGATTTTTAATTTTATTTTATTTTAATAAATTTTTAGTTAAAAATAACTAATTAAGTAATATTAATTTTGAGATATTAAAAATAATAATAAAATAAAATATATATTTTGTTTTCTAAATTTTAATAAAATTAACTATTTTTGTATTATTGTATTTATTTTGACTATTTGTAAATTTTATTGTATTTTTCTTAAACATAAAATTAATTAATTGTTATTATATTATTATTTTATATAATAAAAATATATATAAATATATATAATAATAATGATAAAATCTGAATTAAGAAAAGAAAAAAAAAACTCCCTCCCCTTTATCTGCCTAAAAACTACTCCCCCCTAAATTTGAAAAAAAAAAACGTTCCCCTCAAAGAACCCACTATAAAAAGGACTCCTACCCCAGAAAAAAAAACGTACATTGACATTTATCATCAGACAAAAACATCAGAACCAGACACTGAGACACTTGGAGAAAAAAAAAGAAAAAAAAAGTGAATATCAATAGGAGTAAAAGAGAGAAGAAAACAAATAGGAGAAAAGATCATAATTCAAATTTTCTATTTCCGTTCAAGGATCCGGTGGCAACATCTTGCTTTTTGTATTCAATTAAAGTTGATATTCAGGTTTTATTTTAATCCTATTTTATTTATATTATGAGTTTATTATAGAAAAGTATGAATGAAAATATCCAAGTAATTTTTCTGCATTTTTTTAGTATGTGTAGTTGAATAATTATGTAAATTATTGTTGCTATATGATATGCAATTATGATACCGAATATCAATATATTTGTACACGAAGAAAATTTTCATATTCACATAGTCATATCATGATGATTGAAATAATCACAGTTTAGTCATACACTATACATATAGATCCGTATACAACTTAGAAATTAAGTAAAAATCAGTATAATAAAAAATGAATCGAGATAGAAACCAGTGAGAAAAATCAATGAAAACAGAGACGGAGAGGGAGAGTAAAAAAAATTGATTGAAAGTCAGTGAATGGAAAACATAACCAGATAGTTTCTTCCATTTTTTTCGGCGAAGTGCTTTGCCGGAATTGTCGCTCAACTATGGCATCCATCCAGTGAGGCCACCGTCGCCGCACCGCCACCCACTTTCCCAATGCCGCCATTTTTTTTCCCTGTCACCGAACAACCAAATTCGACCCCTTTGATTGGTTCCGACGAATCAACCTGCCGGAAAAACGTCATTGTCGTTCCAAAAACCAATGATCCATTGTCGCCGGTAACCCGAAAAACCATTCTCTCCTGCTGGGAATTGCTCCCGAACCAGATCTGACGAATTTTTCCCCAAATCTGACGGAATCTCGCCGGAAATAAATCGGCCAGTCGCCAGCTAACGTCCCTACGGCTTGCTTTCGTCACTTTCTTCTTTGTTCAAAATCTGGTGGAAAGCAATCGGAAATACTCAAACATTGCTTTGTTACTGTTCCGTAGAATGTGTTGGAAAAACAATGATATCAATGTTGATATTTTCAGAATTGAACCAAGACTATATTATTATATATATTTAACTTGATATTTATTTTTATAATCTGTTATTTTAATTTGTTTTAAATAAATTAGATTTAAAAATCATAATAAAAATTAGCATGGTATAAGTGGCTTTGTTTATTTTATTTTTATTTTATTGAAAGGTTAAAGTTTCAAATTTTTTTCTCCTTTTAAAAAAAAATAAAAATTGGAATCTTTATTTTATTTGTAAATAAGTTATGCAGTAATATTTATGTTGGATAAAGATTTTATTTGCCAATAAATTTAGAATTTTGACTAATATCTTGACATTGAAAAAAATAACTTGCTTTTTGATTCGAATATTTTTGTGAATTTTGAGATTTCTTATTTAAGATGTTTATGTTTGTTTTCAATTTCAAATGTTAAACGAATTTTCTTTGTGGATTTTAATTAATTAATTTTATTATCATTATTATTATTATTATTAAAAATAAAATTAGGGAATTAAGATTAGTCCAATATGGATAATTATATATATATATATATATATATATAATTTTTATTTTTACTTTTATTTATTTATTACTAATAAAGTTTAATAATTATTCGTAAAAACTAATTGATTGTCTCGAATGAATTTGCATAAAAGTTTTTGTTAAGTTTAATCAATATTTTATCGTTAAGCAAATTTTAGGCACATTTTAAAATATTCTTCTCTATTAAAGAACGCGGCGTACGTATCTTTATGAGACATTTTAAAATTCAAGGATGCAATAACGCACTTTGACAAATATTTTTCTAATTTTTTTTTTATCGATTTATTTAATAATAGATAAATTTTAGATATTAAAATGAGCGAACGTAGGCCTTAACACAATTTATCGAAATAGTTTAAGTTAAGATAAGTCAATAAAAGCGACCGTGCGTGAACCACGGGACTCGAGGGGTGTCTCACACCTTCCTCTCGATCAACAGAATTCGTTACCCGGTCTTCTGTTTCCGCAGACCATAATAAAGAGTCATTTCCTTTTGACTAGGGATTCAGTAAGGTGACTTGGAACACCATAACTCAATTTCAAGTGGCGATTCTGTAATTAAAATAATCTCTATTCAATACCGTCACTTTAATTGGAAAACCCTTCGACTTCGATCCCTCCGGGCGAAAAAAGGGTGTGACACTAATATTAAGTGCTAAAAATGCAAAATCATTGATGAATCAAACAAGAATTTGAACAGAGAATTCTAAACTTTAATGAAAAGAGATAAAAACACAATCACAGAGACATGATCATTTCATGCCTATATTCTATTAACTATTATGTTATTCTAAAGTAGTCTTCTTTTGTGCATCAGGTATGTGACACTACTATACAATAATACATTATCATATGTACTTATCATATTTTATGGATGCAAAGAAAATCAAATTGTATATCACTGGTTATAGGATTTTGATGTGTTCAAATGAGCACTGATAATCAGAAACATAATCAAACTTACTCTTTGTGTGAATCTCGAAAACCCAATTCATGAACTTGAAAAACTGAGCAACTTGAATCCCAAATGAAAAAGGGCTAACAGATGATGCAGTGGCAGGAAGTATGTTCGAACCAGCAACTGCAAAGTTGGCTCTTTTTCAGCATTCACAAAACTTCCTAGATGGATTCTTCAAATAAATTTACCCATTAGGTGCCTCTAGATGATCACCAACATTTGCAACAAGGCCTACAATTTAGTAAATGGTTTAAGATCCTTGTTGTTTCTTCTTTAAAGTGACATCAGGAAAATGCTAACCAAAAAGTCTTTAAATCAGGACACATCAGACATCAAATACTCACCGCTCCAACAATAGTAGAATGTCCCTAAGCTACATAACTAGAACCACCGTCTCTGGCATGTGAACAAGCTACTACATACAATTGTGTAGTAATCATATCATTATTTAATCAGTGAAAAGTGTGGAACCTAATAAGTTGTTTATCGTATGTAACCTGATTTTTAGACATTATTTGTGACCATTATGATACAATGCTAAGTGTGTATCAAAAGATTCCAACCAACACAAGAACAACAAGATAAACAGCAAAGTGCTAGTGAATCGAAAATGGCCACACATGGCTTCACTAGGCTTGCAACACTTGTTTGAACTAGAAAAGTGAGTTTAACAACAAGAACAACAAAGAAAATATTGCTAGTGAATCGAAAGAGCCCCACACGGCTTCACTAGACTTTTATATTCAACAACACAATGTTAACAAGATTTACAAAGAAAGAGATAGAAACTTGACACACAATATTCATTAATCTAAGAACCCTAACAAGAGAAAGGACCCTAAGACTAATAAATATCAATACCAAGTTCTTACTTGGACCAAGAGGAACTCAAAGAACCTCAAGAACCTAGTTTCTAGCCAAGATACAACACTAGTATCACTCTACTAGTGAGAATTTGGTTTTGTCCTTTCCAAATGATGAGAAAAAGAAGTAAAAAATTTACAAGTCTTTGTTTCTTGAATAATAAGAATGAATTAAAGCAAGAGTAGCCCTATTACATGGCTTATATAGTCACTTAGAAAGGAGGGACAAAGACCAAATTACCCTTGGTATTTAAGTGGGTGGGTTTGGGGTGTCTTGGTGGGCCTCTTTACATTTTATTAAATATAGGCCCTTAGATGGGCTCACAAGGGCCTCACACATGGACAAGAATGTGAACAAGGCTTAGATTCATTGCAACTCACGTGCTTGGCTTCGTGTGAAAGGTCTCGAGCTAGGAATTCCCGTATCATTCTCTCCATCTTGAAGGGAATTTGTCCTCAAATTCGGATCATTGCCATCCTCTACCGTTTCTACCCGAGAGAGATCACACAAGTTGAAAGTGTTGTGCACTTGATATTCCGGGGGTAGATCAATCTTGTAGGCATTGTCGTTGATCCTTTCTAATACTTGGAACGGGCATCACCCCCTGGCATCAACTTAGCATTCCTTTGAGACGAGAATCTATCCTTCCTTAGGTGCACCCACACCCAATCTCCCGGTTCAAGAATGAGCTTTCTTCTTCCTTTGTTGGCTCGCCTCACAACTTCTTGGTTTTTCTTCTCCAACCGCAACCTCACCTTCTCATGTAGCTTTTTCATGGCCTCGAACCATTTGCTTCCATCTAATCTTATCACAAAATCACTTGCCAAAGGGGTTAAATCCAAAAGGGTGAGGGGGTTGATGTCGTATACACACTCAAAGGGTGTCATCCCCGTGCTCGAGTGTATAACACGATTATAAGCAAACTCAATCAACGGTAAGTGCTCCTCCCAAGAAGTCATTTTTCCTTTACCATGGACCATAGCATAGACCCTAGCATAGACCCTAAGGTCCTATTTACTACTTCCATTTGGCCATCGGTTTGTGGGTGGCATGAAGTCGAAAACAACAACTTAGTACCAAGTCTATCCCATATGGATTTCCAAAAGTGGTTTAGGAATTTAGAATCCCTATCACTCACTATGTTCCTCGGAACACCATGAAGTTTTACAATATTATCAACAAATAAAGAGGCTACGCTAGGCGCATCATCACATTTAGAACAAGGAATAAAGTAAGTCATCTTGGAAAACCAATCCACCCCGACAAAAATACTATCCCGCCCCTTCTAGTCCTCGGCAATCCCAACACGAAGTCCATTGATATGTCAAGCCAAGGACGCAAAGGGGTGTACAATGGGGTGTACAACCCGTGGGGTTGGAGCCGTGACTTGGATCCTTTGCACTCAACACATTGGCCGCAAATTCGGGCCACATCATTGTGCATTCTAGGCTAATAAAATTGTTCTTCCGAAATTCTGAGGGTCTTCTCGACCCCAAAATGGCCCATTAGACCGTCATTGTGTGTTTCCCTCACAAATAATTCTCTCCACGAACTTGAGGGAATACACAATCGTCTACCTTTAAACAAGTATCTATCAAATTTGGTATAGTGATGGGAACCCCTATCCGTAACCCACTTATCCTTTTCCAACTCTTCACTTTCCCTATAGATAGGAGCGAAGTGAGGGTCCTCGGGATATAAGGACTTGAGTCTTTCAAACCCCATCGACTTAGAAGACAAAGTAGACACAAGCACATGTTTTCAGGACAAAGCATCGGCAACCACATTGTCTTTACCCTTCTTGTATTGAATAACATAAGGGAAAGTTTCAAGAAATTCAATCCATTTGGCATGCCGCCTCTTGTGCGCGTAGATGCTTCAAGGATTCATGATCCGTTCGGATCACGAATTCTTTAGGCCACAAATAATGTTGCCAAGTGGCCAAGGCTCTAATCAAGGCATACAACTGTAAATCGTACGTAGAGTAGTTTAGAGTTGTTCCTTTGAGCTTTTCGCTAAAGTAGGCAATAGGCTTCAATTCTTGCATTAAAACCGCGCCTATGCCGACTTTGCTTGCATTACATTCGACCTCAAAAGTCTTGTCAAAATTCGGCAATTATAGCAAAGGGGTAGAGATGAACATAGCTTTCAAGTCCTCGAAGGCCTTAGCTTGTTCATCTCCCCACTTGAAAGGCCGATCCTTTTTAATCACTTCGGTCAAGGGGGCGGTAATGGTGCTAAATCCTTTGACAAAACGTCTATAAAAACTAGCCAACCCATGGAAGATTCTCACTTCACCTATGGTTTTGGGAGTTGGCCAATTTTTAATGGCGTCAATCTTAGATTCATCCACTTCGACCCCTCTTGAGCTCACCACAAACCCAAGAAATACAACCTCATGGACACCAAAAGGACACTTTTCTAGATTAGCATATAACTTCTCCTTTCGGAGGACATCAAACACACATTGTAAATGCTTTACATGCTTATCTAAGGACTTACTATACACCAATACATCATCAAAATAAACAACAACAAACTTTCTGATAAATGGCTTCATCACATAATTCATTAGCCTCATGAAAGTACTTGGAGCGTTTGTTAGGCCGAATGGCATAACCATCCATTCATAGAGACCGAATTTGGTCTTGAAGGCGATTTTCCATTCATCACCCGGTTGCATACGAATTTGGTGATAACCACTCCTCAAATCAATTTTAGAAAACAAATACGAACCACTCAATTCATCAAGCATATCATCTAACCTAGGAATAGGGTGATGATATTTTACCGTTATCTTGTTGATGGCTCAGAAATCAACGCACATACGCCAAGTCCCATCTTTCTTAGGAACTAGTAGCACCGTAACCGCATAAGGTCTCATACTCTCCTTGATATATCCTTTGTTGAGAAGTTCCTCAACTTGGCGTTGCAATTCCTTAGTATCCATCGGGTTGCTCCTATAAGCCGGTTTGTTGGGCAATTATGAACCCGGCACAAAATCTATTTGGTGCTTAATTCCCTGAAGTGGGGGCAATCCTTACGGTAATTCCTTTGGGAAGACATCCTCGTAATCCTGCAAAACATGAGAAATGGGAGGAGAAATGGAAATGTTAGTGGCGTTAGTGTTAAAATAATGAGCCAAGAGGAGCATCGGAGTGTCCTCGTTATGATCCATAAATAATTATTTCCTCCTAGACATCATCACTACATTTCCTTACCCCTTAGAAATTAGGAGCCCCTCAGTTTCCCTTACTCTCTCACTCTCGGGTTACTCTCTTTTTCCCTTACTCTCGACTTTCTTTCCCTTTTTCCCTCAATTCCCACATCTTTTGGTATAATTCATTCACTTGGGAAGGCAATAATGGATGAAAAACGACCTTTCGGCAATCCTTCTCAAGTGTATACCGATTGGACCTTCCATCATGTTTTGTCGACCTATCGTATTGTCAAGGCCTTCCTAACAACAATTGACAAGCTTGCATTGGTATCACATCACAAAGCACCTCGTCATGGTAGTTGTCTACCTTAAAATGTATCACACATTGCCTTGTGACCTTTAACTCGCCGCATTCATTCAACCATTGCAACTTGTAAGGACTAGTGTGAGGTGTAGTCAGCAATTTCAAAAAGTTCACCATTGCAACACTAACCACATTCGCACAACTTCCACTATTTATTACCATAGTACACACACTTTCCTTCACAAGACATTTAGTATGGAATAAATTCTCCCGTTGGCTAGGGTCATCTATCGCCTTACTAATCATGGCACGCCTCACTACAAAGTTTGGAACCACGCACTCCCCTTCTTGCGGATAAGCATCCTCACAATCATCATCATCATGTGGCTCATTTTTGGGTTTCTCTCCATCTTGAGGCTCGGCCTCATTCTCTTCTTTTTCAAGACCCACTTCCTCACCAAGGTAATACAATCTCCCTTCCCTTAGGATCACATTGCGCCTATTTGGATATTCATTGGCTTTATGTCCCCAACCTTGGCACTTGAAATATTGGAACCCTTTAGGATTAGGATACTTGTGAGCTTCTTGCCGGGGAGGAAATTTATGGACTGTTTTAGGCTTGGACAGCCTTGTAGTGGCGGGTTGGTCCTTGTTTTTGGGCCAACCCGAAGATGGTTGAACCATATCTTTGCTCCTCGGCCAACCCGAGGTTGATGGTCCCTTTGCCTTGAACGACGACCTCTCTTTAAGCTCCCTTTCAATCTCAAGAGCCGCTTGGAAAATCCCTTCAACGGTATCAAATTTGTGAAGCGTCAAATGAGTGGAGATCTCTTTGTTCAACCCACACTTGAATCGAATGATGTCATGGCCAATTTGTTCTCCCCGATGATCAAGCTTCAACATGAGTTATTGAAACTCGCCATAGTATGCCATAACATTTTGATTCCCTTGTCGCAAATTGTACAACCTAGCAAGCAACTCATGACGATAACTTTCGGGAAGATACCGTTGCCTCATTAGGTACCTCAACCAAAACCATGGTGGTGGTTTTCCCTCTACCAACTCGTTGCCGAACCGCTTGACGTATTCCCACCAAGTGTTAGCATAGCCTTCAAAATGAGCTATGGCATAACAACTCTTTTTCTCCTCTGAGATATCGTTCACTTGAAATACTTTATCACATGCCGACTCCCAAGCAAGATACACCTCGGGGTCACTTTCACCCTTAAAGATAGGTAGGCTCAATTTGATGGTATTGATGCCTACGTCTCTCTCTAGGTGTCGGTTTTCCCTTTCTCCATACCCTCGGTATCTCCTTAGATCCACACGACCTTTTCTCATCTCTTCCTCCCTCATGTAGGCATCGTCAAAGGCTTCATACCCTTCATAATCTTCTCTACCATATTCCTCAAGGTGGACGGGATGATTTTGGACATTTGGAACTTGATTCGGAGGAATTGGATTTTGTGGAGGTGGTGGTCTTTGGTTTAGTGGAGCTTGGAAGGGGGGGTTCGGATTTTGTGGAGGCATTTGACGTCCGAGTACCTCTTGCAGAACTTGAGACATTTGGGAATGGGTTGGTCTATTGGAGTCTCGGTTTAGAGGTTTATAAGTGGTTTGGCTTGCGGCACTTAGTGGAGCTAGTGAAGGATTTGGCAATTGTGGCCATGTTTCGGGAGTAACGGTGGCGGAGGAATTTCTATCATGTCCACTTGATGAAACATGTCGAGGAGTAGAAGGACGAGAGTTCTTTTGACTCTCCACTTGTTCTAACCTCCCACTAATAGTTGTCACTTCTCCCCTTATGGCTCCCACTTCCGTACTCAACCTTTCAAGAGCTCGGGTCATAGCCTCAAGAGTGACCCTCATATTCTTCATTTCATTAGAATCCACAGTTTCAGACGTGGTTCCCTCCATTATCAAGGTATCACCTACACAAGCAACAAATAAGTTAGTTTAAAATCCCTCTCCTCACTCACACTTTCTTGGTTCACTCACACTCAAGTTCCACAGGAGTTGCAGATTGGCTAGGAACCCGTGAATCCGTGAATCCGTAAGGTATGAGTATGCTTTTGCCCGAAATGGATTCTTGTTTGAAACTCAAAGAATTCTCGTCGGACTAGAGCCAAGAGTTACAACGTATTCAAACGACAAAAGCACACAAACAAACGTTGACACGAACACAAGGCTTCAAGTGACTAATTGACAAGCTAGTAGGAATGTACTAGTTTGTTAATTAGTTCTCAAGTCAATTAGAGGAAACTAGGAATCAATAATTAGAAACTAGAACATCCAAATTTGAGCTTAATTATCACGTGAACAGTAACTAGGGTGATGTGGCAGCATGTCAATGGCCGCAGGTCCACATAAATAGTTCATCAACTTGAAGTCTTAGTCCCCTTAGATCTTTTGTAATGGATGACTTGTTATTGGGATGGAAAACATAAAGTGTTGTAACATTTTTCAAACCCTTTTTTTTTTCAAACTCAAAAAGTGATGTTTGACCTTACTAGTCCCACAAGACAAGGTTCCTTGTTTTAAGGAAAAGTGGTTGTCAAGTCTTGAAAAGGTGATGTTGGCAAGTCTTCTCACAAACAATTTTCAATTTTGTCTTACAACCTTTTTGGATCTATTTATCTTTATAGAAGTTAAGACATAAGATGAGGAGAAGTTTATGATGAACACAACATCAACACCTTCAAGAACACAACAACAATACACCACCATGGTCACTTCCAAGTTTTTTTTTTTTCACAACACAATTCTCTTTTTCGTTAAGCTCAACTTTAGATTTAGACACCCTTTGTTTTGATGAGAAAGAAACCAACACAAGAAACAACTAAACAAGTAAAACTTTTGTAGATCTACAACCAATTTTTTTACCAAAATGTTCAAGAGCACACTTTTTGGTAAGAGCTTTCCAAGATTGTTTTTGTAAGAACAAAACCTAGCCTTGAGCTTTGATACCAAATGATACAATGCTAAGTGTGTATCAAGAGATTCCAACCAACACAAGAACAACAAGATGAACAACAAAGTGCTAGTGAATCGAAAATGGCCACACACGGCTTCACTAGGCTTGCAACACTTGTTTGAACTAGAAAAGTGAGTTTAACAACAAAAACAACAAAGAAAATATTGCTAGTGAATCGAAAGAGCCCCACACGGCTTCACTAGACTTTTATATTCAACAACACAATGTTAACAAGATTTACAAAGAAAGAGATAGAAACTTGACACACAATATTCATTAATCTAAGAACCCTAACAAGAGAAAGGACCCTAAGACTAATAAATATCAATACCAAGTTCTTACTTGGACCAAGAGGAACTCAAAGAACCTCAAGAACCTAGTTTCTAGCCAAGATACAACACTAGTATCACTCTACTAGTGAGAATTTGGTTTTGGCCTCTCCAAATGATGAGAAAGAGAAGTAAAAAATTTATAAGTCTTTGTTTCTTGAATAATAAGAATGAATTAAAGCAAGACTAGCCCTATTACATGGATTATATAGTCACTTAGAAAGGAGGGACAAAGACCAAATTACCCTTGGTATTTAAGTGGGTGGGTTTGGGGTGTCTTGGTGGGCCTCTTTACATTTTATTAAATATAGGCCCTTAGATGGGCTCACAAGGGCCTCACACAGGGCCAAGAATGTGAACAAGGCTTAGAGTCGTTGCAACTCACGTGCTTGGCTTCGTGTGAAAGGTCTCGAGCTAGGAATTCCCGTATCAATTCTCAGACATATACTCCATCGAATTCATCTTATGTGTCTTAGTTTGACAGTTTGACTAAGGCACGGAATAAGGAAGATTTTTTAAACTTGTGGTCTTAAACTAAATATGTGTGTATTGTAACAAAATGGCCATTGAATCTTGTGATTTAAAACATGTCGTGTGGGATTTTGGAATTAAAGTTTTAGTGAGTGGTCATTGAATCTTGTGGTTTAGAACATGTCATGTGGAATACTACAATTAAAGACCTCAACGATTACCAAAGTTGAATGCCTCCAAAACTCAGTTCAAAAGACATTAGTTAAGGGGTATAACCTTTTTGAAGAAATTTAACTAGGAAATCTGCAGTGGACCTGTTCACATTTCAAAATATCTTATTCATTCACTGAATATTTTGAATTAAAAATGACACAAACTGGTACGTTACTAATAGCAAGTAGAATACAAGTTCTGTTAGAGAAGTAGGATAGGTTGCACTGAGTATCTAAGGATCATATAGCACAATCTAATAAATACTATGATACCATATACATGATTTCTACTATCAACGATACAAGACAGGAAAAAGAAAAAAGATAAAGCAATTTGACATCAAAGAAGCACCTCTTGGGCTCATCAACAGGGTAAGTACAACATCTTCTATCTTGGAAAATCAACAATTATTAAAATCATCCATACAATCCATTAACGAATTAGATGGACAAGAACTTACAGGTTCTAGCCACCAACAAAAAAATGATAATCTTTAACACCAAATAAAGCAGTGCATGCATAAATTAATTTGGAGATATTTTAAGAAAAATTTTAAGTATCTGAAGTGACATGCAAACATCAAGACATTCAAAATTGATAAGATTAAGCATACCTGACACATATTATATGTTAAGCTATAGTAATTAAGTAATTATCTAGAACAACCAAAGAACCCACTTTGAAATACTCAAAGCCAAGCCAAAATTCTCACACCAAGATGCTTATTTAAACACTACACACCAATGCAAACTCACAAAAGAGATATAAACAACTACACAACAAGAAATCAACACCTTAATCACAGTCAATTGGAACAAACTGAGGTTGAGGAAAGAGAGAGCTTACCTTAAATTTGGAAAATCGAGGTAGACAACGCATGGGATAATAGATGTTAAAGCTCATCCAGAAATTGAAGATCCTAAACCAAAAATTGCTTATTTTTATCGATCGACATAAAAGCTCCAATATAACTAACCATTTTGGAGCAGAGAAAGAACACAACAAAGAATCTATTTTGGAACAGCAAAGAAACTATCTCCGAAAATTATTTTTCGTACTAAGCTCTAAATAAGCTCTAAATATAGCAAAATGAAGCAATGCTAGGGCAGAAATTGTACACGGACAAAACAAATATGTTCATGAGAAGCTGATGAAGCTTCTGGAGTTCAGACAAAGTACAAAAAATATTTGTTTACTTTTCTATTTGTGTTTTCTCTGTTTGTTCTAAATTATTGGGCCTGTTTCAGATTTGGACCATATTTTATCATTTTACTCTTCAAAATGCATGTTTATATACATGAAATTTTAAATTTTAGTATAAATTTTACTCTCTACTTATCATTTATATGAAGTATTTTAAATATGTACAAAATTTTAAAACTAATTGTTACGATTTATGTTTTATATTGAATTATATAGTTTTTATTATTATCAATCATCCCATTACAAGTGAAATAGAATTTTTAATTTATTATTACTAAGTACATAAATATCTAATTTATTGGGGATTTAATAAAAAAAAAATTATGCCTTATGATTGAAACGACGAGAATAGAACAAAAACAAAAATATATATGGGAAGTGAAGTCCTAACAATGACGATGAAAGTAGTATAGGTATGCAATTGTTTCAAAGATAATTACATTTTACATAGAGTACAAATATATACAATCCTAAGAATAAAAATAACTCTTCGTAAAAACAACGTTCTTTTACATTTAGAAAATAAGTATAATGACTTAATTCCTCTTTAATCACTGCACTTTTTTATTTTGAAAATTTGACGTTTTTTAAAAAAAATTGTACATACGCACAACTAATATATTTTTTATATACGTTTATTCTTAATTAATATTTGATACACGTGGAACACACATACACTATTATAGTTGATATATATATCCACATGACTTTGTAACAGTTATGGTAAATTCGAATGATTTTAATTAAAATTCTATGGGCATAAGAAATTAGGATATTCTTATAAATGAAACTAAAAAATCATTACAATTATACAGTTTGTTTCATGTATTTCGATGAATTGTTGCTAATCCATAATTTATTTCATGTATTCCTACGAAGTTTTGCTAATCCATGTTACAATGCTCTTAAAAGATGTAGTAGTTCGTTCTCTATAACCATCCACAAATTGAAGATAAAAGACACACCACCTGTATAATGGGAGATAAGAGATGATGTCCATTCAAGACGCGCAGGGATTCAAAAAAGAATTTGTGTTAGTTGATGAAGATTAGGGCTTCAAGGGTCTAAGAGTAAAGACAGGGGTCGAGCATTAAAGTGATTATCTTTTCTTTTTCCTTTTTTTTTATAACCTTCCTAACAGTTCAAATATGAAAAGAGCCAAAACAATTCACAATATTTTAAAATTAAGAATGCAGCGGCGAAACTTAGGGAGAGAGAGATATGAAACGACATGTTCTACAGCGAGCTGGAAACACAAATTAAATTGATAGGTGGCTCTTCACTTTTAACTTAAAAGACACGTAGCATATGTAAGTAGTCAACTCAAAAATCTAAAATGCCCATGATTTCAATCTAATTGACCTAAAACAGATATGTCGATACCATGTCTTCTTTAATATAAAAAGAAAATCTCTCTCTCTCTCAAATTTAATTTAAATATAATTGTTACTATTCTGAAAAGATATCATTCATAAATTAGGACGAGAAAATATTATCTCATTTCATTTAATCCCCACCACTACTCCCTAAAAAAAACTTGTGCCACTTCTAGCACCGAAAATATAAGTCAAATAATAGCTCCTTCCTCTCCCAATAATGGCAAGCTGGATTGCCAATGATACTGTTGTGCCACTCCTAACACCAAGATTGAACAATGAATAAGATGATGAACTGCATAGCCCAATTAGATCATAGTCAAATGATTCTTTTATTAATAATTCTTTATTCAAAGTAGATTCAGATGATATCCAACAAATTCATGGAATTAAAGATTTTGTCCGAGAGTTCTCAGCGGAGTCAAAGAAACTATGGTATCTTGCTGCTCCAGCCATTTTCACTTCCATTTGTCCGAGAGTTCTCAGCGGAGTCAAAGTATTTGCTGGTTATGTTGGTACCATCTAATAGACTACATATATAATTATTAAATACATCTGGGTTATTCTGTAATTAGTTATTCTTCAGTTCTCTATATATACAGCTGTAACCCCTTCAATATTAATGAGATCAATTATTATTAAATCTGTATCATGGTATCAAAGCTAGGGTTTCTTCTTCCGCCCAAACCCTAATCTCTCCTCTTTTCCGACGTGTGTGCGCCGCCGCCACCGTCTACACCACGCCGCACGGCCTCCCTCCTCCGCCGTAGGTCGGCGCCATGGACAAGGTTATTGATCCTCTGTCAAAATTACCGTCTGGAGTAAAATTACTGCTCAGGAATCTCCACAATCTCATCCCCGAAAAATTATCTGACAACAACTACCCGGCCTGGGCACTTAACGTCCGCACCGCCCTCGCAGCCAACTTGCTGCTCGGATGGATTGACGGTGCGGAGAAGCCGCAGCCCGAGACAGCCGAGAAGGACGGCGTCAAGCTCCCAAATCCCGACTACCTTCCGTGGATGATCGTAGACACTCAGATCCGAGCCTGTCTTCTCGCAGTTATTAGCCCCTCTGTGCACAAACACGCCCGGGGTTTTCTCACATCGGCTTCACTTTGGGACGCACTAGCCACAAGGTACAACTCTGTGTCCACGGCTCATATTTTTCAGTTGCGTGACAAATTGCATACTCTTCGGAAGGGAACGAAGACGATGACTCAATACCTTGATGATGTGGCCTCTATTCTGTCTGACCTAGATGCTGTGAACGAGATTATTCCTGAACGAGACGTGGTGAATGCCGTGATACGTGGTCTTTCGGCTGGCAGCGGAGGCTCGGCCAGGGGTCGCGGTGACGATCGCCGTAACCAAGGGCGAGGCAGCGGCGGCGGTGACCGTCGAAACACCGGGCAGCAAGGCAGAGGCGGGCCTCCACCGAGGGACGGCTTCCAGTCAGGCCGCGGACAGGGACGAGGAAACCAGCGGATGCCCACACGAGATCTTCCGACGTGCCAAATTTGTGCTAAACGGGGCCATTCTGCGGCTAATTGCTGGTATCGTTATGATGACTCGCAGAATGTAAATAGCCAGTCCGGAGGATCAAGGGCGATGCATGCGTCCACAAACGCTCAATCTGGCGATTGGTATCTAGACACAGGTGCTAACACCCATGTGACGTCGGATTATTCACAACTTCAAGCTCCTCATCCGTATCATGGCTCAGAAACTATTACAGTAGGCAATGGTCAATCCCTTCCCATCACAAACACCGGCTCTGGGTATGTCTATACCCCAAATGGTAAATTTCATCTCTCAACCCTTCACCACGTCCCTTCCCTCACATCCAATCTTTTATCTGTTTATCGCTTTACTAAAGAAAATAACTGCACCCTCATTTTTAATGACACCAATTTCCAGATAGTGGACAATACCACGAACCGGGTGCGGTACACGGGCCGCTGTGAGCATGGGCTATACACTCTTCCATCCAGGTCTCCGTCTGTTGTGAGTCAAGCCATTCTCTCGTCAACCTGGCATCGCCGGCTTGGGCACCCATCATCCGCCATCACCAAATCCATTTTATCTTCCTTAGGTTTTAATTTTTCAGAAAAATTACATTGCGAGTCATGTTCAGTGTCTAAATCTTGTCGTTTACCTTTTTCACTGTCTGAACACAAGGCCACTGCGCCATTTCAATTAATTCATTCTGATGTTTGGGGTCCAACCTCAGTTCCTTCTGTTCAAGGTTTTCGTTATTATATCTGTTTTGTTGATGATTACAGTAAATTCACTTGGCTTTATCCTCTGAAATTTAAATCCGAAGCTTATACTATTTTTGTAAACTTTGACCGAATGGTTCAAAATCAATTTAATGCCAAAATCAAAATTTTTCGAAGTGACAATGGCAAAGAATTTGTCAACAATGCATTTGGTGTTTTTCTTCAAAATCTAGGGGCTCTTCATCACACTTCATGTCCATATACCCCTGAACAAAATGGCGTTGCTGAGCGCAAACACCGTCACCTAATAGAAACAGTTGTTGCGCTCCTCCATGATTCCACCTTACCTGTTTCCTTTTGGGTTGATGCCCTTGCTACTGCCAACTACCTCATAAATCGCATGCCCACTCACACTCTCTCCAACTCCACTCCATATGCCCGTCTCTACAATCATCCACCCGACTATATCCATCTCCGCCCGTTTGGATGTCTAGTTTATCCCTGGTTGCGTCCGCACACTCAACATAAACTTCAACCTCGGTCCACCCCTTGTGTCTTTCTAGGCTATCATCCCACTATCAAAGGTTACAAATGTTTCGATCCTGTATCTCAGAAAACATATGTTTCCCGTCATGTTCGTTTTGTGGAGGAACAATTTCCTTACACAAGTCTTTCCTCTACTCCATACTCCCCCAATCCACTTGGCGTTGTGCCATTATTTCCGTCCTTTTCTCACGCTCATGCTCCGGCTCACTCGGCACCTAACCCGGTACCCCACTACACCACTACCCACCCGAAACCCCAAACCTCCCACCCGAACACCCAGCCGACTGCCACACAACCCACCACTTCCCTACATCATACTCCTAACACACATACAGCCACCCCATCCACCGCTGCACATCCCAGCTCCCACGGCAGCCCCACCCAACCCCCGCCCACACATCATACAACTCCACCACCCCTTCCTAATCACCCTCCACTCAACACTCATCCTATGACAACCCGAGCCAAGGCCGGTACCTTCAAACCCAAAGCCTACCACACTCAAATACCCTTTGATGCACATCCCACAACTGAGCCTACTACCTACAACCAAGCCTCCAAAAATAGTTTCTGGTGCCAAGCTATGGATGAGGAATTTCAGGCTCTGAATGAACAACGTACATGGGATTTGGTACCTCTGCCTAGTAACCGAAAGTCTATTGGGTGCAAATGGGTGTTTCGCATCAAACGAAATTCAGATGGATCTCTTTCTCGCTATAAAGCACGTCTGGTTGCAAAAGGGTATCATCAGGAGTATGGTGTGGATTATAAGGAGACCTTCAGCCCTGTTGTTAAGCAACAGACTATTCGTCTGGTCTTGTCTCTTGCTCTTCACTATGATTGGCCGCTTCATCAGCTAGACGTCAGCAATGCCTTTCTTCATGGTCATCTTGAGGAAGAAATCTATATGGTTCAGCCACCGGGATATGTTAATCCCAACCGTCCTCACTATGTTTGCAAGCTTCGCAAATCATTGTATGGCCTGAAACAGGCCCCTCGTGCCTGGTACACACGTCTCTCTACTTTTCTGCAGGGTCTTGGTTTTCGCACCTACCATCATGACAACAGCCTCTTCACCCTTCACTGTTCTCGAGGGACAGTCATCATTCTTATCTATGTGGATGATATTGTTATTACAGGCAGCTCGTCATCACTCATCACTGAAATTACTGAAGCTATGCATCGTGACTTCAAACTTAAGGACCTCGGTCCTCTGGAGTTCTTTCTTGGCCTCGAACTCATCCACAAATCGGGAACCATATTGATGCATCAGACAAAATATACCCTTGAACTTCTAAATCGGGCTGGAATGACAGACTGCAAACCCGCGGTCACTCCCATGGCAGTCCGCCAATCCCCAGGGCCGAATACTCCCTTTGCCGATCCTACACTATATCGGAGCCTCGTCGGTGGACTTCATTATCTTGCTGTTACTCGTCCGGACATCCAATATGCAGTCAATCGAGTCTCCCAATCAATGCATGCTCCCACAGAACAACACTTTCAGGCCTTGAAACGCATTCTGCGCTATCTTCAAGGTACTCTTCACTGTGGAATTTTATTTCAAAAGGGCTCGTTTGATATATCTGTTTTTTCTGATTCGGATTGGGCTAACGACAAAGATGATCGAAAGTCCACTACTGGATATATTGTTATGATGGGACCGAATCTGATTTCCTGGTGCACCAAGAAGCAAACGCGAGTGTCCCGTTCCTCCACAGAAGCAGAATATCGTGCCATGGCTGCGGGTGTTGCTGAAGCCATGTGGTTACGATACCTTACAGATGCACTTGGCATTCCCCCGACGAAACCACAGATTTATTGTGACAATCAGTCCACTATTTGTGTTACCAAAAATCCAGTCCTTCATGATCGTATGAAGCATGTTGGGTCTGACTGTCACTTTGTTCGCGATGAGGTACTTGCAGGAGCGATGGCCACGCACTATGTCCCATCTACTGACCAGCTTGCTGATATTCTCACCAAGCCTCTTCCGTTACAGCCTTTTCAGTCTCTCTGCTCCAAGCTGCCCCTCGTTACCGCTGATCAGCTTGCGGGGGGATAATAGACTACATATATAATTATTAAATACATCTGGGTTATTCTGTAATTAGTTATTCTTCAGTTCTCTATATATACAGCTGTAACCCCTTCAATATTAATGAGATCAATTATTATTAAATCTGTATCACCATCTACAATGTGGCGGATCCAGAATTTTTATCAAGTGGGCTCAATCTACAAAAAGTAAAAACATTAAGAAGCAAGCAAAATAAAATTTAATAAACCAAAACATATTATTACAATTCTATTCTATGAATTTTAATTTCGTAAAATCTATTCATAATACTCTCACAAAAGACGGTATTAAATATTTTCTTTTCCACATAAGGCATCATACAAGTGGTGTATCTTTTTTTTTTCTGAGTTAAGTTTTCAAAGGTTCTAAAATTTGACGAGAAATAATGCGAATTGGCAATTACTTAGTACGATTTTTTTAATTATAACAAAATAAAATTGGCCTATTTGACTTTTTGATTTGAAAAGAAAAAGGGGATTGGGGATTATATTTAATCCTTTTATATTTGAAGTTAATATTATAATAATAAAAAGATTAAAACACAAGGTTTTAGGCTAATTAAGGGAGAGAACGGACAATGGACATTAACATCCAAAAAAAAATGAGGAGTCTAGAACCAAAATATGTCATGAAACTAAAAAAAAATATTAAAATATGTCATGTATTTAAAATGTTACCATAATATGTTTAACTCTCTTAAAAAAGAGTTATATATATTATTTTTAACAAAAGTTCAGAAACAGAGTTAAGATTTTAGAAAAGTACATAACTCTCTTTTTAAGGAAGTTATGCATTTTTTTTACATAACACACTAAAAAAGAGAACAAAATGCATAGCAAAGGCCTTATAAAATAGAACTATCGGCGTCTAGTTTTTTTCATGTGTTGTAGACTTATAAAAGTGAGTTGGCCTTTGCTTATAGTGAAAATAATATGTAACTCAGTACGTGATTTAATAAGAATAAAATTCTGAAATAATCATAAATTTCAAATTGTTTCAGAATTTTGACTTCAATTTTAGTCATTTATAGATTTGCTAATGCAAATCACATTTAAATAAAATGTCAGATATACAGTAGTATATAAAAATAGAAACTTGTATATCATAAAATAGTATTATTTGGATGAAAGTATTAACTTGAACTTGTAATTTTTTTATTGCAAAAATTCAGTAGCCTTTTCTCCATGGGTGACGATAAAAAAGTTATAACCTCAACTAGGTATATACAAACTAAATACACGACGGAATATGATACGAGATTAATCAAATGACTCTATGAATTTGCATCGATACTTTCACATTTCTATCTCCCTCCCCCCACCCCCGAGAATCTTTAGAATTTTCAATGCTTAACTTTCAATTCATCTCTGGCTATCAAATGAAATGTGAATAACACATTTTCGTCATGATTTGTCGAGTTTCACCCCTATATTATTCGGATTCATTTCTAGAAAAAAAAAAAAAAAAACAGACCATAATGAAAAAGAAGGGCAGGTTATTATATGTGGGATGAATAATGTGTTTATATTAATTATGAGAAATAATTGAACTATTGTCGTCTAGTTTTTTTATGTGTCGTCTAGTTTTTTTCATGTGTTGTAGGCTTATAAAAGAGAGATGCATTTTGTTCTCTTTTTAAGTGAGATATGTAAAAAAAATGCATAATTCACTTAAAAAGAAGTTATGTAACTTCTATTACATAACTCTCTTTTTAAGTGAGTTACGTAAAAAAAAAAATGCATAACTCCCTTAAAAAGAGAGTTATGTACTTTTCTAAAATTTTAACTCTGTTTTTGAACTTTCGTTAAAAATAATATATATAACTCTTTTTTAAGAGAGTTAAGCATATTATGATAACATTTTAAATACATGGTATATTTTGATACTTTTTTTAATTTCACGGCATACTTTGGTTTCGGACACAAAATTGAGAGTTGCGGCAGGTTTGAACCTGCAACGTTGGGATTAACAACTTTAAAATCAACTCCTATACATTACTTTAAAATTATTTTAAAAAAAAAAAATTAATGAAATTGCAAATGTATAAAAGAATTTATTTCAATAGACCATATTATTTAAAGTGGATTTATCTATGAAAGTAGGTTGGATTTGGCCAATTTGTCTATCAATTTGGGGGGGATTAATAAGTTTTGTTTATCAGATATGGATTTAGACATATTCATTTGGGGGGGATTAATAAGTTTTGTTTATCAGATATGGATTTAGACATATGAATATATATATATATATATATATATATATATATATATATATATATATATATATATATATATATATATATATATTTCTATATGACGTATAAAATCACACTTATTCTGAACTCGATCAATTTAGGGACTCGCCTAACGGGGTTTATTGTGATTACAGTTGGGCATGGGAAGTGCATTACAGACACTATGTGGACAAGCATTTGGAGCAAAAAAACTAGAAATGCTAGGAACTTACATGCAACGATCGCGGATAATCCTCACCACTACAGCTTTAATTCTATTCTTTCCGTACATTTTTGCCACGCCACTTCTCAGACTCATCGGTCAGACTGCAGATATATCAAAATGGGCAGGTATACAGAGACAAATCTATGAAGGATTCTAAAGATTCAACTTAACTCATTGGTTTAGCTCGATTTATGTATAATGCAAAATAGTATAATTAAATTATTTTAATCTAAACCATTGGTTGTATATCCTAAATTCGCATTTGCAGGTACCTTTGCAGTGTGGATGATACCTCAATTATTCGAGTATGCATTGAACTTTCCGATACAAATATTCTTGCAAACTTAGAGCAAGATCATGGTGATTGCCGTTACAGCGACAGTTGGTCTTACCGGACACACTTTGTTTAGTTGGCTATTGATGCTTAAATTAGGGTAGGGACTGGTGGGTGCCGCAATGGTGCTAAACGATTCATGGTGGTTCGTAGTGATGGCTAAGCTGGTGTACATTTTTAGTGGGTCTTGTGGAGAAGCTTGGTCTGAATTTTCTATAAAGGCTTTTCAAAATCTTTGGGAATTCGTCAAACTATCTTTTGCATCTGTCGTCATGCTCTAGTGAGTTTCTTAACTCAAATTTCATTTTTAAAATGTTTAATTATTTCAATATAACGTTCTTTGTTATTAGATTATACAATATTTGAATTTATGTGTAAAGTCCTGTGTGATTAATATAATTTTCGTATAGCTAATACAAAGTTTTGTTTTGATGTTAAACTTTGCTCAAGTTATGCAAAGTTTAATATCGAAACAATATCGCATTACTTATTTCTTATTTCAGTATAAATTATAAATGAATCTATGCATTATAATATTTGAAATAGAATGTACATGAAACAAGAATGCATGTGGTTTGTGTGTGTGTGTATATATATATAAAAAAAGTTTGCATAAATAATCCCTAACTCCATTGTAAATCAAACGATTATTGAGTTATATCAAAGAAAGAAGAGAAAAGACATAAAGTCACCACTGAAATTGTCCTGAATTTTTAAAAAGACACTTGAAGTTTGCAGGTCTCTTATTACCCCATTAAACAATTCTAAAATGATATTATTATATTCATATTTCGTCACCTGCCTTGGAGAGTGTATGCACTCTCTTTAAGAGAGTGAGAAACTCAAAAACAAATTAAAATTTATTTTATTTTTGTTTTTATCTTGCTTAATTTTTTTTTCTTATTCATTTTTTTTACTTTTTTTTTCTTCTTTCTTCTTCATATATCATCTGTCATGGCCATCTTTTCCATCATTTTATTTTGCAACAACTTTATTGATCTTCTTTTACTGCTATCTCTTTGATTTGTTTCTTTAATTTTAAAATTTTATTTAAAAAATTCTTCACATTTCGAATAATTTTTCAAAACCCAATAAATTAAATTTTAGGAATTTAA
Source organism: Capsicum pubescens (assembly GCA_030864215.1). Lineage (NCBI taxonomy): Eukaryota > Viridiplantae > Streptophyta > Magnoliopsida > Solanales > Solanaceae > Capsicum > Capsicum pubescens. The sequence goes on along the minus strand of CM061548.1, from coordinate 299,727,898 downwards.
AAACTACGAAAGTATCTAGCTTTTTGATAGAAATATTCACAAAACCCATTTGATTTTGAGCAAAAATCACACATAAAGAAGATTTTGATAGTAATTTTTAATTTGAAAAAGTTTAACTTGATATATTGAGTTTTCAATTTTAATTTTGAATTGACGGTGATTTGGTGATAGACACGACGAGAATGATATTGCAGGTGATGGTAATGGTGACCGCACCAAAAAATTATCTATGAAGAGAAGAAAAAGGTTGGAATTACACAAAAATGAATGAATAGAGAAGAAGGAAGGAAAAAAAAGAGACCATAAACTTATAAATTAAGGAAAAATAATAAAAATAAAAATTAGAAAATAAAATAAATTTAACACGTGACAAATAATAATTGGGGCATGATTTCATTTTCCTTCTAAGAATTGGTATTGACGGAAAAAGAGTGTATTTGTATCAATTTAAAAATATTTCATAGGGTAATAAAATCCCATAAAATTTAAATGTCTTTTTATAAATTCAAGACAACTTCTATGATTACTTTTATGTTTTCCTTGAGAAAGAAAAATGAAACTACACATGTTACACATGTAAGTTACACGTTTATTTGCCCCATCTTGAAACTTTTTACTAGTAGCATTTCCTAAAATTTCATTACAATCCAGACTACTACTATTTATATACGAAAAAATTTCTCTTCATTAAAATTTTATGAATTATCAAAGGGATAAGTCAGTGAAATACATCTAAATTAGGGAGAAATTGTCAACAACACATTAACATTAATGCGAGGGTTCTGTGACACTCTTAAACTAATTTTGTTCATATTTTTTATTCCGTAGAAAGGTAATTGTATTAATATACTACTAGAACTATTAGTTATCCATTGTTCATGTTTCTCATATATATATTATTTATTTATTTATTTATTTACCGAGCTCTTTTTTTCCTCGGTCCACACAGCCAAAATGTAGATCGACATTCTTAAACGTTCCTCCTTATTCCTAGGATTAGGAATATGCATAATCGAACCTGCTTTTAAAGTTTATTAATTTTACGAGATAAAAGTGCATGGATCGGGATTATTTTACTCAATTCATATTTTATTTAGTTTATTATTTGCCCATATTTAAATGGATATTTCAATTCAATTCATTCAGTTTATTTTTAATCCATTCAAATTTAATTCAATCTTTCTATTTGTCGTCACCAGTGATGGCATACGTATTATCAATAATGCATTACTATATATAATAAGAGGGAGTTACCATGCTGAAGCAGGCAGCAGGTCGACATGTCTGCTTGTACTGCCTGCTTCAGTTTTTTCAATCGTGATTTTACTATATCATCCCTAGTTTATTATAAGTTATTTACATATTAGAAAATTAATAATATTTAATAAAAAATAAAATAGACATTTATGACATGTCTGCTTCAGCTGCTTCAACTGTAATTTTATTATATCACCCCTAATTAATTATTATAAGTCATCTAAGTATTAAAAAGTTAATAATATTTAATAAAAAATAAAACACATATAAAATGATAAATTAATTCTTGATGTTTTAAATTAACTTGACATCTTATATGAGCCCACTTAAATTTTTTCACGAGTACTTTTTATAGTAATTTTGCTACATCACTTATAATTAGTTTTATAAGTCATTTAACACATGTCTTCTTCGCTGTTTCTATCATGATTTTACTATCATCCCCAATTAATTATTATGATCATCTAAGCATTGTGTCATTTAAATTGGAATAAAAGAAAAAGTATTATAAATCATAATATTAAAAATTTAATTATTTAAAAAATATAATTGACTATCAATGTCACAAAAATTTGGACAAAAAGAGTAACATATATTATTTAAAAATTACATAAAATGTATTATAAATTACTATAGTTAACAGCTTAAAACATCTAAAAAAAATAATTTGTTATATATTTTAAAATAATACATAAAAAATTATAAATCACAATAATTCATAACATAAAAAATTTAAAGGTCGACCTGCCTGCTTTGGCACAACTTCATTGGTCCTTTCCCCTACCTTCATTTTTCCTCTGTTTTAATTTATTGTCTTATTTTGTTAATCTGTTATATATTTCAAAAAGTACGTAAAAAATACTATAAATCACAATAATTAAACACTTAAAGAATATAAAAGATATAAAATATTTGGCTGACTCTTGAAATTATATCAGTGTCACTTAAATTGAAATAGAAGAAAAAGTGTTATAAATCTTAATAATTAAAAACTTAAATATTAAAAATATAATGGACTATCAATGCTACAAAAGTTTGAACAATTCTCTATATCTCTCATCTACTTAAATTGTGGGAATATGAGAATCTCTTTCGTTGAATTGAAAGAATTTTCTATTAAATGGAAGATGGATTTACATCAACAAGTAAAGGAAAAAATAAATTATTTTAGTACTTACTTTTAATACTAATTCAAATTGCGTTGCTGTGTCAGAAGAAGGATATTTATACTGATTTGGTATACTTTAAAGACGCCCTCGATACAATATTGACGATCTCACAAAGATTAAATTACAGTGAATTGTCATTTACTGATCTCATCTTTTACGGAATCGATCTTCTTTGACTGTACAAGGATATGAGAGGGAGCACCATAAAGATCAATTAGCGAGGTTTTGTGCTGATACAATAATAACTATGTACTTATCTCATAATGTGAGATAAGAATTAGGAATTAACTTATGTAATAGAGTCGATCCACTAAAGTGTTAAGCAGCGGTGTAGGATCAGATCCCAAAAATAGTAAGTATTTTCTTTCTTATGAAAGAAAGTCTTTTTCAAAGATTCTAATTATTAACGAATTTCGAGAATTTTAGGTGGAATGGGGATTGTAATTCTTTCTACTTCTCTAGGTATAATGACAGACCGAGAGGTTCGACTAGAAGGAATAGGTGGAGAAATTTTGTGTTATATCTGGTAATCCTTTATAATATCCAAATTGAATTCGAACTTTCCTATTTTTTAAATCTGTAAAGATCGATTCGCATCATTATGTTTGATAAAAGGAATGAGGGAAGCTCCAATAGAAAAATATTACTTCTAATGTAGAATCAGGATCAACTAAGATAGAAATAAAATATTGGGTCAAACTCTTCTTTGGTGTCAAAGTAATAGTTATGAATAGTCATCGACTTTCGGAAAAGAGTAGAAGAATGGGACCTATTATGGGACATACAATGTATTACAAACGTATGATCATTACGTTTCCCGATTGTTCAATCATTTGATAACCAAAGTCATTCTTTGATAAATGATCACTATGAGTCAGACTCAATAGAATTTGATCAATCCTATTTTCTATCGTTAAGGTGGAGAACTGAACCAAGAATTCTCTTTCTTCATCATGAATCAAATCACTATTCACGACCCAGGATTCAGGGACAAAAAATTTTCAATTCTAATCGATTAGGCGTATTGTGTCGGTATTTTTGAGTACTATATTTAGAAATATCTCTTAATACCTTATCAACACTTTTCGAACATAACTAGTACATTTCAAAATCACTGTTACTCGAACATCTTTCCCCTTGGCCATGAACCTCCTTTGAATTTTTTATTTACTCAACTCTTCTATTTTCAATTCAAAATGAAGAAAGGATAAAATAGAAGTTACTAACTTGAATCTTTTATTGTTTTTAATACTAATAACTAATAAGATTTTTTTTTAATTGAATTTTTTTATTTTAATATTTAATATAAATAAATAGAATAAAAAGAAGTCTATTTTGTCCTCTATCTGTCTTTATTATTCCTAAAAAATAGCAGGTGAATATAGAAGTGAAATAGAAGGCTTAGAAGGGAGATAATGAAATTATGTGTCATACCAGTGATTTGGAAGAGATCTCTCAAAAAGTATTTAGTGCACATTTCGGTCAACTCTCCATCATCAGCGGCATGTATTTTCACGGTGCTCGTTTTTCTAATTATGAAGCGTGACTTCGATGTTGTTTAAGAAGGAGTTCGAACGCAGGTGTGGGCTAAATAAATCAGTGGGCCAGTCCCCTTACGAAACTTTCGTTATTAGATTAGTTATACACTTCACATGTTTCTTGCGATTCACATAGCATCATCAAATGATACAAGTCCTGGTTATACCCTTCATGACTCGTTTAGAAATAACCATTCATAGGGCGATTGGAGTATCACAGGGGGGACTGTAACGAATTTGGGTATTTTGAGTTATGAAGGTATAGCGGGAGCACATATTGTGTTTTCTGCCTTATGTTTTTTGGCAGCTATCTGGCATTGAGTGTATTGGGATCTAGAAATAATTTGTGATGAACGTACAGGAAAACCCTATTTGAATTTGCCAAAGATCTTTGGAATTCATTTATTTCTCTCAGGGGTAGCTTGTTTTGGTTTTGGTGCATTTCAATCAGTCATTCACAACCACTGATGAAGGATTCCTCGAAAAGTTAAGGATTAGTAATTCTTTTTTAGAAATCGAATGGATTACGTCTTATACATAGGTCGATATTTATCATGCACTTTTGGGACCTGAGACACTTGAAGAATCTTTTCCCTTCTTTGGTTATGTCTAGAAAGATCGAAATAAAATGACCACAATTTTAGGTATTCACTTAATCTTATTAGGTCTAGGTGTTTTTCTTCTAGTATTCAAGGCTCTTTATTTTGGAGGTGTATATGATACCTGGGCTAAGTAGATTATAGATTTTGATGTATATCTATCAGATCGTGGCTTCATGTAACAAATATTTCAATATTGTTGCATCCGATATTTTTATTTTGTTCTAACAGTGTGATGAAAAATAGATCCGAGAAAGAGACTTTCATTTTCAGTCTCCTAGTTATTTTATTTATTTTATTAAATTTTAGATTTTCTAAAAGAAAAAATAGTAGATTATCTCTTTTTCTAGCAGACAAAAGAATCTAAAAATAAATATTTTCTCGACCTTTCTTTTTTCTTTCGATCCGTGGAAAGATATACTCTGGGGATTTAGATTTATTTATAGAAAAAATGGTCAAATACCCCCCCCCCCCAACCTTTACCCCAAATCTCAACTACACACTTGTACTTTGAGAGGGTCCTATGACCCCCCTAAACTATTTTAAAATGAAATTATTACCCTCCCCCGAACTATTTTAAAGTGGAATATATACCCCTCTAAAAACTCATACCCAGATTTTATTTTGATTTGTGGTCTACACGCACTTCCACGTGTCATGCCACGTAATTCCACGTCATATATTATTTTTTTACTATAAAAAATTAATTTCACGTCATCATCATCATCTTCTTCTTCTTCCTCTTCTTCTTCTATTCTTCTTCTTCTTCAATGGCATAATGAATCATATGGAATTCACACGATATGTAATCTTATCAAAATCAAATCAACAATTAATGTCCAAAAAATATTTAATTTTTACAAAATGGCTTCGCGACAGTGATGGCGCCGAAAAATTCAAAATTTCGGTGACTTTATTTTCCAATCTGAATTAATTCAATATTCTCACATAATTTGAGTTCTTGGATGCCATTAAAGAAGAAGAAGAATAAAAAGAAATGTCATTGATGAGTTCTTGGATGCCATTGAAGAAAAAAAAATTAATTACCATTGATGGGTTCTTGGATGCCATTGAAGAAGGAGAAGAAGGAGGAGGAGGAGGAGGAGAAGAAGAAGAAGAAGAAGAAGGAGGAGGAGAAGAAGAAGAAGAAGAAGAAGAAGAAGAAGGAGGAGAAGAAGAAGAAGAAGAAGAAGAAGAAGAAGAAGAAGAAGAAGAAGAGGGAGAAGAAGAAGGAGAAGAAGAAGGAGAAGGAGAAACAGAAGGAGAAGGGGAAGGGGAAGGGGAAGGAGAAGGAGAAGGAGAAGGAGAAGGAGTAGGAGAAGAAGGAGGAGAAGAAGGAGAAGAAGAAGAAGAAAAAAGAGAAGAAGGAGAAGAAGGAGAAGGAGAAGAAGAAGGAGAAGGAGAAGGGGAAGGAGAAGGAGAAGGAGAAGGAGAAAGAGAAGGAGAAGAAGAAGAAGAGGAGAAGGAGAAGGAGAAGGAGAAGAAGAAGAAGAAGAAGAAGAAGGAGAAGAAGAAGAAGAAGAAACAAAAAAAAATCTAATTAGAAGAAGAAGAAGAAACAAACAAAAAAATAAATTCCCATTAATGGTTTTTTGGATGCCATTGAAGAAGAAGAAAAAAAAAATTAATTGCCATTCCTGGATGCCATTGAAGAAGAAGAAGAATTGGAGAAGAAGAAGAAGAATGGAAGAAGAAGAAGAAGAAAGAAAGAAATATAATAATTAAAATTATATATATTTATTTAAAGAAATATTAAAAATAAATTTTTAATAAAATATTTTCGTTCTCACTCTCTTTAAAGAGAGTGAAACACACTCTTTTGTCATGTCAGCGTTGGAGGGGTAATAATTTTATTTTAAAATAGTTCAGAAGGGTCATAGGTCCTTCTCAAAGTATAAGTGTGTAGTTGGGATTTGGGGTAAAGGTTGGGGGGGTATTTGACCATTTTCTCTTTATTTATATGAAGTATGAAGGAAAGGGAAGAAGAAGCAGAAGAAGAAGGAGAAGGAGAAGGAGAAGGGGAAGGAGAAGGAGAAGGGGAAGAAGGGGGAGAAGGGGAAGGAGGAGAAGGAGGAGAAGAAGGAGAAGGAGAAGTAGAAGAAGAAGAAGAAGAAGAAGAAGAAGAAGAAGGAGAAGGAGAAGAAGAAGAAGGAGAAGGAGAAGAAGAAAGAGGAGAAGGAGGAGGAGGAGGAGAAGGAGAAGAAGAAGAAGAAGAAGAAGAAGAAGAAGAAGAAGAAGAAGAAGAAGAAGAAGAAGAAGAAGAAGAAGAAGAAGAAGAAGAAGAAGAAGAAGAAGAAGAAGAAGAAGAAGAAGAAGAAGAAGAAGAAAAAGAAGAAGAAACAAAAAAAAATCTAATTAGAAGAAGAAGAAGAAACAAACAAAAAAATTAATTCCCATTAATGGTTTTTTGGATGCCATTGAAGAAGAAGAATTGAAGAAGAAGAAAAAAAAATTAATTTCCATTCTTGGATGCCATTGAAGAAGAAGAAGAAGAAGAAGAAGAAGAAGAAGAAGAAGAAGAAGAAGAAGAAGAAGAAGAAGAAGAAGAAGAAGAAGAAGAAGAAGAAGAAGAAGAAGAAGAAGAAGAAAAAGAAGAAGAAGAAGAAGAAGAAAGAAAGAAAAATAATAATTAAAATTATATATATTTATTTAAAGAAATATTAAAAATAAATTTTTAATAAAATATTTTCGTTCTCACTCTCTTTAAAGAGAGTGAAACACACTCTTTTGTCATGTCAGCGTTGGAGGGGTAATAATTTTATTTTAAAATAGTTCAGAAGGGTCATAGGACCTTCTCAAAGTATAAGTGTGTAGTTGGGATTTGGGGTAAAGGTTGGGGGGGTATTTGACCATTTTCTCTTTATTTATATGAAGTATGAAGGAAAGGGAGACTTTATGTTCATAATGATGTCATGCTTGCCTTTGGCACTCCGGAGAAGCAAATCTTGATTGAACCTATATTTGCTCAATGGATACAATTCGCTCATGGTAAAGCTTCTTATGAGTTCGATGTACTTTTATCTTCAACGAGTGGCCCAGCATTCAATGCGGGTCGAAGCATCTGATTGTCGGGTTGGTTAAATGTTGTTAATGAAAAGAGTAATTCATTATTTTTAACAATAGGTCCTGGAGACTATTTAGTTCATCATGCTATTGCTCTTGGTTTACATACAACTACATTGATCTTAGTAAAAGGTACTTTGGATGCACGTAGTTCCAATTTAATGTCAAATAAAAAGGATTTCGGTTATAGTTTTTCGTGCGATGGCCCAGGATGAGGTGGTACCTGTGATATTTTGGCATGAGACGCGTTTTATTTGGTAGTTTTTTGGATGTTATTGGATGGGTTACTTTTTATTGGCATTGAAAACACATCACATTATGTATGTTATTTGAAAATTACATAAATATTAGTATAAATTACAATGGTTAACAACTTAAAATATCTAAAAAAAATAAATAATTTGTTATATATTTAAAAAAATATATGTAAAACATACTATAAATCACAATAATTAACAACTTAAAAAAATTAAATATATAAAATATTTGGTTGACTCACGAAATTATATCAGTGTCACTTAAATTAAAATAGAAGAGAAGGTATTATAAATCTCAATAATTAAAAACTTAAATTATTTTAGAAATATAATTGACTATCAATGCCACAAAAATTTAGACAAAGAGAGTAACATATATTATTTAAAAGATATTATAAATTATAATAGTTAATAAATTAAAATATACAAAATATAATTAATTATCTAAATTATATTTATATCACACAAATTAGGATAAAAAATAACTCATACTAGCACCATCCCTCAGTATCTAAATTTTTCCTTATATGTTTCAATTGATTCAATCATTAATACTTACCCGGTGGGAGTGGGACCTTGGGGGTAAAGAAAGATAAAATAATTTAATGACTTTAAATTATGCCCGTATTCTGTACTACCTCCGTCCATCTAACTAAGGGTAAGGGTGTTAAGTGGGCCAAGTCGGGTCAACCCGAAATCGGCCCGTTAAGTTTAATCGGGTGTGGGCCGGGTTGGGTTGTAGTTAAATGGGTCGGCTGGGTCCGGGTTCAACAACAATAACAACAACAAATTCAGTGTATTTCCACAGCGTGGGGTCTAGGGAGGGTAAGATGTACGCAGTCCATACCGCTATCTTCGAAGAAGTAGAGAGGCTGTTTCCGAGTTCAACAGTAAAAATTTAAAAAACAGCCCTGAACCGACCCACTTAGCCCAACCCGGTCTAACCCACCTAAATCCGGTTAAAAATCTGGTCAAACCCGATCAAAAACCATTTTTTTTTTCCAATATACACTATATATACCCCACCTATATACATTTTAAATACGTTAAACAATATATATACACTATATATATAGTATATACTACATTAGAATTTAAAAAATATATACACATCCACAATTACACATATATACGTAACATTCAATATATACAACTATACGTACTACTTTAAATAAAACATATACTACAATATATATATATATAGTTATATACTAAATTATAAAACATATACACATGTATACCTTAAATATATACGTCTATAGAAGATATATACAGATATATACGCACCATTCAATATATATGTACTACTTTAAATAAAATATATATTGCAATATATATATACTACAATATACACACACACTATATATATAGTTATATACTAATTTATAAAACATATACACATGTATACGTTAAATATATACGTCTATAGAAGATATATACACATATATACGTAACATTCAATATATATGTACTACTTTAAATAAAATATACTACAATATATACACACACTATATATATAGTTATACACTAATTTATAAAACCTATACACATGTATACGTTAAATATATACGTCTATAGAAGATATATACACATATATACGTACCATTCAATATATACGTACTACTTTAAGTAAAATATACTACAATATAATACTACAATATCTACACACACTATATATATAGTTATATACTAATTTATAAAACATATACACATGTATACGTTAAATATATACGTCTATAGAAGATACAGACACATATATACGTATCATTCAATATATACGTACTACTTTAAATAAAATATACTACAATATATATATACTACAATATATACACACAGTTTATATATAGTTATACACTAATTTATAAAATATATACACATGTATACGTTACATATATACGTCAATAGAAGATATATACACATATATACGTACCATTCAAGATATACGTACTACTTTAAATAAAATATACTACAATATATACACAAACTATATATATTGTTATATACTAATTTATAAAACATATACACATGTATACATTAAATATATACGTCTATAGAAGATATATACATATATATACGTACCATTCAATATATACGTACTACTTTAAATAAAATATACTACCATATATATATACTACAATATATACACACACTATATATATAGTTATACACTAATTTATAAAATATATGCACATGTATACATTAAATATATATGTCTATAGAAGATATATACACATATATACGTACCATTAAATATATACGTACTACTTTAAATAAAATATACTACAATATATATACTACAATATACACACACACTATATATATAGTTATATACTAATTTATAAAATATATACACATGTATACGTTAAATATATACGTATATAGAATATATATACACATATATACGTATCATTCAATATATATGTACTACTTTAAATAAAATATACTACAATATATACACACACTATATGTATAGTTATACACTAACTTATAAAACATATACACATGTATACGTTAAATATATACGTCTATAGAAGATATATACACATATATAAGTACCATTCAATATATACGTACTACTTTAAATAAAATGTACTACAATATATATATACTACAATAAATACACACACTATATATATAGTTATACACTAATTTATAACACATATAAACATATATACGTTAAATATATACGTCAATAGAAGATATATACACATATATACGTACCATTCAATATATCCGTACTACTTTAAATAAAATATACTACAATATATACTCACACTATATATATAATTATACACTAATTTATAAAATATATACACATGTATACGTTAAATATATACGTCTATAGAAGATATGTACACATATATACGTACCATTCAATATATACGTACTACTTTAAATAAAATGTACTACAATATATATTTACTACAATAAATACACACACTATATATATAGTTATACACTAATTTATAACACATATAAACATATATACGTTAAATATATACGTCTATAGAAGATATATACACATATATACGTACCATTCAATATATCCGTACTACTTTAAATAAAATATACTACAATATATACTCACACTATATATATAGTTATACACTAATTTATAAAATATATACACATGTATATGTTAAATATATACGTCTATAGAAGATATATACACATATATACGTACCATTCAATATATACATACTACTTTAAATAAAATATACTACAATATATATACTACAATATATACACACACTATATATATAGTTATACACTAATTTATAAAATATATACACATGTATAAGTTAAATATATACGTCTATAGAAGATATATACACATATATACGTACCATTCAATATATACGTACTACTTTAAATAAAATATACTACAATATATATACTACAATATATACACACACTATATATATAGTTATATACTAATTTATAAAACATATACACATGTATACGTTAAATATATACAGCTATAGAAGATATAGATACATATATACGTACCATTCAATATATACGTACTACTTTAAATAAAATATGCTACTCCCTCCGTCCCATTTTATGTGTCTCCATTTGACCGGGCACGGAGTTTAAGAAAAAAGGAAAGACTTGGTAAAGTTTACCAAATTATCCTTTATCAAAAAATGTGTCAATATTTTTTTTTTAATTAAGTGGGATCAATAAGCGTAAAAGGGTAATTGTGTCTTTAAAAAGTTGCCTAATAAGGAAAGGCGACACTTATTTTGAAACGGACTAAAGAGAAAATGATGATACATAATTTGAGACAGAGGGAGTACAATATATATATACTACAATATATACACACACTATATATATAGTTATACACTAATTTATAAAACATATACACATGTATACGTTAAATATATACGTCTATAGAAGATATATACACATATATACGTACTATTCATTATATACGTACTACTTTAAATAAAATATACTACAATATATATACTACAATATACACACACTATATATATAGTTATGTACTAATTTATAAAACATATATACATGTATACGTTAAATATATATGTCTATAGAAGATATATATACATATATACGTACCATTCAATATATACGTACTACTTTAAGTAAAATATACTACAATATACACACACACTATATATATAGTTATACACTAATTTATTAAACATATACACATGTATACGTTAAATATATACGTCTATAGAAGATATATACACATATATATATGTACCATTTAATATATACGTACTACTTTAAATAAAATATACTACAATATGTATATACTATAATATATACACACACTGTATATATAGTTATACACTAATTTATAAAACATATACACATGTATACGTTAAATATATACATCTATAGAAGATATATACACATATATGCGTACCATTCAATATATACGTACTACTTTAAATCAAATATACTACAATATATACACACACTATATATATAGTTATATACTAATTTATAAAATATATACGCATATATACGTTAAATATATACGTCTACAGAAGATATATACACATATATACATACCATTCAATATATGTGTACACATATAAAATATATGTACTTCTTTAAATAAAACATATGCTATTTAATATAATAAATTAATAATATTTCATAGTAAATTAGTCTGTTTGTTTATTTAAAAAATAAAATAAAATTAACCGGGCTGATTTTGGGCCGATTAACCGGCGGGCCTGGATTGGGCTTGGTCCGGGCTGGGTTAACCGGGTCCAAAACCAAAAATAAACCGGCCCGATACTTGGTACCCTACAGTCATGGGCTGATCGGGCTGGGTTATACCGGGCCGGTTTTTGTAAGTGGGCTGGACCAGGTCGGCCCGGTCCGTTCGACAGGTATACTTCTACCAAATGGCATCTAAATTTCGTAAAAATAAATAGAAAAAATAATTATAAAAATATTTTAATAACGTACGCTAGACCTACATTTTTAATTGGCTATTCAACATCCAAATAAATGAGGTGGGTGCACCGATGAAAAAGAAAAGAGTTAATGGTAAAAGCACATAAAAAATTATTAAATTTATGTAAGTTTCATATCTTGACTATCATTGTTTCATTAATCTATCTAAACTGCTTTCACTTCTTTTGTATTAAAAGACATATCTATGTTGATTTGATTTACATGTGTTTATTGTGGATTGAGATTAAATATTTGGTCATTTCAACATTGAGGTGTGTTCAACAAAGCGAGTAATAATTTAGGTAGATGAAGTGAGTAATTGATAGTTAAGATATGAAATTAGTGGGAAAAAATGATAATTTAGATATCACTACTAAAAAAAGGTAAAAAACGACCACAAATTGTGGTCAGTTTTTTTTCTAAAAGCGACCACAAGTGGTAGCTTTTTTATTTTAAAAAATTAAAATAATTTTAGTATTAATTATTATTTATTTTGCTAATGAAAAAATAAAAAAATAAAAAAAACGACCACTGGTGGTCGATTTTTTTGAAAAATAAATTTTTTAAAAATATTTAAGATATATATATAATCAAAATATATATAAAAAATCGACTACAAGTGGTCGTTTTTTTATATTTTTTTTAATTATTATTTTTAAAAAATTGACCACTTGCGGTCGTTTTTATATATATATTTTAATTATTATTTTTCTTCAAAAAACCGACCACTAGTGGTCGGTTTTTTTAAAAAAACAATTAAAAAATAATCAAAAAACCGACCACAAGTGGTCGGTTTTTAAAATATTTTTAAATTTTTATTTTTCAAAAAAACCGACCACCAGTGGTCGGTTTTTTTTATTTTTTTTCATTTGCAAAATAAATAATAAGTAATACTAAAATTATTTTAATAATTATTTTGAGTTTTTAAAATAAAAAAGCTACCACGGGCTCAGTATATGTTATTTTTTTATCTCAAACAATGTGATCCAAATAGTATTTAGATAATCAATCATACTTTTAATACGTTTTTAGATATTTTAAGTTTTTAACTATTGTAGTTTATAATATTTTTTTTATTTTCAAATAATATATGTTACTCTCCTTGTCCAAACTTTTGTGGCGTTGATAGTCAATTATATTTTAAAAATATTTTAAGTTTTTAATTATTGTGATTTATTATACTATTCTTCTATTTCAATTTAAATGTCATTGATATAATTTTGAGAGTCAATCAAATATTTCATATCTTTTAAAAATTTTCAAGTTGTTAATTATTGTGATTTATAATATTTTTTACGTACTTTTTCAAATTTATAACACATTATTTTTACTTTTAGATATTTTAAGTTGTTAACTATTGTAATTTCTAAAAGTTTTTATGTAATTTTTAAATATTATATGTTACTCCCCTTGTCCAAAATTTTATGGCATTGATAGTCTATTGCATATTTTAAATAATCTAAGTTTTTAATTATTGTGGTTTATAAAACTTTTTCTTATATTCCAATTTAAGTGGCACAATGATTAGACTAAAATAATTAATTAGAGGTGATATAGTAAAACTACGATTGAAGCAAAGAAACAAACATATGTCTTAAATTATTCACAATAACTAATAAGAAGTGATATAACAAAATTACTACAAAAAATACGTGTGGTTTTTCTTTTTTTAAAATGGGCCTCATATAAGACATGAAGTTAATTTAAAATATCAAAAGTTAACTTATTATTTTATATCTATTTTATTTTATTATTAAATATATATTTTTATAATATTTAGATGACTTATAATAATTAATTAGGATGATATTTAGTAAAATTACGATTGAAATAGTTGAAGCAGGCATGTCATATATGTGTGTGTATGTATAGGTATATATATATATATATATATATATATATATATAGTATATACATATAATATAGTGAACGTATATTAATGACATAAGATAAACCAACCGATAATTCAACTGAGTATTTGTGAATTACGTTACGTTGTATAGTATTATGGGGTAGTAAAATTGGGTATGTAATGTATATAGTATGTATTTGAATGGTGATAGTCAATTGAAAATATTTATATATATATACGTATATCTTGTGTAGTGATGAAATAGATATACTATTTTGTGTCAATACAATATTGAGACACGTATATTGTTGAAGTTATAATAATATAAGACAAGTATTACGAGGTATATATACATATATCTCGTATAGTGACATATGCAGTAATCGAAAGCTCGATAATTGAATCTATATATCAAAATATTTTGAATAATGCACTGATATCATACTATTGAGGAAATAGATATACTATTTTGTGTGAATGTAGATATTACACGTATATTGTTGAAGTTGTAATAACTTAAGACAAGTAATCGATAATTTATCTGATTAACACGTCGTATTACGAGGTATATATCTATATCTAATTAAAATTGATAATTTATCTGATTAACACGTTGTATTATGAGGTATAATATCGTAATTAAAATTTAATCAACAAAAATTTTATCGTAATTTGTAAAATTCATTGATATTATCATACGATTGAGAAAATATACTACTAGTGTTAATGTGATGACAAAATAACTAAATATCTGATTTATATATATATATATATATATATATATATATATATTTATATATGCATTGTATTAAATTAATTGGATATTATTATAAATATTTTAAAATTTATTAAAAAATTATTTTTATATACGTAATCTATTTTAATATCGACATTCTTATTACATTTCCTAAAATAGCAACCCTAATTCAATTAAATTTTCCCAATTCATTTACTTTCTAGCCACAATTTATATATGTCTATGTCAATTTTAGTCTAAATTCATTTCCAATTTGACCTCAAATT
The DNA here is from genome assembly GCA_030864215.1 of Capsicum pubescens. NCBI lineage: Eukaryota > Viridiplantae > Streptophyta > Magnoliopsida > Solanales > Solanaceae > Capsicum > Capsicum pubescens. Next base: position 299,712,193 of record CM061548.1, on the reverse strand, counting down.
AAAATTCCCAATTTCAATTTCATTTGACTCCTCTCAATTTTAATCATAGCCATTGATTTCATCCGATCAATGGCTGAGATTAAATCCATAATTTATCACACTTTTAAACAAAATAAGTGAAACCCTAATTCTTTTAACAAAAAATAGCCGCACCTCTCTTCCTCTCCCTTCGATCTCCTCTTCCTCTCTCGAACCTCTTTCTCCCTCTCTCGAATCTCTCTCTTCGATCTCCCTAGATATCAACGATGACGGAACCCAGTACCGCTAACCGTCGATGGAATCAAAGCGTCGCCAGTAGCCATCTCCACCAACGCCGGCAGCACCACTCGACACTCTCTTAGGTTCTTAGCGCTGAAATCTCAGCATTGAAGCTCAATTTTTGCTTTTGCTCTCAACAGGTAAGAATTTTTGTCTTTGCTCGAAGCCTCGTTGTCATTCTTAGAAGTCTTCTTCTCCATTTTTAATTTCTGTCCAATTTTTGATTAAAAAAAGCTGATATGAAATTTGCCCCCAGAATTTCATTCGGTTTCACAGCATCATTTTAGATTTTAGCTACTCATACAGAAAGTAAAATAACAAGAACAAAAGTAAAGATATTGTATTAACTTAATTTGAAGATTAAAGATCTTTGTTCAAGAAGTAGAAAAAGTAAGATTATGAACTAGATGAAATAATAAACCTATAACTAAACAAAAACTAAGAAAGAATGTCAAATCTTTACAATTGAAACATCACATGCCTATTTATGGTTAGTGGATTCTCCTTGCTGCTCTGTTGATTTTCTTTTAAGGGTTGTTGGACTCACATTGTGAATTTACTCTGTAGGCATGAATTGCTTCATAGTTTGCTTCTCTTTGTTGTAGGTTCCTCTTTAGTTCTGGTCTTCATCGTCAAGTGTTGATCGTTGATTAAATTCATGGTCATTTATTTTGTATATTGACCATCATCTACAATGTCCTGATTGGCCCATTTTATGATCTTTTCAATGTGTGTAAATCAGCCAACAATTGGCTATTTGCGATATTTTAATTTTTTTGGCCATTTATTTATAATGTGCACAAATTACTGGCATAGGACTAATATTTTGAGCCTATTTAGTTTCCCTGCAAAACTGCTTTGGACTATAACTTTGTTGTTTGAAGCATGGCTGCAAAATTATTTCTCCACTGATAATTCTATGCTAAATATAAGGTCAAAGAGATTGTGGTTAGATAAACAGATATAGATACTATTTGAGCCTAACAGATCAGATCATTGTTAAGTTCACTTCCAGTATTTGTAGTCATGTACTCCGTTCACAGTTTCCAACAATGAGTGTATCATGATCCACTTTTGATCGTTGAATGCACCTTATGCCATCATTTTTATCCCTTTTAGTAAGCGTAATTATATTTAGCTATAGTGTTTGGGTAAAAGGTGTATTTCTTTTACAATTTTGCTAAGCTCATTATTTTTTATATTGCAGTTTTCCGTGAGAGAATCTATAAGCAAATTGAAGCTGTCATTTTAAAATATCAAGAAATTAAGAAAAATATCAAAGGTATGTGGACATAGTGAAGCTGTGTGGGGCCTTGTGCGATTCACTATTATTGTTATATTTCTTTGATTGTTCATATTGAAGTCTAGTAAAGCCATGTGTGGACTTGTGCGATTCACTAGCATTGTTCTTGACATCTTATTGGTGTTGTTGTTGCTTGAAAATTGTATTGTGAATATGATCTTGAATGTTTAGGGACTTGGTAGGTTGAAAATGATTTGGTGACTTGGTAGGTTGAAAATAATTAAGTGTAGGGACTTTAAGGGTAACACGGTAGGTTGAAAGTGGTTAAGAGTAGGAAGTTTGAAGGGGATTTTGTGTTTTGAATGTGACTTGTTTGACGACTTAGTAACTTCAAAATGGCTAAGTGTAGGGACTTTGAAGGAGATTTTTTTGTTTTGAATGTGGTTTGTTAGGTCACTCACTTGCTTGAAAATGGTTAAGTCTAGGGGCTTTGAAGGGTATTTTTTTGTTTTGAATTTATTTTCGTTTTGACAATTAGTTGCTTGAAAATGGTTTAGTTGGTGACTTTATTTGTTGAAAATGCTTAAGTGCCGGTGACTTTAATAGTGAACTTTTGTTTGGAAGGTGATGTTGTTGGTTACTTTATTTGTTGAAAATGCTTAAGTGCGGGTGACTTTAAAAGTGAACATTTATTTAGAAGGGGATATTATTGGTTACTTTATTTGTTGAAAATGCTTAAGTGCCAGTGACTATAATAGTGAATTAGTGTTTAGGAGGTGATGTTGTTGGTTACTTTATTTGTTGAAAATGCTTAACTTTTGGTGACTTTAAAAGTGAATTAGTTTCGTTGGTGTCTTTGTTAGTTGAAAAAACTTAAGTTTTGGTGACTTTAATAGTGAACTAGTATTTCGGAGGTGATGTTGTTGGTTACTTTATTTGTTGAAAATGCTTAAGTGCTGGTGACTTTAATAGTGAATTAGTGTTTAGAAGATGATGTTGTTGGTGACTTTATTTGTTGAAAATGCTTAACTTTTGGTGACTTTAAAAGTGAACTTTTGTCTAGAAGGTGATGTTGTAAGTGAACTTTTGTTTAGAAGGTGATGTTGTTGGTTACTTTATTTGTTGAAAATGCTTAAGTGCCGGTGACTTTAATAGTGAATTAGTGTTTAGAAGGTGATGTTGTCGGTGACTTTATTTGTTGAAAATGCTTAACTTTTGGTGACTTTAAAAATAAACTTTTGTTTAGAAGGTTATGTTGTAAGTGAACTTTTGTTTAGAAGGTGATGTTGTTGGTTACTTTATTTGTTGAAAATGCTTAAGTTTTGGTGACTTTAATAGTGAACTAGTGTTTAGGAGGTAATGTTGTTGGTTACTTTATTCGTTGAAAATGCTTAACTTTTGGTGACTTTAAAAGTGAACTTTTGTTTAGAAGGTGATGTTGTAAGTGCACTTTTGTTTAGAAGGTGATGTCGTTAGTGCCTTTGTTAGTAGAAAAAGCTTAAGTTTTGGTGACTTTAATAGTGAACTAGTGTTTAGGAGGTGATGTTGTTGGTTACTTTATTCGTTGAAAATGCTTAACTTTTGGTGACTTTAAAAGTGAACTTTTGTTTAGAAGGTGATGTCGTTGCTGCCTTTGTTAGTAGAAAAAGCTTAAGTTTTGGTGACTTTAATAGTGAACTAGTGTTTAGGAGGTGATGTTGTTGGTTACTTTATTTGTTGAAAATCTTAACTTTTGGTGACTTTAAAAGTGAAGAAGGTGATGTTGTAAGTGAACCTTTGTTTAGAAGGTGATGTTGTTGGTGACTTTATTTGTTGAAAATGCTTAACTTTTGGTGACTTTAATAGTGAATTAGTGTTTAGAAGGTGATGTTGTTGGTTACTTTATTTGTTGAAAATGCTTAACTTTTGGTGACTTTAATAGTGAATAAGTTTCGTTGGTGCTTTTGTTAGTAGAAAAAGCTTAAGTTTTAGTGACTTTAATAGTGAACTAGTGTTTAGGAGGTGATGTTGTTGGTGACTTTGTTTGTTGAAAATGCTTAAGTACCGGTGACTTTAATAGTGAATTAGTGTTTAGGAGGTGATGTTGTTGGTTACTTTATTTATTGAAAATGCTTAAGTGCCGGTGACTTTAAAAGTGAACTTTTGTTTAGAAAGTGATGTTGTTGGTTACTTTATTTGTTGAAAATACTTAACTTTTGGTGACTTTAAAAGTGAACTTTTATTTAGAAGGTGATGTTGTTGGTGACTTTATTTGTTGAAACTTCTTGATCTAATTAGTTGAGTCTGATTGATTGCATAGATGGAAGATGATTATAGCTGGATATGATTGCATAGATGGAAGATGATTATAGCTGGATATATCTCCGGAACCATGATAATAGAATGGGTATTGGGGAGGAATTCGTTGAGGGTGTCAAAAGATTTGTTGAACATGCTAAGACACTTGATCTTTGAACACGTTTTTGGGTAATTCGTTGTTCTTGTGTTAGATGTGATGGTATAAATCTTGTAAGTGAAGAAGATGTAAAGGAACATCTTTATAAAAAGGGGTTTCACGAGGACTTTTTAAGATTGCGTGGTATTCATGGTGATGTTGCGCAAAATAACTTTGGTTCTGGAGAAAGTAGTAGGTCTGTAGGGCATAATGAATATCAAGATACTAGGATGACAGAAATGGTGCATGATGCATTTGGGATGCAACAAGGGTTTGACTTTAGGGAAAATGTTGAAGATGTTCCTAATAGCGAAGCGGGCAATTTCTACGAAGAATTGCAGGCTGCTAGTCATCCTTTTTTTGATGGGTGTTCGCACTCTCGTTTGTCTGTTGCTGTTAGATTATTAAGTATTAAATCTGACTGAAATATTGTGGAAGGAGGAATGGACTCAATTATAGACTTTATTAGAGAGTTAGTTTACCCCGACTTGGAGGTTCCTAATTCTTTCTATAAGGCAAAAAAATTAGTGTCAAAGTTAAGTCTCTCCTCGGTTAGAATTGATTGTTGTGACAATGGTTGTATGTTATACTTTAAGGGAGATGCTAACCTAGAGTTCTATAAGTTTTATCAGCACCCTAGATATAAGTGTGGTTCTACTGGAAAGCAAATTGCTATTAAGGAAATGCATTATTTACCTCTTATACCAAGGTTGAAGAGGTTGTATACTTCCTACAACTCAGCTCCTCATATGAGATGGCATAGTGAAAATAGAAGGGTCCCTGGTGTTGTGTGGCATCCATCTGATGGGGAGGCTTGAAAGCATTTTAATGCAACTTATCCAGATTTTGCAGTTGAGCCACGAAACATTCGATTGGGATTATGTGCGGATGGGTTCTTTTTCAGTTGGTGGTGCGTCATATTCATGTTGGCCTGTATTTATCACTTTTCATAATCTTTCTCCTGAAATATTGATGACTAGTCCCTATATATTTTTGAATTGTGTTATTCTTGGCTCGTGTAACCAAAAAGCGGAATAGATGTGTATTTGCAACCTTTGATAGATGAACTTCAGATTTTATGTCATGAGGGGGTTGAAACATGGGACATCTCTCTTAAACAGAATTTTAATATGCGTGCATATCTAATGTGGACTGTTAACGATTTTCCTGCTTATGGAATGTTGTCGGGGTGGATGACCGCTGGAAAGCTGGCTTGTCCATACTGCATGGAAAAACAAAATCTTTTACATTGAGACATGACAGGAAAAATTCATGATTTGATTGTCATCGTTGTTTCTTGCCACCTAATCATGAATTTTGAAGACTCAAAAATGCCTTCAGAAGGAATAAAAGGGAACATGATGGTCCCCCTCCAATGTTGTCTGGTCACGACATCTGGGAAATAGTTCAGGATTTGCCTAAAGCCAGTGAGGAACGATAGTACAGGCTTGATGGATATGATGTTTCGCACAACTGGACTAAGCAAAGTATATTTTGGGAGTTAGAATATTGGCCAGATAATTTACTTAGAAATAATGTTGATGCCATGCATACTGAGAAGAACTACTTTGGCAACTTGTTCAACATAGTTATGGATGTCACCGGCAAAACAAAGAATAATCCTAAGGCCAGACTTGACTTACCAGAATATTGCAACTGTAGAGAATTACACTTACAGCAGGGGCCCAATGGCAATGTTCTTAAGACCAAGGCTAGTTTTACATTCAAGTTGGACCAAAAACGTCAAATATGCGAGTGGGTTCAAAGTTTGAAGATGCCCAATGGATATGCCTCAAATTTAGAAAAGAGGGTTGATATGACACAAGGAATCTTGCATGGAATGAAAATCCATGATTGTCATGTTTTCATGGAGCAATTACTTCCAATTACTTTTATTGGTTTACCTGAAAACATATGGAAACCAATACAGAGATCAGTTCGTTCTTCAAAGACTTATGTGCCACCACATTAATCGAAGAAAATCTGGCGCGAATGGAAAGTAATATTGTTGTTATCACCAACAAACTAGAGAAGATTTTCTCTCCAGCGTTCTTCGATGTGATGGAACATCTTTCCATTCACCTTGTGCACGAAGTTCGGCTAGGCAGTCCAGTTCAAACTAGGTGGATATATCCATTTGAACGGTAAACATTTGCAACATATTTAAATGCATACTTTTTTTGTTAAATATAGTAAACATCTAACCTTAAGATTGTATAGGGCAATTGGAAAATTGAAAAGAGGTCCCAAAAACAAACATAGGGTGGAAGGCTCTATAGTTGAGGCATATCTTGCAAGAGAAAATTCTCAATTTTATTCATACTACTTTCGTGATGAAGTTGCTTGTTTAAGAAATCGGCCGAATCGTCATCAGGATGATGTGAATGAGCCTCATTTGCAACCGATATCAATTTTTAATCAATCTGGGTGTAAGTCTAAAAAAATCATACCTCGCCGGCTCACTCCCACAGAGAGAAAATCAGCAACTTTGTACATTTTGCTGAATTGCCCCAAAATTGAGCCCTTTCTGAAGTAAGGAGATTCAAATTTTAACATACCTTATTTGTTTACTCATTCCTTTAAAGAAACTAATTTTGTATCCCATGGTGGATATTCAGTTCATTTAAGACTCAATTTCACGAAAATCAAGTGTATGCATCCTTTGCATCATGGTTTAAAAATGAGGTTCGTCAGTGTATTAATATTTCTACAAAGTTTAAACATTTACACATTCGTCAACTAAAATATATATATGTATGATATTTTTAGGTACACCATTCACCAAATGTAGTCGTATACGATAATCTCTTGAGAGATATTTCTTTGTGTCCAGTCGAAGCTAATGCAATATCCCAATACAAAGTAAATGAGTTTAATTTTTCCACCGAACAACACTCCAGGTCAAGGAAAACAAACAATAGTGGTGTTTGGGTTAAGGGTGATGATGATGTTGATTACTTTGGCATCATACACAAGATCTTAGAACTGGAGTATGCTGGTTTCTCAATAATAAAAATTATCCTATTTCGATGTAAGTGGTTTGATCCAAACACAGCAGGCACAAGAGTACATAAGGAGCATAACATCATTGAAGTGAAGCACAATAGGTCGTATCCTATTTACGATCCATTAAATGCTAAACAAGTGTTTTATGCTCCTTATCCGTTGCGCAATGACAAGTCTGATTGATGGGCTGTGATCAAAATAAGGCCTATAGGGCGGGTGAAAGTTGAGAATGTGCTGGAGACTGCGTATCAAAATGAAATGCAGATTGATTACCAGCTACTGGATGTTGAATTAGTGGACGGTTTGAATCACCCGAAAAATATTTTTGAAGAAGTTAATATTGCGGAAGAAGAGTCTGAGTGGGTAGGAGATAAGGAAACCTTCGAAGAGGGTGAATGGTTTAGTGGAGAGTCTTCAGACGAGGAGGATTAGTTGTATAGGTTAAATTTATTATGTATTGATATGTAATATACTGTTTAAGTTTGTTGTTTCCACTTTTCCATGATTTATATAGTAATAAAAATATTTTTGTCTATATCTCGTGTTGTTGGAGCGATTTGAATTGTGAATGAGTAACTTGACATTAGTTACTCGGAATGTTTTCTTATATATTGATTTTGTAGGAACTAACAACTAATTCACATAATTTAGATGTCAGGCAAAGATGACAAAGGTAAGGGAAAATTAGTTGATACTACGAAACCAAAAAAGAAAAGAGAACCTCCGCCTTATAGACGACCGACATGTATTCATATATCTGAGGATCGATTTGCTGACGCACCAGCACGAGCCTTATATTTGAGGTCGTCCGAGGATTCGATACCTACTCCTATGCATGTGGGGCCACTACATGGGCCTACACCGATCCATTCTTTTCCTATGATCGTTCCACGACCAGCACAGTACTATCGGACGACTGCTGGCCTCTCCATACATCTACCATCATCGATACCCTCCTGCAGCAGTCACGCAGCTTCGCACAGTGATTCTACTGGATCTATTGGGTCGTTGGATCTTAAGCTTGGAGGTACTCCATCTGGTGCTTCCGATCCGCCCATGCCAGTGCATCCACCAAAACTTACTAGGCAGCCAGGAGACAGAGATGATTCTGTGAGGATTTATATGGTTCTAATTGCGAGAGGGTAAGATTTTAAAATATAATAACGTTACTCATTTTTTTCATTACTATTTTAATATTCCCGATGAAATTACCGTTTCATCTTGTGTTGTAGGTTTAAGCCAGATGCTGGAGTTGAAAAACGACGTGAATATGCATTAGTCGGCACTTCAACGGCTACTGGATCAGCTGGCAAAAGGTTCTAGAACTTTACAGGGATAGAATGTTTGAAGAATTTAAGGTAAGGATTTAACTTATCGCCTACTTATTAACAATTTGTTAGAACACAAGATTGAATATTATAGTTTGGTTGTAGAAATTTTACTGGTGGGATGCTGCAAATGAATTTCTTATAAAGAGCAACTTTTTCCAAAGATGTAGAGGCAGATTTAAAGATCTATCGGATTATGCTTGAAAGACATCGGTAAAACCTAAGTGGATTCCTGAACCCTTATGGTCATTGTATCAGCGCCACTGGAATAGCCCAGAATACCAATTATTGAGGGAAAAAGGAAAGAGAGACCGGGCATCATCCAAGGGTGGCTCCCTACATACTGCGGGTGCTAGAAGTACTCTTGCAGTGAAAGAAAAATTGGTATGTAACTTTTGCAGTTTTAATTCTTTGTTTCTATTTAAATTTTTTTATTATTTGAACATTGAAAATTTTTCCATATGCAGAAAAAAGAAATGGGTAGGGAACTACCAACTGATGAGGTTTTCGAGGTGACTCATCTGAGAAAGAAATTGAACCCGAATGATGAAGATGTATGGGTTGAACCTCGTGCAAACGTTGTCCACGTAAGAAATAAATTTTGAATATATGAATATTTTTCTCAAATTTGATATTATTCAACTATAACAACTTTAGTATTTTTTGACTTTTAGTATTAAATTTACCTTGAATATATATAAGACGAATTTAGGCGTCTTCTTGGTGAGTATCATAGTAGTCTGCCTCTTGAAAGTTAGGGTGACCCAATACTCCAGCATGTACGAAATGAGTTATGGACAAAAGCTTCGGGTCCTGCAAATTGAGGTCATTTCTACGGATGCCACACTGAATATTTTGGCGATAATATTAGGAGTTCGTTCGGCCCTGTATACTCTAACTCTTCGATTGATAGAGAAACCATTGAAAGACTACAAAATACGGTTTCTCAACTCATCAAAGAGCTTGCTGAACAGAGACAGAGGTATGTTGAACAGAGTGCGAGGCAGAAGAAGACGGAGGAGGCAAAGACATCACAAATCAGGATCCTGCAGCAACAGTTCAGTTCTTTCATTCAGACTGGGGGGTTATTCCTCCGTGTCCTGGTGATGCAGTTCGGGCTGCAAAAGGTCTAGGCCCCCTGGACGATTTCAGCACGGATGATGATATGGAAGACGATGACGAATATAATGATGATGACTATTAGTTTTGTGATTTTTGTATGTCTTGTACTTTAAATTTAGACATTTTGTTGTTTAAAACTATTGTTGTAGTATTTTCGTACTCACTTTTGTTGGATATTTTGTAAATATTGTACACTTTTGAAAATTTCTAATTTTTCTTTTTTGTTGTTGTATTTTCATTTTGGTTACTAGTGCTCTATATATTTGTTGTGGTTGCATGCAATAGTTGTGTTTTCAATTTTCTTTTTTAAATTCCTAGAAAAATCGACCACAAGTGGCAATATATATATTGTGTTTTCAATATATATCTATTTTTTTGGCAAAAAACCGACCACATGTGGTCGGTTTTTCTAAATTTTTTTTTTTTGTAAAAAAACAACCACATGTGGTCGGTTTTGTCTATATATTTTTTGCAAAAAACCGACCACTTGTGGTCGATTTTTTATAAAATTAATTTTATTAATTTAACTAAATACCGACCACATGTGGTCGATTTTTATTAAATTAATAAAATTAATTTTATAAAAAACCGACCACTTGTGGTTGGTTTATTTTTTCCTAAAATTATTTTTTTCATTTAAATAAAATAATAATAAATTTTAAAAATGAATATATATATATTTTTAAAAAACCGACCACGAGTGGTCGGTTTTTAAAAAGCTACCACGAGTGGTCGGTTTTTAAAAAGCTACCACTATTTTGGTCGGATTTATGGTCGGAAAATGTGGTCGGTTTTTGTGATCGATTCTCCTTTTTTTTTAGTAGTGATATTAAACATTAACTTAAACAAAAAATAAGAGTAGAAGTCTGTACTCTGACCCGTTTTATTCCCTTTAAGTTCTTTCTTCATTAAAAAGAAAAAACTTCTGGAATCCCGGCACCATTTGGGCATGCAAAGTGATGTGCATCTCAAAACATATTTAGGGTTTCTGAATTCTTCTGCAGAAGAAAGAATTATAAACAATACAATCGACTGATTCGACTTTCATTTTTCCAATGAAGATCCTCTTAATTTCCATGTAATCATATGATGCTTCTACTGTTCTACATTGTGGTTTAATATAGAGTATTCATATATGTCACAAAACCATGGCATATAGTATATATATATTGCTTCTCTTATTTTCACCCTTTCAACAGCCACATATCTCGGGTTTGAATCCTGTGAGTGTGTTTTACCCCCTAAAAGTGAAGACCCATAATATAATCAAAGCCCATAATTGGTAAACTTATCGAGTGAGAAAAAAAAAATTAAAGAATAGGATAAAAGGACTAAGATAATAACCTACTTTCATCACTAAGATAAATTCAATTTAAAGTTTCTCCTTCTCCTATTTCAGTATCCGTGATATAATTTTAAGGATTTAACTCATATACATTAATAAGATAAAATATTAGTTTACTTTATTTGAACTTATAAAATATTAGTTTACTTTATTTGAACTTATTGTTGCAGGCAACTTGTCTTGTATTTTAGAGTACCAATCACAATATTTTAATGTATTACTATTGCATTTACATCTAATTATCAGTTTAGTATAATGTAGGAATTTTTCTTTCCTTTGTGTTTAGAGTAATTAATTCCAAGCCAACCGGCTAAAAGTATGGCAAGTGATGAGGATATATATCTCACAGGGGTGGTTTGGTAGAGTGTATACGACAATGAATATGGTATATTAGTAATGCTGGGATTAATAGTGCTGAGATTAATAATATTGGAATTAATAATGTTAGGATTATTTTTATGCAGTGTTTCAGTGTTTGATTTGATTTATTGTAAATAATATGTACTTTTATATTTTTTTTCAGATGATATTGTTTGTTTATAAAAATATCCCTGATCTTCTATAGCTTTGTGTATTTTCTTTGCAAAGCTTTATTATTCTTTTTTAAAAATAAAAAAAAATCAATAATATAACTAATAATTTACTTTTGAATTTCAAGATTTAATCATTTACTTGCAGGTATTTTTTTGGTTATCTTTTCTTTATTTGTTTATCATTTATTTGTTGTATCAGTTTGTGGTGTGCCTAAGTTGGACGGAGGAACGTGTACCTTTTGAATGAGACAGTGAAATCGTCATTAACATAAAATTGTGTTCCGCAGAGTGTTAAAGCTAATAAAAAATAATATTATTTGTGATATATCCTATATACAAAATTAAAGTTTGTATGCAAACAACCATACATGCAATATATTTTCGATTATTGACCAATTTACTAAAATATAAGTATTTTTTAAACTTAATGGAGTAGGTTTTTTTATGACTAAAATTATTTGGAGGAAAATTATCATCTTGATAAATTGAAAAGAAATAACGAATATTGAATAAATTGAAAAGGATTTAGAAAAGATTTAAGTGCATTTTTGTCTTTACTCATATTTATTCCATGTATTAAAACTCATGTATTACTAATACCATCAAATGAGATGTATTAGTTATAATACCATATAAGGTGTGTATTAGTTATACGTTGCTCTAAAATTGCTATCAAACAAAACATTAAAATAATACCACACTTAATCCATGTATTATTTTTCTAATACATTCTACCAAACTACTCCATAATTCAAAATGCAGGTTAGAGATATGATGCAAGAATGCTGAAGTGGCAGTGGATGCAATTTCTATTTGGTCAGTTTACAATTTTTTACTAGGTGATACTAAGTAGTGACCTCCTTTTATTTAATTTGGCACGAATCTTTAGACTCCTTCGAACTGTGGACCAATAGCTGATATTTTTCTATTCAATTGAAGTGTTTATCATAGTAGGCTAGTAGCAGTAATAAGTAATGGTACCCGATGACTGAAATCAAGTGATGGAGAAGAAGATAGAAAAGTAAAAGACTTTTGGATAGGTCTGTCAACGGGGCCAGGCCGGGTCAACCCGGATCCAACCCATTTTTTAACTGGTTCGTGGGCCAATTCGGTTTTGGGCCCAACAGTAATTTTTCAAAAAATAAATCGGGACCGGTCCATTAAGGGTTTGCCGGTTCAACCCGGTCAAAACCGGTAAAAAAAATGAAATTAAAAGTTTTTTTTTTCAATATACACTATATATACCCATCTATATACATTTTAAATACGTTGAACAATATACATACACTATACATACACTATATATATACTACTTTTGAATACGTTAAACAATATATTAGAAAACATATACACATGTATATGACTATACGTTAAATATATATACTACTTTAGAGTGTATACAAAATATGTACACATATATACATACGATATAATATATGTACTACTTTAAATAATATACATACAACATACATACACTATATATATACTACTTTTGAAAATTTGAATACATAATTACATATGCACATGTATACGTTAAATATATATAGTACTTTAGAGTCTATTGAAAATATATACACATATATACGTACCATACAATATATGTACTACTTTAAATAATATACATACAACATATATACACTATATATATACTACTTTAGAAAACATATGCACATGTATACGTTAAATATATACTATTTTAGAGTCTATTGAAAATATATACACATATATACGTACCATACAATATATGTACTACTTTAAATAATATACATACAACATATATACACTATATACACACTACTTTAGAAAACATATACACACGTATACGTTAAATATATACTATTTTAGAGTCTATTGAAAATATATACACATATATACGTACCATACAATATATGTACTACTTTAAATAATATACATACAACATATATACACCATATACATACTACTTTAGAAAACGTATACACATGTATATGTTAAATATATACTATTTTAGAGTCTATTGTAAATATATACACATATATATGTACCATACAATATATGTACTACTTTAAATAATATATATATATACATCATATATACACTATATACATACTACTTTAGAAAACATATATACATATATACGTTAAATATATACTACTTTATAGTCTATTGAAAATATATACACATATATACGTACCATACAAATATATGTACAACTTTAAATAATATACATACAACATATATACACTATACATACTACTTTAGAAACATATACACATATATACGTTAAATATATACTACTTTAGAGTCTATTGAAAATATATACACATATATACATACCATACAATAGATGTACTACTTTAAATAATATATATACATCATATATACACTATATAGTATATACATACTACTTTAGAAAATATATACACATATAACATATAGTCATAAATTAATAATATATTAAAGAGAAAAGACATCTTTTCCCCCCTGAACTTATTCTCCAAACTCACTTTAGCACTTAAACTTAACTTCTGTTTATTTACCTCCTTAACATCTTTAAAGTGTATTTGTTTCACTCCTCAAAACTGAATACCACTCTCACAACGGAGAGTGGGTTACACACGCACCATGTCAAAATCAGTGCCACATCAGTGGCAGGTCATTGCCACGTAAGAAATTAGGATTTTTTAAAAAAAAATTCCACACACACTCTTTTTATGTATTTTTGTTTTAAAAAGCAAAAAATATATATTTACTATTTATATATATATATTAAATTAAAAATGCCCCCACCCCCACCCTATTTTCATTTAAATAATATATATTTTATATAATTATTTTTATGTATTTTTATTTTAAAAATAAAAAATATACATGTACTATTTATATATATATATATATATTAAATAATAAATTCAACCCACCCCAACCTCTTTCTCCATTCCAGCCCCCCCTCCCCGCCCCGCTCTTCTTCCCTTCTAGCCCCCCTCCCCCTCCCCCCGTTCTTTCTCCCCTTCCAGCCCTCCCCCCTCACCCGCGATTCTTTCTCCCATTTCAGCCCACCCCTACCCCATCCTTCCAGCCCTCCACCCCCCGTTCTTTCTCCCTTCCAGCCCCCCACCCCCCACCCCCCACCCTCTTCTTTCTTATTCAAACACAAAAATACTTTCATCAAGTTAAAATTAATTTTTTAAATTGTCTTATTAACAAAAAACTTCAAAAGTAAAAATCAAAAGAAATCTCATCGATGATAAGTGATTCAAAAATAAAATCATCAATTTAATTTAATTTTTATCTAAATTTTGAGGGAGTTGGATTGAAGGTTGAGATGGTGTTCAATGGAGAAAATTATTTAATAGTGTTTTCATGTTTGTTCTTGGGTGGTGTTAATGGAGGAAAGTGAAAAAAATTAAAGGAAAGTGTTGTTCTTGGGTGGTGTTGTTAATGGAGGAAAGTGAAAAAAAATTAAAGTGTTGTTCTAGGGTGGTGCTGTTAATGGAGGAAAGTGAAAAAAAATTAAAGGAAAGTGTTTTTCTTGGGTGGTGTTGTTAATGGAGGAAAGTGAAAAAAAATTGAAGTTGTTAATGGAGGTTTGAGTGTTGTTGTTGATGATGATTTGAAGAAGAAGAAGAGAAAAAGTGTCCATTTTTTATTTTTATTTTTTTAAAATTTTTTAATTATATTTTAAATATAATATTACTGAAATTAACTTTTTTAATAAATAAACGCGCCCTTTTTTTAAAAAAAAATGTCACATCAGCTTTAGAGGTCAAACAAATGCACTTTAAAGATGTTAAGGGGGTAAATAAACGGAAGTTAAGTTTAAGTGCTAAAGTGAGTTTGGAGGACAAGTTCAGGGGGGAAATATGTCTTTTCTCTATATTAAAACTAAGTATTTAATTCAAACTAAAAATTCAATTTCAATGAAAAAAATTATAAAGGAGTGAATGAATGTTGTATTTTATTGATTGCAAAATGATCCAAAATTTATAATTTACATGAATGAAAAATCTACAAATTTTGCATCATTTTTTTCAACTCATTCATGTTAATATTAACGGGAATTAGTATAGGATAGTCCAAATCAATGGGGGCAAAATCATGCAATGGACTTGATTGTGCTGAGTTCTCCCTTGAAGTCATAGTTTCTTCAAGATTCTGTTTGTCTTTTGGCTCCACCTTTATTCCTTGATTTCTTCGCTCCGCTCTAATCCAATCTCTGAGGCAAACTAGAACATTCATAGCATTGTTCCCCAATGAGTGTCGGTTGTCCCCAAGCTGTTGTCGTCCGTGACTAAAAGCACTCTCCGATGCAACGGTTGACATTGGAACATTCAATATATCTCTAGCTAATCTTGAAAGCAGAGGATATCGTTTTTCATTATTCTTCCACCAATCCAACGCGTTGATCCGTCATCTACGATCCTTTATCGGTGTTCGAAGATAATACTTATGCTTTTCCCGAGAAGTTGTTGTGTAAGTTCCCGCCTCAACACTGTTCCAAACATTTAAATCATAAAAGTAATCAAGAAAACCACTATGTGCTGCTTTTTTAGAAGATGATGGCTCCTCGGGAGCATGAGGAGCGACTTGGAGTGATATTTGTCGGTACAGCTACATCAAGTAAATCGGCATAATGATTATATAATTTTTCTAAGTAAATGTTCGTATCACCCATAGCCGTAAACAAATCTAGTTGTTCTTGTTCTTCATCATTAGAATTATTGTTAGTATTTATCTCTAAGTTAGAATAAATAAGAGTACTAAAGTGGCACATAGTAGTAAATTTCATACATGGATTTAGTAAAGCACCAACCAAGTAAATATGAGAAATTGGGAAAAAAATATTTTTTTTTTTAAATTTAGTAAACATAGAACTAACAGCTTCTTTGTAACCTTCTTTATTCTTAAATTCTTTGAGCAAACCTGAAATATCAGCTAAATAAGCTAAAATATTATAAATAGTAGGATAATAAGCACCGAAAAACTCAACCGTAGCTATATAATTTTTTTTTAAAACTTAACAAGATTATCAATTGCAGCCCAATCAGAATCATTTAGCATACATTCAGCCGAATTAGTAAATGAACCACAAATTTGGTTAAAAGTCAATGTAATAGGAACTTTATAAGTAAGACAAGTTTTTAAATAATCATACGTAGCATTCCATCTAGTATCACATTCTTCAGGCATAAATATCGGTGTAAGTCTACTTTGTTCACATTTAACTTTAAATTCTCTAATTCTTTTTTTTTGATTATTTCCTTAAATAAATCCAACAGCAAGCCGAATTTTTTCAATAGAAAACTCAAAAAATTCAAGATCATCTCTTACAATTAAATTATATATATGACAAGCATACCTAACATAAAATATTTCAAGTAACGACAGAGAGAAAGCATTTTTTAACTTTTTAAAGTAGTGTTGTTGTTAGAAGCATTATCAAAAGCAATACATATAATTTTTCTTTCAATACCATAAAATTCTACAACTTTACTAATAGATTCAGCAATAAATTCTCCAGTATGTCTATGATCTTCATCATACAAAAAAGTTAGAATACGTTTTTTCATAGTAAAATTATTATCTATCCAGTGACAAGTAATGGTAAAATAATCATTTCTATTAACAACACGACCAAGATTAGAAGTTAGAGCTATTCTACTTTAAATATTTTTTTAATAATGAAGATAAATAATAAACATATTGTGAAGGAAGTCTAAAAATATCGGTCTGACAAGTATTTCTAGGAATACCATTAAACATAGGATTATAAATTGCTTGAATATAATGAATAAAAACATTCGGAGAAGGAAAAGTGAAAGACAAACAACCCACAACTATCATTTTTGCTATTTCTTTTCGGTCCCTCAATTTATTATAATTCTTAATTACCTGACCGGTTGCTGGGTCCATTCTAGTTTGTGTTGACCCACCAACAACCTCACCACCTTGTGCAATAAATAACTCTCTTTGGTGAGTATTTCTTATATGTCTGATTAACGTACTTGTACCCCTTTGATTGCCTCCTCTTTTATGCTCATATACTTGTTGACAAATATTGCATTGCACCTTAGTTTCTCCTTCTATATGTGTAAAAAATTCTCATGCAATACAAGTTGGTCTACGAGCTCTTGGAGCACGGGGAGGATGGGGAGAGCGATTAACCGATTCAGATCTAACATTAGCATTTTCTACTGCGAGTGTCTTACCAATATTTTCATCATCTTCATCTAAATTAACCGCATCAACTTCATTTTCTTCTTCTATACCGTTATTTTTCTGAGCTTCTAAATAATCCATATCGTGAACACCTACACCTACTTCTTCCTCAAAAGGTTGACTAAGCGGTACCTGAGGCACATGGGTATATCTACTACTTGAACTACCTCTACCGTCAGTAATTCACTTTTTACTACCACTACCACTTCCGAGATAATTTTTTTGACACTTTTACCGAGGTTTCTTAATTTATCCATAATATAAATCAAATTAAAAAAAATCGAAACACACAAAAATAATAAAATTAAACATTCAACAATTAATACACTAATTAAAAGTAAGAGATGGAACGATAATACCAAATTTTGGAAGTATCCGAAAGTTGCGACTTTAGAAACTTCCACTCGTACTTTGTAATCGCAAAATTAAAAAATAAAATTGAGCACTTTAGGAGATATATAGAATATTTGAGAGAGAATGAGATTTGAGAGAATGAAAATATTGTGGAAAATGATTTGAAAGTATAAGGTATTTATAGAAATTTTTTTGAATTTTAAAAAATATTTTAAATCAATTTTTTTTTTTCTTTAGGAAATTGGGCCAACTAGCCGTTTGAGTCTCCAAACGGCTATATAACCGTTGGGCCCAACGGCTAGTTGGCCCGAAATCGGATTTTTCCATTTTTTTTTTTTTTGTTAAATTAAAACGGGCCGATTAACCGGCGAGCCAAGACCGATTTGGGTTCAGGCCGGGTTAATCGAGCTCAAAAAAAATTTAGCCTAGCCCGAGACCGGCATCCCTACAGCCTGGGGACTGACCGAGCCGGGCCTTCTTGTGGACTGGGTTGGGTGGGCCGGTTTGCCGGGTCAAACCGGCCCATTTGACAGGTTTATCTTTGGAATTTAAGCCTTTCACATACTTAATTGATGCATGCAAAGTTAAAACTAGGTGTCGATATGGTATAGTTAATAGTATAATCTGGTATATGAAACTTTTGGTTGGATAATTTTGGTACGGTATGATAATTCAGCATTTTGAAGTTAGATTTAGGTGCTTTGTGTTATGGTAAATTCGTATTCATAATTTGTTCAACTTTGATTAATATAGATTCGTATGATAAAGAATTGTGACTTCAACTTCTTAAAAGCGTATTGATTATATTATACTAACACATTACACATGTAAACATATATAATTCAAAAGAAAATACTTGCAACTCCCTTTGGTAATCAATTTTACACAAAATTTATTTCAATCAAGATAGAGTAGTCCAAATTTCAATGTTAAAACATTTAGTTTTATAGGACAAATACTAGGTAGGTTGTAATACTCCCTTCATTCCAAAATAAATGTATTGTTGAGCTATTTTTCAATGTTCAAAATAAATGAATTGTTTATTCTTCGAGAAACATGTTGGAAACTTCTTTCAATTTTTTACTCTTTCATTTAATGAGGTTCTTAAGTACTTCATACTTTCTAGGAGAGTAATTTACGAACAATTAAAAGAGTAATAATGGAAAGTAACCTACAATTTATACCCTAAAAGATTTTTCTTAAGGGGTGTGTCATACCCCAATAATTCAATTATTTTGGAATAGAGGGAGTATATATAAAGAAGAAATTCTTTTGTCCATAAAAATTTAACTCAAATTTGATCATAATAGTAAAAAAGATTATTCATACTATAAACTAGTTATGTTTTAGACATTTTTGCCCCTTTCATTCTAAATTAAATTTTATCATTCCTTTATTTATTATCATTTTTCAAAACATTGAAAGTTATCCCAATGCATGGGAATGGGAGAGGATCCCCATATTAATTGCTCCACTATATGTCAATGCAGCTACGAATGAGGCTACGTGTTAAGAAAGTTAATGGCAAGATCTTGTTTTATCTAAATTTTTTACTATAATTTTTACCTTATACAGTATAACCTTGATAAATTAATACTGTTGGGACCGTCAAATTTTATTAATTTAGTGAGGTATTAATTAATCGTATAAATTAATAATTATTAATTTATAAATTATATACTTTTTGGGTCCATATTATGAATGTACCTAGGTGTACGTGAAAACTAATTTCTACATTGACTATTAATTATGCATACTTAACCAAATTCATGTATTTTTGCTGATACATTTTCAATATTCTATGTATATCTTAATAAAATATATAAATCTACTTAATTATTAATGTAGTTACATGTACCTACATTCATTAAAATGTATAAATCCACTCAATTATTAATGTAGTTACACGTACATACATTAACTAAGTTACTATATAAATAGATGTATTATGCAAGTCTTCAAATCAAAAAACAAAAAAAATGGCTTCTCATCTCAAAGGTGTTAAAAAATCAACCATGACTAATGGTATACGTAGAGAACTGTGTGAGTATAAACAACAAAATCTAGCATGCACTCAAAAGCAATTGCAACAATGGGTGTTAGAGAAGTTTAATTTGCAAGTGAGTCAAGCCACAATATCAAACACGATCAAGAGGTCAGCAGAGTATCTATCAGCAGCCGACATTCCAAAAGATGAGGCTAAAAGACATAAAGCTGCCAAATTTCCAGAATTAGAGAATGCTCTGTTCGAGTGGTTTATTCATTACCAAGAGCGTGTTAATATGAATGGGGAACTAATTGTAACGAAGGGAAAAGAGCTTCTAAAAAAGATGTATCCCATCGATACACCTGATTTTCATTTTTCTCAAGGCTGGCTAGAGCGTTTCAAATCAAGACATGGTATCAAGCAATATCATCGTTTTGGAGAAAGTGGATCAGTTAATATGAAGGCCATGGAGAGCAATTTACAATCCATCAGAGTGAAACTTGATCAGTTTGCTAAGAAAGATGTTTTCAATATGGATGAAACTGGATTGTTCTTTAGGCTACAACCAGATCATTCTCTTGCAACGAAGCAACTTGAAGGTAAGAAACAAGATAAAGAAAGACTTACAGTTGTTATTTGCTGTAATGAGGATGGTTCTGAGAAAATTCCTTTATGGATCATTGGGAAGTATTTTAAACCACGTTGTTTCAAGAATGTGAATTTGGGAAGCATGGATTGTGAATATCGAGCCAATAAAAGAGCATGGATGACTGGGATTCTATTCCAAGAATATGTTCAACAACTTGATGCAAAAATGGACGGCAGGAAAATTCTTTTAATTGTTGATAATTGTCTTGCTCATCCAAAAAATGTCGAAGGTTTGAGAAATGTTGAATTATTTTTTTTACCACCTAACACAACATCAAAGATTCAGCCTTGTGATGCAGGGATCATAAGAGCTTTTAAGATGCATTATCGTAGGCGATTTTATCGAAATCTTTTGGAGGGTTATGAAATTGGGATCTCAAATCCAGAAAAGATTAATGTTTTAGATGCAATGAATCTTGCAATCTCGGCATGGAAAATGGATGTCAACTCAAGTACAATTGCAAATTGTTTTAAGCATTGTAAACTTAGGTTGTTAGATGATGAATCCTCGGAAAATCAAGAACAGTTGAATAATGATGGCTTACAACAATTGCAGAATCTAATCAATGGATTGAAGTATCAAAATGCAATGAATGCTGAAGATGTTTTGAATTATCCGGGAGAAAATGATACGAGTCTTGAGCTACCTACGGATGAACAAATAATTGAGAGTGTTATGGAAACACATAAAGAAGATGAAGTGGAAGATGATAGTGTGGAATTAGAACAAGTTTCGCGCAAAGATGCTCTGAAAGAAACAATCACCTTACATCACTTCTTTTTGCAATATGAGAAGACTACACCTGATATTCTTAATGCAGTAAGAAGGGTTAGAGATGAGATTCAAGGTGATATTGATTTCAAGAAGAAACAAACAACATTAGATTCATATTTTCAGAAACCTGTTTAGTTTACTTATGTATTATGTATGAAATATTTTGATACAGATGAATTATTAATTTATATATCAAATGGGACCTATATGATTTTTTTTTTTGTATTATCTTATAAATTTAGCGAATTATTAATTTACCACGTTGATCCCGACTCGGGACCGAAGAAAATTATTATTTTAGCGAGGTTATTAATTTATCGAGTATTAATTTATCGAGGTTATACTGTATTGATAATAATTCTTATTTAATGTTAAAAGAAATATTAAAAGATGTAAAAGAAAATATTAAAGCTTTTTTCTGGGAATTATGGATCTCTTACTCGTGTCTTTTTAATTTGTAGAAACTTTACATAAATTCGGATCTCAACTCATTATTTATATATGAAATATGAACGTTATATATGAAATATAAAATTTTATAGTAAAAGTGAGTAAGGAGTTTCAATATTATTGTCGAATTTCGAATAGTTTTGACAGAACAATTGATGACCAATTATGGTGAAAGAACATCCCCATAGTGGAGACACAACCATAACCGTTATTTTATTCAATTCATTTCTTATTTAAAAATATTTTTCGAGAATAATAATTCGTGAATTGTCGTCCTTTTTTTCAATCCTTAAATTCATAATAATGATGCTCAAATTTGCTTGCTATATTTTCTTCATTTATTTTATGACAATTATGTACTTAATATTGATATATCAAATGAGATACCCATGTACTCTGATGACTTTCCAAAAGTACTTATTTCTCAAAAAGATTTATCACAATTTTTATAAATATAAGTATATGATACTTATTTCTCGAAAAGAATGACCAAACTTATATTGTCAGGAAGAAGATATAGAAATAATCTAGTATAAAAATAGCAATATAAAATTAATTAACTATAATATTACCATATAATCAAAATCAGTGTGGTCAAAATAAATTCAAATTTCACTTTATATTTACTTAATTATATATTTTTATCTGATAAATAATTCTTAATTTTTTTAATCTGAAATTTTATGATAATGTCATTGACATCATGACATTGTTTGTTTTGCCTCTTCTATTCTATATAGATAAATAAGCAGAAATATATATATATATATATATCATAACATCTATCAATATTTAAATATTTTTTTAGTTTTCTTGGATAGAAATATAATTCTTAGTCCAGATTACATGAAACAAGTAATTATTGAAATTTTCAAACACAAAAAAATTAATCTTTTTTTGTTATGATTATAGTTACGCAATTTTGTTATGATATAATTTTTCTCATGATAATTCAAATTGTTATTTTTTTCCTATGTACCTTTGGAGGTAGGACGGAAAGAAGTCAATATGATATTTGAAAATTTTACTTAAAGATTTTCTTAGTTGAACTATATAAAATTTCTAATATTTAAAACTTCAATAAAATTAAAATTTCACCTTATGTTAATCTTACATTAAAATTATATATAATTTATAAAAAAAATACATAAAGCAAAGAATAAAAAAATATTTAAGAGTTTTAAAACTAAAATTTTGCATATTGAATTATTTTAAATATTTTAATAATAACAGTAAAAACTTAAAACACTTTAAATGTGGTAGACATTGACAAGTTATAAAAATCATATAGTTAAGAGTGTCGACTCTAGTTAATATCAATCCAAGAGAGTCGCACATTAATGTTTTAGTCTTGCGACATTATGTTAAGACAATTTGATAATCAAGGAACCATTACTTATAGTTGTTATTGCTATATATAACCTCTAATTAAGTAATTTTATTAATTGTTATGTTTGTGTAAATTTAAACACATATTTAAATAGATTTTTTAAAAATATAATTTGAAATTATTTTAATAACAATAGTAAAAACTCGAGGCTCTTAGACATGACAGACATCGACACATTATGTTTTAAAAAACAAATTAAATTCTTAAATAATTAAATGATAACCTAGTTATCAGCCTAAGAGAGTACTCACACATCAATGTTGTAGTCTTGCGCCCCTATATTAGGTTGATATGATAATTTGTGAATCATTACTTTAATTTATTACTAATATATACTCTAATTAAGTAAATAAATTTAAAGTATATATTTAAATAAGTATTAAATATAATTTAGAATATTTCAACAAAGAAAATCAAAGATCAAAGCACTTTAGATATGATATATATATATATATATATATATATATATATATATATATATATATATATCAACACATTATAGAAATTATATAATTTATAAGTGTCGACCCTAATGAGTTACGCTAAATATTTTTATATTGACTTAGTTAATGATAGACCCTTATATTTTGAAATTAAAAGCTTACATTTTCTACATTATATATATATATATATATATATATATATATATATATATATATATACTAGTTTAGGTATACGCGTTTGCGCGTGTACCTTACTTTAATGAGTTCAAACGTTACATGAAATACGATATTTATTTAAATAATAAAAATGAATAAAATAATAAATTTAACATTTTTTACCTGCATATTTTCATGTCACTTTAATAGATAGTAATAGCATTTTGATTGAGTGTTATTTCAAACTTTGCTAATATTTCATTTGCTGGGACTCTATTGATTAATATTTCATTTGCTGAGACTCTATTGATTATTGTTCCTATGATCATAGAAATAAATTTGTTTGTGATTTAGGTTATGTTTTCTAAAGTCTTAGTATGTTTTTGAAGTTAACAATAATAAATTGACATGTATTATTGATAGGCAATTGTTAATTGAGAAAATTTCATGTAAATAAAAATACCTTGGATGTCAATAATTTCAACAACTTGGTATTTGTTTCCATGCTCTTCATGATCATGGCCTCATGAATACACTATATTCAAAATAAAATTGAAGGTTATTAACATGTTTATACACATCACTCTTTTCATAGAAATTCAATTGTAAGCTAGCACACAAATTAAACATAAAGAAAAGAATCACACAAGCTTGACGATTATAAAAGAAAGTCCAAAGTACAGAGAAGATACAAATAATAAGGAAAAACTCGGCAAGCAAACTTTATGTAAGCAAAAAGAAAGTGTGATCTTATACTGTATAAATTCAAGTTGAAGATTGAACACATAAACAAAAAGAAAAATTCATAAATAAAATTTTTGACATTCGATTCCTATATAATTTATATTAATGTTTATATATCCTATTGTGTTTATATATGGCAATTTTTTAATATAGTAGACAACTTTTATTTTTTCCAAAGTACTCGTAGTTATAGTAAAAAAAAGCAATATATAAGCTTAACAAGTCATAGATAATTTATGGTACACCATAATAGCAACATTTATGGTATTTTTTGTTTTTTCAACTAATATATTTTCTATATTTTAGGACTTTTAAGTTCCCACGTATTTTTGGACTCTTAATTTCCTTCTATATGTTTTAGGGTTCATATTTCACATATTTTAGAACTCTTAATTTCTTTCCATATATTCATTTTATTATCAATTTTTCATATATTTTAGGATATCCTAATCCTTAATTTAATAAAATAATAATTGAAGGAAAAAATTTAAAAGACGATTTTATCCATTAAAGAGTATTTTAATCAACAACAACAACATACCCAGTGTATTCCCACCTAGTGGAGTTCGGGGAGGGTAGAGTGTACGCAGACCATACCACTACCTTAGGAGAAGTAGAGAGGTTGTTTCTGATAGACCCCCGGCTTAGGACCGATAACATTATAACACACAAAATATAAGTGCATATAAACTAGTACGATATGTAAAATAAACTAACACCGCTAGCCACGAGATAATACTACAGCCACAACACCACAAATAAGAAACTCCAGACACAAATGAGCGCTCCCCTACTATTTACCTACGCACTCCCACCCCCTAACTCTCTACCCTAATCCGCGTTCTCCACACCTTCCTATCAAGGGTCATGTCCTCCGTAAGCTGTAACTGCTTCATATCGTGCCTAATCACCTCCCTCCAATATTTCTTCGTTCTACCTCTGCCCCGTCTAAAACCATCCACAGCCAGTGTTTCAGACCTCCACACTGGAGCATCAGAGCCCCTCCTCATCACATGCCCGAACCAATGTAACCTCACTTCTCGCATCTTTTCCTCCACCAAGGCAACTCCCACCTTCTCCCGAATAATCTCATTCCTCAACCTATCTTTCCTGGTATGTCCACACATCTATCGCAACATTCTCATCTCCGCTACCTTCAACTTTTTGATATGGGAGTTCTTAACTGGCCAACACTCCGCTCCATACAACATAGCCGGCCGAACTAACACTCTGTAAAACTTACCTTTAAGCTTCGGGGGCACCTTTTTATCACAAAGAACTCCTAAAGCGAGCCTCTATTTCAACCACCCCTGCCCCAATACGATGCGTGACATTCTAGTCAATTTCACCGTTGCCCTGAATCATAGACCCTAGAGACTTAAAACTCTCCCTCTTCTGAATGGCCTGAGAGTTCAACTTCACAACCACTCCAGCCTCCTGCGACACATCACTGAACTTACACTCCAAGTACTCCATCTTGGTTCTACTTAACCGAAATCCTTTAGACTCAAATCACTTTTCTAAGGATTTTCACACTTTTAATATTATATATATATATATATATATATATATATAATTTTAAAGAGGAAGAATAAAAGTTAATGAGTACTATATATTTATTGAATAACTGGAAAAAAGATATATTTTTAGTAAAATCACATTTCCCAAAATTCATAGGGCTTTTTTGTTGTTGGACCATAAATATAATGTGGTTTTCTCTAATACAGGGCAAGAGTAATGTCCTTCTCCAATACAGTTATTAACTTAAAGAATAAATTTTTTTGGCCCCAATAGCCCAAATTTTATAATAATATTCTTCACACTATAGATTAGTTTTTTTTGACATATATTAATTATTATGTTTTAAAAAAAATTAAAATAATTTTTAAATGTAATTTGAAAATATTTTAATAACAAAAGTTAAAACTCTAATCACTTTAGACATGATAGACATTTATGTATCATAAAAATTATATAGTTCATAAGTATTGACCCTAATTAATATCAACCTAAGAAAATCGTATAATGATATTGTAGTCTTACACCCTTATGTTATGCTGGTTTGATAATTTGCGAATCATTACTTATATTTGCGCATATTTTATTTGTTAAATTTTAAAACTAAAATTTTATATATTTGAATGATATTTTAAATATAATTTAAAAATATTTTAATAACGGTAGTCAAGACTTAAACACTTTAGATGTGGTGGACATCGACAAGTTATAAAAAATTAAAGTATTCATTAGTGTCGACTCTAGTTAACAACAACCCAAGAGAGTCACACATTATTATTGTAGTCTTGCGCCCATATGTTACACCGATTTGACAATTTGAAAATCATTACTTATATTTATTATTATTATGACCTCTAATTAAGTAATTTTATAAATTATTATGTTCAAATAAATTTAAAATACATATTTAAATAAATATTTAAACATAATTTAAAAATAATGCAATAACGACAGTAGAAATTAAACTAAAAACACATTAGACATGGTAGAAATCACAAATCTATATAAATCATAAAAACCATATGATTCATAAGTGTCAATCTTATTTTATAACAACCCACGAAAGTCACGTATTAATGTTGAAGTTTTGTAGATTCCTGGTGTAGTAAATGTTCACTTGGTTAAATAAAATCGTTTATGTACCAAAGAAAATGTTGAAGTTTTACATATTTATTAGTTATCATCTTTTAAAAAATAAAATAAAGATTTAAATAATTAAGTGACGACCCTAGTTAACATCGACCTCAGGGAATACTCACGCACTAATGTTGTAGTCTACGCCCCTATATTAAGCTGATCTGATATCTTGTGAATTAATGAAACCTCTAATTAAGTAATTTTATTATTTATTATATTTAAATAAATTTAGTAACTACATATTTAAATATTTTTTAAATATATAATTTTAAAATATATTAATACAGATAATCAAAGCTCAAAACTCTTTAGAAATGACAGACATCAACATATCATAAAAATTATATAATTTATAGTTGTCGACAATAATTAATTACACGAAACACGTACATCTTCTATGTTATGAAAATCTTACAGTTATATTCCCCAAAAACGTTATTCTTGTTCTTGCTAAAAATATTTAAACCTTGCATATAATGAAAATCCTACATAATTGAAACCTTATTTAACTAGTTATATATAACTATTTTTCAAGGAAAAAATAAATAAAAACTACAATAAAAAGAGATTATATACAATAAAATATGATAGTTAATAAAATTACAAAAATTTACGTATTTAAAGCCATAGAAAGTTGGGGGTTTGGGCCACATGTGACAAAAGAGTTTTAAAATGAGGTGTAGGTGACACAAGTCTTAATTATTAGTTGGAGGTGACAATTACTTTATTATGGATTAAGAAAGTTGGGGAAGTTTGAAAATAATCTACAAGTTTTTAAATTTACACTTTGATCCTAATGTATACCTAAAATAATGAGAAACGGAGGAAAAAAAGGTATTTTTCTCTCTCTTCTCATCCATTGTTGTTTTCTCTCTCTTAGCGATTTTTGTTGTTAATTATTTCTGTTTCTACTGCTTTATTCATCATCATCTGCTTCATTATCATCATCTTCTACTTCATTATCATCTTCATCTTCTTCTTGTCGACCATTTATTATTATTATTGTTGTTGTTGGTACAATGCTACTGCTGTGATCTGACCAATTTCTTAGGTCAAATTTTGTTTAGTACATCACTTTCCACTTTGGCATTACTTCATAGGTGACTTTGGTAAGTAAATTATAATTTTTATTCGTATTTGTCATCTGGGTACACTTCTGTTTTTCCAACAATGGATAGAACCCCGATTGTGAATCCAGCATAAGTGCTCACAATTTAAACAGATCAATCATCTGGTGCATTAGATGAGTAATCGGTTGCATCAGAAGATTTATCTGTTGCATCAGACTATTTATCTGTTGCATCATCGTATTATCTGTTGCATCAGAAGTATTATCTGTTGTATCAGGATGTTTATCTGTTGCACTAGACTAATTATCTGTTGCATCAGAATGTTTATCTGTTGCACCAGACTAATTATCTGTTGCAATGGATGATTAATCTGTTTGAAACAACACAAATCAACCCCTGTCACAAACCCAACAGATAACCAATATGTTTTCAACACTTGCTATTGCTACTGGATTCAAAATTATTCCTTACGTCCAATTACCCATCCCAAATTTTCTAATTCGATTTCTCATTTTACTTGTCTTTTTCATTAATCAAGAAAAGATTAAAAAAAATCCATGTTTTACCCTTTGCATTAATAACTTTTTCTTCAAATTAAAATGGAAACATCATTTAATAGGGGGACTATACGCCGACCGACGTTAAAAGCTTTCTTCTCTTATGAAATTTTGATTGAATAGCAAACAATGGTTATTTCAAACACGTCTAATGTCCCACCAACTGATCAGTGGGTTATGGTGAACTAGACATGTTATTAATTATTTTTCTTAATCAATGTGAATCTCAATTTGGGATGGGTAATTTGAGACGGAGGGAGTACGAATTAAAACATCAGAGCCAAGCAAAGCAACAAACTAGTCATCTGTTGAAACAGACTATTTATCTGTTGCATCAACTTCTTATCTGTTGCAACATGAGTAATCTATTTTGAACAACACATCAACCCCTGCCACAAACCTAACAGATAAATCTTGCTATTGCTACTGGATTCTAAATTATTCCTTTTTACGTCGAATCGTCGACATGTTTGTTGAGAAGATAATAGATAAAATGAAAATTAAATATGAATTAAAACGTCAAAGATCAAACATAATTTATTTATTAAAAAAAATAAAATAAAAATACATATAATAGACTTAAAGAAAAATAATAGTCTAATTATTATTATTATTATCAGCATCATCATTGCCAGCCGACCAATCTTCAACCGGAAGTAGCAAGGCCCTCCTCAGCCTGCGTATCTCGCGGAGCATTCTTGATCTAACTCCTCCCAGTTCCCATTGTAGATCACGAACTTGATTCCGAAGTTCATTCATGGCGTCTTGCAGAAAAGCAACGTCCCACACTGGGTCAGCCATAATCGTATCTTCTAGAGTGTAATACGAAAGACGAGATGCAATAAATAAATAGAGTGTATTTAAATGAACGATTAATAAATAATGACTCACATGGCTTGAATAAGTATAAAATGCAACGCTCATGAATCATGTAAAATGGAACATGTAACACAATCTCGTGAGTCATTATACTTTTAGCTTTGAAATTTGTACTCTTTTCTTATTCTCATTACTCAAGGCTAAAGGAAACTTTAAGAAATACTTTCAAATCATGCATATGTCTCATGGAGAGTAAAACTTCTTCAATGCTCAAGAACTCATAACTCTTTTGAACACAAATACTTGGAATTTAGAATCATATAACTTTGGAACATACTGAGGGCATTTCATTCACATTAGAAAAATATCTCATTTCAAGCTTTAGGGAAAAATACTCATATCAAGGGAAAGTATTTTAGTTTTAACGAAAAATATCTTATCTCAAAGCTTTAGTTTTAAGGGAGATTCTCTTAACCGACATAAACCATGCGAGCTACATGGAGTCCAATATTTTTTCCTCCTAAGAAAAAGACCTCACGTTGGGGAGAGGCGTCATACTCTTGCCAAGGAGTATAACCTCAATTCAGTGATCACTTATCTCAGCCTCGGGCCCAATATCTCAGCCTTAGGCCCAACAATTATCTCGTCCTTAGGCCCAACCTACTATGGCACATAGTTCTGGGGTAAGAAACCATGGTAACTTACCCATCTCGATGCTAAATACTACTCCCTTTAGTTTATCTCGCCTATCTCATGAAAATACACTTTATAATAATCTCATGGTTCAATAAAAACCCAATAATCAAATCTGTAATCTCATGTAGTAGAGTGGATTTCAAAACTCAATGGCCATTAGGTCAAAACATTTCTCAATAATCTAATAATACTCAAATCATGGGTGCTTATAGCATAATAGTTCATAAAATCTCAAGTCTCAAGTAGGGCTTAATAACCCATAATTTAATCTCAAGTTAGAACTCATCAAAAGCATAATAAATAGCATATAGATTCATAACTCATGTAGAAATCTGGAAATTTCAATAATTTATCTCAAAATCTCAACATACTCATATACTTCAATATCTCAAGCATTTCAACTATTAACTTCTCAAGGATTAAAATCATGGGGTATAGACCCAGCTGCAATTTCTCAAGAAAACATGTAAAAATCATGCCATTAGACTGTGAATTCAAGGAAAACATCAAAAGCTTGCAACCAATAACAATGGGTGAAAACCCCCAATTCAATTTCATGTAAAATCTCATAAATTACAGAGAATTGTAGTTTAAATAAGCCATTGGGCACAAGGGTGAAAGGATTACCCTTGTTCAAAATCCCACATACCTTGAATTAGAAGCTTTGGATGGACTCTCGCTTTTGAAACTATATTCGTATTCTTGAATGAGGGTTCTTAAAGCCCTTGACTTGGGAACCTTGAATCTTGACTCAATTTAGAAAATCCATGGTGGATTCTTGAGATTCTTGGAAGAGATTTTGGATACTTAGGGTTCTTGTTGAGAGAAAACTTGAGAAAAACTTCGTAGAATGCTTGTAATTGACTTCAATTTGGTGTTTGCACGGTTTAAGAGGCTTGGAAAAAGTCCAAAGTGCCCTTTTTAACTTCTGTACGAAGCTAAAAAAATTAAACTGAGAACCCAATTTTATGGGCCACCGCGATGTGCCACTATCGTAGTGGCTCACTAAAAATTAACAAATAGAAATTTGGGAGTCACCGCAACGTGGATTCATCGCGGTGTCCCACTGGTTGGGACCTGGAACTTCAGCGCGACGCGTCACAATCGCGCTAGGCCACTGAAAATTGACTATTGAGAAATTGCGGTCCTCCGCGACGCGCCACTATCACGGAGTTCCACTAGAATTTGACAATTGTCAAATAGATCCTCTCCGCGATGCGCCAAGCACTAAAATGATGTTGTTTTACGACTAACACTTAAATTAGCCATAACTTCTTACCCAGGTATCGGATTTGGGCGAATCTTATATCGACGGAAAGATTATCAAATTTCTCATGTGATAAAAAGTTAAAATTAGGGAAATTCTATATGGTTAATACGATACTCACTTAGGAGTCACTTCTCAATCTTTTAGGGATGTAATCACGCCTTACCTGACACACCCTAAGGCTCATTCTACGAGAGAATTTTTGCGGGGTCTTACCATATCTCCCTTTTGGAAATATTCATCCTCGAATGTCGCTAGTTAGACTAAGAGCACAGGAAAAACTGAGTACATATAGCTGAAGCAAGTTTCTAAAACGGGCTTAAAATCTCTCTAACTCTTGAATGCCTCGGAAATTGCAAGAACTCATACAAGGATAGATGCATATAGATGAACTTTAGATTAGAAGGGCTGATTTAAGGAAGAATAATACCTTCGAATTAATCTGAACTTGTGGAAAAGAGGTGCGGGTACTTGGCTCATATGTCTGCTTCTGCCTCCCAAGTATCACCCTCAACATACTGGTTCCGCCACAAAACTTTGACCAATGGAACTTTTTTGTTCCTTAGTCTATGGATCTGAAAATCTAGGATCTCAACAGGAATCTCATCGAAGGAAATACTGTTCTGAATATCAGCATTCTCTAAAGGATCTACAACAACGGAATCATCAATATGCTTCTTAAGCATGGAGACATGAAAAATAGGATGAACAGTTGACAACTCTGCGGGCAACTCAACCTCATAGGCCACCTTACCAACACGGCTTAAGAATCTATATGGGCCAACATAACGGGGACTAAGCTTCCCCTTTTAACCAAACCTTTTCACCCCTTTCATGGGTGAAATCTTCAAGTATACTAAATCACCCACTTCAAACTCAAGATCTCTTCTTCTTACATTGGCATAAGACTTTTGATGACTCTGGGCGGTCTTTAACCTCTCTCTAATCAACTTAACTTTCTCCATATCTTCAAATACTGCATCAGGCCCAGTTACGATAGCTTCACCCACTTCAAACCAACCTATGGGTGATCTACATCTCCTACCATACAAGGCCTCAAATGGTGCCATCCCGATGCTAGCATGGTAACTATTGTTATAGGAAAACTCTATCAATGGAAAATGCTCATCCCAACTACCTTTGAAATCAAGAGCACATGCCCTCAACATATCTTCTAGGGTCTGAATGGTCCTCTCTGCCTGACCATCTGCCTGCAGATGAAAAGTGAAACTCAAAAGAACTTGGGTACCAAGACCCTGCTGAAACGCCCTCCAAAACTGAGAAGTAAATTGAGTGCCCCTATCCGAAATGATGGGCGAGGGAACTCCATGCAGCCTGACTAACTCCCGGATATACAATCTAGCATAATCCTCAGCTGTATAAGATGTGAGCACGGGCAAGAAATGCGCGGACTTAGTCAGCCTATCCACAACAACCCAAATAGAATCATGATGATGACGCAAAAGAGGCAGCCCGATTACGAAGTCTATATTCACCACCTCCCACTTCCAAGTGGGTATACCAAACTCTTGTATCACACCACCAGGTCTTTGGTGCTCTACCTTAACCTGTTGGCACATTTCACACTTTGCTACGAACCCAACTATATCCTTCTTCATGCCATTCCACCAATAGATTCCTCGTAAGTCGCGATACATCTTGGTAGCGCTGGGATGAATAGAATACCGTGCGCCATGCGCTTCAGCCATAATCCTCTACCTCAGATCATCAACACACGGAACACACAATTTACCCTACAATATCAACATGCCATCTTCCCCTTGGGAGAAAACCTCTACCTTTTGGTCCTTAACTGCCTCCTTCAGTCTGACCAAACTAGGATATTTATCTTGTTTCTCCTTCACTTCCAAAACTAAAGAGGATTCAGAACTACTTTGCACCAAAGTACTTCCCTCAGCTGAATCAAGCCCCCTAACACCCAATCTAGCTAAATAATGCATATCACGAGCTAACTCTTTCTTACCTTCCTTTACATGGGCAACACTACCCATAGACAATCTTCTAAGGGCATCCACCACTACGCTGGCCTTGCCTGGGTGATACAACACACTCATATCATAGTCTTTTAACAACTTTAACCATCTCCTCTGCCTAAGATTCAACTCCCTCTGAGTAATTATATACTGCAGGCTCTTATGATTAGTAAACACATCAACATGAACACCATAAAGATAATGTCTTTAGATTTTCAAAGCAAAGACCACAACAACTATATCAAGATCATGGGTTGGGTAATTCTTCTCATGCGACTTTAACTGTCTAGAGGCATAGGCTATAACCTTACCTCTTTGCTTCAACATACAACCGAAACCAATTCTAGAGGCATCACAATACACCACAAAACCATCTGTACCATTAGGCAAAGTCAACACAGGGGTGAAGTAAGTCGAGTCTTCAACTCCTGAAAACTCTTCTCACAGGAATCTGACCACTGAAACTTAACTTTCTTTTGGGTCAACTGGGTCATGAGAGACGCAATAGAGGATAAAACTTCAACAAAACGGTGGTAGTAGCCCACTAGACCCAAGAAACTTCTAATATTAGACGGAGTGATAGGTCGTCTTTTAGGGATCAACTTTAATACCTTCGGATGAAACAACATAACCCAGAAAGGCTACATACCTTAGCCAAAATTCACACTTACTGAATTTGGTGAACAACTGGTGAACTCTAAGAGTTTGCAATACAATTCTAAGGTGATCTTCATGATCATGCTTATGCGGGAGTAGACAAGGATGTCATCTATGAACACTATGACAAACATATCAAGATATTTCTTGAACACTCGATTCCTAAGGTCCATAAAAGTTGTTGGGGCATTGTTTAGCCTAAAAGACATGACTAGAAACTCAAAGTGACCATAGCGGGTTTGGAAGGCTCTCTTTGGAATATCACATTCTCTCACTTTAAGTTGATGATAGCCGGATCTAAGGTCTATCTTGGAGAAATAACTTACACCTTGCAACTGATCAAACAGGTCATCAATTCTCGGAAGAGGATACTTATTTTTGACTGTGACCTTGTTAAGTTGATGATAGTCAATACACATATGCAAAGAACCATCTTTCTTTAGCACGACTAAGACAGGCTCACCCCAAGGAGATATACTGGGCCTAATGAAACCTTTGTCTAAAAGATCCTTGAGTTGCTCTTTCAACTCCTTAAGCTCTTTAGGTGCCATACGGTATGGTGGAATAGAAATAGGCCGAGTATCGGGAAGAAGGTCAATCCCAAATTCTATCTCTTTATCGGGAGGCACCCTTGGGAGATCTTCTGGAAAAACATCTGAAAACTCATTAACAATATCGACTGACTGAATAGTTGGAGCCTCGGACTTAGTGTCTTTAAATCTAACTAGGTGATAGATGCAACCTTTGGATATTAGCTTTCTGGCTTTGGGATAGGAGATAAAATGACTCTTGGGTGATACCTAACTCCCAGACCACTCAAAAGCTGGTTCATAAGGAAACTGAAACTTGACCACATGGGTACGACAGTCTATAGACGCATAACAAGAATGAAGCCAATCCATACCCAGAATAAGGTCAAAATCTACCATGTCTAACTCTATCAAATCCGCAAGTATGACTCTATGAAGAACAGTGACATGACAATCTCTATACACTTGTTTAGCAATAACTGACTCCCCTACTGGTGTGGAGACTAGTAAAGTCTCAGGAATCCTTTAGGGACTCATTTTGAAATTCACAGCCACAAGTGGGGTCACATAGGAGAGATTTGACCCGGGGTCCAACAACATATAAACATCAAAACAAAAGACGCAGATCATACCAGTAACAATATCGGGAGAGTCCTCCTGCTCCTGAAGGGATGGTAAGGCATAGAATCTATTCTGGCACTAACCGCCAACAGTGCTAAATGAAGTGCCCTGAGCAGGGACGGGACGGGGTGCAGGAGCTGGTGCACTAGTAGCCAGTGCCTGGGGTCGGGCATCTCTATTCCCCTGTCTAGCATGATGATAATCTCTAATTCTATGGCCCTACTTGCCACAACCAAAACAACCCCTCAGATCTACGAAACACTCATCGGGATGATCCCTACCATACTCAGCACAAGGAAGATAACGGGGCATGTTACCAAGACTGTTCTGCGACCTAGACATAAAAGATCTGTCGCCTTGCTCCTTCCTGCTTCTAGGCGCGGGAGCACTAGCTGATGAAGGCGCTGACATAGATGGGCGCCTCTGAAACTGAGGGCGGGTCCCTCTATGGAACCTAGGCTGGCTATCCTCATGTTGCTCAGATCTAGCCTTCTTGTTACCCCTTACTTGATCTCTCTCCCTAATCTTATCCGCCTCTATCTACTGGGTATGCATCATCAACCTAGTCATATCCATATCCCTATACAGTATCACAGTCCTACACTCTTTCAGTACTAACCCAGAAACACCGGTCACGAACTTGCTCATACTAGCCCGGGTGTCAGAAATCAAATCAGGAGCATACTTGGCCAACTGATTGAACTTCATGCAGTACTCTTTAACAGTCATGGAGCCTTGCCTCAAGTTCAAAAACTCCTCAATCTTTTCTTCCCTCATCTCAAGCGGAAAGAACTTGTCCAAGAATGCATCTTAGAACACCTGCCAAGTCATAGGAGCAACATCCTCGCCTCTACCCTTCCTCCATGATACAACCCAGTCATAAGCTATGACATTCAACCTGTAAAATGCCAGCTCAACACTTTCTTCCTCAGAAACATGCATCACCTATGTGATCTTTCTCACCTCTTCAAGGTACAACTTTGGGTCCTCATCTGCCTTGGACCCATAAAAATCTGGCGGATTCCTCCGCATGAAATCACAGATTCTAGCCGTGGCTATATCACCTCCCTGCTGATTAGAAACTGCAGCCTAGTTATTTTCCCGAACATTAGCAGTGACTGCTTGGGCTAACGCCTGAAAGGCCACCCGAAACTCAGCATGAGACACCGTCTCATTCAAAGGATTAATAGGCTGGGGTTGCTCATTATCGTTCCTGCGGGCATTCGCTCTTCGAAGAGGCATTTTTTGAAATAGAAGAGCATGAATTATTAGATGAGAGGGACAACTGTAGAC
This sequence comes from Capsicum pubescens, assembly GCA_030864215.1. Lineage (NCBI taxonomy): Eukaryota > Viridiplantae > Streptophyta > Magnoliopsida > Solanales > Solanaceae > Capsicum > Capsicum pubescens. The sequence goes on along the minus strand of CM061548.1, from coordinate 299,675,620 downwards.
ATGATAGAATCCAAAATGAAGAAAAAACTTTTCCTAAAATGTCTTGTAGCCTCTTTCTCATAGATGTGGCTCGCTATACACCAATGGTCAAGACTCTACTCAATGCGACTTGTCAGACTCCCTAGGACTCCTTAAAACCTTAGGGTTTGATACCAAGTTTGTAACGACCCGAAATCGCCTCCCGGGATATCACACGATGCTTAAGGCTACAAGTAGCACCAAACTAACCCTTTGAGCCTGTTTCTACTAATAACACTCATTTCAAGATGAAATAATTCAAACACTAGCATAGTCATATCATATGAAAGAAAATACAGAGAAAATGCTCGGTCCAAATGACTAAGAAGTACTGGAAACCTCAACACAACCACCATCTGATAACTAGTCTGACAAAGACTCTACTAATCCATGAACTAGAGACCCATTGGGACAGGTCCCCAACTAACTCGAAATAAATTGGAAATAACAACACAGTCTCTCAAAATATGGAGATGCCTGAATATAGGTCCTCGAATCATGAGGACCCACCACTGTATAAATGTAGATAGAGGTACTCAAAAATCACTGACGAGGTTGGGACAGAGAACCTGAACCTACATTATAAGACAATGTAGCACATAGACATATATGTGGATCAGCATTTGAGAATGTACTGAGTATGTGGGGGTGCATACATTTATATAAAACAACATCAATACTCTTTAATCAAATCATGCATGTAATAAGTAATGACTCACATGACTTGAATAAGTATAAAATGCAAAGCTCATGAATCATGTAAAATGGAACATGTAACACAATCTCATGAGTCATTATGCTTTTAGATTTAAAATTTGTACTCTTCTCTTATTCTCATTACTCAAGGCTAAAGAAAACTTTAAGCAATACTTTCAACTCATGCATATATCTCATGGAGAGTAAAAATTCTTCAATGCTTAAGAACTCATAACTCTTTTGAACTCAAATGCTTGGAATTCGGAATCATACAACTTTGGAACATACTTGAGCACATTTTATTCACGTTAGGAAAATATCTCATTTCAAGCTTTAGGAAAAAATACTTATATCAAGGAAAAGTATTTTAGTTTTGATGGAAAATATAGTATCTCAAAGATTTAGTTTTAAGGGAGATTCTTTTAACCGACATAAACCATGTGAGCTACATAGAGTCTAACATTTTGTCCTCCTAAGGAAGAGACCTCACGTTGGGGAGAGGCGTCATACTCTTTCCAATTAGTATAACCTCAATTCAGTGATCACTTATCTCGACCTCAATCCCAATATCTCGGCCTTAGGCCCAACAATTATCTCGTCCTTAGGCCCAACCTACGATGGCACGTAGTTCTGGGGTAAGAAACCATGGTAACTTACCCAACTCAATGTTAAATACTACTCCCTTTAGTTTATCTCTCTTATCTCATGAAAATCCACTTTAGAATAATGTCATGGTTCAATAAGAACCCAATAATCAAATCTATAATCTAATGTAGTAGAGTGGATTTCAAAACTCAATGACCATTAGGTCAAAGCATTTCTGAATAATCTCATAATACTTAAATCATGGGTGCTTATAGCACAATAGTTCATAAAATCTCAAGTCTCAAGTAGGGCTTAATAACCCATAATTCAATCTCAAGTTAGAACTCATCAAAAGCATAATAGATAGCGTATAGATTCATAACTCATGTAGAAATCTGGAAATTTCAGTAATTTATCTCAAAATCTCAACATACTCATATACTTCAATATCTCAAACATTTCAACTGTTAACTTCTCAAGGTTTAAAATCATGGGGTATAGACCCAGCTGCAATTTCTCAAGAAAACATGTAAAAATCATGCCATTAGACTCTCAATTCAAGGGAAACATCAAAAGCTTGCAACCAATAACAATGAGTGAAAACCCCCAATTCAATTTCATGTAAAATCTCATAAATTACAGAGAAATGTAGTTTAAATAAGCCTTTGGACACAAGGGTGAAAGGATTACCCTTATTCAAAACCCCACATACCTTGAATTAGAAGCTTTGGATGAACTCTCGCTTTTGAAACTCTATTCGTACTCTTAAATGAGGGTTCTTAAAGCCCTTGACTTAGGAATTTTGAATCTTGACTCAATTTAGAAAATCCATGGTGGATTCTTGAGATTCTTGGAAGAGGTTTTGGATACTTAGGGTTCCTGTTGAGGGAAAGCTTGAGAAAAACTTCATAGAATGCTTGTAATTGACTTCAATTTGGTGTTTGCACGGTTTAAGAGGCTTAGAAAAAGTCCAAAGTGCCCTTTTTAACTTCTGTACGAAGCTGGAAAAATTAAACTGGGAACCCGATTTTATGGGCCACCGCGACACGCCACTATCGTAGTGGCTCACTAAAAATTAATAAATGGGAATCTGGGAGTCACCGCGATGCGGAGCCATCGCGTTCTCCCACAGGTTGGGACCTGGAACTTTAGTGCGACGCGTCACAATTGCGCTAGGCCACTGGAAATTGATTATTGAGAAATGGGGGTCCTCCGCGATGCGCCACTATGGCAGAGTTCCACTGGAATTTGACAATTGTCAAATAGACCCTCCCCACGATGTGCCAAGTACTAAAATGACACTGTTTTATGACTAGCACTTAAATTAGTCATAACTTCTTATCCGGGTATCAGATTTGGGCGAATCTTATATCAACGAAAAGCTTATCAAATTTCTCATGTGATAAAAAGTCAAAATTAGGGAAATTCTATATGGTTAACATGATACTCACTTAGGAAGTCTCTTCTCAATCTTTTAGGGATGAAATCACGCCTCACTTGACACGCCCTAAGGCTCATTCTATGAGAGATTTTTTGTGGGGTCTTACAACTTTCTTCCACACATTGTGTTATTTTGTTGTAGATCTTGTAAGCCTTGCTGGTAGAAAAGTACCCAACAAATATTTCCTCATCACTTTTTGGATCAAATTTTCCTAGGTCATCCTTGCCATTATTTAGTACAAAACATTTCCAACCAAATGACTTGAAGTAGCTAGGCTTGGGTTATCTTTTGGTCAAGAGTTTATAGGGGGTCTTGCTCAAAATAGATCTGACAAGACACCTGTTGGTCACATAACATGTTGTGTTAATTGTCTCTGCCCAGAAAATGTGGGCTATTCCTACATCTATTAGCATGGTTCCTCCAATGTCTATGAGGATTCTATTTTTTCTCTCTACAACAATTTTATTATGGTGTTCTAGGAGTTGAAAAGTTATGACCGATCCCCAATTCATTACAGAATTGATCAAACCTGGTATTTTCAAACTCTATTTCTTGACTAGACCCGATTTCTGTAATCTTCTCATCATACTTTACTTGCAAATGTCTAGAAAAATCCTCAAACACATGAAATGTTTCATATTTTTATTTCAAAAAGAAGGTAGAGGTGAATCTGGAATAATTATCAACAATAACCAAAATATACTTCTTTCCTCCTCTACTGGCAAGCTTTATAGGTCCACATAGGTCTATTTGAAGGAGTTGCAAAGAACTGGATGTGCTCATGTCCTCTTTAGGGTTGAATTAAAATTTGGTCTATTTTTCTTTCACATATGCATTGCACACTTTAGAACTGGCAAACTTTACTTTTGGCAACCCTCGAACTAGGTCCTTCTTCACCAACATGTTTAGCAATGAGTAACTAACATGACCCAGCCTTCTATGCCATATATCTGTAGCATTCTTATACACTAAGGCATGTCATATTTCTGGACTTACAGGACCCCAAATCAGCAATATACATATTCTTATTTCTCCATGAGGATAATATTTTTTTACCATCCTTGAGACTGATAACAGTGCACTTGTCTGACCTGAATCTGACTTCATTTTCCTTGTCATAAATTTGAGCAACACTCAGTAGACTTAACTTGAGTGCATCTACAAAATATACATCATCAATTACCTTACTTAAACTATTCCCAATCTTTCCAATTCCAATAATATATCCTTTATTTCTATCACCAAAGAAGTATTGCCTCCTTCATGGGCCTTAAGCGAGAGGAAGTTTTTAGTTTTTTCAGTCATGTGCTTCAAATAACCACTATCCATGATCCAGTGGTGGATGCTTCCTTTATATTTTCCCTGCAATAGCAATTAGTGATTAGTTTTGGGAACCCATTTTAGCTTGAGCTCCCAGTGTGGTGATAGAGGAAAAATCAAATTCTTCTTTGTCCAGCCAGACAAGTTTTCACTTCTTTCTTTTAGGGTAGAAAATCCTTTCATCCTCCTTAAGACAACAGTTTTAGAAGGACATGACTCTTTTTGTAGCGTATTTTACCACAGTAAGTACACAATAGATTATCCTTGACAGAAACTATTTGCTAAAGGAATTGTAGGCAGGATAAATACTGTGGAACCCCATCCCTCTTCTATTGATTGACCCTTGACTAGCAAGGTTTGTCAATACTTTAGATAAAGTGGTCCATTTTAAAGCCTTTTCAAGAGAAACCTTCACCTGAACTAGATGCCTCTCAAGTTTAGCACTCCTCCTAAGTGAGGCAGTCAATTGTACATTAGCCTTAATCAGATTCTCTTCTAGCTCAAGTTGAATTTGATTTTTTTCATTATTCCCCATTGAATTAACTTTAGACACTTCACTAAGTTTTTCATTTATGGAATCATTTTCAAAAGATAGAGATTTGCTAGTTGCCTGAAGTTCAGCTATTAGCACACTTAATTCAACCATCTCCTCTTCATATTTTTCAAAGTCTTGCTTTAGACACTTCTTATCTCTAGTGAGATCATTAACAATATTTATGAGTACAACAGTGTAACAACCCGAGACTACCCCCTAATCATTACACGATGCTTACAGTCCCGAGGGACCACAAGCTAACCCATAAGCTGGTACCTGCTGTGAGCACTGGATAATATAATCATGAATTTGCAAAAGAATAACTAAAGTGCCATTAGGTTTTAAATATCTGAATTCAAATTGAAATATGAATCTAGGAAAATGACTATCTGAATCTAATAAAGTACTGATAAATTGGACAACTAACTGACTGTAGTATCTGTAAAGCCTCCAAGACTGACTGACTGAGAGTTGATGGGACAAGCCCCCAACTAACTCTACTGACTACTGAAATAAAGACATGAATAAGATAGTCTATCCTCGGGTGATGATGACTCACCACTATTACTGTATTATCAAGAATCTGAGGGACGAAGTGCGATTCGGGAACTAAGCATCAACTCCTATGATATAAGACACATAACGCAAAAGAAAGGTATGCGATCAGTACTTTGAATGTACTGGTATGCTAAATGAGGTAAGCTAATATGCAAGGTTTCATGAATAGGAGTAATGATCTATCAAAATATACATGTAAAGCATAGAATACTGAATAGAGAGCATGAAATCTATAGATACTAAACATGCATGAATGTCTGTAAAATATAGAAAATAAATAAAAATTTATAAACACTGAGGATGCATGACCAAGCATATGACATGAACTGGATGAAATCTATAAACTGAAATACTGAAAATAATTGAAATCTGTATGTTTTGGTCAAGCAATACTAAAACTGAAGAACTAAATTGGAACTGTGACTGAGACTGTATCTGAGACTGTGGGAGGTATCATCTAACCGACATTTCCCAATATGAGCTAATCGGGGTCCAACTTGTAACCCCAGTTGGAAGGGTGTTAATACCGTGCCATCGGTACTAATGCTGGTTGTGTGGATCCACTAAATTGATATCATGTCCAAAGGACTAAGGGTGTCAAGCCTGAACTGACGGGTGACCCCTGCGAGAAAGTCAAGCTTAATCTGACGGGTGACTACTCATATTCTACGCTGACTACGTAGTTCTGGAGTATAGGGACTGCTACTAATAACTCTGCCTATCTGACGGGGAAGCCGCCATCCCTATCATCGCTCGGTGCTAAATCCTACTCCCAACTGAATGACACTGAAACGCTAGACTATTCTGAGTTTAACTGACTGTTCTGATAATGCTCATGATATAATCTGAAGTTATTCTGAAGATACTGAGAGAACATTAAGTAAACAACTATGATTTTGGGTATTCAATACCCCAGGACTCAAAACAATAGTAGTAGCATGACACTAAAACATTGAAGGACATAGCATGGAGACTCTTACTAAATTAATTGCCCTTGTAGGCATTTTATCAAATGCTTATAGTTCATGGTTTAAAATAATCATAGAATTACTAAAGGACCAGCATAATTGACATGAAATTATCATTGAAAACACTAAGTCATGATTTAATTCAACAAATGATAACACTAAAACATGAGGAATCGAATACTAATAATAACTTCATTAAAACATGGTATTAAATCAAAGTACATGGAGATTAATGGATGAAATCATGATTTAAAATCAAATAACTTAAAAAGATCATATCTTTATAATTAAAAAGGTTACTTGGGCCCCATGGATGAAAAGAATCCATGGATGAACATCTAACGTACCTTAACGGATGAATTTCTTAAAGTTCATGGGTGAATTCTTGAGATTGCTCTTGGTTTCTTGAGAGCTAGGGTTTGTAATTTAGAGAGAAAACTCTTGAATTTTGGGGAAAATCAATAAATAATGAACTTTTAAAATGTTTTTAAGGCTTAAGTATTCCATCTGGGCAGATTAAAATAATGGAATAAGACTGTTTTAACCCTAGATGAAATATTAGATTTTCATGAAATTTTTTTGATTTGGGCCCCTGGCGCGACGCGGTACTATCGTGTTGTGTCACTGGAAACTGATAACTAGGAAACTGGTCTGTGGCATGACACGGGGAAATTGCGGTCCTTTACTGATTGGGACCTGAAAGTTCTCCGCGACGCGGTGGCATCGCGCTGCAATACTGGAAAATAACAAATGCCAAATTAGCCTATGGCGCAATGTGCCAAAATTGCGATACCTCACTGGAAATTGATAATTGCTATTTTGACTCTCTCCGCAATGCACTGATGGGTAAAATGATGGTGTTTAACGACTGAAATTTAAAATCGCCATAATTTTTTACCCAATTATCGAATTTGGGAGAATTTTATATCGTTGGAAAGCTAATTCAATTTCCTATGCAATGGCAGGCTCTAAACTGAAAAATAATGAGTGTTTCAGAAATTTTATATATGAATAATCATGCACTTGGATTTAGATTATGCTATAAAAATACGGGGTGTTATAATATCTCTTCCTTGGGATCATTCATCCCCGAATGAAACTGGTTAAGCTGAGGGAACTGATGGACTGAGCTTACATACTGAATATGCATGTTTGATGCATGGAATGCATGATGAACTGATTCATGAATGAACGATTGACATGAACATGATGTGCAGCTAAAACTGAGCATGATAAAGAAGAATCTTAAGAAAATTTGGTACCTTATATTGAATTTGGGTTCACGGAGAAGAGATGAGGGTACTTGGTACGCATATATGCCTCTGTTTCCCAATATGCTCCCTCAACGGACTGATTCCGCCAAAGAACTTTGACTAGTGGAACTTTTTTGTTCTTTAGTCTACGAACTTGATGATCAAGAATTTCAACTGGAACTTCCTTAAAGAAAAGACTGTTCTGAATATCTATACTTTCTAAGGGAACAACTACAGATGGATCACCAATACACTTATTCAACAATGAGACATGGAACATTGGGTGTACTGAGGCTAAATCTGAAGGCATCTCTAGCTCGTAAGCTACCTTTCCAAAACGACTGAGGATTCTGAAGGGACTGACATAGCGGGGGCTGAGTTTCTCTTTCTTACCAAATCTCCTCACTTCCTTCATGGAGATATTTTTAAGAACACAAGATCACCGACCTCAAACTCAAGATCCTTTCTCCTCAAATTTGCATATGATTTTTGTCGGCTCTGGACAACTATAAGCCTTTCTCTGATCAACTGAACCTTCTCTAACGCATCAAACACCAAATCAGACCCTACTATTGCAGCCTCACCTACTTCAAACTAACCAATTGGAGATCTACATCTCCTACCATAGAGAGCCTTAAATGGAGCCATACGGATACTGGAATGATAGTTGTTATTGTATGAAAATTCAATCAAAGGAAAATGGTCATCCCAACTACCCTTGAAATCAACAACACATGCTCTCAGCATATCCTCAAGAGTCTAAATAGACCATTCTGCTTGACCGTCTGTGTGAGGGTGGAAGGTTGTACTGAGGTGGACTTGGGTACCAAGACCCTTATGGAATACTTTCCAGAAATGAGAGGTAAATTGGGTACCTCTATCTGAGATGATAGATAAAGAAACACCGTGCAACCTAACCAACTCTCTGAGATAGAGATTGGCATAGTCCTCGGTTGAGTAAGAGGTATGGACTGGCAAGAAATAAGCTAATTTGGTCATCCTATTTATGATAACCTAAATAGAGTCATGTTGATGATGGGTACAAGGCAAACCTGTCATAAAGTCCATGTTCACTTCCTCCTATTTCCACATGGGAATACTGAACTCCTGCATGGACCCACAAGGCTTCTGGTGCTCAATCTTAACTTGTGGCATGTAGAGCACTTACCTACAAACTCTGCAATATCTCTCTTCATCGCACTCCACCAATAGTTATCCCGCAAATTATGGTACATCTTAGTGTCCCCTGGATGAATAGAGTAATGCTCACCATGCGCTTCTGCAAGAATTCGTTGCCTCAACTCATCTACACCAGGCACACACAATCTACCCTGACAACGCAAAACACCATCTCCCCCTTGGGAGAAAACCTCCACTTTCTGATCTCTGACTGATTCTTTCAACTTAACTAGATTGGGATCTCTATCCTGCTTTTCCTTTCCCTCGGAAATTAGAGACGACTCTGAGCTACTCTGCACCCATACACTACCTTCTGCTGAATTGAGTAAATGGATACCTAGTCGGGAAAGCTGATGGACTTCTTGAGCTAACTTTTTCTTACCATCCTCAGCATGAGCTACACTACCCATAGACATTCTACTGAGAGCATCATCCACTACATTAGACTTGCCCGGATGATATAGAATACTCATATCATAATCCTTCAATAACTCTAACCATTTTTTATGACGCAAATTCAAATCTTTCTGAGAGAACATATACTAAAGGCTTTTGTGATCTGTGAACACATCTACATGTACCCCATATAAGTAATGCCTCCAAATCTTTAAGGCAAACACTATAACTGCTAGCTCAAGATCATGAGTCGAATAATTCTTCTCATGAGGTTTAAGTTGTCTCGAGGCATAGGCTGTGACCTTATATCTCTACATGAGGACACAACCCAAACCTACTCTGGATGCATTATAGTATACAACAAAATCATCTGAACCGTCTGGTAGAGTAAGAACTGGGGCTGAGGTGAGTCGAGTTTTCAACTCCTGAAAACTCTTCTTGCAACAATCTGACCACTGAAACTTAACTTTCTTCTGAGTCAATCTTGACATGGGGGATGCAATAGAAGAAAACCCTTCAACAAACCAACGGTAATAGCCAACTAAACCCAAGAAACTCCTAATATCTAATGGAGAGATGGGTCTAGTCCAGTTTTTGACCACTTCGGTCTTTTGAGGATCGACTCTAATGCCATCACCAGAAATAATATGGCCAAGGAAAGCTATTGATCTTAGCCAGAATTCACACTTACTGAATTTACCAAACAACTGATGGGCTCTAAGAGTTTGCAACACTATTCTGAGATGGTCTGCATGATCGTTTTTGCTACGGGAGTAAACAAGAATGTCATCAATGAATACTATGATGAACATGTCCAAGTACTGCTTGAACACTCAGTTCATCAAGTCCATGAAGGCTGCAGGGGCATTCATGAGACCAAAGGACATGACTAGAAATTCGAAGGACCATACCTAGTTCGAAAAACTATTTTTGGAATATCACATTCTCTGACTCTCAGTTGATGATAGCCTGATCTGAGGTCTATCTTGGAAAAGTAACTAGCACCTTGAAGTTGGTCAAATAAATCATCGATTCTAGGAAGTGGATATTTATTCTTGACTGTGACCCTGTTCAACTGACGGTAGTCAATACACATTCTGAGAGAACCGTCTTTCTTATGCACGAATAGAACAGGTGAGCCCCATGGGGAGACATTGGGTCTGATGAATCCCTTTTCTAGGAGATCCTTTAACTGTTCTTTCAGTTCTTTGAGTTCAGCTGGAGCCATTCTGTATGGCAAAATAGATATAGGCTAAGTATCTGGGAGAAGGTCTATTTTGAAGTCGATTTCCCTTTCGAGAGAAACTCCAGGAAGATCTTCAAAAAACATATTTGAGAATTCTTTTACTACTGGGACTGACTTAAGAGTAGGAGTTTCTGAGTTAGAGTCTTTGACTCGCACGAGATGGTAAATACACCCCTTCGATATCATCTTTCTGGCTCTAAGGTACAAAATCAACTGAACCCTAAGAGCCGAAGTACTACCTCTCCATTCAAGGACTGGTTCATTTGGGAACTAAAAATAAACTATTCTGTTTCTACAATCAACTAAGGCATAGCATGAGTGGAGCCAATCTATGCCGAGAATAATGTCAAAATCTATCATCTCTAACTCCACGAGATCAACTGAGGTAACTTTTTGAGATATTTTGACCCAACAGTTCCTGTATACCTATCTAGCTACAATAGAAATGCCTACTAGGGTAGAAACTAAAAGGTCTCTATTAGAGCTTCAGGACTGACTTCGAAATTGACAACTATATATGGAGTTACAAAAGAAAGAAAAGCTCCAGGGTCTTGTAAAGAATAAACATATAAGTGAAAGACCTATAACGTACCAGTAACTATGTCAGGAGAGTTTTCCTGATCTTGGCGGGACTGAAAAGCATATAATCTGTTCGGACGCTGACCACTGGTAGTACTGGAAGCGACACCCTGCTGAGTTAGGTGGTCGGATGGAACTGACGACTGATGGGACTGACCCTGTTGGTGTGCATCCTTACCTTTCAGAGAAGTTATCCGACACTCTCGAATCTAATGGCCTAGCTTTCCACACCCAAAACCATCACTACTTGTTCTATACTTACCCTGATGGTGTCTTCCATACTTCTAACATAAGGGATTGGTACGAGCACTTCTAACACTGACCTGGTACTTAGAGCCTGGTGCCCTATCCCTATTATCATTTCTAAATTTAGGTACTGGGCATTGGCTGAAGAGGGTACTGGGGCTGAAGATCTCTGATGGAACTGAGAACGGCTACCACCTTCTGACTTTGGCTGATTGAAATTAAAACTACCCGTTCTAGCTCTCTTGTTTCCTCTCTCCCTCTCCTTATTCTTTTTCTCCTCTATCTTTTGAGCATGGACCATCAGCCTAGACAAGTCTATCTTACTAATCAGCATTATGATCCTACACTCCTTGACCATACTATCAAGCACGCCGGACACAATCTTACTCATCTTGGACCTACTGTTAGCTACCACATGAGGAGCATATCTAACGAACTGAGTGAACTTTAGAGAATAATCCCTCACACTCATGTTGCCTTGCCTCAAATTAATAAATTCTAACACTTTTGCCTCCCTCAACTTTAATGGAAAGAATCTGTCCAAGAAAGCTATGGCAAACTCTTCTCATTCTATAGGCCCTTCATCAACACCTCTATCAACTTTTCACTACTTAAACCAAGTATGGGCTACATCCTACAATTAATAAGAAGCCAACTCAGCACTCTGACTAGACATCACCTCATAGCATCCGTTACTTTCTAAACCATATCTAAGAATTCCTGTGGATCCTCGTCAGACTTGGATCCCATGAAAAAAAAGGATTCATTCGGGTGAAATCCTGACTTTTAGTTGCAGTAGTATTGGCCATTGGGTTGGCCAGAATAGCAGTTGCCCATTTATTCTGTGTTATTACGGAGTTCGCTAGAGTAGTGAACACAACCCTAAATTCTGTGTGAAAGACATGCTCGTCCAAAGGATCTGCTTGGACGGGCTGAGGGGCTGGCTGGGTTCCTGTTCTTCTTCCGTTCTTCTTGGGAGGCATGTTCTATAAACGGAAGGAGGAAACAGATTAGACTAAGACTTTAACTCAAGCTCATGATCAATCGCACGACATAAATACTGAAAGAAGGAAGACTTTTCCTAAACACTTTGTAGTTTCTCATCCATAAGTGTGCCACGCTACACACCCATGCACAAGACTCTACTCAACGCGGCTTTCAGACTTTCTAGGACACTTTAAAACCTTAGGCTCTGATACCAAGTTTGTAACTGCCCGAGACTACCCCCTACTCATTACATGATATTTATAGTCTTGAGGGACCACAAGTCAACCCATGAGCTGGTACCTACTGTGAGCACTAGATAATATAATCATGAATTTGCAGAAGAATAACTGAAGTGCCATAAGATTTTAAATATCTGAATTCAAACTGAAATATGAATCTAGGAAAAAAACTATTTGAATCTGATAAAGTATTGATAAACTGAACAACTAACTGACTGTAATGTCTGAAAAGCCTCTAAGACTGACTGACTGAGAGTTGATGGGACAAGACCCCAACTAACTCTACTGACTACTGAAATAAAGACATGAAATAAGATAGTCTGTCCTCAGGTGATGAGGACTTACCACTACTACTGTACTACCAAGAATCTGAGGAACTAAGTGCGATCTGGGAACTGAGAGTCAACACCTATGATATGAGACATCATAGCGCAAAAGAAAGGTATGCGATTAGTACTTTGAATATACTGGTATGCTAAATTAGGTAGGCTAATATGCAAGGTTTCATGAATAGGAGTAATGATCTATATAAATATACATGTAAAGCATGGAATACTGAATAGAGAGCATGAAATTTGTAGATACTGAACATGCATGAAAGTCTATAAAATACTAAAAATACATGAAAATCTGTAGACACTGAGGATACATGACCAAGCATATGACATGAACTGGATGAAATCTGCAAACTGAAATACTGAAAATAACTGAAATTTGTACGCTTTGGTCAAGCAATACTAAGACTGAAGAACTGAACTGGAATTGTGACTAAGACTGTATCTGAGACTGTGGGAGGTATCATCTAGCTGATATTTCCCAATCTGAGCTAATCGGGGTCTAACCTATAACCCCAGTTGAGAGGGTGTTAATAACGTGCCATGGGTACTAACGCTAGCTATGTGGATCCACTAAACTGATATCATGTCTAAAGGACTAAGGGTGTCAAGCCTGAACTGACGGGTGACCCCTGCGAGATAGTCAAGCCTAATATGACTGGGGGGCTACTCATATCCTACGCTGGCTACGTAGTTCTGGAGGATAGGGATTGCTACTAACGACTCTGCCTAACTAATGGGGAAGCCCCCATCCCTACCATCGCTCGGTGCTAAATCCTACTTCCAACTGAATGACACTGAAACGCTAGACTATTCTGAGTTTAATTGACTATTCTGATAATGCTCATGATATAATCTGAAGTTATTCTGAAGATACTGAGACAACATTAAGTAAACAGCTACGGTTTCGGGTATTCAATAACCCCAAGTCTCAAAACAATAGTAGTACCATGACACTAAAACATTGAAGGACATAACATGAAGACTCTTATTAAATCAGTTGCTCTTGTAGGCATTTTATCAAACACTTATAGTTCATGGTTTAAAATAATCATAGAATTACTAAAGGACCGACATAATTGACATGAAATTATCATGGAAAACACTAAGTCATGATTTGATTCGACAAATGATAACACTAAAACATGAGGAATCGAATAACAATAATAACTTCATTAAAACATGGTGTTAAATCAAAAGTTCATGGAGATTAATGGATGAAATCATGATTTAAAATCAAATAACTTAAAAAGATCATAACATTATAATTAAAAAGGTTACTTGGGCTCCATGAATGAAAATAATCCATGGATGAACATCTAACATACCTTAACGGATGAATTTCTTGAAGTTCTTGGGTGAATTCTTGAGATTGCTCTTGGTTTCTTGAGTGTTAGGGTTTGTAATTTAGAGAGAAAACTCTTGAATTTTGGGTAAAATTAATAAAGAATAAACTTTTAAAATGTTTTTAGGGATTAAGTATTCCATCTGGGCGTATTAAAATAATGGGATACGATTGTTTTAACCCTGGACGAAATATTAGATTTTTGTGATTATTTTTTTATTTGGGACACTTGCGCGACGCGGTGCTATTGCGCTGTGTCACTTGAAGCTGACAACTAGGAAACTGATTTGTGGTGTGACGTGGCAAAATCGTGGTCCTTCTCTTATTGGGACCTGGAAGTTCTCCGCGACGCGGTGGCATCGCGCTGCACTACTAGAAAATGCCAAATACCAAATTGGCCTATGGCGCGATGCGCCAAAATCATGATAACTCACTGGAAATTGAAAATTTCTATTTTGACTCTCTCCGAGATGCGATGATGGGTAAAATGACGGTGTTTAATGATTGAAACTTAAAATTGCCATAACGTCTTACCTGATCATCGGATTTGGGCGAATTTTATATCATTGGAAAGCTAATTCAATTTCTTACGCAATGGTAGGCTCTAAACTGAAAAATAATGAATGTTTCAAAAATTTTATATATGAATACTCATACACTAGGACTTATATTATGCTAGGAAAATATGGGGTGTTACAAGAAGCAAGAGACTTTAACTCTTTAAGAAAATAATTTTTGAGGTTTTATTTGATGTCCAAGAGGGTTACCTTGTCATCTTTATCATCATCTAAGTTTTCCATCAAGGAAATGAAAGAGTTATACACTTGAAAATCATCCTCCACCTCCATTATGAAGACATTGCTTCATGTTGCTTAGACTTATCATTATCACTGAAGGAATCACCCAAAGCAGCTATGACTTGTATTGCAACGCTATCAACTTCAAATTTTCTTTTGTACTCTCCTGGGATGTGGTCCCTCTTATTTTCTTCTAACCACTTTACTTGACATACTCTTTGCATTCTACTTTGTGCAAATGACAATCCTTAATGTAATGACCTGACTTTCCATATTTGTGACAGGTGTCATTTCTTTTTCCATCTCTGATATATCTGCTAGATTCCTCTTTTCTGGGAATGGCTTCTGACTTCTTCTATGCCTTGATTACCCGTTTGGCAACGTAGTAGTCTCCACATCATCAATACTAGTGTTTCACTAGTTTCCTTTAGAACCAGTTTTTTTTTGTTGGGCTTACCTTTGAATTTGTTTTTCATCTTCATAATCTTATATGTCTTAACATTTTCAATCAACTCATCCATTGACATAGTTTTCAAGTTCCTAACTTCAGTGATGACATTGACTTTACTCTTCCACTGCTTAGGTAGAATACTCAGAACTTTGTGAACCTATTTGGTGGTTCTTATATCCTTCCCCAAATTGTGAAGCTCATTAGTTATGGTTGTGAATCTTGTGTGCATCTCCTGAATAGATTCACCCTTTCTCATGGTTAAAGTCTCATATTGGGTAGTTAACATGTCCATCGTTAATTATTTCACCTGACTGTTTTCCTCATGGGTTGTTTGAAGACGGTCCAAAATCTCTTTTGCAATCTCGCAGAGAGAGATCTTGTTGTACTCATTAGGATCAATGCCACAAACAAACAGTTTCATAACTTTGTAGTTCTTCTCAATCTTCTTTTAATAAGAGTCATCAAATTCCTTCTTAGTTTTGGAAACTTGTACAATCACTTCACTATTCTTTACTGGCTTTGTGGGAATGAAAGGACTATCTTCAATAACATCCCACAAATTTCAGGGAATTCAGTTGTATGCCACATTTCCTCGAAATAGGTAAAAGAAGAAAGGAAAATACAACACCCCAACGAAAGTCTCTTATATAGAAGTATGTGTTTAATTCTCATTGTTTCCTCCCCCATTTTATGATAATCCCGTACAAGAGGGAAAAAAATTATCCACCAAGCTTTGGTGCACCGGCTGCTCTTTTTTTTTCAAATAAGACTGGTTCACTTGGAATTAGGGAAGAGAAAGGAATACCGTGCAAACACGAACAGAAAACAAATGCAAAGTGCAGGAGATAGCAATATGATATTAGTCAATCATGTTTTAGCACGGTAATAATATACCAGAGGAATTTAGAATGGTAATATACATCAGCCTATATCAATAAAGAATAAAAAGCTAAACAACAAACATCTTTACATGTATATGCTTCATTTTGGAAAAAAGAGTGCAGCTCCAACCAAGGCTATACATATTGTTAAAATTGCCCAGAATGATTGACTTTTCTCCAAACCAACCGGCGGCTTCCAGACCAGAAAGTCCCCCATCCAGTCCCTGCTGGATGGAAGCTGATTTGTTGTAGACCGACTTTGTCTTTCATCTTTGTCCTTGTTTTTGTCAGTCCATGATCCAGCATAACTACACAAAAAAAGAAAGGGAATTTAGTGCTGATCTAACAATGCTTGGAATCACTCAGCCACCGGAAGCATGAGTCCCTTAAAGAATTACTTAGTAGAATATTATCGTGAATAAGTTGTAGTCCCTAATGTCGTGAAAATGAGAAAACACCTAATATTTAGTAAAGAAGAAGAAAACAATGTCGGCCACAAATCCATCATCTGTTTATGTTAAATCAATATGCTGAAAACTCCACAGTGACCTGTTACAACTAACTGTTGAGGCATATTACACCAGATTCACATGGTTAAGTGAGTCTAAATGAGTTTAATTCAATAAATTTTTAACATCAGGAGTTCTGACACTAATACAACTAACCCATGAATAACAAGCTTCAGTCCCTTAGAAAGGCCTTCTATCTCATACCCCTTAAAGTTTAGCACATTACAAGTTGAAAATCGAGTTCACATTAAAAGGTAATCTCATCAATGAAACCAAATACTTCAAAATAACAAAAGAAAAAAAAAATAAATAAATAAATAAGGGGGGAAAACAAAGAGAAAATGAGCCCTATGAATTTATTCATTAAGAGACTCATCACAAGAAAAAATTTTCAGTTGATCTTAATTATTAGAAGTCATATTCCTAAATGGTGGACCTTCTGCAATCCACTTCCACAGAGAAATTTGCATTTATTAGCAAAAGAGGGGAGAGGGGGAGCATAGTGGAATAGTATGTTAAAAAAGCTAATGACCTGTTCGAAATTCAAGCTTTCTATCAAAAAGATCTGTGTGAAGCTGAGAAGTGAATTTGTGAAAATGCCATGGAGAAGACTTGTGATAGGATTGAATTGCCTAGATTCTTCATGTTAGCTACTCACACAGTCGTATGCCTTCCATGTTGTTATGATCGGACATAATAAGCAATACCATAAAGCAAAAGAAAACAAGAAGAAGACACAGATATTTACGTGGAAACCCTTGCGGGAAAAACCACGGGCAGAATTAGAGTAAATTCACTATGAAGGATGGAGAATACAATTAGGAGAATGACGTATTAAAACCTCCAAAATGACCCACTAAATTGCATTTATATAATACGTGCGTACAAATAAATAGTAGGCCCAATCGGCCAGATATCTATGCTATCACCACAGACCCCACAAAAAATCACAAACTTAAGTCGCACCACAAACTTTTCAAGGCTACTTGCAATTGAAGTGATTAATTGAAAATTCATGATAATTCATAACCCTAGCTACTTGAATATCTCGGTAACCATAACTCTTGTTTTTCTACTCTCATTGAATTATTATTTGCAATAAGAATCACTGACCGAAACACTTTCTGTTACAAATAGCGAAATATAATTTTTAGATCAGAACCCCCTTTTAATTTGGAAGCTTTGATCAACAGTCTAGTAACAACCACAATACTTAGTAAACACAGTATTCCCTGTGGGATTTGACCCCAACCTAGATGGGTTATATATTTGACAACGATCGCTTACTCTCTTGTAAGAGAGGTGTAATTTGGGCATATCAATTTTTGACGCCATTTTTGGGGAATACGGTTGTCAATTAAGTTTGTGTTTGTTAGTTGACCTTTGGTCAAGTTTCCCAAATTTTACTTCTATCTATTGTTTTTGTTCTTTGTAGGGCAATCAGTGTGTATGACAAGTTCACATAGGTTAGATGAACTGTTATTACCAGTACATCCAGAACTTCAGTTGATTGGTAGAATAGCTGACCAACAAGAAGCTAAAAGACTAGCCACTCTGGCTAATGCGCAAGTTAATCAGTAAAATATTGATAATCCAAGATGGGTGCCTAATGCTAAAGATGTGGACTTGGGAGATGATGATTTGTTAGACCTTTCTAACCAAAGGCGTGCAAAGAATGTGGCTGCACCGGTGAACCATAATATGAACAGAAATCATCCTTTCAGAGCAATGCAAAATCGACAACATGTACAATTTGATCTTGAGGCGGATGAGGATGAAATAGATGAAGCAGGTTCAACCAGAGCTATCATTCCTCCACCTTTGGAACCCGGAGCTAAGTTCAACATCACTAGTACTATGATGCAATTACTTCAGCTAAAGGGACTATTTGTGGACTTCCGGGTGATGATTCGAACATGCATTTAGTAAATTTTGTCACTGTTTGCAAGTCTTTTGATAACCCTGGAGTAGGGCAGAACGCCATCCGTCTGCGTCTATACCTATTGTCTCTGCCTGGGGAGGCAACACTATCGCTTAATGGGTTGACTTCTGATTCTATAAAAAACTGGAGACAACTATGAAATGAGCTTTCCTAGAAAGGTTCTTTTTTCCTTCTAGGATGTTACAATTGAGGGACGAGATCAATAATTTTAGATAGCTCCCGACTGAATCTCTTCACGAAACTTGGAAGAGATTTAAGAAGACGTTGATGCAGTGTCCCAACTATAAAATGACTAACGTGCATTTGATGGAGACTCTATTTAGAGCCTTGAATTCTATTACTAAACCAGTGGTTGGTAATGCTGCAGGAGGAGCATTTATGGATCTCACTTTTCCAGAAGCTTCTGAAATGCTTGATAGGATGACCAAACAGAGTAGAGCTTGGCATACCAGGTGTTCTGAGGTAACAAGCTCTACTATTTCTAGCAGAATAACTGCAGAATAACGTAGTAGAGAGAAAAAATATGACCAAGACATGGCTCACATGAAAACCCAGATAGATCTGCTTACCAAACATTTATTAGCTGGAAAGACTGAGAAAGTGAAAGTTGTTGGGGCACAGGGCAGGGTTGATTCAGATTATGAGGAGGAGGCCAATTATCTAAATAATCAGGGGGGTTTTCGAGGAAATAGCCAAGGAAATCAACGTCGGAACTATTACTACAAAGTTGGTTACAAGGATAGGGAGCAAGGAAGTTAGAAGAACAAGAGTGACAGGAGAAGACTGTATGTACCTTCTAGAAATTGGGATAATGCTGCTACCAGTTCAGGTAAGATGTCCATGGAGGACACGATAGAGAAACTATTAAAGGGAGTTGAGACAACCAATGTTGGGGTGATGATGATGAAAAGTGATTTATCTTTCGTGAGTCAGTTAGTGAATTCGCACTCAACTTCTATCAAGCAATTGGAGCAACAGATGAGCCAACTCTCGGTAGTATTTAACCAGAGGTAGAGAGGTACCTTGACGAATGATACAGTGCAAAATCCTTAAAATAATGGCTCTTGCATGGAAGTTACCACTCGGAGTGGTAAGGTATTATCGAGCCCTTCTATGGGCAAAGATGTAATTGAAGAAGTGATTAAAGAGGATGTTGAAAATAAAGAAAGTTATCTAGTGGAGTCTGAGAAGATGGATGGTAGTGACATCCACTCTAACCATCAACAGGTTGATGAGTTAGAGAAAGAAAAAGAAAAGTAGAAGGAAGCAGTGGTTACGACTCTCCCAAAACCACCGCCTCTCTTTCCTCATAGATTGAAGAATAAAGCTAATGATACAAAGTTTAGCAAATTCATGGCGATGCTAAAACAACTGACAGTGAATGTGCCTTTAGTGGAGGCATTAGAGCAGATGCCTGGGTATGCTAAGTTTATGAAAGGCCTGGTGACGAAGAAGAGAAAGTGAACAGTGAGCTACGAACCGATGGATAAAATTCATGGTGATGCGACTAGTGATGGCAGACAGGTCAGTGAAACGATCAATGTGGATATTGTATGATGTGCTAGTAAAGGTGGCCAGTTTCATATTTCTCGTGGATTTTATTATCTTGGACTGCGAGGTGGATTTTGAGGTACCCATAATCTTGGGTAGACCTTTTTTCGCAATCGGGAGTGTCCTTATTGCTTTGAGGGCTAATGAGTTACAGTTCAGGTTTAATGATGAGGTAGTTCGCTTCAATGTATGCCAATCTATAAAGCAACCCATTTTGATATTTATTATGAAAATGACCAAGAGGTTCCAATTGAAGAGAAATTTATTGTGGAAACTCTGGCTGCCGTCTTGATGAATTTTGATAGTGAAGGTATCGAAGAGTACGAAGAGACAGTGTGTTCTTTGACAGGAATGGGATCTTATTCATATGCTCCCAAAAAACTGGACTTAGATCTAGAAAATCGACCAACACCTCCGGGTAAGTCATTTATCGATGAGCCACCGGTTTAGAGATGAAGGAGTTACTAGGATATCTGCGGTGCATGTTTCTAGGCAGTGGAATCACGCGAGCACCAGGTTGAGGCACTTTTCTCTGTTCTTAGACGATACAAAAGATCCATAGGATGGGCTATTGCTGATATCATTGGTATTCCTCCTGGTATTTAAACTCACAAGATTCATCTTGAGGAAGATTGCACACCAACCATTGAGCACCAACGCCGTCTTAATCCACCAATACAAGAGGTGGTTAAGAAGAAGATCATTAAATAGATGGACTCAGGAGTTGTATACCCAATTTCCAATAGTAAGTGGGTAAGTCCGGTCCAATGTGTACCTAAGAAAGGGGACATGACTGTTGTGGCGAATGAGAAAAATGAGTTGATTGCCCTCATACCAATGACTGGGTGGAGAGTTTGTATGGACTATCGTAAGATCAACTCATGGACTTTGAAGGACCACTTTCCAATGCCTTTCAGGATCAAATGCTTGATCGGTTAGCGGGAAGAGGTTGGTATTATTTCTTGGACGGGTATTTGGCTACAACTAGATTTCTATTACTCCAGAGGATCAGGAGAAGACGATGTTCACTTGTCCGTATGGTACCTTTGCTTTCAAGCAGATGCACTTTGGCTTATGTAATGCACCCGTTACGTTCCAACGGTACATGATGTTTATATTCTCCGACATGGTGGAGGACACCTTCGAGCTGTTAATTGATGATTTTTCAGTGGTGGGTGATTCTTTTGAACTATGCTTGGTGAATCTGAGTAGAGCATTGCAGTGGTGTGAAGAATATAATTTTGTGTTTAATTGGAAAAAATGCCACTTCATTGTGAAGGAGGGCATTGTTCTTGGTCACAAAATTTCTTCTAGAGGGATTGAAGTTGACATAACGAAAGTAAAGGTGATAGAGAAATTACCCCCTCCCATCTCTGTAAAGGAAGTGCATAGTTTCTTGGGTCACACTGAATTCTACCGCTGGTTTATTAAGGAATTCTTCAAGATCGCCAATCCACTATGAAAATTATTGGATAAGGAAGCTAAGTTTGTATTTGATGAGGAGTGCAAGAAGGAATTCGAATACCTTAAGGAGAAGCTCGTTGCTGCTCCTATCATTGTGGCTCCAGACTGGTCTAAGACTTTTGAAATTATATGCGACGCAAGTGGAGTACCACTGGGTGCTGTACTTGGCCAGAAAAAGGAGAAATTGTTCCACCCCATTTACTATGCAAGAAAGGCATTAAATAGAGCACAGAAGAATTACACTGTTACTGAGCAGGAACTTCTCGCATTCATCTATTTTTTTAGAAGTTTTGTGCTTACCTGTTAGGAACTAAGGTGGTGGTTCATACAGATCACGCTGCCTTGAGATATTTAATGAAAAATAAGGATGCAAAACCAAGGTTAATTAGATGGGTACTGCTTCTACAAGAGTTTGACTTCGAAGTCAAAGATCGAAAAGGATACAAAAATTACGTTGCGGATCATCTGTCCAAACTTGAAAGTGATCAACCAGTCGAGGATGAGTTCAAAATTGATGATACATTTCTGAATGAGAATATCTTTGCTACCGCGCTTGAAAAAGTGTCTTGGTACGCTGACTTTGCAAATTTTGTTGTAAGTGAAGTCATCCATCTATTTTTTCACTAAAGAAAGAAGTTCTTATACGATGTTACACACTGCTTCTGGGATGATCCGTATTTATCTCGAAGGTGTGCGGATAATATTATCAGATGGTGTATTCCAGAGGTGGACATATTGAATATCCTGGAAGCTTTTCATGTTTCTCCGATTGGGGGTCACCATTCAGGTGATCGTACTACAAGGAAAGTGTTGCAGAGTAGTTATTACTGGCCGACCTTATTCAAGGATGCCTATGGGTTTATGCGGAGATGTGGCCAATGCTAGAGACAAGGATCAATCTCAAAGCACCATAAGATGCCGATGAAAAAAATGATGGAAGTCGAGTTGTTCGATGTATGAGGCATTGATTTCATGGGCCCCTTTGTGAGCTCTTATGGGTTAAAATACATATTGGTCGCCGCTGATTATGTGTCAAAATGGGTTGAAGTCATTGCTTTGGCTGATAATGAAGGAAAGAGAGCGGTTGCATTCCTTAAGAAGAATATCTTCTCTCACTTTGGGGTACCATGTACCATCATAAGTGACGATGGATTACACTTTTGCAACCGAGCGTTCCGAGCTACTTTGTTGAAATACGATGTGAAACAGCATAAGGTTGCTACGCCATATCACCCACAGACCAGTGGGCAAGTGGAAGTTTCAAATCGGGAGATAAAAATAATTTTGGCTAAAACAGTGAATGCGAGCAGAAAAGATTGGTCTCGAAAGCTTGATGATGACTTGTGGGCATATCAAACTACTTTCAAGACACCTATTGGAATGTTACCATACCAATTGGTCTACGACAAAGCATGTCACCTTCCGGTCGAACAAGAGCACAAGGATTTGTGGGCTCTTAAATGGTTAAACTTAAATTGGAAAGAAGAGGCTGAGTTAAGGTTGGGTCAATTAAATGAGATGGATGAATTCCATCTCAGTGCATATGAAAGAGACGATCTGTACAAAGAAAGAGTGAAGAACTACCATGACCGAAGAATGGAGAAGACAGACTTCAATCTAGCGACTGGGTATTATTATTCAACTCTCGACATAGGCTCATTCTGGGAAAATTAAAATCAAGATGGTTGGACCGTTCAAGGTAAGTCAAGTTTTTCCATCAGGTGTGGTGAAACTTGAAGGTAAAGACGAAAGTCTTTTCAAGGTCAATGGGAAAAGAGTTAAGACTTATGTTGGTCCAACCGATGATGTAAAGCTTGTATCCACTGTGTATCTCGATGAAGTCTGAGTAGTCGAGGTAACCAAGTCGTGCCACGATAATAAATCAGGTGCTAGTGGGAGGCAACCCACAAAGTGTTGTTGTAACTATAGTTAGACTTTATTTGTTGTTTTTGAGCAATTTGATGTGTTTGTGAAATCTGCAGGATCAGAGTCTATAGCACCAATGGGTGCGATAGATTATTCGGAGAACAGGTTGACGTAGATAAAATTTTCTAAGTCGGTAAAGCTGCAGAAGAAGTTTAAGAAGCAGCTAGTCATATGGGCTTCGCAATTCAAGCCTTTTGTTGATCAAATTGTAGATGAGGAAATTCATCCATTTCAAAACATTCAAATTAGGATGGACCATATGGAAGAGAGAATCAACAAAAGGCTGGATGCGATGTCCATTCCAGATCTTGCTAAGTTCATGGAAGAATTTAAACAAACACAGGCGGGCATAGAAGAGTTGAAGAGTAAGCAGCCACAGCAGCCCATTTTTGACCCCGCTTTGGTGATAAACAATGAAGATGAAGGTATTGTTGACTTAATGGTGAAGCTATTGAAAGACAAAGGAAAAAAGGTAGATGAAACTGTAAATAAA
This sequence comes from Capsicum pubescens, assembly GCA_030864215.1. Taxonomy (NCBI): domain Eukaryota; kingdom Viridiplantae; phylum Streptophyta; class Magnoliopsida; order Solanales; family Solanaceae; genus Capsicum; species Capsicum pubescens. Next base: position 299,651,680 of record CM061548.1, on the reverse strand, counting down.
AGTGTGGATAGAAAAGCTACTAGAAGAAGAAGGCGAGAAGCAATGAAACCGAAAATAAAAAAAGATTATGCTATGAGGAAAGCTTTAAAAGATAGAGGAGGGATGAAGAGAAGAGAAGAAAGAAGGCAACAGATAAAGCTGTAGGAGTTTTTACTAGTTTATCCCCAGCAAGGGGTCCAGTTCAGACCCAGTTCGAGATGTGATACCTTCGATTCTGGAGGAAGAGATTATGAGTACCCCTACCACCATAGGGGTCAACGTTGCTGCAGGTAAGGCCACTGGAGCCTCACCACATTTCACTGGTGCCTCATATGAATAAAAGGCTTTACAAGTATTTCTCTCCTCTGTACTATCTTTATATGCATTGAGGACAACACATTTATTTTATGTGGGGGTGGGTGTACTTGTACCAAAGGTTTTTTTTATGTTTGTGTTCTTTTTCTCCTGTGTGCTATCTAGTAGAACCGGCATGTCTAGGATTGCATTTTCTTTTCTTAGGTTTTGATATAAATATCCGTTTGTTAATGTTATTTATGGAGTGTCTTTTATTTTAGTATATATGGATGACGAATGACTTTGGCATAAGGCTATGAGCATATTTGTATAACTATTTTCTCTTGTCATTTAGCATATGTTGAACAACCTTTGGTGATTCTGTAATTGGCATTAGGATGAAAAGTGTGCATGACTATGTGATGCAAATAATCCCAGAAATTAGTGGAATAAGCGTAACTCATGTGCCTGTGTGTGGGAGCATTTGTTTTAGTTTTTGCATGGTTATACACCTAGAACTTGCCTAGTTTATTGATGTTGTTTTGTGAGTATTTTAATAAGATATTATAGCAGGCCTCCTTTTACCTTCAGTCCACTTAGCCTAAATAACTGACCCACCAAAAATATTTTACCATTTTTTAACCTTTTTTTTAGCTTATGTTAGTTTTTCTTCATTCCCAATAACTCTAAATTAACTCTCTTTAGGTTGTTGACACCGAACTTTGGCCTTGGTACAACATTGGACATTGTGCACCTTAACTTAGGAAAAACACCTAAGTTCCTAAGTTGAGGGTGGCTACTGTCAAGATGTTAGCAGTTTAATGAAAAGGTGGTTTAAATCTAAAATGAAGCAGTCGGCCCTAATCTATCTAAGATATTGTGCACCTTAAATGACTGCATCAACATAAGTTGAGGGTGGCTGATGCTTACAAAAAAAGAGGGAGGGTGGGGGGTGGGGTTTTGGCAAAGTGTGAATGAATAAGTGAAATTATAAGTGAGCTGGTAAAGCGGTAGCCTTGGTAAGTAGAATTCAAATGAAAAGAGAGTTAAGTCTGAATGTTGAGTCACTTTTCCCAAAATCTTTCCCTACTTAGCCCGGAGCCTCATTACAAGCCTGAAAAAGACCTGTTTGATCTTTGCGAATCAACCATAAGGGAACGTTAGATGATAAGGGCAATCCTATGGGTGCGTATGCTATGTTTGTAACTTCTTTGATGAGTATGAGAGTCTTGATTTTCATCCAACAAGATATAATGGGTGATGCACTTCACTGATCGTGAGGGCAACTTGAGTTACACTTAGTTTTACTGATCTCTGTGGGATGTTTTATCCATGTTTATGTGTATGTGCTGAATTATAAATAATGTCGGTTGTAAATCCTGATGTGTTGAGCTTTTATGAGTGAAATGACAAGTGAATAGTTGTCTGAAATTTAGTTTAGTAGGCAATTGCCTGTCATTGTGATGTTCATAGATGCAATTTGGTGCTGAGTTGCTTGAGGACAAGCAATCGTCTTTATTTGAGGGTGTTGATGTTCCGACTTTTGACAAATATTTTACATCTTTTTTAAAGGATAATTGTATGCTTTCAAGCAACTGATGTTGTATTTAATACTGGATTTTAGTATTTATAGGTTAAGGAGTTAGCTGAAGGAGAAGCTTGAAAAAAAAGCAGAAAATGGCCACTGACGGTCAAACTGGCGGACCGTCAAACAGGCGACGGACCGCCAGGGTGGTCGTCAAAGTAAAATAGAAAGGAACAAATGAGTGATCTATGTGATGATCCAAGTGGCGGACCGTCAACCATCCAACGGACCGCCAACTTGGCCGTTAGGATAAAACAGAACATGATATTTTGGAGGATCAAGCAACAACCCATGTCAGGCCAGCGACGGTACGCCAACAAGACTGTCAACCCTTAACAGAACATGACATTTTGGGACCATCAGTGACGATCCACGCGACGGACCGTCAGGCTTTCGACGGGCTTCCAGCCTGACCGTCAACTTGGACGCGGCTTTTCTGAGTTTGAATTTTAAATCCTCTGTACCTGGGAACATATAAATACCCAGTTTAGATTTTATTTAGGTATCTTTTATCTTATTTCCATCTGGGAAACTCATTGTAACGGAGTATTCTCTGAGATTCAAGATAGAATTATGGATCTAACCATTTTTATTCTCTTTGCTACTGAAGATTCAAGAACAATTCTTGTGGTTTTTGTAAGTAATTTCTGAACTTATTTATGAAAAACATAATGACTTCTTCTTCTTCTTCTATTGAGATGTGTGGCTAACCTCTCATAACTAGGGTTATGGGAGCCTTGATGTGAATAGCTGATTAGGGTTGTGAAAATATTTGATTTCCATGGTTAACTGAAGTTGTATAAACCTTTCTTCATAATAATGATCTTTCTTGGTTTCAAACTTGAAGGGTGAGCCCAAGAACATCACTTGCTCGAATAAAAAAGTGTTTGTTGAGAAAAAGAGAGGTTTACATGGAATCTAAGGGCTTTAAGGTTATAGGTTGATGCCTTAACAGGATCAACCCACATGAGAGAATAGTTGAATAAATTAACGTCTCCTTTAAGTTTGAGAGAATTGAATGATCATCTACCTATTTAGGTTGAGAGACAAATGGGTAAATTATAGGATTCAATAACTCTTGCAACTGAAGTGATTAATTGGAAATTCATGATAATTCACAACCCTATCTGCTTGAACATATCGGTAACCATAACTCTAGTTTGTTTACTCTCATTGAATTATTATTTGCAATAAGAATCACTGACCGGAACACTTTATGTTACAAATTGTGAAATAAAATTTACAGATCAGAACCCCCCTTTAATTCAGAACCTTTGATCAACAGTCTAGTAACAACCACAATACTTAGTGAACATAGTATTCCCTATGGGATTCGACCCCAACCTAGTTGGGTGATATATTTGACAACGATCGCTTATTCTCTCGTAAGGGAGGTGTAATTTGGGCGTATCAATAATCTTTAGGAACCAGATCCCAACATGCAATTTGTCAATTATCAAAACTAAGGACTTTATAATTTCTGTTACTTTTTATCTATTTTTTTTTCTGGTGCAATATTTTGTGTTGTTTTTTTAGATTCTACATATTTTTATAATGTTTCTAATTAAATATTTTTTCACAGTTAGCATAAAATCAGAATATATATTTGTTCACTGTTTGATGAAGACTCTAAGCTTAGAGAATAAAGAAATAGCAGAAATATATTTATGGATCATTTTCAATTTACCTCAAATGTAAAAGGGCCATTTTTGTCGTCTTCTCAAAATATGTTACTTCATGTTTTCATGCATAATACATTATTGATCCCACATTTAAAAGAGACATTGACTACTACTTTTTTGATATTTTGGTCATACCAAATACAGGCTTCCCTCACTGAAGACAGGATAAAATAATGGGGAGAACACTCAGAGGTCAAAGAAACTGGTGATAACCTTATTAACTGAGTGCATGTCAGAACGAAACTATATATACTGTCGGTTTAGTTTCGATGCTGCCAAAGCTTACAAAGAGAGCCCAAGAGCAATTTTGATAAGCAGTTTGCATGTGTATGTCAACTCCATCGAAAAGTTGATTTCTTACTTGTTTTCTTATGTTTGGTTGGTGGATGGAAAATATTTTCTAGTGTTTGGTTGGTGAATGAAAAAATAATTTTCAGAAAATACATTTCAGTAGTTAACTAAAGAATAAAAATACATTTTAGAAAAATAATTTTTGACCCTGGAAAATACTTTTTTAGGGTGTGTTCGATATGAAGGAGGAAAAACGCTTTCTAAAAAAATAAGTTATTTCTTACGTATATTCTCGTATTCGTTATGAAAATTGGGTAAGTATATATTTTCTAAAAGTATTTTTATATATTTAATAATAATAATGAAAACGAATAGGATAAGAAGGGTGGGATAAGAAAAAGGTTGATTTTTTTAAAAAAATATAAATTAAAAAAATTATTTTTTTTTGGGAGGAGGTTGGTAGGAGGGGTTGTGGTTGTCAAAATAAATAGTAAGGGAGGGGTAAGAAATTTCTTTTAATTTTTTTAAAAAATAAATTAATTTTATTTTGTGGGGTGGGGGTGGGGGGAGTGTGGAAGGAAGGGGAAGGGGCGAGGGGCTAGTAGGGTCGGGGATGGGGTATGGGAGTAAGGGTGGGGTAAGAAAAAAAGTAATTTTTTGTTAAAGGGGTGGGGGGTGGACGGGGAGGAAGTTGGTAGGGGGAGTCAAATAGCGGAGGGAAAGAAAAAAGTTTGAATTTTAAAAAAAAAAAAAAAAAATTTTTTAAGGGAGTAGGAGCTTGAGTTTTGGGTTAGGGGATAAGAAAATATTTGAAATACATCTTTTGAATAGGGTGGTAGGGGTAGGGGTAAGGGTAGGGGAGTGAGGGTGGGGTAAGGAAAAATTTAAAATTTTTCAAAAAAAAAAAATTCAAATATTTTTTTAAAAATATTTAATTATTTTTTTGAGGGGGAGGGAGTTGGAAGGGGGTGGGGAGTCAGGTAGGGGGTAAGAAAAAATTTGATTTAAAAAAAAAAATTGGAAGGGATGGGGGGTGGGGGAGTAGGGTTTTGGGTTTTGGGTTGGGGATGAGTTAAGAAAAAAAATTTAAATATTTTTTATTGATGAGGGTCGTAGGGGGTGGGGATTGGGGTTCAGAGTCGGGGTGTGTGATTTCGAGAGTTGTATAAATATTTCAACTTAAGAGTGAAGTTGAAAGAAAGTTTTGGAAAATGTTTTTCTTACTTTTTGAAGGGAAGTCATTTTCCTTAGATTTGAAGAAAATAAGTTGTTTTGGGAAAAAAATTCAAAACTTTTAAGCCAACCAAACATGAGAAAATTGGAAAACATTTTCTGAAAAATATTTTCCTTCATACCAAACACACCCTAAGGGTTGAAAAGGATGAGAACAATATGAGTAAATTCCTCACTTCGGCCATGCCAAGAATGACAAATACAAATCGAGAACTTTTCATTAGTTTTTAACTTCTCTATACACTTGGGGCTCGGTAGAATGTATACTCTATTGTATATTGAAGTGTGTATTACTAATACCTCAAAATCCATGACATTAGTAATGCAATAAATCTAATGCATGCATTAGCATGATTAAGAACAAAATTATCCCTCATAAAGTTTTCCACATCCTCTCCAACATATATATGAAGGATATATTCATTTTTTTATTAGAAATTATGTAATTCATATTGTTTTTAATACATTAAACCAAACACTACATAAGGAAAATATAAGAATAACTAATGCAAGGATAGCTAACACAATTATTACTAATACACCATATCTTATATTACTCTTATGCGCTCTACCAAATGACCCTTACAAGTAAATCTATGTTCATTATGTGGTCTACCAAAAAGAATCAACTAATTTCTTGCCTGAATTTGACACAATGGATACTTTACTCGTTTTACTCTTAGACGTGGTCCAAGAATTGACTGTAAAAAAGTAAATTTCAGGGAATTCAGTTGTATGCCACATTTCCTCGAAATAGGTAAAAGGAGAAAGAAAAATACATCACCCCAACGAAAGTTTCTTATACAGAAGTATGTGTTTAATTCTCATTATTTCCTCCCCCATTTTATGATAATCCCGTGCAAGAGGGAAAAAAATTAAAAGAACGGGTAAAAAGGGGAAAGAAATAATACTGGTTCACTTGGATTTAAGGGACAAATATTGGTTCTCCCTCCACCAAGTTTTGGTGCACTAGCTGCTCTTTTCTTTTTCAAATAATACTGGTTCACTTGGAATTAGGGAAGAGAAAGGAATACCGTGAAAACACGAACAGAAAACAAATGCAAAGTGCAGGACACAACAATATGATATTAGTCAATCATGTTTTAGCACGGTTATAATATACCAGAGGAATTTAGAATGGTAATACACATCAGCCTATATCAATAAAGAATAGAAAGCTAAACAACAAACATCTTTACATGTATATGCTTCATTTTTGCAAAAAGAGTGCAACTCCAACCAAGGCTATCCATATTGTTAAAATTCCCCAGAATGATTGACTTTTCTCCAAACCAACCGGCGGCTTCCAGACCAGAAAGTCCCCCATCCAGTCCCTGTTGGACGAGAGCTGATTCGTTGTAGACCAACTTTGTCTTTCATCTTTGTCCTTGTTTTTGTCAGTCCATGATCCAGCATAACTACACAAAAAAAGAAAGGGAATTTAGTGTTGATCTAACAATGCTTGGAATCACTCAGCCACCGGAAGCATGAGTCCCTTTAAGAATTACTTAGTAGAATATTATCGTGAATAAGTAGTAGTCCCTAATGTCGTGAAAATGAGAAAAAACCTAATATTTAGTAAAGAAGAATAAAACAATGTCGGTCACAAATCCATCATCTATATATGTTAAATCAATATGCTGAAAACTCCACAGTGACCTGTTATAACTAACTGTTGAGGCATATTACACCAGATTCGCATGGTTAAATGAGTCTAAATGAGTTTGATTCAATAAATTTTTAACTTCAGGAGGTCTGACTCTAATACAACTAACCCATGAATAACAATCATCAGTCCCTTAGAAAGGCCTTCTATCTCATACCCCTTAAAGTTTAGCACATTACAAGTTGAAAATCGAGTTCACATTAAAAGGTAATCTCATCCATGAAACCAAATACTTCAAAATGACAAAAGAAAAAATAAAGAAAGGAGGGGAGGGGGGAAACAAAGAGAAAATGAGCCCTATGAATTTATTCATTGAGAGACTCATCACAAGAAAAAAATTTCAGTTGATCTTAATCATCAGAAGTCATATTCCTAAATGGTGGACCTTCTGCAATCCACTTCCACAGAGAAATTTGCATTTATTAGCAAATGAGGGGAGAGGGGGAGCCTAGTGGAATAGTATGTTAAAAAAGCTAATGACCTGTTCGAAATTCAAGCTTTCTATCAAAAAGATCTGTGTGAAGCTGAGAAGTGAATTTGTGAAAATGCCATGGAGAAGACTTATGATAGGATTGAATTGCCTAGAGTCTTCATGTTAGCTACTCACATAGTCGTATGCCTTTCATGTTGTTATGATCATACATAATAAGCAATACCACAAAGCAAAAGAAAACAAGAAGAAGACACAGATATTTATGTGGAAACCCTTGCGGGAAAAACCACAGGCAGAATTAGAGTAAATTCACTATGAAGGATGGAGAATACAATGAGGAGAATGACGTATTAAAACCTCCAAAATGACCCACTAAATCGCACTTATATAATACGTGCGTACAAATAAATACTAGGCCCTATCGGCCAGATCCCTATGCTATCACCACAGACCCCACAAAAAATCACAAACTTAAGTCGCACCACGAACTTTTCAAGGCTACTTGCAATTAAAGTGATTAATTGAAATATCATGATAATTCATAACCCTAGCTACTTGAACATCTCGGTAACCATAACTCTAGTTTTTCTACTCTCATTGAATTATTATTTGCAATAAGAATCACTGACCGGAACATTTTCTGTTACAAATAGCAAAATATAATTTTTAGATCAGAACCCCCTTTTAATTTGGAAGCTTTGATCAACAGTCTAGTAACAACCACAATACTTAGTAAACACAGTATTCCCTGTGGGATTTGACCCCAACCTAGATGGGTTATATATTTGACAACGACCGCTTACTCTCTTGTAAGAGAGGTGTAATTTGGGAATATCAAATTTTAATGCCATTTCTGGGGAATACGATTGTCAATTAAGTTTGTGTTTGTTAGTTGACCTTCGGTCAAGTTTCCCGAATTTTACTTTTATCTATTGTTTTTGTTCTTTGTAGGGTAATCAGTGTGTATGAAAAGTTCACGTAGGTCAGATGAACTGTTATTACCAGTACATACAGAACTTCAGTTGATTGGTAGAATAGCTGACCAACAAGAAGCTAAAAGACTAGCCACTCTGGCTAATACGCAAGTTAATCAGTAAAATGTTGATAATCCAAGATGGGTGCCTAATGCTAAAGACGAGGACTTGGGAGATGATGATTTGTTAGACCCTTCTAACCAAAGGCGTGCAGAGAATGTGGCTGCACCGATGAACCATAATGTGAACAGAAATCGTCCTTTCAGAGCAAGGCAAGATCGATAACCTGTACAATTTGATCTTGAGGAGGATGAGGACGAAATAGATGAAGCAGGTTCAACCGGAGCTATCATTCCTCCACCTTTGGAACCCGGAGCTAAGTTCAACATCACTAGTACTATGATGCAATTACTTCATCTAAAGGAACTATTTGTGGACTTCCGGGTGATGATTCGAACATACATTTAGTAAATTTTGTCACTGTTTGCAAGTCTTTTGATAACCCTGGAGTAGGGCAGAACGTCATCCGTCTGCGTCTATACCCATTGTCTCTGTCTAGGGAGGCAACACTATCGTTTAATGGGTTGACTTTTGATTCTATAACAAACTGGAGACAGCTCTGAAAGGATCTTTCCTAGAAAGGTTCTTTTCGCCTTCCAGGATGTTACAGTTGAGGGACGAGATCAATAATTTTAGATAGCTCCCGACTGAAGCTCTTCACGAAACTTGGACGAGATTTAAGAAGAAGTTGATGTAGTGTCCCAACTATAAAATAACTAACGTGCATTTGATGGAGACTCTATTTAGAGCCTTGAATTCGACTACTAAACCAGTGGTTGATAATGCTGCAGGAGGAGCATTTATGGATCTCACTTTTCCAGAAGCTTCTGAATGCTTGACAGGATGACCAAACATAGTAGAGCTTGGCATACCAGGGATTCTGAGGTAGCAAGCTCTACCATTTCTGGCAGAATGACTGCAGAACAACGTAGGAGAGAGAAAGAATGTGACCAAGACATGGATCACATGAAAACCCAGATAGATCTGCTTACCAAACATTTATTAGCTGGAAAGACTGAGAAAGTGAAGGTTGTTGGGGCACAGGGCAGGGTTGATTCAGATTATGAGGAGGAGGCCAATTATCTAAATAATCAGGGGGGGGTTTGAGGCAATAGCCAAGGGAATCAAGGTCGGAACTATTACGACAAAGTTGGTTACAAGTATAGGGAGCAAGGAAGTTAGAAGAACAAGAGTGACAGGAGCAGACTGTATGTACCTTCTAGAAATCGGGATAATGTTGCTACCAGTTCAGGTAAGATGTCCATGGAGGACACGATAGAGAAACTATTAAAGGGAGTTGAGACAACCAATGTTGGGGTGATGATGATGAAAAGTGATTTATCTTTTGTGAGTCAGTTAGTGAATTCGCACTCAACTTCTATCAAGCAATTGGAGCAACAGATGAGCCAACTCTCGGTAGTATTTAACCAGAGGTAGAGAGGTACCTTGACGAATGATACAGTGCAAAATCCTCAAAATAATGGCTCTTGCATGGCAGTTACCACTCGGAGTGGTAAGGTATTATCGAGCCCTTCTGTGGGCAAAGATGTAATTGAAGAAGTGATTAAAGAGGATGTTGAAAATAAAGAAAGTTATCCAGTGGAGTCTGAGAAGATGGATGGTAGTGACATCCACTCTAACCATCAACAGGTTGATGAGTTAGAGAAAGAAAACGAAAAGTAGAAGGAAGCAGTGGTTACGACTCTCCCAAAACCACCGTCTCCCTTTCCTCATAGATTGAAGAAGAAAGCTAATGATACAAAGTTTAGCAAATTCATGGCGATGCTAAAATAGCTGACAGTGAATATGCCTTTAGTGGAGGCATTAGAGAAGATGCCTGGGTATGCTAAGTTTATGAAAGACCTGGTGACGAAGAAGAGAAAGAGAACAGTGAGCTACGAACCGATGGATAACCTTCACCACTTTAGCGCTATTTCAACAAAGTGCTGCAGAGTAGTTATTACTGGCCGAACTTATTCAAGGATGCCTATGGGTTTGTGCGGAGATGTGACCAATGCTAGAGACAAGGATCAATCTTAAAGCACCATAAGATGCCGATGACAAAAATGATGGAAGTCGAGTTGTTCGATATATGGGGCATTGATTTCATGGGCCCCTTTGTGAGCTCTTATGGGTTAAAATACATATTGGTCGCCGCTGATTATGTGTCAAAATGGGTTGAAGTCGTTGCTTTGGACGAAAATGAAGGAAAGAGAGCGGTTGCATTCCTTAAGAAGAATATCTTCTCTCGCTTTGGGGTACCATGTACCATCATAAGTGACGGTGGATTATACTTTTGCAACGGAGTGTTCCGAGCTACTTTGTTGAAATACAATGTGAAACAGCATAAGGTTGCTATGCCATTTCACCCACAGACCAGTAGGCAAGTGAAAGTTTCAAATCGGGAGATAAAAGCAATTTTGGCTAAAACAGTGAATGCGAGCAGAAAAGATTGGTCTCGAAAGCTCGATGATGACTTGTGGGCATATCAAACTACTTTCAAGACACCTATTGGAATGTCACCATACCAATTGGTCTACGGCAAAGCATGTCACCTTCCGGTCGAACTAGAGCACAAGGATTTGTGGGCTCTTAAATGGTTGAAATTGAATTGGAAAGAAGAGGCTGAGTTAAGGTTTGGTCAATTAAATAAGATGGATGAATTCCATCTCGGTGCATATGAAAGAGTCGATCTGTACAAAGAAAGAATGAAGAACTACCATGACCGAAGAATGGAGAAGAGAGACTTTAATCTAGCAACTGGGTATTATTATTCAACTCTCAACATAGGCTCATTTTGGGCAAATTAAAATCAAGATGGTTGGACCGTTCAAGGTAAGTCAAGTTTTTCTATCAGGTGTGGTGAAACTTGAAGGTAAAGACGAAAGTCTTTTCAAGGTCAATGGGCAAAGAGTTAAGACCTATGTTGGTCCAACCGATGATGTAAAGCTTGTATCCACTGTGTATCTCGATGAAGTCTGAGTAGTCGAGGTAAGCAAGTCGTGCCGCGATAATAAATCAAGTGCTAGTGGGAGGCAACCCACAAAGTGTTGTTGTAACTATAGTTAGACTTTATTTGTTGTTTTTGAGCAATTTGATGTGTTTGTAAAATCTGCAGGATCAGAGTCTATAGAACCAATGGGTGGGATAGATTATTCGGAGTACAGGTTGACGTAGAAAAAATTTTCTAAGTCGGTAAAGCTGCAGAAGAAGTTTAAGAAGCAGCTAGTCATATGGGCTTCGCAATTCAAGCCTTTTGTTGATCAAATTGTAGATGAGGAAATCCGTCCATTTCAAAACATTCAAATTAGGATGGACCATATGGAAGAGAGAATCAATAAAAGGCTGGATGCGATGTCCATTCCAGATCTTGCTAAGTTCATGGAAGAATTTAAACAAACACAGGCGGACATAGCAGAGTTGAAGAGTAAGCAGCCACAGCAACCCATTTTTTACCCCGCTTTGGTGATAAACAATGAAGATGAAGGTATTGTTGACTTAATGGTGAAGCCATTGAAAGACAAAGGAAAGAAGGTAGATGAAATTGTAAATAAAAGTATAGATAGAAAAGATACTAGAAGAAGAAGGCGAGAAGCAATGAAACCGAAAATGAAAGAAGATTATGATATGAGGAAAGCTTCAAAAGATCGAGGAGAGATGAAGAGAAGAGAAGAAAGAAGGCAGCAGATGAAGCTGCAGGAGTTTTTACTAGTTTATCCCCAACAAGGGGGCCAGTTCAGACCCAGTTCGAGATGTGATACCTTCGATTCTGGAGGAAGAGATTGTGAGTACCCCTACCACCATAGGGGTCAACGTTGTTGCAGGTAAGGCCACTGGAGCCTCACCATATTTCACTAATGCCTCATATGAATAAAAAGCTTTACAAGTATTTCTCTCTTTTGTACTATCTTTATATAAATTGAGGACAACACATTTATTTTATGTGGGGGTGGGTGTACTTGTACCACAGGGGTTTTTTATGCCTGTGTTCTTTTTCTCCTGTGTGCTATCTAGTAGAACCAACATGTCTAGGATTGCATCTTCTTTTCTTAGGTTGTGATATAAGTATCTGTTTGTTAATTTTATTTATGGAGTGTCTTTTATTTTAGTATATATGGATGACGAATGACTTTGGCATAAGGCTATGAGCATATTTGTATAACTATTTTCTCTTGTCGTTTAGCATATGTTGAACAACCTTTGGTGATTCTGTAATTGGCATTAGGATGAAAAGTGTGCATGACTATGTGATGCAAATAATCCCAAAAATTAGTGGAATAAGCGTAACTCATGTGCCTGTGTGTGGGAGCATTTGTTTTAGTTTTTGCATGGTTATACACCTAGAACTTGCCTGGTTTATTGATGTTGTTTTGTGAGTGATTTAATAAGATATTATAGCAGGCCTCCTTTTACCTTCAGTCCACTTAGCCTAAATAACTAACCCACCAAAAAGATTTTACCATTTTTTAACCTTTTTTTTAGCTTATGTTAGTTTTTCTTCATTCCCAATAACTCTAAATTAACTCTCTTTAGGTTGTTGACACCGAACTTTCGCCCTGGTCCAACATTGGAGATTGTGCACCTTAACTTAGGAAAAACACCTAAGTTCCTAAGTTGAGAGTGGCTACTGTCAAGATGTTAGCAGTTTAATGAAAAGGTGGTTTAAAGCTAATATGAAGCAGTCGGCCCTGATCTATCTAAGATATTATGCACCTTAACTGACTGCATCAACATAAGTTGAGGGTGGCTGATGCTTACAAAAAAGAGAGAGGGTGGGGGTGGGGTTTTGGCAAAGTGTGAATGAATAAGTGAAATTATAAGTGAGTTGGTAAAGCGGTAGCCTTGGTAAGTAGAATTCAAAGGAAAAGAGAGTTAAGTCTGAATGTTGAGTCACTTTTCCCAAAATCTTTCCCTACTTAGCCCGGCGCCTCATTACAAGCCCGAAAAAGACCTATTTGATCTTTGCGAATCAACCATAAGGGAACGTTAGATGATAAGGGCAATCTTATGGGTGCATATGCTATGTTTGTAACTTCTTTGATGAGTGTGAGAGTCTTGATTTTCGTCCAACAAGATATAATGGCTGATGTACTTCACTGATCGTGAGGGCAACTTGAGTTACACTTAGTTTTACTGATCTCTGTGGGATGTTATATCCATGTTTGTGTGTATGTGCTGAATAATAAATAATGTCGGTTATAAATCCTGATGTGTTGAGCTCTTATGAGTGAAATGACAAATGAATAGTTGTGTGAAATTTAGTTCAGTAGGCAATTGCCTGTCATTGTGTTGTTCATGGATGCAATTTAGTGCTGAGTTGCTTGAGGATAAGCAATCGTCTTAAGTTCAGGGTGTTGATGTTTTGACTTTTGACGAAATATTTTACATCTTTTTTAAAGAATAATTGTATGCTTTCAAGAAACTGATGTTGTATTTAATACTGGATTTTAGTATTTATAGGTTAAGGAGTTAGCTGAAGGAGAAGCTTGGAAAAATAGCAGAAAAAGGCCACTGACGGTCAAACTGGCGGACCGTCAACCAGGCGACGGACCGACAGGGTGGTCGTCAAAGTAAAATAGAAGTGAACAAATGAGTGATCTATGTGATGGTCCAAGTGGCGGACCGTCAACCATCCAACGGACCGCCAACTTGGCCGTCAGGATAAAACAGAACATGACATTCTGGAGGATCAAGCAACAGCCCATGTCAGGCCAGCGATGGTCCGCCAACATGACCGTTAACCCTTAACAGAACATGATATTTTGGGACCATCAGTGACGATCCACGCGACGGACCGTCAGGCTTTCGACGGGCCATCAGCCTGACCGTCAACTTGGACGCGGTTTTTCTGAGTTCGAATTTTAAATCCTCTGTACCTGGGAACATATAAATACCCAGTTTAGATTTTATTTAGGTATCTTTTATCTTATTTCCATCTGGGAAACTCATTGTAACAGAGTATTCTCTGAGATTCAAGCTAGAATTGTGGATCTAACCATTTTTATTCTCTTTGCTACTGAAGATTCAAGAACAATTCTTGTGGTTTTTGTAAGTAATTTCTGAACTTATTTATGAAAAACATAATGACTTCTTTTTCTTCTTCTATTGAGATGTGTGGCTAACCTCTCATAACTAGGGTTATGGGAGCCTTGATGTGAATAGCTAATTAGGGTTATGAAAATATTTGATTTCCATGGTTAACTGAAGTTATATAAACCCTTCTTCATAATAATGACCTTTTTTGGTTGTAAACTTAAAGGGTGAGCCCAAGAATATCACTTGCTCGAATAAAAAAGTGTTTGTTGGAAAAAAAAAGGTTTACATGGAATCTAAGGGCTTTAAGGTTATAGGTTGATGCCTTAACAGGATCAACCCACATGAGAGAATAGTTGAATAAATTAACGTCTCTTTTAAGTTTGAGAGAATTGAATGATCATCTACCTATTTAGGTTGAGAGACAAATGGGTAAATTATAGGATTCAATAACTCTTGCAATTGAAATGATTAATTGGAAATTCATGATAATACACAAACCTATCTGCTTGAACATATGGGTAACCATAACTCTAGTTTGTTTACTCTCATTGAATTATTATTTGCAATAAGAATCACTGACCGAAACACTTTCTGTTACAAATTGTGAAATACAATTTACAGATCAGAACCCCTCTTTAATTCAGAACCTTTGATCAACAGTCTAGTAACAATCACAATACTTAGTGAACATAGTATTCCCTGTGGGATTCGACCCCAACCTAGTTGGGTTATATATTTGACAACGATCGCTTATTCTCTCGTAAGGGAGGTGTAATTTGGGCGTATCAATAATCTTTAGGAGCCAGGTCCCAACATGCAATTTGTCAATTATCAAAACTAAGGACTTTCTAATTTCTGTTACTTTTTATCTATTTTTATTTTCTGGTGCAATATTTTGTGTTGTTTTTTTAGATTCTACATATTTTTATAATGTTTCTAATTAAATATTTTTTCACAGTTAGCATAAAATCAGAATATATATTTGTTCACTGTTTGATGAAGACTCTAAGCTTAGAGAATAAAGAAATAGCAGAAATATATTTATGGATCATTTTCAATTTACCTCAAATGTAAAAGGGCCATTTTTGTCGTCTTCTCAAAATATGTTACTTCATGTCTTCATGCATAATACATTATTGATCCTATATTTAAAAGAGACATTGACTACTACTTTTTTTACATTTTGGTCATACCAAATACAGGCTTCCCTCACCGAAGACAGGATAAAACAATGGGGAGGACACTCAGAGGTCAAAGAAAATGGTGAAAACCTTATTAACTGAGTGCATATCAGATCGGAACTATATATACTGTCGGTTTAGTTTCGATGCTGCCCAAGCTTACAGAGAGAGCCCAAGAGCAATTTTGATAAGCAGTTTGCATGTGTATGTCAACTCCATCGATAAGTTGGTTTCTTACTTGTTTTCTTATGTTTGGTTGGTGGATGGAAAATATTTTCTAGTGTTTGGTTGGTGAATGAAAAAATAATTTTAAGAAAATACATTTCAGTAGTTAACTAAAGAATAAAAATACATTTTAGAAAAATAATTTTTGACCCTGGAAAATACTTTTTTAGGGTGTGTTCGATATGAAGGAGGAAAAACGTTTTCTAAAGAAATAAGTTATTTCTTACGCATATTCTCGTATTCGTTATGAAAATTGGGTAAGTATATATTTTCTAAAAGTATTTTTATATATTTAACAAAAATAATGAAAACGAATAGGATAAGAAGGGTGGGATAAGAAAAAAGTTGATTTTTTTAAAAAAATATAAATTAAAAAAATTAAATTTTTTTAGGAGGAGGTTGGTAGGTGGGGTTGAGTTTGTCAAAATAAATAGTAAGGGTGGGGTAAAAAATTTCTTTTAATTTTTTTAAAAAATAAATTAATTTTATTTTGTGGGGGTGGGAGTGGGGGGGAGTGTGGAGGGAAGGGGAAGGGGAAGGGGCGAGGGGCTAGTAGGGTCGGGGATGGGGTAGGGGAGTAAGGGTGGGGTAAGAAGAAAAAAAGTAATTTTTTTTTGGAAGGGGGGGGGGGGGTGGACGGGGAGGAAGTTGGTAGGGGGGGGGGTCAGATAGCGGAGAGAAAGAAAAAAGTTTGAATTTTTTTTTTTTAAAAAAAATTCTTTTTAAAAAATAATTTCTTTTAAGGGAGTAGGAGCTTGAGTTTTGGGTTAGGGGATAAGAAAATATTTGAAATAGATCTTTTGAATGGGGTGGTAGGGGTAGGGGTAAGGGTAGGGGAGTGAGGTTGGGGTAAGGAAAAATTTAAAATTTTTCAAAAAAAAAAAAATTCAAATATTTTTTTAAAAAAATTTAATTATTTTTTCGAGAGGGAGGGAGTTGGAAGGGGGTGGGGAGTCAGGTAGGGGGTAAGAAAAAATTTGATTTAAAAAAAAAAAAGGGGGAAGGGATCGGGGGTGGGGGAGTAGGGTTTTGGGTTTTGGGTTGGGGATTAGGTAAGAAAAAAAATTTAAATATTTTTTTTTTGATGAGGGTCGTAGGGGGTGGGGGTTGGGGTTCAGAGTCGAGGTGAGTGATTTTGAGAGTTGTATGAATATTTCAACTTAAGAGTGAAGTTGAAAGAAAGTTTTGGAAAATGTTTTTCTTACTTTTTGAAGGGAAGTCATTTTCCTTAGATTTGAAGAAAATAAGTTGATTTGGAAAAAAAATTCAAAACTTTTAAGTCAACCAAACATGAGAAAATTGGAAAACATTTTCTGAAAAATGTTTTCCTTCATACCAAACACACCCTAAGGCTTGAAAAGGATGAGAACAATATGAGTAAATTCCTCACTTCGGCCATGCCAAGAATGACAAATACAAATCGAGAAACCTCCTCTGCTTTGCATTAGTTTTTAACTTCTCTATACACTTGGGGGTCGGTAGAATGTATACTCTATTGTATATTGAAGTGTGTATTACTAATACCTCAAAATCCATGACATTAGTAATGCATGCATTAGCATGATTAAGAACAAAATTATCCCTCATAAAGTTTTCCACATCCTCTCCAACATATATATGAAGGATATATTCAATTTTTTTTTAGAAATTATGTAATTCATATTGTTTTTAATACATTAAACCAAACACTACATAAGAAAAATATAAGAATAACTAATGCAAGGATAGCTAACACAATTATTACTAAAACACCATATTTTATATTACTCTTATGCGCTCTACCAAATGACCCTTACAAGTAAATCTATGTTCATTGTGTGGTCTACCAAAAAGAATCAACTAATTTCTTGCCTGAATTTGACACAATGGATACTTTACTCGTTTTACTCTTGGACGTGGTCCAAGAATTGACTGTAAAAAAGTAAATTTCAGGGAATTCAATTGTATGCCACATTTCCTCGAAATAGGTAAAAGGAGAAAGGAAAATACATCACCCCAACGAAAGTCTCTTATACAGAAGTATGTGTTTAATTCTCATTATTTCCTCCCCCATTTTATGATAATCCCGTGCAAGAGGGAAAAAAATTAAAACAACGGGTAAAAAGGGGAAAGAAATAATACTGGTTCACTTGGATTTAAGGGACAAATATTGGTTCTCCCTCCACCAAGCTTTGGTGCACCGGCTGCTCTTTTCTTTTTCAAATAATACTGGTTCACTTGGAATTAGGGAAGAGAAAGGAATACCGTGAAAACACGAACAGAAAACAAATGCAAAGTGCAGGACACAGCAATATGATATTAGTCAATCATGTTTTAGCACGGTAATAATATACCAGAGGAATTTAGAATGGTAATACACATCAGCCTATATCAATAAAGAATAGAAAGCTAAACAACAAACATCTTTACATGTATATGCTTCATTTTTGCAAAAAGAGTGCAGCTCCAACCAAGGCTATCCATATTGTTAAAATTCCCCAGAATGATTGACTTTTCTCCAAACCAACCGGCGGCTTCCAGACCAGAAAGTCCCCCATCCAGTCCCTGCTGGACGGAAGCTGATTCGTTGTAGACCAACTTTGTCTTTCCTCTTTGTCCTTGTTTTTGTCAGTCCATGATCCAGCATAACTACACAAAAAAAGAAAGGGAATTTAGTGTTGATCTAACAATGCTTGGAATCACTCAGCCACCGGAAGCATGAGTCCCTTAAAGAATTACTTAGTAGAATATTATCGTGAATAAGTAGTAGTCCCTAATGTCGTGAAAATGAGAAAACACCTAATATTTAGTAAAGAAGAAGAAAACAATGTCGGCCACAAATCCATCATCTGTATATGTTAAATCAATATGCTGAAAACTCCACAGTGACCTGTTATAACTAACTGTTGAGGCATATTACACCAGATTCGCATGGTTAAATGAGTTTGATTCAATAAATTTTTAACTTCAGGAGGTCTGACTCTAATACAACTAACCCATGAATAACAAGCTTCAGTCCCTTAGAAAGGCCTTCTATCTCATACCCCTTAAAGTTTAGCACATTACAAGTTGAAAATCGAGTTCACATTAAAAGGTAATCTCATCCATGAAACCAAATACTTCAAAATAACAAAAGAAAAAATAAAGAAAGAAGGGGGGAAAAACAAAGAGAAAATGAGCCCTATGAATTTATTCATTGAGAGACTCATCACAAGAAAAAATTTTCAGTTGATCTTAATCATCAGAAGTCATATTCCTAAATGGTGGACCTTCTGCAATCCACTTCCACAGAGAAATTTGCATTTATTAGCAAAAGAGGGGAGAGGGGGAGCATAGTGGAATAGTATGTTAAAAAAGCTAATGACCTGTTCGAAATTCAAGCAGCTTTCTATCAAAAAGATCTGTGTGAAGCTGAGAAGTGAATTTGTGAAAATGCCATGGAGAAGACTTGTGATAGGATTGAATTGCCTAGAGTCTTCATGTTAGCTACTCACACAGTCGTATGCCTTCCATGTTGTTATGATCGGACATAATAAGCAATACCACAAAGCAAAAGAAAACAAGAAGAAGACACAGATATTTACGTGGAAACCCTTGCGGGAAAAACCACGGGCAGAATTAGAGTAAATTCACTATGAAGGATGGAGAATACAATGAGGAGAATGACGTATTAAAACCTCCAAAACGACCCACTAAATCGCACTTATATAATACGTGCGTACAAATAGATACTAGGCCCTATCGGCCAGATCCCTATGCTACCACCACAGACCCCAAAAAAAATTCACAAACTTAAGTCGCACCACGAACTTTTCAGGGCTGGATCAACAGAATTCGGGTGTCATACATATGTCCTAAATGTTTCAAGTTTAACATCATCCTATGAAGTGTCTTATGATATTCATACGTCTATGCGCTGTTTGGTTTTATGCTTTCCTTGAAAAAGTTCACGTTAAGTGTGTCTAAGTGAGGCTGGTTGCTGATTGAAGCCTCTATACTAGAGACAGACTAGCTCAGTAGAGTGTTGCTGATAATTTGTGTTGTCTCAAGTGTAGCTGCAAATGAACGTATCTCTCACTTTTTCTTTGAATGTGAGATATCTGCTAGTACATGGAGTAAAATTCTTCAATGGCAGGGAATATGGAGGCAGTGCTTCTTTGGCAGGAAGAGGTGAAGTGGGCTGAAATAAATTGCAAGGGAAGGATTTCAGCTGCTGAAGTGAATAGAATGGCAAAGGCTGATTCTTTATACAATGTTTGGCAAGAGAGGAAAAGGAGAATCTTCCGGGGAAAGCAGACGAGTCAGGATGAATATCCAAGAAGTTATCTTTAGGGGAACCTTGAAGGCAAAACTAGCAAAGAAGATGGAAAGTCTGAACTTCTATACTAGAAGAACCTTTTTTGATTATATTTATATACTATAAGATAGAGGAGTGCATGGACCAGTATAAGAGTTACTACAACCGACATTGGAGCCCTTTTGCTCAGCTTAGCACGTTTTAAGTTTTTTTTTTTATTTAGTGATGTAAATGTTCCACTTGGTAAATTTAATTTCTTTTACTTACCCCAAAAACAAAAGATAATTTCAATTGTTCAACTACCCTGATACTTCTATGCTTTAACCAATAGATATCTTGGATGCATATACTACAAAGTTTTCCAATAATCCAGGGATGCTAAAAGTAGCATACAAATAACGGTGGTCAGCTTAGCCTGACTATTTCGCAGCATACATGCTACCTCCCACCAGTATATAGGTAATCAGGTAACACTGCCCAATGCTTATCAAGGCTTCGGCAGATTGGAAAAAATTACCTAGATTTTTTCGTCTCAGCTAGAAGTTGAACCATGGTGTTCAAAGTTTGCACCCATCATTTACCACTAAGCCTCACTCTTGGGTGCTAATGCAAAGAACTTTTAAAGTTATTGTTACAATTATATTGATGCCAGCTAGTAACTTTGTGCTCAAGTTATTATCATATTAAAAAGAACCACTAAAGAAGCAAATTGACTGCCCCTGGCACTTGCATATCACGCCCGCTGCATAGAAGAAGTAACTGGTACTGTTTTATTTTAGCTAACATACACTATAGTATTAAATGAATGGGACTTACCTATCATAGCTAGAACCAATAAGTGGTATTGTAACCATTTCTTCTTGCGATATCTTCAACTTAGGTGCTTGCAAAATATAACGAAGCTCTGCAGCTTGACGTCGGATGCTGACACTGGGATGTTTCCTTTCTAGTTGCTTATACAAATCAATGCAGTCTGTGTGGCGGTTATTAGCTTCATAAGCCATAGCAAGCCATATTTGTATCTGGAAGTTCAAGGTGCAAATGCAATTAGTCTTAGAACAAAATTAGCACATCTTGTGTGTGGTTACTCAGGAAGTAGCTTGCCACAAACCTCTCCACCAAACAAGGTTGGTCTAGGAATGATAGTGAGAGCACCTTCAAGGAACTCTATTGCACGTCCATACATGCCCCTCTCATAAGCCTTCTGGCCCAAATTGAACATTATCTGAGCAGTTTTTCTGCGTTCTGATTGCTCCTTTGCCACCTAAATTTCAAACCAGAGTTAAAACGATGATTTTGAGACTAAAGGATCAGAAATTTTTCATCAAAACCAATTTTAGCCGAGTAATTTAGAAGATTTTTCACCCTTACTAACTCATCACAATAAAGCATCACCACATAAAGCAGCAAGTATTTTATGAAGCATGTAAGTGAAATATATGCAATAATAGTTAGGATAATTTGCAACAAATTTCTACTCTGTCAATACAGCTCTTCAAGCGTTTCTTGCTTGCAAATATATAACATTCAAATTAGAAAACCATTTCCAACTAGTGGAAAATAGGTTTTACACCATTGATTCACTACAAAATGTGGTGCCACAGAGTATTCTGAAATAGGTAACTCATTTCTGCAATTCCAGATACAAATTTGCAGTTGTATCTTACCCACTATAGTTTCCCTTCTTTTGCTCACTGGCTAGTGGCTACCATGCATCAGATTAAATTACTACTCCCTCCATCCCAAAATAAGTCACTTTAACAAAAACAATTTGTCCCAAAATACGTATTCACCTTAGGAACTCAAGAGAAAAATTAGTATGTTTTTCCAATCATACACTTGTATTAAAGAACTACTTCTCAATAATGCTCAATTCTCAAGATGTTGAGAAACATCTGGAATACCTTAGTAATCTATACCTTCTATTTATTAATTTTCTTAATGGACGTGAAATGAGCTAAAGTGACACTTATTTTGGGACGGAGGGAATACTCAATAGTAACTGTTAGAATATGAGTAGAAATAGGAATAGTATACAAAATCCTAATCCTACTTCGAAAAGAATTGTATTGTAGTGTCTATAAATAGGGTGTCAATGTAATTATGTAGACAACAATTCAATAATATTTTTCCTCATTATTTCTCACATGATATCAGAGCATTAGTGAGAAACTGAAAAGAAAACTCAGTCACCGTGCGTCAATTCTGGTGACTGATTTGTGTCATTTTTTTATTCTGTGGGTTGTGTGAAAAATACACCACCACCAAGAGGATCGGGAATCTCAGGCGACAAAAACCCGACCAAAACCGCCGAAAAAATATCAGCCACGCGCCCACACGCACCTGCCAGAGTTCTGAAATTCCGACGAGATCTGTATCACGCACCGGCGCGTGAGCCAATTTCCGATCAAATTTTTGAGTTGTTCTTTTTCTGTTGAAGTAGCCCAGTTATTCCGATCCGACCAATTCCCTTTTTCCCAATTCCGATCGCCGGAACCCTAATTCCGACGACTTTTTTTTTCCGGCAAGATTCCTCTTTCCAGTGAGGTTGCCCCTTCATTCCAAGGCTGTCCCTTGAGTTATTTCTTGATTCCAGTCTGTTTTTGGCAATCAAATCCAATTTTTCGGTGACTGAATTATTTTTTCCCTCTATTTAATCCTATGATTACATCTGAACCCTTTATGAGGAGATCAGACAATCAAACGTACGTCACAGTCTATGAAGAATCGACGAGGGGGAGGCCGATTTGGAAGGTCTCGACCTAGGTATAGTTATTGTAAAAGGCTTGGACATACTCGTGATGTATGCTATTTTCGACCTAAGTGTAGTTATTGTAATAGGCTTGGACATACTCGTGGGATATGTTATTCTTTGCGTGGTCAACCATCTAAAAATATTCATATTGGTCAGTCTAACACCTCAGGTGATCAACGAGTGTATTTATCTAATAAGGAATATCATGAGTATCTTCAGTATCGAGCAAGTAAGCATACATCTCTATCAATAGTTTCAACTGCACAATCTCCAACCTTTGGATCATGGGTTGTGGACTTAGTGCTTCTGATCATATTTCTGGTAACAAGTCACTTCTGTCTGATATTGTTTATTCACAACCTCTTCCTGCTATTACTTTAGCCAATGGGATTCGAACAAAACCAGAAGGAGTTGGACAAGCCAAACCCCTATCTTCTGTCACTCTAGACTCTGTTCTTTATGTTCCTGGTTGTCCTTTTAATCTTGCATCCGTTAGTCGTTTGACACGTGCCCTTCATTGTAGTATAACATTTTTTTATGATTCTTTTGACCGCAGTACGGGATAGACGATTGGCACAGGACATGAATCACAAGGCCTTTACCATCTTACCTCTTCAAATTCCTTCACATCATGCTCCGTTACAAACCCACCATAACTTATTCACAAACGTTTAGGACATCCTAGTCTATCCAAGCTGATGGTGCCCAGTTTGTCTAGTTTATCCACATTAGATTGTGAGTCTTGTCAACTTGGAAAACATACTCGTGCTACATTTTCACGTAGTATTAAGAGTCGTTCAGAGTCTATTTTCTCATTAATTCATTCTGATATTTGGGGTCCAGTAGAGTCAGTTCACCCTTAGGATTTCGTTACTTTGTTAGTTTCATTGATGATTTTTCACGGTGCACTTGGGTTTTCCTAATGAAAGATCGTTCTGAGTTATTTCCTATATTCAAAAGTTTTTGTGCCGAAATACAAAATCAGTTTGGTGTTTCCATTCGTAATTTTTGTAGTGGTAATGCCTTCGAATACTTATCCTCCCAGTTTCAGGAGTTTATGACTCACCAAGGAATTATTCACCAAATATCATGTCTATACACCCCTCAGCAAAACGGTATAGCAGAAAGGAAAAATAGACATCTAATTGAGACAGCTTGCACTCTTCTCATTGAATCCCATGTTCCGCTGCGCTTTTGGAGCGATGCAGTCCTCGCATCTTGCTATCTCATTAATAGAATGCCATCATCTTCGATTTAGAATCAGGTTCCCCATTCCATACTATTTCCTCAATCACATCTCTACTCTATCCCCCTCACGTTTTTGGGAGCACTTGTTTTGTTCGTGGGTGTTGAGTGATGTCTATGTTTTCGGTTAGATAGTTTTTTAGTAGTATCTGGTGGCTTTTGTATTACCTTGTGGATACCGGTGTTAGTTTATTTTGCATACTGTACTAGTCTATACGCATTTATGTTTTGTGATTTGCTATACTATTATCAGTCCTAAGCCGGGGGTCTATTGGAAACAGCCTCTCTACTTTTTCAGAGGTAGTGGTATTGTCTGCGTACACTTTACCCTCCCCAGACCCCACTATGTGGGAATACATTAGGTATGTTGTTGTTGTTGTTGTTTTGTTCATAACTTAGCCCCAGGAAAAGATAAATTAGCCACTCGTGCTCTCAAATGTGTCTTCCTTGGTTATTCTCGAGTTCAAAAAGGGTATCGCTGCTATTCACCTGATCTGGGTCGCTACCTTAGGTCCGCCGATGTCACATTCTTTGAATCTCAACCTTACTATACATCATCTGCTCATCTTGATATCTCTGAGGTTTTACCCATACCTCTAGTCTTACCCACACCAATCTTTGAAGAATCTACGATTACTTCTCCATCTCCAGCTGCAGTGCCACCACTTTTGACTTATCAGCGCCGCTCGCGTCCAGCATTAGTCCCAGATGATTCATGTCATGAGCCTGACGCTTCCCCTACAGCGAACCTGCGTCCTCCTAGCCAATCAGTTGCACTTCAAAAAGGTATAAGATCCACTCGTAATACTAACCCACATTATACTTTCTTGGGTTATCATCGTCTGTCATCACCCCATTATGCTTTTGTACCATCTTTGTCCTCTATTTTCATCCCTAAGACTACAGGTGAAGCACTTTCCCATTCAGGATGAAAACAGGCTATAATTGATAAAATGCCTGCTTTACATACGAGTGGTACTTGGGAGCTTGTTTCCCTTCCTGCAGGTAAATCTGCGGTTGGTTGCCGTTGGGTTTATACAGTCAAAATTGGTCCAGATGGTCATGGTCAGGTTGATCGGCTGAAGGCTCGCCTTGTTGCCAAAGGTATGCACAGATATTTGGGCTTGATTATAGTGACACTTTCTCTCCCGTGGCTAAAATAGCATTTGTCTGTCTTTTTCTCTCTATGGTTGTTGTTCGTCATTGGCCTCTTTATCAGTTGGACATTAAGAATGCTTTTCTGCATGGTGATCTTGAGGAAGAAGTCTATATCGAGCAACCACCTAGTTTTGTTGCTCAGGAGGAGTCTAGTAGCCTTGTATGTCGATTGCGCAAATCACTCTATGGTTTGAAACAATCCCCTCGAGCCTGGTTCGGAAAATTTAGCACAGTGATTCAGGAGTTTGGCATGATTCGTAGTGAAGCTGATCATTCAGTGCTTTATCGCCATTCTAAACCAAATTTGTGTATTTATCTGGTTGTTTATGTTGATGATATTGTTATCACCGGCAATGATCAAGAGGGTATCACTAACTTGAAGCAACATCTCTTTCAACATTTCCAGACTAAAAACCTCGGCAGACTGAAATACTTTCTAGGTATTGAGGTTGCACAGCCCAGATCAGGTATTGTTATTTCTCAACGCAAGTATGCTTTAGACATTCTTGAGGAAACAGGAATGATGGGATGTCGACCCATTGACACTCCTATGGGTCCAAATCCTAAACTTCTGCTAGGACAGGGAAAGCCACTTAGTGATCCTGAAAGGTATAGGCGGTTGGTTGGAAAGTTGAATTATCTCACAGTGACTAGACCTGACATCTCTTTTCCCGTGAGTGTTGTAAGTCAGTTTATGACTTCCCCAGTGATAGTTAATTGGGATGCAGTTGTTCGTATTTTGCAACATATAAAGTCATCTCCAGGTAAAGGACTACACTTTGAGGATCGAGGCCATGAGCATATCATTGGATATACCGATGCTGATTGGGCAGATCACCCTCTGATAGAAGTTCTACATCCGGATATTGTGTTTTAGTAGGTGGTAATTTGGTGTCCTGGAAGAGTAAGAAACAGAGTGTGGTTGCTCGATCTAGCGCCGAAGAAGAATATCGAGCAATGGCTGCAGCAACTTGTGAGCTGGTTTGGATCAAACAATTGCTGGGAGAACTAAAATTTAGAGAACCCAATAAGATGGAACTTGTATATGATAATCAAGCAGCCCTTCATATTGCATCTAATCCAGTGTTCCATGGGAGGACCAAGCATAGAGAGATTGATTGTCACTTTGTCAGAGAAAAGATACTCTCGAAAGATATTGTTACAAAATTTATAAAGTCAAGTAATCAACTTGCAGATATCTTCACCAAGTCCCTCACCAGTCCTCGTATTAATTACATTTGTAACAAGCTAGGTACATATGACTTGTATGTACCAGCTTGAGGGGGAGTGTTAGAATATGAGTAGAAATAGGAATAGTATACAAAATCCTAATCCTACTTCGAAAAGGATTGTATTGCAGTGTAGTCTATAAATAGGGTGTCAATGCAATTATGTAGACAACAGCATACCCAGTATATTCCCACCAAGTGGGGTCTGGGGAGCATTTTTAGCTTTGGAAAGCAAAAGCATCAT
The DNA here is from genome assembly GCA_030864215.1 of Capsicum pubescens. Classification (NCBI taxonomy): domain Eukaryota; kingdom Viridiplantae; phylum Streptophyta; class Magnoliopsida; order Solanales; family Solanaceae; genus Capsicum; species Capsicum pubescens. The sequence goes on along the minus strand of CM061548.1, from coordinate 299,625,134 downwards.
CATTCCTAATAATTTTCTTCCCTTTTGACATCAAAGGCTTGTACTCATTTGGAAATGTAAAATAGGTGATCATTTCTTATTTCATCCCAAGAAAACATATACAGCAACAACAACAACAACAAGCCCAGTGTATTCCCACACAATGGGGTCTGGGGAGGGTAAAATGTACGCAGTCCATACCGCTACCTCCGAAGAAGTAGAGAGGTTGTTTCCGATAGACCCCCGGCTCATCCCAAGAAAACATATAATAGTGAAAAATTAAAACGAACCACAGGAATATACCAGCCTCGAACGTTACTGGACGAAATCTCCTTTACCCTCAAAATTATCCCTCCACAGCTCTAATGTTCTAACAGAAAGCGATGTTCCGGGATTAATTTTTTCCTTCTTCAGTAATCGCTGGAAAGATACATCCAATATAGAGCTACAGATTTCGTCACTTATAAAAGCCAATATTTTGTTTCTCTCTGTATCATGTCCTGATCCCACTGCAGGATTGGTAGCTGAGTTTTCCCCAGACCCAACAATCTATGGCTTTGACAACAAATCTCTCATAAGTGTCAGCCAAAACAGTAGACAACAATTCAATAATATTTTTCTCCATTATTTCTCACAGTAACCAAATCTAAAATTCAACCCAAGTACAGTTTTAAAAACTAATTTATTAAAATAGTTAGTTAATCATAGATGAAAGTTGAATAAATTATTTCTATTACACTGGAAAAGGCCACATTGAACCCATCGTAGGTAGGTGCAGCACCGCTATTTATCTCCAAGTGCTAATACTTAAAACAGGTAATTATATTGTGAAGATATATAGCATATTATGGATGCATAAATGTAAGCTTTCAGGTCCCTTTGGTTCATCTTATTGCCTGCCTAAATCCAGGTGAGCGAAAAGTAGCAGGTAAACGTGGATGAGTGCTAGTGTGCACAAATTGGCCTGACCGCCACCATTATTAAAAAAAATAATACATGAATAATAAGGCATGGATTGTGTAATGACCTGAATTTGTGAATTTTCCATTTCTATATGCTTTAACCATTTTGATCTTCCCTGAAATTGCTACATGTTGATTTGAGGTTTGGGGATGATATACACGATTTTCGATGTGATCAGAAACAAGTTGTGCGAGTTTGTAGTTTTAGAGGCTTGAGATGTCATATAATTGACTTCGGTCAGCATTTATTGTTCCGAGTATCGGATGGCAAAACGGATAGCACCGGCAGATTCAAAATGTCGAATTTGGGTTAGTAGCAGGGTTGATTCAATTTTGGGACTTTTATATCTCATTTCGACCATTCATTTGGAAAATAGTAAAATAGGGTCTTGGGGGTTAATTTATTGATAACGACCTTTTTTCGAGAATACAACGTCGCCATCGAATCCGAAACGTCGAAATTAGCCTAGTAGCATCTATGGTTTACTTCTATTAGTCCCGAACGAATCTCGCGGGTCGTTCAAAACATTCGAAACCAGGCAAAATCAGCTAGTGCACATCTGATATCTGGAGCATGGATCCTTCTTTGCGAGTGCAGGTTCCTGGCCATGAACGTGAAGAAGAAATTCACCCTTCATCGCGATTGCGAGGTGGTGGACGCGATCGCGAAGTGCAATGGGGTTCTTCTTCGCAAACACGATGAGGCTGCCGCGAACGGGAAGGTTTGGTTCATCAGTCTTAGCGAAAGCAAAGCCTTGGCCGCGAACGCGAAGACCAATTTATTTGCCTGGTCATCGGTGAACCTCACAAACGCAATGGGTTGACCGCGTTCGCGAAGTACTGTTCACTAAACAGAATAAATACTTTATTTCCACGATTTTATTCCATTTTTGGACCTCCAAGCTTCGAAAAAGGCGATTTCTGAGGGTTTCAATGTTGATTTTTGTGTAAGTAGCTTCTAAACTCAGAATCCCACTATTTTCCATTGATTTTATCTTCAAAACACCTTTAAATGATGATTCTAAAGTAGAAAATTTGGGGGGTTTACTGGTAAAGTTCAAAAAGGATTTTTCTTCGTTTTGGACCTCGATTTTAACCCGTTTTCGTGGGTTTTCTCCTGTAGACTCCTATAACCTTGGAAAATATGTTTTGAAACAAAATTTTGATTTTACCCCTTTTGTTTTCAAATCTGTTTTGGACTCGGCTCGAATATGGGCATCGTTAGCTTCCTTTTAATGCGTAAACACTATGTTTGAATATTGTAGTTGGTTTTGAGGTCATTCGTGAAGGGAACGCTCCGTGTTGAAGCACTTTAAATCAAGGTTTCGTCGTTTCGAGGTAGGTTATGGTTAACTTCTTTCAGAATGAGTTGGGTAGTTAAGAAATAAGTAAAGCATGCTATGGGTTGGGAAAAATAACTATAGAGATTATATTTCGAGATTAGTTTTACTGTTGTATGCCCATATGGGGGGCTTATATTCATTGTGGTTGATATGTGATATCCGATATTGTGTGTTGACCGTGTGGATGACTTTATTTGACATCATTAGTCTTATCTATGCATCTAAATGCCTTTATTCTAGATATGATGCCCGTGCGAGGGCTTATTTTGCTAATTTAGGCCTTAATTGAGCATTGGTTGCTTTTATCTCAATAAAATATCTGAGTTAGGGGTTAATATGAAATTAATGATGTCTTGCATGCATATTTATTCTGATGGTGCCTAATTGGAGTTGATAATCATGAATTATGGACATATTGAGTTGATTGATGGGCTCACTTGTATATATATTCCATGTTGGATGGATTGGATACCCCACTTTGTGGGAATACACTGGGTTTGTTGTTGTTGTTGTAGTTGTTGGATGGATTGGATATTATCATTTGAGTTGATTATGAGCATTACATCCTCAGTCCATACATATACATTTGTGAGATATTGGTACCTCTGGGAAACACTGTTTTTAAAAGAAAATGAGACACCTTAATGAAAACCCTCTCCGTGAACACGAGCTGGGGAGGAGAGTTGAGATTGAGATATGAGATACAATACATGGGTTGCGAACCCCTTATGGGTCCTACCTGATAGCTGAGAGCTCGGTAAGTGTATACGAAAAGTCATGCGATGACTTTCATCATTCATCCCACCCACATTTGATTGCTTTTACATTCGCATCTTGCCTATTTTCTTTAGTTTCCTTGACTTGTGTTTGGTTTCGTGTATTCTCCTTTATATCTGTGTTGTTTTTGTTTCTATGTACTTATATATATTAGAACTTTTAGTGGAGACGGTGTGAGCTACCACTTGGAACTTTTCCGTTTGCAGGTGACGTGTTCATAGTATATTTTATTTATTTTATTTTCTGTTTTGCTTAGTCGGCCTATGGTACCTACTGAGTACAAGTGGACCGTACTCACTCCTACTGTGCCTTTTCGGTGCAGATCCTAGTACGAGCACTTTCTGTGACAGCTAATTCGTGCTTTCGGAGATTGAGATCGGCTTACTTATCAAGGTTGGCCCATGATAGGTACCATCATGACCTAGTTTTTGGATCGTCACAGATTGTTATGACATCAATGATAATACAAGGAATGATATACTACAAACCAAAGTTTAAGACTATGATTATTTTTATGCAGCAAAATAGACCTGAAGGTTCAACTAGAACAATACTTCTTTCATCTCATATTAATTGTTCACCTTATTACAAATAGTCGGCCCAATTACTTATTCATTGCCAAACCAACACAAAATTAATTAATACAGTATTTTTTTATTTTGTCCCTATAATTAATAATTTTTTGAAACAAGTTTATAAGATCCAAAAAAATTTTGGAGTGCATAAAGGATACAACAACATACCAATAGAATCCCACAAAGTAGGATCTGGGTGGGTAGAATGTACGTAGGCCTCTCCACTACCTTAGAGGTAGAGAAGTTCTTTTCAATAGACCCTTTGCTCAAACAAACAAACAAAAATAGTCCAAGGTAATATAAAGAAAAAACAAAAACGAACGGACTCATAGACAAAATACTAGAGACAATTAGATAAATTATCCTAAACAGTCTTCGCAACAAACGAGATATAATAATAATCAAAGTGTAAAATCCACATTGTGAGGCATGCCTAGTGTAAATTAATAAAACTACCCATATTATTTATGATTTCTTGAGGAGTATAAGGCCGAAAATGAACAACTAACATATAGTGTAAATTAATAAAACGACACATATTATCTATTATTTCTTGAGGGACGTGCAAAGAGGGAATCGAACAACTAATATGCAACGAGGGTGTATAAGGAAGAAGGCCTGACCTTTTCGAGCTCCCTTCGAACTCTTTCACGCTTCTCCTCATCAGTCTCTTCACTTCCTCCACCTTGTTCACCATATTCCTCATCAACACGATTCTGCAATTCCTCGGCTTTCTTCTCCAATTCCTTCATCTCCTCTAACTCCTTCACTCTCCTCTTCATCTCTTTCTCCCAATCAAACTCCTGTCCTCCTCCACCTTCTCCCTCATCTTCAACACCATTTCCATTCTCATCATCACTTGAACTCTCATAATCAACTTCACCCACTTTTTTCGCTTTTCCTCTAAATCCCACTTTCGGTTTTAGTACTCTTTCTCTTTCATTTTCGAACCCAGTTGAAGAAGCGTACATGCTTTGATGATTGTGACATGGTTCTTTCTTTACGAAGAAGTTTGAAAGAACATCTCTTGTTTTGCGATCTGGTAAGATGATGGAACGTGGAGTGGTGGTCAAGTGAGTTGCGTCGAGTAATAGTGCTATGTTACCGACCACTACTGCCATGTTTGATGACTGTTCAAATGAGTGGAGGAGGAAAATGGAGTTGGGAAGTTCAAAATGAGGAAACTCAGTAGATATTTTTAGCATATCAAGGCGTGAAATGGCCAAAAGGACCATTCCTTTGGGGTTTTCTAATGCTGCAAATTAATGTTTATTTGTACACTTTTTACTTGACACCCTTTTTAAAAAACAATAAATAAAAATATGTTTTTACTATATAGTCATACGACATAAGTGGGGGTTTTGGTCTACAGGTGATAAAAAGTCTTAAAATAAGGTGTAGGTGACATAAGTCTTAATTAATAAGTGGAGGTGACAAATTAAGAAAATTGGAAAAGTTTAAAAATAGCCCATAAGTTTTTAAATTTACACTGTGATTCAAATGTTTACATATATAACGAAAAACGGAGGAAAAAAAAAGGTGTTTTTCTCTCTCTACTTACCTATTGTTGTTTTCTCTCTCTTAGCGATTTTTGTTGTTCATTGTTGTTGCTGCTTTATTCATCATCTTCTGCTTCATTATCATCATCTTCTACTTCATTATCATCTTCATCTTCTTCTTGTTGACCATTTGTTGTTGTTGTTGTTGTTATCGCTACTGTTGCTATTTGACCAATTACTTAGGTCAAATTTTGTTTCGAACATCACTTTCTACTTTGGCATTACTTCATAGGAGACCTTGGTAAGTCAAATTATGATTTTTAGTTGAATTTGTCATCTGGGTAACTGTTATTGTGTTGTTGTTTTTTCAACAATGGATAGAACCCAATCCTGAATCCAATATAAGGTCCATCTGTTTAAACAGATAAATCATTTATTGCGACAGATGAGACATATTTTTCTACGGAAGACTGATATGTTGGATTCATGTTTAAACAGATGGGTCATATGTTGCAACATTTGACACATCTGTTGCAACAGATTAGTTATCTAGTGCGACATGATAAATATCTATTTCAACAGATTAGTAACCTATTGCAATATAACCTGAACACGATTCCAACAGAAGTGTTGTCTGTTGCAACAGGGTAAATATCTGTTACAACAGATTACTAACCTGTTGCAACAGGTAAGTCATCTGTCGCAACAGGTTAATTATCTGTTGCAATATGTCAGTCATCTGTTGGAATCAGCTTCAAAGGTCATTTAGTACTGTAACATCAATCTCAACAGGCGTTTCATCTGTTGCAATAGATATTCAGGAGCGTAACATGAATCCCAACAGGTAAGTAATTTGTTGCAACTGATCATTTACCTGTTACAACAGATTACACATCTGTTGGGATTCATTCACGGCACTATGAAATCACTATCAACTTTTTTAACAAATGACTTTATTTAGGTACCACTAATGGAGGGATCAATAATAATAGGGGTGGATTGTTATGGTCAATGGATCGAGAAGAGCAATCGATATGTATGGCGTTGGAAGGAGGGTGAAATGCTAGAGACGATAGCTATGACAGTCCAAAGTGATGTTTCGTATGATGATTTTGTGAACTTAATCATCAGCTTTTGTGAACTGACTTGTCAACCGAAAGAACTCGCCATCAGCTACATGCACAGCTCCTTTGAAAATCAGAGGGTACTGTCTTTCAAGATAACCGATCAGGTTCGGTTGCGTGCTTATCTAAGTGATTCAACCAGGCCGGTGTTAAGGGTGTACATGGTTGAAAAGACGAGAGAGAATGAGAACTAGAAAGTAGAAGTAGAAGAACAAGAAGACTTCTTTGATGATAAGTTGTATGATATAGACATGAATATTCTAAATGGTGATCAAACACCTATGCCCATTGATGCGACCAATATGATATGTAATTCTTCTCAATCGACACAGTCTGAAAATCTTCAAGAAGACGAGACCGGTTTTTTATTGGAATGTCATTCAAGGACAAGAATGAACTATCTAACACTTTGTTTATTTCTTGCCTGAAAAAAGATTTCAGAATAAAGAAGGTGATTAATTCGAGCAGTGTCTTTTGCTTTAAATGTGCTAATTCGAACTGCAAGTGGTGGTTGAGAGTGGTGAAGTACGCAAGTTCTGACAGATTCGTCATTCATAAACATAAAAAGCATCACACATGTGGTTTGGAGCACATCTCGGGCCAAAATCCTCACGCCACGGCAAAGGTCCTCGGTGAATATTTCAGGAGTAGTTTCCCCGATGGCAAAGGCCCTTCAACAAGGGTTATGGCCAATCAACTGCCTACGAATTTGGGTGTCCTGGTCAGTTATTGGAAGATATATACGGCCATGGGGATTGCCAAGGACCTAGTTAGGGGGACACTCGAGCATGGGTATGCAGTCCTGGATGCTTACTATTACATGATTGAGTCCACAAATCCTGGAAGTAAGACAACATTGCATCTGGATGAAAATGGAAGGTTCAAGTACTTTTTTGTATCCTATGGTACTTGGATTCAAGGTTTTCGACATTTGAAAAAAGGCATAACCGTCGACGGTACCTTCTTGATGAGCAAGTATAATGGAGTTCTGCTAGCGGTGGTGGTGCAGGATGCAGAGAATCACATTTTTCCTATCGCTTTTTGTGTAGCGGACAAGGAATGCAATGCCTCTTATGGATTTTTTTGAACAACTGTGAAGCTGCGTTGAAGATATCAAAGAGTTATGTTTTGTATCGGATAGACATCCAAGTATTCCAAAGATGGGTTCACTTTTCTTCACTTCAGCTTACTTTGGTTGTTGCATCAGGCATCTTGGAGAGAACATTCGAAACAACTATCGCAACGAAAGAGTCGTCACCCTTTTTTATAGAGCAGCTAAAACATATAGTAGAGAGGAGTTTTTAGACCATTTCAATCAAATAGCGTATGTGAATCCCAAGGTAGTAGAATTTCTTGCACGTGTCAGTTTCGAGAGATGAAGCCGGGCATTCTGTCCAACAGATAGGTACATTCTTATGAATTTAATGTCTTGTTTGATTTACAAGTTTAGTATAATGTCATACTAAGTGATTCTTTTCTATAGGTACAATATTATGACACCAAACATAGCTGAATCGGTGAATTCATTGTTTGGCAATGAAAGAGAATTTTTCATCAAGGCTATGTTTGAAAAAATAAGCAAGAAGTATAGCGAATTTTTTAACGAAAGGCATGTGCAGTCTAAGTGCCCAGAAAAAAAAATATGATTTATTCTCGAAATAAAAAAAAATATCAATGAACGTCAGTTTGGGGAATAGGTTATTCTCTCATAAAATAGCAGATTACAAATTTAGTATCACCGATCATGGTGATGCTTCCACGGTCGATCTTCAAACAAGATCTTGTACGTGTAGAGTTTTTGACTTGGACAAAATACCTTGTCCATCTGCTATGGCAGCGCTTCGAGCTCAATACGGTCATAAATATGGACCTGAAGTTTACGAGCACTTACTCTGGTGCCTCCCGAAGAATCTTGGGTTGTTCCTGCAGAGCTTATAGGGAGATTAATTCCTCCTCCATATATTGACCCAAGCACAATCAAACCGGGAAGAAAGCCATATAAGAGGAGGCGTGGAGTTGGAGAATCATTTTCATCAAGAAGAAACAAGTGCTCCATATGTAAGTACGCTGGCGACAAAAAACTACATGCCCGAACCGTAATCCACCATGATCGTTGTAATTGCAGAAACTTGTATTGTTGTTTGTTTGTTGTGGACTTTTATATATTTAACTCATTGTTGTGAACCTAATGTTATCATTTATTATATATAAAATATCTTTTTTAATAACTTGTGCATCAATAAAAAGAGGCAAAACATGAACTAAATAATATAGCAGACTACAAATATTCTCAACAGTTCCACAAACTGGAATGCTTTCCTCCAACAGATGACAAATCTGTCGAAACAGATGGATAATCTGTTGACAGAAACCCAACAGATGACCAATCTGTTCCAACACACGGTCCATCTATTGAAAGAACTCAAAAGCCAAAATTGCTAGTGCTACTGGATTCAACATTGCTCGTTACCTCCAACCGTCGACATGTTAACATGTATGTATGTTTAGATTAGAAGAAATAGACAGAATGAAAATTGAATAAGAATTAAAATGCCAAAGTCGACTAAAAGTAAATTTTTCACTAAACGAAAAATAAAATACTTTAGGTATAGATCCAATATAGAAAAATTAAAATACATACGCTAAAAGAAAAAACACATTCTAATTATTATTATCATCATCATTATTAATGACAGCCGGCTAATCAACTCGCAGTAGCAGGGCCCTCATCAGCCTCTGCATCTCTCTGAACATCGTCGCTCTCACAGCGACCAACTCCCTCTGCAAGTCATTAACCTGCCTCTGAAGTTCCCGCACTGTGTCGCGTAGAATAGCAATATCCGAAACAAGATCAGCCATATCTAGAACACGCATGAATTGATAAATGTAAAGAAAAAAGTCCAAAATATAATACAACGTATACGATCAATTGGTAAATTTACACCAGAAAAAAACTTACCTCAACGAGAAAGGAATATGCTCTTTGAAGAGAAGTGGTTGAAGATGTTACACGAAAATAAAAATGCAAGAAATAAATAAAGTTAAGTTGAATGAAGATTAAGGAGGGACCTATTTATAGGGGATTGAATCTGGATGTGTCAGGCCAAAAGGCACGACTGTTCAGCTCTATTGTATTAATTACATTCAAACTTGGTGGCATTTTGTTTTCTGTGAAAAGTCTTGACTTTTTCTTTTACATTAATACTTCTCACCTTTTCAAAATAGTTTGAGACTTGATAACAACTGTTATTATTGAGTTGTTGCAACAGATCATCCATCTTTCGCAACAGATTTAGCATCTGTTGCAACAGATGGATTGAATGTGCAACGGATAGTCTGTCAAAATAGATTTACCATCTGTTGCAACAGATGGTTTGTATGTGCAATAGATGAGACATCTGATGCAACATATGTATTATCTGTTGCGACAGATAAACCATATGTTGTAGGAGATGTTTTGATTTCTTCTAACAACCGATTCATTAGTTTCAACAAATGGAGTATTCGGTTCATTAGCTGTTTTGAATGTGTTAGATAAAAAGTCACGACTTCACCTCTTTTTAATAGTCCCTTCGTTTTGTATTAGTTGGGCCCTATGGGCTTAGCACACCAATTAAGAAAAATATAAATTAGGTAATTATTTTACCAAATTGGTCTTATTAATTATGCTTTGAAAGTATAAATGTGAATTATATACTTTATGTAGTCATTTAATAATAAGGGTAATCTTGGAAAATATAATAAAACTCTCTTGATTTTATAAATAGGACAACTAAATTGAAACAAATATTTTTAGCAAGAAGTAATCACATGCGTGTAGATGAATAAACACAATCTAGTTTGTCGCACCAGATTTACCATCTGTTGCAACGTATGGATTATCTGTTGTGACAGATGGACCATATGTTGGAGGAGATATTTTGATTTCTTCCAACAACTGATTCATCAGTTGCAACAAATAGAGATTTTGATTCATCAGCTGTTTTGAATGTGTTAAGATAAAAAGTCATGACTCTTCACATCTTAGTCATCACATGCGTGCAGATGAATAAACAACATTGTCTGACATGTACTGATGGGGTAGGAAGAATAAGGTGCGTGCAATGGATCTCATTTTCATGCGTACGAGTTATGTATATTATTGATCAGGCTACCGTGACAGACACACATAAAGTGCAATGATTTTGTGAATGCAGTTTTTTATCGATTAGACACTGATTTTTCAAACAAGATCTTGTATTGTACAATTTAGTTTAATAGGTATGAACTGATAAGGCCGAAGGGTTCCAATACAGTGGTGTCGATACCCGTTATAATTTAATGACGGTTTATCCTCATGTTTTTGTGTCAAGTTTGGGGAAGGGTTCAAGTTTTTGGCAGCTGTATAAATATCCAATAGTGATTGGACTGGGTTTAATGGCGCAATGGACTTCTTGAAAGGCCTCTGAAGCCTCGTAATGTAGCAAACAACGATGGAACCAATAGAAATTCTCCTAGTCTAAATTTATATAGATGGATTGCTGGAGGAGACTTTTATACAACAAAAGGTGCTTGGGAGAATACCTATGCACGAAGGGGGTGGGGGTGGAGAAGGTCATATATCATCTCAGACCTTATTTAAGAGGAAACACAGGGTAGGAAGGAAAGTGATATAAGACATCCCAAGAACAAAAGAAAAAAAACACCAAAACAGTCTACTATTTCAAGGAACTATGGACCTCTTTTGGTGACCCCTCTCGAATTGAAGAACACAACAAGAACACCATGTAATGAGATGTTTAACACCTAATTTCTAGCAGAAAACCAAACTATATTATGACAATAAAAATGAAGAACAACTATGTTACAACCACAATAACCAAACGGCTTGAACAACAACACAAACTACAAGATTAGTACAAGAAACAAAGATAGATAGTTAGACAAGTGTTGAGGTAGTCTTAACAACCCAAGAGCATATTCACTCTTAGACCTTTAACACTTTATACAACAAATGCCTAACTCTTACAATGATACAAGAGGGGCATCCACCTCTCAAAATACTAAAGTCTCAAGTTTTGCAACACACAAGAGAATTCACCCTTATGCTATGCCCTAATTTCAGTTTTGAGAACTCTCTCTCACAAGAGTAGTGTCTTTAATATCAAGCATAAACTAAGAAAATAAACCCTACAAGGTTCTATTTATACAACATTACAAATAATAGAGAAATGATAAAAGAGCCCTTTAGTGACTAGTCTTAAAAAATACTCAAAAGTGTCATGATCATGATCTTACTTGTATCATCCTCTCCATCTTGAGAGGAATTTGACCCCAAATTCACGGGCTCACCTCTTTTACAAAGGCACTTCACAATCTCCTTCTTCCGGCCACACATCTTCTCCATACTCTTCATTTTGCACTGCGGCTTCTTTTTGCTTTCCATCTTGTGGTTTGTCATCATTCTTAACCGATTCAATGCCCACCTCTTCTCTAAGATAGTACAATCTAACCCCCCTTAGGATCATATTCCGCTGGTTTGGGCACTCACTTGTCTTGTGACCCCACCCTTGAAACTTGAAGCATTGAAACCCCTTGGGATTGGAAGTAAAATTCAATTTACCTCCATACCTTGGAGGATATTTTTGGAAACCCTTGGTGGCCTCGGGTTGGGTAGCCATGAATGAGTTCTCTTTGAGCTCCATCTCAACCTCTAAAGTTGCGTGGAAGATGCCATCTACGGTGTCGAATTTGTGAAGCGTCATGCGAGTGGAGATGTCCTTGTTTAACCCAACCTTGAAGCGCACAATGTCATGACTTACTTTCTCGCCTCGGTGGTCAAGTTTCAACATCAATTGTTGAAATTCATCGTAGTATGCCATAACACTCTTGCTCCCTTGCCTCAAATTATATAATTTGGCAAGAAGCTCATGCCTATAAGTCTCGGGCAAGTACCGTTGCCACATAAGGTTCTTCAACCAAAACCAAGGAGGAGGTTGTACCCCAATCATCTCATTCCCAAACCGTTTAACATACTCCCATCATGTATTAGCTTTCCCTTCGATGTGAGCTATAGCATAGCAATTTTTTTTTTCTTCGGTGAGATCATTAAGTTGGAATATCTTGTGACAAGACGACTCACATGCAAGGTAGGCTTCAGGATCACTCTCACCTTTGAAAATGGGAAGGCTCACTTTGATGGAATTGAGACCTACATCTCAGTTTGGATGGCCATATCTCACCTTTCGATCTAACTCCCCATGTCTACCCCTCATTCTTTCTTCCCTCAAGTAAACATCATCATACGACCCATAACCACCATTTTGTTCTCCCCTACCATAGCTCTCAATATGGATGGGTTTATTTGGGTTAAGTGGAGCTTGTAGTGGCGGGATTGGATTTAGATAGTGAGGTCTTTGGTCAAGTGGAGTTTGGATGAGAGGGTTCGGGTTTGGTGGTGGTATTTGGGTTCCAAGCCCTTCTTGTTGGACTTGGTGGAGTAGTGGATGGTTTGGTCTATCTTGTTCTTGGCTTCGGGAGTAGAGATTGGTTGGATTTGTGGCAATTGGTGGATATAGCATTTGGTGCATGGTCCCGAGAGTATTAGTTGGAGAATTGTTTTGAGGTGTGGAAGGTCGACTTCTTTGTATTTCCACACGTTCTAATCTCCCACTTATTGATGCCACATCCGTATCTAATTTCTCAAGACCCACATTCAACCTACCCACATCTCGGGACATAGTTTCAAGGCGAGCCAAAATGAGATTGATGACATTATTATCCATTGTTTGAGCGTTTGAAGCCTCGGGTTCCAATATGGTTATACCAAAAATAACCCTTCAAGTTACGGTCCAACAAGACACCCAATCAGTCCACAACGCCACACATAACAATACAATACAAATCCTACAAAAAAAATACGTGAGTTTAAAACAACCTCCCACAATGAGATCCCACCTTCAAGTTTCTTCAAACTCAAGCTTAACAATGGTGGATGGCTCAAATAACCTCCAATTTAGCTCAAATTCTAACCCTATAATCCTATAGTGTTAGAGAACACAAATCTAACACTAAAAACACAAGAAAAACACAAATCAAAAACTCAAAATTTGACCTAGGGTCAAAAATGGGTTTTTTTAGGGGGGATTTTTTATTTTGACACTTTTTTTTTGTTGAGATTTTCAATTTCTAGACTCTAATAGTGTTAGGGAACAAGAATCTAACACTAGAAACACACAAAACACACAAAAATTAAGTTTTGTTGAAAGACCCTAAAAACGTGAACAATAACTTTTTTCCTTTTTCTTTCTTTTCACTTTTTTTTTCTATGTTCAAGATAACAATCCCAAGATTGATTTTGTTGGAACAAAATCAAACCTTGCTTTGATACCAAATGATACTGTAAAAAATTGGAAGACACAAAATTGGCTCAAAACAATCCAAACACACTTCAAAAATAGTCCGCTAATTCAAAGAACCGAGGACCCTTTTGGAGACCACTCTCGGATTCAAGAATGCAATACAAGAAGGACAATATTACTAGGTGTTTGACACCTTTCCAACCAACAACAAACTAAGTTAACAACACAATATTAAACCACAGTGAGAACAACAACAAAAACGGCTTCACAATACAAGATACAAAATGGATACAAGATTATAAACGAAAAAGGATAGATAGATAGACCACATGAAGGTATAATGTTAAAAACCCAAGAATGGTAAATCTTAGACCCTTAACACTACATACAACAATAAACCTATCTCTTACAAAGATACAAGATCGAAATCCACCTCTCTAGCATCAATGTTTCCAAGCAATAAATAACAAAGAGAATCCACCCTATTGTTGTCTCCAAGTTTCGGTTTTTCCTCATCAAGAGAAGAGAGGACTTTGTGTTTTTCAAGTGTTTTTCACTTCAACATCCATAATAATCTAAGTAAATAAAACCCTACATTGTTCTTTATATAACTATTACAAGATATAAGTTAAAATGACCAAAAGGGCCTTCAAAGAGTGGGCTGCCCATCAAGTGTAAGTTATGGGATGATTTTGGTGTGTTTTGGGCCTTTTCTACACTTAAATTGCACACACCAAGTCTCGAGAACAATGTGTATCCTTATAAGTCCATATCCGTGATTATTCTTGTATCACACACCAATCCAAGGTATACATATATCAAGTTGGAACTATGCACACGGTCATGAAGACCCTCACACCGATAAACATGGTTTCCAGTATCGGTCCTCCCGGTACCTCTACCTTCCACGACGAGCTACACAACCCCATTTAAGCCCAGTTAAAATACTTGAACATAAACCTATCCACTTAACCAAGTAGTTATCCATTTAGGCATTTACCGTTGGTGTCGTCATACCAATTAATTATGCTTGCAAGCTTATAGAATTATGTCATTCCAATTATCCATCAACCTGGGGGAATCACGACCCCCAAGTTCCAATTTAAAATCCATATCATGGCTACCAATGCCCTTTTCAAAATCATTTTTATCCGTTTAGCTTTTAATGCAATTTATTAGTTTTAAAAATGGGTTAAATCATGCATCTCTATGTTCCAAAATGAATTTCATAAAGTTAGGTTAAGGTTAAAGACAATTTCAAACCATTAAACCATAGAGTTTGGGGGAATTCACGACCTCCTTAATTTATCAAATCAATTTGGAGGAATCCACGACCCCCTTAATTTATAAAACAATTTGAGAGAATCCACGACCCCTTAATTTATCAAACCAATTTTGCGGAATCTACGACCTCCATCCCATCCACCGTGCTCGTGAACATATTTATATCAAAACCATGAGATAAAATATGAATAACGATTCCAAAATCATGGGAAAACCAACCTAGTAGTAATTGCACAAAACCCTCAACCCATCATTCAAAACCCAGTGATTAAATTCACATAAACCATGATTAAACATATGTTTTTATATAAAAACAAGTTAGGGAAGAGATACACACCTGAAAATATTAAGAATTTGGAGAAGAAGACCACAATTTGAACCCAAGGTGCTCTTCCTTAGAAACCCCAGCTTTGTTCTTGACTTGCGGATTTGAAAGAGAAGAGTAGTTTATAATTATGTTTATTGACGGAAATAGGGCTAAGGGAAGGGTTTTAAGTAGTGAAAAGCAATAGGATGGAAGGAAAAGTCCAAATGCCCTTAATGAAATCGTGCAGGAAAAATAACTCCTAGTCACTATGGGTCTCGTAACGACTCGTGGTCACTAGTCACGGGTCATCACCACAACTCGTAGTATGGGAAGTACCTAGGACCACCTCCACTGGTTTGGTCATGAGTCACACCCTACGACTCGTGACCTCACCTTACAACTGGTAGAGTTGTAGTGATCCAAAAAAAAACATGGGTAATCCTCACTGGTTAAGCTACAATTGGCTCCATACGACTCGTGATGAGTGATAACGACTCATCACATGAGTCATCACCTGGGAAGTGAGCTCACCACACAAAGAATTTTTAGAGGCCAAAACCTAAGGAGTTGCATTACCCCCTCCCCCCTGATCATTTGTCCCCGAATAAGGGGTTAAGCCACCCATTAGCACGATAACAAGAAAGAATACACACACACCTAAACAACAAATTAGAAAAGCCACAAGAAAAAATACAAAAATCATACCTCAAGTATTTTCATCCAACGCAAGGAATAGAAACAGATATTTGGGCTTCATGTCCTCTTCAGCTTCCTAAGTAGATTCTTCCACCTTTTGATTTCTCCAAAGGACTTTCACTGAAGCTACGTCTTTAGTCCTCAACCTACGAACTTGTTTATCCAAAAAACTATCCGGGACTTCCTCATATGACAAGAATTCGAAATACCAACATCTTCCAAATAGGACAATCAAAGAATGATCATCTACGTACTTCTTCAACATCAACACATGGATAACCGGATGAATAGAACCCAAGCTCGCAGGCAACTCCAATTCATAGGCAATATTTCTAACTCTCCTTAAAATCTAGTATGGAATAACATAACAGGGACTAATCTTCCCTTTTACCAACCCCATCACTCCTTTCATAGGAGAAACTTTCAAGAACAACCAATTATTAACTGCAATATCCAACTCCCTTTGCATTACATCCGCATAAGGCTTCTGGCTACTTTGGATAGTCTTAAGCCTATCCCTAATCACCTTCACCTTTTCCATGGCTTGGTGAACCAAGTCAGGACCAAACAACCTAGTCTTACCAACCTCAAACCACCCAATAAGAGACCTGAACCTCCTACCATAAAGAGCCTAAAAAAGAGTCATCTGAATACTTGAATGATAACTATTATTATACGCGAACTTACTAAGAGGTGAGTGATCAATACAACTACCTCCAAAATTAATCACACAAGCCCTTTGCATATCCTCCAAAGTCTTAATAGTCTATTCTGCTTGTTCATCAGTCTGAGGATGGAAAATTGTGCTAAGGTTCACCTTAGTCCACAAACCTCTCTAAAAAGAATGCCAAAAGTGAGAAGTGAATTGTGTACCTCAGTCTGAAATGATGGACACTGGCACACCATGCAACTTGATGATTTCTTGGATAAATAACTTGGCATAGTCCTCATTAGAGTAGTTATCCCTTACAAGCAAGAAGTGAGCAGACTTAGTCATCCTATCCGCAATAATCCAAATCAAATCATATTTATTGTGAGACCGCAGAAGTCCTATAATAAAATCCATATTGGTCATCTCTAACTTCCACACATGCAATTTTATCTTTTGAGACATCCTTCCAGGCCTCAAGTGTTCAACCTTCACTTGTTGACAGACCATACACTTGGCCATAAAATTTGCCATTTTCTTCTTTATATTTCTCCACCAATGGATTTCCTTCAAGTCATGGTATATCTTTGTCGAACTCAGATGATCTATATCTTTAGACTCATGAGCCTCAACCAAAATTCTTTCTCACAGCCCATCAACATCAGGAACGCACAATCTGCCTTGATACCTCAAGATACCATCTCCCCCAATCTCGAAAGCCATTACCTTTTGTTGACCCACATCATCCTTAATTTGCATCAAAATAGGGTCCAAAACCTCCTTTACCTCAGCACCAAGAGATGACTTAATCACCTCTTGAACAATCACTCCTCCATCCTCAAAGTCCAAAAATCGAACTCCCAAATTGGCTAACCGATGAATATCCTTCACCAATCCCCTCTTATCCTCATCCACATAAGATAAGCTCCCTATGGACAATCTTTTAAGAGCATAAAAAACCATATTAGCTTTACCTGGATAGTAGTGAAGACTCATATTATAGTCTTTGAGCAATTCAAGCCACCACCTCTACTTAAGATTCAACTCCTTCTAAGTGAACACATACTGCAAACTTTTATGGTCAGAATAGATATCTACATGTACCTCATACAGATAATAATGTCAAATATTCAAAGCAAAAACCATATCCGCCAACTCCAAGTCATGAGTCAGATAATTCCTCTCATGAACCTAAAGTTGTCTAGTAGCATAAGTGATAGCATCCAGGCTGGTCCACTTGCATTAAGATTGACGGGCTTTAATGTGAATCAAGAAGATTCTTATAATGGAAGAAGATCCCAAGAATGAGTCCAAGAATTGTGGATAAGTATGGGCTAAGTGCTATACATATTTCATGATTCAGTCTAAGTCCAAATGGAAGAAGATTGGACCATATGAGTTTTGATTAAATTTGGGAACTTTTACTTGTTTAGTTAGGGATTTATTTTTGATATTATTTTCCTAGTTTAAAACTTTCCTAGTTTAAATTTTCCTAATTTAAAGTTTCCTAGTTTTAAAGTTTCCTAGTTTAAAGTTTTCTAAATTTATTATTTCCATAAAAGTAGGATTCAAATCCCATGCTATTTGGGATAGGTTTTTCCCTATATATAGGGATGGATTTGTTATTTTGGAGATGACATTATTACTAATTGAGAGTTTCTCTTATTTACACCTTTGTTTGCGTCTACTTGGGATTTATCTTGCAACCTTACAAGAACGATTCTTTAGGAGGTAAGATTGATTCTTAACTTGATATCTTTGGTTTCTATTAAAGTTAATTAAAGAAGGTGATTAGTCTTATACTAGTTGTTGTCTTTAATTTCTTCAAAATGGGGTTCTAGATCACCTTTGGATCTAAGTTCTTGATTTGACTCTCTTAGTATCATAATTAGTCTTAATCCACTAATTTTGAATACTAAAATCAATTAGGGTTCTTTGCACTTAACCTCGAAATTGGGGATTTATTCTCAAATTTCATCTATCTTTAATTTCTTGTCTTTAATCTTATGGTTTTTACTTCCGCATTATTTTCTTATTTATTAACGTACCTCGATTCTTATCAATAGGTCATAACCTTACAATGGTGCATCAAGACATAACCCAGTCCTACACAGACACATCAAAATATAATACAAATCCATCAGTACCCTCGGGCAGGGTCAAAACAGGCACAAAAGTCAACTTATCCTTCAACTTCTCAAAATTACCCTCATAAGCATCAAACCACAAAAACTTAACCTTTTTCTGAGTCAAATTTGTCAACAGAGCATCATTCGATGAGAAACTCTCCACAAACCTCTTATAATCGCCATCCAAATCTAAGAAGCTTCGAGTGTCGATTGGAGTCATGGGTCTAGGCAATCTCTTTACCGCCTCAACTTTCTGTAGATCTACTTTAATCCCTTCGCTAGAAATAACATGACCGAGGAAAGTCACCGCATTCAGTCAAAACTCACACTTAGAGAATTTAGCATATAACCTTTTCTCCTTAAGAGTCTGCAACACAATTCGGAGGTGATTGGCCTGATACCCTTCACCCTTGGAATACACCAAAATATCATCATTAAAGACTATCACGAACAAGTCCAAAGACTATCTAAATACCTGATTCATAAGATCCATAAAAGTAGCCGGAGCATTAGTCACTCCAAATGACATTACCAAAAACTCTTAGTGAACATATCGAGTTCGGAAAACAGTCTTAGGAATATCAGTTTCCCTAATCATCAATTAATGATAACCCGAGCAAAGGTCAATCTTAGATAAATATCTAACTCCCTGAAGCTGGTAAAAAAGATCATCAATCATAGGAAGAGGGTACTTATTCTTTACCATAACCTTATGCAATCGTCGATAATCTATACACATTCGAAGATACCAATTTGTCTTACACACGAAAAATAAGGGAGAACCCCACAGAGAAACACTAGGTCAAATGAAGCCTTTATCAAGGAGATTCTTTAACTGCTCGTTTAGCTCTTTCAATTCAGTCGGGACCATTCTATAAGGAGGAATAAAAATAAGATGGGTATTCGGCAAAAGATCAATCCCAAAGTCTATTTCCCTATCGGGAAGAATGCTAGGAAAATCCTTGAAAAATACTTCAGGAAACTCATTGACAACCGGGACAGATTGCAAGGAGGGACCCTTAGAATTAAAATCCTTAACTCAACCTAGATGATAAAGAAACCCTTTGGAAATCAACTTTCAGTCTCTAAGATAAGAAATAAACCTTCCTTTAGGCACAAGGAACTTCTCTCCCATTCAATTACCAGTTCATTAGGAAATTGGAAACTGATCTTTCAGGTCCTACAATCCAAAGAAACATAGTATGAATGGAGTCAATCCATCCCAAAGATAACATCAAAATCAACCATGTTCAACTTTATTAGATCTACCAGGGTCTCTCTATGAAACATAGACACCACACAACCCCTATAAAACTTTCACACCACAATAGAATCACCCACCAAAGTAGACATAGAGAAAGGCTTGGGAAAAGTCTCAAGACAAAAATCGAAATACACATCCATATAAGGGCTCACATAAGAAAAGGTAGACCCCGGATCAAGTAAATAATACACTTCACGAGAGAAGAGTTGTAATGTACCAGTACCAACATCAGGAGATGCCTTGGATTCCTGGCGAGTAGTAAGAGCATAAAAATGATTCCGACTAATGTCGGTACCATAAGTAGCACCCCTTGGTGTAGGAGCTGAAGAAGTAACAACCAGGGCCTTATTAGCTCCCATGGATACTTTAGCTGCCGGACAATGTCGCTGCATATGACCAGGTTTACCATAATTATAAAAACAACTCATCCACTCATAATATTGACCACGGTGAAGCTGTCCACGAAATCGATAAGGAGGATATGATGGGGATGATTGAGCTCCACTAGCTTGAGATTGGGCACCCTTTGCCTTAAAACTATTTTTAGCCTGAAAGTGACGATCACCAGACGACTTAGGATAAAGAGCACTACCTAAAGAATATAAACCAAAATTTCACCAAGTCTCTTATTACTCTGCTACTTACCATTTCTTCCACTATTCTACTGATTTCCACTCAGCTCTGAATACCTAAACTTTTTACTCTGCCTTTCCCCAATCTCTGCCTGACTCTTTTTTCATTTTCCACTTGCTGCATATAAACCATAAATCCAAAGATATCCATGTCATTGTTCAACATAACAGCCTTACACTTCAATACTAAATCACGGGACAACCCAAAAGCAGATTTCCTCATCTTCGCTCTCATAGAAAACACCAACTTTTGAGCATAACGAGACAACTACTGAAATTTCAGGGCATACTCCTTCACACTCATCTTGCCCTGCTTCATATTCATAAACTTTTTTACTTTAGCTTCCCTCAGCTCCCAAGGAAAGAAATGATCAAGAAAGGCACCCAAAAACTCATCCCATGATACTGGATCTGCATAATCACCTCTCAACTACTCCCACTCCTTATACCTCTGATAAGCTACATCTTTCAACTGGTATACAACAACCTTCATACCCTCAGAATCGATCGCTTGCATCGTCTTGAATATCTTTTCCATCTCATCCACAAATGCTTGAGGATATTGCTCAATCTTAGAGACAGTAAAGGTTAGAGGATTCAATCTCATAAACTGGCCAACTCTAGTGACCTCAAAAGAAGGAGTAACAAAACCAACATGATCTAACTAACGAGACTGAGAGGTCACTAACTGAGTAAGCAAATTGATAAACTGATGGAACTCCGCATTAGAGATGTCACCCCGAGGCACCGGGTTATGAGTATCATCAGCTCGAGAAACCCAAGAAGGACTAGAGGGAACTGGTGGAATTCCATGAGGGGAAGTACAATCAGGACCGGGTCTGCACTTCATACATAAGGCGAGTTCCATCCACATTGTTCTCAGGTAGGACAGAGGGTCCGACAGAGTTTCTACGAACATTAGATCTTTGAAAAAGTATAATCTGAAATGCGAGTAAACTATAATCTGAAATGCGAGTAAACTATCATTAGGGAAATTAAGATGCCAGACTCTATAGCCCAAATGCCTTGTAGCCTCTCCCTTATAAGTGTGGGGAGTTAACACACATAAAAGAGACTCTACTCAATATGACTTTGTAGACACCCAATGACCCTAAACCTGGGCTCTGATACCAAGCTTGTCGCGCCCAAACCAGGGCCTAGTCATGACGGGTATCTCAAGTTCACTGAGGGTCAGAGACCACCCTCTTAGCCTAACCAACCAGAATACTCTATGAATAACATCGGAAGATAACCAGAGTAAGAAGATAAGACAATTAATGTACTCAAATGGAACTAAGAGTAAATAAGCAATAACCACCCACAGTTTGTCCACAAAAGCCTCTTAACCAAAATACCTAAGTTGGGACATGCCCCCAACTATGGCTAAAAGACAATCCAAACGTATGAATAAACCCAAAGAGATTTTAATACTCATAAAGAAAGAAATGAAATATCTGGCCTTTAGAAAGATGGAGGCTCACTACTTCAACGCAGTCCAACCGATGAACCAGAATCACCTGACTCTGCACAAGATAATCGAGGAATTCCCTAGGACTCTACATCATGAAATGATGTAGCATTTAGGGACGGTTTGCAGGGTGAGCGGTAGCATATAACTTAGGATAAGGGATAATACAATGCCATTTTCCAAAATAAACCAATCTCAATGTACATGTTCACATACATACATCTACATATATATAAGATGTCAGGATAGGGTTCAACATTTTAGCATGAGATTTAAAATCATTATCCTGGACTGTGTAGCTCTAACCATTTTAAAAATATCCACGAGCTATATGGGTCCGACTTTCTCCATTGAAAGGAACCCAATGCATGTTAGCCACACGAACTAGAGAAGTCCAAGTAAAGGCCAGAGAATCCATGACCACACGCTAATCCAAGGTATACATATATTAAATGTGAACAATGCACACGATAATGAAGACCCCCACGCCGGCAAATATGGTTTCCAGTATCGGTCCCTCCCGGGACCTCTACCTTCCACGGTAAGCTACACAACCCTCTTTAAGCCTAATTAAAACACTTGCACATAAACCCATCTATTTAACCAAGTAGTTATCCATTTAGGAATTTACCATTGGTATCGTCATACCAATTAACTATATTTGCAAGCTTATAGAATTATGTCATTTCAATTATCCATTAACCTGGGGGAATCCATGACCCCAAGTTCCAATTTAAAACCTATACCATGGCTACCAAGGCCTTTCTCAAAACTATTTTTATCCGTTTAGCCTTTAATACAATGCATTAGTTTCAAAAATGGGTTAAATCATGCATCTCCATGTTCCAAAACCAATTTCATAAGGTTGGGTTGAGGTTTAAGCTAATTTCAAACCATTAAATCATAGAGTTTGGGGGAACCCATGACCCTCTTAATTTATCAAATCTATTTGGGGGAATCCACGACCCACATCCTATCCACCATACCCATGCATATATTTAGATCAAAACCATAAGATAAAACATGAATAACGTTTCCAATACCACGGGAAAACCAACCAAGTAGTAATCATACAAAACCCTCAACCCATCATTCAAAACCCAATAATTAAATTCACATAAACCATGATTAAAAATATGCTTTTATATAAAACCAAGTTAGGGAAGAGTTACATACTTAAAAATATCAGGAATTCGGAGAAGAAGACCACAATTTGAACCATAGGTGCTAAATCCTTAGAAACCCTAACTTTGTTCTTGACTTGGGGATTTGAGAGAGAAAAGTAGCTTATGATTATGTTAATTAGTGAAAATAGGGCTAAGGGTTTTAAGTCATGAAAAACAATGGGATTGATGAAAAGCCTAAAATGCCTTTAATGAAATCGTGCAGGAAAAATAACTCCCAGTTGTTATGGGTTTCATAACGACTCGTGGTCACTGACCATGATTCATCATCACAACTCGTAGTCTGGGCATTACCCAGGACAATCTCCACTAGTTTGGTCACGAGTCATACCCTATAACTCGTGACCTCACTTTACGACTGGTAGGGTCATAGTCGTGATCCAAACAGAAACTTGGACAATCCTCGCTGGTTAAGCTATGATTGACACCATACGACTCGTGATGAGTGATAACGACTCATCACGTGAATCGTCGCTTGGGCAGTAAGCTCACCACACATAGAATTTTTTTAGGCCAAAACCTGGGGTGTTACAGAATGGGAGTCAAAGTCTGCCTAATAGTGAGAAAAGGGACTTAATTTTATAAATTAAATTAACCAAAAATGTTAGAAGGAAAAAAGATAATCATAAATCAGTCAAATCACTAGACTCAACCAATTATATGTAAAATGATCAAAGCATACCATGGATGATCAAATAATAAAGCTATTGTAATTAATAAAAGAAAGAAAAAAAAAGAAAGAGGCATAAATCATAAAGCTTTTCTTTAAAGAAAATTGTAAAGCCAGTCAACTAGGAGAAGAAAATCTTGCTATCATATATCACTAATAGAAATGTCCAAATTAAAAAGAAGGCAGGGAAATTAGTCATTAAATCAAATGAGATATTCTCCTTTAATTAGTACAACAAATCAATCAAGAGTAAACAAACAAGTCTAAGATTACCATAAACAAGAGAGTGAAAATCTGTCCAAATCAAGTAAAAAGGAAACTCAATGAATAAAATATAAGACAAATGAATTTTACCATATATAATCAAGCAAAATCAATTGGAGGAGAAAATATATGTCAGAGTCAATCAAAATTTATCAAAAAGAATCAAGTATTAGGAGGCTACATGACTGAAATAAAAAGCAATGAAAATCAACAACTAAAAACAATCAACTTACCATAATTACACTAAAATCTCAAGTTGCCATATTTAAGTATGTAAAGCTATTATAGTTTGAACCCAAAGGGACAAGAACAACCAGATAAAAAATATTGAAAGTCATAGCTTGATTAGAGGAGAAAATTATAGTCAAGGTGTTCGAACTTATGACTAAGTAAGAAAGAAAAACACGACAAAAACACAGATTAACATGAAATTAAATTACTTTATACTAAATTCATACCGAACCATAAATTCATACAGAACTATATCCCAAAATCATGTCAGGTAAAGGGAACGAACAAGATTTACAGTCGTGAATTAGTGTGAAGAGTTTCAACACAACCGTGACACAACATAATTCATAACTAAAATAGAAAATAGAATATTAAGGTTAAGCAAAGTTCACAAGATCTGAGAATTTTCACATCTGACAATCTAAAGAGTTTAGACGAATACTAAATTGGAAGATTCGAGTAAGAAATCACAGCCAATCTTTATTAACTTTATATCTAAAGATCTGGTACAAACAAAATCACAAACAAGACAACAAATGAATAATCAAGTCATGAAATAATCAAATCAAATACGAACTCGTAATAATTTATAATAAACTCATAATCTCAAAGCTTAACAGAAACCAAGATAGAGTGGTTGACTTCAAGGCCTTTTAATCATATCGAATTCAATCATAAAAATCATTAACAATTTGTATGTGATGTTTGCCTTATTGATCTTACAAAATTCGTTGGAGAAGAGAGAATTTTGGGTTTTTAGATTTTAAACAAAAAGTAAGAGAAAAATGAGAGAGGTAGCGAGAGAAGAAAAGAATGGCGTTAGGTATTTGGTGGTGTTTACATTGAGGCTTGTCGTTTGGATTTGTTGGTGCGAGAGCAGCGGTGAAGAAAGAAAAAAAGATAAAAAAAGAAGATAAAGGTGGATGGTTGTTGGTTTCCACCGGCCATGGCTGGATGGAGCTCGTGGCGGTGGTTGGTATTGGTTAGACTAGTGGGGAGAGAGAGAGATAGCTAGAGAAAGAAGAGTAAAGATGGTGGCAATTGGTTTATTATCCCATCGATTGTGGTGGTGCAGTGACTGTTTGGAGAGAGTATAGTGGTGGAAATGGATTTTTTGGTAGTGGTATGATGAGAGAGGAGAAAGTGAGGTGAGGCAGTGGTGGTGTCTCGCTGGTGGAGCAGTGGTGGTGGGGTTTGCTAGTGATGAAGGTGAGACTAGAGGTGGAGGAAAATCTAATTGTGGTGTTTTTGAGATTTTGGAAAATTAGGTTTTGTGTAAAAAATAATAATTAAAGAATTAAATGTGAGTCGTTGATCGCATGAGATAGACAATTCAGATAAAAATTAGAGATAGATCAGGTTGTAGGTCAAATGAGTTGGGTAATGAAATTGGATTCATCTAAAATTAAATTGAGGAATTAAAATTGGAAATGAGGATTTTAAAATGGGTAAGTAGTAATTAAATTAATTTAAAATTGACTGGAAATATCAAACAAAATTAAATTGCTATTTAATAAATATAACATTATAAATATAATCCAACAAAGAAATAATAGTGGAAATAAATATAATACCATAAATATTAAATAAAAATATTATTTTGGAATTAATCATAAATAAAATACAAAAATTATGTAAAGTTATATTTGGAATGAGACGTTATCTAACTAAAGTACATACATATATAAAAATATATATATACATACACACACACATATATATATACACGAATGATGTACAAAATTAATGATGATAGTAAATAATATACTTGTAAATTTCTAAATTAAGATATGTCAAAAATAATAAAATGTATGGCTAATTATTTATATGTATAAATAATTATATAGATAAATTTAATATTTGAAAAATGATCTAAAAGACGTTAATTAGTCAAATAGCAGCCGAGTTGGACATAGGGAGGTCAAAATTGGGTGTCAACAACTGCTCTTTCTTTGCTTGGGAATGATGGAAGAATTGTCGAGCAAAGAACATTGTCTTAGTAGCCAATTCTGTCCAACCGAGAGAACAATCCTTCAAAATCAGAAGAGACAAAGAGAATTGCGGAATGATGTGGTTGAGACTTCAATTTCAAGTTGCCTACATATCTTTAATTTATGAGAATTAGGCCTCATGTAGTTTTGGATTTTGAGACATATGAGATTCTTAATGAAAACTGATGAATTTGCGTAAGGATAGCACGAGTCGACATGATTTAAGTATGTTTAATGTAAAACATGGAGTACAAATATGATTTAGGTTATATTTTGAGATATAGGTATAAATAATTATGTTTCAAAAGTGAGAGGGGGAGAGAAGTGTTTAGTCATCTCTCGTCTGTCAAGAAATTCAATAGTAGCTCACTTTAAGGTCCGACGAGGAACATAAAGATAAGGTCCAGTGAGAAACCTAATAATTCTCATCTTAAGGTCTGATACAAGATCAAACCAACAACACCAAGAGCTACAAGTAGGTTCGGATTTCAGTCCAACAACACAAGAATAACAAGTTCAATTTTCAGTTTTCAGCACACAACAAGAGAGCAAATAGATGAACAAGAATGCTAGTGAATCGAAAGTAGCCCCACACGGCTTCACTAGTCTTTAAAGATAACAAAATTAACAACAACAACAACAACAACAAGATAAAGAAAAGATAGATAACTTGACATATAACATTCAAGATACTAAGAACCCTAACATCAAGAGAGGACCCTAAGTCTAGAGAATGTAAACACCAAGTTCTTACAAGGACCAAGAGGCACTCAAAGACCTCAAAACCCTTGTTTCTAGCCAAAGATACAACACAAGTATTCCTCTACTTGTGAGATGTTGGAGGCGGCTCCAAGAGTGGAAGAGAGAGGAAATGTTGTGATATTTTAGGTTACAAAAATCAGATTTCAAAAACTATCTAATAACTCTCTCACATCTTCTATTTATACTACAAAAGGAAAGGGGTAAAATGACTCATCCGCCCTTGCTTCTTGTGCCAACCTTGGAGAGTAGTTTATTACACATTAGGACCCCTCTTCACACATAAAAACGTTTAAGTCCTTGGTTGGTTCAATCACCAACTCACACACGGCCATTTGCATGAACAAAGCTTGGAGTTTTTGTAATTCCCGAGCTTGGCTTCGTGTGAAAGGCCGTGTGGCTGTCCTAACCGTATCAAGGTCTGTCAAAGAACCCATGTTGTTTTAAGATTTGGGAGGAACCCAATGTCATTTTTAGGTCTGGAAGGAGCCTAATGTCATTTTAAGATCCACGAGGAACCTAATGTCATTTTACGGTCTAATGAGGAATCCAATATTGTTTTAAGGTTTGATGAGGAATCCAATGTTGTTTTAAGATCTATTAAGAAATCCAATGCCATTTTAAGATTCGTCGAGGAACCCAATATCTGCTTTTAAGGTCCATTGAGAAACACAATGCCATTTTAAGGTCTAACAAGAAACCAATACCATTTTAAGCTTCAGTAAGGAATCTAATTATCATTTTAAGGTACGATAAGAAACTCAATTGCCATGGTAAAGTTCGGTGAGGAACGCAAAAAAATTAAATAAAGTTACTCAAAAATCTATCTTTATATGCTCAAGAATTGGATTTATTAGCCTGATACTTTGGAGGTGTATAAATTTGAGCGAAGTGTTTGAATTAAATATAAATGAAAAAGAAATTTTTATTATATTGAGATTGGGATCAATAATGGGCTACCTATGTATCCAAAGTGAAAATCAAGTCAAACGTACTTCATGAGTACAAAGGAAGGTAAATAAAATATAAAAAACTTATTGGCTATAGGGTGGAAGAATGAAGAGTGATGACGATCTTAGCCCCTATCAGTTTATGTGAGGTTCTTTGTGCTTCTTTCGTGAACCCCTTGGAAATATTTTTGTTGGATCACCTTGAAAAATAATTTTACCTATAGGGATGAGATCATACATATTGCTTATTGATCCTTGTCGCACTTTTATTTTCCTTGTTTCAATTAGATTTTGGATCTTGTATCTTAGATTTGAACATTCCTCAACATCATGCCCTTGAATATTTGAATGATAAGCACAATTTTATATGGATCAAAGTTAGAATGTGGATACTTATGAATTCATCCCCTTCTTGGTTGCACAATACCTTGGACCCTTAATCTTTCAAATATGTTAATGGATCAGTCAATCGAGTAAAGGTACAAAGCCCCATTCTCTTTGATTGATGAAAATCATATTATATCGGATAAGGACAATGTTGAAAGTTGGGTTGTGTATGATAAATTCTCATTTTGAGAACCTTGCTGAAAAGAGGAGGGCTGATTTGATAAGCATCGTGTTGAGAATCTTGTGAGTCAAAAGGTTCAAGATGCTCATTATGGGAAGCAAAAATAGCATGGGCTTTTTTTTGTTATTTTGATAGTATTATGTCTGAGGTATAAAGGGTGATAAATCCTCTTCTCTTTTCTTGGGTGGACTCTTTCATGCTTGAAAAGTGGATGGAATTATTGAAACATCAATAATACTCCCTGTCCAATTACCATATTCTAACTTTTTTTGATTGAAATCAGACTCTTAAAACTGTGGTCATGTAAGAAGTGTAATTTTTGGTAGTATATTTCACCTAACAACCTGATGAAAGTTTGAATCAACTATTCTTCAGGCACAGAAGGATGTATCTTAATTCCACAAAAGATTCATGAGTCATTCTCTTTACCTCGAGAAAATCACATATTGTTAGATCAACCTTGATATTAAACTTATATTCCCCCACAAAATCTTAAGTCATGTCTTCCCTTGTATGTCATTGGTCAAAGTCTTGATTGGCGAACTAGGTGAGCACTATTTATGACAAACTTTGAATAAATAATCTCATTATAAAAGCCTCATTATATCCTATGCCAACTAATCCGCTGCAGTATTACTTTAAATGTGTGATTAGAACTCCATACCCATCAAACATGTTGAACTTTGGGACTTTGTATCTTGAAGGAAAATTAACTCTTGGATGTAGACACAATTTCTCATATCTCAAGTCATGAATATCTTTGAAATGTAGACATTCATCCAACCTCTTTTCTAAGTTATGAAGCTCTCCTATCATGCATCTAAATCGACTTTCTCACTTTCAAGAGTAGTACGTGCTAAAGGAAACTACCACGAGGGTGTGTAAGTAAGGCAGGAATAAGGAGATACAGTTCAAGTAGTGGTTTTCATTGGTTAATAAGGAAGAAATATGAAACTTTCCTTGATATTGAGCATATTTTTCATATTGTGGATTTTCAATCGAATCGATGTTCAAATTCTAGACAATCTTGATACAAAAAAAATTAAATTAAATAAAAATAAGAGTTAGTGTACCCAATAAGAAAAGAGATAGTATGAAAATATGAGCTATCTTGTCAAAGAGAACTTAAGGACGAATGAGTGAGCTAGAATGTAAGCTTGAGAAGTGCACTGATATTAAAAAGTAGAAGATAAGCTCATAGTAAGACCTAAATACTATTATCGTACTCAAAGTTGATGTGGAGAGCAAGTAAATAATGATATTTAAAAGATACATAGAATATTTAAGGATATTTTATTTTGAAAATATTGGGAGGACTAATAATTTTGAAGAATTGACTAATTTAAAGGGATAAAGGTGCATAAAATACTCGTACTTTGCCTAAATTTGCAGTTGCGCATACTAAACTTTGCAGGTGTCCCATGACCCCCCTAGACTTTTTTTCATTTTTAAATGGCATATATCTGCCCACTCGGACCATTGAGTGTAATTCACGCACATTGAGCGCGTAATGTTGAAAAATTGTTATAAACCTTTTTTATTTTGTCACATATCCCCTTAATTTTCTTTATTTTATATATTTTTCATTAAATTCCTTACATCCATTCTTCTACTCTTCTCCCAATTTCATCTCCATTGTTGAAGGTAAGATTTTTTCGTCAAAAATTCTAATATCTTTCTTGGTTTTCTTTGTTTGTTTAAAACTTCTTCTCACTATTTTTTAATTTCTTCTCACTAATTTTTAATTTCTAATTTCTGATTTTTGAAATTAGGATTAGCCATGAAAGATGTAAAATTGGATTTGAATAACATTTATTTGGACAAGGAAGATTCAATGTTGAATGCGGAGGTGCGCTTCAACGTTTATTTTTTATTACAGGCCATGCTAAGAAGAGACCATTTTGGAGTTTAGAAAAGGGGTACAAAGATGGAGAAAATTATAGCGGGGTGCAGATATGGAGAAAATGGCAGCTTTGCAAACACACAAAAATAACAAATGCCCCAATCTATCTATAAATAAAATTATTGAAGAAAGTTTCCGATTTGAATTTGGAATTTGGGAAAAGATTTTCTTACAAAAATAGTAGGAACTAAATCAAAGTTAAAAAAAAAAAGATAAGAAGAAACAATGATTGCAGTTTAATTTTAAATGCCAGGGGCGCGTGTGAATTAGCCATTTTTAATGGATTGACTATGTGGTTCAAGTGGGCAGATATATGCCATTTAAATACGAAAAAAAAGTCTTGAGGGGTAATAAGACCCCCGTAAAGTTTTGTATGTGCAACCGCAAATTTAGATAAAGTACATGTATTTTTCGAACTATTATCCCTAATTTAAAATATGCCCTATTTTTTTCTTAGTTTGAAATAGTTGAAGAATTCAAAACATTGTGAAAATCATTTGAATAATCCAAAAAATTCTAGTTTTCACTTTTAAAACATTATGAAAAGATGAAAAAAAAAGCTATACAAGATTTACAGAAAAATTATTTGAGTGATAAAAAGTGCTTCTTATTTTTAAAAATGAGGATGTTTTGAAAAGATATAATAACATGGATTTGTAAATTTTCCATTTTAATATGTTTTGACCATTTTACCCTTTTTCGTAATTACTACTTGTTGATTTTGGGATTTGGGGATGGTTGACACGGTTTTCGATGTAATCAAGAATTTGCTGAGCGGGCTCGTGGTTTTTAGAGGCTTGAGAAGCCATACAGTTGACTTCGATCAATATTTATTATTTTGAGTGTCAAATGGCAAAACAGACTACGCTAGTAGATCCAGAAATTGAGTTTGGGTTAGTAGCGGGGTTGGTTCAATGTTGAAACTTTAATATCTCATTTTGACCCTTCTTTTAGAAATAGGAAAAGGGGTCTCGGGGGTTAACTTTGTGAAAACAACTTTTTTTGAAAATTCAACATCGTCATTGAGTCTGAAACATAAAAAATTAGACTATTTACATAAACTATTTACTTTTTTCACATTACAAACAAATCCCGAGGGTCCGATCGAAGCTTGGTAGTCTTTCACCAAAATCAACATAAATTGATATTTGGTGCAGCCACTTAAGCGACAGCTGCCTAAGATCGCTTAATCGGTAGCCATTTTAGCATCCAGGAATCGCTTAAGCGGTAGCCGCTTAAGCAGTAACGTTGTATATAACCTCTTTTTTTTCAATTCCTATAAGTTTTGGACCTTTAAACTTTGGGTTTGGCCGATTCTTGAGGGTTTATTCACAATTTGATCTTGGGTAATCTCCAAACCTTATTTCCACTATTTTTATCGATTATATCTTCTAAAACACCTCTAAATCATGATTTCATAATGAAAAATGGGGTTTTATGGTTTAGAAAGAATTTTTCTTCATTTTGGACCTTGATTTTAACCTTTTTTGGATGGGCATTTTTTGTTAGGCTCATATAACCTTGAACAATATGTTTTAAAAATAAAATTTCAATTATATCCCTTTTATTTTTGAACTTGTTTTTTTAACCCGTTTTGACCCTGACCCAAATATGGGAAAAACGGGTATTGATAGCCTTTTTAAAGAGTAAATGCTATTTTTGAATGTTTTAGTTGATTCTAAGGCGGTTCGCAAGGGTATGGCTCCGTATTGAAGCACTTTAGATTGAGATTTTTATCGATTCGAGGAAGGTCATGGCTTAACTTCTTTAAGGTTAAGTTAGATAGTTAATGAATAAGTAAAGCATGCTGTAGGTTGGGATACTACTATTTTTGAAAGAAAATGATACACTTTTATAAAAACATCTCCGTGAATACGAGTTAGAGAGGAGAATTGAGATTGAGATATGATATATGAGATACAGTATAAGGGTTGCAAACCCCTCATGGGTCCTACCTGGTAGTTGTGTGACACGACCCAAAATTGGGCTATGTCATATGGGCACCTCAAGCCCACATGAACTGGAGGTCGCCCTAATAACCCAACCTAATCATCACATCAATCACAAGGGTCGGGTGAATCTCGACCATATAATAGGATAACAGAAATAGTACTAGTAGTCAAAACTTAACAACGTCTAACCAATTCATAAATATCATCACACTAGCATACACCCAAGTCCACAGGCATCCACAATACCTTTATACAAACCGATATTTAGAAATGTATATGTTGGGACAAGCCCCGAACAATAGCCAAACCAAGTCAAAATAAGACTAAGTCTAAAGATAGGAGACCAAGAAGGAATGTCTTCCGAAGTAAGGAAGCTCACCACTCCCAAGTTAATGCACGAACCGCTTCGATCACCTAATCACTGTACATAAAGAGAAGATGTTGCTCCGGCCCCTATGTCGTGTGGGACAGAGTGTTTGAAGATAGTTAGCGGTTAGAGTTCTAGCATGTAACCCAAGGATAAGGATAAAATAACATCATCAATAAAAAACAAGTCAATATATCATATTTAACCATATTCATGATCTTATCCATACATATAGGTATATCACATGCTAACAAGTAAACAAGTGATAAAAAAACTGTCAAAGCACTCAATCATGAGACATGAAGTGGAGGACTCTGACCTTCCACACTTAGATTCAACAATTTTTATTAGTATGGAACTTCAACCACTGTAATGCCCCGTGATCCCATCCCGAGATGTCACACGGTGCTTATGACCCCGAAGGACCACAAGCTAACCCTTTACTGATATCTGTACCTGTACACTGCATAATATCTAAAATAAATACGAAAACTAGCCATAAGGTTCAATACATCTATGAATACTCATAATACAGAAAACTGAATACTAATGCATCTGTCTGAAAAACCTCTAAACTGTCTGAACTGTGAAATTGATGGGAGGTACCCAACTAACTTCGTCAACTGAAAAATAAACAAAGTCTGAAACAATAATAGTAAATTGAGATTTGTCCTTGAAAGAAGAGGACTCGCTGCTACTGCTGCTGACTGGGACTGAACTGCTGAGAATACTCTGGATCCTGTGCCTCTGAACCTATGGTGTCAAATAAAACACCATAGCACAAATACGTCAGTACAAGAATGTACTGAGTATGTAGACGAGGTAGGCTAATGCAAGGGCTCATGCATGCACAATATATAAACTGAATAATCATGAAGATTCTGTATGAGAACACATACATGAATGCACAGACCATGAACACAATCATCGCAACTCTAGATACTGAAACTCGGATACCACTTAACTGCAGAATAAACTCACTACTAACACTGAGATACTGAATCACTGACTCATCTGATACTGATAATTGAGGATCTGGATGTACTTACATCAAGGACTAAATTCTGAGCTTACTACTTTCGACTGACAGAATTAGAGATCAATCTTTCTAACAGATTATTCTGGAAGCGATTATCAATGATAAGAAGTATGATTATGTCCAAATCTGACAACAAGAATACTCAACAGAATCTGAGATGGAGATTAAGCCTATCTGATGGGACATCTCTAGATATGATAAGATAATAAACATCTGTATATGAGACCAAGCCTATCTGACGGGATGGTCCATAAATCAATGGAACTATTTGAGTTCCTCTCTGAGATAGACGATTGTACCACACAGTCCTGATTTCTGAAGATCGCTACTGAAACTGCAACTGTGGGAAGTAGTTACTTAACCGACATGCCCCAACCTACCACAGGTGGGGTCCAACCTGTGACCCTAGCTGGAAGGGTGTCAATACCGTGCCACGTGTAAAGACCTCTCTGGTCAAGCCTCTCTAAAAGAATGAACCTCACAGGAAGTCGGCCTGAGGCAATATAATAATCAAACTTCTCTGATGGTGACAGCCTCTACTGACGGGAAACTTCTGCATCCTGAGCTGGCTACGCAGTTCTGGAGTTCAGGGATTGCTCCTAACGACTCGGCCTCTCTGACGGGAGAGTCGCCATCCCTTCCTTCGCTCGGTGCTAGCTTCTACTCCCAACTAAAAAACTTTGAACTGAAATCTTAACTGATCATGTTTCTTAAAAGATCTGACTGAGTTCCGCAGAGATTTCTTAGTTCCGTATCTGATGGAAAAGGTATCAAATCATGGTATCTGACTGACGATGCAGAGCTTGAATAGATTACTCGAATAGCTTCTGAGATTAGAATTGAATCACTTGAATACTATTAGATCTGAGCTGATTACAGGACTGAGGCTAGATTACTAGCGATACAGAGATTACAGAGATAACTGAGATTACTGAGCTTTCTTAAGTTCTGCACTTGTCTAAGGGTATAGAGTTCTATAGTTCACTGAGTTCTGAGAATCATGGCTCGACTGGAGTTATCGAGAAACTGACGTGGGCTCTAGATAACAACTCTATTGTTGGGTATAAATACCCCCAGGACTCAATGACATAAAAGTAAAGCGTAATCATTCATTATCATAATTATTCATTTATTCAACATCACAATCATTAAAGTATCTTCACAATCATTAACACATCTCTTCAAGTAATTAGGAATCACATAGCTTAGGGAAACTTCTTACTATCATGTCACAACTTACTTACTAACCACTTGACATGTATTAAAAAACTTAGCATATATCAAAGAGAACATAATCGGGGAATTTACAACCATCATATCTTGACTTTTTCACTAGGGTCTATCAACAACCATTAGACATGATCGATTTTACACCTACTTGGGGATTTCATGCTATTTGGCACATTTCACTCACTAAGGCATTTTATCAAACACTAGGCATGCATGGATAGCTCACAATTTGGAGTTTCACATTCAATATACTATAATGTCTCTTATGCTTCACCTAAGCTCTTTATCAAACCTATAGGGAACATTCTTCAATTATTCAACCATTTCTACACCCGAAAGTCATGAACACATCACATGGAAAAACAACTTCCAGAGGGTCTATCACAAACATCACATGAATTCCACATACTAGGGTCAAAGCTCATAAATTTTGTAGGCAAAAAAATCAAAACTCAACAACACATTAAACATCAATTTCAACTCATACAAATCATTAACAACTCATAAACATAAAAATCTTTTAGTTTTAAAAAGGGGTTTTGAGCTTCTTGGATGAAAGGGACCCAAGAATCAACATCTACATACCTTAACCTTTGAAATAAGATGAATTCTAATGCTTGAGACTCTATCCGTACTTGTAATAAATGATTCTCGAAGCCCACACTATGAGGAACTTGATTCTAGAAGAAAGCTTGAAGATTTATGGATGAAATTTGGAAGATTAGGGTTCTTGATGAAACCCTAATTAGATATTCTTGAGAGAATTGGAAGAGAAAAGTAATGAAATTAGGGTTTTGGAAGTGAGTTCTCATATTTATAGAGGCTCACAAAAGGTGGGAAATGACCAAAATACCCTTGCAAAAACTTCTCTAAATTGCTGGAAAAAAATGACTGACGACATTTGTGACAGGCCGTCAAACCTGTGACATGCCATCACAAAATGTCGTCACAAAAGGATAGATTTTATGATTTTCTGCGTAATTGTGACGACCTTTTGTGACAAGCCGTCAGACCTGTGATGGGCCGTCACAAAATGTCGTCACACATTTTCCAGACTGACATGCTGGAGTAAAATAGGCATAACTCTTTTCTCCAATGTTGGATTTTGGCAAAATTGATATCGTTGGAAAGTTAATTCAAAGATCTTTAATTTTATATATAGTAGGTCTTCTAAATTCACATATTAAAGGAGTTATGGTCGATTGAAGTTGACCCAAATTTTGACGGTCACAAAAACTTGAACGATAGGAAAGCTTTCAACTCGTCCATGAGTTAGGGGACCTCTATGATCTTAATTCATGCTCAAATAAATTCTCACACGATTTAAAGTATTTCATACTTGGGAGGATATTTATGAAAAAATTTGACTCGAATTTTTGCTTTACCAAATACGCTCTAAGGCTCAGACTAGAAGAGAATTTTGTGGGGCATTACATTATCTCCCCCTTGAGAACATTCTTCCTCGAATGTCGCTTGATAGACTGAGAATACGGATCAACAGAACTTACTCAAGAAATGGAAACATCTCAGATCAGGACTAAGCAACTGGAACGACTGACATATAGAGTTCTCACACTGGGCATTCATATCTGATGCATGGAATACTCGACTGATGATACTTATAGATGAATTCTCATAATACACATGC
Organism: Capsicum pubescens; assembly: GCA_030864215.1. Classification (NCBI taxonomy): domain Eukaryota; kingdom Viridiplantae; phylum Streptophyta; class Magnoliopsida; order Solanales; family Solanaceae; genus Capsicum; species Capsicum pubescens. The sequence goes on along the minus strand of CM061548.1, from coordinate 299,588,350 downwards.
ATATCTAATGCATGAACTCATAACTAGGATGATATCATGAATACACGACTGAACACACGCTTACAAGCTAAACTCTTTCTACTAAATGCGCATATCTAATGCATGAATGTTCGGCTAAGTTGACTTTTGAAAGCACGACTTGACAATGCAATAATGATTGATGCTAACTTTATAAAGAAAATCTGAGCATGCATCGGGATGAATCTAATGGCATGCAACATCATAATACTATGGGGTATCTCCCCCTTGGGACTCTATGTCCCTCTAAACACACTTCGCTAAAATACTGGAGCGGTGTGCCGGGCACCTACAGACTGGGTCATAATTGACCGATCAAGATCTGAAACTTATGCATAACTCATGCTATCACATAAGCTCAAAATGGGAGTAAAGGATCTAAAAATGCATATCGTAAAGATGCAGGGCCCATAACATACCCGGGTCTATATTAGGGAATCTTTCCCGATCAAGGCGATCCTGAAATGCATGAAGTCTACCCGTTTGAGTCAGCACTCTACATTCTCGCCTTCTATGGCCTGGGTCACCACACCAAAAACATACATCACTACCGGCTCTACACACACCCTGGTGGCGCCTACCACACTTTCCACAACGCAGATGGGTACGAACACCACTAGCACTACTTTGGGCTTTAGAGCTTAGCGCTTCCTCAGATCTGATACCCCTAAACACAGGTGCGGGTACACTAGCTGAAGATGGAGATGGAACTAAAAATCTCCGACCTTACTGAGAACTACTACCACCTTGAGACCCTGATTACGGGAAACCACGACTACCTGTCTTGTCTCTCTTACTCACTCTCTCTCTCTTTCATTTTACCTGCCTCAATTTGTTGCGCATGCATCATTAGCCTAGAAAGATCCATATCTCTATTGAACATGGTAGCTCTACACTTTTTCAACACATCACTTGATACCCCAGTCAAAAACTTACTCATACTCGCTCTAGGGTCAGCTATCAAGTCAGAAGCATACTTAGTTAATTGGTTAAACTTAAGATAATACTCTTTCACTGTTATGGAACCTTATCTTAGGTTCATGAACTCTTCTACCTTAGCTTTTCTCATCTCTAGAGGTAAAAACCTATCTAGAAAGTCACTCTAAAACTCTAGCCAAGTCATAGAAGCTGTATTTTCCCTTCTACTCTTCTCCCACATCACTACCCAATCATGAGCAATATCTTTCAACCTATAAGATGCAAACTCAACACTCTCTTCCTCAGAAATATGCATAATTTGGGTGATATTTTTTCACCTCCTCTAGAAACAACTGCGGGTCTTCACCTACTACTGACGCAAAGAATTCGGGCGGGCTCATTTTTATAAAGCTTCTAATACTGGCTGCGACAGAATTCCCATCTTGCTGAGGTGTTACTATAGCCTGACGGTTGCCATGAACATTAGTCACCGCCTGGGCTAGTGCCTGGAAAGCTGCCCGAAACTCTGCATGTTACACACTCTCATTTTCAGGATCTACTGGCTGAGGGAGCTGATCATCAACCCTATGGAAAAAGTCTCTGCGAGGAGGCATACTCTGTAAATGAAAGAATGAGGTGGATTAGACTAAGGATCAACTTGAGCTCATGCTCACTCGCACAATATGATCATTGAAAGAAGAGGAACTGCTCCTAAGAATATATAAATATTGCGCACTATACACACATGTACAATACTCTACTAAATGCGGCTTTTCAGACTCCCTAGGATACTTTTGAACCTTAGGCTCTGATACCAAGTTTGTAACACCCCGAGATCCCATCCCGAGATGTCACACGGTGCTTATGACCCCGAAGGACCACAAGCTAACCCTTTACTGATATCTGTACCTGTACACTGCATAATATTTGAAATAAATGCGAAAACTAGACATAAGGTTCAACAGATATATAAATACTCATAATACAGAAAACTGAATACTAATGCATCTGTCTAAAAAGCCTCTAAACTGTTTGAACTGTGGAATTGATGGGACAGGTCCCCAACTAACTCCGTCAACTAAAAATAAACAAAGTCTGAAACTATAATAGTAAACTGAGATTTGTCCTTGAAAGAAGAGGACTCGCTGCTACTGCTGCTGACTGGGACTGAACTGCTGAGAATACTCTAGATCCTGTGCCTCTGAACCTATGGTGTCAAATAAAACACCATAACACAAATGCGTCAGAACAGGAATGTACTGAGTATGTAGACGAGGTAGGCTAATACAAGGGGTCATGCATGCACAATATCTAAACTGAATAATCATGAAGATTCCGTATGAGAACACATAAATAAATACATAGACCATGAACACAATCATCGCAACTCTAGATACTGAAACTCGGATACCACTTAACTGCAGAATGAACTCACTACTAACACTGAGATACTGAATCACTGACTCATCTGATACTGATAACTGAGGATCTGGATGTACTTACATCAAGGACTAAATTCTAAGCTTACTGCTTTTGACTAACAGAATTAGAGATCAATCTTTCTAATAGATTATTCTGGAAGCAATTATCACTGATAATAAGTATGATCATGTCCAAATCTGACAACAAGAATACACAACAGAATCTGAGATGGAGATCAAGCCTATCTGACGGGACATATCTAGATATGATAAGATAATAAACATCAGTATATGAGACCAAGCCTATCTGACGGGATTGTCCAAGAATCAATGGAACTATCTGAGTTCCTCACTGAGATAGACGACTGTACCATACAGTCCTGATTTCTGAAGATCGCTACTGAAACTGCAACTGTGGGAAGTAGTTACTTAACCGACATGCCCCAACCTACTACAGGTGGGGTCCAACCTGTGACCCCAGTTGGAAGGGTGTTGATGATAGGCGTATTTACACGCCTAAAGCACCTTAATGTACCCATATTTTAGCTAAGTTTTGAGGACAAAATATATAATTCCTGCACTTTTAGTCCATTTTCCTGTAAGTGAGCTAACCAACGTGATTAGCAAGATTTCAGGTATTTATGATGAAGATTTCAGCATTTTATGGGCTGTTTGACGCCAAAGGAAACTTCACGTAAGAAGGAAGGCAGCTTTTGGAAGCTTATGGACTGAAAGTGATGCATGGAAAACTTGTCCCGGGCAAAAACAGCATTTCTAAAAACTTGGGGATCAGCAGTCACTTAGTAGGAGTAGGACAAGTATGCAGTAACCCAGTAGGGCTAGGACAAGGATAAAAACCCTATTTCAGTAGGACTAGGACAAGGATGTTATAAAAACCCTATTTGCTGAATTTTTCAGCAAGCTTTTATTACTCTTACTCATTCTCTTTCAATTCATTCTTACTCTCTTCTATTCTTAAATTCGTTGTTGACATTATTCTTCATCTATTTGACTTTTAATTTTCACGACAAGAGAAACGCTACTAGCAAGGAATTCACGCCACAAGTGACGCCAATACTTCCTTATCGTGATATTGTTATTGCTTTGGTATGATGATATCTTCGTGGTTTTCCTTCACAATTATGAGTAGATAAACTTCTTTGTTAGGGTTATGGAAGCCTTATGAGATACTATCTATTGCTATGAGTTTGTGAATTCTTGATACGTATGCTGCTTATATCATTACTCTCTTCATCTTAATTGAATTCTTGTGGTTGTAAACATATAGAATATGCCAGTATAGCATTAACTTGTTTGAAAGAAAAGTTACATGTCTGGAAAAGAGAGAATGACAAGGAAATAGGGCTACCAACCCCTGTTTAAAAGTTAGTGCCGTAACTGGATTAACCTCTTGGAGAATTCGTACCATTAGTATACGCTTTAAGCTCGAAAGAGTTAAAGTGATATAATCCTTGATGGTCGAAAGACACTAGGATTTACCATAGAATACGAATCTTTATAAGCGCATGCATGTCTGAATTCCGCATAACTCATAGCCAATAGATACGTAAAACTCATAAGGTGGACATAACCCTAACTTAAAATTCTCATTGATTTAAACCTACTAAACATTCCGTTTTTACTTTGCTATTTTGATAATTTTACTTCACGCATAAAATCCCCCCTTTATCCGCAGAACTTTCACCAAAAGTCTACTAATCGTTGCATACTTAGTGACCGAGTATTCCCTGTGGGATTCGACACCCAACCCAGTTGGGTTCTATATTTGACGACGACCGCTTACACTCTTACGAGAGCTGTAGTTTGAGCGTTATCAAATTTTGGCGCCTCAGCCGGGGAATGCGGTTGTCAACTAAGTTTGTGATAGTTACTAGACCCTTTGGTCAAAGATTCTCGAATTTTACTTTTAGTTGTTGTTTTTGTTTTATTCAGGTTCTGTTGAGTGCATGCCAAATACTCGTAGTTCTGGTCAGCCATTATTACCTATCAATCTTGAACCACAACTTATTGGTAGAATGGATGCACAACGTGACATTGAAAGAAGGGCTGCTCAACAGGAGCAGGCTAGATTAGCTGCGTTGGCAGCTGCTCAAGTGCATCAACAGAATATTGATATCCCAAGTCGGGCAACAAATATTGATGATGAGGACCTGGGTGATGATGAGTTACTTAATCCACGGCGTGCAGATGAGGTGGCAGCGCCAGTGAACATGAGAGATCGTCAAGCTAGAATGAGACCTGAACGCTGAGCTGTGCAGGCTCCTTTTGATAATGATGATGACGATCTGGATGGAGCTGGTGCCACAGGGGCTATTATTCCTCCACCCTTGGCACCCGGAGCTAAGTTCAATATCACTAGCACCATGATTCAGTTACTGCAGCTCAAGGGGGTATTTGGTGGACTCACAGGAGATGATCCGAATATACATCTGATCAACTTTATTTCAACATGCAAGTCATTTGACAATCCAGGAGTTGGCCAGAATGCAATTCGGTTGCGCTTATTTCCATTGTCTCTGTCTGGAGAGGCAACTCTATGGCTGAACGGGCTAACTCCTGATTCTATTACTAATTGGAGGCAACTGAAAGACACTTTCCTAGAAAGATTCTTTCCGCCATCCAAGAGAGCACAATTGAGAGATGAGATCAGCAATTTCCGACAGCTTCCAACTGAAGCTCTCCACGAAACATGGGAGAGGTTCAAGAAGAAGCTTATGCGGTGCCCAAATCATCAGATGACCAATATCCACTTGATGGAGATATTATACAGGGCTTTGAACTCAGTGACTAAGCTAGTGGTTGATAATGCTGCAGGTGGGTCATTCATGGACCTTATTTTTCTTGAGGCAAGTGATATGCAAGATCGTATGACAAAATAGAGTAGAGCTTGGCATACCAGGGATTCTGAGGTAGCAAGCTCTACAGTATCTATTGGCATGACTGCAGAGCAGATGTGTAGACAAGAGGAACGTGATCAAGATATGGCGCACATGAAAACACAGATGGATCTTCTTACCAAGCATTTATTATCAGGGAAGACCGAAAAAGTAAAAGCGGTTGCGTCAAAAGGAAGAGACGAATCCGATTCTGAGGAAGAAGCTAACTACTTGAATAATCAGGGGGGTTTCCGAGGCAATGCCCAAGGAAACCAAGGTCGGAACTATTATGATAAATCTGGATACAAGGACCGCGATCAAGGTGGTTTGAAGAATATGACTGACAGGAGTGGTTTGTATGTTCCTCCTGGAAACCGTGAGGCTGTGGCGTCTGGCTCTGGGAAGATGTCGATGGAAGATATGATGGCGAAGCTGTTGAAGGGAGTAGAGGCAACTAATACGGGAGTGAATGAGGTGAAGAACGATTTGTCTTCAATAAATCAATTGGTTGACTCGCATTCTACTGCAATAAAGCAACTAGAGCAGCAATTGAGTCAACTTTCAGCAACATTAAATCAAAGAAACGCTGGAACACTACCTAGAGACACAGTGTAAAATCCAAGAAATGATGGATCATGTATGGCTATCACCACCCGAAGTGGTAAAGTATTGGAAAATCCATCCAAAGGCAAGCAGGTGGTTGATGATATAGAAGATAATGAGATCATTGCAGAACCAAAAGATGCCGAAGCAACTGATGAGGTTGTTCGTGACGTCACCTCTCAACGTCCATAGCCTGAAAAGATCGCCGAACTGAAGCAAGATGAAAAGGAAGCGGTGGAGAAAACTATTCCCCTTTCACCACCACCTTTTCCTCAGAGATTGAAGAAGAAAGATGACGATACTAGGTTCAATAAGTTTATGACTATGTTGAAGCAGCGAACTATTAATGTTCCTTTGGTCGAGGCACTGGAACAAATGCCTGGGTACGCAAAATTTATGAAGGATCTTTTGACAAAGAAGCAGGCAGCAAGTTATGAGTTGATGGATACTGTTCATCATTGCAGTGCAATCGCTACCAGATCACTAGTTCAGAAGAAGGTTGACCCCGGTGCCTTCACTATTCCTTGTACTGTCGGATCTTTGAATTTTGCCAAGGCATTATGCGATTTAGGAGCCAGCATCAATTTGATGCCGCTATCTATTTACAGAAAGTTGGGGTTGGGGGATCCTACTCCAACTAATATGAGGCTCGTGATGGAAGATAGGTCAGTAAAATGACCTGTTGGTATTTTATATGATGTATTGGTGAAGGTTTCTTTATTCATCTTTCCGGCAGACTTCGTTATTCTGGACTGTGAGGTGGACTCAGAAGTTCCCATAATCCTGGGGCGCCCTTTCCTTGCAACAGGGAGCGTGCTTATTGATTTAAGAGCAAATGAGCTTTTATTCCAGATGAATGATGAAGTAGTCCGCTTTGATGTATGCAAATCAATGAAGCAACCCAAAGATCTGAACGTGTTCTCGGTAGTTGATGTTTATTTTGATGATGAGAAAGAATTATCCGTAGAAGAGCAGCTTATTGTTGACCCATTGGCGGTTGTGCTTATGAATATAGAGCGTGAGGATGCTAAAAATTATGAAGAAACTATTTGTTCTCTAACAGGAATAGGGTCGTATCCTTATGCTCCCAAGAAGCTGGACGTCGGTCTCAAAAATTGGCCTACACCACCAGCTAAACCATCAATTGAAGAGCCACCAATGTTAGAATTGAAGGAGCTACCCAGTCATCTAAAGTACGCATTCTTGGGAAGTGGAAACACCCTCCCGGTTATTGTGGCGGCTGACTTAGGTGAGCAGCAAGTTGCAGCTCTCATCGCTGTTCTAAGGAAATACATGAGAGCCATCGGTTGGACCATCGCTCATATTATTGGTATTCCGCCTGGGATATGTATGCACAAGATTCAGCTTGAAGAAAATTGCATACCCACTAGTGAGCATCAAAGACGTTTGAATCCACCTATGCAAGAGGTGGTGAAGAAAGAAATTATTAAGTGGTTAGATGCAGGGGTAGTGTATCCAATCTCTGACAGTAAATGGGTGAGTCCGGTACAGTGTGTGCCCAAGAAAAGGGGCATGGCGGTAGTTGCAAACGAAAGGAATGAGCTAATTCCACTCAGACCTGTCACAGGGTGGAGAGTATGCATGGACTACCGGAAGCTGAATTCATGGACGCTTAAGGATCACTTCCCAATGCCATTCATGGACCAAATGCTTGATCGATTGGCAGGGAAAGGATGGTTTTGCTTCTTAGATGGTTATTCCGGCTATAATCAGATCTGTATTGCCCCCGAAGACCAAGAGAAGACAACGTTTACATGCCCATATGGTACGTTTGCCTTCAAACGTATGCCATTTAGGCTATGTAACGCACCCGCCACTTTTCAGCGTTGTATGATGTTCATTTTTTCTGATATGGTTGAAGACACCTTGGAGGTGTTCATGGACGATTTTTCAGTTGTGGGTGAGTCGTTCGAATCATGCTTGGCAAATCTAAGTATGGCGTTACAGAGATGTGTTGAATTCAACTTGGTGTTAAACTGGGAGAAGTGCCACTTTATGGTTAAAGAAGGTATTATTCTTGGGAATAAAATTTCCGAAAGAGGAATTGAGGTGGATCGAGCTAAAATTGATGTCATCGAGAAACTACCACCTCCAATCTCTGTAAAGGGAGTTCGTAGTTTCCTCGGGCATGCAGGTTTTTATCGAAGGTTCATTAAAGATTTTTCCAAGATTGCTAGTCCGTTATGCAAGCTTTTAGAGAAGTATGCAAAGTTCGACTTCGGTGAAGATTGCTTGAAGGCATTCGAATGCCTCAAAGGGAATCTAATTGAAGCTCCTATCGTTGTAGCACCTGATTGGTCCCTATCATTTGAAGTTATGTGTGATGCAAACGGAGTAGCTTTGGGTGTTGTACTTGGCCAGAGAAGAGAAAAGTTATTTCATCCAATCTACTACGCGAGCAAGGTCTTGAACGGAGCCCAGAAGAACTATATTGTCACGGAACAAGAGCTTCTAGCAGTTATTTATGCTTTTGAAAAGTTTCGTGCTTACCTGTTGGGGACTAAAGTGGTGGTTCATACCGATCATGCAGCCCTAAGATACCTAATGACGAAGAAGGATGCAAAGCCGAGGCTAATTCGATGGGTGTTATTGCTGCAAGAATTTGATTTCGAGGTAAAAGATAGAAGAGGTTGTGAAAACCAAGTGGCTGATCGCCTATCTAGACTTGAGAATGAGAACACAGCGCAGCCCGATCTTGAGATTAATGATGCATTCCCCGATGAAGAGATCCTAGCCACGATGGTGGAAGAATTACCATGGTACGCAGACTTTGCAAACTATGTGGTAAGTAATGTGATACCTGCACATCTGTCTTTTCATCAAAAGAGGAAGTTCATGCATGATGTAAAACACTACTTCTGGGATGAGCCATATTTATTTTGACGATGCGCGGATGGTGTTATCAGGCGATGCATATCTCATGTGGAAGTGCCGAGTATCTTGGAAGCAAGTCATGCTTCCCAAGTTGGGGGACACCATGCAGGTGGTCGAACAGCAAGGAAGGTATTGCAAAACGGCTATTATTGGCCTTCGATATTTAGAGATGCCTACGAATTTGTGAGAAGATGTGACCAATGTCAGAGACAAGGCACGATTTCGAAGCACCATGAGATGCTCATGTCAAAAATTCTTGAAGTAGAGCTGTTTGATGTGTGGGGTATTGATTTCATGGGCCCATTCATAAATTCGTTTGGGATAAAATATATCCTAGTTACTGTCGACTATGTATCCAAATGGGTCGAAGCAGTAGCGCTGGCCGATAATGAAAGAAAGCGTGTTGTAGCATTCTTGAAGAGAAATATCTTCTCTCGTTTTGGGGTACCACGTACCATCATAAGCGATGGAGGATCACACTTTTGCAACAAGTTGTTCAAATCCGTGTTGGTGAAATATGGGGTCAAGCAACATAAGGTAGCCACGCCTTATCACCCACAAACTAGTGGACAGGTAGAGGTTTCTAATCGAGAGATCAAGCAGATCCTTGCTAAGACTGTAAACGCTAATAGGAAGGATTGGTATCGGAAGCTGGAAGATGCACTATGGGCTTATAGGACTGCATTCAAAACACCAATTGGCATGTCCCCATACCAACTAGTTTATGGGAAGGCTTGTCACTTGCCCATTGAGCTCGAGCATAAAGCATTATGGGCATTGAAGCGACTGAATTTGAATTGGGATGATGCCATGAATATGAGATTGGAGCAGCTGAACGAGATAGATGAATTCCATCTACATGCGTATGAAAGATCAGACTTCTACAAGGAGCGGATGAAAAAGTATCATGATCACCGAATTGTTCAACGAAACTTTCAAAAGGGTGATATGGTACTTCTTTTCAATTCCAGACTGAAGATATTCCCAGGGAAGTTATGGTCCAAATGGTCTGGTCCGTACAAAATTAGCCAAGTCTACTCGTCTGGAGTAGTTGAGCTAGAAGACAATAATGGTGTTGTCTTTAAGGTGAATGGCCAACGAGTAAAACCATATATCGGTCCTCTTGACTCGATAAAATGCATGGCTACCATCTATCTCGACGAAATCTAAGTACTCGAGGTAACTATGTCATGCCGCGATAATAAATCAAGCGCTAGATGGGAGGCAACCCATCGTTTTTCATTTTTTATTGTTTTACTAAGAGTTTGTTTTTGTTAAAAAAAATCCAAAAAGAAGAGTCGAGCCACGACCAAAACTAAGGCGCTTGATGGGAGGCAACCCATCTTTCTAATCATTTTTGTTGTTTTTGAATAAGTGTAGGTGCAAGAGGTGTAAAGGAGGAGATTGGTTTCAAATTTTGATTCGGAAGTATTACATGTTGAAGGTGGTAAGTTGGGAATGAAGAAGCAAAAGGCTATGAGTTAGGCATTGCCTATGAAAATCTAGGCAACGAACAAGGCAAGGCCTATGCTATGGCCTAAGCTCTCTGAATCTAGAGTGCCATGGCATAGACGCCGCCTATGCCTAACAATGCCATAGCATAGACGCCGCCTATGCAAAAGCCTTTTGTCTCTGAATCTAGAATGCCATGGCATAGGCGCCGCCTATGCCTAACAATGCCATAGCATAGGCGCCGCCTATGCTCAACTAGGCTTTGTAAAAGGCGCCGCCTATGCTCACTTTTTGGTCTCCTAATACGATTCCAAATGGGTCAAAACCCGACCCAAGCTTGTCCTATAAATAGAACCTTAGTCTTAGAACAAAATTTCATTGCAAACTCAACCTAAGCGCCGCCTACCTCTCCAAAATCTATCAAAAATTTTCTTTTTGCTCTTTTAACTTTGCAAGAACATCTTCCAAGTCCATCAACCAAGTAAGTACTTCTTTGCTCTTCTTTTATATTCCGTAAGTATTAGAATACTACGCCTATAATAAGTTGTTAAATCTTGAAGTAGTGTTGGTGATTTGAATGTGGTTGATTTGTTGTGATACAACTAAGTGAGTGAATGAATACGTATGGGCGTTCTAGACTTGGTTCCAACCTGAATTTGATTTTTGATACACTGTCATACTTTTGCGGAATCGACATGGTTAAGATAATTGCATAATCTTGTAACTCGAAAGCTTGTATGTTTGAATGACTTATCCATCGAGATGAAAATCATGGTTAACTACACTCATGAGATGTTGTGATTATTTCTAAGCCATAAATTGATACGATATCTATGTAGTAGTTTTGTTCAAAGAGATGCATTAGTCCAAACATGAAAACATAGTTAAGAGTACATGAAAAAGAATTGAAAAGGATAGTGAAGATGACAAGAAAAGTATGACTGCGCTGAATATATTGTTGGAACATAACACCTAAATGTATGGCGATGAAATTTGAGTAATCGACATCGTTCACTTAATCAGTTTGTCACAACAAATTAAGTGTGGGGTGGTGCCACTACTGTTTGTTTGTCGATTGTATCTACCGAGATGAAGCTAACATGACTATTATTTTAATCTCAGGTACAATGGCACCAAAAAGTCGACCCGAAAAAGAAAAAACATCTACCTCACAGAAAGGCCAGAAAAGGGGAAGAAAAGAGCAAGCTAAATCCTCCTCGCTGCAAATACTTCAACGCATGTACGGGATAAAATGGGTCCTAGAGGAGGAAGTAAAGGAGTGGCACAAGAACAATAAAGTAAAAAAATATATTCATGTGGAGTTGATACAAAAGGAGAGCCTAGCAAAGAAAGAACCCCGCATTTTGGCCAAAATCATGGCGCTACATCTTGATTTCATTTTCCAAGATATGGGAGAATGCAATCTTGATCTAACGCGAGAATTATACGCCAATTGGTCCCCAAAGACTACCGGAAGTGAGGTGAAGATTCGGGGCCAAGTCTTGCAACTGAATGCAGAGTTCTTCAACTCTTTTCTGGGTCTTCCATCTGTGGATCCATCACCGCTCAAGGAGCTTTATCGCAGACCTCCATACAGGGAAATCAGACATACACTATGCGTAACAAGATCAATGGCACGGTGGAGTCATCACAAGGATACCGGTCGGCACAATACCTTCCCGTATGCCTCCTTGAACAGAGAAGCTCGGATATGGTTGCGGATAGTCAATTTTTGCTTGATTCCAGTGTCACAGTACACAAATATCACACGTGATAGAGTGTTCTTGGTGTACGCTTTGATGACAAACATCCCCATCAACATTGGGGCGATTATTCGATCTTCAATGCGTAAGGCCAGGCTGCACAAGAGGTCCCACTTCAGCTTTGGCAATCTGTTGACTGCGATATTGAGGAAGGAGGACATCAAAAAGGAACCTGCAGATCATAAGCTTCCACACAACCCGAAGAAGGTTGACCTCACAAAGGTTAAAGATGCTGAATCCATGCATGGCGTCAACCTAACCACTGCAGAAAGACATGCTCGCGACGAAAGCTTCTTCCGCCATTTATATGGCATGACGAGGTTTACCATGATTAGCGGGGGTCGTGTTCCAACTGCTGCAGAGCTCCAACAGTGTGATTATGACTACCCAATGAATGAGCATGCGAGGGCTATGTGTGGAGTAGGTGTATATTTTGAGGAACCTCTTGATGACGACATGCCAACCGATGATGATCGACGAATGCCATACTTCGACATGGAGGAGAACTCTGATAATGATGACTCTGATGATGATTCTGATGCAGGGGGTATGACCCCAGACATAGAGGATGAGTCCGACTAATCAGGTTCTTCTTATTTATTTTCCACTGAGGGCAGTGTGTCCCGTCTAAGTGTGGGGTGCTGATATTTGTGTGCTATACTTCTTTGTCTGCATTTGCATTTATTCTAGTTCTTGTTCGTTTTAATTAGTCGTAATCAGTTAGTTTAATTTTAAATTTTTTTTAGAGACGGCATGGTAGTATAACAAGAGTTTGTGCTAAATCATTACTATTGTGACATTTAGGCTCTACATGTGACTCACTGTGTGATAATTGTGTGGTTTAATTCATTCATCTATTGGGTCAAGAGTCTATACTGCTCCCAATAAAGTTGACCATGTGCCTTGTGTGTGTGAGGATATAGTATATTCTGTGTTGTGACTGATGCTAGAACTTGCCTGGTGTGTGTGTAAAGCGAAATAAAGAGTGAGTTTAGGAGATGATTTAGGCATTTCTTTGGCAGCCTATGATTGTTTACCTTCTTTTTACCTACCCGTGGACATTATCCTAGTCAACCCTTTTGAGCCTTTAAGCCATTTTCTTTGACAGCCTCATATGTAAGCCTAATCCATTTTTTTTCAAGACCATAATTTGATCCAAATTCCTAAGTGCTTTAAATTGTGAAGTCATGTGACAAAATAAGAGGAAATTGGGTGAGAGTGATGTCTTAGAGTGTATTGGTACTTGAATTTGTTATGAAAAAGAGTGTCTATCGTAGAGGTGTGTTATAAAAAAAATAGAAAAACAAAAAGATAAATTGTGTTTATGATTAAATAAAATGATAGTTATGCTTGAATGGCAAAATAGGTGAAAAGGGGTGATAGATGAAAGAAAGGTAGCAGGGTTGATTAAAAGAGAGTGTTAATGGCATAATGTGATGTATTAAAGCGCTTAGGAACATAGTCACTATTTCTGGCCAAAATAGTCCTACCCGTCCCTTAGCCTACATTACAACCTGTAAAAGACCTATTTGATCCTAAGCTTAGCATTCTGATATTAGTGGAGCATTACGCTAAGGGCAAGCCTATGGTCATCAGTTGCAACATATGAATTCTTTGTGAGAGTGAGAGCAAGGATAATCTTATACCCATGTTTTGAAAAATGAAATACTTGTGAGTAATTATGGGTGATATATTGTGAGACACACATGGTTGATAATTATTGGGTAGTTGTTGTATGATTCTTGGTGCCTTAACTTTTGAATACGAATTAACCATCATCACGAGTCGATGTTGGAGGTTGAATTGTTTCTAGAAGTGATTAGAAAACTATTCTTTGTTAATAATTGTTGTGCCTGTCTTGATGAATATTTTGTGCTGTTACTGTGAAACCCTAAGTAGATGTTTATATGGACATGATATATTGTTCGAGGACGAACAAAGCTTTAAGTGTGGGGTGTTGATGATAGGCGTATTTACACGCCTAAAGCACCTTAATGTACCCATATTTTAGCTAAGTTTTGAGGACAAAATATATAATTCCTGCACTTTTAGTCCATTTTCCTGTAAGTGAGCTAACCAATGTGATTAGCAAGATTTCAGGTATTTATGATGAAGATTTCAGCATTTTATGGGCTGTTTGACGCCAAAGGAAACTTCACGTAAGAAGGAAGGCAGCTTTTGGAAGCTTATGGACTGAAAGTGATGCATGGAAAACTTGTCCCGGGCAAAAACAGCATTTCTAAAAACTTGGGGATCAGCAGTAACTTAGTAGGAGTAGGACAAGTATGCAGTAACCCAGTAGGGCTAGGACAAGGATAAAAACCCTATTTCAGTAGGACTAGGACAAGGATGTTATAAAAACCCTATTTGCTGAATTTTTCAGCAAGCTTTTATTACTCTCACTCATTCTCTTTCAATTCATTCTTACTCTCTTCTATTCTTAAATTTGTTGTTGGCATTATTCTTCATCTATTCGACTTTTAATTTTCACGACAAGAGAAACGCTACTAGCAAGGAATTCACGCCACAAGTGACGCCAATACTTCCTTATCGTGATATTGTTATTGCTTTGGTATGATGATATCCTCGTGGTTTTCCTTCACAATTATGAGTAGCGAAACTTCTCTGTTAGGGTTATGGAAGCCTTATGAGATACTATCTATTGCTATGAGTTTGTGAATTCTTGATACGTATGCTGCTTATATCATTACTCTCTTCATCTTAATTGAATTCTTGTGGTTGCAAACATATAGAATACGCCAGTATAGCATTAACTTGTTCGAAAGAAAAGTTACATGTCTGGAAAAGAGAGAATGACAAGGAAATAGGGCTACCAACCCCTGTTTAAAAGTTAGTGCCGTAACTGGATTAACCTCTTGGAGAATTCGTACCATTAGTATACGCTTTAAGCTCGAAAGAGTTAAAGTGATATAATCCTTGATGGTCGAAAGACACTAGGATTTACCATATAATACGAATCTCTATAAGCGCATGCATGTCTGAATTCCTCATAACTCATAGCCAATAGATACGTAAAACTCATAAGGTTGACATAATCCTAACTTACAATTCTCATTGATTAAAACCTACTAAACATTCCATTTTTACTTTGCTATTTTGATAATTTTACTTCACGCATAAAATCCCCCCTTTATCCGCAGAACTTTCACCAAAAGTCTACTAATCGTTGCATACTTAGTGACCGAGTATTCCCTGTGGGATTCGACACCCAACCCAGTTGGGTTCTATATTTGACGATGACCGCTTACACTCTTATGAGAGCTGTAGTTTGAGCATTATCAGGTGTCAATACCGTGCCATGGGTAAAGACCTCTCTGACAGGATGAACCTCGCAGGAAGTCAGCCTGAGGCAATATAATAGTCAAACTTCTCTGACGGTGATAGCCTCTACTGACGGGAAACTCCTGCATCCTGAGCTGCCTATGCAGTTCTGGAGTTTAGGGATTGCTCCTAACGACTCGGCCTCTCTGACGGGAGAGTCTCCATCCCTTCCCTTACTCGGTGCTAGCTTCTACTCCCAACTAAAATACTCTGAACTGAAATCTTAACTGATCATGTTTCTCAAAATATCTGACTGAGTTTCGCTGAGATTACTTAGTTCTGTTTCTGATGGAAAAACTATCGAATCATGGTATCTAACTGATGATGCAGAGATTGAATAGATTAATCGAATCACTTCTGAGATTAGAATTGAATCACTTGAATACTATTAGATCAGAGTTGATTACAGGACTGAGGCTAGATTACTAGTGATACAGAGATTACAGAGATAACTGAGATTACTGAGCTTTCTTAAGTTCTGCACTTGTCTGAGGGTACAGAGTTCTATAGTTCACTGAGTTCTGAGAATCATGGCTCGACTAGAGTTATCGAGAAACTGATGTGGGCTCTATATAACAACTCTATTGTCGGGTATAAATACCTCCAGGTCTCGATGACATAAAAGTAAAACGTAATCATTCATTATCATAATTATTCGTTCATTCAACATCACAATCATTAAAGCATCTTCACAATCATTAACACATCTCTTCAAGTAATTAGGAATCATATAGCTTGGGGAAACTTCTTACTATCATGTCATAACTTACTAACCACTTGACATGTATTAAAAAACTTAGCATATATCAAAGAGCACATAATCGGGGAATTTACAACCATCATAACTTGACTTTTTCACTAGGGTCTATCAACAACTACTAGACATGACTGATTTTACACCTACTTGGGGATTTCATGCTATTTGGCACATTTCACTCACTAAGGCATTTTATCAAACACTAGGCATGCATGGATAGCTCACAATTTGGAGTTTCACATTCAATATACTATAATGTATCTTATGCTTCACCTAATCTCTTTATCAAACCTATAGGGAACATTCTTCACTTATTCAACCATTTCTACGCCCGAAAGTCATGAACACATCACATGGAAAAACAACTTCCAGAGGGTCTATCAAAAACATCACATGAATTTCACATACTAGGGTCAAAGATCTTAAATTTTTTGGGCAAAAAAAATCAAAACTCAAAAACACATTAAACATCAATTTCAACTCATACAAATCATTAACAACTCATAAACATAAAAATCTTTTAGTTTTAAAAAGGGGTTTTGAGCTTCTTGGATGAAAGGGACCCAAGAATAAACATCTACATACCTTAACCTTTGAAATAAGATGAATTCTAATGCATGAGACTCTATCCGCACTTGTAATAAATGATTCTCGAAGCCCACACTATGAGGAACTTGATTCTTGAAGAAGGCTTGAAGATTTATGGATGAATTTTGGAAGATTAGGGTTCTTGATGAAACCCTAATTAGATATTATTGAGAGAATTGGAAGAGAAAAATAATGAATTTAGGGTTTTGGAAGTGGGTTCTCGTATTTATAGAGGCTCATAAAAGGTGGGAAATGACCAAAATACCCTTGCAAAAACGTCTCTAAATTGCTGACAAAAATGGCTGACGACATTTGTGACTAGCCGTCAAACCTGTGACAGGCCATCACAAAATGTCGTCACAAAAGGATAGATTTTATGATTTTCTGCGTAATTGTGACGACCTTTTTTGACAAGCCGTCAGACTTGTGATGGGCCATCACAAAATGTCGTCACACATTTTCCAGACTGACATGCTGGAGTAAAATAGGCTTAACTCTTTGCTCCGATATTGGATTTTGGCAAAATTGGTATCGTTGGAAATCTAATTCAAAGATCTTTAATTTGATATATATTAGGTCTTATAACTCGACATATTAATGTAGTTATGGTCGATTGAAGTTGACCCAAATTTTGACGGTCACTAAAACTTGAACGATAGGAAAGCTTTCAACTCGTCCATGAGTTAGGGGACCTCTATGATCTTAATTCATGCTCAAATAAATTCTCACACGATTTAAAGTATTTCATACTTGGGAGGATATTTATGAAACAATTTGACTCGGATTTTCGCTTTACCAAATACGCTCTAAGGCTCAAACTGGAAGAGAATTTTGCAGGGCATTACAACCACATTCACATATCACTTAGAGAAAAGACTTTAATCATGCATACACTCATTAAGCAAGGGACTCTAACCACATGCCCACATATTAGACAAGGGACTCTAAACTCATGTCGTATTAGATTGGGGACTCTAACCCAAGCCATTTCATTTGGTGAGGTACTTCAACATCAAGATATCTCCTTGTACAAGGTACTTTAACCACAAGCGATTTCATTAGGCAAGGGACTTTAACCACAAGCCCTTTCATTAGGCAAGGGGCATTAACCTTAAGCAATTATGACTATCATTATTCGGCATTGGGACTCCAACCCTTTGTCCATACTTCATCATCTATTAAATTCACACTCAAGGACTTTAACCCATTTAGACAACTCAACACTATACATGACCACATGGTCTTCATGGGAGCCTTTATTGCTCAACCACTTCAATAGGACAATGCCTTAATTCAATTCATTATACAATTCAATTTATGGTCATAAAGACCCTCACAAACTATTCACATTTCATTAGCAATCTTATACCACATTCATACCACACTTTAGTTCAACACATAATTCATGTTCATTTTCATATTTAGGGGCTTTAACCCCTCATTAACCATCACCCAACAAGGTCATAAATTTCACCATACATGGCTCATAATACTTTTATAATATCATTTAACAACTATTCATACTTATTCAGCCATTGCCCTAGTTCAAAACATCATCAACATAAGACTAGAAAATTCACTTAGATATTTTCATAAACACCTTGTGTGCATGCATTTACCAAGGCCATTCTCATGGAAGAAGTCATCAAGATTAGAGTTACTCAATACTCATATGTTATACCATATACAAAAATCACCCACATGTTCAAATCATCATCAATAACATTTATAAACACAAGGCTAAGCAAAAGTCCACATTATTCATCATTAGACAACAAAACCTTTTAATTTGATTTCAAAATCACCATGTACACTTACTAATACAAGTTCAAAATACATGGATTTATAGTTATTTATCAAGGAGAAGAGTTACATGCCTTAGACAACTTGATTCACCAAGAGTCTTGACTTCACTTTGCCTCTTGAAGATCATCCTTGAAACCCTAGCCTCTAATTCTTCAAAGATGAGTTTGAGAGAGTGTTTAGGGTGTTTGATACATCAAAATGGATATTTAGGAGTCTAAGAACACCTGTATAGTGAGGGGATTTAGGGTTTTTGGCATAGGAAATAACCACAAGGCCCTTATTTAAAAGCTGGTAAATGGACCCGTCCAAGGGTATGACTCACTAAAGAAACCGTACCCTAGCGTACGAGTGGTACCCTATATTGTACCCTAGGATTCTCCTAGGTCACCTATACTATTAAGGGTCCAAACACACATTCTTTAGTAATATCCAAAGGGTACGACTCAACCCCTAACTTGTATGCTTCAATCGTATAAAAAACAGTCCACTCAAAGTTCAAGTCTAAACTCTATATGACTTACTTGGTATGAATCATACCTTTGGTATGATTGAGGATGGGGTCACTCATACCTAGAATAGTAAGTAACCCTCACCACACTTCCTAGGATATGAGAGAGGAGGGAAGGAGAAGAAGGATATGACTCGTATCCAAGGGGTAGGACTCATGACCTAGTTGTACCCAACTAAGAGACACCCAATGAAGAAGTTCTTCTCATAGTTCAAAACCTAGGTGTTTCATTTCGGGATCAATGGATGTATACGGAAAGTCATGTGATGGATTGCATCATTCATCCCATCCACTTTGCATTTACATTCAAATCTTGCCAGTTCTCCTTAGTTTCCTTGACATATGTTTGATTTTTATGTATTTTTCCTTTATATCTATGTTCTTGTTATTTTTAAGTACTTATATATATATATATTAAAACTATTGGCGGTGACAGTGTAAGCTATCGTTTGAGACTTTTTTGCTTGTAGGTGATATGCTCATAGTATATTTTACTTATCTTATTTTTTATTTTACTCAGTCGACCAATAATACTTACTGAGTACAAGTGGATCATACTCATACCTACTGTGCCCTTTTGATGTAAATTCTAGCACGAGTATGACTTACAGAGGTTGATTCATGCGGTGGAGTTGGTGACATTTCGAGGTACTAGACACTTAGGCTTATCAGAGTCGACTCTGGGCCTCTTCTATCTATGAGTTGTCTTTATTTCTATTTCAAAGACAAATTATGTATTTTAGTTCTAGATATTGTATTAGATGCTCTTATATTATGACATTAGATTTTGGGGTTGGATTTTATGGATTTCCTTCATGCTCTATTATTATTATGTCTCATATTTGGCTTGACTTTTTTCTAGAAGTCTTGCCTGGGTATTTATTACTGTATTTGCATATTCCATTATTAGTTTGGGTGATTGGCTTACTTATCAAGGCTTAACAGTGATAAGTGCCATCATAACCTATTTTGGGTCATGACAAACTGGTATCAGAACATCTATATTCACTGATCTCATAAGTATAAGAGTAGGATGTTTAGTAGAGTCATGGATTGATACATAAATATCCATATCAATCTTTGAGAGTCTATAAGATGTCTTTAGGAAAAACTTCTATATTTTGATTCCTAGTCATACGAGCTATTTTTACCCAAGATTTTAAGTTATGTTTTGCTCTTTTCTGCGTAGATAGTAAGGAATAGATCTTGAGAGGTTTGGAGTATTAATCCAAAACCTGAGGATGGAGCCCAGACTTACGGGCGAATAAGGGTCGTGAATAGACCAGGGGTAGATGATGGGCACGAGGAGCTGCCTCTGTCAGAGGTAGTGCTGGGGGACCTCCACTGTGCATGAGATTAAGTATACTGGAGATGCGGGGCCAACTCAGGCCCTACAGGGTTCAGTTGCTACCCTAGTTTTGAAGGGTTTGTTGATTCGATTATTAACTCTCTTAGATAGTATTACCTTGAGTGCACCTGGTTTTCCTTTGATTGTAAGTATGGTACCAATGTAGTGCTGATGTCTGCTTATGGTGTTCCCTCGACCCCAAGTGTAGTTCCACCATCTGTATTGGCATTTTCTTATGATATTCCTTAGACTTCAAGTGGTGTTCCACTTTCTATACCAGTTTCTAATTGTGGTATTCCTAGTTTAGGGAAACATCCCTAATCTATAGTACCTCTACGTATGGGTTCTCATCTTGTCAGACTTACTATTCCTTCAGTTATTTTGGGTACAGTTATGTCTTCTGATTATTAGAAGAGGTTTGAGAGGTTTATTTACTTAGGTTTGTTTAAGTTGAGTGATGCTATTAGCGATGATGCTTATGAGTTCTTAGCTGATTGCCATGAGAAAATACATAATCTTGGTCCCTTGAGTTCCATGAAGTTACTTAGACTACTTAGTAGTTGACAGATATGGATAGGGATTATTGGAGATGGTATGCAAGTTGTAGGCATTTGGATTTACCTGCTAAGACTTAGACTTAGTTTTCTGAGGCTTTCCTGGAGAGGTTTATGTCGTGTAGTTTAAGGGACCAGATATATGACGAGTTTTATCATATAGAGTAGGTCTCTATAAGTACTATTGAATATGAGGCTCATTCTCACACCTTATATAGGTATTTAATCGCTAGTATCTCCCTTATGTTCAAGTGGATTCAGAAGTTTGAGAAGGGATTGAATGACACTTATCAGTTGGCTACAACTTAAATGATAGTCTCAGGGGAATTTTTTTAGTGTGTTATTGATCATGCCAAGATGACCGAGTTGATTATTCGGGCTACTTTGGATAACAATAAGAAGGTACATTGCTATGGTGATTTTAGTGGACATGCCTCCGGTAAAGACTTCTCTGGCAGAGGTTTCTATGGCTATCATGATAGGACAGTTCATACCACTTTACAGGGATTATGTGATAGGTCTTTAGGTTCAGCGACTTCGGGTAATTAGATATTGGGTCAGGGTAGTCGTTCTAGTTCAACCGCACATACTCAGAATGAGTCCGGCCACAGAGCGTGTTTGGAATGTGATAAGTTCAGTCATATGGATAAGGATTATCCTTGACATATTTCCAAACCTACTCATATATCGATAGTAAGAGGTGGTTCACAAAGTGGTTGGGGTGCAACTAGAGATGCTCAAGATAGAGGTAAAGGTGCTCACAATAGTAGGGGAGGAGTTACTCAGTTCAAGAGAGGACGTGGTCAGTGCTTTGCTATATTGCTAGGCCTGAGGTAGAGGCCTTTGATACTATTATTACAAATTTTCTCCCGATTTGCTACAAATTTACTTTTGTATTATTTGACCCTAGTTTGACTTTCTCCTATGTGTCTATATATTTTGCTTTTGGTTTTGATATTATATGTGACCCTATTGCTATGCCTCTTCATGTTTCCACCCTAGTAGGAAATTCTTTAGTGGTGGATTGGATGTACCAATCTTGTGTGATTACCTTTGCTAGTCATAAAACTTAGGTAGACTTGATTCTCTTAGATATGGTTGATTTTGATGTTATCTTGGGTATGGATTGGTTATCTCCTTATTATGTTATTTTGGACTGTATGCCAAGATTGTGACCTTAGATAAGCCGAGTGTACCGAGGTTAACTTGGAAGGGTAAGCTTAATTTGGGTCCGAAAGGTGTTATATTTTTTTTGCATTCTCGCAATATGAAAAACAGAGAGTCTTTGTCCTTTTTAGCTTATGTTCTTGATACTAGTGCCGCTCACCACCTCATATGGATTCTTTTCGAGTTGTTCATGAGTTAATGGATGTGTTTACTATGGATTTTCCTGGTATGCATTCAGACCGTGATATTGATTTTGCTATTAATGTGGAGTCGAGCATCAAGCCCATTTCTATATCTCCCTACAGGATATAGGATGGGCCCTGAGGAGTTGAAAGAGTTGACGGAGTTGTTGCAAGATTTATTGGGTAAGGGTTTTATTAGATCTAATATATCTCCTTAGGGTGCGCATGTCTTATTTGTGAAAAAATGATGGTTCTATGCCTATGTGTATTGATTATAGCCAATAGAACAAAGTGATTACTAAGGCCAAGTACCTCATTGTTACATCAATGATCTTTTTTACCGTCTTCAGGTTGCTTCGGTGTTTTCCAAGATTGTTTTGAGGTCCGAGTATCATCAATTGAAGATTATAGCTTCGGATGTTTCGAAGATAGCTTTTCAAACTCGATACAGTTATTATGAGTTCTTGGTTATATTAGTTAGGTTGAACAATGTCCCTGTAGCGTTCGTGGAGTTGATGAATCAGTATTTCGACTATATCTCGTCTTTTGTGATTGTATTCATAGATGACATCTTAGTTTATTCCAAGAGTGAGGCCGACCATGTAAAGCATTTGAAGATTGTATTTCAGAGATTAAGTGATGAGAAGTTGTATGCCAAGTTTTTCTAAGTGTGAGCTCTGGTTGGATTCTATCTCTTTCTTTGGTCATGTGGTGACTAAGAATAGTATTATTATCAAACCAACCAAGATATCGGCGATTCGTGATTGGGCTAAACCTATTTTTCCTACTAAGATTTGGAGCTTCATTGGTTTGGTGGGTTTTTATCGACCTTTTATAGAGGGTTTCTTATCTATTTTAACTCCTTTGACCAAGCTGACTTAAAAAAAGGTGGGTTTTGAATAGTTGGATGCATGTGAGGTGAGCTTTCAAAAGCTCAAGGATTTGTTGGATTTGGCTCCCTAAAAAGGGTGTGGGTTTTACCATATTTTATGATGCTTCAGGTGTTGGTTTGGGTGCGATGTTGATGCAGAAGGGTAAGGTGATTTCTTATGCCTCTTGTCAATTGAAGCTTCATGGGTGAAATTATCCTACCCCTAATTTAGAGTTGGCAATTGATACGCCCAAATTACAACTCTTTTACAAGAGTGTAAGCGATCGTTGTTAAATATAGAACCCAACTAGGTTGGGGTCAAATCCCACAGGGAATATGGTGTTAATTTAGTCGTATGTAAATTAGTTGACTTTTAATCATTCGTTTCCGCAAAAACATAAAAGGGTTTTTTTTATTTAAGTACGAAGTAATGGTTTCAGTACAAAAGTGAAGCAATACGTGTAATAGTATTTGAATACAGAGAATAACAAGCTAGGGTTATGTCCACTTTTTAGTTTTCAATACTTTCTAACTATGGGTGTTAAGAATTCATACATGTATACACATATAGACAAACGTGTTCAATATCTTAATCCAAGCATTTCTCAACCATCAAGGATTAATTCACTTTAGTTCTCTCGAATCAAAGTGTTTACACAAGTATACGAACTCTCTAAGTTGTTAATCCTATTAAGGCATTAACGTGTGAAATAGAGGTTGGAAACCCTATTTTCTTGTCACTACTCTCTTTTCCAAACATTAACCTTTCTATCGAATAAGTTATGTTTCAATGGAACATTCTCTATGTTTGCAACCACGAGAATTAAGAATAACAAAGAGAGTATGATATAAGTAAATCAATGCATAATGAATTCAAAACCCATAGAAATAGCTAGAATATTATCAGGTTCCATAACCCTAACCAATAAGCTTAGCTGCTCATGGACAAAACAAAAATCACAATAGTCATATTCATCATACCCAAAAGATAAAAGACGATCTTGGTGTATAAACCGGGAGCAAAGTGAAAGTCATTTTTCTGTCTCCTCTAAGCCACCAATCTCCTATTCAAAAACAATACAGAATAGAATGTGTGAATTGTCAGGATCAAGTCTTTTTATCATTTCTCTCATAATTGCCTTCTAAGTCCCTAAACTAATTTTAAATGTCAAATTAGTCTTGGGCATAGTTTCTAGGCGCCACATTTGGTCCAACAAGTTACTTTCTCTTATGTGATCTGCCATTCGCATTCCGTAGTACCATCATGTCTTTATCTACCTCATTAATATCTGAAATCATGCTAATCATATAGGTTAGCTCAATTACATAAAAGTAGAGTAAGAACATAAGAAACTAGGCACTTTGATCTCAAAACTTAATTAAAATATGGGTAAGTTTTGGTGCTTAGGCATATAAATACATCCAAGATCACCACCCCACACTTAAAGCTTTGTTCATCCTTGAACAACTTATCCATTTATGCATACACAAGACTTACTACCCACAAAGGAAAAACAAGATGCTTAAATAGGCTCACACAAAAAATATGAATAGGAAGTAGATTCATGCATCCTTACTGAAGATAACCTACCCTCAATAATAGACACATTAAGTTGGAAAATTCATGCATACCGTTTAAGCAAAGAAATCATATAAATTACCCAACTTTTTATCAGACATGTGCCCTCACAACAAAAGAGTTACCCAATAATCACTCACAATAATGTAATTTCTAGAACAATGGGTATAAGAATCAAGTTGCGCTCACTTTCCCAAAGAATTCTCAAATTACAAATGATGACCATATTCTTGACCTTAGTGTAGTGCACCACTAATATCAGAATGTTAAGATTAGGATCAAATAGGTCTTTACGGGTTGTAATGTAGACTAAGGGATGGGTAGGAACTATTCTGGCCAGTAACAGTGACTATCTTCTCTAAGCACTTTAATACACTACATTAGACAATAAAGACCACTCTCTAACAACTAATTTTCACCTCTACTAACTTCACACATCTTTTTTTTTCACCCCATTTCATAAAGCTCACTCACATAACTTATGGCGGGAGTATTTTCTATGTTCACATCATTTTATTTTGAACAACTTTTTATTCCTCTTTATATAGATATATATATATATATCTCACTCCCAACCAAACATATCATATTTGCACACCAAAAACTATTCCTTTGGGGTTTTATTTTCACATTTTTCTCCTTTTATTTACAAACTCCTTACTTACTATTTTTTTTTTACTAAAGTGCTTAGGAGATTTGGATCAAGTATAGGTTAATCAAGGAAGGATTAGGTTACACATAAGGTTACCAAAGAACAAGCTAAAGGCTCAACGGGGCTAGCTAAGATTATGCACAAAGGTGGTTCAAAAGAGGGTATGAAAAATAGCTATCAAAGAAGTGCCTAAATCTTCTCCTAAACTCACATTCTCAATTTCATTTTGCACACACACCAGGAAAGTTCTAGCATCAATTGTAATAAGGAATATACGAATACCCTCTCACACATATGGCATATGCTTAAATCCAACAAGATCATTACATACTCTTAACCAAACAGTCATATGAATTCACTTTAATCCAACAATCACAACACGAGTCATAAACTAAAACTTAGGTGTCTCAACAGTAATGATTTATCACATGCTTATATTGTCGTGTGGCCCACTAGAACAACTTACATTCACTTGTTAGGTCCTACACATGACTGATTTTCTCTTAAGACGGTCGTTATCCATTCATAATCGATAAAAACACCTAACTATGACTAAAAAGCAAACTAACATATACACAAAAGCAAAATAAATGCAGCAAACTAACATATACAAAGAGGCATAAACAAATGCAATAAAAAGAAGGCAAAATAGTAAGAAATCTAGAAGCACTTCTAGCCACCCCACACTTTAAGTAAAACACTATCCCCAGTGCGAATACATAATAAAGAAAAACTTGGCTAGTAGGACTCTTCTTCCACATCAGGGGTTATGCCACCTGCATCAGAATCATCATTAGAGTCGTCCTCGCTAGATTCAACCTCCATGTCAGAATCCAACAGTCGTCGAACCTCATCCATTTATACATCATCATCCAATGGCTCCTGAAATGCAAGCCCCACTCCACACATAGCTCTAGCATGCTCATTAAGTGGATAGTCATAATCCAGCTGACATAGCTCCATAGCAGTAAGTACACATCCTTCACTCATTATAGTGAGCTTCGTCATGCCATAAAGATGGCAGAAAAACTCTCATCTCGTGTGTGTCATTCTGCAGTGCTAAGAATTATGCCTTGGCTGGCGTCTGGACCTTTAACCTTTATGACATCCACTTTTTTCGGGTTCTAAGGCAACTTGTGATCAGCTAGTTTATTCTCAATTTATTTCTCTTTTAAGATGGTGGTTATCAAGCTTTTGAAACTGAATGGTGTCTTTTTGTGCATCCTTGCTTTGTGCATAGAAACGCGTATAACTGTACCAATATTTATAGAAATGTCAATCATTAAAGCAAACATAGGACATACCCGATCGCGAGAGGCTTTGGTGAATTATTTTCCCAAAATCAAGCAAGCATTGACTATCCTTAGCCAGATATGCGCTTCCCTATTTAGGAAAGCATATAGAAAGGTATTGTGGTGGCCTTTGTATTTATGATAGAACCACCGAGCAAGAGATCTTGAACTGCAAAAAGTATGCTTGATAGCTCTATATGGAGAATTGTTGTAGAGTTCTTTCAACCTAGAGTGGTCCATATTTGGAGTACCCAAGTGAGAGTTAAAAAGCTCGGCCCTCAGATGTAGGATATGACCTCGAATTTTCACTTTATTCTCGGGGGTATTTGGGAACCAATTTGCATAAAATTCCCGAATCCAATCCAGATTGCACTCACCTATGTATTGAAAAATGAAGTCAAGCTTTAGTTTAGTGATCCTGGCCAAAATATGAGGGTAGTGCCTCGCCAAAATCTCTTTTTGAATGAGCTCGAGTGGCAAGTATCTAGTTACTTTATTGTCCTTGTACCACTCTTGACCCTCTTATTCGACCCATTTAAGGCCAAAAGTGCGTTGAGGCCCTTGAAGGGAGGATGAGGAAAAACTTTCCTTTCGTGCCCTTTTTTCCCCTTCTGAGATGTGGATGCTATTTCTTTACCTGTGTATCCTTTGGGATCCATATTACCTGATTTCATCATACATTCATATTATCCACACATAACAAAACTAACTACAATTAAGAAAAGGTTAGTGAAATCACCATCCCACACTTAATTTGTTAGCATAAACCAATTAAGTGGTGTCGTTGGGTACTCAGACTTCACCGACATACACTTTGACCTTGGGTACCAACATTATTCACAACATTATTAGCACATTTTCAACTCACATGATGGCTTTTCTTTTTCTTTTTTGATTCATAATTTCTCTCTATAAACCCCACACATTTCACATAAAATTGCAATTCAAACTTGCACATGGCATAACACACAATTGTTGCACAAAATCAACCCCTTCACACCACTAATTCCACCAATTTTATTTTAATTAAACTATTGTTGAACAAAGTCATACCCTATAACATTAACCATACCAAGATATACAAAACACCAGCACTTTCAAACAATTTCAACACACCATGTTTAATAAGGTAAGATATGAAGTAATGGCTACACAACTACTATGTTTGTTATGAACGATTCAATCACACGCAGAAAGGTCAAAATACTACAATAATGGTGTTCATTATAACCATGGTGTTTGTCTTCCAAAGATTTTCAAAACCTTGTTTTTACAAAGATATGGCAATAATTCAATCCATAATCCCTAAGAAATCAATTAACAACTCTAACATAAAGTCACAACTACCAAGGAATAAGAAAGAAAAACTTACCTTAAAGATGGAAGATTTGGGAAAGAAAGGGAAAAATTCTTGGGATTGTTAAGTAATGAAAAAGCTTGAAAGACAAAGAATATAGTGAGAGCACTATTTTGTACGGTTGTGGGGTGAAATAAAAGTGAATTTGGGGATTTAGGGTGTGGGTTCTATTTAAAGAATAAAATCTCGGTTGAATCGGTTTAATGTGGATCATGCATTAGGCTTGGGTGGTTATGTGATGCATAAGTTATCGCTCAAGTTAAGGTTTGCGTTACCTAATACTTCTCCTAAGTGAACCAGTGAACGTATAATTTATGTTAAGTTCCGCATAAGTCATCGCCTAATCATAAGTGTGCGTCTCCTAATGGATCTCACAAGGAGACTTAGGCACTGCATAGGCAGTCACCAACTTGAAATAGTAAGGGTATGCATTTGGTTATGCGACGCACATGATAGCGCCTAAACTAGGATAGATGTCACCTAAAGGATGGCACAAGGGGACTTGAGCGTCGCCTAAGATGTCGCCTAAGTGAAACAGTGAGTTTATGCTAAGTTCTAGGCGGCGTATAATGCATTGCCTAATTAAGATTGGGCGCCATACAAGGAATAACATAACTTAGGCAGTATCGTCGCCCACTCTATCGCCTAATTGAGGTAGTAGGAAAGGTCCATACTGCGGGGGATTTGCCCCCGTACCCACATCAAAATCAGTGGTGGGCTCCGGGATCGAGCCTATCAGCGCGATCCCTATTCTATCACCACAGACCTCATTGAAAATTGCAAACTTGGTCACACCATGAAACTTTTAGGGCCGGATCAACATAATTCAATCACAGCTCTAACACGAATCATGACTCTGGACTTAACATTTGACCACTATAACTTAACACCTTCAATATAGCTCAATTCCAAACTGAATTTGGTACCAATTTCCTCCTTAGCACTTCATACACCTATACTAAATCAAAAACAACTATAAATAATTAGAAGGGTGGGTAGCCTCCCACCAAGCGCCACAGTTTTGGTCGTGGCTCGACTTATTTTTGTATTTTTATTTAATATGTTAAAATTAAAGTAAAATCATGGGTTGCCTCCCATGCAACGCCTGATTTAGTGTCGCGACACGACTCAGTTTTCTTGATTACTCAGACTTTATTAAGATAAACTGTACTTAAATATTTCACTGAATCCATAGGACTGATGTATTGCTTGACTTGCTGCCCGTTTACTTTAAAGACACTTCCATTATTATTTTAAAGTTCGACAACTCCAGATGAGTAGACTTGAGCGACTTTAAATGAGCCAGACCACTTAGATTTGAGTTTACACGAGAAAAGCTTGATTCTAGAGTTGAAGAGTAATACCCAATTGCCTACTTGAAAATCACGCTTTTTGATTCTTCGATCGAGGTACTTATTTATTCTTTATTTATACAAATTCTCTCTCTCATATGCACAAATCTCAGTTATAGTTATGTAGTCATGCATGTATTCTCAAATTCATGTTAGTCAGTCAGTTAGTATTGTTCATGCATATGAACCATTTGCATTCAGCTTACCTCACTTGTATACCAGTATATTCAAAGTACTAACATATTTGCGCTATGATGTATTATACCATAGGTTTAGAAACACGAGCTCCAGAGAACCAGTAGCATCCCAGTTCAGCGATTAGAGTTAGTAGTGAGTCCTCATCCTTCGAGGACATGATAATCATATTACTATTTCAGTTTTTATTTTATTTTAGTAGTTAGAGTTAGTTGGGGACATGTCCCATCAACTCTTTATTTAGACAGTTTAGAGGCTTTCAGACTACAGTATGTACAAACAATTATCTCAGTTGTTTTGGTATCGTTATACCATATTTTTCAGTTATGTACTAGTATTGAACCTAATGGCCTTTTAGTTCATGTTTCCAAATTTACGATATTATTACTATTATTTAGTGCTCAGTTTACAGATATCAGTCATGGGTTAGCTTGTGGTCCTTCGGGGTCATAGGCACCGTGTAGCATTTCAGGTACCAGATTCGGGGTGTTACAAACTTGGTATCAAAGCTTAAGGTTCAACAGTGTCTTAAGAAGTCTGAAAGTCGCATCTAGTAGAGTCTTGTACATGCGTGTGTTGTGCACCACACTTATGTGTAGGAGGCTATGAGATGTTTTAAAAATAGTTTCCCTTCTTTCATATCTCAGATCGTTCTATAGAAATGTTCTTTAAGAAACTCATGTAGATTCTCATCATGCTTCATGCATGTCAATTTTACCTTACTTTCAAAGTAATAGAAGCAGTGAAGCTCAAGTCCTAGAGATAGGGATTTCTCAGACAGACCCTACAGTCAGCTATGGGATTGACCACAAGCTCAAAAGTATCCCATCAGTTCAGTTATGTTCCAGAGTTGTACAACTCTTATTCATGATCATGAGAACTCATATGTCATCAAATCCCTTCTTAGAATTCTATAATAGCATATGACCTAGAGTTAGAAGCATGAACTCAGGAGTTTAGTAGTAGTAGAGTTGGGATAATATGATACAGGTTGAACAGATTATGTATTCATGGGGATAGTTATACCAAAGTGAATTAGTAGGCTTGAACAGTGTGAGCAAGAATTTAAGTTTATTGACTTGACATTAGGCTTGAAGATGTGGATATGATATTAGTAGTATATGAAGAAATAGAACCAGGTGATGTGTTTAGTAAGGAAAGCATATGTCGAACAGAGTGTAAGTATGTGATGATGATTACGGTTCAGTTCAGAGTTTAGTAAAGTATTTACAGACTTATGATGATAGCTTAAATCCAAGGGGGAGATGATAAATTGAGTGACCCATTTCAGACTCCCAGATTCTAGTAGTAGTGCCAGTATGTATAGAATGCAGTAAGGGAAGATGATTCCTGACCCATCCTTATCTCAGTGCAGAGTTTTGCACTTCAGCTATCACGAAATCCACTTAGGCCTTGCGTGTCAACTCTATGGTCACGAATCATGCTCATGCATTTTTCCATAAATCATGTTCGGTTTCAGTTCCCAGTATAAGGGGTTCCAGTTTACCCCACAGTACAAATTAGTTCCATGAACGCAACCTACTTTCACACACTTTTCACTTATTATGTGCGCTTTCAGCTCCCAGCATAAGGAGTTCAGTTCCATCTCCCTCAGTGTTACGAATCATGTCTCACAAATTCAGAAATTTCAGACTTAGGTCATGCAGCTTGTGACCCACATACTCATGTCATGCTTTACTGTATGCTCAGTCCACATGACTCATGCTCCAATTCTAGTGAGCAGCCAAACTCAGATATGTCATGTATATCCTCAGTTCAAACCATTTTGGTGAATCCATGTTATTGATATTCTATTCCTCAGGCTTCAATTCAAGTGTCAAGTTCAGTCAGTATCCATTCATGCTTCAGGTCTTCCTGGTTTAACCCTTCAGTGAGCTCTCTCTGTAAAAAATAATATAGTAATTAATAGTTTCTTAGAAGATAGAGAGTAAATGATTTATGTTAAGAGGAGATTATTGTATGCTTGCTTTACACGGAGGTGCAGTTATGATGATAGGCTTGAATGTTGTAGTAGCGTGCAAGTAAATGGATAGTAAGAGGTTGTATTTATAAGTTGGGGAAAGTATAGAGTGCGAGTATATTTTTAGATCCTTGATCTATATCAGTCCTCATCATGCATCTATCCAAATACAGTTACCATCTCAGTTACAGTTTCAGTGTTCAGTTTCAGTAATCAACTATCAGTCCTTCAGTTAATTAGATAAATTAGTACGGTTAGGTATTCGTACTCAGTACCCACGTGAATCTTTTCAGTAGTCTTAGTTGCAGTGCAAGAGGCTTAGTCATTTTATCTTAAATAGTGTTTGTAGGCCTCAACTCATCTTACCGAATCTCAATCACGTTATGATTTTCTTACTCAGCTATCTTATTCAGACAAATTCGTACAGTTTGGTTTCCATGTCCCCAGCTATGCGCTCTAGCCAAAATCTCATGAAAGAATGTAATCATTCTCAGATGAACCAATCAGATAGGTGCAAGCTCATCTCAGTTCATATATCATGCCTCAGTCATAGATCTCAGATAATTAGTTACGACTCAGTTCGTAGGTGTCTTATGCATCACCTTAGTTTTCCTCAGCAGCTCAGCTGAGCCAGCATTCCTCAAGAAACCTAGTGTCCCAAGGGGGAGATACGCTATAAACCCCCAAACTTTTATGACAAGAACATCCCATTCGTTCTTCTCGAAAAGAATCCATTTTAGAGTAGAGGGTACTCATAAGTTGACCCTCAAAGTCCCAACCTCATTTTTGGGCCAAGTATTTAGAGGCT
This sequence comes from Capsicum pubescens, assembly GCA_030864215.1. NCBI lineage: Eukaryota > Viridiplantae > Streptophyta > Magnoliopsida > Solanales > Solanaceae > Capsicum > Capsicum pubescens. Next base: position 299,556,044 of record CM061548.1, on the reverse strand, counting down.
CAGTTCCGTTCATGATGTTCAATTCGTATGTCACGTATCAAACTAGACTCAGTTATGTTCTCAGGTCCCCGTACATGCATACTTCTAGCTTAATCATGGGGTCATCAGTGCCTTTCAGTCATGTAATAGTTTTCTTAAACTTACTTAGTTCCATGTTCAAACTACTATTACAAACTTGGTACTCATTTCATGCTCAGATCCCCTTTACAAACTTGGTACTAAGTACGCTTGCATATTCAGTCATGCATTCATATATCAGTTCAGCTATGTAATCATGTATCAGACATACCTTCTCACTGTGATAAATTCAGTTCATCAGAATATTCAGTCATGTATTAATAAGTCAATTATCCATGCATCAGATATGCATGAATTCAGCTAATCAGTCATGCATCATACATGCATGTTCAATATGTTATATTCAGCTCTTCAGTCATGTCAGTCATGAGGTCATGTTTTAGTTATTCATGTTTAGTATGTATGTCAGTTCATCTTCTCCCCTTTCACTCAGTCTCATTCGAGGACGAATGTTCTCAAGAGGGAGATATTGTAATACCCGTACTTTTCCTAGCTTAAAATTCCCCTCTAAAAATGTTAGAAGCTTTCTTTAAAAGATGAATCCACTTTTATATATATGGTATTTTCAAAATTTTTACTTTTTTTCTTGTGGTAAATTCCATAAACTTTCCATCGATACCAAATTTGTCCAAATCCGACACCCGGGCGAAAAGTTAGAGCCTATTTAGTGAGACAGTGTATCACCTGAGTCATTAGCGCGTCGTGGAGCCAGCTTAAATGGAAAAATTTCCAGTATTGCTTCGCGATAGTGACACGTCATGCCAAACTTCCAGGTCTCAAATAAGGTGGAAACACGATAGCTCCGCATCGCACCACCATGCAGATTCCCAATTGTCCAGTTCCAGTGACTTAGCACGATAGTATCGCGTCGCGCCAAGGATGAAAATCAGGAAATTTTCACAAAAATTAAAATACGTGTCCTAAGGTTAAAAGTGTCAATTTACCTACCCTATATAAGATCAAAAACACGGATTTAAGCCTTCATTACACCAAAATATACTCTATTCTCTCAAAATCCTCTCAAGAACACATTAGGGTTTTTCATAGAAGATTTAAGTTCAAGAATTTACTCTGTCAATCTTCGTGTATTTATGAACCAAGGTATGCGTAGTGTTCATTCATGGACTCTTTATGTCCTTGAAGCCGAAGAATCTCTTTTCCAACTTCACGTTTATGGATTTCTTTATGAGTTTTATGTTGGGTTTGTTTTGTTCATGTTGAGAATGATTAATTGAATTCTAATCCATGTTGGGTGATCAATTTTATGTGGAATTGATTAGTATAGATGTATATTCATGTGAACTTACGATTAAACCCTATAATGATGAAATTAGAATTGAACCATGATGTCTAATTGTTGTACAATGTTGTTTACATATACTAAGCCTACCATGTGTTTGATTGAATGCCTATATGAAGGAAAAGTGCCCAACTAGCATGATATTATGAAATCCCCATTTATGTACAAGTTTATGCATATCACATGGTTGATGAAGTGCTTCAATGTATGAATTATGAATTGTGTTGTTGGTCATGTGTTCGAGTAAGTCATGTTATGTCAGTTTCTTTCCATCAAATCCTAGGGGTACTTGAACCCGACAACTTAGCTGTGTGCTTAGAGCCATGTCATGTTTTCATGATACTCTCAGATAAGTCATGATCCATAGAACTCAGTCAGTCATGTGACTCAGGAAATCTCAGTAATCTCAATAGTTCAGTAACCTTTGTGATCTTAATATTCCTAGTAACTCTCAATAACTTCAGTACTCTCAGTCAGTCCTCATATCTCAGTAGCATTTCATCGGTCAAAGAAACTCAGTAAATCTAGTTTCAGCTCCGCTAAATGATACCATCAGTTAATCAGTTTAGTTCAGTTAAATCAGTTCAGTTTAGTTAATCAGTTTGGTGTCTATTCAGTTGGAAGTAGGATTCAGCACCGAGTGAACCCAAGGATGGGCACTCACCTGTTATTCAGTGGAGGGTGTGATCCTTAGAAGCAATCTTTGTGTTCCAGAACTACGTAGCCAGCGTAGGTTGAGATGAACCCTATGCGTTTAAGGATATATATATACATATCATTTGGGTTACCTACTAGGAGGGGTTAACGGAAGAGCTCCCTGTCAGTGAGGGTATACTCACAACAGGTCTTTACCCGTGGCACGGTATTGATACTCTTCTAGCTGGGGTTACAGGTTGGACCCCACCAGTTCAGTTTTGGGTCATGTAGGTTAGATGATTACCTCCTACAGTCTCAGTCTCAATCTCAGTCTCAGTCACAGCCTCAGTCTAAGTCTCAGGCTCAGGCTCAGGCTCAGTCTCACTCTCAGTCTCAGTAAAAGAACTCAGATAGTTCTTCAGATTTCAGGACTGTCAGATACAATTAAATTTAGATACAGTACATAACTCAGCTAGTTCCATCAGATTCAGGACTGTCAGATACAGTCACTCATGTTATCAGTTATATCAGTTCTCAATATTCAGCTTCAAGACTGTCAGATACAGTCAACCAGACCAGTTCTTCATAATCATTACTGTCAGAAATAGTTATTCATGTATCATTAACATAGTATCAGTCCCTCAGTATTCATTGATATAGTATCAGTCTTTCTCACTTATCAATGACTCAGGGGTCAATATCTGTAGACTCAGTATTCAGTCCTATCACAATCTCAGTTATAGTTACGTAGTCATGCATCTATTCTCACGTTCATGTTAGTTAGTCAGTTAGTATTTTTTATGCATATAAACCATTTGTATTCAGCCTACCTCACTTACATACCAGTACATTTAAAGTATTGGCACATTTGTGCTATGGTGTCTTATACCATAGGTTTAGAAGCACGAACTCCAGAGAACCAGTAGCATCCCAGTTCAGCGATCAGAGTTAGAAGTGAGTCCTCATCCTTCGAGGATATAATAATCACATTACTATTTAAGTTTTTAGTTTATTTCAGTAGTTGGAGTTAGTTGGGGACATGTTCCATCAACTCTTTATTCAGACAGTTTAGAGGCTTTCAGACTACAGTATGTACAGACAATTATCTCAGTTGTTTTGGTATCGTTATACCATATTTTTCAGTTATGTACTAGTATTTAACCTAATGGCCTTTCAGTTCATGTTTTCAAATTTACGATATTATTACTATTATTCAGTGCTCAGTTTACAGATATTAGTCATGGGTTAGGTTGTGGTCCTTCGGGGTCATGGGCACCATGTAGCATTTCGGGTACAAGATTCGGGGCTTTACATTTACCAAGAAAGAATTTATCCATCTTATTTAGCTGTCAAATCTTAGTTCTACAACTTCCTTCTAATATAGACTCAACCGCTTAAGTGCCCATAAAGCTTTGTGTTCCAGCTCAATCGGAAGGTGACATGTTTTTCCGTAAACCAGTTAATACGGAGACATCCAATGGTGTCTTGAAAGTTGTTTGATATGCCCACAAGGCATCATCGAGCTTTCGAGACCAATCACTCCTGCTCGCGTTCACTGTCTTGGATAATATTGCTTTAATCTTTCGATTCAAAACCTCTACTTGCCCACTAGTTTATGGATGATATGGAGTAGCCATCTTATGTTGCTTCTCACCATATTTTGACAAAGCATCGCGAAACATTTTTTTGCAGAAATGGGATTCCCCATCACTTATGATAGTTCTTGGTACCCCAAAATGGGAGAAGATGTTCTTCTTTAGTAAGGCGACCACTCTTTTACCTTCATTGTTAGCCAAAGCAACCGCCTCAAACCATTTGGACGCATAATCTACAGTGACCAAGATGTACTTCAACCCATAGGAACTAACGAAGGGCCCTATGAAATCAATACCCCAAACGTTGAACAATTCAACCTCCATCATTTTTGTTATGGACATCTCATGGTGCCTAGATATCGAGCCCTGTCTCTAGCACTGGTCACACTTCTTCACAAACTCATATGCATTTTTAAACAAGGTTGGCCAATAATAGCCACTTTGCAATACCTTTCTTGCAGTACGATCACCTGCACGGTGACCCCCAACTGGGGAAGCATGAATAGCTCCAAGAATACTCAGCATATCAACTTCTGGAATGTATCTTCTGATAATATTATCAGCACAATGCCAAAATAAATATGGCTCATCCTAGAAGTATCTTGTAACATAATGGAGAAACTTCTTTATCTGGTAGAAGAAAAGGTTCTCTAGAATGATATCACTTACCACATAACTGGCAAAGTCCGTGTACCAAGGCACCCTTTTAAGTACAACAACTAAGACTTGCTCATCGGGAAATGCATCATCAATTTCAAGCTTATCTGTGACTGCTTAATCTCCGTCAACCCTGTACAGGTTGTTCGCAATTTGATTTTTGCATCCTTTCCTGTCTTTGACCTCAAAGTCAAACTCTAGTAGAAGCAGCACCCATCTGATTAGCCTTGGTTTTGCATCCTTCTTTGCCATCAAATATCTCAAGGCAACATGGTCTATATGCACCACTAACTTGGTTCCCAAAAAGAAAGCACGAAACTTCTCAAATGCATAGACAACCGCGAGAAGTTTCTGCTCAGTAACAGTGTAATTATTTTATGCCCAATTCAATACGTTGCTCGTATAGTAAATATGGTGAAACAATTTTTCCTTCTTTTGTCCAAGCATAACCCCAAGTGTCACTCCACTTGCATCGCACATGATTTCGAAGGGTTTAGACCAGTAAGAAGAAACATGTAATACCCTACAAAATTCGTAGCTTAATTCAGCCCTTTAAGCTTGTTAAGGGGTCCCAGACTTAGAAAATTTTAGCTAAGTATTCAAACTTAGTGTTATTTTACCCTTCGAAAGTTGACAATCTTATTTCACGACCTTTACATCCATTAAATATTGATGTTTGAGTTAATTCATGATTAGGAATGTCAATAGGTGTTCCCAAACAAGTTTCAAATTTTTTTAACTTTGTTTGAAGCACCTTTAGAATCCTAAACCAGTGAATCAAAGCGATCTTGACGCGTCGTATCGACTATCGCGTTGATAAATGTTTTCCCCATCTCCCAGCATCCAATTCTAGTAAACCCAAGCAGACTCAATGCGGTACATTGGTTATCGCATTGATACAAATGACGCGATATGTCGGCCTGCACATCGATGGTTCAATTTACCGTAATTAAAAAGTCGCGTCCTCAGGGTTAATTAAGTCTTTTTCCCATGCCCTTCAGCCCCCATAACACGAAATTTAGCACTCTTTTAGCAAGTTATATTCATTCTTTCACAAATTTCTCAAGAACAAAAAACCCTAGGTTAATGAAATTCAAATTTAAGGCTGAAGATTCCACCGTTAATTTTCTAAAATTCACCAACTAAGGTATGTGAAGTGTTCATCCAAGGGTCCTTCCACCCTTGAAGTCCAAGAAACTCTTTTAAAGCTCATGTAGAGTGATTTCATGATTTCCATGATTTGAATTAAAGTGTATTCATGATTTATTAACAGATTCATGTAGAGTTAATTGATATGTGTGCTTTATCATGTGAATTCATGTTGAAACTCTTGGAATTATGTAATTGGAAATGAATCATGATGCCTACATGTTGTTTTAGTATTATGTGCATATATTGTGCCCCACAAGTGTTTGATGAATTGTCCATGTGAGTTGAATAGTGAAATTACATCATGTTAGCATGTATGCAAGTGTTTACTGGAATGCCCAAATGAATTAATGACGACTAAGTAGTTAGTTACCATGTCTCAAGATTATGCCATGTCTTTTAAGTTTATGCTATCGAGTCCTAGGGGTATTTAATACCCGATAATTTAGCTACTTATCTAGAGCCATGGTCAGTCATAGAGTAGAATTAGTCATGTTTATATTAGTAGAATTCAATTAGTTACAAAACTTAGGAAAACTCAATGAACTCCAAATCAGTCCAACTCAGTTTAGTAAAATTAGTTCAGTTCAGTTATACAGTATGATCAGTAATAGTTCAGTCTAGCCTGAAATAATTTAGAATTCAGTCCAGTGTCTATTCAGTTGGGAGTAGGATTCAGCATCGAGTGAACCCAAGGATGGGGACTCACCTACCAGTAGAGGCTGAAATCCTTAAAAGCAGTCCTTGTATTCCAGAAATACGTAGCTAGCGTAGGTTGAGACATCAACTTGCTAGTTAAGGTTTAATGAGGTGATCTACTTGCTAGTTGAGGGTTGATGAAGTGATCTACTTGCTAGTTGAGGGTACCACCATTCTCGTTCAGAGTACCTGCCAGATGAGGGTGACTCAACACTTGTCCTTACCCGTGGCACTGTATAGACACCCTTCCAACAAGGGTTAATGGTTGGACCCCAAATCTGTTAGAGAAGGGGCATGTCGGTTAGATGGTTACTTTCCACAGTCTCAGTTTCAGATTCTGTCTCAGTATGGAACTCAGTTTAGTTCCACAGATTCAGGACTGTCAGACACAGTCACTTAGCTCAGTATAGGATTAAGTATAGATCCACAGAATTAAAACTTTCAAAAATAGTTATTCAGTTACCAGTAATTCAGTATCAGTATACTCAGATATCAGTTAATCAGTATTCAAATTCAGTATTCAGTGTTATTACGATCTCAATATAGTTTCCATATTTATGAATGTACTCTCATTCAGTTATAATTATGATATTCAGTTAGTATTGTTCATGCATATGAACCCATGCATTTCAACCTACCTAACTGAGCATATCAGTACATTCAAAGTACGAGCTCCCGAGCACCCTTCGCAGTTCAGATTCTCAGCATACAGAGTTAGTAGTGAGTCCTCATAGTTTGAGGACATGATTATTTATTTCAATATTTCAGTTTATTTTCAGCAGTCGGAGTTATTTGGGGACTTGTCCCATTAACTCCACAGTTCAGACAGTTTAGAGGTTTTTCAGACTAGAGTATTTTCAGACAATTGTTCAGTTTTTAGTATTGATGTTCAGTTTTTGTAATGTGATACCATATTCAGTATTATTTACAGCATTGAACCTTATAGCCAGTTTTTTTACCTATTTTCTGCATATTTACCATATTATTATTCAGTTATTGCAGCAGGTACTAGTTATGGGTTAGCTTATGGTCCTTCGAGATTATGAGCATTGTGTAGCGTCCGGGGTGCAGACTCGGGGTGTTACAAACTTGGTATCAGAGCCTAAGGTTCAACAGAGTCCCAGGAAGTCTGAAACCCATATTTAGTAGAGTCTTGTGCATGGGTGTATTGCAAGCCACACTTATGGACAGGAGGCTACGTGATGTTTTAGAAAAAGTTTCCCTTCTTTTAGTATTCATATCATGCGAGTAAGCATGAGCTCCAGTTAAACTCTCAATCTAATCCTTTCTCTTCTATTTACAGAAATATGCCTCCAAAGAGGACTAAGGAAAGAGGAACAGGAGACCAGCTAGAACCCCAGCCAGTCCAGCCAGATCCACTGGATGAATACGTCTCCCACACTGAGTTCAGAGAACCATTCACCATCTTAGTTTATTATGTGGCATCCCATAATAAATGCCCAGATTCCATTCCAGCTAACCCAGTGGTTAATACTGCCGCTGCCAGGATTCGGGACTTCACCCAAATGAACCCTTTATCGTTTACTGGGTCTAAGTCAGATGAGGACCCTCAGGAATTTCTTGATCAGGTGTAGAAGGTTATTGATATTATAAGGGTGACCGATATTGAGAGTGATGAGTTGGTTGCATATCAGTTGCAGGATGTGGCACACTCATGGTTTAGATAGTGGAAAGAAAAAAAAGGTCGCAGATGTAGGGCCCATAGAGTGGGAAGAGTTTGCCACTGCTTTTATGGATAGGTTCTTCCCACTGGAGTTGAGGGAAGTGAAGGTTCTGGAATTTATCAACCTGAAGCAGAGAAATATGACACTGAAAGAGTATTCTCTCAAGTTTACTCAATTAGCTAGATATGCTCCTCTTGTGGTGGCAGACAACAGATCCCGAATGAGTAAGTTTATGTCAGGGGTGTCTAGCAGCGTGGTCAAGAAGTGTAGGACCACAATGCTTATTAAGAAGATGACATATCTAGACTCATGGTCCATGCTCAGCAGATAGAGGAGGCCAAGAATAAAGAGAAGGAGAGAAAGAGAGTAAGAGAGCCAAAATAGGTAGTTTCAACTTTCCTCAGCCTAAGTCAGAGAGTGGGAATCATTCTCAGTTCTACCTAAAATATTCAGTCACAGCTCTGTCCTCAGCCAGTGCTTCTGTGCCAAAATTCAGAGACGGCAACAGGGATAGGGCATCAGGCCCTAAACCCCAGGGCAGTGCTAGCAGTGCCCGAACCAATCTCCCTTGTCAGAAGTATGGGAGAAACCACCAGGGTATCAGTAGAGCAGGCAACAATATGTGTTTTGAGTGTGGTAAGCTAGGACACAGAGTTAGAGATTGTCCCCAGTCAGGTTCTTAGGGTCAGTATAACTGTCACCTTGCTCAGTTCGATCACCTGAATCAGTAGTCTGCCGCCTCCAATGCCACCAATGGGCAACGCCCAAACAGACTATGTGATCTTCAGTCCCGACAAAATTAGGAGAGTTCTCCTGATGTGGTCATTGGTACATTACAAGTTTATCATTTACATGTTTATGCTTTGCTAGATCCAGGAGCTTTCTTGTCCTTTGTTACTCCTTATATAGCTGTCGATTTCGGAGTCAGTCCCAAAATCCTAGCAGAGCCTTTCTCAGTCTCTACCCAGTGGGTAAATCTATCATATCTTGGTGGGTATACAGGAACTGTCTTGTTATGATATCTTAGAAAGTCACTTCAGCAGACTTAGTCGAATTAGAGATGACTAATTTTGATGTCATTCTCGGCATGGGTTGGCTTTATTCCTCCTATGCCTCAGTTGACTGTAGAAACAAAATTGTCCAATTTCATTTTCTGAATGAACCCATCCTAGAGTGGAGGGGTAGTACTAAAACACTTAGGGGTAAGTTTATTTCTTACTTTTAGGAGAGGAAAATGATATCTAAGGGATATGTCTACCATCTAGTTCAAGTCTAGGACTCTAGTTTAGAAACCCCTACTCTTGAATTAGTGTCAGTAGCATGTGAGTTCCCAGATGTGTTTCCTGAAGTTTCCGAGATTCTTCCTGAAAGGGAAATTAACTTCAGAATAGAACTTCTTTCAGATACTCAGTCCATATCTATCCCGCTATACGAAATGGCACCTACAGAACTCAGAGAATTAAAAGAGCAGTTAAACGATCTCCTAGATAAGGGATTCATTAGAACTAGTGTGTCCCCTTGGGACACACCAGTTTTATTCGTGCGTAAGAAAGATAGTTCCCTCATAATGTGTATAGACTACTATTAGTTAAATAAAGTCATGGTCAAGAACAAGTATCCGCTTCCCAGAATTGATGACTTGTTTGACCAACTTCAGGGTGTCAGTTTTTTCTCTATGATAGAACTCAGATCAGGCTATCATCATCTCAGAGTCATGGAGTGTAACATCCCAAAAATAGCTTTCAGAACTCGGTATGGTCACTTAGAATTCTTAGTCATGTCCATTGGTCTTACCAATGCCCCAACAACATTCATGGACTTGATAAACCATGTGTTCAAGCAGTACTTGGATATGTTCATCATAGTCTTCATAGATCACATTCTTGTCTACTCCAGCAGTGAACACGACCATGCAGACCATCTTAGAATAGTATTACAGACTCTTAAAAATCATCAGTTATTCGCCAAATTTAGTAAGTACAAATTTTAGCTAAGGTCAGTAGATTTTCTCAGCCATATCGTATCCAGTGATGGCATTACAGTTGATCCCCTAAAGACCAAATCAGTAAGAAACTGGACTAGACCCATCTCTCTGTCAGATATCAGGAGTTTCTTGGGTTTAGCTGGTAATTATCGATGATTCGTTGAGGGATTTTTGTCTATTGCATCCCCTATGTCTAGATTGACTCATAAGAAAGTCAAGTTCCAGTGGTCAGATTCTTGTGAGAAGAGTTTTCAAGAGTTGAAGACTCGACTTACTATAGCTCCAGTTTTGACCTTACCAGATGGTTTAGATGACTTTGTTGTGTATTGTGATGCTTCCAACGTTAGTTTGGGGTGTGTTCTGATGCAGAGAGGTAAGTTCATAGCTTATGCCTCTAGACAGCTTAAACCCCATGAGAAGAATTATCCTACTCATGATCTTGAGTTAGCAGTAGTAATGTTTTCCTTAAAGATTGGGAGGCACTTTTTGTATTGTGTGCACATGGATGTATTCACTGACCATAAGAGCCTGCAATATGTATTCTCTTAGAAATAACTAAACCTCCATCAGAGAAGGTGGTTGGAGTTGTTGAAAGACTACGATATGAGTATCCTGTATCATTCAAGCAAGGCCAATGTAGTGTCTGATGCTCTCAGTAGAATGTCTATGGGTAGTATTGCTCATGTCGAGGATAGTAAGAAGATGTTAGCTCAGGCAGTTCATCAGCTAGCCCGACTAGGTATCCGCTTAGTCGATTCAGTAGAAGGTAGTGTATGGGTGTAGAGTAGTTTAGAATCATCCCTAGTTTCCAAAGTGAAGGAAAAGTGGGATAAGGATCCCAGTCTGGTCAAGTTGAACGAATCAGTCAAAGATCAGAGGGATTGTGTGCACGTGGATGTATTCACTGACCATAAGAGCCTGCAATATGTATTCTCTCAGAAATAACTAAACCTCCATCAGAGAAGGTGGTTGGAGTTGTTGAAAGACTATGATATGAGTATCCTGTATCATTCAAGCAAGGCCAATGTAGTGTCTAACACTCTCAGTAGAATGTCTATGGGTAGTATTGGTCATGTCGAGGATAGTAATAAGATGTTAGCTCAGGCAATTCATCAGCTAGCCCGACTAGGTGTCCGCTTAGTCGATTCAGTAGAAGGTAGTGTATGGGTGTAGAGTAGTTTAGAATCATCCCTAGTTTCCAAAGTGAAGGAAAAGTAGGATAAGGGTCCCAGTCTGGTCAAGTTGAACGAATCAATCAAAGATCAGAGGGATTTTGTGCACGTGGATGTATTCACTGACCATAAGAGCCTGCAATATGTATTCTCTCAGAAATAACTAAACCTCCATCAGAGAAGGTAGTTGAAGTTAATGAAAGACTACGATATGAGTATCCTATATCATTCAAGCAAGGCCAATGTAGTGGTCGACACTCTTAGTAGAATGTCTAAGGGTAGTATTGCTCATGTCGAGGATAGTAAGAAGATGTTAGCTCAGGCAGTTTATCATCTAGCCCAACTAGGTGTCCTCTTAGTCGATTCAGTAGAAGGTAGTGTATGGGTATAAAGTAGTTTAGAATCATCCCTAGTTTCCAAAGTGAAGGAAAAGTGGGATAGGGATCCCAGTCTGGTCAAGTTGAACGAATCAGTCAGAGATCAGAGGGTAGAGGTTTTCTCCCAAGAGGGAGATAGTGTTTTACATTTTCAGGGCCGACTAGGTGTCCCAAGCGTAGGTGACTTGAGTAAGTGAATCCTTACAGAAGTGTATGGTACACGCTACTCTATTCATCCAGGGGCCACTAAGATGTACCGTGATTTGTGAGAGATTTATTAGTGGAGTGGGATGAAGAAAGATATTGTAGATTTTGTGGATAAGTGCTCAACATGTCAGCAGGTTAAGATTGAGCATTAGAAACCTAGTGGGTCTATGCAGGAGTTCAGCATTCCTACCTGGAAATGGGAAGAAGTAAACATGGATTTTGTGATGGGTTTGCCTCGCACTCGTCGTCAGCATGATTCAGTTTGGGTCATTGTAGATAAGATGAACAAATTAGCTTATTTCTTACCAGTCCATACCTCTTACTCAGCCGAGGATTTCGCCAAACTCTATATCAAGGAGTTGGTCAAATTACACGGTGTTCTATTGTCCATTATCTCAGATAGAGGTATCCAGTTCACCTCTCATTTTTGGAAAGCATTCCAAAGGGGTCTTGGTACCCGAATTTACCTCAATACAACCAGTCACCCTTAGACAGATGTCCAAGAAAAAAAGGACCATTTAGACTTTAGATGATATGCTGTGAGTGTTTGTAATAGACTTTAAAGGTAGTTGGGATGACCACTTGACTTTGATTGAGTTCACATACAACAACAACTATCATTCCAGTATTCAGATAGCTCCGTTTGAGGTGTTTTATGAAAGGAGGTGTAGATCTCCCATTGGTTGATTTGAAGTGGCTGAGGCCGCAGTGGTAGGGCCTGACTTGGTATTTGATACCTTAGAGAAAGTCCAGTTGATTAGAGAAAGAATTAAGACAACTCAGAGCCTACAGAAATCGTACGCAGATGTACGCTGAAAGGATCTCGAGTTCAAAATTGGTGACTGTGTATTTGAAAATCTATCCTATGAAAGTTGTGAAGTGGTTTGGCAAGAAGGGGAAACTAAGTCCCCGATATATCGATCCTTAGCGAATTCGCAGCCATTTCGAAAAGGTAGCTTATGAGCTTGAGTTGTCCTCAGATCTATCTTAAGTCCATCTGGTGTTTCATGTCTCCTTGCTAAAGAAATGCATAGGTGACCCATCATCCGTAGTCCCCATAGGGGGCATAGATGTTCATAATAGCCTCTCATACGAAGAGATTCTAGTCGAAATTCTTGATTATCAGATTCGCAGACTGAGGAACAAAGAAGACCCTCTAGTCAAAGTTTTTTGGCGGAATCTGTCCATTGAGGGAGCTACTTGGGAAGAAAAAGTAGATATGCAGACCAAGTATCCTTACCTCTTCTCTGCAAACTCAGATTCATCTCAAGGTAATAGTTTTTCTTAAGCTTATTCCGTTTCATGCTCAGATTTTCCATTACGAACTTGGTATCAGTTACCATTGCATATTCAGTCATATGTTCAGTATGTCAGAAATGTTAGTCAGATAATCGTGTTTCAGATGTTCATGTTCAGTAAGTAAGTTTAGTCTACCAGTATTCTCAGCTTAGTCAGTCTCATTCGAGGACGAATGTTCCCAAGGGGGAGATAATGTAACACCCTACAAAATTCATAGCTTAATTCAGTCCTTTAAGCTTGTTAAGGGGTCCCAGACTTAGAAAATTTTAGCTAAGTATTCAGGATTAGTGTTATTTTAGCCTTTGAAAGTTGGCAATCTTATTTTGCGACCTTTATGTCCGTTAAATATTGATGTTTGAGTTAATTCATGATCAGGAATGTCAATAGGTGTTCCCGGACAAGTTTTGGATTTTTTGGACTTCGTTTGAAGCACCTTTTGAATCCTAAACCATTGAATCAACGCGATCTTGATGCGTCGCATCGACTATCATGTTGATAAATGTTTTCCCCATCTCCCAGCGTCCAATTCTAGTGAACCTATGCGGACTCGATGCGGTGCGTTGGCTATCGCGTCGATGGCAACGATGCGGCGCGTCGGCCTACGCATCGATGGTTCAGTTTATAGTCATTAAAAAGACGCATCCTCAGGGTTAATTAAGTCTTTTTACCACTCTCTTCAGCCCCCATAACACAAAATTTAGCCCTCTTTTAGCAATTTATATTCATTATTTCACAAATTACTCATGAACAAAAAACCCTAGGTGAATTAAATTTAAATTTAAGGCTTAAGATTCCACTGTTAATTTTCTAGAATTCACCAACTAAGGTATTTGAAGTGTTCATCCAAGGGTTCCTTCCACCCTTGAAGTCCAAGAAACTCTTTTAAAGCTCATGTAGAGTGATTTCATGATTTCCATGATTTGAATTAAAGTGTATTCATGATTTATTACAAGATTCATATAAAGTTAATTGATATGTGTGCTTTATCATGTGAATTCATATTAAAACTCTCAAAATTGTATAATTGGAATTGAATCATGATGCCTACATGTTGTTTTAGTATTATGTGCATATATTGTGCCCCACAAGTGTTTGATAAATTGTCCATGTGAGTTAAATAGTGAAATTATATCATGTTAGCATGTATGCAAGTATTTGCTTAAATGCCCAAATGAATGAATGATGACTAAGTAGTTAGTTACCATGTCTCAAGATTATGCCATGTCTTTTAAGTTTATGCTATCGAGTCCTGGGGGTATTTAATACTCGACAATTTAGCTGCTTGTCTAGAGAGATGGTCAGTCACAGAGTAGAATCAGTCATGTCTCGATCAGTATAATTCAGTCAGTTACAGAACTTAGGAAAACTTAGAGAACTCAAAATCAGTCCAGCTCAGTTTAGTAAAATCAGTTCAGTTCAGTTATACAGTTCGATCAGTAACAGTTCAATCTAGCCTAGTACAGTTTAGAATTCAGTCCAGTGTCTATTTAGCTGGCAGTAGGATTCAGCACCGAGTGAACCCAGGGATGGGGACTTATATGCCAGTAGAGGGTGAAATCCTTAGAAGCAGTCCTTGCATTCCAGAACTACGTAGCCAACATAGGTTGAGACATCAACCTGCCAGTTGAGGGTTGATAAGGTGATCTACCTGCCAGTTGAGGGTACCACCATTCTCGTTCAGAGTACCTTCCATATGAGGGTGACTTAGCACTTGTTCTTATGTGTGGCACGATATTGACACCCTTCCAACTGGGGTTACAGGTTGGACCCCAAATCAGTTAGAGAAGGGGCATGTCTGTTAGATGTTTACTTCCCACAGTCTCAGTTTCAGATTCGGTCTCTGTATGGAACTCAGTTCATTTTCGCAGATTCAAGACTGTCATTCACAGTCACTTAGCTCAGTACGGGATTCAGTATAGATCCACAGAATCAAGACTGTCAGATACAGTCATTCCGTTACCAGTAATTCAGTATCAGTATACTCAGATATCAGTTATTCAGTATTTAGATTCAGTATTCAGTGTTATTACGATCTCAGTACAGTTTCCATATTCATGCATATATTCTCATTCAGTCATACTCATGATATTCAGTTAGTATTGTTCATGCATATGAACCCATGCATTTCAGCCTACCTCACTGAGCATCCCAGTACATTCAAAATACTGATGCATACCTTTCTTTTGCGCTATGATGTCTTATATCATAGGTTCAGATGCACGAGCTCCCGAGCACCCTTAGAAGTTTAGATACTCAGAATACAGAGTTAGTGGTGAGTCCTCATAGTTCGAGGACATGATTATTTATTTTAGTATTTCTGTTCATTTTTAGTAGTCGAAGTTAGTTAGGGACTTGTCCCATCAACTCCAGTATTCAGATAGTTTAGAGGCTTTTCAGACTAGAGTATTTTCAGGCAGTTGTTCATTTTTTAGTATTGGTGTTCAGTTTTGGTATTGTGATACCATATTTAGTATTACTTACAGTATTGAACCTTATGGCCAGTTTTTCACCTAGTTTCTGCATATTTACCATATTATTATTCAGTTATTACAGAAAGTACCAGTCATGGGTTAGCTTGTGGTCCTTCGGGATTATGATCACTGTGTAGCATCTGGGGTGCAGACTCGAGGCGTTACACAACAATAACTGGGGAAGCCACCAGTTTCTTCTTAAGACATTCAAATGCCTTCCTGCAATCATCATCAAATACATACTTATCCTTCTTCTCCAATAGCTTGCAAAGTGGATTTACAATATTGGAGAAGTTTTAATAAACCGACGGTAGAATCCAGCATGACCAAGGAAACTATGAACTCCCTTCACTGAAATGGAAGGGGGTAGTTTCTCTATAACCTCCACCTTGGCCCGGTCAACCTCAATCCCTTTTGCTAAAATCTGATGTCCAAGCACAATTCCCTCCTTCACCATGAAGTGGCGTTTCTCCCAGTTCAGCACGATATTAAATTCCTCGCATCTCTGTAGCGCTCTACTCAAGTTCACCAGACATAACTCAAATGAATCACCCAATATAGAGAAATTATCCATGAAAACCTCTAGGATGTCCTCCACCATGTCCGACAAAATTGACATCATGCACCATTGGAATGTGGCGGGTGCATTATATAAACCGAATGGCTTTCGCTTAAATGCAAACGTTCCATACGGGCATGTAAACGTTGTTTTCTCCAAATCTTTCAGGGCAATCTAGATCTGATTGTATCCAGAATACCCATCTAAAAAGTAATACCAACCCCTTCCTACCAATTGATCAAGCATTTGATCCATGAAGGGCATTGGGAAGTGATCCTTCAATGTCCACGAGTTCAACTTCTGATAGTCCATACATACTCGCCACCCTGTCACTGGTATAAGCACAATCAACTCATTCTTTTCATTTGCAATCACAGTTATGCCCCATTTATTGGGCACGCATTGTACAGGACTTACCCACTTGCTATCGAGGATTGGATACACTCCCCTATGTCAAGCCATTTAATAATCTCCTTTTTAACCAATTCTTGCATCAGTAGGTTTAATCTGCGTTGATGCTTAATTATTGGTATGCACTCTTTCTCTAGATGGATTTTGTGGGTACAGATACCCAGTGAAATACCAATAATATCAGCAATCGTCCAACTTATAGCCCTTTTGTATCTCTTAAGCACAGAGATAAGGGCTTCAACCTGTTGCTCACCTAAGTCTACTCCAATAATCACAGGTAAGGTGTTTCCACTGCCTAGAAATACATACCGTAGATGGACTGATAGCTCTTTCATGTCCAACACCGGTGGCTATTCAATAGATGGCTTAACCAGTAGTGTTGGATGATTTTTGAGGTCCAAATCTAGATTCTTGGGAGCACATGAATATGATCTCATTCCTGTCAGTGCATATACTGTCTCCTCATATTCTTCGATACCCTTGCTATCGAAATTCATCAACACAACTACCAATGTTTCCACGCCAAATTTCTCCTCAATTGGTATCTCTTGGTCATCTTCATAATACACATCAACGATTGAGAATACACTCATCTCTTTTTACTGCTTCATTAATTTACAGACATCAAAACTGACCACTTCATCATTGAGCCTAAATTTCAGCTCATTAGTCTGCAAGTCAATCAACACACTCTCGATTATGAGGAAAGGTCTACCCAAGATTATGGGTACCTCGAAGTCCACCTCACAATCTAGGATCATAAAGTTAGCAGGGAAGATAAAATTGGCCACTTTCACAAGCACATCAAATAATATCCCAATTGGCCTTTTCACTGATCTGTCTGCCATCACAATCCTTATGTTGATAGGTGTAGGTTCTCCTAAACCCAACTTCTTATAAACCGCCAGTGGCATCAGATTAATACTTTCCTCAAGGTCATACAGGGCCTTAAAAAAATTCAGCGATCCAATAGTACATGGGATATTAAATGCTCCTAGAATGGCTTTCTTTTGCACTAAGGATCTTGTAGAAATAGCACTACAATGGTGAAGATTGTCCACCGGTTCGTAGCTCACTGTTTTCTTTTTTCGTGACAAGATCCTTCATGAATTTTGCATAGCTAGGCATTTGTTCTAGTGCCTCCACCAAAGGCACTTTTACAATCAACTATTTTAGAATTGCCATGAACTTACTAAACTTTGTGTCATCCTTCTTTTTCTTCAATCGATGAGGGAATGGAGGAGGTGGATTTGGTATACTAGTAACCACTACTTTTTCTTTCTTTCCCTTATCTTTCTCTAACTCATTAACCTGTTGATGGTTATATGGAATCTCATCACTATCCAGCTTCTCAGACTCTACTAGATGGTCTTTTTCTGCTTTTGCATCTAATTCCACCACATCATTAATCACAGGTTTGCCCATTGAAGGGCCCGGTAATACTTTACCACTTCGAGTGGTAATCGCCATACAAGAGCTATTATTTTGAGGATTTTTCACTGTGTCACTCGATAATGTTCCGCTCTTTCTTTGATTAAATATTGTAGATAACTGGTTCATCTGCTATTCCAGTTGCTTGATGGAAGTTAAATATGAATCAACTAACCGACTCATAGATGATAAGTCACTCTTCATTTTAGTCACACCGGTGTTATTCGATTCCACCCCCTTTAATAATTTTGCCATCATGTCCACCATGGACATCTTTCCCGAACTAGTAGCAATAGTATCATGATTTCTAGGAGGTACATACAACCCACTCCTATCATTCTTGTTTTTTCAGTTTCCTTGGTCACGATCCTTGTAACCAGACTTATCAGAATAGTTTTGACCTTGGTTTCCTTGGATATTGCCTCAGAAACCCTCCCAGTTATTCAGATAGTTAGCCTCCTCCTCGAAATCAAAATTAACTCTACTCAGTGACCCAACGGTTTTCACCTTTTCAGTCTTCCCAAATAGTAAATGCTTAGTGAGCAAATCCATCTGGGTCTTTATGTGTGACATATCTTGGTCGTGATCTTCTTCTTTCCTACGTTGCTCCACAGACATACAACTATACATAGTAGAGCTCGCTACCTCTGAATCCCTGGTATGCCAAGCTCTACTTGTATAGTCATCCGATCAAGTATTTCTAAAGCCTCAGGAAAGGTAAGATACATAAATGCTCCACCTACAACATTATCCACCGTAGGCTTTGTTATAGAATTCAAGGCTCTATACAAAGTCTACATCAAATGAACATCAGCCATTTTATGGTTGGGGAATTGCATCAAATTCTTCTTGAATCTCTCCCACGTCTCATGAAGAGCTTCGTTCGGAAGCTGCCTAAAGTTACTTATCTCATCCCTCAACTGTAACATTCTGGATGGCGAAAAGAACATTTCTAGGAAATCTCCTTTCAACTTCCTCCAGTTTGTTATAGAATCAGGAGTCAGCCTATTCAGTCGTAGTGTTGCCTTCCTAGATAGAGACAACGAAAATAACTACAGAGGAATTGTATTCTGCCAGACTCCCGGGTTATCAAAAGATTTGCAAATAGTGATGAAGTTTACTAAGTGCATAGTTAGATCATCACCTGGAAGTCCACCAAATTGTCCCTTAAGATGGAGCAGCTGAATCATGGTGCTCGTAATGTTGAACTTTGCTTCAGGTGCCAAAGGTGGAGGGATAATAAATCCAGTAGCACTTGTTCCTTCCATATCATCCTCATCATCGTCAATATCAAACTGCACAGCTTGTCGGTCTGGACTCCCTCTGAATGGACGATTTTGATTTACAGGTGCAACTACTTCCGCTGCACGCCTCCTATTAGCTGGGTCAATTAAATCATCATCTCCCAGGTCCTCTTCATCTGGATTAGGTACCCGACCTAGGTTATCTGCATTCTGTTGATTTAGTTGAGCATTATCCAAAGCGGTTAATCTTTTGGCTTCCTGTTGGTTAGCAATTCTTTTAATGAGATAAGGTTCATGATTAAAGGATAATAATGGTTCTGCTGAACTTCTGTTTCATGGCATAAATAATAATAAATATGTAACAAACAAAAACAACAAATACACGTAAAATTAGGAAACTTGAACTAACAGACATAAACTTAATCAACAACCAATTCCCCCGCAACGGCACTAAAATTTGATACGCCCAAATTACAACTCTTTTACAAGAGTGTAAGCGGTCATTGTCAAATATAGAACCCAACTAGGTTGGGCTCGAATCCCATAGAGAATATGATGTTAATTTAGTCGTATGTAAATTAGTTGACTTTTAATCCTTTATTTCTGCAAAAACATAAAGGGGGGTTTGATTTAAGTACGAAGTAATGGTTTTAGTGCAAAATTAAAGCAATACATGTAATAGTATTTGAATATAGAGAATAACAAGCTAGGGTGGGTTATGTCCACCTTGTATTTTTCAATACTTTCTAACTATGGGTGTTAAGAATTCATACATGCATACACTTATAGAGAAACGTGTTCAATATCTTAATCCAAGCATTTCTCAATCATCAAGGATTAATTTACTTTAGTTATCTCGAATCAAAAGTGTTTACACAAGTATACGAAATCTCCAAGTTGTTAATCTTATTAAGGAATTAACGTGTGAAATAGAGGTTGAAAACCCTATTTTCATGTCACTACTCTCTTTTCCAACCATTAACCTTTCTATCAAACAAGTTATGTTTCAATGACACATTCTCAATGTTTGCAACCATGAGAATTCAAGAATAATGAAGAGAGTATAATATAAGTAAATTAATGCATAATGAATTCAAAACCCATAGAAATAGATAGAACATTACAAGGTTTCCATAACCCTAACCAATAAGCTTAGCTACTCATGGACAAAACAAAAATCATAATAGTCATATTCATCATACCTAAAAGATAAAAGATGATCTTGGTGTATAAACCGTGAACAAAGCAAAAGTCTCTATTCTCTCTCCTATAAGCCGTCAATATCTAATTAAAAAATAATAAAGAATAAAATAGAATACGTGAATTGTCAGCATCAAGTCTTTTTATCATTTCTCTCATAATTTCCTTCTAAGTCCCTAAACTAATTTTAAATGTCAAATTAGTCTTGGGCATAGTTTCTAGGCGTCACATTTGGTCCAACAAGCTACTTTCTCTTATGTGATCTGTCATTCGCATTCCGTAGTCCCATCATGTCTTTATCTACCTCATTAATAGCTGAAATCATTCTAATCGCATAGGCTAGCTCAATTACATAAAAGTAAGGTAAGAACATAAGAAATTAGGCGCTTTGTTCTCAAAACTTAGCTAAAATATGGGTAAGTTATAGTGCTTAGGCATATAAATACACCCAAGATCAGCAGTCGTAGCGTTTGTGTTGAAGTTATGGAATTATTACTTGTATGTAGTGCCTTGTGAGATTTTCTTGGACCATCATATCCTTCAATACTTCTTCAGGCAACAAACTCTTAATATGAGGCAACGACATTGGCTTGAGTTGCTTAAGGATTATGACATCACTATTTAGCATTATCCGAGTAAGGCTAATATGGTTGTGGATGCCTTGAGTTAGAAGTTGACTAGTATGAGGAGTCTGACTCATATTTTGACCCAAGAGTGGCGTTTAGCCTTGGAAGTTCAGTCTTTAGCTAACCAAATAGTTAGGCTTGATATTTTAACACTCGGGCGTGTTTTAGCCTTTGTTGATTTAGATTTTCCTTCATGGAGTAGATTTAACTTCACCAATTTGATGATGATACTTTGAGGATGATTCGAGATAAGGTATTGAGTGGCATGGCAAAGGAACCCTCTCTTGATTTTGGTGGTGTATTCAGGATTGGTGCTCGAGTTTGTGTATCGAGAGTTGGAGATTGGGTAAGATTGATTTTAGAGTAGGCTCATTGCACTGGATATTTTATCCATCCAAGTATGACTGATATGTATCATAATTTGAAACAACCTTATAGTTGGGGTGGTATGAAGAAGGTGCAACAGATTTTATAGCTCGTTGTGTGTGTTTTCAGCAGGTGAAGGCCGAGCATTAGAGACTAGGTGGTTTGCTTTAGATATTACCTATTCCTGAGTAGAAGTGGGAGTGGATCACTATGGGCATCGCGATTGGGTTGCCTCGTACTTCTGATGATTCTGGCAGTATTTGGGTCAGTGTGGATTGATTAACCAAATTAGCCCATTTATCCCTATTCAGATCTCATCCATTGATGAGAAATTAGCATGTAATTATGTTCGTGAGATAGGTTCCAGAGTCTATTATTTTAGACAGAGGCTCAGTGTTGACTTCTACATTCTAACAGACCTTTCAGGATGAGTTAGGTACTCGGGTTGAAATTAACATAACTTTTTACCCCCGGATTGATGGTCAGTCAGAATGGACTATTCAAGATTTAAAAGATATGCTTCGTATGTGTGTTATGGATTTTGGAGGTCAGTGGCAACAATATTGGCCTTGGCGGAGTTGACTTATAATAATAGCTACTATTCCAGTATCGAGATGGCCTTTTTAGAGGCATTGTATGGTAGGCGTTGTTGATCCCCTATTGGTTGGTTTGATACTTCATATGTTAGACCCCATGGTACCGACTTGATTTACGAGCCTTTAGATAGAGTCTGGGTGATTATGGATAGGCTTCGAGTGGCTTAAAGTAGATAAAAGAGTTATACAGACTGTTGGCTATGTACCTTAAAGTTTGGGACTAGTAATCGAGTCTTTCTTTGTGTGTCTCCTATAAATAGCATGATGAGCTTTGGGAAGAGGGGAAAGCTTAGCCCCAGGTATATTGGGTTATTTGAGATTCTTTAGACAGTTGGGGGGTTGCTTATGAGTTGGCCTTACCTTCAAACTTTTCATCCATCTATCCAACTTTTCATGTGTTTATGCTTTGGCACTATATCTAAGATGATTCTCATGAACTTAATTGGGATTCTATTTAGTTTGATGAGAGGTTGACATTCGTTGAGGATCCAATATCCATTTCAGCCAGGGGATAATGATTGAATTAGAGAGATATTTATGTTTAAGGTTGAGTGGAGATAACATCCTGTTGAGGAGGCTACTTGAGAGGTCGAGTTTGAAATGCGTAGTGGTTACCCTCAGCTTTTTACCGACTCAGGTATTTTCTCACCTTTAGTTTGAGGACGAACTAGATTTTTAGTAGTGCATGTTGTAATGACTTGGATTTGTGAATTTTCTATTTTTATATATTTTGACCATTTTTCCCTTCTCTGTAGTTGCTTCATGTTGATTTTGGGGTTTGGGGATTATTGACATAGTTTCCAATGCGATTGGCAATGAGTTGTGCGAGTTTGTGTTTTTTAGAGGCTTAAAAAACCATATAGTTAACTTTAGCTAGCATTTTTTATTTTGAGTGTCGGATGGTAAAACGAACTGCACTAGCAGATCTAAAATATTAAATTTGGTAGCGGAGTTGGTTTGATATTGAGACTTTTATATCTCATTTCTACCTTTTGTTTGGAAAATAGTGAAAAGGGGTCTCAGGGATTAAATTTATAAAAGCGACATTTTTTCAAAAATTTAACGTCGCCATTGAGTCTAAAATATAGAAATTAACCTAGTAGAATATATGGTTTACTTTTGTCGTGTCCCAAATAAATCTCGAGGGTCCGATCGAAACTTGGTAGGCTTGCATCAAAATTAACATTTGTTGATATCTAGTGCAACCGCTTTAGCGGCCCAAGACAGCTTAAGCAACAACTACTTTAAAGGATTGGTACCACCTTAGCAGTAGTTGCTTAAGCAACCAATTATCTGTTGAATCACAACCACAGTATATAACGTGTTTTTCTCTATTATCCCCTTTTTTGGACCTTTGAGCTTTAGATTTGGGTGATGCTTGAGGGGTTCTTCACCATTTGAGCTTGGGTATGCCCCAAAACTTATTCCCATTATTTTTATAGATTATATCTTCTAAAACACCTCTAAATCATGATTTTGTAATGAAAAATTGGGGTTTTATCAATAAAATTTAAAAAGGAATTTTCTTCTTTCTGAACCTCAATTTTAACCCATTTTTGCGTTGGTTTTCTATTGTAGACATTTATAACCTTGGACAATGTGCTTTAAGAATAAAATTATGATTTTGCCCCTTTTATATTTGACCTCATTTTGCAAAGTCGTTTTGGCCCCAACCTCAATAGAGCAATATGGGTATCGATAGCTTTATTTTAACTAGTAGACGCTACTTTTGAATGTTGTAGTTGATTGTGAGGTCATTTACAAGGGGAAGGATACGTATTAAAACACTTTAGACTGGGGTTTTGTTGTTTTGAGTTAGGTTATGGATTAACTTCTTTCAGATTGTGTTGGGTAGTTAATGAATGTAAAACATGTTATGAATTGGGGAAATAACTATAGATTTTATGTTTTGATATTGTTTTACTGTTGTTAGCACGTGTGGGGGCTTATATTCTATTTTGGTCAGTTTGTGATATATGATATGGTGTATTGCCCATGTGGGAGCTTTATTTGACATCATTGACCTTATCCGAGCATCTAAATGCCTTTATTCTAGATATGATGCCCGTGCGATGACTTATTTTGCTAATCTAGGTCTTATGTGAGCATCGATTGCTTTTATCATAATTAAATGCCCGAGTTAGGGATTGACATGACCCTAATGATGTCTTGCATATATATTTATTCTGATGGTGCCTAATTGGAATTGATAATCTTGAATTATAGACATATTGAGTTGATTTCTGGACTAACTTGTATATATATTCCTTGTTGGATGGATTGTATTTCATTATTTGAGTTGATTGTGAGCATTACATCCTTATTCCATACATATACATTCATGAGATATTAGTACCACTCAGAAACACTATTTTTGAAAGAAAATGAGACACTTTTATGAAAATCATCTCTGTGAAGATGAGCTGGAGAGAAGAGTTAAGATTGAGATATGAGATACATTATATGGGTTGCGAACCCCCTAAGGTTCCTACCTGGTAGATGCAAGCTCTGTGGGCGTATACAAAAAGTCATGTGATGGATTTCATCATTCATCCCACCCACATTGCCTTGCATTGCATTTACATTTGCGTCTTGCCTGATCTTCTTAGTTTCCTTGACCTATATTTTATTTTCATGTATTTCTCCTTTATATATTTGTGTTGTCACTATTTTTGTGTACTTATATATATATCATAACTGTAGTGGAGATGGTGTGAGCTACCATTTGGGACTTTTCTGCTTTTCGTGATATGCTCATAGTATATTTACATATCTTTTTTCTGCTTTGGTCAGCCAGCCTATGATACTTATAGAGTATAAGTGGACTGTACTTACCCTTATGGTGACCTTTCGGTGCACATCCTAGCATAAGTATGACTCATCGAAGGTAATTCATGTGGTGGAGTTGGTGACATTTTGAGGTATTGGCCACTCTAGGCTTATCAAAGTCGACTCCGGGCCTCTTCTATCTATGAGTTGTCTTTATTCCTATTTTAGAGATAGACTATGTATATTTACTTTCAGATATTGTATTAGATGCTCTTATACCGTGACACTGAATTTTGGGATTAGATTTTATGCATTTTTTTTCATGTTTCATTTTAATTATATTTCATGTTTGGCTTGACTTCATTATAGAAGTCTTGATTGGGTGTTTATTACTATATTTGTGTATTCCTTTACCAGTTTGAGTGATTGACTTACTTATCAAGGCTTGGCCACGATAATTACCATCATGATCCATTTTGGATCATGACAAAAAAAGGGTTGCATCCTTATACAGGGGTGTCTATGTATCTTGTTGGACAAGAATCAGGTCAGACATCATTCGTGATATGAGATTTATAGAAATTTGAATAGTGGATGGAGATGTATTATGGGTTAATTGATTAACAAGAGCTGTCAAATGCAAATAGAAGAAAAATTTAAAGAAGTAACAAATTAAGCATATGCACATAAGTTATAAAGACACTCTAGATTTATCAGAATGCAAATTTCTTGGTAAAAAATATACGATTAAGAACTAGAGAATAAGAGTGATTTGCTAGACATGGTTCCCTCAAGCGGACAACTTGAGAGTGGAAAAACTCATGATTGTCGATGTATCACTGATCGACTGATTCAATGATGCATTTACTATAAGGGTATTTTAGGAATGAACGTTCGTACAACCACGCAATCGTTCTTAAAAGAAAAAGGAAAAGAGGTTCCAAGTGGAGGAAGGTATAAGCAGAATATCAGTTATGTAAAGCACTAACACATAACACATATGGAAAGTAATAACACGTTGAACAATATAAGAAAAACGATAAAAATAAGAAAGATAAATAAATGTATACTTAAAGGGATATTGGGGAAATAAGATATAACATATAGACAAGTAAAAGGAAAAAGGAAAATGGATGGACATGGAAATATAAACCATTTTAGGAAACTATAATAAGGCAAAAAGAAGAGGATAAACATGCTTAAGAATAACAAAAGATGCCGAAACTACTATTTAAGGAAACAAATAAAGGAAAAAGAAAGAGGATTAACATTGTTCATAACAATAAAGTAGAAGATATTAAAACAACTATTTAAGAAAACAAGTGAATGAAAAAATGAATAGGAAGAATCATGAAAGGACTAAACACAAAAATGCATACAAATAGAAAAAAGCATAAAATCCCACATTACACATGATTTTGTAGTTGTTTGAACCTAAGTATCTCCAATAGAGTCGTCATGATGTCGTGCTCTATTTATCTTGCAAAAAGTTGGAATCAACGTGGCAACTCTTTTTAGGATGTTTTAAAAAGAGAAGAGTCTACCTAACGAATTGAGGTGCGTTAGGGCACCATTCTAAACTAAATGAGAATATTTTATTATTTATCTACGTTGCTAGAAATTCGGATAAGGATTCAAGTTACCTCTAAAGGAAGGTGTTAAGCACCTTTCGAGATCCACAAATATGGGTCCCGATCGAACTAATATATTATGTGGGGGGATTTTATGTAATAAGCAAAAGTCAATTCATTTTAATCATTTAAAAGTAACTAGGTGTTTAAACATTAAAATTTTAGAAACTAGAAGTATGATTCACTTATTACATATAAAAAATTAACTAAGTGATAGAGTGATTAAACACATAAGTAAATAAAAGTGTGAATCAGATAAGCGGAAAGATAGAAGGGACACAATGATATAGCCAAAATATTTAACGATTTTTTAGACTACCCCAAAATAAAAGAGACATACAAAAATAAAATAAAAGAGAATTGGTTGAAAAGAAGAGATGTTTAAAGATTTGGATAAGGGTCAATTGTATCCTATTCGGATCAACGCCCGATTTATTAACTAATGACAATGTCATTTGTTGTATTATCGCATGTTGCTCGGGTCAACATCCATCATTTTCGTCTATCTACCTACCCCACCTAATTTGGTTATTAAGCCTAAAGTGCTCTAAAAAATATGATAAAACTAGCGTTCTCTAAGCTGTCTATTTGTCCCAACTTAATGTCCAAGAGGCATTGGACTTACTATTTGGGATATAGGTCTAGACATAAAAAAACTTAGGTTGCTTAAGTAGACATAGGATTAGTGTCAAACAAGGCAAACATGACTTGAACAAGTAACACATAATAGTTTCAAGTAAGCCTCTTGATTAATTAGAGTTTCTTAGGTAATAAACATGTGAAATGATTAGTAATTTATATGATTAAACCTATAGGCATGCTTTCTAAATGATAATATGCATGATTAGCAATGTTAACGTGTTTAATACCTATGTTTTTTGTCAAAATAGCATGCAGAAAAATAGAAATGACTTATGAACATGACTTTTATCGAAAAAGCATGCTGAAAATATAAATGGGCCTAGCATATTTTCTAATGCAAGATGCTAAATATACATTAAATCCTGTAGGCATGTTTTCTAATGAAAATGCTAAGATAAATAATGAAAAACCCTATAGCATGGTATATCTATGGTATGCTAACACACTGAAATACAAATTAAGATCATATATGCAATAGTTTAATTCATTTTCATTAATATGATATCTAAGGGAAAATCATCAATTAAGCATGTTGAAAAATATTCAATAAGCCTAGAAACATGATATTTACGTGAGGAATTATTAACTAACATGCTGAAAATTACTAAGTTGAGCGGGTTGAAGGTATTAGTAAAACCTACAGATGTGATTTCTAAGTGAAACTTAATAGGAACCTACTGAAAGTGTAATGAAAATATGCTTCCGTTAATCTATACAGTCCTACAAATGAGATTTATAACATATTGAAATATGAATAAGCATACAGTAAACATGAAACATGATTTTTGATGACATACCGAATCTCAAATGAGCAAATAACAATAAAATAAATAAATGACAAGTAGATCCCCGCCCCCCCCAACAGTCCCATAATCTCTCATTATGTCAATATTATTTATACAATGATTATTACAGACCCAAATTTTATTAAATAATAACTAAAAAGAATACAGAGGTTGTTTGGACAACTTTAAGCAGAAATCCCTCCAATCCAAAGCAATTTTTCATCGTAGACCAATATCCACCTAATATAGTAATACCTCTGTCCCATTTTATATGTCGCCATTTGACCAGACACGGAGTTTAAGAAATAAGTGGTGACTTTGCAAAGTTTACAAAATTGTCCCTTTAAAGTTATTTTAATGTTTACTTTTTTGTTGTATTTTCTTAATAAATGGGACCTAGTAAGGATAAAATAGGAATTATGTAATTAAATAATTACCAAATAAGAAAAGGTGACACTCTTTTTGGGACGGACAAAAAAGAAAATGATGACACATAAATTGGGACGGAGGGAGTACCTGTTAAGCACAACAAATGTGCAACAACATGCTAATAGAGTTTGACATTAAATCCTTAAAAATAGTCGCATAAGCATGGTGCAAGATATCTAATACCACACTTAATTAGAGAAATTAGGCTACCATTTACAAATAAAAGCAAGTAGTATAACTAGGTTATTTTAATAGGTCAATAGGATTCAAACAAACATAGGCGTGGGACAGAAGGTTCGAAAAAAGTATGTCAACACTTAAAAATTTTAAGGAATGCATACCAAAAGCAAGATTAAACATCACAGAGTTAAATTCAATCGATAAAGAGAGAAATAAAAGCACAAAATCACAATAATGAGATAGACATGATTAGAACTCATGTTCAGAGGCAAACTCAAAACAAAACTCGATACAAAATGTCATGAACATACTCTAAATAACAACTTTGAAGAAAAAAAAAACTTGGGATTTTTAAACACATGAATTGGAATTAAAAAAAAATAATCTAGATTTTTTTATAAAAAAAATAAAAATAAAAACACAACAATATCATATTTGGAATACTTCAAATCAATCCACAAAAGACCAGTCCCATATATCTGGTAAACCTGTCAAATGGGTCGGGCTGGCTCGCCCCGGCCCATTTACTCGGCCTGACCCGGTCAGCCCACGGGCTATAGGGCTACCGGTTCTGGGCTGGGCCATCCAAGTTGATGGGCCCGATAAGCCCAATCCAATACCAACCCAGACTAGGCCCGGCCCGAAAACTAATTTTTTTTAAAGACTTTTAGTCGTTGGGCCCCAAAAAGTCCAATTGGACCGTAGGGCCAACGACATTATAGCCGTTTTTGGACCCCAATGACCAAATTGGCTATTTAAAAAAAAAAACTCCAAAAATTTTCTATAGATACCCCCAATTCAAAATTCATTTTTCACACAAATCTCAATCTCTCTCAAATATTCTAATTATCTCCTAAAGTGCTTAATTTTATTTTTTAATTTTGCAATTACAAATACAAGTGGAAGTTTTCTAAAGTTATCAACTTTCGGATACTTCTAAAATTTGGTATTGTCGTTCCATCTCTTACTTTTAATTTTTAATTAGTGTATTAATTATTGAATATTTATTTTTATTATTTTTGTGTATTTTGAATATTTTTTAGTTTATTTTATAATATGAATAAAATAAGAAATCTCAGTAAAAGTGTCAAAATTTTTTGTCTCAGAAGTGGTAGTGGTAGTAAAAAATAAATTGGTGGCGGTTCTGGTAGAGGTAGTTCAAGTAATAGATATACTTGTGTGCCTCTGATACCGGTTAGTCAACCTTTTGAGGAAGAAATAAGTGTAGGTGCTCAGGATATGGATTATGTAGAAGCTTAGGAAAATTATGGTATAGAAGAAGAAAATGAAGTAGATGCGTTTAATTTAGATGATGATGATGATGATAAAAATATTGGTGAGACATCTACAGTAGGAAATGCTAATGTTAAATCTGAATCAGTTAATCTTCCTCCCCGTCCTCCCCGTGCCCCAAAAGGTCGTAGAAGAACTAGTATTGCATGGGAACTTTTTACGGAAATAGAAGGACAAACTAAGGTGCAATGCAATATTTGTGAAATTGTATATGAGCATAAAAGAGGAGGCAATCAGGGGTACGGGTTCGTTGATGGGACATTTAAGAGATAATCACACTAGAGAGTTACTTATTGCACAAGGTAGTGAGGTTGTTGGTGGGCCAACACAAACTAGATTGAACCCAACAACCAACCAATTAACTAAGAATTATAATATAATGAAGGACCGGGAAGAAATAGCAAAAATGATAGTCGTGGGTTGTTTGCCTTTCACTTTTGCTTCTTTGGATGTTTTTATTCATTATATTCAAGCAATTTATAATCCTATGTTTAATGGTATTCCTAGAAGTACTTGTCAGGCTAATATTTTTAAAATCCATGCACAATATGTTTATTATTTATCTATATTATTAAAAAATACTAGTTTAGGTGTACACATCTTGTGCGTGGACCTCACTTTAATGAGTTCAAACATTACAGTAAATAAGATATTTGTTTAAATAATAAAGATGAATATAATAATTAAATTTAATATCTTTTGAGTATGTAAAGATGGAGAATTTATTTATTAAACCTAATCTTTACCAAAAATATTTTTAAAAGTCAATCGGCATTCATCTACCATCTGTAAATTGCAACAAAATAATACAATGATAGAAACATCAAAATAATACTATTAAATCTAATCTTTACACACAATTTTCTCAAAGTCGTCTGACACTCATCTACCACCTGTAAACAATAACAAAATAGTACGATAATAGAGATATCAAAATAATACAACTAAACCTAACCTTTACATAAAAAAAATTCATCAAAGACGACCAACATTTATCTATCACATGTAAACTGCAACAAAATAATACGATAAAAGTGATATCAAAATAATACAATTAAAATTAAATTTTACACAAAAAAATTCTCAACCCCTATCGAGATTCATCTACGAACTGTAAACTACCACAAAATAACAAACTAATAGAGATATTACATTAATACAATTAAAACTAATATTTACCTGAAAAAATTCAAAACTGACCCACATTCATCTAGCATCAGTAAATTAAAATAAAATAATAAGATAATAAAGATATCAAAACAATAAAATTAAACCTGACTTTTACACAAGAAATTCTTCAAATCCAACCGACATTCATCGACGACCTGTAAACTATAAAAAAAAATATAACAGTGATCACAAAGCTTCAATTTTGATCCAACTAATTCTTGTCTGAGCAAGAATTTTGACCCTAAAGAATGATTTTGAATGAAAACAAAGAATATATATATATATATATACACACACATGTTGAATTCTATTATGCTGACAAATACAATGAAGAAGTTGAGGGTTAGAAAATCAACCATCCACCAATCTAGACATGCAATCGAATCAAGTTAAATGAGCATCAATCATATTCTCCCAATAGGTAAACCGGTTTGTTCTCTAGTTTAACATACATCTCAATATTTATATTTATAGAATTATTTTCTTAATAGAGTCCTATTTTAGGAGTATTTTTCTAATTGACCAGTAGAAAAGAAAATAGTAATTAATTTTCCTACCATATATTTTAGGAGTCCCATATATTTTAGGAGAAAGAAAAATATTAAATAATTCTCCTACTATATATTTTAGGAGTCTCATATTTCAGAAAGTCTAGTTAATATAATAAAAAATAATTAAATAATAAATTTAAAAAAATAGTGAAAAGATAGTTTTGTCTAAAGAAGAGTCTTTTAATGGAGGGCAAAAAGTTCAAATCACTTTTCTAAGGGTTTTCACACTTTTAATATATTATAGATTCAATGTAAAATTGCTCTAACTTCCGATCTTGGTCGTTCTGTTAATAAAATGATTATTTAACCATTACTTATCACTGGATAGATAATAATTTTATTATGCAAAAACGTATTCTAGCTTTTTTGTATGATGAAGATCGTAGACATACTGGAAAATTTATTTCTGAATTTATTACTAAAATTGCAGAATATTATGGTATTGAAAAAAAAATTATGTATTGCTTTTGATAATGCATCTAACAACAAGGCTGCTATTGATAAGTTAAAAGTTGACCTTTGTCCGTCGTTACCTAAACTATTGCATGTTAAGTGTGCTTGTCATATATATAACTTAATTGTAAAAGATGGTCTTGAATTTTTTGAGCTTTATATTGACAAGGTCCGGCTTTCTGTTGGCTTTATTCAAGAAAATAATCGAAAAGGTAGAGTGAGAGAATTTAAAGTTAAATGTGAATAAAATGGACTTAGACCGATATTAATGCCTGAAGAATGTGATACTAGATGGAATTCTACTTATACTTATTTAAAAACTGTCTTTCTTAAAAAGTTCCTATTATAATGACTTTTAATCAATTTTGTGGTTCTTTTCCTGAGTGTATGCTACATGATTCTGATTGGGCTGCAATTGAGGATCTTGTTTAGTTTTTGGAAAAAATTTATATAACTACGGTTGAATTTTTCGGTGCTTATTATCCTACTGTTTGTAATATTTTAGCTTATTTAGCCTACATTTCTTGTTTGCTTAAAGAATACAAGAATAGAGAAGATTACAAATAAGTTGTTGGTGCTACGTTTGCTAAATTTAAAAAGATTACAAGGGATTTGTTCTTTTGCGAACCCCAATTCTAGAGACCATTTATGTATCCAAGGAATAGAAAATTCAATAAATTAATATATCTGGTCAATTTTATCCAGATTGCACACATGTTCTGCGTGATATAACTCGTTTAACTGTGGGGGTATTTTTGTCCATTCTTTGTATAATTTAAGAAATGGATCTGATAGTATTTGAATAGTTGGACCATGGTAGGACCACCAGTTTGGAATTGGCTCTGCAAATATCTTTGCACAAACCTTTATAAATAAAATATGTTTATGCCGTTCATTGTTATAATAGAGCGCTTTATTAAAGTCTTGAATGTAGTCCCAATAAGTGAAATTTATGCGGCAGCCTTTGAGAAAAATCTGTTTTTCTGTCATTGTGGTCATCCCTCAATCTTCGACAGATATAATCCATTTAATAACGATTTTTGAGAAGTTATAAACATTCTCGTCTGAATTAAATTCAAAAAAGTGCTCGAATTCCGCACTACCTGTGGAAATAAGAATAGTCGCATAATAAGTACGGGTCTTGTATGACTCACCCAAAAAATATAAGTTGTTTATCAAGTACTTATGGAATATCTTCCATGGTTTATTTTGCCTCTGAATCTCATAGTTTTCAATAAAAAATATTATTTCTTTATTCTCTAGCTGTTCATAGGACTTGATATCACCATTGTCCTTGTCTTTAGTGATTGAGGCAAATGTATCACTTTGCCTCTGGGCTGCTAAATATGCTTCCAGTTATCCGTATAACGAACTGTCCTCTGGAATATCATTCAGGTGAATTGAAAGGGATGATGAGGATTCACCTTTCTGCGATACTTTGGAGTTTATCAAACTCTTATTTCTCATTAGTATAACTGGAGAATTAGATGAGGATCCGTATGACGATCCTTGCAAATATGATCTGTCTGGGGATGATCTTCCCCCGAAGGATGATCTTCCTCTTGATCTGCCTCTTCCTTTTCCTCTGGCTAGTTGCCATAGAGGGTCAATCATGCTGCAAATGGTATAATAAGTCAGGTATATCAAATTCAATTTCTTCATAATCATGCGAAGAAAATTCATCTTCGATCATATCATGGATAACCTTTTTCGATTATGAGATTTTGTATATCTCAATATAATGGGATCACCTATAAAATGGTGATCAAAGTTTTTTTGGTAAGAAAGGATGCATACTTATGAAAGAATAAGATATCTCTTTATTTTGTAAGCAGCCGTAAATCCTTTTGCATCAATATGAGTGTAAGGATAAATAACATTTATGAAAGGGGTTCCAAGTATGATTAGAGGGTATAACTGATTTTTTACCAAAAAGAAGAAATGTGGAATGCATACTTTATTTTGGCAAATATGGGATTCAGGCAATTTATACTCTATATCAAGAGCATGTTCAGATGCAGATTTAAATACATGAGTGATTTTTTAAAAATATTTTGTGGGGATTAATCCTTCTTGGATACAGCTAACATCTGCTCCACTATCAATCATAGCAATATTAGTTATCTGGAAATAATTATCAATCAAAATAGTAAATTTAATATACCATTTATGAGCAGTAACAATTTGCATCATTCCCAAAAAATAATCATTTTTTAAATCAAGGGATTCTTGAACAATGTCATCGTCATTGTTTTCTTCAAAAAAAATTTCTTTTCCTTTGGAAATTTCAGTGGGAGAAAGCTTATAGCAAGTTTCCTATTAACCTCTGATAAAGAGTATGGCATGAAATAATCAGAAATTTTTACTGTTTTAAAAGGACTGCTATCAGCAATTTTTGAAGTACTAGGTTTTGAACTAGTAGATAAATTAATAATTTTTTCACATAGTTTCTCATCCGAAACTTCTTTCAAAAGTTCTAAAACATTATCGGAAGTAATAGTTTGTATATTTAAATCTTCAAATTGGGATTACAAATTATAAAATGCATCGTCACAAGTACAAGTATCACCTTTGCAATCAGAACAAGCATTAGTACTATCACTATCGGATAAATCAAGTAAATCAACTTCATTTTCTGATTCAGATTCACAATTATAATCTAATTCGGATCCTGAGGTGTATAACAACCCATAAACCTGATCATGCAATTCATCAGCAAGACCTAAGAATTTAAGCTTTTAAAGCTTACAGTTTGGAGCAATATGTCCAAAATTACCATATCTGTAACACCTAATTTTGGCAAGATCACGTTAAGACCTATTTTTCGTAAATCTAGTAGACTTACGATGGGTTTTCCTAGCCCTACGATCTTCTTTGGATCTATGTCTAGATCTCTTCCTCCTATATGATTGATCATCTCTAGAATACTTATGACTTTTCTTCTTAGAAGTCAAAGCTGGTTCAGATATTCCAAATTGAGTACAAAATTCTCCTATCTGAGATTTCTCTTTAAGCTTATCAATCTTAAGCTATCTAGATAAATTTAACTCATTACACAATTTCAATCTTTCTTGTGTACATGTTTCTATCAAGTGACCATAGGTGTAATTTTCCCAAGTATCTGAGGGCTCCATCCATACCTATAAGTCAATATCGGAAAAACCAATCGGACTGTATAAGAATTTCATATAGCTTACTGACAGGCCGTTTGTTCGGGTAAAAACTCTTATACAGTCAAAAAGTTATATAAAATTCTTATATATTTTGGTTGGTTTTGCCAATATTGACTTATAGGACTGGATGGCCACGCGGATTACCGCTAGCCCTCAGATACTTAGGGAAATTAAACCTATGGTCACTTGATAGCAACATGTACACAAGAAGGATTGAACTTGTGTAATGAGTTAAAGTTATCTAGACAGCTTAAGATTGATAAGCTTAAAGAGAAATCTCTGATAGGAGACTTTTGTACTCAATTTGGAATATCTGAACCAGCTTTGACTTCTAAGAAGAAAAGTCATAAGTATTCTAGAAATGATCACCTTATAGGAGGAAGAGATCTAGATATAGATCCAAAGAAAATTGTGAGGCTAGGAAAACCCATCGTAAGTCTACTAGATTAACGAAAAATAGGTCTAAACGTGATCTTGCCAAAATTAAGTGTTACAGATGTGGTAATTTTGGACATATTGCTCCAAACTATAAGCTTCAAAAGCTTAAATCCTTAACTCTTGCTAATGAATTGCATGATCAGGCTGATGGATTGTTATACACCTCAGGATCCGAATCCGATTATAATTGTGAATCTGAATCAGAAAATGAAGTTGATTTACTTGATTTATCTAATAGTGATAATACTAATGCTTGTTTTGATTGCAAAGGTGATACCTGTACTTGTGATGATGCATTTTATAATTTGCAATCCCAATTTGAGGATTTAAATATACAAACTATTATTTCGATAATGTTTTAGAACTTTTGAAAGAAGTTTCGGATGAGAAACTACGTGAAAAAATTATTAATTTATCTACTAGTTCAAAACCTAGTACTTTAAAAATTGTTGATAGCAGTCCTTTTAAAACAGTAAAAAATTCTAATTATTTCACGCTATACTCTTTATCAGAAGTTAATAGGCGTCTTGCTATAAGCTCTACCCCTGGTAAAGATACTTCTTTTAATGATTTAAAATTGAACTTGAAAACTTGAAAAAGGAGATTAAATGTCTTAAACAAAATCAGATGATTTATGATCACAAAATTTTGTAAATTGAGAAAGATATTTCTCCCACTGAAATTTCCAAAGGAAAAGATAAAATTTTTGAAGAAAACAATGACGATGACATTGTCCAAGAATTCCTTGATTTAAAAAATAATTATTTTTTTGGGAATGATGCAAATTGTTACTGCTCATAAATGGTATATTAAATGTACTATTTTGAATGATAATTATTTTTGGATAACTAATATTGTTATGATTGATAGTGGAGCAGATGTTAGCTGCATCCAAGAAGGATTAATCCCCACAATATATTTTCAAAAAACGACTGATGTAGTTAAATCTGCATCTGGACATGCTCCTGATATAGAGTATAAATTGCCTAATTCTCATATTTGCCAAAATAGTATGCATTCTACATTTCTTCTTTTTGGTAAAAAATTAGTTATACCCTCCAATCATACTTGAAACCCCTTTTATAAATGTTATTTATCCTTACACTTATATTGATGCAAAAGAATTTACGGCTACTTATAAGAATAAAGAGATATCTTATTCTTTTGTTACAGATCCCGTAACTAGAGACATTAATGCTTTAATTAATATGAAACAAAAGCATGTCGATTTCTTATAGCTTTAATTACTTAGCATGAATAGTTGTGATACAATAAAATCTGCTAAGGTGCAGAAAAAATTAAATTAATTTCCGAACAAATGACTGTTGATATTTGTACTGATCACCCCAGTGCGTTTTGAAATCGCAAAAGTCTTATTGTTACTCTTCCTTATGAAGATAATTTCTGTAGGATGATATTCTAACAAAATCACGACCTTGCCAAATGAATGCCAAATTAGTTGAATTCTGCAAAAAAGAGATTGATAATCTGTTACAAAAGGGTTTGATAAAGCCTTCGAAATCTCCTTGGTCATGTACTGCTTTTTATGTTAATAACGTAGCAGAAAAAGAATGAGGTGTTCCCAAGTTGGTTATAAATTACAAACCTTTGAATAAATATTTAAAATGGATTAGGTATCATATTCCAAATAAGAAAGATTTATTGTTTCGATTATAGGATGCCAATATAATTTTAAAATTTGATTTAAAATCTGAAGATTGGCCGATTCAAATATTCAAAGAGCATGCTTATAGAACTGCTTTTAATGGCCCTTTTGGGCAATATGAATGGAATGTCATGCCGTTCGATTTGAAAAATCCCCCTTCTGAATTTCAAAAAATAATGAATGACATATTTGATCCTTATATGGAGTTCATCATCATTTATATAGATGACATTTTAGTGTTCTCTAAAACATTTGAATTACAAATCAAGCATCTTGATATTTTTAAGAAAATTGTGATACAAAATGATTTGGTGATATCTAAACTAAAAATGAGTTTGTTTCAAATTGATGTTCGATATTTAGGAAATAATATTGGTCA
This sequence comes from Capsicum pubescens, assembly GCA_030864215.1. Classification (NCBI taxonomy): domain Eukaryota; kingdom Viridiplantae; phylum Streptophyta; class Magnoliopsida; order Solanales; family Solanaceae; genus Capsicum; species Capsicum pubescens. The sequence continues at coordinate 299,518,743 of CM061548.1, read as the reverse complement.
AGGGAAGATTACTCCTATACAACGATCTATTGATTTTGCATCAAAATTTCCTGATGTTATTACTGACAGGACTCAGTTGCAGAGATTCTTGGGAAGTTTGAATTATATATCTCCTTTTTATAAGAATATATCTTGCGATTTAGCCCTATTATATGATACGCTAAAAAGGGATTATAAAGGTCCATGGACCACTGATCAAACAAATCTTGTTAAACGTATTAAACAAAGTGTTAATTCTTTGCCTTGTTTAACTTTAACTAATCCAGCTTGGCAAAAAATTATTGAGACAGATGCGTCTAATATTGGTTATGGCGGAATACTGAAACAATTTAATCCTCATAATAAATCTGAATACCTAATAAGATTTCATTCAGGAAAATGGACTGATAGTCAGAAAAAATATGCTACGGAAGCTCATGAAATGCTAACCATTGTTAAATGTGTTATGAAATTCCAGGATGATCTTTACAACCAAAAGTTTTTGATAAAAACAGATGCTCAATCTGTGAAGTATATGTTTGATAAAGATTTTTAACATGATGCTTCAAAATTAATATTTGCAAGGTGGCAAGCTTAATTAGCCCCTTTTGATTTTGAAATTCAGTATAAAAAAGGAATTGATAATTCCCTCCCTGACTTTTTATCTAGGGAATAAGTCAATTAAAATGAATTTTTATGCATCCTTTCTTACCGAAAAAACTTTGATCACCATTTTAAAGGTGATTCCATTATATAGAGATATATAAAATCTCATAATCGAAAAGGTTATCCATGATATAATCGAAGATGAATTTTCTTCGCATGATTATGAAGAAGTTGAATTTGATATATCTGACTTATTATACCATTTGCAACATGATTGACCCTCCATGACAACTAGCCAGAGGAAAAGGAAGAGGCAGATCAGGAGGAAGATCATCATTCGGGGGAAGATCATCCCCAGGCAGATCATATTCGCAAGGATCGTCATACGAATCCTCATCTAATTTCCCAGTTATACAAATGGAAAATAAGAGTTTGATAAACTCCAAAGTATCGCAGAAAGGTGAATCCTCATCATCCCTTTCAATTCACCTAGATGATATTCTAGAGGACAGTCTGTTATACGGACAACTGCAAGCATATTTAGTAGCCCAGAAACAAAGTGATACATTTTCCTCAATCGCTAAAGATAAGGACAACAATGATATCAAGTCCTATGAACAACTAGAGAACAAAGAAATAATATTTCTTGTTGAAAACTTTGAGATTCAGAGGAAAAATTAACCATGGAAGATACTTCATAAGTACTTGATAAACAACTTATATTTTTCGGGTGAGTCATACAAGACCCGTTTTTATTATGAGACTATTCTTATTTCCACAAGTTATGCGGAAATCGAGCACTTTTTTGGATTTAATTCAGATGAGAATGTTTATAACTTCTTAAAAATCGTTATTAAATAGATTATATCTGTCATAGATTAAAGGATGACCATAATGAGAGAAAAACAGATTTTGCTCAAAGGCTCCTACATAAATTTCACTTATTGAGACTACATTCAAGCCTTTAATAAAGTGCTCTATTATAGCAATGATCGGCATAAACATACTTGATTTATAAAGCTTTGTGAAAAGATATTTGTAGAGCCAATTCCAACCTGGTTTTTAAACTGGTGGTCCTACCATGGTCCAACTATTCAAATACTACCAGATTCATTTCTTAAATTATACAAAGAATGGACAAAAATATCCCCACAGTTAAAAGAGTTATATCACGCAGAACATGTCTGCAATCTGGATAAAATTTACCAGATATATTTCTTTATTGAATTTTCTATTCTTTGGATACATAAATGGTCTCTAGAATTGGGGTTCACAAAAGAACAAATCCCCTGTTTATATAGGATATTTATAATAATTTTTGGAATAAATTGATGCGAAAGGATCCCAAGACAAAAAATTTATATGGATAGGAGCTTCTAGACTTTATTGAAAATAGAGTTTGGGAATAAATGGCAGCCCCTTAAAAGGATATTATCGAGGATAGAAAAATATAGCACATCACTAGAAGAATCGTTGTACATGACAGAGATAGTATCGAAATAATAGAGAAATACTTGGAAGAGGTCAGGAGAAATCTACTCCAATCCGTTAATCAACATGATAAGTCAGATACTTCGATGAAAAGTATGACCAGCGATGATATCGCCGAACAAGATATTCAAGACTCTCAACTCATCCCCTCAGATAAACCACTATCTGAAGATGCCATTGCAAGGACAGAAGAATTTCTTACAAAATTAAAAGGAAAAAATAAAGTATGATATACTGTTTATACAGTAATTATACTGTGCACGGGACCCGAATATGAGACCCATATTACTGTACATAGATTCCTACACAGTAGATACACTGTGTATGGGGCCTGGATGTAGGACCCAGAGTACTGTACATAGATTCTTTCTCTTTTATATATATAGACACCTTCATTTGTTAGGGAAGGACATTTTTTTTGGGGGTTTTCTTTTCTTTCTAAGCATTCTCTCTCTAGCTCTCTTGTACATTTCCTTTCAAGTTTGAATAAAAGTTTGTCGTTAAATACTATTCCGACCTTGCTTCCAAGCCATTCAAGGTATTTATTAGTTCTTTTAATTTAAGTTTTATATTACTCTCCCTCCCCCTCTAGCCGTGACTATTTCCGGCTAAGCAATTTCATATCTATGTTGAAGATCTAACTTCTCTTGTATAATAGCTATGAAAGATCCAGACACTATCAAAATATAGAGAAATTTCTCTATAGTTTTTTGAATTGGTTCCGAAATGGTGGTACAGTCGAAGTTGATACTGCTTTTGTTGGCTTTGTCCACTACTAGAAAACTTCATTTTTTCGACAGCTGATTTAGTTGGAATGTGATCGGAAAACAAGGTAGTTTCAACTACTTTCCGACTATTTCATGGTAGTCGGAATATAGCTTGTCGAAAAAAAGTTTCCGGCTACTGTAGTCGAAAATTTAATAAATATTTATTTAATAATTATAAATTATCCGACTACGATAGTCGGAAATTTAATAAATAATTATTTAATAATTATAATTATTCCGACTACCGTAGTCAGAAATTTAATAAATAATTATTTAATAATTATAATTTTTTCGACTACTGTAGTCGGGAACTTAATATATAATTATTTAATAATTATAATTTTTTCGACTACGGTAGTAGAAAATTTAATAAATAATTATTTGATAATTATAATTATTCCGACTAACGTAGTCGAAATATTAATAAATAATTATTTAATAATTATAATTATTCCGACTATTATAGTCAGAAACTTAATATATAATTATTTAATAATTATAATTGTTCTGACTACGGTAGTCAGAACTTAATAAATATTATTTAATATATATTATTTAATACCCAGTCTATTCCCACCAAGTGGGGTCTGGAGATTATAAACAACATAACTAATGTATTTATCACAGTAGGATCAAACACGACAAAAATTTATAAATATAACCACTTTAAAACATCCAAAACAAAACATCAAATCAAATAGTTTAAACATCTAAATGTCACAACCAAAAACAAGAACAATAACTACAATCTAATTATCATCAGATCCACTCTCTTCCTCATCATGAAATACTTGAGGCATGTGCTTCTTAACCAACTCCTCAAATTTAGCAAACTTAGCATCGTTAGCTACACATTGTTGCGTCAATTCCATAATTTGCTTTTTCATCGCTTGCATTTCTTTCATAGTTTGCAAAGTAGAAGAGGAATTGGGAAACAACGAAGGACTGCTCGAGGATTGGAGAACCCCTGTCCCATAGGTTCTACCTTTCTTTGGACCACCTACCACAGTTGTCCACATATTAGTCATATCTGCAGGTAATAGTTGGACCATGATACCATCCTCAGAAGTAGGTTGGGTCTTCTATGCTTTTTTGAAATTCTTCTTGAAAGAAAAATTATTTGTCAGTATGTAAACAAGCTAAGTTGAGTAATAATAAAATAGGTAAAAGTTATTATCTTACATATGCATCCTTAGCACGTGTTTCGACCCAATCTCCTCTTATACCGTCCTTTTTCTTCTTATTCGTCTCTTCGTAGACCTCAAGAAAAGCGGGCTCTTTTCCCCATTTTCATATTCCTTCAAAATATCAGTGCATAAATGCCAAAGAAACTTACATATAGAAGTTTTTTGTCCCACAGCTTAATATTGATCAAATTGGGACCTCCTACTACCACTAGCATACACAACTTCTCCTAAGATATGAGATTCTTTGACACCTCTTCTGAGCCTGTCTAAAAAAATCTTTTGCATATAGTTTCTATGGGTTGTATGAGCTTCTTAGGCAAAGTGAACACTTGGGACCAGAATGTTTGTATAGCAAACAACACACTTTTTAACAACTCTGTTTTGCCATTGAATAAAAGACATCACATTCAAATTTCTTTAGTTATGTTCATGACATGATTGGGCTAACCTTTGTTTCTAAGAAGTACTGTAACAATAGCAAAGCATGATTACTTCTATTGAAATTCGAGGGAAGTATAGAACTGTTAATTGCATATTAGTAAAAATATGTAAGCAATATTGCCTTAGAGTAAGCAATGTATATATACATAGAATGCAAGAAAACCATAAAAACAAAATAGAAAGGACATATATACAGAAGTAGATAGCAGAGAAAAGTTGTTAAAATCCAGACAGACTTAAAGAATTGCCAAGCAAGAAGATGGTGGAAGTTGGAAACGAAGAAGCTGCAAAAGATAATAGAACCACATTGAAAACAAAAGAGAGAAAGTGGCAAATGTGGCTATTCAATTGTAGATTAGAAGAGATATATTTACCCAAAAAAAAAAAAAGATTAGAAGAGAAATAAAGAGACGTGTCTAATAAGCAAGTGATGCTAAATGTCTATAGTACATTCAAATAAAATTGAAATGACACTAAGCCGACATGTTAAACAACATCTATAGTCATGTTTCTAATATAGTAGAGATTCTTCATCATTTTAAATATGAAACTATTGTACAACACTGTCTTTTTTGATTTATGAAAATCTAACTAATTTCCTGTTTGCTCAACATTGGTCAAACAACCCTAGAGTAAGCAAAGGGAATAAAATGGACATGATCAATACAGCTCCATCGCTCCGGCCAAAGGCATGTAAATGGAAAAAGAAGTAACTCAATGATCTGTATTGACATTACTAATCAAGAGAATGTGCAGATCTCTTCTTCTAAGAATATACTGGCTGATAGTTTAGATAATTCTTTGATCAAACATCCTAAAATAATATATATGACATTATTGTTCGTGTGAGATCTATCACCCGAGATAAATGTATGAACTGTGTCTCCTACGTATACCCAACTGCAACCAGCAGTTTTCTTGGCCTCTCTGAACACATCACAACAAAAATGGAAAGGGGACCCACATTGTATTCATCACACTGAATACTCACATAGACTCTCTTTTATTTTTGCTCAAGACAAAAAACCCATATATGCAATACACACAGACCTCACAACAGAATGGGGGACCCAACACTAACAGACTCAACATACACACTCACCTTCTATTGAAGACCGACTTCATCACCCATACACCATCACCTCACGAAATATACTCTCCTCCATCTCTATTTTCTTATACACATATTCACGCACCACTGATTCATACACTCACCTCTGAACTCACACGCAGACCTCACCGGAGGAGAACACGCATACACACAGCTTCACACAAAGAGCTTCAATTTCCATGAGAGAACACACATCACGCACACACTAATTACACCGTCACTCAGAGCTTACGCATGCACAGATCCAAAAATAGAGACGAACCCACACTCACGTACCAATATTACCCATGCCATATCATCGGAAAATGGAGTTTGAGTGAGAAATTGGGAGAGGAGAGAGAGATATTTGAGCAAGAGAGGAGAGAAAAGAGACACGGGTTGACTGTTTCGGTGAAGTCTTCGCCAGAAAATGCCACTGCTGCCCAAATTTTGGTCCGTCCACTATCTTTCATCCTCATCTGAGCTCGCCGGAGCTCCGACACCGAGAAAACAGTAACTCCGATCGAATCAGCTTCGAAAACGCGCTGGAAAATGTTAAGTTTGGGTGTTTGTCGTGATTTCCATTGTGGGACGCTACTGTCTTTATTATTAGTTTGGGGTTTAGGTTCTATTTGCCTCAATCGATTCATCGCAATCAGTTTCAGGTTTCAATTTTTCATTACCGAGATTGGAGTTTATTCGTCTTTGAGGTTTCTACTCGAGATATTCAGATGCGGTCTTCGTCTTTTCACTCGATTGATATTTGAGTTTGAAAGCTACGAATCGAGATTTAATTCTACTTTTTCTTTATTTTTATTTTATTATTTGTGATATTCGATTCATTGAATGAAATATTATGTGTTGGTTGATCTCTATTGGTGATCAATAATTGTTGTGTTGATTGGTTATTGATTTTGTTGGGTACGAATTGTGTGTGATGTGAATGATGAATATTGAGTTTGTAGTGATTGTGAATTGTCGGAAATAGTAGTGTGATTTGTATGTTTGAATCTTGATTTAAAATTAGATTGGGGTGGGATTGAGAATTGAAATCGATCATAAGTGAATAATGTTTAGTTTGATTCATTGTTTGTTGGTTTAATTCGAAATGAACTTTGACATCATTAAAATTGATAATATCATGTTTTAGGGTGAATTAGTAGGCAAACACTAAGCAGGTAAGCAAATTTAGGAATAAAGATTTGTTGAGTGTTTGAATATATGCATGGATGGTTCGTTCTACTTTATCGTACAAAAATTAAAATTGTACTCATTTTGCCGGGAAATGTTCCGAGGAATTTGAATTAATTTATTTGGGGAATACCCCGACATATCATGTATACAAAGGAGGTTCGTGATGAAGGCCGGAGGCATTGGGTAAAGCATTGGAGCCTTGTCTAGGATTAATTTAGATTCGGATTTACATTTATGTATTTTTCTATTTTTTGGGACTGTATAACCCGGACTGAACATTATTTTGGTTCTGAACTTTGATTGATTTGTTTGCTGCTTGTTTTATGTGTTTTATGTGGTTTATACATTCGTAGTGTCAAATTAGCCGATATGCTCCACCAAGTGACCGTGGTCGAACCACGGGACCGAGGGGTGCCTAACACCTTCCCCTCGGTCAACAGAATTCCTTAGCCGGAATCTCTGTTCGTGGATCAGTTTTAGAGTCAAACCATTTTGTAAAAGGATTTCCAAAGGTGACTTGGAACACTCGATTTATGTCAAGTGATGACTCTGATTTAATTGTAAAAATGAATTTTTTTTCGGAACAAATTTTTTTATTTTGTCACTTTAATAATAAAAACTTTTTCGAACATAAAATCATATTATTTTTTTTGGTAAAAAAAGGGGTGTGACAAGTATTGTAAGAAATGAGCACATGTTGCCCCAACTACATTAAAGGGAAAGAGCTTCACTTACTCTGTTTCAGCAAAACCTAAACCTCCCAACCACCTAAAAGACTAGCATTCCATTTCACGGTTCACCAGTTATTTATTTTAGCTATAAAGGCATTACATAAGCTAATGGTAAACCGGTGCAACGGTAATCCTAGAGGGTAACAAAAAAATTGATTTAAGCAAGGCAGTCTGCTCACTATTAGTTTACCAAGTAAAGTTAACATTACCTTTATCAAAAAAAAAAAAAAAAGTTTCCGAACTACAAATAACTAACTAAATAAATAAAACCATAATAATGATAATGACAACTTAAAGGAACTACAACAACATACCCAGTGTATTCCTACAAAGTGGGGCCTGGGTAGACAAGCAAATCATGCGTAGTACCAGTAGTTTTACCACTGCTATTTAATCAAACAACCATAAATGTTCTTATTGCCACTACAAATGTTACTAAAGAAAAAATATTATATTGTCAAGAAAAATAGCAAAAAGTAGCAGCTAAAATACAATTCAAGACCTTATTACTACACATTACTACTATTAATAACAATTCAATCCTCGTCGCTTGTTTCATAGTCATTCATCAATTCTTCCTCATCATTTGTTTCATTTTCATCAAGTAACTCTTCCTGGCTTGTTTCATTTTCATCAAGTGATTCTTCCTCGCTTTCATTTTCATCGGTTGGATCTTCCTCGTCGTTTGCCCCGGATGTTCCTTCTCCATATTCATTAGCATTAAATCTAAGTTCAGCAGGATCAAATTCTTCATATAAGCCTTCACTATGCTGCAACTCACCTGCTAATTCATCATCCACTCTTTCTTCAACACTTGAAATGTCATTCTGATACGCTACATTCAATGCATCCTCTACTTTAACTCTACCCATGGGCTTTGATTTTATAACTACCCGTCATGCAGATTTATTCTTACACAAAGGATAAGGAGCGTAATACACTTGTTTCACATTTTGTGCAATGACAAATGGATCATAGAGTCCATACTCCCTTGATCGCTTAATTTCAACTATTTGTGCTGAGGGTGCACCTTTGTACCTAACCTAGGCGTAAGATCGTACCACTTACACTGAAAGAGTACCAACTTTTTCTTTGGCCAACCAACGTGATAATCAAGTTCTAAAATCTCTTGAAGCATACCATAATAATCAACACCACCATCATCTTTCACCCACACCCCACTATTATTGATTTTCTTGCCCTTAGAGAAATCTTCTGTATGAAATCTGTACCCATTGACAGAGTACCTAGAAAACTTCCTAACTTTAGCATAAGGTCCCCAAGCTATATCATGTAAAAATTAGCCATTTGGGTCAAAATTATATGGATTATAAACCTATAAAAAGTTCAAGAAAGGTTAGAATTTAAATATACATAAAACTGAACAAAAGTGTAAATCGTGGTAAATATTAAGTTAAACTTACATATTCTGAAAACATAGGATAAACAACAGCATCCCCGTGTATAGCCACGAAGTAGCTATCCGGCAAAGTTATGACCTTCATTAGTCAAAGCTTAGATAGTCCTTGAATGATTGTTGTTAATATAAATATACTCACTTATAAAAAGGAAGGACCTTGGGACAATTTAATAATACATGTGTTGTAGCTGACTTAAGCTCCACCTCATTCAAATATCGAAGTGGGCCAACTGTTGGACTTTCTTTACCTGGTTGATTGAATATTAAAAATGGTGGTGCTGAAGAATCTGTATTGTATCCATCATCATGCCTATTAGGTCGGTTTCTCAGACATGTTACATCATGTTCAAAATAATATGAACAAAAATAAGAGGTCTCTTTAGCCGAATAAGCCTCACATATTGATCCCTCAATTCGAGATCTATTTTTTATGGTCCGCTTATATTTGCCAATGGTCCTGCATAGTAGGGTCTTTTAGATGAAATAATGTTTAATTAAAACACATGAAGGTAAATGTTAAAAGTCAATACCTCTCAAAGGGATACATCCATCTACACTGAACCGGCCCTCTAAGTCGTGTCTCTCGGACAAGGTGAATTGGAAAATGCTCCATAACATTAAAAAAAATAGGAGGAAAAATTTTTGCCAACTTGTTTAAGGTTAAGCGAATGTTGATATACATCAAAGATAGGTTCTCCTCCCTTAATGTGTTAGAACATAAATCTTTAAAAAATAAGCTTATCTCTGTTATGGTCTTCCAGATTCTATCAGGCAATGCACAGAATGCAATAGGCATCAATGACTCCATGAAAATATGACAGTCATTGCTCTTTATAGAGGTCAACTTTCCTTCATGTCAACACACCTAAACAAATTTGACGCATATCCATCTGGCATTCTCAAATTGTTAACCCAATCACAAATCACTTTTCTATCCTCCAAAGTGAATGTGTAACTAGCCTTGGGCTTCTAAATCTTATTGTTTAAGTATGTCAAGTACAATTCACTGCGCCGAAAATACTCCTTTAAGTCCATCCTGGCCTTCAAGTTATCTTGTGTTTTGTTACTTACATCCATCACATTATTAAACAAGTTGTCAAATAAGTTTTTCTCAATATGCATGGCATCCAGATTATGAGGCAAAAGATTATCCTTCCAGTAATCTAACTCCCAAAATATGCTTCGTTTAATCCAGTTATGTGTAACACCAACCAGGTATCCTGGATGGTGGAGACTCTGTTACCTTAGGCAGATTCCTCACTCTATCCCAAATTTCTTCTCGCGGTAAAATTGGCGATGGCTCCTCAAAATCAATCTTATTCTTCATAAAATCACTAGTATTTCTACTAAACTAATGTTGCATTGGCAAGAATCGACGGTGACAGTCAAACCATGAGTTTTTACCCCCATGTTTCAAAGTGAATGCTTTTGTGTCTTCCATACAACAAGGTCAAGCTAACTTGCCCGCAGTCGACCACCCAGACATCATTTCATAAGCAGGAAAGTCATTTATAGTCCACATCAAAGTTGCACGCAATCTAAAGTTTTGTTTCATTGATACATCATATGCTTCCACACCTTCATGCCACAATAAGTTCAACTCATCAATCAATGGATGCAGATATACATCAATCAAAACTTTTGGATTGCGAGGACCTGAAATAATGCAAGTTAGAAATATATACTAACTCGTCATACACAATTCAGGCGGGAGATTATAAGGAGTCACAAACACTGGCCAACATGAATATGGTATAGCTGAGACAGAAAATAGAGTGAATCCATTAGTGGATAATCCCAACCTAATGTTTCTTGGTTCACTAGAAAAATTCGGATACACGCTATAAAAATTTCTCCATGCTTCTTCATTTGACAGATGACATAAAACACCAAGTGGCCTTTTATTTTCATAGTGCCATCTCATATGAGGTGCAAAGCTCATTGATGCATACAACCTCTTTAACTGTGGTATAAGGGGTAAGTAATGCATCGACTTCACAGGAACCTTCTTCCCTTTGGCATGTGTGACTTTTTTATAACGAGGATGATTACAAAATTTGCAATGTTCTAAATTTGCATCTTCCTTATAGAATAACATGCAACCTTTCTCGCAACAGTGAATCCTCTCTGATGAAAGTCCTAACTTAGAAACCAACTTCTTTGTTGTGTAGAAATCTTTGGGCAAGTCAAGTTTATTTGGGTTAAGTTCATTCATAAGTCCAATGATAAAATTCATGCCCTCTTGAGAAATAGAATAATCTGACTTAATACTCAGTAACCGAACGACAACAGATAACTTAGAATGCACTAATCCTTCATACAATGGATGACTAGCTTCCTTTAACTGTTCATAAAGGTGCTTAGCCTCATCATTTCGTTCATTTTGAGCCCCTGAGTGTGTCCTAAAAGCATCCCTGACCATCTCACTATATCGTGAACTTTCAACATTATTCTCTCTTATTGGACTTTTAACATAATTTTGAAAAGTAAAATTATTAGCAGCACTACACTCTCCATGAGTTGTCCACACAGTATAATTCAATATAAAACTCTTCTTATAAAGATGTAATGTAACAACATCTGGACTCAATAACTTGCAACACTTGCAATTCCAACAAGGACACCTAATTGTCCCTTCAGTAAGAAAATCATTAAGAGTCTGTTTTTGCAATAAACCAGCTACCCCAGCTTTATATTCCTCCCTCAACCCCACACGGTTAGGATAAAGTCTATTATACATCCATGTACGATCTTCATTTTCCATCTACATAAGAACGACAAGAATAATAATAGAGAAGAAAAACAAAACAATAACAAATTTTTTTAGAGATGCTACTACGCAGTGGACACAAGCAAAAAACTAAGAGATTCAATACAACATAGTAAAGCAGCCAACAGCTATAGAATATTTTAATTAAAAGAAGAATTTTTTTTATCAGTGAAAGAAATCCAATCCACGTGATAGCTTCACAAACAAGATAAAAAAAAGGCAAAAGGGAGACAAGCAGATGGGGTAAAGAATTTAAAAGAAGAAAATAAAAAGAAAGCGCATGTTGATAAAAGAACAACCCCACCTGCATTTGGTTGAATCAATACTCAATCGATGGCAAAAAATAATTACTCCCAATGGACACCCACTTTGGTTATCAACAAATGATGCACATACATATACTACCAAGAAGAAGCATCCCACACAATCATAAAGGCCGAATAAGTCTCAAAATGGGAAATTATTGATTTCTCCCATTTGAGCCAACCTCAGCCCAACTTGACCACAAATAACATCAAATCAAGAATAGAGTACTCATCTCAACAATAACACCAATATCAAGACTACTACCAGATGATGAACCATCCAAACAAGAATAGGTACATGTACCTATTTAACTTGACCAATACTTTGATCTAATAAATTTTACTTTATTAAGCCATACAACTACTCCATATTAGTCCAAATGGCTTACACATCATCTAACTCTAGCTTGGTATATGTTTTCTGTATATAACTGAACACTTTAAATAGTCTTGGTGGCATGCTGACATATGATTAAGAAATATCTTTTTTTCATATATCTATTAGACAAAACATACCACTCGAGCTGTAATATCTACTGTATTTCAAATTCCAGAAAGAGTATTCAGATATAAGTTCCAATCAATACTATGTACATCTTGCCCCAACCATCTCGAAGGCCTAATTTTGGGAATCGAAATGAGCCCTATAACCACGAATGGTAGGATCGACAATATACCAAGCGAGACAGTCATCCATCCGACAATCGTTAAACCTCTATAGTTCATGTAAGTAAAAACCAAAGTAAGTGCTAAAACAACAACAATCACAACAGAACTATGGAATACCAAATATTTCTTCCTACGACTTTCTCAACAACCACAAATGGCACAACAATGAAGACCACGTTCATAAACTAAAAATAGACCACGTCCATAAACTCTTGTAGAAAATGGAACAAAATTTTACCTCGAATCAGTGAAGATGTGAGTGAAGATGGGAATTTCTTGAGTGACCTTCAATACCATCATTCAGTGAAATTAGACCTCGAAGGTCAAGTTCAGTGAAATTGACCTTCAATACTGTCATTCACCGTCGTTGTTACCACTCCACCGACACCAATTTTTAAGAGAGAACGTTATGGTCAGCCTATCTTAGAGAGAGAGGGCTTAGAGAGTGAGAAAGAGAATGGGAAAGTAGCTTAGAGAGAGAGACAACTTATATTTTATATAAATGTATTTAATAATTAAATATAAATTTTCGACTACTTCAGTCGGGTAGTAATTTAATATATTTAATTATTAAAATTTTTCGACTACAACGGTTGGTTATATATATTAATATATTTAATTATTTATTTTTATCGACTACATCGATTGGTTAAATAATAATATATTTATTTAATTATTTATATTTCTGACTACAGTAGTTGAAAATAGATATTTAATAATTTATTTAAATAATTATTTATTTTTTGTATAAGGTTTTGATTATATATTTAGTAATATATTTATTTAATTATTTATATTTTTGACTACAGTAGTCAAAAATACATATTTAATAATTTATTTAAATAATTATTTAATTTCCGTATAAGGGTTTGATTATATATTTAGTAATATATTTATTTAATTATTTCTATTTCCGACTACAGTAGTCAGAAATACATATTAATAATTTATTTAAATAATTATTTCTTGTATAAGGGTTTGATTATATATTTAATAATATATTTATTTAATTATTTATATTTCCGACTACAGTGGTTGAAAAATATTTAATAATTTATTTAAATAATTATTTAATTTTTATATAAGGGTCTGATTATATATTTAATAATATATTTATTTAATTATTTATATTTTCAACTACAGTGATCGAAAATAAATATTTAATAATTAATTTAAATAATTATTTAATTTCCCTATAAGGGTCTGATTATATATTTAGTAATTTATTTATTTAATTATTTTTATTTCCGACTACAGTAGTCGAAATATACATTTCTCACAATTTACTGCCAACCATTCTCGTTGTTGTAGTCACAAATAGTATCGGAATAATATTTTGTAAAAAATAAAAATAAAAAAGTAAAGTTTTCGACCGAAGTAGTCGGAAATTTGCAACTACTTTTTTCAGTCGAAAATTTCAGTCAAAAAATAGCGAATTTCTGGTAGTGGTCTTAGTGACTACGTCTAGCAAGCCGTGAATCTTTAAGCCCATTAAAATTAAAGAAAAGGGTGACCTTTTTCACAGTTAGAACTGCTAGATACATGGGCTCAACTCAAGTATGTATTAAATTCTGACAGGCCCTTTTTTCGGGTAAAAACTCCCATACAGTCAATAAGCTATATGAAATTCTTATATATTTTGGTTGGTTTTTTTGATATCGACTTATAGGTATGGATGGCCGCGCGGATTACCGCCAGCCCTCAGATCCTGTAATCTGAAGGTCTGGATGGTCGCGCGAATTATCGCCAGCCCTCAGATCCTGTAATCTGCTATACTAGATTACAATAGAGGAAAATGAATGTCAGTTATAAACAATAGACTTCTCATCAAATTAAATAAAAATCCTACCATTCGGATTTTGAGTAATATACGACAATTCACTATTTGTCAAGTCATTAGTAACTTGGCTCAGGGATATAACTGAATTTAAGGTCCAAGAAGATGAGAATTCTATTTCATCCCATTTAATAGGTCTCCTAAGGGTGACCTTAGACCTTGCAAAATTAGTTTCGGCTAATATAGTCTGATCAGATGTATCGTATAACTTACATTAAAGAGATATCTTATTCTTTTGTTACAGATCCCGTAACTAGAGACATTAATGCTTTAATTAATATGAAACAAAAGCATGTCTATTTCTTACAGCTTGAATTACTTAACATGAATATTTGTGATACAATAAAATTTGCTAAGGTACAGAAAAAAATTAAATTAATTTTTGAACAAATGGTTGTTCATATTTGTGCTGATCACCCCAGTGCTTTTTGAAATCACAAAATCCATATTATTACTCTTCTTTATGAAGATAATTTCTGTGAGGATGATATCCCAACAAAATCACGACCTTGCCAAATGAATGCCGAATTAATTGAATTTCACAAAAAAAAAATTGATAATTTGTTATAAAAGGGTTTGATAAAGCCTTCGAAATCTCTTTGGTCATGTACTGCTTTATATGTTAATAACGCAGCAGAAAAAGAATGAGGTGTTCCCAAATTGGTTATAAATTACAAACCTTTGAATAAATATTGAAAATAGATTAGGTATCTTATTCTAAATAAGAAATATTTATTGTATTGATTATATGATGCCAATATATTTTAAAAATTTGATTTAGAATCTGGATATTGGCAGATTCAAATATTCAAAAAGAATACTTATAGAACTGTTTTTAATGTTCCTTTTGGGCAATATGAATGGAATTTTATGTCGTTCTGTTTGAAAAATGCCCCTTCTGAATTACAAAAAATATTGAATGATATATTTAATCCTTATATGTATTTCATCACCGTTTATATAGATGAATTTTTAGTGTTCTCTAAAGCATTTGAATTACACATCAAGCATTTTGATATTTTTGAGAAAATTGTGATACAAAATGGGTTGGTGATATCTAAACCAAAAATGAGTTTGTTTCAAACTGATGTTTAATTTTTTGGACATAATATTGGTCAAGGAAAGATTACTCATATACAATGATCTATTGATTTTGCATCTAAATTTCCTGATGTTATTACTGACAGGACTCAGTTGCAGAGATTCTTGGGAAGTTTGAATTATATATCCCTTTTTTATAAGAATCTATCTCACAATTTAGCCCCATTATATGATAGGCTAAAAAGGGATTATAAAGGTCCATGGATCACTGATCATACAAATCTTGTTAAACGTATTAAACAAAGTGTTAATTCTTTGCCTTGTTTAACTTTAGCTAATTCGACTTGGCAAAAAATTATTGAGACAAATGCGTCTAATATTGGTTATGGCGGAATACTGAAACAAGTTAATCCCCATAATAAATCTGAATACCTGATAAGATTTTATTCAGGAAAATGGACTGATAGTCAGAAAAAATATGCTACGTTAGCTCATGAAATGCTAACCATTGTTAAATGTGTTGTGAAATTCCAGGATGATCTTTACAACCAGAAGTTTTTTTTTTTTGGTTTTTCCTTTCTTTCTAAGCATTATCTCTCTATCTCTCTTGTACATTTCCTTTCAAGTTTGAATAAAAGCTTGTCATTAAATACTATTCCAACCTTGCTTCCAAGCCATTCAAGGTATTTATTAATTCTTTTAATTTAAGTTTTATATTACTTTCTGTCCCTCTCTAGCCATGACTATGTCCGGCTAAGCAATTTCATATATGTGCTGAAGATCTAACTTCTCTTGTATAATAGTCATGAAAGATCCAAACTTTATCAAAATATAGAGAAATTTCTCTATAGTTTTTTGACTTGTTTCTGAAATGGTGGTACAGTCGAAGTTGGTACTGCTTTTGTTGGCTTTGTCTTAGTAACTACGTCTAGCAAGCCGTGAATCTTTAAGCCCGTTAAAATTGAAGAAAAAGGCGACCTTTTTCACGGTTAGAATTGCAAGATACATGGGCTTAACTCAAGTATGTATTAAATTCTGGCAGGCCCTTTGTTCGGGTAAAAACACCCATACAGTCAATAAGCTATATTAAATTCTTATAAATTTTGGTTGGTTTTTCCGATATTGACTTATAGGTCTGGATGGTCGTACGAATTACCGCCAGCCCTCAGATTCTGTAATCAGTAGACCTATTGATTTGTCTAATATCTTCACTGATAAAATAAAATCTATTCCTACTCCTGATTTGAAAAATCAGACCAAATCATAGCTTAATAAGCTCAGAGGAATGATTAGAAGACAACCGGGTAAAAATCCCAGGTATGCTGATTTGCCCCGCATTCAAACTTATTACTATCCGCGAGCCACTCCTCATGATATTTTGATAGAGGAAAGGGATTAGAATTAGACTAATACGTCTTATAGCGGAGATTATATTTATGAATGGAACCTAGATGGCTTAACTGAGAAGCAATTAACAATCCTCATACACTATATTATGATGTATGTCATGGTGTGTAGATTAACTAGTGATAAGAACACAGATAAAGTTATATGTGAAATGATAGGTGCTAGTTTTACTAGCCAACTTTGTGGCTGGTGGGACAATTTTCTGACCCTTGATCAGCGAAACTCAATTTTAAATACTGTAGCCACTACTCTAGAGGTTGATAACCTAAGTAGAGCCCTTGTTGGAAATAGGGAAGATGTTGTTTATACACTTGTTCTTACAATTTTAGAATATTTTAATGGTAGATTTACCAATCAGTATGAAAATATTCGAACTCTCTTAAATGGGCTTAGATGTAAGACCCTAGGAGAATTTAGGTGGTATAAAGACACCTTTCTAAGTCGGGTTATGGAATTACCCAAAAATTGTTATGAGCATTGGAAGACTAAGTTTATAGACGGGCTTTCTCCGCTCTTTGCTGAAAGAGTGCGAAAAACTCTTAGAGGTTCCTCTGGTGAAATTACTTGGAGAAATTACATCTATGGTCACTTGATATCAGCATGTACACAAGAAGGGTTGAACTTGTGCAATGAGTTAAAGATATCTAGATAGCTTAAGATTGATAAGCTTAAAGAGAAATCTCATATAGGAGACTTTTGTACTCAATTTGGAATATCTGAACCATCTTTGACTTCTAAAAAGAAAAGTCATAAGTATTCTAGAAATGATCAACCTTGTAGGAGGAAGAGATCTAGATATAGATCCAAAGAATATCGTGAGGCTAGGAAAACCCATCGTAAGTCTACTAGACTTATGAAAAATAGGTCTAAACGTGATCTTGCCAAAATTAAGTGTTACAGATGTGGTAATTTTGGACATATAGCTCAAAACTGTAAGCTTCAAAAGTTTAAATCCTTAAGTCTTGCTGATGAATTGCATGATCAGTTTTATGGGTTGTTATACACCTCAGGATCCGAATCCAATTATAATTGTGAATATGAATCAGAAAATGAAGTTGATTTACTTGATTTATCTGATAGTGATAATACTAATGCTTGTTCTGATTGCAAAGGAGATACCTGTACTTGTGATGATGCATTTTATAATTTGCAATCCCAATTTGAAGATTTAAATACACAAACTATTACTTCTGATAATGTTTTAGAACTTTTAAAAGAAGTTTCGGATGAGAAACTACGTGAAATAATTATTAATTATCTTCTAGTTCAAAACCTAGTACTTCAAAAATTGTTGATAGCAGTCCTTTTAAAACAGTAAAAAATTCTAATTATTTCATGCCATACTCTTTATCAGAGTTTAATAGGCATCTTGCTATAAGCTCTACCCCTGGTAAAGATACTTCTTTTAATAATTTAAAAATTGAAGTTGAAAACATGGAAAAGGGGATAAAATCTCTTAAACAAAATTAGATGATTTCTGATCACAGAATTTCAAAAATTGAGAAAGATATTTCTCCCACTGAAATTTCCAAAGGAAAAGAAAACATTTCTGAAGAAAACAATGACAATGACATTGTTCAAGAATCCCTTTATTTAAAAATAAATATTTTTTAGGAATGATGCAAATTGTTACTGCACATAAATGGTATATTAAATGTACTATTTTGATTGATAATTATTTCCAGATAACTAATATTGCTATGATTGATAGTGGAACAGATGTTAGTTGCATCCAAGAAGGATTAATCCTCACAAAATATTTTCAAAAAACCACTCATGTAGTTAAATCTGCATCTGGACATGCTCTTGATATAGAGTATAAATTGCCTAATTCTCATATTTGCCAAAATAAAGTATGCATCCCACATTTCTTCTTTTTGGTAAAAAATCAGTTATACCCTCCAATCATACTTGGAACACCATTCATAAATGTTATTTATCCTTCCACTTATATTGATGCAAAAGGATTTACGACTACTTACAAGAATAACATGTCGATTTCTTACAGCTTGAATTACTTAGCATGAATATTTGTGATACAATAAAATCTGCTAAGGTACAGGAAAAAATTAAATTAATTTCCGAATAAATGGTTGTTGATATTTGTGTTGATCACCCCAGTACTTTTTGAAATTGCAAAAGCCATATTGTTACTCTTCTTTATGAAGATAATTTCTGTGAGGATGATATCCTAACAAAATCACGACCTTTCCAAATGAATGCCGAATTAGTTGAATTCTACAAAAAAAAAGATTGATAATTTATTACAAAAGGGTTTGATAAAGCCTTCGAAATCTCCTTGGTCATGTACTGCTTTTTATGTTAATAATGCAGAAGAAAAAGAACGAGGTGTTCCCAGGTTGGTTATAAATTACAAACCTATGAATAAATATTTAAAATGGATTAGGTATCCTATTCTAAATAAGAAAGATTTATTGTCTCGATTATATGATGCCAATATATTTTAAAAATTTGATTTAAAATCTGGATATTGACAGATTAAAATATTCAAAGAGTATACTTATAGAACTGCTTTTAATGTTCCCTTTGGGCAATATGAATGAAATGTCATGCCGTTCGATTTGAAAAATGCCCCTTCTGAATTTTAGGAAATAATGAATGATATATTTAATCCTCATATGGATTTTATCATCGTTTATATAGATATCATTTTAATGTTCTCTAAAACATTTGAATTATATATCAAGCATCTTGATATTTTTAAGAAAATTGTGATACAAAATGGTTTGGTGATATCTAAACCAAAAATGAGTTTATTTTAAACTGATGTTCAATTTTTAGGACATAATATTGGTCAAGGGAAGATTACTCCTATACAACAATCTATTATTTTTGCATCTAAATTTCCTGATGTTATTACTGACAGGACTCAGTTGCAGAGATTCTTGGGAAGTTTGAATTATATATCTCATTTTTATAAGAATATATCTCGCGATTTTGCCCCATTATATGATAGGCTAAAATATGATTATAAAGGTCCATGTACCACTGATCACACAAATTTTGTTAAACGTATTAAACAAAGTGTTAATTCTTTGCTTTGTTTAACTTTAGCTAATGCAGCTTGGCAAAAAAATATTGAGACAGATGCGTCTAATATTGGTTATGGCGAAATACTGAAACAAGTTAATCCCTATAATAAATCTGAATACCTGATAAGATTTCATTCAGGAAAATGGACTAATAGTCAGAAAAAATATGTTACGGTAGCTCATGAAATGCTAACCATTGTTAAATATGTTCTGAAATTCCAGGATGATCTTTACAACCAAAAGATTTTGATAAAAATTGATGATCAATCTGTGAAGTATATGTTTAATAAAGATTTTAAACATGATGCTTCAAAATTAATATTTGCAAGGTGGCAAGCTCAATTTGCCCCTTTTGATTTTGAAATTCAGTATAAAAAAGGAATTGATAATTCCCTCCCCGACTTTTTCTCTAGGGAATATCTCAATTAAAATGAATTTTTATGCATCCCTTCTCACCGAAAAAACTTTGATCACCATTTTAAAGGTGATTCCATTATATAGAGATATATAAAATCTGATAATCAAAAAGTTTATCCATGATATGATCGAAGATGAATTTTCTTCGCATGATTATGAAGAAATTGAATTTGATATATGTGACTTATTATACATTTGCAGCATGATTGACCCTACATGGCAACTAGCCAGTGGAAAAGGAAGAAACAGATCAGGAGGAAGATCATCCTCCGTGGGAAGATCATCCCCAGGCAAATCATATTCACAAGGATTGTCATACAGATCATCATCTAATTCCCCGGTTATATAAATGGGAAATAAGAGTTTGATAAACTCCACAGAATCGTAGAAAGGTGAATCCTCATCATCCCTTTCAATTTACCTGGATGATATTCCAGATGAAAGTCCATTATACGGATAACTGCAAGCATATTTAGCAGCCCAGAAGCAAAGTAATATATTTTCCTCAATCACTAAAGACAAGGACAAAGATGATATCAAGTCCTATGAACATCTAGAGAACAAAGAAATAATATTTCTTGTTGAAAACTTTGAGATTCAGAGGCAAAATGAACCATGAAAGATACTCCATAAGTTCTTGATAAACAACTTATATTTTTCAGGTGAGTCATACAAGACCCGTACTTATTATGAGACTATTCTTATTTTCACAAGTTGTACGGAATTTGGGCACTTTTCTAGATTTAATTCAGACGAGAATGTTTATAACTTCTTAAAAATCATTATTAAACGGATTATATCTGTTGAAGATTGGGGGATGACCACAATGAGAGAAAAATCGATTTTGCTCAAAGGCTCCCGCACAAATTTCACTTATTGGGACTACATTCAAGCCTTTAATAAAGTTCTCTATTATAACAATGATCGGCATAAACATACTTGGTTTATAAAGGTTTGTGCAAAGATATTTGCAGAGCAAATTCCAAACTGGTGGTCCTATTTTGGTCCAACTATTCAAATACTACCAGATCCATTTCTTAAATTATACAAATTATGGACAAAAATATCCCCACAGTTAAACGAGTTATATCACGCAAAACATGTCTGCAATCTGGATAAAATTTACCAGATATATTTTTTATTGAATTTTCTATTCCTTGAATACATAAATGGTCTCCAGAATTGGGGTTCACAAAAGAACAAATCCCTTGTTTATATAGGGTATTTTATAATAATTTTTGGGATAAATTGATGCGAAAGGATCCCAAGACAAAAAATTTATATGGACAGGAGCTTCTAGACTCTATTGAAAATAGAGTTCGAGAATATATGGCATCCCCTCAAAGAATATTATCGAGGATAGAACAATACAGCATATTGCTGGAAGAATCGTTATACATGACAGAGATAGAATCGAAATGATAGAGAAATACTTGGAAGAGGTCAGGAGAAACATACTCCAATCCGTTAATCAACATGATGAGTCGGATATTTCGATGAAAAGTATGACCAGCGATGATATCGTTGAAGAAGATATTCAGGACTCTCAACCCATCTCCTCAGACAAACCACTATCTGCAGATGCCATTGCAAGGATAGAAGAATTTTTAAAAAAATTAAAAGGAAGAAATAAAGTATGATATATTGTTTACACAGTAATTACACCGTGAATGGGACCCAGATGTGGGACCCATAGTACTGTACATAGATTCCTACACAGTAGATACACTGTGTATGGGGCCCAAATATGGGACCCAGAGTATTGTACGTAGATTTTTTCTCTTTTCTCTATATAGTCGCTTTCATTTGCTAGGGAAGGAAGAAGTTTTTTTGGGGGTTTTCTTTTATTTCTAAGCATTCTGTCTCTAGCTCTCTTGTACATTTCCTTTCAAGTTTGAATAAAAGCATGCCGTTAAATACTATTCCGACCTTGCTTCCAAGTTATTCAAGGTATTTATTAGTTCTTTTAATTTAAGTTTTATATTACTCTCTCTCCTTCTCTAGCCGTGACTATGTCCGACTAAGCAATTTCATATCTATGCTGAAGATCTAACTTCTCTTGTATAATAGCCATGAAAGATCCAGACTCTATCAAAATATAAAGAAATTACTCTATAGTTTTTTGACTTGGTTCTAAAATGGTGGTATAATCGAAGTTGGTACTGATTTTGTTTGCTTTGTCTTAGTGACTACGTCTAGCAAGCCGTGAATCTTTAAGCCCGTTAAAATTGAAGAAAAAGGCGACCTTTTTCACGGTTAGAACTACTAGATACATGGGCTTAACTCAAGTATGTATTAAATTCTGACAGGCCCTTTTTTCGGTTAAAAACTCACATACAGTCAATAAGCTATATGAAATTCTTATATATTTGGGTTGGTTTTTCCGATATTGACTTATAGGTTTGGATGGCCGTGTTAATTACCGCCAGCCCTCAGATTATGTAATCTGGTATCAGAGCCTAGGAACTTTTATGGTCATTATGTAATAGATCTGAACTATTCAGCAAAGATAAGAATTTTTCTACTCATGGAAATGGCAGATGTAAGTACTAAGAGTACTCAACTTGAAAAGGTAGATATACCTCAAAATCTCGACATGTTAAACAAGTAAACTTTTCCAAAAGTTGATATAAAAACCATTTATGATTGTGGTTGGTTAGCATCTCTTAGAGATGCTAGAAATCTGAATTACAGACAGTCTCTAATGGGTTTGATTGAATCCACTATGGCCTATGGTTCAGTTTATTTCAATACTCAGCCAAATTCACAATTATCTTTGACTGATATGAATATACTTGATGCTTTGACATTAAATGTGAAAACGCATGGTTATAATTATGCGCCTGGATCTAAACTCATTTTTCTTTCATACAGGATTTATTATAGGTTGTTATCTACTTTAAATCCTCGATGTAAGTTATACGATACATCTAATCAAACTATATTAGTCGAAACTAATTTTGCAAGGTCTAAGGTCACCACTAGGAGACCTATTAAATAGGATGAAATTGAATTTCCATCTACTTGGACCTTAAATTCAGTTATATCCCCGAGTCAGGTTACTAGTGAGTATTAATCCACAATTTACTAAAATTGCCTCTTCTTGGAAAACGAGTGTCACTAGTAACCTGACTCGAGGATATAACTGAATTTAAGGTCCAAGTAGATGGGAATTTAATTTCATCCCATTTAATAGGTCTCCTAGTGGTGATCTTAGAACTTGCAAAATTAGTTTCGACTAATATAGTCCAATCAGATATATCGTATAACTTACATCAAGGATTTAAAGTAGACAACAACCTATAATAAATCCTGTATGACAGACAAATAAGTTCAGATCCAGGCGCATAATTATAACCATGTGTTTTCACATTTAATGTCAAAGCATCAAGTATATTCACATCAGTCAAAGATAATTACAAATTTGGCTGAGTATTGAAATAAACTGGACCATAGGCCACAGTGGATTTAATCGAACCCATTAGAGACTGTCTGAAATTCAGATTTCTAGCATCTCTAAGAGAAAAAAACAAAGATGAAGTATTTATAAAATATCAAAATTTAAGACAAGATCAACCAAATTTAGTTTCACATGAGGCATGAACATTAATATTAAGGCACAGAGACCAGAAATTGAAAGAAAAATCAAATAAACGAGTAGTTTACCTATTAGAGGGCAGCAAATCGGGACTACGAGTTTCGTCAAAGCTTGTTTCTTCATTGCTGCTGAAAGAGAGCAAACAAATTTCTGAGACTTGAAGTTCAAGATCGAATATAAGTCTTACAAAATTCTTAACACCAAAATCCTTCTTAGATAGAAAAATCTCATATATTTTGGGATTTTTGCAATCCAACGCCTATATCACTTTTCAGCTTAAAGAACCCAAACTTGAATATTCTTATAGGGTCTTTTAACATTAAAACCTTCCTTCAAATAGTAATATTGATTGAGGTATTTATAGGATGAATTTGGAATGGACTTTTGGGGTTTTATCGATGTGGGATAAAAATACTATGGATTTTTTGGGAATTTTCTACAGGCTTTTTGAATTCTCATTGGAGGAAATCTTGGGATGAGATTGAATTGCACGAATTCCCTAGAATTCAAAATTTGAAATGGATATAGTAATGGGACAAAATTTGGTGTGTGTGGGGGGGAGGGGGGTTCCGCAGAAGCTTCTAGTTGTACAAATCCTGTGCTTGGCATGCACTCGTTCGGAGGAGGGACAAGAGGAGACGACGGTGGTTGGAAGGATTTATCGCTGGTTATTGTCGATATTTATCGAGTTGTATATTTCTAGGTTAATGTTGTTATCGGGTTAATGAGATAGGAGTTATAAGGTGATTGGGCCTGAGTCAGATTATAACGGGACTAAGGCCTGGGTCGTAGAGATTAATTAAGGGGATGGGCTTCGAGTAGAATTAGGCTATTAATAAAGGAAATTAGGTTATTTTTAAATAGCCATAGGTTAGGATTTTAGTCAATAATATTTAAATTTTAACCACATGAAAGATCAATTGGCTAATTGTGGTCAAATTGATTTTAATTACGATCAAACCTAATAAATAGACTGAATTAAATCGTAGTCTGATATGAATTATCAATTGATTTAATCCCGAGTTTCTTGGTTTAATAAAATCAAGTAAGTACTTTTTGAAATAATTCATTTTAAAGAACAAAATATATTTAAATCAAGATTTACCTATTTGAACTAATTTTCATGATGGATCTCGATCAAAATTATTTTTTTGGTAAAATAATTATTTACGGACCAAAATTATATGATTTCTTATATTTAAATACGAAAATGCATAGTTTTTATTAAAAATGACAAAATTATCTCAAATGATTATTTTAGAAAATCTCTATCCGGATAAACAAATATATCGATTTTATTTAAAACTTAAGAAATTCAAAATTAAATTAAGTTGTGAAGGGAAAAAAATTAAGTATCAACATTCCGTACAACCCCTTCCATTTGGGGCCCAAATATCCTTTATTTGGATTCTGATTACTCATTGTGATTATCCTTATCTTTCCTTAGCACCAAGCCCCAACACTGAAATACTGAATCTTGGACTTGCAGTTGTAGTACCTCTTCATCATTTGTTTTGTGCAATCATAAGCACGAGAGCAATCTCTTAGTGTTGCTCTAATATATCCAAGCCTCCTCTCAATGCTTCATTATTTTTTCTTCATCGACCTTAGAGTAGTAATAACTGGGTTCCCTCACTTCTATCGGTATCAGGTACTCTACCCCAAACTGAGAGAATGGGGTCTCCACCATATTGGATTTTGTGGTCGTTGGATATGCCCATATCCCACCTGAAAGCTCCTAACTCAGCGTCATTTAGCTCCTTCCAACCTTTTTCTAGGTTGAACAACACTGTCTTATTCATGGACTCAACTTGACTATTCGTGTTTAGGTGATATGGAAAAGAGGGGATTCAATTTATATTAAGATTCATCAAGAATATCATCATTTTTTATCCTATAAATTGAGGGTCAGTATCACATGCAATCTCCTTTGGTATCCCAAACTTGAAAAATTATCTGATCCCATATAAAATTTATCACTTCTTGCTATTGAACTTGTTTGTATGTCTCTGTTTCTACCCATTCACAAAAGTATTTTGTCATAACTAGCAAAAACTTTACTTGTCCGGGAGAAGATAGTGGTGGCCTTATGATATCCATCTCTCATTTCATAAAGGGCCAAAGAGAGTTGACCGCATGCATCACTTTTCTCGGTTGGTGAAGTCCATCAGTGAAGCGCTAATACTTGTCAGCTTTCTTGATGAACCTCTTGGAATCTTTCTCCATTTGGGGCCAGTAATATCATGGTCATACTACCTTGTGTACTAATGAGCCTTCTTTGGAATGGTTTCTACATACTCCCTCAACACATGTTCAATGTCACTGAGCTTGAGTCACATTGCTAATATTTCTTGGTACATTCTTCGATCGAGTTTCCCATCTACTAAGCAATATCTTATCGCCTTAGTTCAGAAGCCCCAAGATGTCTTTGTATTTCATGGGCAATTGATCGCCTCTTAAATTCTTAATTTATTCATTCCTCCAATCCCACACAAAGCTAGTGTGATTCACCTCTCCTCACTCTAAGTTTTTTTATGTTGAATACAAAAGTTGGACCACAACTCCTTTTACTACATCATCCACCTTCACGACTCGATTTACGAGTCATGACTATACCTATTTTATCCCACTAGTAGGTAAGCCAAATAGTAGCCTAGAGCTAGAAGCAATGGGCTAATTTGGTGAAAATGGCATAAATGCTAGAAATATGTAAGTAAAAACTTACAAGCAATAGAACAGGAAATAATAATAATAATAATAATAATAATAATAATAGTAATAATACAAGAGATAAATGTGCTAAAGATAACATCTCATGGCCTAGTAGTGTTGATACAAGAGTCACTAACAAAAGGAATATGAGTACTGTAATAGTCAAGTATACACCAGTATCGAATAATGAAAGACTAGACAAAAGTTGAAGAAGGAGAAAAGGTCAACTCTGGCTCCAAGAGCTCACTCGGTTTTCAAATTTTATTCAGCACAATCATAGGGTCAGCGGTAGCCACTAGTACTCAGATCTGTACCAAAAAGGTACAAAAGTGTAGTATGAGTATCAAAGCTACGGGTATTCAGTAGGCATCATCTGACCGATTGAGTTAAATCATAATATAAGAATAATAGTGATGCAAGATAAATAAGTTGAGTCAAGGTAAAAGGACAAACCTAAAATAATGCTCCATGTACTGTAAATAATTAAATAAACTAGAATAATAACATTAAGAAACACATAACTATCACTACAAAACTGGTCCCCATAAGCCAATAAGTGCGAAAAAGTAATTAACCTAGTGTAGGCCCCCATAATCTCGATGGGTACAATCAAAGATAATAAGTGACAAAAATTATACTAAATCACTGCATCTTAAGCAATAACTAGGAATCCTTCCATACTATAAACCTCAAACTAGAACCAATTTCATAACTGTCAAAAGCAACCCCTCAATGTCGAACTTGATCCATAACTCGCATAGTCAATAGCTAGACTTGAATTGAAACTCGTATCATCAAATGTTGGACTTGAACCAAAAATCATATTATGAATAATGTCGGAATTGAACTGGTCTTAAGATCATAAATCATCTTACTTGAATCCGAACTAGTATTAACTCATAAGTACCAACCTAACATAAGTATCATATGTATAGCCTCTTCATACTCTAAATTATGCATTTGAAAGATATAACACGCCTAATAAGTCTACAAAGAGCTAATAATAGTCAGCGTAAGATGGGTCGGAGGGAGCCCACTTCTAATCTTCAAAATCTGTTCTAAGGCAAATTCTATCCAAACTAGGCTAAGGTATCTAATTTCACTACTAGCTATTAACCAAGACATATTCAGTCCTAGGATATTAATTTTACTATAATAATAAGTAACTAAGTCAACCACGCTAAGTTTTCGATTTTTAAATTGACTGAGAGATTCAAATTATGATAAATACACTTTCAAAACCTAATTCCCAATCCACATCTAGCACATTACCATAAATATATTACATATTAGCCCAATCTAGAGGAAGGTAAACTTAGCCTACCTGGATGCCGAAGAAAGCCCAAAGAAATTTGCTACACCGATGAATTTCCCTTTAGAGGAGCTTCCGCAAGATTCCCCGCTATCAAAATGCTAATCTACTCATCAATACGAGAAAAATAGTACCCATATTGCATTTTTATGCTTCAGGTCCAAAATTACGTAAAAATCCTATGTAGGGCCCACTTACAAAATTGCATTTTTAAAATTGTCAACGCATCCCTCTCTGCTCAAGCAATATTTATCCTTAAGAATGGGTAAATTCCGAGCTCAAATGGTGCTACAATCAACTTATCCATAATCTAGGGATTTTGAGAATTAATTAAGAAATTAACCAAGGAATTAATGAGAACTTACCAAGAATTTGAATAGGAAACGAATAATCCAAGCTTATGAACACCCCAAAACCTCCTATCAATGTTTCTCACAAGTTTTTGTATGTTCTAAAATTTTTCACTCTTGAACTTGTGTGAAAAATGGGAGAAATTTGGACTAAGCGTGCCATTTATTGACTCCCAAGTGACATTAAAGCGGGCATTAGGCCCCTTTGGCGGTCAATGTTAAAGTGCTCAAGTGCCGCTAAAGCGGTACCCGTGCTAACTAGGCATACCGCTAAAATGGACAAGCCAGTGCTAAAGCGGCTCACTAGACTGGGTGTCACGACCCGAACCAGGTACTGGACGTGATAGGTATCTCAAGTCTACCGTGGATCAGAGACCACCCCCTTTGCCTAGCCAAATAGAACATAATACAGCCAGCAGCGGATGAATTTTGAATATATAAAAATATGAGTTGAGTTCTAAACATAAAACAAGATAGGAAACTCAAAAAAGAATTTAAGAATTTCAACACATCCCAATCCACGGTAATCTACAAAGCCTCTAAGACAAAACTGTATATAATATAAGTCGGGTCATGCTTTCGATGATAGCCAAAAACAAGTCCAAAGAAAATCTTTGACAAAAACAAGATCATGAAGTAACAGGCCATCAAAAAAAAGGCAGCCCGCCACTTCAAGATGACTCACAAACAACCCAAGAATAACCTATCACTGCATAGAAAAAGTACAAGTATTTTTGGTGCTTGCATCGCGTGGGGATACAACGTTCGGAGATGGTTTGTGGGTTGAACGCTAGCATACAACTCAGGGATAAGGGGATAAAATAATGCCATGATCCATAGTTAAAATCATCCAAATTCAAAGAACACAATCATATGCATATACATGTACATAAATATAACATGTCGGGATAGGGAACGAGGCTTAGCATGAACTTTAAAGCATTATCCCGTACTGTCTAGCTTGACCGTCATGAAACTACCCACGGGCTATATGGGTCTAGTTGTCTCCCCCTGGTCGGGCCCCAGTGCGTGTTAGCTGCACATATCAGAGATATCATAGATGTATGAGGAATCTTCGTACCCTACGTCATCTATGATGCAGGTACGTATAGTGTGACATAAGCACACAGTCATCAAGACCAACCCTCATGTCAGCAAATGTAGATTTCTAGTGCCATCCCCCTTAGGACCTCCACCTTCACGGCTAGCTACACAACCCCCTTTAATCTCAATTAAAACATTTAGCACATAGCCTATCCATTAATTCAAGGAGTATATTATTAAGGCATTATGAAGTGGTATCGTCAGACCAACTAAAACTTACAAGCAAATGTCATTAAGCCAATACTTGGGGAATTATTGTACCCCAGATTCCATTATTAAAATCGACTTGGGTCAATCCTTATACCCCACAAGGTTTTTAAGAAAATCATTCACTTAGGGGAATCCTTGTACCCCACAAGGTTTTCAAGATCACTATTATCTGTTAGCCATTTATGCAATTCATTAATTTTAAAGAAGTAGGACAAGCCAAATGATTATTCACGTTTCAAAACCAATTATGCAAGTGGGTTGAGATTCTCATTACTTTCACTACCAAAATATAATTATTTGAGAGAATCCTTGTACCTCTAGTTCCATTTTTTACAAATTTGGGAAATCTTTGTACCCCTATTTTATTCACCACTCCCATGCACCCCAATGAGTTCACAAATCATCAATTTAATGTACAATAAATCCATAATAATTAAAGGAACATTTAAACAATTTAAATCCAAAACTTTCAACCCACCATTCAAAATCCAATATCAAAACTATGTGAATATTAAACCAATTCATGCAATAATGAAAACACAAGTTTAAGGAGAGAGATACATGCCTTAATCCCCAAGAAGTTTGAAGAAGAATTCACCCTTAGAGCCCTAGATGACCAACTTCTTAAAATCCTAGCCTTGTCTTTGAATGGGGAATTAGAAAGAGTTTAAGAGTGTGCTTGATATGTCAAAGTGTTGAAAATAATCCTTTTTAGTGTTTTATGGACGTGGGGTCTAACTGGGGAAAGAAGGAATTGACCAAAATATCCCTACTTTGTTATGCTAAAAGTTATCGCCTAGCCGTTACGAGTCACCTACGACTGGATACGAGTCATTCCCTTGACTCGTAATTGTAACGCCCCGAGTCTGCACCCCGGATGACAGACGATGCTTATGACCCCGAAGGACCACAAGCAAACCTATGACTGATATCTTCTATGAGCATTGAGTAACAATACTGTAATAAATGTAAAAAATAGGTTGAAATGTCATAAGGTTTAAAACCTAAAATACTGATAACGAATAACAACTTTAATAACAATTTGTACAACTGAATACTGTCTGAAAGTCTAGTATGAAAGCCTCTATCTGTCTAAATATAGAGTTGATGGGATAAGTCCACAACTAACTCCGACTACTGAAATAAACTGAACACTGAAATAATGAAATGATATGATAACTTTGTCCTCGAACTATGAGGACTCACTACTAGGTATGCTATAGATAGTCTGGGCTATTAAGTTTAGTCAGGAGCCCGTGCGTCTGAACCTATGATATACAATATCATAGCGCAAAAGAAAAGGTACGCATCAATACTTTAAATGTACTGGTATGCTAAGTAAGGTAGGTTGATATGTAAAGGTTTATATGCATGAACAATAACTGACTAAATAACATGAATACAAATGAATGAGAGTACATGTATAACTGGAACTGATGAAACACTATTTATGCAATACTGTGCACATATCTACATACGTTGTGTCTGAGATCATAGTAACACTGGATACTGAGTTCTGATAACTGAATGACTGATATCTGAGTTTACTGATAACTCTATTACTGATAGTTGGGTGACTATTTTTGATAGTCCTGATTCTGTAGCACTGAACTGAGTTCTATACTGAGACTGAAACTGAAACTGTGAAAGGTAATTATCTAACCGACATGCCCCTCTCTAAATTAATTGGGGTCCAACCTGTAACCCCAGCTAGAAGGGTGTTAGTATCATGCCATGGGTATTGACAAGTAATGAGTAACCCTCATCTGGTAGGTTCTCTAAACGAGAATTATAGTACCCTCAACTGGCAGGTAGAACACCTCATCAACCCTCAACTGGCAGGATGATGTCTCAACCTACGCTGGCTACGTAGTTCTAGAATGCCAGGACTGCTTCTACAGATCACACCCTCTACTAGCAGGTGATTCCCCATCCTTTGATTCACTCGGTGTTGAATCCTACTCCCAACTGAATAGACACTGAACTAATTTCTAAACTGTCCTAGGCTAGACTGAACTATTATTGATCGTGTTAACTGACTGAATGCTACTATACGTGACATTACTGAGACTATTCTGAAGCTACTGTTATTCTAGGTAAACAGCTAGATTTTTGGGTATTAGATACCCTCAGGACTCGATAACATAAAAAGTAAAGCATAGCATGATCTCGAAAAACATTAAAACGTTCATAACTCAATCATAGAGACATTTTATCAAACACTTATAAGATATAAGCTTGTACATATACTAGCATGTCATGATTTCTCTGTTTAATCTACATGAGCAATTTATCAAACACTTGGGGAACATAATCTATGCACATAATACTAATCAACATGTAGGCATCATGATTTCCAATCCCAACTTACTTCAAGGTCTTTAACATGAATTCACATAATACTACACACATGTCCAATAAATTTACATGAATCTCTTAATAAATCATGAATTAGTAACCCAATTAACATCATAATCATAAATACATTCAAGCCCAACATGGAATTCATGAATTCGATAAACTTAGAGTTTTAAAAGAGGTTCTTGAACTCCAAGAGTAGAAGGAAACCCTTGGATGAACACCTAACATACCTTGGTTGTTAATTCTCTGAAAGTTGTGGAGAATTTCTTGAAGCTTTAATCTTGAATTGAAAGCCTTAGGGTTTTGTTTCTTGAGTAATTTTGAGAATAATGAGTGTTTTAGTGCTAAGAATGACTTGATCTCGTGTTTTTGGGGCTGAATACGGGTGGAAAATGACCCAATTACCCCTCTAGATCGCGGGCTTTTAATGACTAAAAACGTGTCCAGTAACGCGCAGACCAGTGTGCCACGTCAATGGCATCAATGCGATGACCAACACACATCATCGAGTACGCGTTGGTTCACTAGAATTGCACTGAAAGCTGGGGGAAATTATCTGTCGACACGATGGGCGACGCGATGTATCGAGATCGCGTCAACCTACTATTCTGGTCACCCAAACATGGTTCAAACGAGGTTAAAAAAATCCAAAACTCACTCGATGTGACCTACTGACATTCCTGATCATGAATCAACCAAAAAAATTGATATTTTAAGGTCATAAGGGTCGTAGAATATGATCGCCAACTTGTGAAGGCTAAAATACTTATAAGTATAAACACTTAGCTAAAATTTCTAAGTTTAGGGCCTCTTTTCATGCTTTAACGGACTGAGTTAAGCTTAGAATTTTGCGGGGTCTTACAATATCTATCCCTTGGGAACATTCGTCCTCGAATGAGACTAACTAAGCTGAGAAACACTGATAGACTGATCTTACACACTGAACATGCATATCTGATACATGAATACCTGACTGAAACTACTGATAAGCTGAGTTTTCAAACTGAACATGCATATATGATGCATAAGTACATGGTTGAATTGATTCATGAATGCATGACTATCATGAAGATGATATGCAATGGTAATGAATACCAAATTGTAACTATAACTGAATATGAAACTGAGCAAATCTAAGGAAGACTGTTACCTTGAGCTAAGTCTGAGTTTGAAAAGAAGTGGTGAGGATACTTGGTCTGCATATTTGCTTCTGCTTCCCAAGTAGCTCCCTCAATGGACTGATTCCGCCAAAGAACTTTGACTAGCGAAACTTCATTGTTCCTTAGTCTGCGAACCTGATGATCGAGAATTTCGATTGGGATCTCTTCACAAGAGAGGTTGTTCTGAACATCTATAACCTCTATAGGTACTACAACTGTTGGGTCACCTATGCACTTCTTTAGAAAGGAGACATGAAACACTGGATGTACTGACGCTAAGTCTGAAGGCAACTCAAGCTCGTAAGCTACCTTTCTGAAACGGTTGAGAATTCGGTAAGGACCAATATATCGGGGACTAAGTTTCCTCTTCTTGCCAAACCTCTTCACTTCCTTCATAAGAGAGGTTTTTAAATACATATAATCACCAATCTCAAACTCGATATCCCTCCTTCGCACATCTGCATACGACTTCTGTCGGCTCTGAGCTGTCTTAAGTCTTTCCCTGATCAACTGAACCTTTTCTAAGGTATCAAATACCAAGTCAAGACCTACCACTGAGGCCTCACCCACTTCAAACCAACCAATGGGAAATCTACATCTCCTTCCATAAAGCACCTCGAACGGAGCCATCTGAATGCTGAAATGATAACTGTTGTTATATGCGAACTCAATCAAGGGGAAGTGGTCATCCTAACTCCCCTTAAAGTCAATGGCACACACTCTTAACATATCTTCCAAAGTCTGAATGGTCCTTTCTGCTTGACCATCTGTCTGACAGTGGAAAGTTGTACTGAGGTGAACTTGGGTACCAAAACCCTTTTGGAAGGCTTTCCAAAAGTAAGGGGTGAACTGCGTACCTCTATCTGAGATAATGGATAATGGAACTCCGTGCAATCTAACTAAATCTCTAACATAGATCTTGGCATAATCCTCGTCTAAATAAGAGGTATGAACTAGTAAGAAATGAGCTGATTTGGCCATCCTATCTACAATGAACTAAATTAAATCATGTTGATGACGAGTATGGGGCAAACCCGTCAGAAAGTCCATGTTCACTTCCTCCCACTTCCACATGGGAATACTGAACTTTTGCATGGAATCACTAGGTTTTTGGTGCTCAATCTTAACCTGCTGACATGTAGAGCACTTAGCCACAAACTCTGCAATGTCTCTCTTTCCATACTACTCCACCAATAGACCTCCCACAAATCACGGTATATCTTAGTGGCCCATGGATAAATGGTGTAGCACGCACCATACGCTTCTGCAAGAATTTGTTGCCTCAAGTCATCTACACCTAGCACGCATAACCGACCCTGGCAACTCAACACACCATCTCCTCCTTAGGAGAAAACCTCTACTTTCTGATCTCGGACTGACTCTTTCAACTTGACTAAACTGGGATCTCTTTCCTACTTTTCCTTCACTTCAGAAACCAGAGATGATTTTGAACTATTATGCACCCACACACTTTCCTTTGTTGAATCAACTAAACGGACACCTAGTCGGGCAAGCTGATGAACTTCCTAAACTAACTTCTTCTTATTATCCTCCACCTGAGCAACACTAACCATAGACATCCTACTGATAGCATCAGCCACTACATTGGCCTTGCCCTGGGTGATACAGGACGCTCATGTTGTAGTCCTTCAACAACTCTAACCACCTCCTCTGACATAGGTTCAGATCTTTCTGAGAAAACACATACTACAGGCTCTTGTGATCTGTGAACACATCAACATGTACCCCATACAAATAATACCTCCAAATCTTTAAGGCAAACACCACAGCTGCTAACTCAAGATCATGAGTAGAGTAATTCTTTTCATGAGACTTAATTTGTTTAGAGGAATAGGCTATGACCTTACCTCTCTATATCAAAACATACCCCAAACCAACTCTAGAAGCATCATAATATACCATAAACCCGTCTGAACCATCGGGTAGAGTCAAAACTGGGGCTGTAGTGAGTCGATTCTTTAACTCCTGAAAACTCTTCTCACGAGAATCTGACCACTGGAATTTGAATTTCTTCTGAGTTAATATGGACATGGTGGATGCAATAGATGAGAACCCTTCACAAATCATCGGTAATAGCCATCCAAACCCAAAAAACTCCTGATATCCAATGGAGAGATGGGTCTGGGCCAGTTTCTCAATGCTTCGATCATTTGAGGATCCACACTAATGCTATTACCGGAAACTATATGGCCAAGAAAAGCTACTGACCTTAGCCAAAATTCATACTTACTGAATTTGGCGAACAACTGATGGGCTCTGAGGGTTTGTAACACTATTCTAAGATAGTCTGCATGTTTATATTCACTGTGGGAGTAGACAAAAATGTCATCAATAAAGACTATGATGAAAATGTCCAAGTACTGCTTGAACACGTAGTTTATCAAGTCCATGAAGGCTGCTGGAGCATTGGTAAGACCAAATGACATGACTAAGAATTTGAAGTGGCCATACCAAGTTCAGAAAGATGTTTTCAGAATGTTACATTCTCTGACCCTGAGCTGATGATAGCCTGATCTTAGGTCTATCTTAGATAAGTAACTGGCACCCTGAAGTTGGTCAAATAAGTCATTGAATCTAGGAAGTGGATACTTGTTCTTGACCGTGACTTTAATTAGCTTACGGTAGTCTATACACATCCTGAGAGAACCATCTTTCTAACGCACGAATAAAACTGGTGCACCCTAAGGGGATACGCTGGGTCTGATGAATTCCTTATCTAGGAGATCCTTTAACTATTTTTTTAATTCTTTGAGTTCTGTTGGAGCCATTCTATATGGCAGAATAGAGATAGGTTTATCTGGAAGAAGGTCTATTCCAAAGTTAATTTCCCTCTCGGGAGGGACCCCAAGAAGATCTTCGAGAAACACATCAGGAAATTCACACGCTACTAATACTGACTCAAGATTTGGGGTCTCTAAACTAGAGTCTTAAACTCAAATGAGATGATACACACATCCCTTAGATATCATTCTTCTCACCCTAAGGTAAGAAATAAGCTGACCCTTAAGTGCTGAAGTACTACCCCTCTATTCAAGGAAAGGTTCATTCGAAAACTGAAAATGGGCAATTTGATTTTTGCAGTCTACTAAAGCATAGCATGAATGAAGTCAATCCATGCCGAGAATGACATCAAAATCTGTCATCTCTAATTCTACTAAGTCTACTGAAGTAACTTTCTGAGATACCATAACTGAACAGTTCCTGTATACCCGTCGGGCTATGATAGATTTACCCACTGGGTAGAAATTGAGAAGGGCTCTGCTAGGATTTTAGGACTGACTCCGAAGTCAATATCTATATAAGGTATTACAAAGGACAAAAAAGCTCTTGGATCTAGCAAAGCATAAACAAGTAAATGATAAACTTTTAATGTACCAATGACTACATCAGGAGAACTTTTCTGATCCTGTCGTGACTGAAGTGCATAGAGTCTGTTTGGGCGCTGCCCACTGGTGGCACTGGAAGCGGCACCCTGCTGATTTGGGTGACCGAACTGAATTGAAGGACGATTATACTGACCCTGATAACCTGACTGAGGACAATCTCTAACCCTATGGCCCGACTTGCCACATCCAAAACATACATCACTGCCATCCTGTAAATACCTCGGTGGTTTCTGCCATATTTCTAACAAAGAGGGTTTGTTCGGGCACTGCTAATACTACCCTAAGGTTTAGGGCTTGGTACCCTATCTCTATTGTCGTCTATAAATTTCGGTACTGGAGCACTGGCTAGGAATGGAGCTGGAACTGAGGATTTTGGGTGGAACTAAGAACTATTTCCACCTTTTGACTTAGGCTGAGTGAAGTTGAAGCTACCTGTTCTAGCTCTCTTGTCCCTCCCCCCCTCATTCTCCTTATTCTTAGCCTCTTTTATCTGGTGAGCATGGACCATGAGCCTAGATATGTCCATCTTCTTAATCAGTATTGTGGTTCTACACTCCTTGACCATACTGTTAGACACGCCAGACACAAACTTACTCATGTTAGATCTACTATCTGCTACCACATGAGGAGCGTATCTGGATAGCTGAGTAAACTTGAGAGAATACTCTTTCACTGTCATATTGTCCTTCTTCAGATTAATAAACTCCAAAATCTTTGCTTCCCTCAACTCCAGTGAGAAGAACCTATTCAGAAAAATAGTGGCAAACTCTGCCCATTCTATGGGCCCTACATCTGCGGGCCTCTCTGCCTTCCACTGCATAAACCATGAATGAGCCACATCCTGCAACTGATATGCGACCAATTCATCACTCTCACTAGTTTTCACCCTCATAATATTTGTAATTTTCTGCACCTAATCAAGGAATTCCTATGGGTCCTCATCTGACTTAGACCCGGTAAAGATTGGAGGGTTCATTTGGGTAGAGTCCCGAATTCTAGCTGCAGCAGTATTGGAAATTGGGTTGGCCGAAACTGTAGTTGTCCATTCATTCTAGGCTGACACAGAATGAACTAGAGTGGTGAAAGCTGCTCTGAATTCTGCGTGAGAGACATGCTCATCCAGGGGATCTGCCTTAACGGGCGGAGGTGCTGGCTAATTTTATGTTCTCCTTTCGTTGTTCTTTTTGGGAGGCATATTCTATAAACGGAAGTAAGAAAAGGATTAGACTGAGAGTGTAACATAAGCTCATGCTCACTCGCATAATATGAATACTGAAAGAAGGGAAACTTTTTCTAAAAATGCCTCATAGCCTTTTGTTCATAAGTATGGCGCGCTACACACCCATATATAAGACTCTACTAGATGCGGCTTTCAGACTTCCTGGGACTCTATTGAACCTTAGGCTCAGATACCAAGTTTGTAACACCCCGAGTTTGCACCCCGAATGTCACACGGTGCTTACGACCCTGAAGGACCACAAGCTAACCCATGACAGATATATGCTGTGAGCATTAAGTAACAATACTATAATAAATGTGAAAAAATAAGATGAAATGCCATAAGGTTCAAAACCTGAAATACTGATAAAGAATACCAACTGTAATAACAATTTGTAGAATTGAATATGTCTGAAATTCTAGTCTGAAAGCCCATATCTATCTGAATATAGAGTTGATGGGACAAGTCCTCAACTATCTCCGACTACTGAAATAAATAGAACACTTAAATAATTAAATGATATGATAACTTTGTCCTCAAACTATGAGGACTCACCACTATGTCTGCTGTAGATAGTCTGGGCTGCTAAGTTTGGTCAGGAGCCCGTACGTCTGAACCTATGATATACAACATCAAGGCGTAAAAAAAGGTATGTGTTAGTACTTTGAATGTACTGGTATAGTAAGTGAGGTAGGCTGATATGTAAGGGTTCATATGCATGAACATTAACTGACTGAATAGCATGAGTACAACTGAATGAGAGACATGTATAACTGAAACTGATGAAACACTGTTTATGCAATACTTTGCATATATCTACATACGTTGTGTCTGAGATCATGGTAACACTGATACTGAGTTCTGATAACTGAATGAATGATATCTGAGTTTACTAATAACAGCATTACTGATAGT
This sequence comes from Capsicum pubescens, assembly GCA_030864215.1. Taxonomy (NCBI): domain Eukaryota; kingdom Viridiplantae; phylum Streptophyta; class Magnoliopsida; order Solanales; family Solanaceae; genus Capsicum; species Capsicum pubescens. Next base: position 299,479,990 of record CM061548.1, on the reverse strand, counting down.
TGGGTGACTATTTTTTACAGTTCTGATTCTGTAGAATTGAACTGAGTTCTATACTGAGACTGAAACTGAAACTGTGGGAGGTAATCATCTAACCGACATGCCTCTCTCTAAACTGATTGGGGTCCAACCTATAACCCCAGCTGGAAGGGTGTCAGTACCGTTCCACAGGTAAAGACAAGTGTTGAGTCACCTTTACCTGGCAGGTGCTCTGAACGAGAATGGTGGTACCCTCAACTGGCAGGTAGAACACCTCATCAACCCTCAATTGGTAGGTTGATGTCTCAACCTATATTGGCTACGTATTTCTGGAATTCCAGGACTTCTTCTAAGGATCACACCCTCTATGGTAGGTGAGTCCCCATCCTTGGGTTCACTCGGTGCTGAATCCTACTCCCAACTGAATAGACACTGAACTGATTTCAAAATTGTTCTAGGCTAGATTGAATTGTTACTGATTGTATTAACTGACTGAATGCTATTGTACGTGACATTAATGAGATTATTCTGAAGCTACTATAATTCTAGGTAAACAGCTAGATTGTCGGGTATTAGATACCCCCAGGACTCGATAACATAAAAAATAAAGCATAGCATGATCTTGAAAAGCATTACAATGTTCATAACTCATTCAGATATTTTATCAAACACTTGTTAGATATAAACTTGTACATATACTAGCATGTCATGATTTCCCCATTTAATCGACATGAGCAATTTATCAAACACTTGGGGAACATAATCTATGCAGATAATACTAATCAACATGTAGGCATCATGATTTCCAATCCCAACTTACTTCAAGGGCTTTAACATGAATTCATATAATACTACACACATGCCCAATAAATTTACATGAATCTTATAATAAATCATGAATTAGAAACCCAATTAACATCATAATCATGAATACATTCAAGCCCAACATGGAATTCATGAATTCAATAAACTTGAAGTTTTAAAAGATGTTCTTGAACTCCAAGGGTGGAAGGAAACCCTTGGATGAACACCTAACATAACTTGGTTGTTAATTCTCTGAAAGTTGTGGAGAATTTCTTGAAGCTTTAATCTTGAATTGGAAGCCCTAGGGTTTTGTTTCTCGAGTAATTTTGAGAATAATGAGTGTTTTAGCCCTAAGAATGACTTAATCTCGTGTTTTTAGGGCTCAATACGGGTGGAAAATGACTCAATTACCCCTCTAGACACGGGCTTTTAATGAATGAAATGTGTTTAGTGATGCACAGATCGGCGTGCTACGTCGATGGTATCAATACAATGACCAACGTATCACGTAGAGTTTGCATTAGTTCACTGGAATTGCACTGAAAGATAAGGGAAAATTATATGTCGATGCGATGGGCGACGTATCGAGATCGCATCGACCCACTATTTTTGTCACCTAAACATGGTTTAAACGAGATTCGAAAAATTTAAAACTCACCTGAAGTGACCTACTGACATTCCTAATCGTGAATCAACCAAAAATATTGATATTGTAAGGTCATAGAGGTCGTGGAATAGGATCACCAACTTATGAAGGCTAAAATACTTCTAAGTATAAACACTTAACTAAAATTTCTAAGTCTGGGACCTCTTTTCAAGCTTTAACGAACTGAGTTAAACTTAGAATTTTGCGGGGTCTTACAGTAGTCAAGACAATGTCTCAAGGCATCCAAACTGTTGACCCTACGAGTTCACTATACGACTCGTACATGGACCTTACGACTCGTAAGGTCCTAGTTGTAATGACCTGGGCACCTGCACTAAGTTGCTTACGGAGGCACACAATGACTCATAAAAAGTCTATATGATTCGTTACGTCTAGTTGTAATCAAGGCAGAAGCTAGGTCAGTCTTTATTGGGCAGACTACAATTAGGCTCTACGACCCATATAGACACCTTACGACTCATAAGGTGAGTCGTTACTTGGGTAGTAGGCTCAAAAGTCAAGAAATTTTCAAAGACCATAAATCTAAGGTGTTACACTGGGCCAGGCCACTAGCGCCCAAAGGGCCGCTTTAGTGGATGCATTGGCTAAGTGCACCAACGCGAGACTTGAAATTTTTTAAGTTTCAACTGATGCCTTGGGATTCGTTTGGAATCTTATATGCGCAAATAAACTATGCTACCCTACCAAATTTGATATTTTGGAGTTGTTGGAACTGTCATAAGGGCATATGAGCTCATTTTATTAAAGTTTTGGCCTGGTATCCAATTCTTACCAGCGAAGACTTCAAAATGGAAAACTGGCTCTAAAAAATAAAAGAACTGTTCGGTAACTGAACTGTCAGCTCCAGCAAGTCATAAATGACTTGGGCCAGCTATATTAAAGCTCTAAATGGCAAAAATAAGTGGAATTATAGAAAATAACCTGGAGGATCATCACATGGCTTACCCTAGTATGGTCAACATATCTTACTCATCATTCTTCCTCCGTAGGATCTATTCTAGATCCCATTTTTGAAAATAAGACAAATAGTCCCACACTTTTGTTACATACTTTATCATTTGCTAATTGTTTTTGTCAAAATCACCTTTGATCTGATTCACAGCAAGTTAAGAGTTACAATAGACGTCAATTATTTTCGCACCCATGTTTTGTGCTAGACCTAATCCTATAAGAAGGGCCTCATACATTGCCTATCTCAGCCTTTCCTTTCTTGGGGTTATTAAGACTATGCTGAGCTCAGCCTTTTTTCCATGTTAAAATTCCTGTGGATAGATAGTCCAAGTCTCAGCCTGGTCTCTGGAGGCAAAAATAGCCTTCTTCTTGTCTTAGGGGTCATCCCACGGTTAAAATCAGCCATAAATCTGCCAATGTATGGGACTTGATAGTAATTCGAGGCTTGTACTCGATATCTAACTAGCTAAGATCGATCGCCCATTTGGCCATTCAGCGGGTTAGCTCAGGCTTGTGAATGACGATCCACAGAGGGTATTTTGTGTCCACCATAATCGAAATATAATGGAAGTATGGCGGCAGCCTTTGGGCGGCCTACACTAGGTCTAGAGCGAGCTTTTACAATTGTGAATATCGATTCTCTATGCTTATTAAACTTTTTCTAACATAATTGATAGGACATTGCATACCATCTTCTTCTCGAACCAGCACAACACTTCTATTACTTCTGCCATCGCTAGCTATAAGAGCAATTGCTCCCCTTCTTTTGGCTTGGCCTATAGGGGTGGGCTCAAAAGATAAGATTTCAGTTCTCGCAAATCCTATTAGCACTCGGGGATCCACTCAAAGTTAATGTTCTTTATCAGTAGTGAGAAGAACTATTGGTACCTTTTTTAAGATCTTGGTATCAAACGACTAAGGGCGGTGACCCACCCATGAGTCTTTGCACTTTTCAACGTCACTCAGCACATATGGTATTTCTTCAATGTCTTTGATTTTGTTTATATTCACCTCGATACAAGGAAACCCAGTAACTTCTCGTATCCCATCTCAGAAGCACATTTCTTGGGATTCAATTTTATGTTGTATTTTCTTAAAACCTCAAATACTTATTCAAGATGTGTCAGATGAAAACTTACCGTAACTTAACAAGCATATCATTGATGTAGACTCTTGTGGTCCTTCTTATTTGCCACTTAAATATCCGAGTGACCAGGCATTGATAGGTTACACCTGTATTCTTTAACCCAAAAGACATCACATTGTAACAATATATGTCATGGTTAACAATAAACGACATTTACTCTTGGTCCTCCAAATCCATTCGAATTTGGTTGTACTTGGGGTACATGTAAAAAAACTCATGATTTCGTGCCTAGCGTAGCATCGACCATTCTATCAATATTTGAGATGGGGGAAAAGTCTTTGGGAAACGTGTTATTTAAATCCTTAAAATCTATGCATACACTAATTTTGTTGTCTAGCTTCTTGGGTACCACTACAACGTTTGCCAATCATTCTGGGTACTTGACTTCCTGAATAGAGCCTATTTTATCAAATAATTTACCTCTTCTTTGATGAAACTGTTCTTCGTTTCTATTTTATATGAGAGAAACTCACGTCGACCCTTAGTCTGTGCACGACTACCTCATGAGGAATACTTGTAATATAAAAATGGGACCACGTGAAACAATTGATGTTATTTCTAAGAAAAATCAAGGTATGCGAGTCTGAGCTCAAAGCTTAGTCCTGCGCTCAGATATATATCTTCCTCTTAGATGAGTCATGGAAAAAGGGAATTCGGTCAAGCACTTCCACTGTCGATTTGGTTGCGTCTCTTTTGTTCGGGACATAATAAGCCCTTGGGGTTTAGATCATCCTTTCTTTCCATCGCGCGGATCCGGGAGGCCTTTGCTTGCCTCTATTCAAGGATTCACCTCCAACTTTCTCATCGAGACAGTCTATGTTTCCCGAACAGATCCCGATCTTTTCTTATTTGTCGCATGCCTTTCAAGGTGGGAAAGTTCATCACCTAATGGTGCATTGGCGGGACAACCCTCATGAAATGTATCATGGCCTTCCTAAGATGACATTATATGTAGCCCATGTCTCCATCAAGGATGTCAGACATGGTGGACTTCTTCAGACCGCTAGCGCTAGTCACCAGCATGACCTCCCATCTAGTTACCTTAATGGCCATATTAAACCAGTCTAAGGTCTTGACCATTGGTGTTCTCGTAGTGCTTTACTCCATTTAATTGAAAACCTTTTTATGCATGATAGTGTTCGAGCTCTCGAGGTCCACCAACACTCGCTTCACGTTGCAACCATCTATGTTCAAAGATATTATCAGAGAGTTGTTGTGGTTGCCCTTGCTGATCCAGATTCCCCTCTTCAAAAGCCATTTCGGGGTCATTCTCTTGGCATAGTCTCTTCTAGTAGCAACATGACATTTTCTCCCCTTTTTTTGTAGATTGAGATCTTGCCCCTCCTGGCTCATTATGGGCTTTCGTCTCGCTATTTGGCGTTTTCCGCCTTCCTTCATCTCTTGAAATTGTTTTCTCCATAAGTTACCTAACCATCTGCGTAAAGTATCATATGTTGCGAGCTCCTTCCATCACCTATTGTGGGGCCCTGCAAAGGCAAACAAATGGAAAACATAGAAAAAGAGAGAAACAAAGAAAACCCACATAGTTGCCCTATCCCAATGGTGGGCGCCAAACTATTTACCATTGATTCGGGATAGTTAAATTTGTAGGTGGGTTAAGAGCACACATTATGATTTAGTTTCGTGTTAGTAACGAAAGTTTGTAAGACAATAAGCCAGAAAACCAAAAATAACTGGAATAATGAATGATCTAGAATTAAAAAAGTAAATCTGAATCACTACACAAGTCGTGTAATTAAAGCAAACAAGAAAAGAATTTATCCTCATCCGACATTAAATAGAGATACAAAAGCAGAAAACTTAGAGGCAAACTAGATATGCTTAGAGGCAGACTTGAGCGAAATCATATACCCCTTACAAATGTGGAGAAACAATTATTTATAAATACAAGATAGGCCTATGACCAATAAGATAATGTCACCCGAGCCCTATAGTACCATGTCCAATGAGTGAATGCCACGCGCTAGAGGCGTTGGAGAGTGTCAGCCTAGTATTCCCTATCTGGTGCAAGTCTGCGAAGGATCATCCGCACACCTTAACATCTTGACATTGTGTTCCCCTTTTGTCCTTTAGTGCATCGTTATTATGGTTACTCCATGCTTTCAGGATGAGAATGAGAGGGCGTTCTCCTCCATGTCTCATTTTGATGTCGCTCTCGAGACGACCAGATCCAACGACTTTCATCCTACTCAACCTGCGATGTCATGCATTCGCTATTTCTATTTTACCCCATACAACAACAAAACAATAATTTTTAAAATTAAATAATAAATTATGGCACGAAATTTATTAATTAATGAAAATAAACTAAACAAACAATGTGATCCCAAGGAACGAGTTTACAAGTTGCAACCTTTAAGGGTTTATCGTGTTTCATTCTCTGTCGTTGATGGTGTTTTCCTCTGCTACATCGACGGTGCATAACTACGGGTCACCCGTGAAAGCAGAAAAGGCTAACGCCGTGACAAAACTCCAAATCCACGTTCTGAAAATTCTTAGACCAAATTTGCAATCACTGTAACACGGCTCTTGTTAAGTGGATTGGCCACGTCTCCATTTTCTTTCACCCATTATTACCCGTACATTTCTCCATATTTACAATAACTAGTATACGTTCCCGCGCGCCGCGCGAATTATTTTTATATAAAAAAAAAAAAAAAAAAAAAAAAAGGGAAAAGAAATAATAGAAATATATGTATATAAACTATATATATGTTATATATTAGGGGTGTTTTTATTCTCTTTTTTTTTTAATCATTCTTTTTATACACTAACATTTTGTATGGTATATATAGCTACTATTACTTTATTATTATTCAACAGTATAAAGTCTTTCATATTTCAAGACTAATATTTCTTTTTTTAAAAAAAAAAAAAAAAAGTGCACAAATCCAACATTTATGTGGGCTTGCCCCAAAAATAAAAGAATTCTTGAAAAAATATAAATTTTATTGCCTTACTTTCGACATGGATTTATGTAATTTTTTCAATAATATTCCCTTGCAGTTCGAAAGCCAAGTAGTATATAAGTAATTCTTATTGTGGAGAAAATATATTGTGGAGAAAATATAAGCATCAGTTAAAGTACTGTACATAAGAAACTCAAAACATCATGCGAAAAACTGAATTATTTCATTTGCCTTTTTCCTGGATAACTTTAATAGCGATCTGTTGTCACATACAAAATTCTCAAAATTTACTTTTTTTATGGGAGTATTTTTATGAAGTTAATTTTTTTTAAGAAAAAAAACTTTAAAATCTATTATAAGATCTACTTATAATTTTTTTATTTTTTTTAACTATGGTATAGACATTAAGATTTTTTTCTATAAGTTCTTATTTTGGTTTTAATTATTAAAATCTCATATATGAGAAACTTGGTTATGTTTTTAATTCAGTTGTCCTTACTATACCCTCTCTTCCAGCTATAGTATTCTATTTAATCCTTTTTCATTTAGTAGTCATAATAATTCAAACAATATCATAAATTTAAATTATTAATAAAATATGAAATACATAAGTCATTTGAATACTGATATTATTTCCTATGTATTAAATAATTAAATATTTCTTTTATTTAGTTTTAATATATGAAATTTTAAATTAAACTCTAATTATTGTAATTAAGAACATTTTGGTTTTTATTAAAATAACGATGTTATTTGTTTGAGCATATTAATTAGTTATTACTATGCTATTTCTATCTTTAAATTCTAAATTAAAACTTAAATAATTTTATCTATAATCAATATTTGGTCTTACCTATAGTTTAACTTTTATTATCATACTTTAAAAGACTTGCTCATTTTTAATAGGTTTTATCTTTATATTCTTTAGGACATGTTCGTTGATTTTTATTGGTTATTACATTATTTACAACGTATAGTATTACTTTTTGATGCAGTTCTTTTGACGTGTCATCTGTCTTAATACTCACCACTCCTATCTTCCTTCCAATATGATATAGAAGATTCAAATTTGATAATTTTAAAATAATAATTCAAAAACAAAATGACAATAATGGTTCACTATTTTTTTTCTATACACCAGCTTATTTTTTGCCATAAATATAAACAGTATCATCTTTTATCTTTCTCCTCTCTTGCTGCATATCCTTAGTAAAATTCTACATACTTATTTATGTTAAATAAAAAAAATCAAATTAATTTTTGAAATAATTCCGCTGATATCATCTAATATTGAGCATTTAAATTAACGAAAAAATGTGTGAGTATTTGTGAGTTGGTGGGAAAATGGGGCAAGGCAATGTGCAATCTTAATCTTCTTATCTTTTTTTTATCACCTTTTTAAAGATAATCATAAAAAATTATAAAGAGTGAATAAGATAGTAATTCTTCTTTTTAATAGTGTGTTTATTGTTATGTAATTTGAATGTTAATTTTAATTTTAAGTTTAAAACTTTTAAAGTTGTAAACTCTTAGGCTAAAATTTATTGATTTTAATTATATATGGATATATAGATATTGTAGGAATTAAAATGATTGTTGTTGTTGTTGTAAAGAATTTGATAAACCTTTTAAATAAATATTTTAAACACGATTTAAATTATCTACACAGTTGTAAGACTCCACACCGTATACATTTTGTATAAAAATAATTATTTATAAATTCAAAATTAGAATCAGTATGTCAATTATTTCCTAGGCATGTTTTTAAATACATTTTTCCACTAAAATAGAATATTCAAAAATAAATAGAAAATTTAACATTTTAGAAATTACTTGCTAATTAATTCATACCTAATTAACTAATTTGTCCTATTAAATAAAATGTGCCATTCTTTTAGGCTGTCGCTTTACAAATTTTTAGGCAAGACTTTCTAGCTATTTGTATCGCGGAGATTATTGACGCATATTAATCATATCAAAATATGAACTAATTTGTTTGAACTTGTGAGATCATACCTTTTAACTAAGCTATTGATATTATCTTATCTCACTTGATAATAAAAAAATTCATATAGTTAAAGTAAGCAAATCATATAATTATTGAATAACTATTCGATGAAACTCGAAATTCATAATTATATAACTTTTTATATAAATAATTTGAGTTAAAAATATAACACGATTCAAAATGAATGTAATTATCATATAATTATTAAATAAATGAATGTAAACATTTATATTTGTTTTTCAGTTTTTCTGATTTCATTTGGTTTTACGGTCTTTTTGTAAAATCAAATGAAATCTACTAAATATATTAAATATATAATAAATACAATACTAAATATACTAAATATATTAATTTAGTCTATAATACTAAATATATTATAAGGCTATAATACTAAATAAATTAATTAATATTTATAAAAATATTATAAAAAAAAATTGTCCTAACATTTTTTCATATAAACCCTTGATCATTTTTATCTAGCATATTTTCTACAAAATAGTAACTTCGATAAGTATTATAATGATTAATCTCGTGTCATTACCTATACTATCTTTAGAATTGCGCATAACTACAAATTCTAAAACCTATTTTCGCGATCTTTAGCTCTTTACTAAATTAATATATTTAGTATTATAACAATAATAAAAATTGGACCAATAGAAATATTTTTGTAAGTAAAATATTAATATTAATATTTTATTAAATCATAAAATATATTTGTCTAAGATAATACTATAGGCAAACAATAATCAACACACCAAAATAAAAGACAATAAAAAACAGAAAGGTTATTTAATACATCTAATATTTACGATATAACTGAGTACTCTCTATGTACTTTTTTTCCTCACTTCTGTTGTTTTCTGACCACATTTTTTTATTGACAATCATCAATAACTTGCAATTTTTTTAACAGCTTACTAACCCTGTCATACTATTGAAATCCATAAGGACAAATAATATTAATCATATGTTTCATAATAATTTTTAAATTTTTTTTCTCTCTTCTTGATACAACAAACATGAAAAATTACATTAAAGGAAAATGTTTATAGTTCACACAATGGCGCATTTTTTCTAATAGAGGCTAAAGTCAACACAATGGCTTTTTTTTTTTTTTTTTTTTTTTTTTTTTGATAAAAGTCACATAATTAGAGATGTGGAGAGAGTATACCTTGTGAGAGCAAATATTTTATCTTTAAATTTAAAAGTTTTTATGAAACAATCTCTATCTTTGACCTAACGCACACGTAAATCACAACATATTTGCTTAATCAAAATATTAATATCTATTCAAACATAACAAAATGAACAATGAATTATTAAACCCTCATTTAGGCTTCACAATTAGTTTGTGCAAAGTAATTTTTAGCATTTCATCAAAATGAAAGTATTGAGCTACGTAACCATACAACCTATCATTAAGGAACGTTGAAAAAATGTGAATCATTAATATCACAAATACAAAATTAATATAATAGCTGAGAGACTTAAAAAAAAATTAATCACATGAAGTTAATGTGTTTTAAGTTTTATAATATAGATAATTGGTGTAATATAAAATGGTACAATATGATGCATAGCAATTAGAAGTGTGAATAAGTGTACAGCATATACTAAGACGTAAAGCTCCATGAAAATAGCAATTAACTTTTCTAAAAATATTAACCTACCAACTAAAGACTCAGGTAATCATCAATAAGTAATTGGAAGGAATAGCGAAAAATAAGGACAAAATAAAAGCTTTTAGTTCAAATCTGAATTGATCAAAATTATGCTCACTTTTTGAGGAAATATCTCAAAGATAACTCAATTATGAGGAATTATCTAACAACATTATTTAATTTTATTTCATATCAATAAAATCGTAATATAAGGTTATTCTCTTATAAAATCACTCAATCCAATTTTCATACAAATTTTGATACTGCATAATTTTTTTTTGATTAATTTATATCATGTAGACAGTATCCTCGCAAATATAACAAAATTTTAAAAACTTATATCTTACACCTAACCCACCAACAAATCAAAAAGGATTTTCATCTAAATCCAAAACAAAATTTATTTATTTTCTCTTGAGCTTTAACATATGTGATTGCATGAATTGGAAGCTGTAAAATGCCAAACCATGACAGCAATTTTGATATGTGCCTTACCTATTTGTTCCAATAACTTCGGTATAGCAATTTGCATTTCATACCTGCAAGCATTTCATATCAAATGTTCTGAAAATCATGTAAACAATAACGTATTTGAATAAGAAACTTGAATTCATATGCGAATGTAGAAATTGATTGTGAACGCTATCATAAACAAAGAAGATTTTTCAAGTGGAAAAAGACAATGATATATTATGCCTTGAACCTAGATTCTTTATTTGAATATTCGTGTAACAGAATATATTATGCCTTGAATACAAATTCTTTATTTGAATATTTGTTACCGTACCACTAACTACTATACTAATTTATATTTATAGATGGAAGATTGGATGTTTGAGTGTGCTTACTGGGGTGAGGACGTGGGCTAGAAAGTAGGGAATGAGATAGGTAGTTTAAATTAGGTTAGCTTTATTTTTTTTATCTCAATTTTAATTTTTACTTTTTCAAAATAAATAATTATATCATAAATTTTGTTTGGCAGTTTTCTTATCTAATATGGTAATTTAAAAAAAAAAAATTAGTTTTGTTTTAAAAGATAAACATAATTTTCTAGCAGACACGGGTAGGGTAGTTTAGATTCTTTATTTTCTTTTTCGGATAATCGTGCATGTGTATTTATAATAAGTTAGTGCGAGTAATGGAGGGGTTAATGGACGCATCTGTTAGGGTTAATTTTTTTTCTTTTAACATATTTTTCAAAAAAAATTGACAACTCCAAACTTGTTCGAGCTTTGTCATAAAATTTGACAACTCAAAATTATTTATTTTTCTACGTTTTTTTCTTAAACTTTTTTAGTAAGTTTTTATTTAATTATTATTTTTTCTCAAAATTATTAAATAAAAATTTAATTATTATTTTTATATTAAATATGATTTTATGTTTGGTTTAATTAGTTTAACAAATTAATTTTTAAATCAAACTTTGTAATTGAATAATTAAGATATAAAGTAAATTCAAATATGTTAATTTAATTTAAATTTATCTTTAAGTTTAATAATAGATATAAAAACATGATAAGTTCTAAATAATAACAAAAAAAATGTTATAAATCTCTTAAGTAATGATTGCTCGATTTTCTTAAATTGATATGTCCATTTTTTTAAATAAAAAATATTTAACTATTTTTTATTTTAAATTAAAAAACAATACTCCCTCCGTTTAAAAAAGAATGACCTACTTTGACTTGACACAAAGTTTAAGAAAATAAAGAAGACTTTTGAATCTTGTGATCTTAAATTAAAGTTGTGTTTAATGTACCAAAATGCCCTTTAATCTTGTGGTTCTAAACATGTCATGTGGAAAGTTGAAATTAAAGTATTGTCAAAAAAGGAAAGGGGTCATTCTTTTTAAATGGATTAAAAAGAAAAGTAGGTCATTCTTTTTTTAACGAAGGGAGTAACTAATTTTATCTAACCTAACTAATTTGTCCTAAAAAGTAACACATGGCAGTATCCTACAATCTATGCAAGACTTTCTTGTTATTTATAATATATATATAGATATAGATATATAGATTTTCTTCTCCATTTATTTTACATGTTCGGTATTAGTTGACCTTTGATATTTTCATTTTTACTTATTCACTGTTGTATTGACATATATAAAACAATAAATAATATAAATAGTTTATTATATCTTTTTTGAATATAATAAATTTAATATTTTAAAAAATATATTGCATACTGAAATATTCCTTTCATTTCATTTTATTTGATTCATATAACAAAAATAAAATATTTTAATTTATTTATCTAGATACGGATTCAGGAGTAAAAATAAATGTTACTCACTTTGTTTTAATTTGTTTGACATATTTTTTTATCTCTTTAAAAAAATATTATTTTCCTTTTTATCAACTCTTTATTTTTAATTTTCTATATGGCATGTTTAATATCATAAAATAAAAAATAATCTTGATACATTTGATACATTTTTAATTAAGTCTATAAAATTTAATTTTTTATTTTTATGTATTAAGTCAAAATAGAATAAATAAATTAAAACAAAGAAAATATTTATTTTTAATATTTAGAACACTTATGTGAGAAAATTGAAAGAAATGTGTCTTTTAAGTCTTGAATGAAGGATTGATAACACTGACCAACTTAAAGGGTCAAACATCATTAGGAAACTTGATGAAGTTAATTGTGGACTTGATTAATATTTTTAAAACTTTATAATCTTTTCAAAAATACAAATCAACCCAACTCACACCCCTCTTCAATCCAAATCAATCATTCTCCCCTCTCTCTCGATAGCTTCTCTCAACCCTCTCCCAACCGACAGTTCTGCAAAATTTCTCCCTTCAACCCCCAGCGACTTCCACCTTCGACGATAAATAGTTGGGCTTCGAGTTCCCCTCTTCAATTCAAATCAACCTGTCTCTCATACCTCTCTCGACAGTTTCTCTCAACTCTCTCCCAACCAACTGTTCTGTAAATTTCTCATTTCAATCCTCGGCGACTTCAACATCCGACTATAAATAGTTGGGCTTCGAGTTTCTTTTCAACTTCAACCTTCAAACAAAGTGAGAGCCTTGCTCTTCGGCCACAACATCTTTGAATTCTTCATCGTTTCTTTTCTTCTTTCACGGGTAAAAAATTATGGTCTTTTTAGTTTTGAAGAAAACGAGGAACTTGAGCCAACTTGTCTTATAGTATTGGTTAACAATTTCAATATTTGTTGCATTAATTTAAAATGCGGTCTGAATAAAATCCTAATTTTTGGTATTTCTTCTCTTCTCTTCTCTTTTCGAAGTAAATTATGTTTTTTTGTTGTTTGTTGCATTTTTTTGAAGTTTGATTTTTATTGATTGTGTTTATAAAAATAAAATAACAATTTGGGTAAATTTGTTCTGTTCTTATTCTTGGTAAAAATGGTGATATTGCTGTTTTTTTGTTGAACAAAATCGTGCTACTATTTTTTTGTTTTCTCCAACAGATTATCCATCTGGTGCAACATATTAACCATCTGATGCAACAGATTTTTCATATGATGCAACAGATAAACCATCTGATGCACCAGAGGAACCATCAAATTACAATTCTGATACAACAGATTTATCATCTGATGCAACAGATTAATCATCTGATGCAATAGATTAACCATATGTTGCAACAGATTAAGCATCGAATAAAAAATTTGATGCAACTAATTAACCATCTGATGCAATGGAAGAACCATCAGATTAATGATCTGATACAACAGATGAACCTCCTGTTGGATAAAATCCTATCAACTCTTCCAACAGAAAATATCCAAGACTTGATTTTTCCAAATGATCATCCATCTGCCGCGATAGACGACCCTATGTTGGAAGAAATCTAAACAATATTGACCGTTGATAACTGTTCCAACAGATCACTTATGTGTTGCAACAGATGTGTGACCTGTTGCACAAACCATTCATCTTTCTCAACAGATGAGTGATATATTTTGTATTGTCACAATAGATTACTCAGTCGTTACTGCAGGTTAGTTAACTGTTCTGACAGATCACTCATATATTGCAATAGATGTGTGATCTGTTACACAAACCATTCATCTTTCTTAACAGATGAAAGATATATTTTGTATTATCGCAACAGATTACTCAGCCGTTGCTACGGGTTATTTAATTATTCCAACAGATCACTCATATATTGCAACATATGATGTCACAATAGATGTGTGATCTGTTGCATAGGCCATTCATCTTTCTCAACAGATGAGTGATATGTTTTGTATTATCGCATCAAATTACTCAGCCGTTACTACAGGTTATTTAACTGTTCCAACAGATCACTCATATGTGCAATAGATGATGTTGCAACAGATGTGTGATCTGTTGCACAGACCATTTATTTTTCTCAATAGATGAGTTATTTATTTTATATTATCGCAACAGATTACTTATCCGTTGCAACAGGTTATTTAACCATTCCAATGAATCACTCATATGTCGCAACAATGTATGATCTGTTGCACAGACCATTCATCTATCTTAAAATATGAGTGATATATTTTGTATTGTTGCAATTGATTACTCATCTGCTGCAACAGGTTAGTTTTATACTGCAATAGATATCTACCTGGTGCAACAAATTGTGATCTATTGCAACTGTTATTTTACTGTTTTGCTTGTTTGATTTACGGTTATCCTTTTTTAAATAGGAATTAATCAACTATAATATATTTTTTTATGTTTCTGTTAATTTTAGATAATATGTCTTCCAAAAGAACAGAAATCGAATCAAGTCCAAGTAAAGGAACAGGTGAAGCAGTTAGGCTACATCCACCACTCTAAGCTTGCTTTACAAGCGTTATCTCAATTAGGAGCAAAATATGATGAACACGGGGAAGGGCAATATTTCAAAAAAGATGATGTAAATGCTAATAGCCGTTCCACCGAAGAGTTGGTTAAAGCCTTCAGCATTGATCATTATCCTATGAAAATGCAGTGCGATGGTGCCACAGATTTAATGGGTGAGTTTGTGGTTAAGTCAGTCATGGGAAAATCTTTCGACGCCTTCAGAAAAATACTTTGAGAACAAAAATTAGATGCTTATTTCAGGGATAGCTGTTTTGGGAAATATCTTGATTTGCCAGAGGACAACAATGCTCGTTTCCAAATGAAAATGGTATATGAACTTCTCAAGCGTAGATTTATGTATGAAAACAAAGATAAGATGGATGAGGTGTGGATAAATTACTGTGGCATGCCTGTTTATTTTGGTTGGAAGGAGTTTGCCATAGTTACTGGACTAAAATGTTATCCTCCTACTCAAGTTATACCTATTTTAACCCAAAAAATTACCCCGCACATCCAAAAAAGGCAAAGACAAGTCGTGTGATCGTGATGACCTGGTGTTCATTATTGGTCCAAGCTTCAAAAATAAAAATTTGATAGAAGCGTTGAAAGGTAAAGGATTTTCAAAGAAGCACAAGCAGTCATTGTGCTTGGTTTGGTTTGTACATAATATTTTTTGGGCGAGAAACGTTAACAACAACATCAGCCTTGGTTTAATAAAGCTCTCCAAGGATCTTGAGGCGTTTAACAGCTATCCTTGGGGTTATGAAAGCTTCAAAATGACAGTTAAATATTTGTTGACTCCGTTAACACCAAAGACAGTCAACTTATATGGCTTCCCATGGGCTTTCATGGTAAATGTTTCTTTCTTTTATTATGGTATCATTCATTTTTTTTACTCAATAATGATTTTGATTTATTGGCCTTTTTTATAGGCTTGGGCGTTTGAAGTCATTCCTTATTTGAGACAACAAGTGAACTACCAGGAAGGAGTTTTCTGTCCAAGAATCTTGAGATGGTTGTCGGCCAAAACTGATAAAAATGCAAAATTTCTTGATCTCTTCAACCCCCCGAAGGATGCAGTAAGTATAATTATAATTAATTTTTTCTTTTAATTAATGATTTTTTTGAATGATCTAATCATCATTGTAATATATGTAATGATTTATGTTAAATTGTGCATTCGTCGCTATTTCCGACCAATCGAGAGTTGAAGATGCCATTTTTTTCTTACTTTACGGTCTGTGCAAACTTTATCAGACCCTAAGGTCATCGACAGAATAAAAATAAAATTATTTGGAGCAACAACCATTACAAGAAAAATAATTTTAGAGGGTGGGCTTGTTGTTGTTAATGGTCTTAGGGATGATGGAGCTATTGGTAGTGGTCGTGGTGCTGTTGTTGGTGCTAATGATGCTCCTCTTACAGTATTTAAAGCAAACCATTATGAGTATGATCATACTGGTTATACAAATTTTGCCTCTCCCATCAAATATTTTGCATGCAAATGTCAAGACTGCAGGGCGAAACATGATGTAGTGATTAATGTTATTAATACATTAACTGCTTTTGTAAAGGAATTGACATCTAAGAGGGGTTTTATTCCATCAAAGAGGATTTTATTTCCATCCGCTCCATTAGAGATTAGGGCTAAAAAGAGAAGAAAAGCGATTTCCAAGGCATTATCAAGCTTCCAAAAAGGCAAAATTGCAACTCCTTTGTCTATGTGTTGCACTGAGCAATGTACAATGTCCAAAGGAGAGCAGCACAAACTGAAGAAGGTGAATATATATGTGTTCCAACTAACAAAAGAAACAGACACATATCTGTTTCAACAGATGACACATCTGCTGAAAATTATCAAACAGATATATATATCTATTGCAACAGTTCACTAACTTGTTGCACCAGATAAAGTATCTGTTGAGATATATGTCTCATCTGTTTTAATAAATCAAACAACTCTTCATACCGCTTTTATTTATACCAACAGATGACCTATCTGCTGCAACAGATGATTTATATGTTGCAATGGATGGTTCATCCATTGGAAATTATCATACAGGTCTTTCTCATGTAGAAATTTGTCCTAACAGTTGATTCATTGTTGCAACAAAAATATAATCTTTTTGGGATAATTTAAAACAAGAGGAAGACCAGTTTGATTTGCTAGAACAGATGAGTTATCTTTTTCCATTTTGTTATATCTCCATGATTAGCATTGACCAATTATGGCTTTCCAGGTGTATGTAGAAGCTACTGCTGAATAGCATTGACAATATGTTACTCTTTTTATGAAAATATGGAAAACTGAAAGCGCAAAAATTATACGTAAGCGACAATAAAGATCCACGACGAGCAAAGTCGAATTCCATAGCATCGAATGAAGAACAACTTGTCCATATTGAGTAAATCTTTATAGCTTGAGCCTGTCAAAGTAATCCTTGGCATCATACTTAAATTGTTGTTGATGTATTTATTGAGATCTATACCCATAAAAAAAAATTTACATTTCATTTATTCATTGACTTATTTCAGCTAATTTCTGAAGGCTTCGATTTATTTTTTTTTGTCTATGAATTTTATTTTTTCCTTAGATTTGAACTTATTAATTGAAAAGAAATACTAGATTCAAATATTGCAATATATAATGTATCTATTGTAACAGACGACACATCTATTGGAAAAAATTAAACAGATTTAGACATATGTTGCAACAGGTAGGTAATCTGTTGAAATTTATCAAACAGGTCTTCCCACTGTTGCAACAGATGGACTTAGATAGAAACATCGAGATAATGCAACAGATGACTAACCTATTGCAACAGATAAACTATATGTCAGAACAGGTAGAATAACTGTTACAAAGGATGGAGAATCAGTTGTATTATAAAAATTCAACTTCGTTGGACATAAAAAATTGCCACTAAGTGTAAAAAAGTTAAAGTGAATTGAAATAAAAAAGGTGGAACCCATCGACGGTGTTCAGTTCAAACACCTAAAATAAAATAGGCATCAAGTAGACAGTGTTCATTTTAAGCACGTAAAATAAAATAGGCATCAAATGTGTCAGTTTGGCACTTTTTGCTGACTTGCCGTCATTTGGCCCCCAACGGTCATTTACCCCCCCCCCCCCCCATTGTCTTATTTATTCATCTTTCTCCTAAAATTTAACCCTAAATTCCCAAATCTTCTTCATCATCATCATCTTCTTTTATCTATCCAAATTCTTCAAATTATTTGCATTTGGTCTTTTTTTTCTTCATTTTTTTTTTCATTTTTTCCAACTGAACTTAACAATGTCGAGCGCATCTTCCACTATTTTTTTGTGATAAAGATTTTCAATATTGTATGTGCAGTCATGAAGCTCTGTTAAAGACTTCTTAGACTCAATAAAATCCAGGTCGTAGATTTTTTACTTGTAAGATTTCAAAGATAATATTCTTTTTATTTAATTAGTTGATTAATTATTGACTTGTAATTATTTAATAATTGTGTTCTTATTTTTATAGAAATTGGATGGATGCGATTACTTTGATTGGTATGAAGAACGACACCCTTCACAAGCAAATCGGGTAATCTGGGGTTTATTGAACAAAGTCAAGGCTTCTGAAGAGAAATAAAATCGAGCAAGAAGATACTACATTATTATCGTTATTGCTACTGGTTTGGTGTTGTTGGGCACATGGATATTCAAACCTAATTGCTGAAATTTTTATGGTGGTGTGTGTATTTGCTACTAGTTTGGTGTTGTCGAACACATGGATATTCAAGCATAACTTTTGGAAAATATCAAAAAGATTTAGGCATATGTTGTAAAATTTAGGTCATCTATTGGAAATTATCAAACAGGTCTTCCCACTGTTGCAACATATTAGACTTAGATTACATAGAAATAACATCGGCATAATGCAATAGATGACCAACCTATTGCAACAGATAAACTATCTGACAGAACAGATTCAATATATTTTACAACATATTGGCAATCTATTGCATTATAAAAAACTCAACTTTCATCAGAAAAAAATTATTACCACTACGTGTACATATTATAAAGTGAAGGGTGACTTGAAATTAAAAATTGCAATTTCACAGGCTCTTCTATATACACAGGCTCCAAGCATCCAATTAGTACCCCATAAACCCAAACCTCTTGCAGGTTTTCCACAACGTTGTCGCACAGAAAGTTCATTGGCTTGGCCATTCTGTACCGGTCAGCAAACATTCGATGTGTGCAAGAGCGTGCGAGCCGCACGCGTTACCAGTCTCATTTTTTGGAAGGCTCATATCCTTGTTTAGACCTTCAAAATCCCATTATTTCTTCAAACACTGTCTTTGGCAAATGATTCATCAGTTTACCCTCCCTTAACAAGATGGGCAACAACTCCATCAGTGGCTTCACGAGGAGAAAAAGATCAAGATTGTTGACGAGAGGTTCATTGCAGTCATAAACATTGATCTTTCCCTCCTCGAGTAATATCTCAACATCCCGATAATGGCCGTTCACGCTAATGACTGCAAGAATCCTCTTTGCCTCGGTCCAGCTCTTGCCGTGTGGATTTGGCCTCTCCCCTCTAACATATTTTATTATTTTATTCTTCATCCAAGTCCAACGTAGAAACTATGAAATCAAGTCCCACGCTAAGGGATGACACCTCCCCATTGAGTTGATCATACTTATCCTTGAGCTTCTTGCTGAATCGAGGTCCATTATCCTATCGGCAGCGTCATAAGCTTTGGGTACGTTAATTGTCTTTCCCTCATGAGGCAGAGAATTTTATCAACATGTTGTGATATAAGAAGACAATTTTTAAATAGGTTAGTAATTGTAAAGATGGTCCATCTATTGCATAGGGTTCTCTGAATCAATAATCCAACGCAACTTATGCAACAAATGGATAATAAGTTGTAACAGAACCACTACCAGTTGCAACAGTATACCCAGCTGTTGCAACATATTTCACATCTGTTCCATAGCTTCTTCTTCATGGGGTAGATTAGAAGGCTAGGTTAGGAAAAGTAAACTTGTCTTGTCCTCGTACAGCATATACATATCAGTTATAGTCTGGAAGTCTTGGAGGGGAAAGGGAGGCCTGGGATAATCTGGTACGCCTAGCTTGTCATTCTTGGCTTGTCGCAGATCCCTCTTCTCTTCAGCCCTAAGTTCCGCGTATATGTCCACCTTATTGACTGACCCCTAAACTTCAATAGCTTTTGGAGAGGGAGGAATTGCAAATTTTTTTTATTTTCGACCAGAGAGTACGTCTCTAATTATTCTTTTTTTTCTCCTAACCAACACTGTAGGAGTGTATGGCTCCCCACCTTCTTGGATGGTATGACACACCTCTTGGATTTGAATTTCTCGACAGCTTTAGAGATAGCCTCTACTTTTTCAAAGAGTTTATCCTGGTTGTTCTTGCACTATTCATATTTGCAACGAGAACACGAGGGTGAAGAGGGGTGGAATGGACCTGTGTAAGGGTGAAAAGGGGTATTTACCAATATATTTTCAATATGATCATCATCACAAGTGGTAGCAGGATCAGCATACCTGCCACCAACACCAACTCCACCAGAAGAAGCACCCGGATCTGCCTTAGTAGGTTGGTCATGAAGAGCCTCAATATTAGGCTGACCTTGCCTAACTGTTTTTCTTATGGTTGTTGCTCCAGCTAATTCCTTCTTTATCAACTCCATCATTGGGTCTGCTATAGTATCAACATGACCTAGAGTAATATAAGAAGTCATCATCGACTCCTCATTAGTAGGCACGATTCATGGATGCATAACCTATAAAAAAAAACATAGATACATTTAAATCATATAATATAATAATTTTCACAGTTGGGTTACATTTTAAAAAAAAGACCCATTTGTTGTATAGTTTGCAGTAAATGGTTAAAATCCATTTGAGTCGGGTTCAAAGAAACAGAGTAACACATGAATAATCTGATGCAAAATATTAATCATATGTTGCAACAGATTACCAATCTGTTGCAACAGTTGCACAAGACGGGTAATCTGTTATGCAACAGATGATTTGTATGTAGCAACAGATTAATAATATGTTACATCAGATTACACATCTGTTGCTTAATTTGCAGTAAATAGTTAATCTGTTAAGATTCAGGTTCAGTAAACCAAAGTAACAGATGGTTAATCTGATGCAAGATATCAATTGTCTGTCATAACAGATAATCCATTTATTGCACCGATTGGCACAAAACGAGTAACCTATCGCAACAGATGTCCCATCTGTTGCATCAGATATAACATCTGTTTCACCAGATATCATATTTGTTCAATATCTTTCTTTAAGTAAAATTATTTTACTTGAAAAAGACGTGCTACATCATTCGGAGGGTTAAAGAGATCAGCCTCCTTAATATTGGTGTTGCTCTTTGCATCCAACCACCTAAACATCCTTAGATGAGAAACCTCATCCGGGTAATCCATTACCTGCTTTCGTAGGGGAGGAATGAATTCAAATGCCCAAGCCTAAAAAATGTAAACAGGAAGCAAGCAAAAAAAAGTCATAACTATATCCAATATAAATTAATGGATGAGTAAAATTAGTGATTAAATTTACCATGAAAGCCCAAGGAAAGCCATATAATGTGGTCGTCCCTGAGGATAGCTTTGTCAGTAAATATTGGACAGTCAAGTAGAAGTTGTCATATCCCCAGGGATAATTATTGAATTTATCAAAATCCTCAGTACGCGCCAACAAATCATCTTCTATGACCTTGTTGACATCTCTTGCCAATATAACCGAATGGGCAAACCAAACTAAGCACAATTACTCCTTGTACTGCTCTGGTATGGTTTTATCCTCTAGATCTGTCAACAAATCTGATGCTTTGTAGCCACGTCGACCAATGTCAAACAACCCATCTATTTTTTCCTTGTATTTTCTTTCCTTGGATCTTTTGCGGGGTGGTGGTTATTCTGGACGATAGCATTCAAGCCCGTCACTATGGCAAACTCTTGCAAGCCAAAACAAACAGGCATGCCAAAGTAGTTGATCCAGATTTCATCTATCTTCTTTTTGCCCCTCCTTCGAATCTTTATCATCCCCCACGTACTTGATCCTGCGCTTGAGAAGACCATATACCATCTTCATAGGGAAACAAAAATGGGTAGGGGGTCCTCAGGAAGCTCAAGAAAGCGTCCAAAGAAGCTCTTCTTAAATAGTCCGTCTATGTTTTCGTTCTTCATAATTTTCCTAAAATGTTCAAAAAAATTTCCCATCTGACATTTAAGTACAATTTAACCAGTTAATTCACGCCCCATTGGTGATCCATTATCATCATGTTGATGATCATCCTCTTTCTCTTTCTCACTCTCTAATTCCTCTTCTTTCTCATTTTTATTTTATTCATCACCATCTTCAGACCCTTGTCCACCTCCCTTAACGTTGTTTTCATATCTCTTCTCAACTTTACTTTTCCCTGACTGAGATTGTTCAGGAAGCTCCTCCGAATCCCTCTGTACTGTAGCCTTTTTTTATGGTCAGACGTTGATCCACTTTCACTTTTTTTTCTTTTGGGAGACATGTTTTACCTACAAACAGTAGAAAAACAAAAATTACATTACAATTGATGTATGCATAAATTTTAAAATATATAATACAAAGACCACGAATACCGACATACCAACAGATACCACCACAAACACCACCAACCAATGCCACAAACACCACGAATACCGACACCACCAATAGCCACTACAAACACAACCAACTAATGACACCACCAGTGCCACCACGATGACCACAAACACCACCATCAACACCACAAACACCACCCAATAATACCACGACAGTCAACAGAACACTGCGATAGAAACTAGGGTTTTCTCGAGTTCTTCCTACGATTTTACCATCAAAATTCAAAATTATAAACCCACTCTTGAAGATAATACAACTAAAAGTTTTATTTTTCATCATTAACTTAAAAGCCCTTATTTTTTAGAAAAAAATAACAAATATAGAACTCTTCTCGAACTCTGTTGCCTATGAAGACAAAGAAAATAACTGATACAAGTAAGAATGAAGTCGAAAATAACACCCATGTGGTCGAAAATGAGAATAAAAATGATTTGTTGTGAAGGGTTGAGCAAATTTGTTGAGTAGTTGTTGTCTGTACTGTATTGTTGAGTGAGAATGAGAGAGAAAAAGCAAGAACTCGAGATTTAAAATGATGAAACATTTTGTATGAGTTGATTTGTATTTTGGAAAAGAATGACAAGTTTTGAAAATATTAATTTGGTCAGAATTGATCTTAATTATTTTTAAAATTATAAAAAATATGCGTAATTTTTAACCCTCTCATCATGCAATTACCAAAAGGGTGCTATTAGTCTAACATATGAACTCAATTGAAATTGTATAAAAATAATTAGAGTTGTAGTTGACCGAGTACTCTAGTTGACCCTATGAACTCACCCCTGGTCCTAGATTAATCAATTTAGGTACTATTAGCCTAACATATGAACTCAATTGAAATTGTATAAAAATAAATGTTCAACATGTTGCATCAGATTTTGCATCTATTGTAAATTATCAATCAGATTAGGTAATAATAGATTACGAATCTGTTGTAAATTATCAAATAGATTAAGTCATCTATTGCGACAAATTACCCATCTGTTGTAAATTATCAAATGGATTGTCATATGTCGCAACAAATATCTTTTCTGTTGGATTAAATCAAATAGATTAGGTAATCTGTTGCAACATATTACACATCTGTTGTAAACTATCAAATAGATTACGTCATTTGTTGCAACATATCACGAATCTATTGTAAACTATCAAACAGATTAAGTCATCTGTTGTGAAAGATTACCCATCTGTTATAAATTATCAAATGGATTAAGGCATATATCATAATAGATTACCCATCTGTTGTAAATTATCAAATAGGCGTTGTCATCTAATTGACATTATGAGAACTCAACCCTAGTCCTAGATTAATCAATTAAGGTATTAGTTAAACATATGAGGTAGTAAGAATCGGTTTGGCTCAAAGTGATCGATTGACGACTCTGGTCGGGAGGAACGCAATATCGTCTTATCATGCAATTGCCAAAAGACTAAATTAAAGTTGTAGTTGACCCTATGAGAACTCACATTCAATTAAGGTATTAGTCTAACATATGAACTTAATTAAAATTATATATAAACAAATATTCAACCTGTTGCAACAGATGTCTTTTCTATTGGATTAAATCAAATAGATTAGGGAATCTATTGCAACATATTACGTATCTGTTGTAAACTATCAAACAGATTATGTCATTTGTTGCAACATATCATGAATCTGTTGTAAACTATCAAATAAATTAAGTCATCTGTTGCGACAGATTACCAATTTATTGTAAATTATCAAATGGATTAAGACAGATATCGCAATAGATTACCCATCTATTGTAAATTATCAAAAAGGCATTGTCATCTATCGTAGTTGACATTATGAGAACTCACCTCTAGTCCTAGATTAATCAATTATGGTATTAGTTAACCATATAAGGTAGTAAGAATTGGTTATGCTCAGAGTGATCGATCGACGACTCTGGTCGGGAGGAACGCAATACCGTCTCATCATGCAATTGCCAAAAGACTCAATTGAAGTTGTAGTTGACCATATGAGAACTCACCCCTAGTCCTAGATTATTCAATTAAGGTATTAGTATCATGTCCTAGATTAATTAATTAAGGTATTAGTTGAACATATGAGGTAGTAAGAATTGGTTCGGCTCAGAGTGATCGATCGACAACTCTGATTGGGAGGAACACAATACCGTCTCATCATGAAATTGCCAAAAGACTAAATTGAAGTTGTAGTTGACCCTATGAGAACTCACATTCAATTAAGGTATTAGCCTAACGTATGAACTCAATTGAAATTATATATAAACAAATGTCCAACCTGTTGCAACAAATGTCTTTTTTATTGGATTAAATCAAACAAATTAGGTAATCTATTGCAACATATTACGCATCTATTATAAACTATCAAACAGATTACGTCATTTGTTGCAATATATCACGAATTTGTTGTAAACTATCAAATAGATTATGTTATCTGTTGCGCTAGATTACCCATTTGTTGTAAATTATCAAATGGATTAAGTCATATGTCGCAATAAATTACCCATTTGTTGTAAATTATCAAATAGGCATTGTCATCTATTGTATTTAACATTATGAGAACTCACCCCTAGTCCTAGATTAATCAATTAAGGTATTATTTGAACATATGAGGTAGTAAGAATCGGTTCAGCTCAGAGTGATCGATCGACGACTCTGGTCAGGAGGAACGCAATACCGTCTCATCGTGCAATTATCAAAAGACTAAATTGAAGTTGTAGTTGACACTATGAGAACCCACATTCAATTAAGTTATTAGTCTAACATATGAACTCAATTGAAATTATATATAAACAAATATTCAACCTGTTGCAACAAATGTCTTTTCTGTTGGATTAAATCAAACAAATTAGGTAATCTGTTGCAACATATTACGCATCTGTTGTAAACTATCAAACAGATTATGTCATTTGTTACGACAGATGATCGAGCTTTGGAAATTTCCAAATAAAAATTGTCATCTGTTGCACTTAAATATTTTAAGATCTTTTTTTAAAAGTAATTTAGGTATTTTCTATCCGAGATAAAAAAGTTAAAATACTAAGGCAATAAAAAATATTACTCGGTACTACTTGGATAACTCAAAAATCTCCTGAGTGAGTAGTCTTATCTAGTCTTTTCAATGTCACCGTCTCTTCGTGCCCCTCAAAAGTTATTAATGAATATTTAAAACCCATATCTAGATACTCTCTCCTTCAGCCATAAAGTAAGACAAGACTCAACTCATCTATCACTCTTATTTATTCTCAATTCTCTTTATTTCCTTTTTTTTCTCTCTTTTTCTCTTCTTTCGAATGAGGATCCTTTCGGATCTCAACCAATCAATACCTTTTCTCGACTGAACTAAATGTTCTGATCGCTTGTCTTTTTTGACATTGTAGGTACCACTCACTATTGCTCTTTCCATCTTGTCTTCTTCTTTATATGTCATTTAAATTAGATATTTACATCTGTTGCTATTAATGATTTATCAATTACCAGTTTCCTATTTATTGAGAAAAATAAAGGAAAGGTGAATTTTAAGTCTTGAATAAATGAACCTTTATTTTTATTAAAATATGCGAAAAAAGTCATTTGTTGGGAGAACTTAAAAAGCACTGTTGTCAGTATAGTTTTTTTATGTCTTTTGTTTGGTACTTTAGTGTTGTTGTTGTTGGGGGGTGGTCGTGTAGGAACATGTGACGTTTGTATTGTGGATGGTGTTGGAACATATGGTATTGTTTCTTTATTGTTGATGTTGTTGGTGGTGGTGTTGCAACAGTTTCCTCAACTATTGCAACTGATGAATCAGTTGTTGGAACAGACGGAGCAGCTGTTTGAAGAAATCAAACCAGTAGCAAGGCTGATTTGATTTATTCTAATAGATGACCCATCTGTTGCAATATGTTATTCATCTGTTGTAACGATGCCTCATCGATTGAACAAATAGGTAATCTGTTGCATCATATTGGTGATTTGTTGATTCACTCAATTTTGTGTTACTTTTTTGTACAGATGGAGCAACTGTTTGAAGAAATCAAACCAGTAGCAAGGCCTGTTTGATTTATTCTAATAGATGAACCATCTTTTCTAACATGTCATCCTTCTGTTGTAACAGATGTCTCATCAGTTGAATAGATGGGTAATTTGTTGCATCAGATTGGTCATTTGTTAATTCACTCAATTTTGTGTTATCCTTTTGTAATGTTCTTTTTGTTCTTCTCTTGTTTGACATCAAATGTATTTCTCTTGTTTGCAGATAAAAGGAAGTGAAACTGGATCCACTTTTGCCCGGCTAACATTAAAGGCTAGAGTAAAGATGGGTTCGGAGGAATAAGTTGTTTGCAGATGGAACCACTTCATATGTGGGAGGTATGTATTACTAATCAACCTATCTTGAAAACATACATCCAATACAATGATTTTGTGAATGTTTATTCTTTACCTATTAGGCGTTAATCCTTCAAACAAGATATGGTATTTTACAGTTAAGATTGTTAGGTTTGAACTGGTAAGGCTGAGGGACCAAGACGGTGGTGTCGATACCCCGTTACAATTTAATGACGGTTTATACTCATATTTTTATGTCAAGTTTGGGGAAAAGTTCAAGTTTTTGGTGGCAGCGTAAATATCCAATAGTGATTGGACCGGTTTTAATGTCTCAATGGACTTGTTGAAAGGCCTCCGAAGCCTCGCGCTACAACAAACAACGATGGAACTAATAGAAATTCCCCTGGTCCAAATTTATATGGATGGGTTATTGGAGGAGACTATTATACAACAGAAGGTGTTTGGGAGAAAACCTATGCGGGAAGAGGAAGGTTGAGAAGGCCATATATCATCTCAGTCCTTGTTTAAGAGAAAACACAGGGTGGGAAAGAAAGTGTAGCGAAATTGGCTGATGAAATTGACATGAGAAATGAAAAACTGGATGAGATGCGAATGTAGAAGTGTATCCAAATATAAAAATCCATCAGTCGATGAAAAAAAAAAATTATCAAGAGGACTTGAGCTGGTCACTTTGCTAGAGACTACAACTAGCGAGCGCGGACTCAATGAAGACCCACAAAATACAGGACCAGAACTCTCTTCCTTAGAGTTCTGGTCCTATACTTTATGAGAGTCTTCATTGAGGCCATGCTCGCTAGTTGCATTCTCGAGCAAAATATCCAGCTCCAGTCCCGTTGACCATTCTTTTTTTTTCATCGACTGACAAATTTTTATATTTGGATACACTTCCATATTTGAAGCTCATCTAATTTTTTCATTTTGCATGTCAATTTCATTGGCCAATTTTGCTACACTTTTTAATACAAGTATGATCATGATCATGACACTTTTGAGTATTTTTTAAGACTAGTCACTGAAGGGATCTTTTGTTATTTCTCTATTATTTATAATTTTGTATAAATAGAACCTTGTAGGGTTTATTTTCTTAGTTTATTCTTGATATTGAAGACACTACTCTTGTGAGAGAGAGTTCTAAAAACTAAAATTAGGGTATAGCATAAGGGTGGATTCTCTTGTGTGTTGCAAAGCTTGAGACTTTGGTGCTTTGAGAGGGGATGCCCCTCTTGTGTCATTGTAAGAGTTAGGTGTTTGTTGTATGAAGTGTTAAAGGTCCAAGAGTGAATATGCTCTTGGGTTGTTAAGACTACATCAACACTTGTCTAACTATCTATCTTTGTTTCTTGTCCTAATCTTGTAGTTTGTGTTGTTGTTGTTCAAGCTGTTTGGTTATTGTGGTTGTAACATTGTTGTTCTTCATTTTTATTGTCATAATATAGTTTGGTTTGCTGCTATAAATTAGTTGTTAAACACCTCATTACATGGTGTTCTTGTTGTGTTCTTGAATTAGAGAGGGGTCACCAAAAAGATTCATAGTTCCTTGAACTAGTGGACTATTTTGGTGTTTGTTTTCTTGTGTTATTGGACTGTCTCGTATCATTTGGTATCAAATCATGGCTTGATATTGTTTCTACAAGATCAATCTTGGGCTTGCTTGTTAGAAAATAAATAAAAAATTGTTGAAAAGCTGAAAAATTCAGAAATATTACAATATGTCCATTATTGTTGTCTTGGCTGAAATTGTGTTCTTGGCCGAGATTTGTTCTTGAGTATAGGTCTAGGAGTCTTTTAATTGTCTTATGTGTTTGTAGTGTTAGTTTTGTTCCTCACTAACACTTTGAGTCGATCCAAATTTGAGCTTGAATTGTTAATATTGTTGTTGTGAACAAAGTGTGGCCGATTGGATGTTGTTGTTGTTCTAGCCTTGACCGAGTTGAAGGCCTTGTGTTATGGTGTTGTTGTAGATCTTTAAAGATTGTTGTTGTGATCTTTTTGTTCATCACAACCTTCACCTTTTGTAAAATCGAAAACACAACACAAAGGGGACTTAGTCGATTGTTGTTGCTATCCTTGTGGTCTTGGCCGTGAGATTGTTGACCTTGTTGTGGTGGACTTGTTGTTCTTTGGAGATTGTTGTTGGTTGTTCTTGTTGTGGTTGTTGTGTTCTTGAAGTTCTTCACCATATTCATCACCTTGTTAATATTAAAGTGAACTTAGATCTTAAAAAGGTGAAAGACAAGGTGTAGTATTTGTTGAATCTTGAAAGACCCCCAACCACCAAAAAGACTTTACATCACATCTCAACCTTTTTCCATAAAACAAGGGTGCATGTTTTAAGGAGAAGTACAAGTCTAGTCAAAGACTTTTAAGTCTTGAAATTTGAATGGAAAAAGGAGCTCCAAAGACTAGTTTGTGTTTTCCTCCATTGAACAATTTCCACCAAAGTCCAAATTGTGAAATTAAAATTTGTCAAGAACAGAACCACTAGTGGACTGCCACATCACCATATACACTGTTCACGTAATAATTTTGGCTCAAATTTTGATCTTTTAGTTTCATTATGTTGTTCCATTAGTTTCATTTGTTGATTCCATTACTAACTTACAAACTAGTACTAGATTGTAAGTTAGTTTTGAAACCGTCCTTCGTGTATACGTTCCTTTGTGTGTTTTATTCTTTTGAGTCATTGTAATACTTGGTCCACCTCTCAATGCCTCACGGAGTACAAGCAAGGTTACGACACTTGTGAGACCAAAGTAAAAAGCAAAAAAATCTGAGAGACAAAACATTAGAGAGGGAGTGTGAGGACCATTCTTGTACATCTAACTTGTTTTTTGTTTTGTAGGTAACTCTTTGGGCATAATAGAAACCATATTGGCCCTTCTTTATACGTTGTCCCAAGACCTTGCTAGGGCAAATGTGGGTCTTGAAAAAATTGACTCGGATGTGGTAACTATGAGTGAGAGGTTGGATCAAATAGAGAGTCGAAGGAACTCCCGTGCTTTTACTCCCGAAACTTTACTTCCAATGACCAATCCTCCAAGACCACAACATAATGCCACAAGCCAAGCTCCAAATAACCCTCAAAATCGAGAACAAGATAGACCACTTCCCCCGCAAGTTGATCAATTCCAACAAGGAGGACTTGGAAGCCAATTTTCTCTCATCCAAGCTCCACAACCAAAGATCCACGTTACCAAATCGAGACTCTCAACCAAAACTTCTCTTTCCTAAAACCGACACATCCAAGAAGAGGAACATGGTAGAGAGTCACGAAGGATATGGAGTCTACGATGATGCTTATATGATAAGGAGACTTGAGTCGGATGAGATTGAAGGCTAATCTCAAGAGGGAGCGGAAGCCGAGGGTCAAAATGAAGATGTTGGATTCGAGACTTTTTGTCATTATGCTCTCGGGTTTGGCTAACTTATGGACTATTTTTTGTGCATCTCTTGTGGGATGTTTTTAGCTCGTTTTTTATACAGCCCTTGTTATTATTGAGCTTTCGGGCTCTTAATGTTTTGCATACTGTTTTGAGTGATTTATTTTAAAGTGGCTAATTGAACGAGATGAAGTGGTGAATTTGTGGGTAAATTCCTCTCAAGATGAAGAGGATGATACAAGAATAATCACGGATATGGACTTATAAGGGAGCGAGTTGGTCTAGATACTTGGTGTGTGCAATTTAAGTGTAGAAGAGGCCCAAAACATACCAAAATCAGGCCATAACTTACACTTGATGGACAACCCACTCTTTGAAGGCCCTATTGGTCATTTTAACTTATATCTTGTAATAGTTATATAAAGAACAATGTAGGGTTTTATTTACTTAGATTATTATGGATGTTGAAGTGAGAAACACTTGAAAAACACAAAGTCCTCTCTTCTCTTGATGAGGCAAAACCAAAACTTGGAGACAACAATAGGGTAGATTCTCTTTGTTGTTAATTACTTGGAAACATTTATGCTAGAGAGGTAGATTCCGATTTTGAATCTTTGTAAGAGATAGGTTTATTGTTGTATGTAGTGTTAAGGGTCCAAGAGTTACCATTCTTGGGTTCTTACCATTATACCTTCATGTGGTCTATCTATCTATCTTTTTCCTTTTGTAATCTTCTATCCATTTTCTATCTTGTGTTGTGAAGCCATTTTTATTGTTGTTGTTGTTATCACTGTGGTTTAATTTTATATTGTTAACTTTGTTTGTTGTTGGCTGCAAAGGTGTCAAACACCTAGTAATATTGTCCTTCTTGTATTGCATTCTCGAATCAGAGAGTGGTCTCCAAAAGGGTCCTCAGTTCTTTGAATTAGTGGACTATTTTTGAAGTGTGTTTTGGACTGTTTTGAGCCGATTTCGTGTCTTTCAGATTTTTACAGTATCAGCGTGGGGTCATGGATTCCCTGGCCTTTTCTTAGACTTCTCTAGTTCGTGAGGCTAATACGCATTGGGGCCCTTCCGATGGAGAAAGCTGGACCCATATAGCCTGTGGGTATTTTTAGGACGATTAGAGCTACATAGTATAGGATAATGGTTTTAAATCTCATGCTTAAACCCTATATTCTATCCCGACGTCTTACATATATATATATGTATACGCATGTATGTGAATATGTACATTGAGATTGGTTTTGTTTTGGAAAATGGCATTACATTATCCCTTATCCCGAGTTACATACTATCACTCACCATGCTAACCATCCTCGAACGCTACATTATTTCATGATGTAAAGTCCTAGGGGATTCTTCAGTTACCTTATGTAGAGTTAGGTGAGTGGTAAGCCTCTATCTTTCGAAAGGCTGGACATTTCATTGCTTTCTTTATAAGAATCAAAATCTCATTGGTTTCTTTTCATATTTTTGGATTGTCTTTTGTCCATGATCGGGGGAATTTCCTAACCTAACTTGCTTTTCAGTTTAGAGGCTTTTGTGGAAAAAGTGTGGGTGGTTATTGCTTATTTACTCCTTGTTCCATTTGAGTACATTAACTGTCTTATCTTTATACTCTGGTTATCTTCCACTATTATTTATATTCTATTCTGGTTAGCTAGGATAAGGGGGTGGTCTCCAGTCCTTGGTAGACTTGAGATACCCGTCACGACTAGGCCCTGGTTCAGGTCGTGACACATTTACATACTCTTAAATAATTTTTCTACATTTTATCTCTTATACTAATATATTTTGAATCTTGTATTCTGCCTTTACTCTGGAGCGTTGGTTTCTGATTTTTTGTTACTACTTTCTATGCTAACTGCTCACAGGTTAGTCACTCAGCATCCCTTCTTTATATGTTTATCTTTCCTATTTGAAACTTATTTGAACTTCAGCATTTGTATCAATCTGTGGTTAATATGAATTAGTATTGTCCCATATAAAATTGACTTGATGTATTTTTTGTGCTAGTTACTGTCAGTTATGCTTCATGTAGATACCATACCTACAGATTTTGATCTCTATGATTGCTCACATGTTCTTGTGTTTAACAGAAACTTTTAGCTTAATTGAAAATCTTTGAAGGATTGCTTGGAATTGGAAAGATATTAAGGACAACTCAAGTTTATCTTTAATCAATATCCCTAAGTCCATCTTTAATTAATGTCTTTCCTATTTCATTTATTAAAACATATAATAATTATTGTATAAACAAAATCGGCATAATGAAAACTACAGAGCTACAAGGGGGTAGGACATCTATGTGCTTACTGGTTTGTATGTTTTAACAGTATGCTTCAATTTTTTCATTGAAAATCATGCCTATAGGTTTATTAATAATAAATTTTCAACATGATAATCAAGTATTTTTTCACATAGAATTATGCCTATAGGTTATATTACTAAAATGTTCAACACGTGTAGTTTAGCATTTTGGCCTAAAATCATGTTAATAGTTATAAAAAATTTCAACATGTATACCTATTAAACTTTTTCCTAAATAGGTTATTAATAAAATTTTGACATGTTTAACTTATTAATTCTCATGTAGAAATTTAGCTTGTAAAATTGCTTAGAAAAATAATTTGGTAACAATGTTTCATTTAATTCTTTAAACACTAGCATATTGCTAGGATTTTTAAAATCTAATTTCATCATAACGACAAGTCCTAATAAATAGGAATCATACATATTATAAATTAATAATTACAGTATCATTTCCAGCATGCTAATCTGTCATCAACATGCATATGGCGTTAAATTTTATTTCAGCATATTAAAACATAAATACCATGTCTACTAGAACTTAATGAGTATCAACATGTCGATCACCTAATCAACCTTAATTAGTAAAGAGGCTTATTTGAAATCATTATGAGCTACTTGTTCAAGTCTTGTTTGACGCGAATTTCGAGTCTAATTAACCAATCTAAGTTTTTCTTTTGTTTAGATCCAAATTCAAATAGTGAGTCTAATACCCATGGACAAGCTGGGATGGGTAGATATTTTAGGCACTGCTAGTTTTTTATTATTTTTTTAATGTGCTCTTCGATCTAATAACAACTTAATAATCAAACTAGGTGGATGGGTAGATCGACGAAAATGATAAAAGTTGACCCGAGCAACATACGACATTGTCATCTGCTAATAAGACGGGCCCTGATCCAAATAGGATAAAATCAATCATTGTTCAAATCTTTTAAACATCTCTTATCTTCAACTAGTTTTCTTAATTTATTTTTCATTTTGTGTGATTATTTGGGGTAGTCTCAGTTCATTATCTTATAAATCTTTTTACTATATAATTGTGTGTCTTCTATCTTCTTGCTTATTTGACTCATATTTTTATTATTTATTTATGTGCGCAATCATTTTATCATTTAGATAATTTTTAGTTAGATAATAATTGAATCATGCACCTAGTTCATCAGAATAAAGGTTTTCATGTTAAATGCTTAATTAGTTTTAAATTAATAAAATAACTAACCTTTGTTTATCATTTGAGATTCCCACATAATATATGAATTTGGTCAGTATCATATGTATTTTTGAGGTAATCGGAATCCTTACTTGATTTTTGACGACATAGATAAATAATAAAATATTCACAATTAGTTTAGAAGAGGCGACACAATATGAATAATTATGATAAACTTGAGACCGTCTTATCAATAAAGATGATGATTATGAATCCTTCCTGGTATAACTCATTCAAAAGTTGATGGACTTCTTTGAGGATCGTGACTAAATACTTGCTATTGAAAATGAATCAGAACAATATTGTTTCACGAGTTTCAACTAGTTTATATTTTTTATAAAGCATATTATTCTATTATTTTCAATATTTCTAACATGATTCTTAAAATATCTTATGTTATTATAAGATTTTAAAAATTTTAATAAATAATTTTACATTTCGTAAGGGATATGGATACTTTTCATTCTTCAATTGGCCGCAATAATAAAAAAGATATATGCCTTCTGGAGAGTGTTACAATTCACATCATATTGAAAAATGAGAGATATTTTTCTTATTTAATGATGAAAGAAGCTAATGTTATAATAATATCTTATAGTACAAAATTAATTGAAGATTTCAAAAGATCAATTTTATTATTACCTGGAGAAACTGTATTAACTATCAATGATACATTATATTGTAGTAAGTTTCAAAGAAACCTACGAAGTTTCAAAGATATTCGTCAAAATAACTATCATGTTGAGACTATCAATGGAGGAAAGTTAAATATCTTTATATTACTACAATGACAGTAGAGAGAAAGGAGATAAATACACGAAGAATTACTGTATTTTTCTTCGGTCTATAATATATCAATGTTAGTATAATTGAGTCACATACCATAGTAAATAAAAAATTTATGAATTCTAATTAATTTTATTATTTGACATCACCAATTGCGTCTTTCCGCTTCTAACATTAGGCGTAAAATAACTAAAAATTCGCATTATCATACATTGAAGAATTAAAAAAAAATTAAGGAGTACTCTTGCACTGCATGTTCTCAAAGAAATTGGTTATTAGATCATCAACAATAAAAACTATGATTGAATTCCATTTATGTTTAAAACATATACAGGGTGATATATGTGGGGTAATATATCCTTCATGTGAACTACTCAACTGTTATATAATCTTGATAGATTTATTTATAAGGCAGCCACATGTGCGCTTGTTATCAACTTGTAATATGACATTTGCGAGGTTGTTGGCCTAATTAATAAATTTTAAAATAATTATGCACTTAAGATAATTCATCTTGATAATTTCGGTGAATTAACGTCTCGGAAATTTAATACTTATTGTATGACAACTGAAATAACAATTGAGCATCTCATGGCTCATATTCATACTTACAATGGTCTAGCATAATCATTTATCTAGTACCTCTGGTTAATAGCTAGATCGTTGCTTAAGAAGATCAAATTTCTCATTTCAGTGTTGGGACATATTATTTGCATGCAACTATGTTTATACACATAAGGCTAACAAGTTGTCATAAGACTTTCCCATTATAATTGACCTTTAATCAAGAGACAAATATTTCTCATCTTAAGACTGTTGATTGTGTAAAGAATGATTTTCAAAGGAGGTCCACTTCCTCTTCAACCTTCATTGGTGCCTCCACCTCTCCAACTCTATCCTCCCCACCGTCTTTGCCTTCTATTGTGTCATCAGACTCACAGACCTCGATATCATCCTTCGATTTTTATAAATTGATTTCACTTTATTTTTTAAATTTGACGGTGTTATATGAACCATCAAAGATGATTAATGACTTTTAAATTTTATCGTGCTTCCTCTCCCTTACTTTGATAAAATTTAATTTAACAACAACAAATATCGATGTCGAAATATTTTTTGCGTGATCACTAAATAAAATACATTTTTGAATGCCTCTCCAATAGGTTTATAGACTATTTTTAGATGAAAGATATGACATATTAATAAGGTAGTGAGAGATTATATGTTATTATGCTTATTAGTGAAGTTCTTTTTTTCTTTCTTTTTTTACCCTTTCCTAGGAGCTCCTACCATTTTGCTCAACTGGAGACTCGAATTTAAAGCATTAAGGTTGAAAGTAATGGATGCTTACCATTCAAACAATACCGTCTTGTCACTTCTTTGTGAAATGACATCGACATGTGAACTATCTTGAATTTTAAGATTGTAATTTTGATTCTTTTGGTTAAAACAATTTATTTTGATTTAAAGTTACTATTATTTAGAATGAGAATTTTCAATTAAACTAGGGACATCTTATTTGGTGATTATGTTGGGTGATGAAGAGGTGAGACTTTGTTATACATGTTTGCTTGGTGTTTTTGTAACCAGAGAAGGAGAATTTTTCAGCATCAATTTTTTTTTTTAGATTCACTCGTATTTTTATATTTTAAAAAAAAAATCTTCGATCAATACTATATTTTTATATATCTACCTTGATTGTACCAATTGTACAATAGTTTTATGTATGAAGTAAATTTTTGTTGTTTCTCTCTTTATATACATCCTTATATTTTGTGAATTTCGCTTTAATTTTATTCATTGTGCAACAAATAGAATGATACATATTGTATTCTTTACATGAAAAAATAAAACTAACACGAGAATATTTTATTGCAAGAACGAATACAATAAATAATATATGAAAATAATTCAAAGGTGTGGCCAACTAGTTCAATAAAGTTGGATTGAATGTTATGAGGTCTTAGATTTAATTCTCAATTGACACAAACACTAGGTGATTTTATATGAAAATAAAAATTTGCTATAACTAGTAAATATTAAAATATATATAAAATAAAATAGCAAGAACAAGAATAATAAGACAGAGAGAAAGACAGATTTTCATTTTTTTGAGAAATTACATTGAAGAATCATGAGTAAATTACAACAAGGAAAGTTCTTTTTTTATTTATACTAGTTTGGTCGCACGTGCCTCGCATGTGTAGTGTTTGCTTATTTAAAATTAAATGATTTTACCTAACGCGGAGATTTTTAATAAAGTGTATGAGTTCAAATCACTTTTCAAAAATCTTTCACACTTTAACATGATAATGTAAATATAAACATATACACATATATGTTTTACCACCAGAAGTTTTAAGTGATTGATAGATCATTACTTTTGCGTTTATCATATAGTACCTCTTTTCCTTGTTGTCACGGGCTAAGAGAGACACAACAACTTGAACCATATTTGTATTATAATTATTTCTCTTTTATATTTAAAATTTTTCCTTATTTTTAAAGTCAAATCTTTACAAAATCACTGATTACATTTTTATTACGTACTTAAAACTTTTAAAAATCTGGTACTTCTTAAATTTTTCTTATTTAATAGTTTTATATTTAGTTTTAGATCTATCAAATCTTCTTAAAATCAAATTTTAGTTGATTAAGAATTCTTAAACTAGTGAAAAAAATATCAATTGTCATTAATCTTGATGACTTCTAACAAGGAAAGAAAAAATTTAGAATTATTTTAACTGTTAGATATTAAAAAAATAGTGAAAAGACGATTTTGTCTAAAACAAAGACTTTTAATGAACGACAAAAAGTTCAAACAACATTTCTAAGGTCCTTCACACTTTTAATATATTATAGATATAGATTATAGATATAGATATAGATTATAAATATAGATTATAGATATACATATAAATTATAGATATAGGGTGTGTTTGGTATGAAGGAAAATGTTTTTATGGAAAATAAGTTGATTTCTTACTTATTTTCTCATGTTTGGTTGGTGAGTGAAAAATATTTTTCGAAAAATATTTTCTAGTGTTTGGTTGTTAAATAAAAAATTCTTTTTCAGAAAATATATTTTAGTGTTTAGTTAAAGCGTAGAAAATACTTTTTAGAAAAATAATTTTTGACCCCAAAAATACCTTTTTAGGGTGTGTTCGGTATGGAGGAAGAAAACATTTTCTAGAAAATAAATCATTTCTTACTTGTATTCTTATGTTCGTTACGTAAATAGAAAAATATTTTTCTAAAAGTATTTATATATATTTAAAAAAAATAATGAGAATAAATAGATTAAGAAGAGCGGGGTAAGAAAAACGTTTTGAAAAAAAAATTATTTAAGTCTTTTTTTAGGAGGGGGTTGATAGGTGGGTAGGTGGGGATGTCAAAATAGGTAGTAGGGGTGAGATAAAAAAAATTAAATTTTAATTTTAAAAGAATAAATTTCAAAAAAAAAAATTGGGGAGGAGGGTTGCAATTAATAGGGGTTGGGGGTTAGGGTAGGGGAGTGAGGGGGCGGGGGTAAGAAAAAAATTAAAAAACTTTTAAAAATAAATTTCAAATATTTAAATTTTCTTTTTTTTGGGGAGGTGGGGGTAAGAGAAATGTTTATTTTTTTAAAAAAAAAATAGATATTATTTTTGGGAAGGAGGCTAGTAGGGGTAATGTAATACCCCGTATTAAGCTTAGTTTAGCTCCGAATGTTTGCATAAGAGACTTAGAACCGGAAAATTTATCTTAGTGTTGAATACTTAGCCTTATTTTGACTTCTTAACTTAGCAAAGTGTGGCAAGAACCATCTTGGTGAGTGTTTTGTATCATCCCGGCAAAGCCAATGTAGTGGCAGACGCCCTTAGTAGACTCTCTATGGGTAGTATGGCTCATGTTGAGAATGATAAAAAGAAGTTAGTTCAGGAGGTTCATCAGTTAGCTAGATTAAGTGTTTGGTTGGTTGACTCAGCTGAAGGTAGTGTATGGGTTCAGAATAGTTCAAAGTCTTCTTTAATTTTTGAAGTGAAGGAGAAATAAGATAAGGATTCCAGTTTGGTTAGGTTTAAGGAGTCAGTTTGAGATCAAGAGGGAGATCGAGTGTTGCGATACCAGGGTAGACTGTGTGTGTTGTGTGTTAATAGTTTAAAGCAACGGATCTTGGCGGATGCACATGGTGCGTGTTACTCTATTTACCAAGGAGCCACCAAGATGTACCGCGATTTGCGGGAAATCTATTGGTGGAGTGGCATAAAGAGGGATATTACAAAGTTTGTAGTTAAGTGTGCTAATTGTCAACAGGTTAAGACTGAGCACCAAAAGCCTGGTGGCACCTTGTAGGAGTTTAGTATTCCCACTTGAAAGTGGGAAGAGGTGAACCTGGACTTTGTGACAGGATTACCCCATTCGCGTCGTCAACATGATTCATTTTGAGTTATTGTTGATAGAATAACCATGTCAGCCCATTTCTTGTCAGTCCATACTTCCTATTCAGTTGAAGATTATGCTAAGCTTTATATTAGAGAGTTGGTTATATTGCATAGAGTTTCTTTGTCCATCATTTCAGATAGAGGTACTCAGTTTACCTCTCACTTTTGGAAAGCCATTTAGAAGGGTCTTGGTACCCAAGTTCATCTCAGTTTAGTTTTTCACCTTCAGATCGATGGTCAGGCAGAGAGGACCATTCAGACCCTAGAGGATATGTTGAGGGCGTGTGTTCTTAATTTTAAAGAAAGTTGGGATGACCACTTGCCCTTGATCGAGTTTACCTACAACAACAGTTATCATTCTAGAATTCAGATGGCTCCATTTGAGGCTCTTTATGAGAGAAGTTATAGATCACCCATTGGTTAGTTTGAAGTAGGTGAGGCTACTTTGATAGGACCAGATGTGGTGTTTGAAGCTATGGAAAAAGTTCAGTTGATTAGGGAGATGCATAATACAGCTCAGAGTCGTCAAAAATCTTATACAAATGTGAGGAGAAGGGATCTTGAGTTTGAGGTTGGTGACTTAGTTTATTTGAAGGTTTCGCCAATGAAGAGAGTAAAGAGATTTGGCAAAAAGGGAAAGCTTAGTCCCTAATATGTTGGCCCTTACTGAATATTGAGTCGTGCTGGGAAGGTAGCATATGAGCTTGAGTTTCCTGCAGATTTGCCATCCGTTCACCAAGTGTTTCATGTCTCTGTGTTAAAGAAATGTATTGGTGATCCAGCAATTATAGTTCCTTTGGAAAGCATCAAAATTCAGGATAGCCTTTCTTATGAAGAAATCCCAGTTGAGATCCTTAATTATCAGGTTCGTAGACTAAGGAACAAAGAAGTTCCCTTGGTCAAAGTTCTTTGGAAAAATCAGTCCGTGTAATACCCCGAAGATTTCTAGCAAATTTCATCCCAAGAATGCCTTGTATTAGCTTCTAAAGTGAAGGATAATAATTCCATAAGAAATTTTCAAGATTTTTACTTTTTGTCATGTGGAAAATTTAATAAGCTTTCCATCGATGTATCATTCGCTTAAATTCGATAACCGGGTAAGAAGTTATGACTATTTTAAGTTCTCGTCGTAAAACAACGCCATATTAGTCATTGGCGCGCTGCGCCACAAGAGGAAATGGCATTTGGCAATTTCCAGTAGGTGTCCGCGATTATGGCGTGTCACGCCAGCACACAAATTCAGAATTGTTCTTTTTCCAATGTCTCAACGCGATTTCCCCCGCGTCGCGCAAAAGTTCCAGGTCACAAAGGAAGGGGCAACGCGATGGCTCCGCGTCGCGCCAGCACTCAAATTCAGAATTGTCCTTTTTCCAGTGTCTCAGCGCGATTTTCCCCGCGTCGCGCCAAAGTTCCAGGTCACGAAGGAAGGGGCAACGTGATGGCTCCGCGTCGTTTCATCCCTCAATTTCCCAATTTTTAATTTCTAGTGACGGCGCGATAACGCCGCATCGCGCCAGGGCCCAGTTCGGAAAAAATTTACTGAAATTAAATGACGCATCCAGGGTTAAAAGTGTCAATTTTCTACCCCTATTTAAACCCAATAATACGTGATTTAGATATTCTTCACCTAAAATATACTATT
Organism: Capsicum pubescens; assembly: GCA_030864215.1. Lineage (NCBI taxonomy): Eukaryota > Viridiplantae > Streptophyta > Magnoliopsida > Solanales > Solanaceae > Capsicum > Capsicum pubescens. The sequence continues at coordinate 299,439,309 of CM061548.1, read as the reverse complement.
TTCTCTCAAGTTTATCTCAAGAACAAGCTAGGGTTTCTATTGGAGATTCAAATTCAAGAAGGTTTCACCATCAATCTTCACAAAATCACGAACTAAGGTATGCATAGTGTTCATTCATGGAGTCCTTTCATCCATGAAGCCCAAGAATCCCTTTTCTAAATTCAAGTTATGGATTTTCTTATGAAGTTCATGATTGGGGTGTTTTTGTTCATGTTGATAATGAGTAATTGAATTGTATTCCATGAATGAGTGTTAAATTCCATATGGGTTGATTTGTAATGGTATAGATTCATGAAACCCTAGGACTAAACCCTTGAATGATTAAATTGGAATTGAATCACGATAGTTAATTGTTGTATGATGTTGTTTACACATTCTATGCCTACTATGTGTTTGGTTGAATGTCTAGATGAAGGGAAAGTGTCTAATTAGCATGATATCATGAAATCCCCATGTACGTACAAGCTTATGCTTATCACATGTTTGATGAAATACTTCAGTAAATGTATTATGATGATTATTATGTATTCAAGTAAATCATGCTTTGTTAGTTTCTTTCCATCGAGTCCTGGGGGTATTTGTACCCAAAACATTAGTTGTGTACCTAGATCCATGTCATGTTTTCATGATACTCTCAGTCAAGCTATGAATCCTTAGACTTCAGATAGTCTTATGACTCAGGAAAAATCTCCATGATCTCATGACTCAGTCAGTTTTCAGATATCCATAGTATTTCGTCCGTCAATGGAACTTAGTAACTCAGCTCATGTTCATTTCAGTAAATCATGTTCATGTCCATTCAGATGGGAGTAGGAATTAGCACCGAGTAAACCCTAGTATGGGGACACACACTATCAGATGAGGGTGTGATCCTTAGAAGTCATCCTTGTATTCCAGAACTATGTAGCCAACATAGGTTGAGACATCAACACTGTCTGATGAGGGTTGATAAGGTGGATAAGCACTGTCAGATAAGGGCCCCACCATTTTCTTTTGGGGACACTATCAGATAAGGGTCACCCACAGCTTGTCCTTACCAGTGGCGCGGTATTGACACCCTTCTAATTGGGGTTACAAATTGGACCCCAACTCAGCCATAATGGCGTATAAGGGGCATGTCGGTTAAATACTAACTCCCACAGTTTTAATACCAGTCTCAATAAAATCTTAGATATTTCTTCAGATTCAAGACTGACAGATACAATCGACTCAGATACAGTAAGGAACTCAGATAGTTCTACCTGATTCAGGACTGTCAGATACAGTCACCCATATTATCAGTTATATTCAAATACAGCTATTTATGCTATCAGTTATTAGTATGTTATGTCATCAGTATTCAGATTTAGTAATCACAATATCACGGTGTCAGTTATAGTTACGTATTTATATATACATTCTCGCATTCATGTTAGACAGTCAGCTAGCATTATTCATGTATGTTCACCCTTGCATTAGCCTGCCTCACATGTATACTCAGTATATTCCATTGTACTGATGCATTTGCGCTATGGTGCTTTATTTTTATGTTACACCATTGGTTCGGAGACACGAGTTCCAGATCAGCAGTAGATTCCAGTCTCAGTAGCCAGAATAGAAGTGAGTTCTCATCCTTCGAGGACATGATTATTTCTCCACTATTTCATTGATTAGTTATTAGTTAGAGTTAGTTGGGGAAATGTCCCATCAACTCCTTATTTAAATTATTCAGACAGTAGAGGCTTTCAAACTAGATGCAGACTATTATGTTTCAGACTTCAGTGTTTACAGTTTTGTTTTGGGTATTGTATTACCCCACAGATATTATCTCATCCATGTTATGTTCAGTATTGAACCTTATGGCCTTTCAGTGCATGTTTCGGCATTATTCAGTATTTTATGCAGTATATAGGTACAGATATTAGTCATGGGTTAGCTTGTGGTCCTTCTGGGTTATGAGCACCGTGTAGCATTCCGGTTCAGCAAATCGGGGTGTTACAAACTTGGTATCAGAGCCTAAGGTTCAATAGAGTCCTAGAAAGTCAGAAAGTCGCATCTAGTGGAGTCTTGTGCGTGGGTGTGTTGCGCCAAGATGAGTAAGTTCACTTCAGGGGTAAATGATAGCGGGATTAATGAGTGCATATCCGCCATGCTAAATAGTGACATGAATTTAGCCAGACTTATGACCCATGCTCAGCAGATAAAGAAATAGAAGATTAAGCAGAGGGAAAAGCAGAATAAGAAAGCTTGGACAAGTAGCTTCAATTTTAGTCAGCCTAAATCAGAAGGAGGAAATCGTTCTTAGTTTTATCCTAAGTCATCAGTTCCAGCTCCTTCTTTGGCTAGTACTCCAGCTCCTAAGTTCAGAGATAGAATGCCAGTCTCTAAGTCTCAGGACAGTATCAGCAATACCTGAACAAATCCCCTTTGTCAGACTTCTGGTAAGAACCACAAGGGTGCTTGCAGAGCTGGCAACGATGTCTGTTTCGGTTGAGGCAAGCTAGGACACAAAGTCAGAGACTGCCCTCATTCAGGTTATCAGAGTCATCTTCGCTCCTCAGCTCAGTCCGATCGCCCGAATTAGTAGGGTGCCACCACCAGTGCTACAAGCGGGCAACGCCCAAATAGACTATATGCTCTTCAGAATCGACAAGATTAGGAAAATTCTCCTGATGTAGCTACTGGTACGTTACATATCTTTCATGTGCATGTTTACGCTTTGCTAGATCCAGGAGCTTCTTTATGTTTTGTTACTACCTATATAGCATTTAATTTCAGAATCAGTCCTGAAATTCTAGCAGAGCCCTTCTTAGTATCTACCCTAGTGGGCAAAACCATCATAGCCCGGTGGGTATACAGGAACTGCCCGGTTAAGATATTTCAGAAAGTCACTTCAGTAGACTTATTCAAATTAGAGATAACTGATTTTGATGTTATTCCCGGTATGGATTGGCTTCATTCCTACTATGCCACAGTCGACTGCAGAAATAGAATAGTCCAGTTTCAGTTTCCAAATGAACCCATCCTTGAGTGGAAGGGTAGTGTATCCACTTTTAGGGGTCAGCTTATTTCCTACCTTCGGGAAAGAAAAATGATATCTAAAAAATGATATCTAAAGGATGTACCTATCATTTTGTTTGAGTTAAGGACACTAGTTTCGAAACTCCAAGCCTTAAATCAGTCCCAGTTGTGAATGAATATTCAGATGTCTTTCTCGAAGATCTTCCAGGAATTCCTCCCAAAAGAAAAATAGACTTCGGCATTGATCTTCTTCCAGATACTCAGCCTATCTCTATTCCGCCATACAGAATGGCACCAGCAAAACTCAGAGAATTGAAAGAACAGTTGAAGGATCTCTTAGATAAGGGATTTATCAGACCCAGCGTTTCCCCGTGGGGTGCACCAGTCTTATTCGTGCGCAAAAAAGATAGTTCTCTCAGAATGTGCATTGATTACCGTCAAATCAATAAGGTCAAGATCAAGAAAAAGTATCCTCTTCCCAGAATCGATGACTTGTTTGACCAACTTCAGGGTGCCAGCTATTTCTCTAAGATAGACCTCAGATTCGGCTATCATCAGCTCAGAGTTAGAGAAAGTGACGTTCCAAAAATAGCTTTCCGTACTCGGTATGGTCACTTTGAATTCTTAGTCATATCATTTGGTCTTATCAATGCCCCAACAGCTTTCATGGACTTGATGAACCGCGTGTTCAAGCAGTACTTGGACATGTTCATCATAGTCTTCATAGATAATATTCTGGTATATTCCCGCACTGAGTGCAATCATGCAGACCATCTCAGAAGAGTACTTTAGACTTTCAGAGATAATCAGCTATTCGCCAAATTACGTAAGTGCGAATTTTGGCTAAGGTCGGTAGCATTCCTTGGTCACATTATTTCTGGTGATGGCATTAGAGTTGATCCTCAAAATACCGAAGCAGTTGGTTGTCTCTCCATTATCAAGAGTTTTTTGGGTTTGGCTGGCTATTACAGATGGTTTGTTGAAGGATTTTCATCTATTGTATCCCCTATGTCCAGATTGACTCAGAAGAAAGTCAAGTTTTAGTGGTCAGACCCTTACGAGAAGAGTTTTCAGGAGTTGAAGATTTGACTTACCTCAACCCCAGTCTTAGCTCTTCTAGATGGTTCAAATGGGTTCGTGGTGTATTGCGATGCATCCATAGTAGGTTTGGGTTGTGTCCTCATGCACCATGGTAAGGTCATAGCCTACGCCTCCAGACAGCTTAAACCCCATGAGAGGAATTATCCTACTCATGATCTTGAGTTAGCAGTCGTAGTCTTTGCCTTGAAGATTTGGAGGCATTATCTCTATGGAGTTCATGTAGATGTCTTCATAGATCACAAGAGTCTTCAGTATGTCTTTTCTCAAAAAGATCTCAATCTTCGTCAGAAAAGGTGGTTAAAGCTCTTGAAATACTATGACATGAGTGTCCTCTATCATCTGGGCAAGGCCAACGTAGTGGCCGATGCTCTCAGTGGGCTATCCATGGGTAGTGTTTCTCATGTGGAGGATAGTAAGAAGAAGTTAGCTCAAGAAATCCATCAGTTTTCCAAACTAGGCGTTCGCTTAGTCGATTCTTCAAAAGGTGGTGTATGTGTTCAGAGTAGTTCAGAATCATCTCTAGTTTCCGAGGTGAAAGAAAAGCAAGATAGAGATCCCAGCCTTGTCAAGTTGAAAGAGTCAATTCAGGATCAGAAAGTATAGGTTTTCTCCCAAGGGGGAGATGGTGTTTTGCGTTGTCAAGGTCGTCTCTGTGTTCCAGGTGTAGACGGCTTAAAGCAGTGAATTCTTGCAGAAGCACATGGTGCGCTACTCTATTCATCCAGGGGCCACAAAGATGTACCGTGACTTGCGGAAAATCTATTGGTGGAGTGGGATGAAGAGAGACATTGTAGAGTTTATGGCTAAGTACTCTACATGTCAGCAAGTTAAGATAGAGCATCAGAAGCCTAGTGGGTCCATGCAGGAGTTCAATATTCCTACTTGGAAGTGGGAAGTTGTGAACATGGACTTTGTGATGGGTTTGCCTCGAACTCCTCATCAGCATGATTCAGTTTGGGTCATTATAGACAGAATGACCAAATCAGCTCATTTCCTTCCAGTTCATATCTCTTATTCAGCCGAGGATTATGGCAAACTCTATATCAAGGAGTTGGTCAGATTGCACGGTGTTCCATTGTCCATTATCTCAAACAGAGGTACCCAGTTCACCTCTTATCTCTGGAAAGCATTCCAAAAGGGTCTCGGTACCCAAGTTTATCTCAGTACAACCTTCCATCCTCAGATAGATGGTCAAGCAGAAAGGACCATGCAGACTTTAGAAGATATGCTAAGGGCATGTGCAATTGATTTCAATGGAAGTTGGGATGACCACTTGTCTTTGATTGAGTTTGCATACAACAACAGTTATCATTCCAGTATTCAGATGGCTCCATTCGAAGCTCTCTATGGTAGGAGATGTAGATCTCCAATTGGTTGGATTGAAGTTAGTGAGGCCTCAGTCATAGGTCCTGACTTAGTATTCGACGCCTTAGAAAAGTCCAGTTAATCAGAGAAAGACTCCGGGCTGCTAAGAGCCGACAGAAGTCTTATGCAGATGTTCGTAGAAAAGATATTGAGTTTGAGATTGGTGATCATGTCTATCTAAAGATCTCTCCCATGAAGGGAGTAAAGATATTCGACAAGAAGGGAAAGCTCAGTCCCCGATATGTCGGTCCCTTCAAGATTCTCAGTCGTTTCGGCAAGGTAGCTTATGAGCTCAAATTGCCTTCAGATCTAGCCTCAGTTTATCTAGTCTTCCATGTCTCTTTTCTCAAGAAGTGTATAGGTGACCCACCAGTTGTAGTCCCTATTCAAAGCATTAATGTTCAGAACAGTCTCTCTTATGAAAAGATTCCAGTCGAAATCTTAGACTATCAGACTCGTAGATTCGGGAACAAAGAAGTCCCTCTAGTTAAAGTTCTTTGGCGAAATCATTCCATCAAGGGAGCTAATTGGGAAGCAGAAGCAGACATGCGTACCCAGTATCCTCACCTCTTCTCCGCCAACTCAGATCAAGCTCAAGGTAACAGTTCTCCTTAAGCTTACTCAGTTTCATGATCAGTGTTCATCACGAACTTGGTATTCAGTTTCATGTTCATGTTCCCAGTATAAACTTGGTATCAAGTACTATTTCATATTCAATCATGCATTTATGTATCAGCTCTGCTATATAATTATGCATCAGAAATGCATTCTCATTGAGAGAAACTTAGTTCCACGGAATATTCAGTCATGCATTCATGAATCAGTTACACATGCATCAGATATGCATGTTCAGTTTGTCAGTCATGAGATCATGTTCCAGTTATTCATGTTCAGCTTATTGTTTCCCCTCTCAGTCCGTTTCATTCGAGGATGAATGTTCTCAAGGGAGAGATATTATAATACCCCGAAGATTTCTAGCAAATTTTATCCCAAGAATGCCTAATATTAGCTTCTAAAGTGAAGGATAATTATTCCATGAGGAATTTTCAAGATTTTTATTTTTTTTATGTGGAAAATTCAATAAGATTTCCATCGATATATGATTCGCTTAAATCCGATAATCGGGTAAAAAGTTATGACTATTTCAAGTTCCCCTTGTAAAAAAGTATCATATTAGTCAGTGGTGCGCCGTGCCATAAGAGGAAATAGCATTTGGCAATTTCCAGTAGGTATCCGTGATTATGGCGCGTCGCGCCAGCACTCAAATTTAGAATTGTCTTTTTTCCAGTGTCTCAGCGCAATTTCTCCTGCGTCGCGCCAAAGTTCCAGGTCACGAAGGAAAGGGCAACGCGATGGCTCCGCGTCGCGCCATCCCTCAATTTCCTAATTTTTAATTTCCAGTGATGGCGTGATAACGCCGCGTCGCGCCAAGGGCCCAGTTCGAGAAAATTTTACTGAAATTAAATGGCGTGTCCAGGGTTAAAAGGGTCATTTCCTACCCCTATTTAAACCCAATAACATGTGATTTAGCTATTCTTCACCCAAAATATACTATTTTCTCTCAAGTTTATCTCAAGAACAAGCTAGGGTTTCTATTGGAGATTCAAATTCAAGAAGGTTTCACCATCAATCTTCACAAAATCACGAACTAAGGTATGCATAGTGTTCATTCATGGACTCCTTTCGTCCATGAAACCCAATAATCCCTTTTCTAAATTCAGGTTATGGATTTTCTTATGAAGTTCATGATTGGGCTGCTTTTGTTCATGTTGATAATGAGTAATTGAATTGTATTCCATGAATGAGTGTTAAATTCCATATGGGTTGATTTGTAACGGTATAGATTCATGAAACCCTAGGACTAAACCCTTGAATGATTAAATTGGAATTGAATCTCGATAGTTAATTGTTGTATGATGTTATTTACACATTCTATGCCTACTATGTGTTTGGTTGAATGACTAGATGAAGGGAAAGTGTCTAATTAGCATGATATCATGAAATCCCCATGTACGTACAAGCTTATGCTTATCACATGTTTGATGAAATGCTTCAGTAAATGTATTATGATGATTATTATGTATTCAAGTAAGTCATGCTTTGTTAGTTTCTTTCCATCGAGTCCTGGGGGTACTTGTACCCGAAACATTAGTTGTGTACCTAGATCCATGTCATGTTTTCACGATACTCTCAGTCAAGCTATGAATCCTTAGACTTCAGATAGTCTTATGACTCAGGAAAAATCTCCATGATCTCATGACCCTGTCAGTTTTCAGATATCAATAGTATTTCGTCAGTCAACGGAACTTAGTAACTCAGCTCATGTTCGGTTCAGTAAATCATGTTCAGTGTCCATTCAGATGGGAGTAGGAATTAGCACCGAGTGAACCCAAGGATGGGGACACACACTATCAGATGAGGGTGTGATCCTTAGAAGTCATCTTTGGATTCCAAAACTATGTAGCCAGCATAGGTTGAGACATCAACACTGTCCGATGAGGGTTGATGAGGTGGATAAGCACTGTCAGATAAGGGCCCCACCATTCTCTTTTAGGGACACTATCAGATAAGGGTCGCCCACAGTTTGTCCTTACTAGTGGCGCAGTATTGACGCCCTTCCAATTGGGGTTACAGATTGGACCCAAACTCAGTCATAATGGCGTATCAGGGACATGTCGGTTAAATACTACCTCCCACAGTTTCAGTACCATTCTCAGTAAAATAACTTAGATAGTTTTTCAGATTCAAGACTGTCAGATATAGTCGACTCAGATACAATAAGAAACTCAAATAGTTCCATCAGATTCAGGACTTTCAGTTACAATCACCCATGTTATCAGTTACATTCAGATACAACTATTTATGCTATCAGTTATTAGTATGTCATGTCATCAGTATTCAGATTCAATAATCACGATATCACAGTGTCAGTTATAGTTACGTATTTATGTATCCATTCTCCCATTCATGTTAGACAGTCAGCTAGCATTATTCATGCATGTTAACCCTTGCATTAGCCTACCTCACATTTATACTCAGTACATTTTATTGTACTGGCGTATTTGCACTAGGGTGCTTTCTTTTTATGTTACACCATAGGTTTAGAGACACGAGTTCCAGATCAGCTGTAGATTCTAGTCTCAGCAGTCAGAATAGAAGTGAGTCCTCATCCTTCGAGGATATGATTATTTCTCCACTATTTCATTGATTAGTTATTAGTTGGAGTTAGTTGGGGACATATCCCATCAACTCTTTATTCAGATTATTCAGACAGTAGAGGCTTTCAGACTACATGCAGACTATTATGTTTCAGACTTCAGTTCTTATAGTTTTGTTTTGGGTATTGTATTACCCCACAGATGTTATCTCATCTATGTTATGTTCAGTATTGAACCTTATGGCCTTTCAGTGCATATTTCCGCATTATTCAGTATTTTCTGCAGTATATAGGTACAGATATCAGTCATGGGTTAGCTTATAGTCCTTCGGGGTCATGAGCACCGTGTAGCATTTTGGTTCAACAAATCGGGGTGTTACGGTCCGTTAAGGGCACACTTGGAAAGCAGAAGCAGTTATGTGAACCAAGTACCCTCATCTTTTCACCGCAAGTTCAGACTCAGCTTAAGGTAACAAGTTTTCCTTAGATTATCTCTTTTCCTATTCTCAGTCCCAGATTTATATAATCATCCTCATGTCATTTTATTTTCATGCATTCACTAATCACTTCATTCATGTAGTCGTGCTTTCAGTTATGCAAGTTTAATATATAATCTCAATTCCTTAGAATTATCAGCTTAAGCAGTCTCATTCGAGGACGAATGTTCCTGGGGGGAGATATTGTAATACCTTGTATTAGGCTTAGTTTAGTTCAGCTCCTAATGCTTGCATAAGAGACTTAGAACCTGAAAATTTTGCTAAGTGTTGAAGACTTATCCTTATTTTGACTTCCTAAATTTGAGGATTTTTAAGTTGACCTTCCGGGCTTCGAGATGATAGTTTTTTAGTTGATTCATGTTCATGTGTGTAAGGAGCATGTCTCTGGTAAGTTTCAAAATTTTCAGACGAGGTTTGGGTCGTGTTTTGATTTTGATTCCAGCAGCTCAATACGATTTCATCGCGTCCGCCGAGTATAGCAATGAGCATTTCATTGCGTCGCGCCAAGCCCCCAAACAGTATTCCAGTTGTGAATTTAATCTCCAGAGGGGCAGTTAGGTCATTTACCATCACCCCAAGTCATGAAAACATAAGATTAAACGACGGTTTAAGCATTATACACCCATTCTCCATCATTTTTCTCTCCAAGAAACCCTAACCTAACTCCAAAAACTTCAAAAACCCATTATATCCTCTTCAAGATAATCAAGAATTTGAGGCCCTTAATCCAAGAACTTCAAGAAGAAGCCTTCAAGAACATCTTTAAGAGTTTAAAGTCAAGCTTCTACATCAAATCAAGTCTAATAAGGTATGTGAGGTTATGACCAAGGGTAACCTTTCACCCTTGTGCCCAAATTGCATGATTTTAAGATTTAGTTCACTTGTTTTGAATTAGGATTCATACCCAAGTATGTATATTCTTGAAGCAAGTGATTTTCATGAGATTTAAAGCTTTTGGTATATCAATAAGTGCTTATGTTTATGCTTTTAATTTACATGATTTACATTATGAATTAGATTGCACTATTTTGACTTATTATTGTTGAAGTATTTCAAGATTGTTATTGAGCAAGTTTTATTATGAATTGACATGAGTTTAAATGCATGGATTTTAAGCCCTTAGTTTGAGTATTGAGACATCAAGAAGATTATGTTTTAAGCATTCTATGACAAACTATTATCAAGATTTAAAGCAAGAATTGATCTTTTGATCCTCAGCTATTAGATGGAATCCACATTTATCCATTCTGATTATAATTTAAAGCAAAGAGAAGTATAATTGGTTTTTATAAACCCTTATGCTATTTTAAGATGGATTTCCTACAGTATTAGCATATAGGTAATATGACAGTGGTATTTAGCATCGAGTGGGAGGTGTGGGTTTAGGACATCCTACTTCCCCAGAACTACGTGCCACCATAGGTTTTAATGCCCATAGTGGGTTCAGTATAATGATCACTCTGGCTTAGGTTCTATTCCGATGGCAAGGGTAGAACGGCTCTCCCCAACGTGGGTAAGACGTTGGACTCCATAATAGCTCACATGGTTTATGTCGGTTATAAGAACCTCCCAAAAGAAAGAGTAAAAGTACAACTTTTAGAACTAAGTGTTATGACTCACAAATTTATACAGAATGCCTTAGTATTCATGATTTATGATTTTCAGTTTTTAGTTATTCAAGCTCAAGGTGAGTCATTTACACTTGGCAAACATCATTTAAAAATTTATGTGAATATTGAGTTACTCTTTTACTTATGCATTCACCCCCACATACTCAGTATATTCCAAAAGTACTGATCCGCATATATGTCTATGTGCAATATTATTTCATAATGTAGGTCTTGGTGCTCAGTTCCAGAAGCGTGATTGATTTCGAACATCTCCACCTGCATCCCGACTTTGGTGAGTCCTCATAGTTCGAGGATCCGTTTTTATTAGACTTTGATATTGATGAAGTGTTTTATTCATTTGATTTCAGTTTAGTTCGAGTTAGCTAGGGCTTGTCCCAGTGGCTCTTTAGTTAGAAGTAGAGGCTTGCCCGATTGTCCAATATATACACGCCTATATACATTTTAAAAACGTTAAATAATATACATACAACATATTTACACTAAATATATAGTACTTTAGAAAACATATACGCGTGTATACTTTAAATAGATACTAGTTTAGATTCTATAGGAAATATACGCACATATATACGTACAATACAATATAAATACACAATTCTGCATAATATACATGCAACATATATACACTAAATATATACTACTCTAGAAAACATATACGCATGTATACTTTACATAGATACTAGTCTAGTTTAGATTCTATAGGAAATATATGCACATATATACGTACAATACAATATATATACTATTCTACATAATATACATACAACATATATACACTAAATATATACTACTTTAGAAAACATATATGCATGTATACTTTAAATAATTACTACTTTATATTCTATAGGAAATATATGCACATATATACGTACAATACAATATATATATATACTATTCTACATAATATACACACAACAGATATACACTAAATATACACTACTTTAGAAAACATATACGCATGTATTTCTATATAATAGAAGAGAGGGTTTCGACATGCCTGCTTCAGCAGGCTGCTTGCTCTGTGATTTTACTATATCATCCCTAATTAATTAATATAAATTATTTATATATTAAAAATTAATAATATTTAATTAAAAAAATAAGATAGACATTTACAACATGTCTGCTTTAGCTGCTTTAACCGTGATTTTATTAAATATCACCCCTAATTAATTATTATAAGACATTTATGTATTAAAAAACTAATAATATTAAATCCGTAATTTCACTATATCACCCTTAATTAATTATTATAAGTCAGTTATGTATTAAAAATTAATAATATTTAATTAAAAAAAGGTAAAATAGACATTTATAATATGTCTGCTTCAACAGTAATTTTACCATATCACCATTAACTAATTATTATAAGTTATTTATATATTAAAAAATAATAATATTTTATTAAAAAAGTAAAATTTACATTTATAACATGTTTGCTTCAATTTTTGCTTCAATTACTTCAACCATAATTTTACTAAATGTCACCTCTAATTAATTATAATAAGTCATCTAAGTATTACAAAATTAATAATATTTAATAAAAAGGTAAAATATATAAAACGATAATTAACTCTTGATGTTTTAAACTAACTTGACGTCTTATATGAGGTTCACTTAAATTTTTTTCACAAGTATTTTGTTTATAGTAATTTTGATATATCACTTTTAGTTAGTTGTTGTAAGTCATTTAAGACATGTTTGTTTCGCAGCTTCAATCGTGATTTTACTAAATCAACCCTAATTAATTATTATGGCCATCAAAACATTGTGCCGCTTAAATTGGAATAGAAAAAGTATTATAAATCACAATAATTAAAAATTTAAATTATTTAAAATATAATTAACTATTGATGACACAAAAAATTGGACAAGGAGAGTAACATATATTATTTGAAAATTACATAAAAAGTATTATAAATTACAATAGTTAACAACTTAAAATATTTAAAAATAATTTATCTTTTATATATTTCAAAAAATATGTAAAAAATACTATAAATCACAATAATTACCAACTTAAAAAATTTAGAAGATATAAAATATTTAATTGACTCTTAAAATTAAATTAGTGTCACTTAAATTGGAATATAAGAAAAGTATTATAAATCATACTAATTAAAAACTTTAGTTATTTTAAAAATATAATTGACTATCAATGTCACAAAAGTTTGGACAAGGAGCGTAACGTATATTATTTTAAAATTACATAAAAATATTATAAATTACAATAGTTAACAACTTAAAATATCTAAAAACATATTAAATATATGATTGATTATCTAAATTTTATTTGTGTCGCATAAATTAAGATAAAAAATAACATATATTGAGGTCGTACTAAATCTCGAATGAATCTTAGAATATACATACAATTCATTTTTTTAGAATTTTTGTTTAAATATGTCAAGATCTAAAAGGCAAGATCCAATACATCACACCAAGCAGTATATAAGAAATAATGTTAAATAATATCAATATTACTAATACAAGCATTATTAATGCAAACATTACTAATACATTCTATTCGAAATTATTTTTATACGCCATAACAAACGACTCCTACATTTCAATGAAGGAACATATATAAAAGCACAATTCAATAAAACATCTACATAAGTATGTTTTATCATGTTCTCAAAGCCAAAAAACTTAAATTAATATGAAAAATGGTAAAATATAGTTTTTTTTTTATATAGTTCTTGAAAGACTTAAAATTTAAATTTAAAATATTAATTTAACTTCAAAGAACAAGTTGACAAATAAAAGAGAAGGAGAAAATGAAAGCAAAAAATATTTATATCAACTTAGTAGGGGAGTAAAATGCAATTTTGGGTTATTAATTGCAAGCTACATGTGATGTAATATGCATGACTAGATAACCCTTTGTGATATAATTAAAGATCTAAACTTAAAAATGCACTGGATTTTATCATTATATGAATAAAATATACATAATTATCTTGTGAGACTTGATTTCTTGAAAAATATTATCAAGTAGTTAATATGCTAATTTTGTGTATTCATGTTTTATAATTCATAATTCGAATTGACATCAATTTAATTTATGTACATAATTAAAATATCTTAATGTTGGGCCCGTGCTGACACAGGTCATGCTCCTCTAGTACTTTAAATAGATACTAGTTTATATTATATAGGAAATATATGCACATATATACGTACAATACAATATATATATACTATTCTACATAATATACATACAACATATATACACTAAATATATACTACTTTAGAAAACATATACGCGTGTATTCTTTAAATAGATACTAGTTTAGATTCTATAGGAAATATATGCACATATATACGTACAATACAATATATATACTATTCTACATAATATGCATACTACATATATACACTAAATATATACTACTTTAGAAAACATATACGCATGTATACTTTAAATAGATACTAGTTTAGGTTCTATAGGAAATATATGCACATATATAGGGTACAATACAATATATATACTATTCTACATAATATACATACAACATATATACACTAAATATATACTACTTTAGAAAACATAGAAAATATATACACATATATGTAGAATATATACTACTTTAAATAGCACTTGAAAGTTGAAAGATATATACATTACATATTATAGTACTTTAGGAAATACATATACAAGATTACAATGTATGCTACTTAATATCATCATAGTTGAAGTTTTGAACATATATTCATTATAGGTTTTCATTGTATTTTAACTTAAAAGATATTTATTTCTTCATTATGTGTATATATGTTTGTTATGTTTATTACTTAGTGTAAAGTTTGATAGTAATACAACATGTATACACTATATTTATATATACTACTTTAAATACCACTTGTGTATGTATATGTAGAATATATGTGTATATATGTTTGTTATGTTTATTACTTAGTGTAAAGTTTGATACTTTGATAGTAACATATTAAAAGTATTTAATTCAAACAAGAAATTCAATTTAAATGAAAAAAAATACAAAGTAAAGAGTGAATGAATGTTGTATTTTATTGATTGAAAAATGATCTAAAACTTATAATTTATATGAATGAAAAATTACAAATTTCGCATCATTTTTTCCAACTCGTTCATGTTAATATTAACAGGAACTGTCATAGGATAATCAAAATCAATGGGGGAAAAACCATGCATTGGACTTGATTGTGTTGAGTTCTCCCTTGAAGTCAGAATTTCTTCAATATTTTGTTCGTTTTTCGGCTCCACCTCCATTTCTTGGTTTCTTCGTTCTGCTCTAATTCAATCTCTAAAGCAAACTAGAACATTCATAGAATTGCTTCCCATTGAGTGTCGGTTGTCTCTAAGTTATTATCGTTCCTAACTAAAAGTGCTCTCCGATGCAACAGTTGATATTGGAACATTCAATATATCTCTAGCTAATCTTGAAAGTAAAGGATATTGTCTTTTATTATTCTTCCACTAATCCAATGAGTTGATCCTTGCTCTACGATCCTCTGTCAGCTGTCGAAGATAATACCTAAGCTCTTCCCGATAATTTGTTGTATATGTTGTTGACGGAGAAACCCTATCCCAAACATTTAAATCATAACAAAAATCAGAAAATCACTATGTGCCAGTCTTTTAGAAGATGATAGCTCATCGGGAGCATGAGGAACGAAAGTTGGAGTGATATTTGTCGATACAGCTGCATCAATTAAATCACCATAATGATTACATAATGTTTCTACATAAACGTTCGCATCACTCATAGCCGTAAACAAATCTGGTTTTTCTTGAGGCTCTACGTAATACCCCGTACTTTTTCCTAGCTTAAAATTGACTCAAGAATGTTATAAACTTACTTTAAAAGATGAATCCACTTTTGTACATGTGGTATTTTTAAGATTTTCACTTTTTGTCATGTGGGAAATTCAGTAAACTTTCCATCGATATAAAATTTGCCTAAATCCGATAACCAGGTGAGAAGTTATGACTATTTCAAGTTTCCGTCGTAAAACAACACCATATTGGTCAGTGGCGCGCCGCGCCACAAGCTAAAATGGCAATTGTCCTTTTTATAATGTCTCAGTGCGATTTCTTCCGCGTCGCGCCAAAGTTCCAGGTCGCAAAAGAAGGGGCAATGTGATGGCTCTGCGTCGCGCCATCCCTCAATTTTCCAATTGTCAAAATCCAGTGACACGGCGCGATAACGTCGCGTCGTGCCAAGGGTCCAATTCGGAAAATTTTTAATGAAATTAAATGACGTGTCCAGGGTTAAAAGGGTCAACTTTCCACCCTTATTTAAGCCTTTTAACACGTGATTCAGCCACTTTTCACCCAAAATATACTAGTTTCTCTCAAGTTTCTCTCAAGAACAAGCTAGGGTTTTCATAGAAGATCCAATTTCAAGAAAGTTTCACCGTCAATCTTCACGAAATCACGAACTAAGGTATGTGTTGTGTTCATTCATGGATTCCTTCCATCTATGAAACTCAAGAACCTTGTTTTATCTATAAATCATGGTCTTTATGTTGTGGGTTATTTGTAATCATGTTGTTGACGTTGATTGATTTCAAAGTTGGAATCTTTGTGTGTTTATCATTATATTATGTTACCATGCAAGATAAAATCCATGAATTTATTTGCTTATGATGTGTAATTTGATGAATTCACTTATGCCCTCAGTTGCACATGCAAGGTGGTTGATAAAATGCTTGAAAAAGTAGAAATCATACTTTATAGCTCAAGACATAAGCTAAATGTGACATGCTTGTCATCCTCCTATGTTTAAATGGTTTCCATACTATTATTGTGAAATGTGTATGTTGTCGGAATGGCCATGATATTAAAATATGAGATTATGATATGATTATCAGCATTCTCGTCCATGTTAGATAGTATGATAACCCTGTACTTCGTGAAATCCACAACTTATTAAATTATGTATTGTTGATGTGGGTCTTGTACTTGATAAAGTCATGCTTCGTCAGTTCCCTTCTATTGAGTCCTGGGGGTACTTGTACCCTAAACATTAGCTGTGTGCCTAGAGCCATATCATTTTTACAATATACTCTCAGTCAAGCTATGATCCTTAGACTTCAGACAGTCTTATGACTCAGGAAATCTCCATGATCTCATGAACTCAGTCAGTTGTCAGATATCAGTAGCATTCCGTCAGTCAACGGAATTCAGTAACTCAGTCCATATTCAGTTCAGTAAATCAAGTTCAGTGTCTATTCAGATGGGAGTAGAAATTAGCACCGAGCGAACCCAAGGATGGGAACTCACCTGTTGTATGAGGGTGTGATTCTTAAAAGCAATCCTTGCATTCCAGAACTATGTAGCCAGCATAGGTTGAGACATCATAGCCTGCTATATGAGGGTAGATGGGGTGGCTTAGCCTGCTATATGAGGGTTCCCACTGTTCTCACTAGAGTTATCTGTTATATTAGGGTTACTCACATGTTGTCCTTACCAGTGGCGCGGTATTGACACCTTTCCAATCAGGGCATAAATTGGACCCCAATTCAGCAATAATGCATCACTTGGGGCATGTCGATTAGATGACTACCTCCCACAGTCTCAGTATCAGTCTCAGTAAAAGAACTCAGATAGTTCTTCAGAATTCAGGATTGTCAGATACAGTCAACTCAGATACAGTACGAAACTCAGCTAGTTCCATCAGATTCAGGACTGTCAGATACAGTCACTCATGTTATCAGTTATCAGAATTCAGTCATTAGTCATGTTAGTCATCAACATACTTATGTTATCACGATTTCAGATATAGTTACTATGTATGCAAGTATGTATTCTCACGTTCATATTAGTCAGTTAGCCAGTATTGTTTATGCATATGAACCCCATGCATTCAGCCTACCTCACATGCATACCAGTACATTCAAAATATTGACGCATTTGCGCTATGGTGTCTTATACCATAGGTTCAGAGACATGAGCTCCAGAGCATCAGTAGATTCCAGTCTCAGCTGTTAGAGTTAGCAGTGAGTCCTCATCTTTCGAGGACATGATCATCATTTTATTATCTCAGTAATTAGTTTATTAGTTGGAGTTAGTTGGGGACATGTCCCATCAACTCCTTATTCAGACAGTCATGTTTAGAGGCTTTTCAGACTACAATATGTTCAGATAGCTTATTTCAGCTTTGTTTTGGGTATTTTATACCCCGTTTAGATGTTATGTTTTACTTCAGTTATGTGAACCTTATGACCTTTCAGTTCATGTTTCCGCATTATTCAGTATATTATGCAATATATAGGTACAGATATCAGTCATGGGTTAACTTGTGGTCCTTCGGGGTCATGAGCATCGAGTAGAGTTTCGGGTACCAGATTCGGGGCGTTACACTCTATCTCTAAGGAATTATAAATAACAATACTAAAATCGCACATAGTATTATATTTAATACATGAATTTAGTACAGCACCAACCAAGTAAATTGGGGGAAACGGAAAAAAATACTTTTTAAATTTAGCAAACATAGCTTCAACAGTTTTTTGGTAACCTTCTCTATCCTTATATTCTTTAAGCAAACAAGAAATATCGGCTAAATAAGCTAAAATATTGCAAACAGTAGGATAATAAGCATCGAAAAATTCAACCGTAGCTATATAAAATCTTTCCAAAAACTTAACAAAATCATCAATTGCAGTTCAATCAGAATCATGTAGCATACACTCAGGAAAAAAACCACAAAATTGATTAAAAGTCATAGTAATAGGAACTTTATAAGCAAGACAAGTTTTAAAATAATTATAAGTAGAATTCCATCTAATATCACATTCTTCAGGCATTAATATCGGTCTAAGTCCATTTTGTTCGCATTTAACTTTAAATTCTCTCACTCTACCTCTTCGATTATTTCCTTGAACAAAGCCAATAGCAAGCCGGACCTTTTCAATATAAAGCTTAGAAAATTCAAGACCATCTTTTACAATTAAGTTATATATATAACAAACACACTTAACATGAAATATTTCAAGCAACGGCGGAGAAAGGTCAGCTTTTAACTTCTCAATAGCAGCCTTGTTGTTAGATGCATTATCAAAAGTAATACATAATTTTTTTTTCAATACCATAAAATTTTGCGATTTTAGTAATAGATTCAGAAATAAATTTTTCAGTATGTCCACGATCTTCATCATACAAAAAAGCTAGAATACATTTTTGCATAACAAAATTACTATCTATCCAGTGACAAGTAATTGTTAAATAATTATTTTTATTCACGGCTCGACCAAGATCAGAAGTTAGAGTAATTCTACATTGAATATTTTTTAATAATGTAGATAAATAATAAACATATTGTGCATGGAGTTTAAAAATATCGGACCGACAAGTACTTTTAGGAATACCATCAAACATAAGATTATAAATTGCTTGAATATAATGAATAAAAACATCAAAAGAAGCAAAAGTGAAAGACAAACAACCCACGACTATCATTTTCGCTATTTCTTTCCGGTCCCTTATTTTATTATAATTTTTAATTAATTGACCGATTGTTGGGTTTAATCTAGTTTGTGTTGGCCCACCAACAACCTCACCACCTTGTGCAATAAATAACTCTCTAGAGTGTCTATCTCTTAAATGTCTCATCAACGAACCTGTACCCCCTTTATTGCCTCTGGTTTTATGCTTATATATAATTTCACAAATATTGCATTGTACCTTACTTTCTTCTTCTATTTTCGAAAAAAATTCTCATGCAATACTAGTTTTTCTACGAGCTCTTGGGGCACGGGGAGGACGATTAACCGATTCAGATATAACATTAGCATTTTCTACTGCGAGTGTCCCACCAATATTATCATCTTTATCTAAATTAACCGCATCTACTTCATTTTCTTCTTCTATACCATAAGGGGTCGTTTGGTAGAGTGTGTAAGAATAATGCAAAATATGATATGTTAGCAATGCTTGTATTAGTAATGCTTGTGTTAGCTATGCTTGCATTAGTTATGCTTGTATTTTTCTTATGCTTTGGTTTGATGTATTAAAAATAACATGAATTAAGTAATTTCTAAATTTTTTTATTTTTTTTACCAAAATATCCTCCATATATATATTGGAAAGGCTGTAATTTTTTTTTTTTAGCGATAATAATGTCTTTAATCATGTTAATGCATGTATTAGATCCATCGTATTGCTAATACCTTGAATTTTGAGATATTAGTAATACACACCTCAATACACAATAGAGTGTATAACTAATGCAAGCATTAGTTATACATAGGGTGCAAAAGTATACCAAACAAGGTATTAGTAATACACATTAAACTAATGCATGCATTAGTTTTCCAATACACTACCAAACGACCCCTAAATTTTCTGAGCTTCTGCATAATCCATATCGTGAGCACCTACACCTATTTTTTCCTCAAAAGATTGACTAACTGGTACCAGAGGCACACGAGTATATCTATTATTTGAACTACCTCTACCTAAACCACCACCAATTCATTTTTTACTACCACTACCACTTTCGAGATAATTTTTTTTGACACTTTTACCGATGTTTTTTAATTTATCCATATTAAAAAATAAACTAAAAATATTTCAAATACACACAAATAATAAAAATAAATATTCAACAATTAATACACTAATTAAAAATTAAAGGTAAGAGATGGAACGACAATATCAAATTTTGAAAATATCCGAAAGTTGCGACTTTAGAAACTTCCCTTGTATTTGTAATTGCAAAATAAAAAAATATAATTGAGCACTTTAGGAGATAATTAGAAGATTTGAGAGAGATTGAGATTTGAGAGAATGAGAATTGTGAGATTTGAGAGAATGAAAATTGTGTGAAAAATGAATTTTGAGTTAGGGGTATTTGTACTATTTTTTTTTTTTTTTTTTTTTTTTAAATAATAGGGTAATTGGCTAAATGGCCGTTGAGGTTAACGACATTATAGTCGTTAGGCTTCCAACGGTTCATTTGGGCCAAATACCCAACGGCTAGTCAATATATAAAATATATATATTTTTAATTCCAATCGGGCCTGTCTGGTCCGATTAATCGGTGGGTCAGGTCCAATTTTCTAATCGGGCTGGTCCACCGGGTCAATCCATTTGGCCGGACACCGGGCTTGATCAATCGAATTGGGCCCATCGGTTGGGCCGAGTTAAACTAGCTGAAACGGGCCAAACCGATTCGTTTGACAGGTTTACTTAGAGTGAGGTTGAAGGAGAATTTTGAAAAATGTTATTCAGATTTTAAAAAAAAAATTTAAGCCAACCAAACACGTTTGACAATACGTGAAAACATTTTTCCTTCTTAACTAACACACTCATAGATAGGAAAAATTTGCCTTTATGTCAAGATTAGATTATTTTTTCCTAATAACAAATACAATAAAAACAATTACGGAAGAGTAATTATTTCACAAGCTACAGTGCTTTTCCGAAGACAAACAAGAAGGTGCAGTCTCTCCTCCTTTTCTCCTTGTGTAGGCTTGCACACCATATTCTTCAACCCGAAACCACCCTCTCTGCTTCTCCCTTCTCCACCAAATTCTTCTGTTTTTTCTCAATTTCTCTTTCTCCACCGCCAATATCTTCCTCGTCCGGCCACCAGAACAACAATTTGCAGTCTTAATCCCTCAACCTAACTGTCGAAACCCTAAAAAAAGTTATGGACTTCCAACAACCGCATCCTTACAATCGTCCACCTCCACCACCACCACAACCACCGTTACCTCCTCCGCCGTCCATGGCGGATCCCCTCTATCAGCTTCCGCATTCGCAACGACCGCCGGTCCCGTCACCTGGTTCATGGTACTCGAACCAATTCCAATACCACCCTCACCAATCTCCCCCGCCCCCTCCTCCTCATCAGCCGCAACAGTGGGGTCCACCACCACCCCCTCCTCCGCCATTTCCTGGACCTCCTCCTCAGGGTGGACCTTATCCACCACCCCATCATATTCAACAACAGGCTCAGTATCCACCTCCTCTTCCCCCGCGGCCTCATCTTCCCCAATCTTCTCCTCATGGAAATCAGGTGATATAATGTGTTCCTTTTAAATCTCCTTTTTTTTTTAAAGCATTTTCGTGCCGTAATTTGGTTTCATCTATCCCTTCAACTTTGGGTGTGCATTAGTAGACCATTAAATTTGTATAAAGTTGAACAAGTAGACACACGGGTACTACATGGCATAATACAAATTAGTTCGAGTGTATCCCAGTCTAATTGCGATGCCACGCATGATGTGTGTTGCTTGTTCAACTTTATATAAGTTTAAGTGCCTACTTGTGCACATTCAAATTGGAGGGTATAGATGCCAGCTGAAGTGGACGAACAATCAGCGTACGTAATCGAGTTTCATGCCATCATGTCTTTCTGCCGAGGCCAAGTTAAGAGGCATGCTATGTATTGTGATTTTTATTTTGCTGACCCTGTTTCTAAATGGGTTCCTTTGTGTACGACTTCAAGTTTTAACTATCTGATGATGTAAAATTCTTTTACAATCTCATAGTAATATGACTTACTTCTAGTCTCCAACATGTTAATTGCCCTCCTCTTACGGTTTACCAACCCATCTTTAATGTAGATTTAGCTCCCGTTGGGATTATGCAAACATTTTCAGTCAGAGCATAAAACTTGAAATCTCGTTATTGCACTAGGTGTGAAAATGGTGCATTTTGCAAATGTTTATGTAATATGAAAAGTAAATGAGGAATAATTCCGTTGGTTATGCACTTTTTTAAGCTAGATTAGTAAAAGTATTCATTATAGTGTGCAACAAAGCTTGCTTATTTTATTTATCTAGTAGTCTAGGAAGAGTTATTATTTGTTTCATGATATTAACTCATATGCCAAGATCATTTATTTTACTTAATCCTTGGACTATTTTTCCTTTTTCTTTTGGGTTTGTTGATTTATGTATTGGCTTTGACTAATGATTCTAGCTGTTGTATCTATCTGAGTAAAACTGCGTGCTAGTGGAGAGTGTTTGGGGAACTAGTGAAAAGTGAAAATATTTTTGGTAACTAGTATGAGAGAGAGAAAAGCGACCAATAATGATATATGGGAATAAGTGTTGCAGCACTGTTGCCCTCTAATACCAGCAGATTCACAGAACAAGTGTATTAAAAAATTTATTCATACAAGACTAGGCAAAATTAGAAATAATCACATTTAACAAAAGGTACAAGTAACGTGCATAGAGGATCGGTTATTTGAAATAGTTTGGCCATGCTATACATAGACTTTCGGATACTATGTCCATAATATTTTAGACTATGATGATTGAAAGTATGAAAAGAGGATGAGGTATCTAAACTCACACGAAACTCAGTTGTTTTGGAAGACCTATGAGCTGTAGGTACTAATGTAGTCTCAACAAAGAAAATAACACATTAGAATTGGGCTAAGTAGTTGAAAATTGAGGTTTTATGGTGGTGGTTCTGTTATAATAGTTCTAGGTGCACGTCATTGGGTTCGAACTTTGGCACAAATAAAAGTCTAGTATTTAAGTGGAGAAGCGTAAAAGGGCGGTACCTTTACCCATTGAGTTTCAAAATGTGTGCTGCGTGACCTTGGGTTTTCTTGATTATCGAAAGAAAAAAATTTCATGGAAAATGTGGAGAGAGAAAAGTTTTTCTCCTCTCAAGTCTAACGTCCTTAACTCTGTGAAGCCTATTTTTCGGATGTTCTTTTTGTCAGTCATCTAGCCATTGGCAATTTTTGTTCATTTTTGGGGAAAAATCTTTTGATTTACTTGATATAGTGAAGATTAATGTTCCTCATTGTATAGACGATTTGGTGGAGTTGGTATTACCCGTATATACCATCAGTTTGGCCATGTTTATGAATAAAAATACATTTACTTGATTAAAAAAAAGAACAGGACGGGTGGTGCATGATTATCAAGCGTAGTAGAACTGTAGAAGACTCATCAGTAGAATACGCCATGACACAAGCATTTTCATCACTAAGAATGAGAATCATTGTAGGAGATTGGGAAGGATGATCAGACAAACATATATGAAGTACTCTAAAACTACTGCTACTGTTACAAATTTGTAGAATTGAAGGGATATGAAATCAAATATATTTGTTTCAGAGAATGGATACCATAAGGTATGGGATGATGATACACCTAATACGGTCCTGCACTTTCTAGGAAATCTTTTCAACCCAAGATTTAACCAATAATCAACAAATTAAGTCTTATGCTTAAGCCGTGAAAATCCTTCAGTGTTTGGATAGCGTGCACAAAGATTTATGACTGCCTCTGATAGTATCAAGGTTAGTCATGTAGCGGATAGCGAGAACAACCAATGTCTATTAAAATGCCTTATTGGATGATTCAACTACACTTCCAGTCAGAGCCCAACCATGGAGGTGATCCAAAAGTGGTTCCTAAACAAATGGAAAATCATGTTGGTCTTAAAGTCACTCCCAATCATAATTTGTTAGGAATAACATATAGATTCCTACTTGGAAAAGGATTGTAATGTAGTGTCATATTAAGAAAAGGATTAGAATGTAGTGTCTATAAATAGGGCCTCAATGTAATAATGTTGATACAACAATTCAATAATATTTTTCTCCTATATTTCTCACATGGTATCAAAGCTTCCACGATCTTGATAAAAAAAAATCAAAGAGTTTCCGCTGCCGGCGGGCGACTATAATTCATATATGCCGCTCGTCTGGCCAATGATTATATTACCAAAAGTTGGGTCACTGACTGTCCGGTGACTACTTTTCCATATCTATTTTTCGTAGCACCGTGCTTCTTTTCAGTGACAATTTTTTTTTTCATATCTGATTTGCGTGGCACCGTGCATCTTTCCGAACTACTTTCTCATAGCTGAGTTGCATAGCACCGTGCATCTTTCTGGTGACTCCTCAGATTTAATTTACGTAGTTCCGTGTGTCTTTTCGGTGACTCCTCAAATCTAATTTATGTGGGGTCGTGCCATCATTCCGACCCTACCCATATAATTTCTCTTTTTCAATTGGGTCGTGCCATCATTCCAACCCTACCGTATAATTTTTCTTTTTCAGTAGGGTCGTGCCATCATTCCGACCCTACCCATATAATTTCTCTTTTCCCGTAGGATCGTGCCGTCATTCCGACCCTACCCATATTTTCTATTTTCCAATAGGGTCGTGCCATCAATTCGACCTTACCCATATAATTTCTCTTTCTTGTAGGGTTGTGCTATCATTCCAACCCTACCCATATAATTTTTTCCTAGGTTGTGATTACTTTTCAGCCATCAAATTAATAATCCAGCGCGTGGGCATGTTTCGACCAGTTTTTCAGTGACTTTCTTGTTCAAGATCTACTCATCTCTTGATTTCGAGATGACCCATATATTTTATACCAGTTTCCGGCAATTTTCCAGCGACAGATCGACTTCCCAACGATGTTTACTACTTTTCAGATTACCTTTTTAGTTTTTCCTTTTTAATTGAGGTCTCCCAGAAAGTTTTCTTGTAAATATCTTCACCAAGTCCCTCACCGATCCTCGTATTAATTACATCCATAACAAGCTTGGTACATATGCCTTCTATGCACCAGCTTGAGGGTGTGTTAGAATATGAGTAGAAATAGGAATAGCATATAGATTCCTACTTGGAAAAGGATTGTAATGTAGTATCCTATTAAGAAAAGGATTGGAATGTAGTGTCTATAAATAGGGCCTCAATGTAATAATGTTGATACACCAATTCAATAATATTTTTCTCTTATATTTTTCACACACACATATATATATATATATATATAGAGAGAGAATAGGGCTTACGGAACATCAACTGAATATAGACTTTTTTTAAGCGAGTTGACCTGAGAACCCCTTTTTTACTATGTATAAAAAATGGAAAATCGTAATAAAGTGGGTTTGGCTGCTAATAACTAAGGAGGTCATCCACTCACCAATTAGGTTATGTTGAGCATGAATTCTGTGTTTCACTTGGGATGCGAGACTCTCTCTTCTATATTTGTATCTTCCTATTATAGTACTACTAGTCCTTCAGACAAGCTTGAACTAAAAATGGGTGATTGAAGCTTCTATGGTGGAATTCTTAGATTTCAGAGAAGAAATGAATCTTATTGATCTTTAGCTAGAAGGTGGTGCTTATACTTGGCACAGAGGGGACACACAACCTCTGCTTCAAGAATTGATAGAATCTTGTCAGAAGAGAGGGATGGCGTTTTTAGCAATACCAAACAATCCCTCTTTTAGAAAGTGATGTAACATCTGATCTTATCCTAATTATACTGCAATGTAGAGATTGGGACCACCAAAAATCATATTTCAAGTTTAACAATTGGTGGCTGAATACTGATGCCTTTGTTGACAGAGTTAAGAGTTGGTGGACAACTTTTGAGTTTTCAGGAAACCTGGTTATATTTTATCTTGTAAAATGGATTCCTTGAAAGCGAAACTAAGGGAGTGGAATAAAAGCAACCAAGGAAACCTGAAAGTACAAAAAATCAAGCCTCCTCAATCAACTGGCTGTGTTGGACAAGGCACTGAAGGGCAGAAACTTAATATAGGAGGAAATGGTGGAGAAGGCATCCTTGGACAAGGCACTGGAAGGAAGAAACTTAATAGAGGAGGAAATGGTGGAGAAGGAATCCTTGCTGATGAAGTATGAAGAACTTGTAAGAATGAAGAAATGGCACGGAGGCAAAGATCCAGGGCCATTTGGTTAAAGGAAGGAGATAGGAACACAAAGTTCTTTCATACAACTGCAGATGCCCACAAAAGATGCAACATCTTTGACCAATTACTGATTCAGGATGAATCAATATCAGAGCCACAAGAATCATGAACGAGATTATGGAATTCTTTAAAAAAACTCTACACTGAGATGGAAGAGTGGAGGCCTGCAAGCAGCTTTGTGATTTGTCTAACAATAACAGAGCAAGAAATAGAGCTGCTGTAGAGAAGATTTAAATAAAATGAAGGCGTAGGCTTTTTGAAAATGTGTGTGTGGAGAAGTCACTAGATGGATTTACAATAGGATTTCTTTATCAAATGCTGGGAGGTGCTCAAACCGGACATTGTAGTGGTATTTCACAATTTTCATGCCCATGCTATGTGACCTACATTGCTTTGATTCCCAAGTAGAAAGGTGCAATAATGTTAAGGAACCTTGGACCTATAAGTCACATAGGCAACATTTATAAGATTATTGCAAAAGTTCTGATTGAGAGAATAAAAATGTTAATGGAAAAATTGGTAGATTCCCAACAGATGACATTCATAAAAGGACGTAAATAAGGGATGCTATTTTAATAGCCAATGGAGCAGTGGACTCAAGACAAAAGCAGAAGAAGTGCGGCATTCTTTGCAAGCTAGATATTGAGAAAGTTTATGACCATGTGAACTGGAATTTTTTATTAAACATGCTACAACAAATGGGTTTTGGAGTGAAATGGATCAAGTGGATGAAATTCTATGTTTCTATATTCAAATCTCAGTCATTATTAATGGCTCCCCATAAGTATTTTTTGCTTCTCAGTGAGGTCTAAGGCAGGGTGACCCACTGTCCCCTTTTCTGTTCATAATTTCCATTGAAGTGTTGAACGACATGATAAAAATTGCCAAACTTAATGGGTGGATTGAGGACTTTGAGGAAGCCATGAATGGTCATAACAGTCAGGAGATTACACATCTCCGACATGCTGATGACACTGCTATTTTGTGATGCAGAGGTGGAGAAATTGAGAATTTTGAGAATTATCTCAGTCCTCGCTTTGGCAGTGATTCTGGGGAAACTTTCTGCTACTTATCTAGGCACACCACTGCAGCAAAAAGCAAAATATAGGGATCCAGAGCAATGTTATGGAGAAATGTGATAAAAAGCTTTCAAGATGGAAGTGCCGATACTTGTCAACAGGAGGGGGCTTTTGTGGGGTTAGTCTATGGAAGAACCATAAGAAGCTGTGGAGTGTTTCTTGCATAATATTTCATTCAAGGTGGGCAATGGTATCGTCAAAGCATGTTGGTGGCCTGTACACTGGAGATCTTATTGTAAACAACTAGTGCATGTTAATGAAGTGGTGGTGGAGATATAGCCAAGGGGAAATGTACTTTGGAGGTGGTAAATGAATGGTGCCAAAATCATATTGGTGTACAACGTTATCTGGGCCTCCTATGGTGTTAGTCTATGGAAGAACAATAGGAAGCTGTGGAGTGTTGGCAATGGTATCACATCGAATTATGGAAAGATAACTTACCATATGGGTCTATCCTAATAAATGATTTTCCCTATCTTTTCCATAACTTTTGACTAAGACTCCATACAACAACAACAAACCCAGTATATTCCTACATAGTGGGGTCTGAGGAGGGTAAAATGTACGCAGTCCATACCACTACATCCGAAGAAGTAGAGAGGCTGTTTCCGATAGACCCCGTCTCAAGACAAAGGACCGTAGACAAACGTCGCAAGCATACAACATGATAAAAATAACAGAGATACAACAACACAACAACAACATACCCAGTGTATTCCCACCTAGTGGGGTCTGGGGAGGGTAGAGTGTATGCAGACCATACCACTACCTCAGGAGAAGTAGAGAGGCTGTTTCTGATAGACCCCCGGCTTAGGACCGATACCCATATACCAACCCAAATATAAGTGTATATAACTAGTATGGTACACAAGACAAACTAACAGAATACCAACCACAAAAGATAAGTACATATATAAACTAGTACGGTAAGCAAAATAAACGAACACCGCTAGCCACGAACAAAAAACTCCATCCCCCGAGGAGCGAACCCCTACTATTACCGACGCCCTCCCACCCCTAACCCTCTACCTTAATCTGCTTCCTCCACACCTTCCTATCAAGGGTCATGTCCTCTGTTAGCTGTAACTACTCTATCCTAATCACCTCCCTCTAATATTTCTTTGGTCTACCTCCACCCCGCCTAAAACCATTCATAGCCAGTGTCTCACACCTCCGCACAAGAGCATCTAAGCCCCTCCTCGTCACGTGCCCGAACCAACGTAACCTTACTTCTCGCATCTTGTCCTCCACCGAGCCAACTCCCACCTTCTCTCGAATAATCTCATTCCTTACCCTATCTTTCTTGGTATGCCCACACGTCCATCGCAACATTCTCATCTCCGCCACCTTCAACTTTTGGATGTAGGGGTTCTTAACTGGCCAACACTCCACTCCATACATCATAGCCGGCCGGACTACCACTCTATAGAACTTACCTTTAAGCTTCGGAGGCACCTTCTTATCACATAGAACTCCCAAAGCAAGCCTCCATTTCAACCATCCTGCCCCAATACGACGCGTGAGGTCCTCGTCAATCTCACCATTGCCCTGAATCATAGACCCCAGATACTTGAAACTCTCCCTCTTCTGAATGGCCTGAGAATCCAGCTTCACAACCACTCCAGCCTCCTGCGACACATCACTGAACTTACACTCCAAGTACTCCGTCTTGGTTTTACTTAACCGAAATCCTTTAGACTCAAGCGTCTGCCTCCACAACAGAGATACAACAACCACACAAATAAAGTACATTAACCAACAAAGGACACCCCCCTCCCTCAACCCCAGCATTACCACCAAGCTACACCAAACTCTACTAACTACAGCCTATGACTTGACCACACACCTTAGCCCTCTATCCTAATACTCTTCCTCCAAACCTTCCTATCGAGGGTCATGTCCTCAGTGAGCCGTAACTGCTCCATGTCACGTCTAATCACTTCTCTCCAGTATTTCTTCTGTCTACCCCTATTCCGCTTGAAACCATCCAAGGCCAACCTCTCACACCTACGAACTGAGGCATCCGTGCCCCTTCTCATCACATGACCAAACTATCTCAACCTCACTTCCCGTATCTTATTGACTAGGACTCTATAATCTCACAAAATAGAGAAGCAACTTCTGGGACTTATACATTGGGAGAAACGTTCAAGATTGGAAGCTTGAAGAACTACTGATATACTTGCAAAATTAGGGAGCCTGCAGAGTTAATGATGATGCAGTTCACAAACATGAAGTGGGATATCATAAAGGAGGGTTTATACACTGTGGAAGCAGATTTTGTGAGATCTTGAAAACTAATCTGGAAAACTAAGTTACCTACAAAGGACAGTGGAAAACTTCTGGTCATGTGAGAAACGTTCTCCACTGTCCAATTGCTTCCAATCTTAAACGTTTTCAGAATGAATTATAGAAGCTCGCTTTGGAAACTAATCTGGAAAACTAAGTTACCTACAAAGGTGATTTGCTTTATCCGGAGATCTTATAGGAAGATTGTAAATAGATGTTTCCAGCATTCAGAAACCAACAAACACCTCTTTCTCCACTGTCCAATTGCTGTAGATATTTGGTATATGTTTCTCTATATTTTTACTCAGGTGGGTTTTTGGGCATCAAGGTTGCCTGTGAATGCTGGAGTTTGTGGGAAGAAGATCTGGAGAATCTGGAAGATGATACCATCATGTATTTTTTGGTGTTTTTGGACAAAAAGGAACCACAAGTATCTTGGTAGGATATCAACTTCTGACCACTTTCTCAGGGCTAGATGTCTCCTATGGTTATATAGTTGACACAACTTAGTACCTGGAAACTGCCCTATTAAATCTTTCGTCTTTGTCAGCTTCCTAGCCTTCTCAGGAATGGAGGTGACCTTATTATCTTGTGTTGTTTATCTTTTGTACTATCTGCACCTTTTTGATCCCTGTAATGAAATCTACTTCACTAAAAAACCAAGGAATCTCTTTATTTTGTTTGGAGATTTGTGTCAACAACATACCCGGTATATTCCTACCAAGTGGGGTCTGAGTTTGGAAATTTGTGTGATAATAGAAAACACAGAGAATCCCTGTTAGATATATTAGAATGACTGAATGAGTCCAATATGGTATTAAATGGATATTGAGGATTGATATATAGCCAACACGAAAAAATGTTGAGGTGTAGTAGTAGTTGTTGTTGCTGTTACTGCTTCCTATTCTGATGATGATTTTTTTTTATAATATGTTGACTAATGAATGTAAGATTCTCATGTGCTTGCAGGACTGGGGCAGTATGAACTGGGGTCAACAGCAAAGTTGGGGAAACTCAGGTCTGGAAATATAGTATTGATTGGAGTTTATGCTTGTTTAGCATTCAATATGCTGGGATGCATCTGCAAGTTTCATGAAACCCATTTATGGTTGAAAATTGTTTCGAATTTGATGCAAGCTGTGTCGTCTTTCTTAATTGTAGTATTTCTCTGAGTTGAGGCCAGTTCCTAAAATTTATTGATGTTTCACTTTTCTCTACTGTTGCTTCTTATTCATTTTGTGGCAACTCAGACATGCTTAAATGTTACCAGAAAATAATTGGACTCATTTTGTTTGTTAGAATTCTGGAATGTTTAGAAGGGGTGTCATCATTTTACTTACTCCCAACTTCTATATAGTTCTCTGCAATAGTCTCCACAAGTGTCTGTTGTGTCATTTTGAACTGATCGATGCTGTCTTTTCTTTAGTTAAAAAAGATAAAATCCTAGCTGTTGATTGATGAGGTTTGATAAAGAAGGTAGATGTTAATTTCTTAACTAGGTTAAATTCTTATCTAAAAAATGTCATTAGGTCTTAGAAGCTCAAATATAAAAACCTAGTTCACTGTTTATGAGAAGAGGTTTATTTACTCTAGTGAAATTTACTGGATGATCTTTCAAATTAGATTTCTCCCTCTGTCAGGCCCTTCCTTTACTTTTTTTTTGGGATTTTATTTCTCGTTAGCCCTGGTCAAATTCCGACTCCGTCGAAGCAGTATTTAGTTTCTATGTGATGTGCACTTGCATATATCCTTATAGTTTTTCCATCATGGAGGACTCCTGCCGTTGGTTAATAATATAGAGAGATCATATATTCTTTGCCTTTCTTTCCCCCCCTCTGGTACTTCTGTTCCCTAAAGGTTAAATCTACTATTAACTAGTAGCACA
Organism: Capsicum pubescens; assembly: GCA_030864215.1. Lineage (NCBI taxonomy): Eukaryota > Viridiplantae > Streptophyta > Magnoliopsida > Solanales > Solanaceae > Capsicum > Capsicum pubescens. The sequence continues at coordinate 299,407,608 of CM061548.1, read as the reverse complement.
TAGCAATGAGGATTGGGCTGCAAAGGCCCGAGAGTGGGCTGCTTCTAAGGCTGCTAGTGACCATCAGCACCAGCACTTGCAATTTACACATGATAGTAGGCCAGAACAGCAGAGTCATTACTATGAGCAATACACTCAATCTGCTGATCAACATCTTCAAGATATGCAACAACCACCATCAAGTAATCAACACTCCATGACTCCTGTGGCACCTCCTCAGAGGGCATCATTTGGCCATTTGCAGGGGCCCTCATTCTTCAGCTCTGGGCAATCTCCTTATGTTCTACCTTACACTGCTAGAGATGGAAATTTCACTGGAGATTCAGTTGCTTCATTCCCTCAGCAAGGAAACTCATCCATAAGCCCATTAGTCCATCAGCAGGAGGTACCTTCTAGTTATTCTTCTATTACAGGTAAAAAATTTAATTAATATATCAATACTGCATCTGAAGTTACTGCGCTTTTGAAATTGTTTCTGTACAGGAGTGTCTACATAAGTTTGTACTGCTTGTCGCTTCTAGTTACTCGTTTGGCAAGCTGTGTTTCCTCGTTCCCCTTGAGACATGATTAGAGTTTTACCCTTGTTGGTTCCTTTTCTTATCCAAAGCCTCAGTGTGACGGAAGCCACTTTAGATGATTGATGCTACTGTATTTTGATTTCATGGAATATTGGTTCCATTGTGTTGGCATATTCTTTCTGTTGTCCATCCTTCTAACTTTGTGTTCTGTTTTTCAGGAATACTCTTTTTTCTGATAATTCTTTTCCAAGGATTACAAGAAAAAGGAACAGTTGAAAATTCGATACTAGTTTGCAGTCAACTTGGATTAATGTTAATCAAGCTATTGGATAAACTTTTAAGCAATAACCTATCAAAAAATAGAAAGAGAAACTTTTTAAGCAATTTTCTTTATTCTATTCAGCTAGAGTAGGCAAAATGGATTTCAATGATCTTCTTGTACTTGTCAATTTGACCTACCCGATTGCGCATTCCTTGAATGTGTGTCTGTCAAGTTTTCTGCCCTTCTGGCTAATTCGGAAACACCTGATTTGCATACCGACATGGAATTGGCGGAAACTCTCTCCTTTTTGTCCAATGATTTTTCCTCTTCCATATCTTCTCTATTGAGATTTAATTAGCAGAGGAGAGGACGATTTGGTCACAAGGCTATTTGGTCTAGTGAGCGCAACATGTGATGTGTGGGTTAGGTGCACCTCATGGTTTCGAACGGTGCCACAGATAAGTATGATATTAAGTGAAGAAGGATGAAGGGGTGGCCCGATTATCCACCTTGTTTTGAACCGTTCACCACTTGTCCATGGAATTTCTCGGTTATAAAAAAAAATTGGTTGAGGAGAGGATTCAATTTATTTGAAGATTTGGCTCTCATATATCAAGTTATTGTTATCCAAGTAGCCTGACAATTATATGAGTGATAATAGCAGAGATTACCGTCACAGCCTAAAAGGAAGTGAAAACTGTAGGAAGCGCATCAGTTATGAAGGACAAGAAATATTATGGAAGCATGAAAAATGAAAAATTAAAATTAGAATGACATAGTGTATCTATTTGCCAAAAAAAAAAAAAAAAAAGAAAACAGTAGCTCTTACCTTTGAAGACAGTTGCTTAGAGGGTTTTACATATGTAAAGTTTTTTTTGTCCATATGTACTGTCTTTTGTACTGTTTAGCACTGCGTTGGCACCTATACCATTACAAGTCTTTTTCTTAAACTAAAGTATCAAATATTTCAAATTTCGTAAAAAATTGTAATTAAATAATCATTTATTATTCTTTTGTCCATTAAACTATTTGTTTTGTTCTGCCTTCATGATTTAGAAGGCTATGTAAGAGATGTCAGTCTAAAATTGAGAACTGGAGTCTCAAGCAGTATGAGTTTTATTCTGTTGACACAGTGAGTCTCTTTTTGAAGTGCTCTTTCCTTATAGCATTGTTTTACCTTCAACACATTTGTAGCTTGTGTGGCTAAAGATCTTTGCCTGATCATCAACTATGCATGATGGAACTACCTTTTACATAGGAATTAGTAGGCTGGTTCCTGCAGCAGTTTGTTTTGTCATGTTTCTGAACATAAACGGTGTGAGAATCCTAGGTCAGGAAATGTTTGTGTCTGTAGTCCTTGTGGTTGCAAATACAATTGTAGAAGTTACAGAGAATATTTTCTGTTGATTTGCAACTCTTTAGTTTCTTAATACCCATTTTATTGTCAGGTAAAGAAGAGGCTGGAAATCAACATGAGGCGTTCTATGGTTCTTCACCTTTGCCTGCCTACTCTTCTCAGCAGCAACATGCACAACTAACGCCAGCACCCAATAAAGCTGCAGTGATGGAAGAGCGTCATTACAACATGGGTCCTGATCTTAGTGATCAGCCTTTGGATTTTACACCTCGTTTTAATCATGAGCACGACCGGCATTCCCAGCCCTATTATGTTCGTGCTGATTCAGGAGGCTCTCTGGGGGTTGCAGATCATGTTTCAGCAATGCCTTCCAATTATACGTGGCCTTCTTCTGCTGCTCCTGGTGCTGCCTATCCTCCTCTTCCTCCAATGCCTCCAGTTGGGTCTCAGGTTTTAGTTTTACTCCAATTTAAATTAGACCCAATGGTTTAGATGCCATGATAGAGCTTCCCTGTTGTTGCTTTCATCCCGCAGGTTGATCCTTCTGTTGTTGGAGCTTCTCCAGCCCCTGAACACACTGCACCACTCTTTGGAAGGGCACAGAGTTCAAGCTTCCACTCACCGTCAGTTGGTTCACACTTCGGTGTTGGTGCGGGGGGCACCCTGCATACTGCAGCAGCTTTTCCTGCTGATGCATATGGGATTTCTGATCGCCCTAAAAAGGTTTGTATACTTGTTCTGTGGACTTGCAGTTTGTAAACTATAGAGTCATGATTCATCTGTATCATTTGTCTGGTCTATTTTAGGCTGCTGTTCCAAACTGGCTTAGAGAGGAAATAATAAAGAAGAAAGCTGTCATCACTACTTCAGCTCAAGAGCTTCCAAAGGAAGATTCTCAATCTATTGAAGATGAAGGTGTCAATAAATCTTACCGGAAAGTTGACCAGGCTGATAGTAAAAGCATCGATTCTTCAAGGTCAACCGAGGAAGAGGATGATGATGAGGTTATTTACGTTACTTGGTTATTCATTTGACAGAAGATGTTACTTTTTTGTTGAATTTGTTTCATGTAAGAAGTCTGTTTACTTGGTTTAATATACCCTTTTTGGACATTCCGTTCCAATGAATTTATAGTGTTGAGGCTTTCCTTTTCTATTTATTTTTTATTTTTTATTTTTCGTGAGTTATTCCTTTTGGGTTGTCTTTGATTATTATTTTATTCACGTCATACAATGTGTAGGCTTATTTGAATTTTTATTGGTTCATGCAGGTTGAGGTGGAAGCAGCACGAACTGCAGCAATGAATAAGGAAATAAAGCGTGTCCTAACTGAAGTTCTTTTAAAGGTTATTGATGATAAATATGTGATCTATTTCTTTATGTGGTATTTGAAGATGTATTGACTGGATGCTGTTTTTACAGGTTACTGACGAGCTATTTAATGAGATTGCGACAAGGGTTCTTAATGAAGAGGATCTCGCTGTTGATGGTTGGTATCTTCCTTTTTCAAATCTTTTCCTCTCTAAATTTCTTCTTTCACTCATGTCTTTGCGCTCGGGTCATTTATTTATGAGACTAAGTTGGTTTTCTTCCTCCCTTAAGTTGAGCAAAAAAATGTTGCTTCCAGTCAGAAGGTGTTAGCATCTGTTCAAGCTGTTACAACTCCCAAGGCCTCTGCCAAGGTTCTGATACCAAACAAACTTGAAGAGGCTCATTCTGTTAATGCCAGTGAAAAATCTACTTCCACTTCTCCTGGGCATCTGTTAGGCCTTGCTAACTATGCATCAGATGATGAGGATGACAGCGAAATCCAGAGTTCTGATAAGCGAAAGCCCGAAGAGCATGAAAATGGAAAATCACGTGAAGAGTCTGAGGAGCATGATAGATCTCCTGCAAACCTGGAAAAAAATCCTCACAAACTGGGTCCCAATGTTGGCACTGATGACAGGTCAACTGGATATTCTGCACATGAAGATGCTGGAGGCTCCTCTAAGACTCGGTCCAGAGTTCCAGAGGATAAGATGCCAGGTGGGAAGGATGTCGTGAAAACCGAAAAGCTATCTCAGACTCCTGACTTCAAAAATACTAAGATAGATACTTCCAGAAGCGAAGACAGAAGAGATAAGGCGGATAAGAGTGGTAAACGTGAAGTTGGAAAGGGTTCTGACACTAAAGATAATGGTATGTACATTACAAGCTCAAAGGACAGAAAAACTGAGATAGAAGAAGAAAATCGTGGGCATCATGAGGAAAGACGTGCTAGAAAGGAAAAATTGAATGATCTAGATGGTTCAAAAGATATTGTGAAGGAGAAAAGCCGTAAGTCAGGGGAAAAAGCCAAGGAATCGGACTCGAGGAAAAGGCCCTCACCCTCTAATGCCAAGGAAGAAAGAAAGGAGACAGAAAGAGATAGCAGAGCTGGTGTCATCACAGATAATGGTAGAAAAGGAGAGAGAACTAAGGATGAGAAAAGAGTAAAATCTAGTCGTAAAGATGAAAGGGGCTCCAGCAGACATAAAAGACATCGTTCATCTTCTAATGATAGCAGGGGTAGAGAGCGCAAGGACCACTCAACTCGTGCCAATGATCCCAGTGATGAATCTTCAGATGATTCTAGAAGGTTTATTTTTATTTTCTCATCCTTGCGGTGCAATAATTGGACCCTCACGTAATTGCTCATCTTTCTCTAATGAATTGCAGGAAGGTGCGGTCAAATAGACACAGATCACCATCGCCACTCAGGTCAACGAAAAGGTATTTTTTCTAATGCCTGGATTCTCTATTTGTTTCCCTTAACTCAAAATTCTCAAATCATATATGTACTATTCACGAACTTGTTCACTATTTGTTGGTCGTGATCTTCCGCCTCCCCGGAAATTGACATCTTTTTTATTATATTTTGTTTATTTTTAATTAACTGTTCACTACTTAATTGGGTTAGTAATGTGAGGCGATGGGGTAGTCCTGGGAAGTGTTGAGTTCCTTTCTCTTTTATCATTGTTTTTCTTTGATATGTAACTATCTTTTTTACTGTTTCTACTGCATGCAAAATAACTGCTTTGTAGTTTCTTGTTCTTCGATTTCTGCTGCTATCTAGTGTTTCGTGTAGTTTGATTGTAGTATTGTTCTGAGACTATCTGTTGCTTTCGTTTACTATCTACTCCCTCTGTCCAATTTATATGACTCACTTTCCTTTTTAGTCAATCCCAAGAAGAATGACACATTTCTTTATTTAGTAACAATTTAATTTTAAAATGTCTATTTTACCTCTAATGAAATGATTTATAGCCACCGAAACATTTGTGACTTAATTTAGACCATAAGTTTTAAGTCTTCTTTCTTAAATTCCGTGCCAAGTCAAACTAACTCACATAAATTGGGACGGAGGGAGTATTATCAATTGTACTTCCATTACGTCTTTTTCTGGTCTGTTTTTGTCTTGAGACGGGGGCCTATCGGAAACAGTCTCTACTTCACCTCTGAGGCAAAGTTAAGGTCTGCGTACACTCTACCCTCCCAAACCCCACTTTGTGGGAATACACTAGGTATGTTGTTGTTGTTCTACTGCATGCAAACATTTTTGATCGCTTGTCTCATCTTCCATTCAAGAAGGTATGTGAGTTTTAGAGATATTGTGGGAATGAACTAACTTCAGGCAAAGATCTAGCAGGCAACTTTCTGCTGAGTGAAAGAAATGAGTTATTTCCAAAAAGAGTGATTATTTGTGGCAATGTTGAAGCAATTTTCTTTAGGGGTTATCTGATAGACTTATTGCGGAAAAACAGTAAATAGAGAAACAAATATTGGTGTTTTACACTAGATATACTGATATTACAACAATAAATTTGAAGACAGCCACTAGGAAACTGCTAATACTGTTAGATACAACCTGACACATGTATGAAATTCACTAATACAGTACATACTACTAAGATTTCACAAATTCCAACATTCCTAGACATTCTAGAGGCTAGAACTCTCCCAGAAGATTCCCTTTTCTTTTTTCAATATCTGTCCACTGTCCTGCCCCTTTTTCTACAGAAAAAATCACCCAATACATGTGTAACTGTCTCATGACAGTTACTAAGTTTCCCAATTGCTTATTTTGGCCTCCTAGAATAAGTTTTTATAACTTGAGGTACATCATTACCACCCGCCCCTATAAGAGTCACCTTGTCCTCAAGGTGAAAGTCGGGAAATTGCAGATTAATGATTGCATATTCCTCCCAAGTGTTCTCAAATTCTGGTAGGGTCTTCCACTTGATTAACACTTCCCACTTACCATTGATTAGCTTCCTGGTCTACCTCACTGCTTCAGGTTCAACTTGAAGATCCAAATCTTGGGTAAGAAATGGAGGTAGGTTTTGAACAAGAGTAGTTGGAAGCAAGCATTTTCTCAACTGTGAAACATGAAACACTGAATGAATGCGAGTTCCAACCGGTAACTCCAACCGATAAGCTACGGGACCAATCCTTTCTAGAATCTTGAAAGGGCCATAAAAACGGGGACTGAGTTTTTCATTGATCTTCTTAACCAAAGAACGTAGTTTATAGGGCCGAAGTTTGAGATATACCATTTCACCAATCTCAAAAATCACTTCTCGACGACGTCGATCAGCTTGATTCTTCATTCTTTCTTGTGTTTGCAGCAGATGTTCTTTGAGTTCAGTTAAGATCGTATTTCTAGTGCGCACCTGCTCATTTACTTCTTCTACCGCTGAAGTCATGTCATCTATGTGAAAAATTGATGGTGGGTCCCTTCCGTATAATGCCTTAACTGGTGTCATACCTGCAGATCTGTTAAAGGATGTATTAAACCAATATTCTGCCCAAGATAACCAGTGGTACCATTGTTTAGGATTTTCTCCTGCCATACAACGGAGATATGTCTCCAAACTTCTATTCACGACTTCTGTTTGCCTATCGATTTCCGGATGATACGAAGAGCTATAGCATAAGGTAGTACCTGCTATTTTGAATAGTTCTTTCCAAAATTGGCTTATGAACACACGGTCACGATCAGACACAATAGATTTAGGAAATCCATGCAGTTTAACCACTTTCTTAATGAAAACAGCAGCCACATCTTTAGCATTAAAAGGGTGTGAAAGTGGAATGAAATGTGCATACTTAGTAAGACGATCCACCACAACCAATATAGTATCAAACCTATGGGATTTAGGAAGGCCAGTAATGAAGTCCATAGTTACATCCTCCCAGACATGATGAGGTATAGGCAAAGGTTGAAGTAACCCTGCAGGACTCAAAGTTTGAGACTTGTTCTTTTGACAAATTTCACACCTGAAAACGAAGTCTTGCACATCCCGCCTCATACCTTCCCAATAGATATTCTCAGACAACATTTTATGTGCGAAGATACCCCGAATGGCCTCCTATTGGAGAGGAATGAAATTCTTTCAATAGACCATGTTTACGAGATAATCCTTGTGGCAAAACTAAGCGTCCTTTGAATAGTAGACATCCATTCTTCAAGCTGTATTTGTATTTGTATTTGTCATTTGTTTGCTGTCCTGAGATTAACTTTTGCAAAATAGAAGTCATTTTGGTGTCTCATTGTATTTCCTGGTCCCATTCTTCCTTGTCTTCATATTTCCAAATTGAAAACGCATATAACTCTGCAGATTCCCCGCGTCTTGACAATGCATCAGCCACTCTATTTTTAGCACCCGGTTTGTACTTTATCTCAAACTTATAACCCATGAGTTTGGAGACCTATTTCTGTTGATTGTCATCCATAACTCTCTGTTCTAGCAAAAATTTAAGGGCTTTTTGATCTGTTCTGATGATGAAATGATGGCCCATCAAGTAGTGATTCCATCTTTTGATAGCTAACACAATAGCCATTAGCTCCCGTTCATATACCGAACATTGTCTTGCTCTAGAAGAAAGCATTCGACTGAAATAAGCGATAGGTTTACCATTTTGCATTAAAACTGCACCGACACCAAATCCCGAAGCATCAGTTGATGAGAAAAATTCGTCATCGCTAAAACGGGCACTTGAGTCATAGACAACTTTAACGCTTCAAATGATTGTTGGGCTCGTTCTCCCCGTGAAAAGGCATCCTTTTTAAGTAAATCAGTCAAAGGGGCCGCGATCTTACCATAATCTTTGACAATTTTCTGTAATATCCAGTGAGTCCCAAAAATCCCCGCAAGACTTGATATCTTTAGGAACTGGCCAAGATATCATACTCTCAATCTTGGAGGGATCAACTTGCACTCCTTCAGAGGAAATGATATGGCCCAGATATTCAAGTTTAAGCTGACCAAACATGCACTTTTTTTTGTTGATCACCAGTTGATTCTCTTTGAGAATATCCAAAACAACCTTGAGATACCCAAGATGTGAAGCCTAGTCCTTACTGTAAATCAAAATATCATCAAAGAATACTAAAACAAATTTCCGCAAATAATTCCTGAAAATATCATTCATCAGTGATTGAAAAGTCGAGGGTTCGTTGGTCAAGCCAAATGGCATGACCATAAACTCATAATGTCCCTCATGGGTGCGGAAGGCTGTTTTTTCTTCATCTCCAACTTGAATGCAAATTTGATGATAACCCGACTTAAGATCCAACTTTGTAAATATGGTGGCTCCCCCTAGCTCATCCAGTAACTCATCAATGCATGGTATTGGAAATTTATCGGGGATAGTGATATCATTAAGAGCCCGATAATCCACGAAAAATCGCCAACTTCCATCTTTCTTCTTAACCAGTAATACTGGACTAGAATATGGACTAGAACTAGCCTTAATGATTCCGGCAGCCAACATCTCCTTGACCAAACGCTCGATCTCCGCTTTTTGAGAATGAGGAATGTTCGGTGTTTGTGCTCCAGGTTGAAGAGTAATAGCATGATCCCTCGAACGATGTGGTGGTAGACTCAAGGTTTGCTCACCTACTTCTGGATAATCAGATAATAACTTTTCAACCTCCTCTATTATTATAGCATCTTCATTTTCACTTCTTGTTACCTGATTCAACTCGACCAAAAATCCTTGGTTTATTTTCTTTAGTATTTTGGTCATAGATTTGAGTGATACTACTGTTCGAACCATCGCTGGATCCCTTCGAAGCAACACTGATCTTCCTGCATCATTGAATTTCATGGTTTGAAGTTTCCAGTTTACCCTCATTTCACCTTATGTGACCAACCATTCCATCCCTAAAACCAAATCAGTTCCCTTCAATTCGAATAGAAAATACGGTTGGTTGATTTGAATTCCTTGCGCATCCATCCTTACCTCTGTGCATACTTCATTCCCGCTAACCTGTTTACCATTACCAATTACTACTTCAAATCTTTTGGTCTTCTTAATAGGTAATTGGAGTTGATGAGCAAGGGTGGAAGATATAAAATTATGGGTAGCCCCACTATCGACCAAAACAATTACATTGTGCCCATGAATCTTCCCTATGAATTTCATTGTTCTACATCCAGTAAGTCCCATAGCTGAATTCATATTCAACACCATCATAGTACCCTTTGTTTCCTCTTCAACTAAATCTTCTCCGGTAGGCTCAAAGGATTCTTCTGTATCATCCTCATTTATGTTGGGTGTCTCTGAAACAATCAATAGGTTAAGCTGCCTGTTTTTACAACGATGATTGGGGCCAAATTTTTCATCACATCTGAAACATAACCCTAATTGTCTTTTTCGAGCAAATTCTGAATCAGTCAACCTTCTAAATTGTCCCTCGGATTTTGCTACTGAAGAGTTATAGCTAGTAGACTTTGCGGCAGGATGCAATTGTTCAGTGTTATGACTTGTTGTTCCGACTCTTGAGTCCCGTGTTTCAAGGACGTTTGCAACTCGATGATAATTGGTTCTAAACCCAACCGGTTTATTGTTTGAACTTCCTCTGGTTAGTTCAAATTTAGAACTATGAACTTGTTGCAACACAAAATTTCGATCCTCCACCTTTTTAGCCATTTCCATTATCTCCCTCAATGTTTGAGCCCGTAACAGCATCACTTCTGCTCGAATTTCCTCTTTCAATCTATTCAGAAATGCTCCTGATAACATTTCATTAGATGCCTCAGTCATAGATGCTGACACCTTTTCAAATTCTTCACGAAACGCAACGACTGTGGTAATCTGCCTCAGCCCCATTAAGACAGCATATTGGTTGATCTTTTGAGTATCATGAAATCGGTTCAACAACTCTCTTTTGAAGTCTTCCCAGCTTGACATTTGTTGCCGAGATTCCATCCAATAATACCAATTTAAGGCTTTTCCTTCCAAACAAACACCTGCTTCCCGTAATTTTTTCATTTCAGAAATTTCATTCACTGCGAAATATCGTTCCACTCTGAAAATCCATCCTAAAGGATCCTCCCCTTCGAAAACTGGTAATTGTAGTTTCCGAAACTTCTTCCCATCTTTTTCTCCAGCCAAGTTGACATTGCTTCCTTCTTCTTGGTTTCCGATGGATTTGGTTTGAGAAGGGGATGCTTCTGCCATCATAGTTCGTCCTTGGCTTCAATTCTTGCAAGAGACTCTCATTTCTTGAAACCATCCTTCCAATTTTGTGACATCTTCCCTTACCCTTGTCAAATTAGTCTCTACCTGTTCGACGCGTCCCTCCATTTTACTCACCATACCCGAACGTTACTGCTCTGATACCAAATTGATAGACTTACTGCGAAAAAACATTAAATAGAGAAACAAATATTGATGTTTTACACTAGATATACTGATATTACAACAATAAATCTGAAGACAGCCACTAGGAAACTGCTAATACTGTTAGATACAACCTAACACATGTATGAAATTCACTAATACAGTACATACTAAGATTACAAAATTCCACCATTCCTAGACATTCGAGAGGCTAGAACTCTCCCAGAAGATTCCCTTTTCTTTTTTCAATATCTGTCCACTGTCCTGCCCCTTTTTCTAAAGAAAAACCCACCCAATACATGTGTAACTGTCTCATGACAGTTACTAAGTTTCCCAATTGCTTATTTTGGCCTCCTAGAATAAGTTTTTATAACTTGAGGTGCATCATTATCTTCATCAAACAAAACTTCCTTTAGGGGTTACTGCTTTGGTACTAAACATATTACTCCCTCCATTTCATTTTGTGGCAATGTCGAAGCAATTTTCTTTAGGGGTTATCTTCATCAAACAAAACTTCCTTTAGGGGTTACTGCTTTGGCTCTAAGCATATTACTCCATTTCATTTTGTGGGAATGTCGAGGCAATTTTCTTTAGGGGTTATCTTCATCAAACAAAACTTCCTTTAGGGGTTACTGCTTTGGTTCTAAACATATTACTCCCTCCATTTCATTTTATATGGTGGTGTTTGACTAGACATGGAGTTTAAAAAAGAAAGACTTTTGGGACATACTAAAAGTATCATTGTGGTTTAAACTTGCTTAAGTTAAAGATTCCAGATATAGAAAAGTATCACTCTTTCCGGAAAAGATTCCAGAGTAAAAAGGAGGAGCGACCTAAAAAATGAAATGGAGCATTAGTAATTTGAGTGAGAGGACTTTAATTGAAGCTAGTAAAAACCTTACTTTAAAGACCGTTAGAAAATATAAAACTAGCTCAATGAATTATTCGATGAAGAACATCCATCGAGATGTGGACTAATGAAAACAACACATTCCCATTGAAAAGGCTGCACAGTTGAGTCAATAATAATTAAATTTGCTTAGGAGGGTGTACAACAAAAGGCATGATGAGGAATTACTCTTTACATCCTAGTACTCGTGGGTTAAAACAGCTAAGCACAGAATAGAGTAATCCTAATTCCCCTTCTGAGTGCACTGAAAATTGAAATAGCGAATAGCTTGGACTTGCAATAAAAGGTAATGTCAGAAGAAAATACTAAATGATGTGTCACTGCCACCGACTCCTAAGATGGATTTCTGTTAGTTTCATCCAATCCTCGATTAAACTTGTGTTTCCCAGGCACTATGAAATGGGGGTATGGTATTATTACCTGGTTTGATAACTTTGTTACTATCAATTTAGCATCACTAATTTGTAAGTGCATCTCCACATATCTTTGCAAGTGTTGTACGTGCCATCGATCTGATTTAACATTAAAACGTTTTGTAGAGTTGGAGGCTCTGTAGAGACTAGTCACCCACTTAAAGATGCATTGCCCTTGTTGGATGAATACTCTCTTGGCGTTATTTATATCATTTTAACATATTAACAGTACTACTGCTAATACCATTTAGCTTATAAATAGGAAGTACTAATACCATGTATTCTAGTAATCAATAAATTAATCACTCAGGTTTAAATTGTGTAGTCTGCTGTCACCTGCTTTTTGCTTGTCATTGCTTGTGCCGTAGTGAATGGTCCCTGTGGACTTGAATATTAGTCTAATACTTTAGATGACTATGCCGTAAAAAATAAACTAAAATGGTTTGATAGAGAGCTCCTATTTATGGTACTTCTGGAAACGATCCATAATTATGGTAATCGCTTGCGATTCCAAATTATTATTCTCCTGTCTTCTGTGAATCTTTTCTTTAAGGTGGTTTTTGAAGGGGTGATGTGTTTTGTCAAGAAATATTTATAGGAGTGTACCGTTCATGCTGATTTTGCCTATTCGAAGCAATTAACCAAATATTTGAGAAGGGATGACTTTCTGTTCAATTTCTTGAGGTTTTCTTTTTCTGTTGGAATATTTAGGTAAGCTTTAATGTTTCCATAATGTGTTGCCTCAGAAGGGACTACTTTGATAGATTGATTCATTCTCACATGCTTAAAATTTTATTTGTAAACTATAATTTTGCAGTAAATTATCAAATGACATGTCTGCTGGAATTTATTTAGATGGTACAATTTCCGCAATTATAATCGTTTTAAAATTGTTTATGAAAGAGTAGAGGTGTCACTTCATTAAGTTGACTTAACTCTAAATATAATTCTCCATCACGGGGTTTCCCCAACACCGATACAATTATTGCCTTGTCAATAGAGAATGTGTAACATAATTTCTCAAATCTTTTAGTCTATAATCTTGTAATACTCAACCATATAAGGTTGCTTTGTGGATAAGCGGCTTCTCTTATAGTTTTATATCCATTCACAAACTTTATATTAAGGGTGTGTTTGGTATGTTCTCTTGGAAAATATGTTCCTGGAAAACAAGTGGGTTTGTTACTTATTTTCTGGTGTTCCGCAAGTAAGAAAAAACATTGCCCCACATTGCCCCAAGAGTATTTACATATATAAATAACAGCATGGGGAGGTGGTGGATGGGGTAGGGGGTGACGTGGATTGGGAGAGTTGAAATCGTCAGTTCGAGAGTTAGAAAATGTTTTCCCTCTCGGTGGAGAAGTCATTATTCTTAAATTGGAGGAAAATGAGATGTTAAGAAAAACATTTTTCCAAACATTTAAGCCAACCAAATGTGGAAAAATTGGAAAACATTCTTAGAAAACTTTTTCCTCCATACCAGACACCCTAAGTACCATTAAAAGGAATTGGTAAAGAGGCTAATTAACGTTGCTATGATTAGATGACTTTTTGATTCAATATATTCATGATCAAAAGTAGATTAATGAAGTGGATACTTTGTTGTTTTGATAAACTCTTGTTAAGCATCTATCATTACGGGATTTTGGTCCAGGAATTATTACTCATCACGAGGAAAAAACTACCAACTGCCACCACTGTTTGAATATGTGTAATTTATGTATTCCGAGTCCTTGTCAACATTGAGGCAATTCCATTCCAGAATCCTTTGATAGTGATCTTTGGCTGTATATTATAACTTATTAAAGACAATGCAACAATAGAGAGGTCAAATGTTAAAAAAAAAATAAAAAAATAAAAAAATAGAGAGATCAAATTCTTCTAGAGCCTGATTATATGTACAAGGCTGAGAATCTGTATCCAAAATATTGCTTCTTTTTGTCACCACTTACTGGTTTAGCATGTAATCTTTTTATTTTTAGACATGTTTCGCGGTCTCCTCATAGCAAGCACTCTCAGCGCAGGCATTTTCCTTACCCTGCTAGTGAAAGCATCAGGTATCTTGTTGGGTGTTCTTAAATTTCTCTTGATATTTTTAAAGTTAATCATCCATCGACATATCTAAGAACATACTGATATAGGTGAACTCATCTTAGTAAATGCGCTTAAGAAATTGTCTTGTTTATAAGCTGGTCCATGTAATGGCAGGGGAAGAAGGTCAAGGTCGAGATCAAGATCAAGGTCTCCTAATCGTAGGAAAAGATGAGCAACGGAGTTCCTGGAGTCGAGACAGAATAATTAAGGCAAATGACCTTGCATAGTCTTATTGGCTATCGCCTTTGGCTGTTACGTAGAAAGTGGGTGCACCAATTGACCTGTTTGAAATCCTCTCTAGTTGCCTTTGGCTGTTACGTAGAAAGTGGATGCACCAATTGACCTGTTTGAAATCCTCTCTAGTTGCCTTTGGCTGTTAAGTATGACAATAGATATGCAAGTTGACCTATTAAAGTCCTTTCCGATTGTGGCTGACAGGAGTAAAACTGTCATTCCCTGGTGCAGAGGATTAATGATATAAGAGGTTCATGGTGCCTGTACCTGTTATCAGCTTGTCTGTTGTTGACTTTTGCGACAGTATTTGTTATAATACGAGGTTGATAAATTTTGTTAGCATTATCATTTTCCATTTGGTACTAGTATTCCTTGGAAGGTGAATCTCGGATCCGTTATGCAATTTTAAATAATTATATTGTTTCTGTGAGGGGGAAAAACCAGAATATTAGGCATTATGTACTGAAGACGAGCATTGTGCTGGGGAAGGTGGAAGAGTGCAGGAATCTATGCTAACTCGTGGACATGCTTGTAGTGAAAAAGTTTCAGCTATCTAGTTGTGATTTGCTTCCCAGTGTTGCTAGTTTATGAAAGTGTGGCTGATAAATCACTCTCTGAAGTTTAAATGTCTGTAAAGCAAGAAAACTGAAAGAAAACAATACCACTAGCATGTTTTTGAATTTAAAAGCAAATTGTATCTATGGAGGCGTTATAATTTGCTTTAAATTATAAATTATTTACTTGTATTAGCGTGAAATTGGTTGGAATATAGTTGAGTATGTTTAGGATGCATATTGGAAACTGACTATTTGTGCAATTGAGATTAGATTGATCCAATTGTATGTCGATGAGGAAATCTTGTCTCACGATGTTTGTACCAAATTAAATAGAAAAAATAATTGTACTTGTGTCTGCGTTAAGCTTACAAGGGATCAACTAAACTTTATGTCCAAATAAACTTGAGTTTGTTGAATTTTTATTTCCCACTCACCCAATTTTTTTACTGTACGTGTTTTTTGCACGTGTACTTATGCCATCCCAAACCGTTAATTAACATAAAATATTATCAAAAATAGCACTTGACTTTAAATAAAATATAATTTTTTCTTGTACTTCATGCCAAGCCATCAATTAACATAAAATATTATTGAAAATAGCAATTGATTTTAAATAAAATATAATTTTTTATTTCATATGTTAAAATACAATAACAATAATAATATAGTCGGTGTAATTTCATAAGTAGGGTTTGGGGAGGATAGTGTACGCTAATCTAACCTTTTTTCTTATATAGGAGAGATTGTTTTGAAACAAAGAATACTTGATTTCTTCTTTACTTTGCGTCATAATTTTGCATATCAACTATATATTTTCCTAATGCTTCTTATCATATATTTTAAGACTTCTTAATAATAGAGGTCTTTAAACAGTGCACAACAAAATCACTTTCGAACATGCTAAGCACTCACTCTCGATTATTCTCCCTCCTGATGCGTCCTAAATTCGTTGCTGCTTCCTAGCATTGATTGTATTCCGACATTTAACAAACAATACCTTTTATTTTCTAAACTCAAGCAAGTTTGTACAACCCCTTAGGACCCCTTGCTTCACATTCACACATGCGAAGGAACATCCATGTGAACCTAAAAGATTATTTAATTCAATTCGCTAATATTTTATGTCAAACAACAAGCGTTCACCGGAGAAGCTAATTCTTTGAGAATCATATTATAGCACAAGGACTATCCTCCTGCAAGTAAAGCGCGGCAAGCGTATCTATCCGACAATAACGACTAAGAATAAGAAAAGAAAAATAACTAAAGAATATAGAAAAAGTAGAAAAACTATGACCTAAAATTACGGGCACATATCCAAAAGAAAAGAGTCAGTAGCAATAAATCTTACCTTTGATTAACAACTTCAGATTGTATCGTCTATTCAACCTCACCAATCATAGAATTAAAAAGGATCTTCAAACTTCTCAAAAAAAAAAATCCCTAAAAATTACGAAAACAGGAGCAACAAAAACAACCAAAAAAGTATTCTTGAATATAAAATTTTAATGTACGTACAATCTAAAATTAAGGAACATATTCCATGTGAATATAGTCAAAGAGGCAACCTGCCAACCTATAAAGTAACTTTCTCTTTTTTTCCATAAATAATTTCCCATTAATAGAAATTGATTTCAATTCCAAATAAACTAAATCATATATACGGTTGTTTAATATTAGGAGTTTAGTTATGATTTCTAAATATTAGAAGTTTAGTACATTATTATTTTTTTTTTTTTAAAAATTGATTATCTTTTAAAAATTTTGAACTTCTATGCTTAATTTTTGTTGAAATTTAATTATTATTTTAAATTATTTTCTCCTTAAATAATTATTCTATTATTGTTACAATAGTTATAGCATGAAAAATATGTCTCACAAATCAAATAGGAGACCAAGTTGGGAAAAGTCAAGCTGAATAATTTATTTTTGAGATATTTAGTTGAAAAAAGAGGTGAAAAGACGATTTAGTCTGAAGAGGGATATTTTAATAAAGGGCAAAAATTTCAAATCCCATTTCTGAGGGTCTTCACACTTTTAATATATTATAGATTATAGATTTTTTTTTTTTATATATATATGTACAATTGAGATTTAGATTGATCAAATTGTATGTCGATGAGGAAATCTTGTCTCATGATGTTTGTACCAAATTAAATAGAAAAAATAATTGTACTTGTGTCTGCGTTAAGCTTACAAGGGATCAACTAAACTTCAAGTTCAAATAAACTTGAGTTTGTTGAATTTTTATTCCCCATTCACCCAATTTTTTTTTTTATATATATATATATATATATATATATATATATATATATATATATATATACCCTGAACTTGTTCAGCCTAAACCCTTTAGACTCAAGGGTCTGTATTCAAACTCCCAACTTATCATTAACTTCTCCTAGGACCTCGTCAATTAGCACTACATCATCAACAAATAACATATATCAAGACACCTCTCTTTGAATCCACCGTGTCAATACATCCATCACCAAGGCAAATAAAAATGGACTAAGAGTTGACCCCTGGTGTAACCCTGTAAGAAAAAAGAAAAATGCTCCGAATCTTCTTCTACCGTCCTCACACGCATCTTCTCTCTATCGTACATCTCCTGAATTGATCTAGTGTACGTCACAGACACACCTCTAGCCTCCAAGTGCCTCTACAGAACCTCTTTAGGTAATTATCATACGCCTTCTCGAGATCGATAAACACCATGTGCAAGTCCTTCTTCCTCTCCCTATATTGCTCCACTAGTCTCCTTACGAGGTGAATGACCTCGGTAGTCGAGCTTCTTGGCATGAAATTGGATTGATTCTTAGAAATAGTCACGATCCTCCTCAGCCTCAACTCTACCACCTTTTCCAAACCTTCATAGTATGACTCAACAACTTGCTACCCCTATAGTTATTACAATTCTGTATGTCCCCCTTGTTCTTACATAATGGAATAATCGTACTTTATCTCTAAGCTCTGAACATCTTCGTCATCCTAAAAATAATGTTAAACAATCTTGTCAGCCATTCTAAAGCTGCCCCGCCAGTGCTTTTCCAAAATTCATCGGAATCTCGTCTGTCCTAGTCACCCTACCTCTACATATCCTATAAATATCTCCCGTGATCTCTTCAAGCTTAATATGTCTACAATAATCGTAGTCGCGATACGTCTCTGAGTTTTCCAAGTCCCTAATATAAAACTTTTGTCTCCCTCATTATTAAAAAGTTTATAGAAATAAGACTGTCACCTCCTCCTAATGAGGGCGCCATCTACCAACACTTATCAATCCTCCCCCTTGATGCACTTCACTTGGTCAATATTACGGAACCTCCGCTCCCTAGCCTTGGCAAGCCTATATGATTATCTGAGGTGGATTTATGCACCTCAGTGTTGTTATTCGGGCTTATTTAGTCTTGTTTTGAGGACTACTTGTGTCCTTAATGAGTGAATAATGATATAATTGAGAATCTAAGTGTTTAAGTACTTCAGTACAATGTTTATTGTGTCTTTCAAACAAGTTTGTTTCTAATTTGGTCACTTAGAGTTCAAATGAGAAAATTAATGTTACTAGCTTGAGCTAGGTGTTTGTCTAGTTGATCTCTATAGATTCTAGTGAGTTTAATGAGTTCCTAATGTTATTATTGTATAATTATGTGTGGAAAAACTTGTTTATAGTTTTTAAGGTTAAACTGAATCAAGTCTAGAGTCAAACAATAAGTTAAAAATAAAAAAAGGCAAAACCAGTTCTTAGCTTAAGTTTCTAGTTCGTTGTCCTGGACATTATGTTGTTTTGAGCTCTAATCCGTGGTGTTTGATGCTATAGGATGCTTTTTGAGTTGATTACGATGATATATGGATGATACAAAAGTTGTAAATCAAGCGTAAACAACACCACAATGTTTGGGATGGAAGGACAAGTGCAAGAAACAAGTTTAGGAGTCAAATTGAGGTCGTGAATGCATGGGGCATCACGGACCTTGGTCCACGCTATGCAAGAGGCGTAGCGGACATGGATATGGATTAAAATATGAATTTCCCATGGGTCAACATGATGATTCTGCGTCGCACACCCTAGTCCATAGAATAGTTGCGGCGACGCGGACCTAGTCTACAAAACGACCAAATTGTCCTCCTATAAATAGGACACTTGAACTTGATGTTAGATACCTGGGACGACTTTGAAACTTGGAGAGGGGATGGAAAACACTTAAAATAGGGTTTTATTCTCTTACTTTTGTTTATTTATGGATTTTATCTTGTATTCATCTATGGTGATTATGACGATGTCCATGAATGGCTAAATGCCCCCTTTCCGGGGTTAAGGCCAAGAACATGATTACTATTACTTTGAATTGATTAGGTTTTGATTTATTAACGTATTTGGATGTTTATTTATCCTTGTTATAACTAGTTTAAAGATTCGTGACCTTTATAATACATCCATTGTCGTCTTTGTGAGATCGAGAGGGGGAATAAGATGATAAAACGTAGGGGTAAGTAGAGTAGGATTATAAGCTTCTATAAAAATAAAGATTGTAATTTGCATGTAGGATAGAGATATACCTATGTGACCTATTTAGTTCACTATGGGATGAAATATAAATGCGTTTAGCTTAGTTCTCACTTCCCCGCTCAATGATGTAGTTGTGGGGCTAAGTTAGATAGGTGATTAGAGGCTCGAGAGACCATGATCATAATATCAACCCCGTGAATCAACAACCAAGATAAGTAATCTAACCAATGAAGTTCAATAGTTTAGTATAATTGCTCGCAGAGCCGTAACCCTGGACTTCTCCTTATTGATTGTCCAAGAAATTTACTTTATTGCATTGTTTACTTTAATTTCAGTTTACAACTCACAAACTTTTTTGGTTGCTTCCATATCAATTTAATCTCAATCGTGAACTAAAATTTGATAGTTGTTAAAACAAGTCCCTGTGGGATCTATCCTTGGCTTCTAAAGGGCCACTTTACTACTTAGTGAGACCACGTACACTTACGTGTGCGCTTGGGCGCAACAAGCCTTGTTCGTCCTCGAACAACTCTTTACTCTAAGCATCATAAACTGAGGAGACTCAACACTTACACTACAAGCAATACACATGCTATTACTATAATGATCACATAGAATGAAAGTCCTTATATGAAGCATGTTACATACACAATTGAAAGTTCAAGAATACTAATTCAAAACATCCTAGCCTCAAGAACTGACTCACTAAGTTGGCAAACACATGCATATTACTTAATCAAATACATTATATAAATCACCCAACTATCATCAAACACGTGCCCTCACCACAAGAGAGTTACCCATAATCACTTACAAAAATGCAATTTATAATACAATGGGTACAAGAATCAAGTTACGCTCACTCTCACAAGGAATTCACAAGTTACCCAAGATAAACCATAGGCTTGACTTTAGTGTAGTACTCCACTAATATCAAAATTTTAAGGCTTAAGATCAAATAGGTCTTTTTGGGTTGTAATGTAGGCTAAGGGACAGGTAAGAACTATTTTGGCCAGCAGTAGTGACTATCTTCACTAAGCGCTTTAATACATCACATTTTTCATTCAATTCGCCCCACACTTAAAGCCTTGTTCGTCCTCGAACAACTCTTTACTCTAAGCATCATAAGATGAGGAGACTCCATACTTCTACTATAAGCAAGTCACTCACTCTAGTACTACAATGACTACACAGAATGCAAGTCCTTATACTAAGCATGTTACATACACAATTGAAAGTTCAAGAATACTACTTCAAAACATCCTAGACTCAAGAACCGACTCACCAAGTTGGTAAACTCATGCATATTACTTAATTAAGTACATCATATAAATCACTCAACTATCATCAAACATATGCCCTCACCACAAGAGAGTTACCCATAATCACTTACGAAAATGCAGTTTATAATAGAATGGGTACAAGAATCAAGTTACGCTCACTCTCACAAGGAATTCAAAAGTTTCTCAAGATGAACCAAAGTATTGCCTTTAGTGTAGTAGTACACTAATATCAGAATGTTAAGACTTAATATCAAATAGGTCTTTCTGAGTTGTAATGTAGGCTAAGGGACGGGTAGGAACTATTCTGGACAGTAATAGTGACTATCTTCCCTAAGCGCCTTACTATATCATACTTTTTATTCAATTCACCTCTAACAACCCATTTACACCACCTCTATCTGCCCACATCTTTTGTTTTGCCCCATCTTATTAAGCTTATTCACATACACAATGGTGGGAGTATTTTATGTACACATTATTCAATTTGAACAATCTTTATTCTTCTCATTACACAACTCCCAACCATAACACATATCAATTTTTGAACACTAAAAGCTATTACTTGGGGCTTCAATTTTACCTTTTTCCTACTTGAATTTCAAACTCCTTAACTCAATTAAATTTTAACTAAAATGCTTAGGAGCTTTGGATCAAATTACAGTCAATCAAAGAAAGGGATTAGGCTACATATTAGGCTGCCAAAGAATAAGCTAAAGGCTCAATTGGGTTAACTAGGATTATGCACAAGGGTAGGTCTGAAAAAAGGTATAAAATATGGCTATCAAAGAAATGTCTATATCATCTCCTAAACCCACACTCTTTATTTTGCTTTGCACACACACCAGACAAGTTCTAGACATCAAGTATAACAAGGAATACTCAAAATGTCACACACACATGGCACATGTTCAACTCAAGTAGGATCATTGTAGACTCCCAACCACACAATAACATAAATTCAACATTAAGCCAACAAGTATAAGAGTCATAATCTAGAGCCTAGGAGTCTCAAAAATAGTAATTTACACCATCAACATGCTCTTTACATTTAAAACCCTTGCATCATGCAATCACATATAGTACCAACAAGAATATCCCACTTATTCCTAACACAATTTTTTTTATCTTTCTTTAAACCCACTTTACATTACGTACCCCTATTATAGCCACCCTCAACTTAAGAAATTTGCCTCAGTTGAGGTACACAATATCCAAGGAGGACCAGGGCCAAAACAGGTTCATTGTAACACACATGGGCTAAAAATAAGATAAAATGGGAATTTCCCCACCCCACACATAAAAATCTACTTTGTCCCCAAAGTATACTTAAAAGTAGAGATAGTAATACTCCCTGAGGCCTCTAGGCCTAGCTAGTAGCATCTTCATATATCAAGGGGGTCCAGGGACCCCACACTTAGTCTTCGCCATGCTCCTTAGCTCAGTTTTTTCGGTACTCAGACTTCCCATCAACTTGTGACTCAACAAAAACAAAAACTAGTAAAGTAAAAACTAAAATTACTGAAAATAAATCTACCTTAACTTGGGTTGCCTCCTAAGAAGCGCCTGATTTAGTGTCACGGCATGACCCACATTAATTTTTTCCTTCATCTTGAGGATATGAATTTTACCCTTAACCGCACGTCTATTTTTTTGCTTCGCTCATAGGGTGGTGCTATAAAGATGAAAGAATCGAGTAATGAATGGTGCATGGTAAACCACTCGGCCTTGAAGTGAGGTATATTTTTGTGTTGCTTGTCTGGTGCAAATTTAAGAATATAGGATTCTTGTTCCTTATCTTCACATTCTTCCACTTTTTCAGATGACTCCACCAACATGTCATCATCGAAATATAATGTAGAAAAGTGCTTTGAATGAGGCCCAACCAATCCCACTTTAAAATTTACACCATCCATAACACACTCACTTTTATTCACCTTCTCAATTTTAGTCTCAAGAGAAAGATGACAGTTGAATGACTGGAATTCTTATGTTTGCTCCAAAAATTAGTTAGTATCCTCAGTTGCAACTAATTGAGGAGCCAACTATGCATCTACCTCCTTAGTTGTCTTTGTAGGCTCTTCATTTAGCTTTTTACCATTCCTCAAAGTGATTACCATTACTTGTTTATAAGATTCAGTGTCACTTGGCAAACCATCTTGAGGCCTGGTATTTTGTGCCTGTAGCATTCGCCCCGACTGATACTCAAACTGCTTATGAAGTACTTGTCGATTTTTAAGTTCAACAACCATCTATTCTTGGGTGGCCACGATCTTCCTTAGCATCTCCTCTATGTTACTGGACTGTATGTTTTGCTGCTGCTACTGGTTGTTGTTCCACGAATCGTTTGGTGCCTAACTCTTCCACTTTGGGTTGTAGGTATTACCAGAATTTTCCCTTTGAGCATTGCCCACAAACATGACTGACTCAGGAGTAGCACCACACATATCTGCAGAGTGATCATAATTTCCACAAACCACGCACCAACTTGTGGTTTTCTCCACAGATAGGATAGTATCCACCTTTTCTTGTGAAGGTCACGTCCATGTACTTCCATCAAAATTTGGACAAAAAGCCTCTTGGTGGGGTCCTCTACAAAAAAAACAAGAATCATCACCACTCGAGTCCATCTAACCCAGGCTGCCATATCAAAAAGTGTGATAAAATAATAAAAAAAAACTAAAAGAAAAAAAAACTAAACTATGTACAACTCAATATAGCTAAACCAAAAATAAGATAGTTTCCTATTTACAAGTCCCCGGCAACGGCGCCAAAAACTTATTACGCCTAAGCGCACACACAAATATACGTGGTCTCACCAAGTAGTAAAGTGTCCCTTTAGAAACCAAGTATCGATCCCACAGGGACTTGTTTTAACAATTATCAAATTTTAGTTCACAATTGAGATTAATTGATGTGAAAGCAACCAAAAAAATTTGTGAGTTGTAAACTGAAATTAAAGTAAACAATGCAATAAAGTAAATTTCTTGGACAATCAATAAGGAGAAGCCCAGGGTTAAGGCTCTACGACCAATCATACTAAGTTATTGAACTTAATTGGTTAGATTACTTATCTTGGTTGTTGATTCACGGGGTTGATATTATGAACATGGTCTCTCAAGCCTCTAATTACGAGGGAATATGAGAATTAAGCTCAACACATTTATATTTCATCCCGTAGTGAACCAAATAGGTCACGTAGGTATATCTATATCCTACATGCAAATTACAATCTTTATTCTATAGAAGTTAATAAGCCTATTCTATTTATCCCCACGTTCAATCATCTTATTCCCTCACTCGAGCTCACAAAGATGACAATGGATGTATTCTAAGGGTAAAAAATCCTTAAAATAGTTATAACAAGGATAAATAAACAATTAAATATGATAAGGAACCAAAACCTAATCAATTCAAAATAATAGTAATCATGTTCTTGGCCTTAACCCCGGAAAGAGGGCGTTTAGCCACCATGGACTGTAAACACCCTTCAGGTCATTGTTCGTGTTCTTGCTTATTTTCGTTGATAGAGCTTCTCCATAGATTCCCCAAGTCATTAGTGACTTGCTAGAACCGATAGTTCGGTTACCTGGTTTGTTTGTTTTTTAGAACCACTTTCCTAATTTGAAGTCTTCGTTGTTCTAATTGACCACCGAGTGAAAACTTCAGTAAAATGACCTTAAATATGAAATCCGACTTTGCCAACGCATCCAGAACATTAAAATCTATATGGTTACATATCTCATTGATAACACTCAAATTACACTCTTGAATGGGTGTAAGCGATCGTTGTCAATACAATAACCCAACTTAGGTTGGGGTCGAATCCACAAGGAGTGAAAGCATGGAATCCAAAACTCAAGAGTGTTGATAGTCTACTAAAAGGTGACCCGTAATGTGAATAAAACAAACATAAATGTAAATGTTGGAATTAGTTTGAATGTGCTTATAGTGATAATTACTTCAATTTTAGAGCACTATCTTGACGTTGAAAAATGCTAAGAGTGACTTCAATTGAGAATAGGTCTTGGGGTTATGCAATTCTAAGAGTTGTTAATGCATGGGTACTTGACAATTTATCCAACTTTTAGCTAAAAGTCATGGGTAGGCTAGATGTCAATGTATTAATGTTAATCTTTCAATTATGACACCAAATTTCACAAATGGGTTCTTTTGAACACCTCACAAGTGTGACAATTTTCCACATCTTTTGCCTCAACTGACATCTATATGTCTAAGAGATGTCATTAAATAAAATAAATCAAGTTATTGGTTGCATTTATTCCCCACCCATGTCCCCTCTTGCAAGAATGACATGGGTTCAAGGGTGGTTGGGGTTTGCAACCCCCAACTCTTAGTTAATTCATGGAATAAAAGCAACACCCATCACAAATAACTAACTAGAAGAATAATTAGCTAACACCCATACACTACCACAACCTAAGCAAGCATAACCCCAAGATTTAGAATTAGCTACTCATAGATAAAAAGGTAAAAATATACCAAAGTTATCATTGACTTCATCCATGAAAAGTAGAGAGAATGCAGTTCCAAACTTAGAATTTCAATAAATCTTCAATGGAAGATCACTAACATATATTTTTCATTCAAGCTTAGTACAAAATTCTTCTAAGATAAAAAAATAGGTTCTAAGATGAAAAGAGAGAAGCTAAGATGCTAAAAGAGATGCTAGTTGGAAAATAGAAGCTAGGTCTTGAAAAATGAGTTAGGAACCCTTCTTTAGGCCCCACTTCCATATTTGACAAAATTATAAAATTGCCATCTTGCTCTTGATCTGCTTGAGCGAATCCAAAACGGATGGAGAGAAGATAGATAGCAGCTCCAAAGCAAATGCAAAGCAGGTGCAAGGCAGAAGCGAAACAGATGGATCTTTTCCTTCACATTTGGCTTCTTGTTGAGTTGAATGACTTGCCCTTCTTCCATTTTTACTTTTACCTACATAAATGTGCATTAGTACAAGATTACCATCAAATCAATGGAAAATCATGATAATTTAGGCTTAAAAGATGCTAACAAATCGTCAAATTGACGACTTATCAACCCTCCCCCCCAACTTAAAATATTGCTTGTCCATAAACAACCAAGAATAATTCAATGAGATAGGGTATTTAACTCAAATCCACCCAAAAGAAAGCTATACTAAAAGAATAAGCTAACAAAGCTCCACAAACACTTTCCAAACATGTCATGGCAACAAGTAAACCAAAACTTTTCAACAAGCATATATTTATGAAGAAAAGATGCAAGTTTGTATCAAATGAGCTTTCCAAATCTTAAAGCATCTTAAGATAAGACACAAAATCATCAAAGATTGTCTCAATTATCACAATGCAACTTAATTCACTCATTTACCCAAACTGATAGTAAAACTTTACCCTCTACCCAAAAGTACCGATGCCGCTCACATGCAAGAGTTTGCTCCACACATAAAAGACATTTCAATTCTTAAAAGAGCTCAAATGAAGAAAGAATTCACACTCACTCTCACAAAGAAATTCAAGTACATCAAATAGAACCATAGGCTTGCCCTTTGTGTTTTTCGCCACTAATGTAGACGTACTTAGTTTGGAATCACCAAGGTCTTACGGATCAAGAGGAAGGTTTAAGGTGCGGGAAGAAATATATATGGATCAAGTGACTGAAAGACCTCCTTTAATGCAATCGCTCAATCCTTTCTACCCCCAAAATTTTCAAACTACCCACCTTATTCTTCTTCAAATCATTTCCCATATTTTCCTAACTTTTTGTTTAACATTTACCAAATAATTCAAAGCCACCATTTTATTTCTTCACTTCTTTCACTTTTTCAAGAGATTTTCTACCTATAAGCCCTTCTTAGCCCCTCACTCATCCAATTTTTCTTTCTTTTTTTTCTCAAGTTCTATGGGCTAGGCTATTCAACTTTATCATCAAGCACATCTCTTGTCTTTTAAGCACATGCATTGACAAATTTACATAATCCTTTATTATCTTTTCTTTGATCATTTTCTCCCAAATACACAACCCCTCAAACTTAGGCTTTTGCCTATAATCCATTATTTAGGATCATGCAATGCATCAAAGGAGGTTAAGTGCCAAAAGAGAGATTTTCAAAAGGGTTTAGGTGTTTTAGCATGGTTATCATTACAATAAGAAAGAAGGGAAAAAAGGCTCAAATGGGTTAACTAGGGAACACTGTTAAGGTGAGAATTTGGCTATGTGACGGGTGAAAAAGGGGCTCGGGTCATCCTCCAAACCAACCTTGCCTAGAATTTTGCTTTGAATACACTCGGGGTAAGTTCTAGACTACACATATGTACAAGAATTATTCAAAAATCTCTCCACACATGGCATCGTACTCATAGGGCAAAAAGTTAGTCTCCCAACCAATTTGAACAATTTGAGCTTCATAAGTTACTCCGAGTCAAAGACTCATCCTTGTAAAGAGAAAGCCAAAAATTGAATTCAATGTTCCCATTCAAAAGAAATCTCCAAAAGCATCCTTGATGTTTTTTCAAAAAGAAAACTATATTTTTGGTTTTTTCTTTTCTCAAAATCATTCCATTTCTTGCCAATAACATTTTGAAAGTATTTTTGAACTTTTGCTTCTTCCTAGTTAACCAAAATGACTATATACTTCACCTAAGGATGTCTCCTCGCCATCCCTCATGGGTGGATTATCACTCGGTTCAACAAAGAAACTAAACTAAAATAAAAATAAAAATACAAGATCAAAAGAAAGAGAAAATGAAATTTTGCTCCATAGGAAAGAATTGAGTTTTGAAGAAAACCCTTGGAGTTTATTAGACACGTTTATACAAATGACAACATTAGCAATGCGCACAATCAGATATCACATAACATTTAAATTAAGCGTATGACACAAATTCAACAACAAAACTATCATATTTGACATCATTATCAAAATGTCCGACAAGGGCTCATCTAAAGATATGTCAATAATAACAATAAAAAAAAACAAAAACAAAACAAGCCCTACAAGGGCTAAAGTAAGTAAACATGACAAAATGTAGCGTGTACACACAAACATCAAAGTAATAACATAGAGTATTTCCATACAATCTTTCCAAATGCCATAAAGTGAAACGGTAGGTACCGATCATCAAATAAATCATAAAAATGCCCCACCCCCACTAAAGATATTGCATTATCCCTAATGCGAAAGTAAAAGAGAGTAGAGGAGGGTAGAGACTCCCTGTGGCGCACTAGGTGCTCGGATCCCTGCCGGTGAATGATCTCACTGTCTCAATAGGAACCTCGTTAGACTAGGATCCTCTCATCAACTTTTCTATGAAGGGTGAATTATCATCATGTCGAGTGCTAGAACTAGCCCCAACCATCCATGCATGCTCTTCATCCCTGGATAATTGCAAGACGAGCTCAACCTATCGAGCCTCAAGTAGCCCCTTTATAAGATCAACCTTGGCCTCATCATCAATGTCCTCATGATCCGCTCTGAAAAAATATCAAATGGAAGCACTGGCCAGAAGTCTTCGACGGAAAAACAATCTCTGCCTCATCAAGACCGAATGAGGGCTGTCCGAAGTGAAACTCCGCCCGTAAACTATCATGGTCTGCCCTCACAGATGCCACCCCCTCACAATCTCCCCTCATCTCAAGTGTGGATACTCTCTGCTATAAATTTTCTATATGGGCACGAAGAGGTGCTATAATAGTCTGAATAAACAGGGGAATGTCTACCACCAATCGGGTAAGAGTAACATTATTGGCCAAAGTCATGGAAGCAACCTTGGCAAACGTCACTGTAGAAGACCATGGCAATTATGTGGTCCGAGGTGGTGGTGCGGTGCTTGATGAGGGAGGAGTATCAGTGGAATCATGATGAGTCTTAGCATCAAGTGTAGAATTCGGAGGGATCTCCATTCCCTCTGAGCTCAACAACCCTTTTGCACCCGAGTCTTCCAAAACCAAAGCTTTCTTTATGCCTGTAGGGTTATCCTCATCCTTGCAATGCGTGATGTTAATGACTCTGGTGCATATAACCCGTCTATCAATCTTAGAGAGTAGCGGGACTTTGAACTTAAGGAAAAACATAAATATGAGTGCCAGAAAGGGCAATAAAGTGGCTGGTTGCTTTGACCTAAACTTCATCGTCTCCGCTATCAACTCTCCCAAATTGATCACAATTTTATCCATGATGCATCCAACAATAATAGCCCTATCAATAGAGACATCTTGGTCATTTATTGAGGGGATTAGACGATTACTCACAAATACAAGCCAATGTTTGGCTTGAACCGAAAGAACTCTCCTCTTGATTTGAACTTCACCATTAGCCCATAGAAGAAGGCCCTTAGCAATCACTCTAGCAAGCCACGAAAAACTTTGAAGTCCGCCAAATATCATCTTTTTTCAATTCACCGCGGAATCTAAGTCACAAGCAAAATAGAGCTCATCAATCTCCAAGGCCGTGTATGGGACTTCCACTCCTCAAACTAATACACTCTCGAGACATGGTTGTTCGGCAATTGGCATTTTATATTTTTGTTCGTTGTGCCGAACAACATAGAAAGCATAGAATTCCTGAATAATTTTCAGGAAGTAGCACAGTGAGTGAGTGGAAGGCGTCATATTCATGAAGAGTTCCCATACCCATTCTTTAACCTCGACGATGATTTCGGGGAAATAAGTGTCAACTCCCTTCATGCTAAAGACCTTCTTGGGATTGAATCCCCGAGTAGTTACCCAATTATCATATAACTCCTTCATACCATCCACACTAAATCGAATTTGATCCGCTTCCATTCTAACCTCCCATGTACGATCAATGGTAGCTTGGACATCTAGGACTTTTAGACTATCTTTGGAGACCGGTTCTTTTCCCCTTATGGAAGTAGCTTTTGCTTTTCCTTTATCCGAGGCATTACTTTTTCTAGCTTCTTGTGGCAAGTTATTCCTTGGAGACATACCTATGAGAAAGAAACCATACAAAACCAAAACAAAAGAGAAAAGGTAAAACATATTTCTGGAATTTTGTATGTTAAGAAAGAAAATTAAAGATAAGAAAAGAAAATGTTTGTTTGATAGATGCAAGGTAACTTCATCATTAAAGGCCATGGGATTCATTCATTACAACACTTAATCATTTGGGCTCTAAATAATCTCACATTCTTCACATTTCACAAAACTAGTTCATAGGACATCTAAAACCTCCAATAGAAATAAGAATGACCAATACCCTTAAGAATGATGTCATCCAATCTATCATTGGGCAAGGCAAGTATTCATGTCTCCCGGTTAGGCATAGTGACCAACAAGAACCATGGATGCCATATTTCTCAACAAACTCCCTCAACCAATGACTACCAAATATTTTATTTTTAGGATCAATTGGACTCATAATGATGCATAAAAAATGACCACATTATGCCCTAAGGAGAATCACATTGACCATTACAAGAATACAAGACATTTCTCTCTTATTGTTATTTTAACAAACACATAGTGGGCATGATAACTAAGAGCTTGGAGAAAAAGAATAAAAGCACAAAAGAACATGCTCATTTCACCAAATCATTTCCAAACACGTTCAAGATGATCATATCATCATACTTGATCCACCCACCACACAAAATAAGCAAGAAAGGTTTAATGGATATTTTGTCAAACACATGGTGCACTAGCTTCATTTAAGAGGGTCTCATTATTTAAATAAGTGAAACAAGGCATCCATGACAACATAGGGACTCCAATAAGTAAAAATCATCCCAATAAACTCACATAAACCAAATTTAAATGACCAATCATCATGAGGTGTAGGGTATTATGTCTATTCTTAAGAGAATTTAAAAATGAAACCAAGAGAGAGCATACCTTTAACTTGCTTTAAAAGAGAAAAATAAATAAACCACAAGTCCAAAAGAATTATCTTGATTCTTGTTAGTTCAATTGTTGTTAAAGAAAGTGAAACTGCTGATTGTAAAAGAAAAGACCTGTTGGAATAGAGTTGCAATGAGAAATTTTTAAGTTTGGATTGTTTTGGCACTGTTTAAGTGTTTAAAAAGATTTTGGGCTGACCGGGTCGGGTCAGCCCAAAAAGTTCCGACCCATTTTACAACTTAACATCTTTAAAACTCAACCTACATCCCATCTGCTTTGCACCTGCGTCTGGCCTGCTTAAGCAGGTCCAGCGTATGTTGCGACAGTTTGTACAAGCTGTGTTTGCGTCCCATATGCGCCTGGCCTGCTGCAACAAGTCCAACACAGGTCCAGGAAGTAACCTTTAGCTACTTGGCCCAAATATGCTCTCCAAATACTCCCAGATACGCCTAGTCTATGACTGGGCTGCTGCAGCAAGTCCAGTGCAGGTTGTGGTAGAGTAGCTGCTGCTCCTTGGCCTAAAACTCAAGTAATCTACGTTCCATTTGCCTTGTACATGCAGCTGCCCTACTCAAGAAGGTCTAGCACAGGTTGTTCTAGCTTGGTACACACTTTTTTTGAACAAATTTTTTGGTTCGGGGCTCACTTTCGAGCCTCCGAATCTAGCTTCTCGTACCCCAATTTTATGATATTACTTGCAATAACCAAAACTAAGCTAAAATATGAATAAAAATTAAGAAAAATTCCTTGGGTTTCCTCCCTAGAATCACCTTAGTTAAAGTCGTGGCACGACATCATTTACTTATCATTTTGGATCTTTGAAGCGAAGCAAATCGACCTTAGTCGCTCCGGATCCACCCACATAGTAGTGTTTTAATCTTTGTCCATTCACCATAAATTTCTTCTTCTCGTGATCTTCCAACTCATCAGCTCTACTCGGGTAAACATTTGAGATCACGAATGGGCCCGACCACTTCGATCTAAGCTTTCCCACAAAGAGTTTTAGTCTTGAATTGAAGAGGAGGACATCATCACCCAAATGAAACTCTCGCTTTAAGATTTTTGCATCATGCCACCTCTTCATCTTCTCTTTGTACAACACGAAGCTCTTGTATTCTTTGAGTCAAAACTCTTCTAACTCATGAAGTTGATTCACCCTCGATTTTGAAGTGTTCTCCCAATCCAATTCAACTTCCTCAAAGCCCATAAAGCCTTATGCTCCAACTCAACGGTCAAGTGAAAAGCCTTCTCAAACACCAATTGGTAGGGGGATATACCAATAGGAGTTTTATAGGCCATTCTATATGCCCAAAGATCATTATCGAGTTGTCTCGCCCAATTCGTACGACAAACATTCACGATTTTCTCAAGGATAGACTTGATTTCATGATTCGAAACTTTAACTTTGACACTAGTTTGGGGATTATAAGGAGTAGCAACCTTATTCTTCACCCCATACTTATCAAGCAAAGCTCCGAAGACCCGATTACAAAAGTATGAGCCGCCATCACTAATAATTGCCCTTGGAGTCTTGAACCTTGTAAATATGTACTTCTTGAAGAAAATAATGACACTTTTGCCTTCGTTTTTTGGTAAAGCAATGGCTTCCACCCACTTCGAGACATAATCGACGGCTACCAAGATATATTTATTACCATATGAGCTCATAAAGGGACCCATGAAATCGATCCCCCACACATCAAATAGTTCAACCTAGAGATTGGGCTTAAGATGCATCTCGTGCCTCCTCAAAACACCACCTTGCATTTGGCATTGAGGGCATGTTTTGACCAATTCATAAGCATTTCTATGAAGGGTAGACCAATAGTATCCACTTTGAAGAACCTTAGCAGCCGTTCGAATCCCACCATGATGACCTCTGAACAGAGAGGAGTGACAAGCCTAAAGAATATCTCTCATTTCCACCTCCATGACACACCGACAGATCACACCATACACACACTCCCTAAAAAAGAATGGTTCATCCCTAAATACTTTTTCATATCAAATAGGAATCGCTTCTTTTGATAATGGTTGAGCTCGTCGGGAAGCACACTGCTCACAATATAGTTAGCATAATCTGCATACCAAGGTGTAATGCTTCCCGAAAGTGACATGACTAGCTCATCGGGGAAAGAGACATCAATATCAATCTCACCTAACTTCTCCTGATTGGATTCAAGGCGGGAAAAATGGTCGGCTACTTGAGTTTCACACCCCTTTCGATCTTTCACTTCAAAATCAAACTCTTGCAAGCGCAATATCCACCTAATTAATCGATGTTTTGCCTCTTTCTTTTCCATGAGATATCTAAGACCAGCGTGATCCGTGTGCAAAACCACATTTGTGCCTAACAAATAGCCCCAATTTTTTTCAAAAACATACACCACCGCTAACAATTTTTGTTTCGTAACTGTATAATTACGTTGAGCATCACTTAATGTCTTGCTTGCATAGTAAATCGGGTGGAACAACTTCTCTTTTCTTTATCCCAATACCGCACTTAGAGCAACACTACTTGCATCACACATTAATTCAAAGGGCGATGGTCGATCCGGGGCTACTATGATAGGAGCCGACACAAGGAGTTCCTTGAGACAATTAAAACACTTTACACAATCATCATCAAATTCAAATTTTGCCTCCTTTTAAAGAAGCTTGCACAAAGGATGACCGATTTTCAAGAAATTCTTAATGAAACACCGGTAGAACCCGACATGACCAAGAAAACTTCTAACGCCCTTTACGGAGATCAGTGGGGGTAACTTAGCAATTACCTCAACTTTTGCTTGATCTACTTGGATGCCCTTTCCCGAAATTTTGTGGCCTAGAACAATACCTTCCTTGACCATGAAGTGACATTTTTTCCAATTGAAAACAAGATTAGTCTCCACACATCATTCAAGGACTTTACTTAAGTAAGAAAGGCAAGAATCAAATGAATCCCCAACCACAGAGAAGTCATCCATGAAATACTCCATTGTATCCTCTACCATATCTACAAAAATGGACAACATGCATCGTTGAAACGTAGCCGGTGCATTGCATAACCCAAAGGGCATGCGCTTGAAAGCAAATGTGCCATAGGGACAAGTGAAGGTGGTCTTTTATTGGTCTTCTGGGGTGATGCAAATTTGATTGTACCCCGAGTATCCATCAAGGAAGCAATACCAACCTCGGCCGGCTAGTCTATCCAACATTTGATCCATAAAGGGCATGGAAAAATGGTCTTTCCCAGTCCACGAGTTTAATTTGCAATAATCCATACACTCTTTCTAACTCATGACCGAGCGCATAGGTAAAAGATCATTATTCTCAATCAAAACCACCGTCATGCCGCCTTTCATGGGAACACATTGGATCGGACTCACCCACGTGCTATTTGAAATTAGGTAGACAACTCCCGCATCAAGCCACTTAATGATTTCCTTCTTGATCACCTCTTGCATTGGTTGATTGAGTCTCTTTTGGTGTTCCATACTAGGAACATGATCAATATTTAACTTAATTTTATAAGAACAAATTCTGGAAGAAATGCCTATAATGTCTGCGATAGTCCACCCGATAACACGAATGAACTTTTTCACAATTGATTTCAAGGAATCCACTTGACAAGGTTTAAGATCACTCACAACAATGATCGACAACGTGTTGTTATCACCCAAGAAAACATAGCGAAGATGAGATGGTGATAACTTATGTTCGAGTTATAGTGGTTCAATAATAGACGGCTTGGCGGGTGGACTCTCACGGTTTTTCAAATCAAGATCTAATTTGACCGGGTTCTTGGTGTAAGATCTAAGACCCGTCAATGAATCTACCACCTCATCATATTATTCAACCACCTCAGTTCCAAGGTTCCACAATACACCCACCAAGGGGTCATCCACAAGTTTCACTTCTATAGTGTTAGTCACTTCATCATCTATCACATTAATTACCGACACCACTTGCAAGTTTATCGGTTGCTTCATGGACTTTCACACATTAAAGGATACTTCTTAATTGTTCACCCAAAATTTCATCTCCCCACATTACACATCCACTAAAGCCTTTCCGGTAGCCAAGAATGGCCTACCAAGAATGATTGGGACCTCATGATCAATCTCATAATCAAGAATAACGAAGTCGACCGAAAAGATAAATCGGTCAACTTTCACCAAAATATCATACAACTCACCAACGGGCTTTTTAATTGAACAATCGACTATTAGAAGCCTTATAGTGGATGGATTAGGAGCACCCAAGACTAACTTTTGAAACATGGCAAATGACATCAAATTAATACTTGCCCCAAGATCACAAAATACTTTTCCAAATTTGTACACCCCGATAGTGCAAGGAATAGTAAATGCACCCGGGTCTTCTTTTTTCACCACCATTGTGCTAAGACATTATAGCACTACAATTATGGGTTACCTCAATTGTTTCAAAATTCATGACTCGTTTCTTTGTAACCAAGTCCTTCATAATTTAGTATACCCGAGCATTTCTTGTAAGGCTCCTAGCAAAGAAATATTCACCGATGAATTACTAAATTTTGCAAGAAATATCTTGAACTTGATATCATCATCCTTCTTCTTGAGCCTTTGTGGGAATGTGAGAGGAATTTTGATTTGTAGCAATGAAACAATTGGAGTTTTATTCGATTTTAGAGTATCATCATCAACCACCTTAGGAGCTTTCTCGCTTTCAATATTTTCTTCAATTACCTTCGATCGTTCAACATTTGTCTCATTAGGCTTTGGATCATTATCAACTGGCTTTTCTAGTCTCTTTCTCTTTGGATTGGCTTGTTCTTAATTTGCCTTTTCATTGGGGGTTTCACTAAGATCAACCATATCTTTACCAAGAGTTCGACCACTCATAGTGACAATAACCATGATGTAAGCATCATTTTTAGGATTGACAACCATGTAACTAGGCAATCCACCCTCTGATCTTGCATTAAGTTATGCCGAGATTTGGCCCAATTGAGTTTCAAGTTGCTTGATAGAGGCCGAGTGAGATGTTACCATTTGATTGAGTTGTAAGAAGTCACCTTTCATCTCTCTCACCATCTTGTCGGTCCCCTCAACACCCATTAAAATCCGAGAAAGAACATCTTCATTTTTAAGATTATTCGGGTCAATGGAACTTGACTCTTTACCTTTTGCTTGATTATGTGGAGGCACGTATCGATCATAATCTCTCTCCTTATCTCTCCAATACCAATCTTTATCATGGTCACTTTTCTTCCAACCTTGCCTTTGATAGGTAAGGCGGGAATCCCCTAATTGATTTGACAAGAACCGAATTTCTTCATCAAGGGACTCTATTTCCTCATTATCATAAGATTTAGTACTCTTATAAGCAACGGTATTGACCGCCTAAGGAAGGGCTCCCATCACATACTTAGTGAGAAGATCAAGTTGTGTCATCATTCTGGCCATATTTACATCTTTTTGTTCATCTTTTTTCTTTTGTTCTTGGCTTACAAAAGATGCGAAGGGAGCCCCCACGACCACCTCGGTATCTCTTGTATGCCACCCTCTACTTTTCTTGGTCACTTGATCTAAAAAAGTCGATTCAACATTATACGAGAGTTCGACAAGAGAACCCCCGACCATATTATCGACTACCATCTTGTTCAATTGATATAATGCCCTATAGAAAATTTGGAGAGGTATTTTTTCTGGAACCTCATGATTTGAGCATTACATTACCTTGTTTTTGAATCATTGCCAAGCCTCATATAATGGTTCGCCATTAAGTTGGCAAAAATTAGTGATTTCATCCCTTAGTTGCAACATTCGAGAAAGAGTAAAATAGCTTTCCAAGAATGCCTCCGTGAGCTCACTCCATGAAGTGATAGATACCGCGGGCAAATACCGAAACCATAAGACCACTTCTCCCGTTAAAGAGAATAGAAAAAGACGCAACTGAATTGACTTTTAAGATATGTGAGCTATGTCAAATGAAAAAAACACATCAATAAAATTCTAAGTGTAGATTAGTATCCTCATGATCTTGGCCTCCAAATAACCCTTTCATTTGAAGCAAATGAAGCATCACGTTAGTAATGTGAAACACTCCATTTTCTTTCATCGGTGGAATACGAATAGTACTAGCTCAACCCGCATGACCGAGGTACCCATTATACGCACTTGAGAAAGAACAAAAACACCAAACACTGTAAAATAAAACACTATATCTAACCCAAAGTAACTAAAAACACTACTAGAGTGAAAACTGTGTTTCACTCTCGGACAATGATGCCATTTTTTATAACGCTCAAATTACACTCTTGAATGGGTGTAAGCTATCGTTGTCAATATAATAACCCAACGTAGGTTGGGGTCAAATATACAAGGAGTGAAAGCATGAAATCCAAAACTCAAGAGTGTTGATAGTCGACTAAAAGGTAACCCATAATGTGAATAAAATAAACATAAATGTAAAATGGGGGAATTTGTTTGAATGTGTTTATAGTGATAATTACTTCAATTTTAGAGCACTATCTTGACGTTGAAAAATGCTAAGAGTGACTTCAATTGAGAATAGGTCTTGGGGTTATGCCATTCTAGGAGTGGTTCATGCATGGGTACTTATCTTTCAATTATGACACCAAATTTCACAAATGGATTCTTTCGAACACCTTATAAGTGTGACAATTTTCCACATCTATTGCCTCAATTGACATCCGTATGTCTAAGAGATGTCATTAAATGAAATAAATGAAGTTATTGGTTGCATTTATTCCCTACCCATGTCCCATCTTTCATGAATGACATGGGTTCAAGGGTGGTTGGGGTTTACAACCCCCAAATCTTAGTTAATTCATGGAATAAATGCAACACCCATCACAAATAACTAATTAGAAGAATAATTAGCTAACATCCATACACTACCACAACCTAAGCAAGCATAACCCCAAGATTTAGAATTAGCTACTCATAGATAAAAAGGTAAAAATATACAAAGTTATTATTGACTTCATCCATGAGAAGTAGAGAGAATGTAGTTCCAAACTTGGAATTTCAATAAATCTTCAATGGAAGATCACTAATATATATTTTTCATTCAAGCTTAGTACAAAATTCTTCTAAGATGAAAAGATAGGTGCTAAGATGAAAAAAGAGAAGCTAAGATGCTAAATGACATGCTAAGTTGGAAAATAGAAGCTAGGTCTTGAAAAATGAGCTAGGAACCCTTCTTTAGGCCCTACTTCCATATTTGACAAAATTACAAAATTACCACCTTGATCTTGATCTGCTTGAGCGGATCCAAAGAGGATGGAGAGAAGATAGAGAGCAGATTAATAATAGCTCCATAGCAGATGCAAAGTGGGTGCAAGGAGGATAGAAAATGAATGACTCTTTTCCTTCACATTTAGCCTTTTGTTGACTTGAATGACTTGCCCATCTTACCTTTTTACTTTTACCTACATAAATGAGCATTAGTAAGAGATTACTATCAAATCAATGGAAAAGCATGATAATTTAGGCTTAAAAGGTGCCAATAAGTCATCAAATTGATGACTTAACACTCATTTGCTTAAAACGGACTCCAAATGCATCTCGAGGCATTGGCCAAAGCTCGGAACCAAGTTACAAGCTTCGGTCATTTCCTGGCTTAGAGAGAGATACCGTGATCATAGTGGGTTAGGTGCGAACGCATGAGCCATTGATGATAGGCGGATTTACACGCCTATATCAATATATTTTGCCCATATTTTAGCCTAGTTTTGAGAACAAATTATATATTTCATGCACTTTTAGTCCTTTTTCCCATAAATGAGCTAACGAACATGACTAGGAAAGTTTCAGGTATAAATGATGCAAAATACAATATTTTATGGCTAACTTGACGCAAAAGAAAGCTCACGAATGAAGGAGAAGGAAGTGGGACGCCTAAAGAATCAAAACTGCTGCATGAAAAATCTGTCCCGGGCTAAAACAACAATTCTGAAGACTTTGGGGACTTACAGACACAAAGCTGGATTTTGACAAAGATACATTAACCTAGTGCAATTAGGTTATGTATTTCATTATTTTATGTGGATTATGATAATGTTACCTTAACCTAGTACATTTGGGTTAAGGATTTCATTAGTTTAGTAGGATTTGGTTATTTATTTCATTAGCTTAGTAGGAGTAGGATATGGGTATTATAAATACCCTATCATGCTAGAGATTTATAAAAGGGGGACATTCATCATTCAACAATTAATTTTCTTCCATCCCTCTCATCTTCCACTACAAACACTTCTAATCTACTCTTCTATTCTTAAACTCCACAACAAGAGAATCATTACTTGCTAAGGAATCACGCCTCACGCCTATCACTTGATCTACACGCCATTACTCAATATCGTGATATAATAACAATGTCAATCGTGATTTCCTTCGCATTCATGGGTAACTAAACTTCTCTGTTGGGGTTATGGAAGCCGAATGAGTTACTATCTATTGCTGTGAGTTCGAGGCACGTATATTGCTTATATCATTATTCTCTTCATCTTAATCTACATTCTTTGCGGTTGCAAACACAAGAATACGCCAGTCTAACATTTAACTTGTTCGAGAGAAAAGTTATTTGTCTGGAAAAAAGATAATGTCAAGGTAGTAGGACACCCTTTCCTACTAAAAAGCTAGTGCCGTAACTGGACTAACCTCTTAGAGAATTCGTACCGTTAGACACGCTTTAAGCTCGAGAGAGTTAAAGTGAAATAGTCCTTGTTTAGGTCGAGAGACGCTTGGATTTACCATCGACTACAATCCTCTATAAGCAATTGCATGTCAGAATTCTACACACTCATAGCCAATAGAGACGTATACCTCAGAAGGTGGACATAACCTCAACGCTTCAATTCTCATTGTTTACAACCAACGTAACAATCTCTCTCTTTTTACTTTATTATTTTTAGCTTTTGTTTACATTACTTGCAAAATAAGAATCCCCCCTTCTTACGAGACTTGCACCAAAAGTTTAGTAATTTTACTTACTTGTTGGCCAAGCTATTCCCTGTAGGATCGACACCCAACCCAGGTTGGGTTCTATATTTGCTAACGACCGCTTTACACTCAAACGAGAGCTGTAGATTGAGCGTTATCAAAAATTGGCGCCGTTGCCGGGGAATACAAGTGTCAATTAAGTTCGTAATAATTACTAGACCCTTTGGTCAAAGATTCTCGTACTTTTACTTTTAGTTTTTGTTTTTGTCTACTGCAGGTTTTTATTTTAGTGCATGCCCCATACTCGAAGTTCTGGTCAACCGTTATTACCAATCAATCCTGAACCACAACGCATTGGTAGAATGGAAGCAGAGGCTGAAATCGCAAGGATGGCTGCTCAACAGGAACAAGCAAGATTGGCTGCCCTTGCCGCAACCCAGGTTCAACAGCAGAACATTGATAACCCTGCACGAGCACCAAATCCTGACGATGAGGATCTAGGTGATGACGAGCTACTAAACCCTAGGCATGCCGCTGAGATCGCAACAATGCCAACAGAAGAGATCGTCAAGCTAGGTTTAGGCCTGAACGCCAAGCTATGCAGCCAGCTTTCGATGATGATGATGATGATCTTGATGATGCCGGAGCCACTGGAGCTATAATTCCACCACCATTAGCGCCTGGAGCCAAGTTCAACATCACAAGCACCATGATTCAGTTATTGCAACTCAAGGGATTGTTTGGTGGACTAGCAGGCGATGATCTGAATATGCATCTCATCAACTTTATTTCTACATGCAAGTCTTTTGACAATCCTGGTGTTGGTCAGAATGCAATTCGATTACGTCTATTTCCATTGTCTCTGTCTGGGGAGGCAACACTATGGTTGAATGGGCTGACTCCTGATTCTATTACAAATTGGAGGCAATTGAGAGACGCTTTCCTAGAAAGATTCTTTCCGCCATCCAAAAGAGCACAATTGAGAGATGAAATCAGCAACTTTCGTCAGCTTCCCACTGAAGCTCTTCATGAAACATGGGAGAGGTTCAAGACAAAGCTAGCGAGGTGTCCAAACCATCATATGACTAATGTTCACCTAATGGAGATACTATACAGAGCCTTGAATTCAATAACTAAACCAGTGGTGGATAATGCGGCTGGAGGATCATTTATGGACCTCACCTTTGGTCAAGCAAGCAATATGCTAGATCGCATGACGAAACAAAGTAGAGCTTGGCATACCAGGGATTCCGAGGTAGCAAGCCCCACTTTATCTATAGGCATGACTGCAGACCAAAGAAGAAGACAAGAAGAACGTGATCAAGATATGGCGCACATGAAAACACAGATGGATCTTCTTACAAAGCATTTATTATCAGGGAAGACCAAAAAAGTGAAAGCTGTGGCGCTAAAAGGAAGAGACGAATCTGATTCGGAAGAAGAAGCCAACTACTTGAATAATCAGGGGGTTTCCGAGGCAATACCCAAGGAAACCAAGGTCAGAACTATTATGGTAAATCTGGAAACATGGACCAAGGTAGTTGGAAGAACAAGAATGAAAAGAGTGGTTTGTACCTTCCCCCTGGTAGACGTGATACCACCACATCTAATTCTGGAAGTATGGAAGACATGATGGCTAAATTATTTAAAGGAGTGGAAGCAACAAGTGCGGGAGTTACTGAGGTAATTAATGATTTGTCCTCCATGAAACAACTAGTTGATTCTCATTCCACTTCAATCAAGCAAATAGAGCAGCAATTGAGCCAACTGTCAGCAGCACTCAATCAAAGAAAGGCTGGCACTCTACCTAGCGATACTGTGCAAAACCCAAGGAATGATGGGTCATGCATGGCCATCACTACCAGCAGCGGTAAGGTGCTGGAACCTTCAGCAAAAGGCAAGCAAGTGGTTGACGAAGTAGCGGACATGGATGATAACGCAAAAGGAGAAGATGCCGCAACAACCAGTCCTGACGTCAAGGATGTCACGCCCAGTGACATGCAGCCTAAAAAAATGGAAAAACGGAAGCAAGAGGAGAAGAAAGCCATGGAGAGAACACTTCTATACCCACCACCACCTTTTCCCCAAAGATTGAAGAAGGTGGCGGATGACACTAAGTTCAGCAAATTTATGACTATGTTGAAGCAGCTGACCATTAATGTTCCATTGGTAGAGGCACTTGAACAAATGCCTGGGTATGCGAAGTTTATGAAAGATCTTTTGACTAAGAAGAGGGCAGCAAGTTATGAGCTGAAGGATGATGTGCATCATTGTAGTGCAATTGCTACCCGATCGATAGTTTAGAAGAAGGCCGATCCCGGAGCTTTCACAATTCCTTGCACCGTCGGATCTTTGAACTTTGCCAAAGCATTATGTGACCTAGGAGCCAGCATCAACTTGATGCCATTATCGATCTACAATAAGTTGGGGTTAGGAGATCCTACACCAACTAATATGAGGCTTGTTATGGCGGATAGGTCGGTAAAACGACCGGTTGGTATTCTATGCGATGTCTTGGTAAAGGTTTCTTCATTTATCTTTCCAGCAGACTTTGTCATCTTGGATTGTGAAGCAGATTCAGAGGTTCCCATAATCTTGGGATGCCCTTTCCTTGCTACAGGAAGTGTGCTCATTGATTTGAGAGCTAATGAACTTTCATTCCGAATAAATGACGAAGTGGTTCGATTTGATGTTTGCAAATCAATGAAGCAACCCAAAGATCTGAGTGTATTTTCTGTGGCTGATGTTGTCTTTGATGATGAGAAAGAATGACTTGAAGAAGAGCAAATTCTTGATGATCCTTTGGAGGTTTTGCTCATGAAAGGAGAGAATGAGGATGCTGAAATTTCTGAAGAAGCTATTTGTGCTCTATTGGGATTAGGGACATATCGCTATACTCCCAAAAAGCTGGATCTTGATCTCAAGAATCGACCCACACCACCAGCCAAGCCATCTATTGAAGAACCACCCACACTAGAATTGAAGGAGCTGCCAAGTCATTTGAAGTACGCATTCTTAGGAAGCGGAAACACACTTCCAGTCATAGTGGCAACCAATTTGGGTGAGCAACAAATTATAGCTCTTATTGCGATCTTACGCAAGTATATTAGAGCCATTGGATGGACTATTGCGGATATTATTGGTATTCCACCCGGGATTTGCACACATAAAATCCAGCTTCAAGAAAAGTGCACACCCACCATTGAACATCAAAGGCGTTTAAACCCACCTATGCAAGAAGTGGTGAAGAAGGAGATTATCAAGTGGTTAGACGCAGGAGTTGTATACCCTATCTCTGATAGTACATGGGTAAGTCCTGTACAATGTGTTCCCAAGAAAGGAGGTATGGCGGTGGTCGCGAATGCAAAGAATGAGCTTATTCCACTCAGTCCCATTACTGGATGGAGAGTATGCATGGACTACCGCAAGCTAAATTCTTGGACACTCA
Source organism: Capsicum pubescens (assembly GCA_030864215.1). NCBI lineage: Eukaryota > Viridiplantae > Streptophyta > Magnoliopsida > Solanales > Solanaceae > Capsicum > Capsicum pubescens. The sequence goes on along the minus strand of CM061548.1, from coordinate 299,364,580 downwards.
AGGATCACTTCCCCATGCCATTTATGGACCAAATGCTAGATCGATTAGCGGGGAAATGATGGTTTTGCTTCTTGGATGGTTATTCAGGTTATAATCAGATTTGTATTGCTCCTGAAGACCAAGAGAAGACAACGTTTACATGCCCATATGATACATTTGCCTTCAAACGCATGCCATTCGGGTTGTGTAATGCACCAACCACCTTTCAACGTTGTATGATGCCTATTTTCTCTGATATGGTTGAAGACACTTTGGAGGTATTTATGGACGACTTTTCAGTTGTCGGTGAGTATTTTGAAGCATGTTTGGCAAACTTGAGCATGGCATTGCAAAGATGTGTAGAGTTCAACCTTGTGCTGAATTGGGAGAAGTGCCACTTCATGGTAAAAAAGGAATAGTTCTTGGGCACAAGATCTCTGAAAGAGGAATAGAGGTTGATCGAGCAAAAATAGAGGTAATTGAGAAGCTACCGCCTCCAATTTCGGTGAAGGGAGTTCGTAGTTTTCTTGGCCATGCTGGTTTCTATCGTAGATTCATCAAAGACTTTTCCAAAATTTCTAGTCCATTGTGCAAACTATTGGAGAAAGATGCGAAGTTTGACTTTAATGACGATTGCTTAAAGGCATTCGAATGCCTTAAAGGAAAACTCATTGAAGCCCCTATCATGGTAGCACCATATTGGACACTCCCGTTTGAGGTCATGTGCGATGCTAGTGGTGTAGCCGTTGGTGCTGTTCTTGGACAAAGAAAGGAAAAATTATTTCATCCTATCTACTATGCGAGTAAGGTCCTAAATGAAGCCCAAAGGAACTACACTGTTACTGAACAAGAGCTCCTAGCAGTTGTGTATGCATTTGAGAAATTTCGTGCCTATCTATTGGGTACTAAGGTGATCGTCCATACAGACCATGCAGCTCTTAGGTATCTAATGACGAAGAAGGATGCAAAACCAAGGTTGATTCGATGGGTATTGCTGCTGCAAGAGTTTGATTTCGAAGTCAAAGATAGAAGAGGTTGTGAGAACCAAGTGGCTGATCACCTATCTAGACTTGAGAATGAACATGTGGCACAACCTGAAATTCAGATTGATGATGCATTCCCTGACGAGGAGATATTAGCGACAAAAATGGAGAAATTACCATGGTATGCCGACTTTGCAAATTTCGTGGTGAGTAATGTGCTACCTGCCAATTTATCTTACCACCAAAGGAGGAAGTTTATGCATGACGTTCAACACTACTATTGGGATGAACCTTATTTGTTTCGAAGATGCGCGGATGGGATCATTCGACGATGTATATCCCATGAAGAAGTGCCTACTATATTGAAAGCATGCCACACTTCGCAAGTTGGAGGACATCATGCAGGCAATCGAACGGCAAGAAAAGTATTGCAAAGTGGTTATTATTGGCCTTCGATATTCAGAGATGCATACGACTATGTGAGAAGGTGTGACCAATGCCAACGTCAAGGTGCTATTTCAAAACACCATGAAATGCCCATGTCCAAAATTCTGGAGGTAGAACTCTTTGATGTGTGGGGTATTGATTTCATGGGTCCATTAGTGAATTCGTTTGGAATAAAGTACATCTTGGTTGCTGTGGATTATGTTTCGAAATGGGTTGAAGCTGTAGCATTGGCCGACAACGAAGGAAAGCGTGTTGTAGCGTTCTTAAAGAAGAATATCTTCTCTCGCTTTGGAGTACCTCATACTATCATAAGTGATGGAGGATCTCACTTTTGCAACAAGCTATTCAAATCTGTATTGGCCAAGTATGGTGTCAAGCAACACAAGGTAGCTACGCCTTATCATCCCCAAACTAGTGGACAAGTAGAGGTTTCCAATCGCGAGATTAAGCAAATCCTTGCAAAGACGGTTAATGCAAATAGGAAGGATTGGTCTCGAAAGCTAGATGATGCACTATGGGCATATAGGACTGCATTTAAGACACCCATTGGCATGTCTCCTTATCAACTAGTTTATGGGAAGGCTTGTCATCTACCCATAGAGCTTGAATACAAGGCATTGTGGGCATTGAAGCACTTGAATCTGAATTGAGATGATGTGAAGAATCTGAGGTTGGAGCAGCTGAACGAATAAGATGAGTTCCGTCTCCATGCATATGAAAGATCGGATTTATACAAGGAGCGGATGAAGAAGTATCATGATCAGCGGATTGTTTGACGAAACTTCCAAAAGGGTGATATGGTACTACTCTTCAACTCCAGATTTAAGCTCTTCCCAGGTAAGTTAAAATCTAAGTGGTCTGGTCCATTTAAAGTTATCCAAGTCTACTCGTCTGGAGTAGTCGAATTGGAAGGCAATAAGGGTGTTGTCTTCAAAGTGAATGGCCAACGTGTTAAGCCTTATATCGGTCCTCTTGACTCGATGAATGACATGACCATCACTTATCTCGACGAAGTCTAAGTACTCGAGATTACTACGTCGTGCCACGACAATAAATAAGGCGCTAGATGGGAGGCAACCCATCGGTTATCATTTTTCATTTATCGTTTATCATTTTCTTTCATTCTAGTACTTGATTTGATTTTGATAAATGAAAAATCCAAAAATAAGAGTCGTGCCACGACCAAAACTAAGGCGCTTGGTGGGAGGCAACCCATCGTACTAATCGTTTTCATTTGTTTGAGCGAATATAGGTGCAAGAAGTAGTCAACGAGGAGATTGATTTCAATTGACGATTTGGACGCATTGTATGGTAAAGTTGGTAAGTTAGGAAGGGTGATGCATAAGGCTATGGATTGAGACTTTCTCACGCCAAAATAGGCTTCGAGGAAGGCTAGGCCTTGGTAAAACTAGGCCACGAATGATGCACAACCTATCCTATAGCCTAAGGTCTCGGAATCTAGTGTGCTATACACTATGCGCCGCCTATTCCTAGGTATGCTTTTGACTATGCGCCGCCTATGCTATGGCATTTGGTCTCAGTATCTCATATGCCATAGACTATGCGGCGCATATGTCTACAAATTCCATAGACTATGCGGCGCATATGTCCCATTATGCCATAGACAATGCGCCGCATATGTCATTGATATGCCGAGTATTATGCGTCGCATATGTAGGATTTTTGTCTCCAAAACCGAGTGTAAATGGGTCATAACCCGACCCATACTCTTCCTATATAAAAGGGACTTAGTTTTATAACACAACCACAATAGAAAATACCCTAAAGGCGCCGCATACTCTTCCAAATCTTCTCAAAATTTTCTTCTTTTGCTCTTCCAATTCACAAAACCATCTCCACAAGTTTCAAGCAAGTAAGTACTCTCTTATTCTTCATTTATTTCTCGTAAGTACTACGTTGCTATGGCTATTATGAATTGCTAAATTATATAAGATTGTTGGTGATGTTCATGTGTTTGGATTGTTGTTGCAAAATCATGTGAGTGAACATATACGTAGGAAAATCTTGACTTGTTTCCGACTTGAATTTGGTTTCAATAGCATTGTTATGATATTTGTGGAATTGCTATGGCTATGAATATTGCTTAAGATTGTTGTTTGGATACTTACATGTTAGACTATCCCGGCCATTGGGATAAGACTTATAGTGCCTACTGACTTAGGAGGTTGTGATTGTAGTAAGAATAACGATTCAATGTGGTAACCCCTATGTAGTAGTGTTGCTATATCTACCATGAAAGTAGTCCAATGGCTTCAAGTAAGTGATGCATTGCTGATTTTCTTGTCGAAATACAATCCTAAAACGTATCTCGATGAAATCTGAGTAAATCGACTACTTTCACCTCACTGATTTGTGTTAACAAAACTAAGTGTGGGGTGGTACCCCTAATGATTGCTTATAGATTGTATCAAGTGAGACTGTGCTGCAACTAACACTATTTCTAGTCTCAGGTATAATGGCACCTAAAGCGAGGCAAGGCAAGGAGAAGGCGACCACTTCCCAAAAGGGCAAGAAGAGAAGTCGAAAAGACCAAGGAGAATCATCCTCAGCACAACTACCACGCAGAATGTTCGGAATAAAATGGGTTCTTGAAGAAGAAGCCAAAGCATGGTACAACAGCAACAAAGAAAGAAAATATGTGCACGTCGACTTGATCAACAAGGATACCTTAGCAAATAAGGAGCCGCGTATGTTGGCAAAAATAATGGCTTTGAAGTTGGATTTCATCTTCCGCGACATGGGAGAGTGTAATCTTGATCTAACAAGAGAGTTTTATGCCAACTGGTCGCCGAACACAACAGGCAATGAAGTCAAAATTCGGGGCCAAGTGTTACAGCTCACCGCGGACTGGATCAACTCTTTTCTTGGCTTACCTTCGGTCGACACAGCACCATTCAAAGAGCTGTACAGCAGGCCTCCTTATAGAGCAATACGACACACTCTTTGTGGAAGCAGATCGATGGCAAGGTGGGGCAGACATAAAGAAACCGGCCGACACAACACCTTCCCCTATGCTCTACTAAATAGGGAAGCAAGAATCTGGATGCGCATTGTCAACTCATGTCTTATTCCTGGGACTCAATACACCAAGATATCGAGAGATAGAGTGTGTTTGGTCTATGCTTTGATGACGAATGTCCCTATCAACTTTGGGGCAATCATTCGATCTACCATGAGGAAGGCCAGACTCCACAAAAGGTCCCATTTCACATTTGGCAATTTGTTGACAACAATCTTGCGGAAGGAGGATATCGAAAAGGAACCAGCTGATCATAAACTCCCACACAATCCGAAGAAGGTTGACCTCACAAAGGTCAAAGATGCTGAATCAACACATGGCATCAACCTTACTACGGCAGAGAGACATGCTCGGGATGAGAGTTTCTCCCGCCATATGTACGGCATGATGAGGTTTACAATGATGAGCGGAGGTCGTGTTCCCACTGCTGCAGAGCTCCAACAGCTGGACCATGACTATCCAATGAATATTCATGCACGGGAGATGTGTGGAGTAGGTACATACTTTGAGGAACCTCTAGATGATGATGTGCCGACTGATGACGATCGACGCTTGCCAGACTCTGACGAGGAGGAGAACTCTGACGACGACTCTTATGATGATTCCGAAGAAGGGGGTATGACCCCCGACATTGAGGAAGAGTCCGACTAACCAGGTTCCTCGTATTTATTTTCCACTGAGGGCAGTGTCCCGTTTAAGTGTGGGGTGGAGGTATCGTATGCTATACTTATCTATCGCATCTATGTTTGTTTATTTTTTTTTTTTTTTTTTCGTGTTTTAGTTTTTTTGTTTTTGTTATTTTTTCTAGCTTCGCATGAAACTATTTTGATAGGCAGCATGAGATTATAACAAGAGGATGTGCTACAATTGTGACTATTGAGACGTTTAGGCTCTAGTTGTGACTCATTATGTGATATTGTGATTCAATTCCTTCACTTATTGGGTCGAGAGTCTATACTACTCCCAATCAAGTCGACCATGTGCCTTGTGTGTGTGAGATAATCGTATAATCTATGTGTGTGGCTGATACTAGAACTTGCTTGGTATGTATGCAAAGCGAAAATAAGGAGTGTAAGTTTAGGATATGATTTAGGCATTTCTTTGGCAACCCATATTTGTTTACCTTCAGTTTTACCTACCCATGGACATCATCCTAGTTAAACCCTTTTGAGCCTTTAGCCTATTTCTTTGACAACCTTGTATGTAAGCCTAATCCATTTCTTTCAAGACCGTAATTTGATCCAAACTCCTAAGTGCTTTAAAGTGAAAAAGTCATGTGACAACATAAGAGGAAATTGGGTGAGTATGATGCTATAAATTGTAATGGTGCTTGAATGTGTTATGAAAAAGAAAGTGCTATCATAAGAGGTATGTTGTGAAAAGAAAAAGGAAAAGAAAGCTGAAAAGCGAGTTGTGCTTAAAATTGAAAAACAAAAGAGGAGAACAAGGGTGGTATAACAAAAGAAAGAAGAAAGGTTGAAAGAAAAAAAGTGTCAATGATACAAAGTGATGTATTAAAGCGCTTAGGAACTTAGTCACTATTCCTGGCCAAAATAGTCCTACCCGTCCCTTAGCCTACATTACAACCATCAAAAGACCTACTTGATCCTAATCTTAACATTCCAACATTTAGTAGAGTATTACATTAAGGGCAAGCCTATGGTCATCAGTCGCTACATATGAATTCTTTGTGAGAGTGAGAGCAAGGACATTTTGATACCCATGTTTGAAAAATATGCTATATTTATGAGTGATTATGGGTACTATATGGTAAGACACACATGGTTGATGAGTTTTGGATAGTTGTATATGATTCTATGCACTTTAACGTTTGCATGCGAGTTGATCACCATCACGAGTCTATACTTGAGGTTAAATTGTTTCTACTTATAATCGGAAAGCTACTCTTGGTTGATAATCGTTGTGCTTGTCTTAATAAATGTTTTGTGCTGTTGCTGTAAAAGCCTTAAGTTGATGCTTAGAAGGACATGATATGTTGTTCGAGGACGAACAAAGCTCTAAGTGTGGGGTGTTGATGATAGGCGGATTTACACGCCTATATCAATATATTTTGCCCATATTTTAGCCTAGTTTTGAGAACAAATTATATATTTCATGCACTTTTAGTCCTTTTTCCCATAAATGAGCTAATGAACATGACTAGGAAAGTTTCAGGTATAAATGATGCAAAATACAGCATTTTATGGCTAACTTGACGCAAAAGAAAGCTCACGAACGAAGGAGAAGGAAGTGGGACGCCTAAAAGACCAAAACTGCTGCATGGAAAATCTGTCCCGGGCTAAAACAGTAATTCTGAAGACTTTGGGGACTTACAGACAAAAAACTGGATTTTGACAATGATACATTAACCTAGTGCAATTAGGTTATGTATTTTATTATTTTATGTGGATTATGATAATGTTACCTTAACCTAGTACATTTGGGTTAAGGATTTCATTAGTCTAGTAGGATTTGGTTATTTATTTCATTAGCTTAGTAGGAGTAGGATATGGGTATTATAAATACCCTATCATGCTAGAGATTTATAAAAGGGGGACATTCATCATTCAATAATTAATTTTCTTCCATCCATCTCATCTTCCACTACAAACACTTCTAATCTACTCTTCTATTCTTAAACTCCACAACAAGAGAATCATTACTTGCTAAGGAATCACGCCTCACGCCTATCACTTGATCTACACGCCATTACTCAATATCGTGATATAATAACAATGTCAATCGTGATTTCCTTCGCATTCATGGGTAACTAAACTTCTCTGTTGGGGTTATGGAAGCCGAATGAGTTACTATCTATTGCTGTGAGTTTGTGAGTTCGAGGCACGTATATTGCTTATATCATTATTCTCTTCATCTTAATCTACATTCTTTGCGGTTGCAAATGCAAGAATACGCCAGTCTAACATTTAACTTGTTCGAGAGAAAAGTTATTTGTCTGGAAAAGAGATAATGTCAAGGTAGTAGGACACCCTTTCCTACTAAAAAGCTAGTGCCGTAACTGGACTAACCTCTTGGAGAATTCGTACCGTTAGACACGCTTTAAGCTCGAGAGAGTTAAAGTGAAATAGTCCTTGTTTAGGTCGAGAGACGCTTGGATTTACCATCGACTACAATCCTCTATAAGCAATTGCATGTCAGAATTCTACACACTCATAGCCAATAGAGACGTATACCTCAGAAGGTGGACATAACCCCAACGCTTCAATTCTCATTGTTTACAACCAACGTAACAATCTCTCTCTTTTTACTTTATTATTTTTAGCTTTTGTTTACATTACTTGCAAAACAAGAATCCCCCTTCTTACGAGACTTGCACCAAAAGTTTAGTAATTTTACTTACTTGTTGGCCAAGCTATTCCCTGTGGGATCGACACCCAACCCAGGTTGGGTTCTATATTTGCTAACGACTGCTTTACACTCAAACGAGAGCTGTAGATTGAGCGTTATCAGCCATGACCGCAACCAAGCGGGGTTTGCGATCGCGCTACCCGAGGCCTGGGCAATGCCTATTTAAAGGTTGTCTTACCCAAAGTTTTGGCCATTTTGTGCTTCCCTCTTGAGCTCTAACCCTAATTGAGTGAAAAATCTTCAAAGTGAGTCTTGTGGGTTTATTAGGAGCTTGAATAACTTGTGTAATCCATTTTTGCTACAAATCTAAGGTAAGATTCCTTCAAGTTTGGTATTAATTTTTTGATTTCTAGACCCAAAACTCCCAATGTGTTGAGGCTCAATTATAGACACAATTGTGATTGATTTACTCAAATTTCTTGAGGGTTATAGCTTCCTAATGATAGTTGAGCAATGGGTTGGTCTTGAAAACTCATCTTCCGAAGGTGGGACCCACTTGAGAGTTTGGTGTCATTTTGGTCCCATGGCATAATGATTCCATAATGGGTATTGTTATTCTTGTATTAATGCTTTGATTGCGTTGTGATAGCTTGGCTCATGAAAGAAGCTTCAAGAAAAAGAAAGGCAAAGCTTGTTGGTTCGTGAGCAATTTAGCCTCAAGGTAGGTTAGGCTTTCTTGTAGTTAGATTGAGCTTAATTATAGTATAATTGGGTGGGGTCTTAGATGATAAATGGGTGAATGATGATACTTGGGATTAGTTGATCCTCGTATGCTATTAAACTTGTAAAATATGATGCTTGACTATAGCCTAGAACCTTGGATAGTTCTACTTGTAGTTTCATGAATAGTATAAGAATACTTTAGTTGCTCTAGTAGAGGATAATGATGTTGCTGACTAACCTTAAGAGTATGTTGACCTAGATATGACTAGTTATGAATTGGCCTTAGTGTTTGGGGTGACTTAGAAAGGATACTTGAAGAAGATTTCCCCTTATAGGCCTAGTAAGGATTGATAAGCCCTTATGGTATGATATTGATAACCTATCCTAATTCTGAGTAGAAGTTAATCTTGTAGAAGTGAACTTTGGCATTATTGGGATTTAGGAGTGGGACTTGACCCACCTTAAGCTTGAACTATGTAATTCCTTACTGACCTAGATACTTGAGGAACGTCTAAGTTACGTTATTGAGGTCATAATGGTTAAACTCGGTTGTCGGTTATGCATGTGGTCAATGGTTGGATAATGTGTATACTTGATTGATTATCTTATTGTCATGATATCCTTGGAAAGTCTTGTAAATTGAACCTATGGTTATGCTATCACTTGGCTTATTGACGAGTTCACCAAGTGAACCTCTAATTATGTTACCACTCTTGCTATGACCCAAGCCTAATGATTAAGCTAATGTTTATGTGAAGGATTTTCCTTTGGGGTTAGTATTTTAAAAAGTGGGAGTGAAAGAGACATCTAGAGAGCATGCACTTGACTTATAATTGACTTGCTAATAAACATGTTAACTTGAAAAAATGGTGATTGCGTATATCATTTAGATACTCATGCTCATGCATCTACTTATATTATGTAGTGATGATTAATAGTAAAGTATGATGTTACGTGTTACCTTACATCACTTATACTCTACCATTATGGGTTGTATATGTATACATTTATTGATTTGACTATATATGTATGTGTATAATGATGTTATGATGATACCCGGTAAATTTAGAGGATATAATGATGTTATGATGATACCCGGTAAATTCGGAGGATATAATAATGTTATGATGATACCCGGAAAATCTGGAGGATATAACGATGTTATGATGATGCCCGATGAATCTAGAGGATATAATAATGTCATGATGATGCCCGATAAATCCAAATAATATAATAATGATATGATGATGCCCGGTAAATTCAGAGGATATAATGATGTTATGATGATGCTCGATAAATCCAAAGGATATAATGATGTTATGATGATACCCGGTGCATCCAGAGGATATAATGATATTATGATGATGCCCAGTGAATCTGGAAGAGGTAATAATGTTATGTGTGGTGAGTATATATGAATACATGGATGTATGTGAGGTTATGCCGTGTGTGGCTAAACCCATTTGTGTACTTGGGACATGGTGTCTTCTTTGGTAAATTGTTATCTATTCTTTGTCTTTAATTACTAGATAAAAAATGTGACCCTTGTTAACGCTAATTAATAACTAGAAGTAGATTATGCTTAGTATTGGGTTAAGGCTAATTGATATGTGTAATCTTGTGTAGAACTAAGGGCTCACCTAGTAAATCTACTTGACTTGGATAAATGGTTATGTTATGGAATTTCGCCTAGTAAAGTGGCTTATGTGATAACTAGTTGTCTCTAATAAATGGCTATGACTTGTAGGCTAGAAGCTTAATGAACTAGTTGGTGGACCATACTTAGCTAAAATATGGAAACTAGTCCTTAAGGTTGTGACATGCTCAATGATAATAGACCTAGTATTGTATGATGAGTGGTTAAGTTGACATCTAGTATGTGATGTCGTGGTGGCTTAATTGATAACTTATATAATTAGGAAGCTAGCTAGAAGATGGCTTTGTGATGGGTGAATAAATAATAGTGTTGGTAACTTATAACTTTTCCTTATTTGATAACTAGTAAACTATTAGACTTGCAAACTGGTGGCTCATGGAAATGGAGGCTAGCTAGTATAGGCTAGACATAAAGTTCATTAATGAGTTAGAGATTAAATAACTATATAACCATGTTATGGTGATATCGGCTTCGTTGTGTCAAATTACAATATTGATGATGATTGTAGACCTTGGTAAGAGGCCATAGCAGGAATGTACAATCCGCAGCTTTGGTGAGTTACTTGCGTATTTGTGCCTTGATATGTTGATGGATTGATCTTTTGCAGTACTCTCCAGTGGTATGGGACGCTGTGATAAGTTCTTTGTTTGTTTTCCTTGAGTGTACTTCCCGGCGGTATGGGACATCATGGTAAGTTCTTTTGCTTTATACTCCAATGAAGGTAGTTGTGTTGATTATGGTAATTACATGATTGTTATTATATATATGTGGCTTTACGCTTCCAAAATGATTACTCATGTTGTATGAAAGTTGTAGTATATATGGATATGGAATGTTGTACTATTGTGCTAGTTGATTAGTTATCTTATACAGTGATATCAAAGAAGATTCAGGTTCGATTCTGTATCTTGACTCTAAGTTATTGTCTTACTCTATATCGTCCTTATATTATAATTTAACTCAGTCGGCCGATGATGCCTACTGAATACCCATGTTTTGGTACTCATACTACACTTCTGTACCTTTTTGGTGCAGACCCGAGTTCTAGTTGCTGTCGTTGAGTTGAGATCGTGCGGTATTGATCATCAGGAGACAGGTTGAGATCTTGGAGTTCGAGTTGCCCTTTTTCCCTTCTATACTTATTCTGTCTTTTGTATTCAAGACGAATGTATAAGACTATTTAAGACTACTATATGTTGAGTTATAATTTCTACTGTCCACTATTAACTTATACACATGTTAAGAACACAATAAATAATATGGTAATTCTACTATATTACCCGTTGAATATAATAAATCTAATGCTTTAGAAAATGCATTGCGGAAAGAGTAGTATTTAATAGCAAGGATAAAATGAGTAGGAGTAGACAAATCACTTCCTTCGTTTCATTAAAGTTGATCCTAATTGACTTGAAATACCCCTGAAGAAAACTTTAATTACAGGCGTACTCCCTTCGTTCGTTTTTACTTGTGACATTTTGACTTGACACATTCATTAAGAAAATAATTAATAACATAGTTATTTTATCATAGGACCCCTATTAAATGATGTTTACATTGTATTTTAAAATTAATTTTAAGAAAAGACAATTAATGCTAAGGATAAAATAGGAAAAAAGAAGTTGTCTTTTTTTGATATGTCAAAAATGACAAGTAAAAGTAGAAATACAATTAGAAAATTAGTGACAAGTAAAAGTGAACGCAAAGAGTATTTTACTTAATTAACCTTATTGATGATGCTTTGAAATCCTAAATTGAACTATTATTACTTTATATAGTTATTTAATGTTAGATGCTAATGGTAAAATGAGAAAACTATATATTCTCTTAGTCCCATATTAGTTGGTCATCTTACTAAAATAATTATTCATCTTATTAAATCAAGAAAATATTTATTAATATTTACTTATAAAATTACTTTCTTATTTATGACTTCTTAACATGCTAGTGAAATAAAAAATGACTAACTATAGGAGAAAGGAAGTACAAAATATTTTTGATTTCATAAACGGAAAAGGGTCTAATATACCCTTCAACTATTGAAAATGGTACACAAATACCCCCCTTCCACCTTTAGGTTCAAAATACCCTTCCATCCATATATTTGGTTCAAAAATACCCTTAATGTATTAGAAATGACTCAAAAATGCCCTTCTTCCTCTATTGGTTCAAAAATACCCCTACACCCACCTATTTGGATAAAAAATATCCTTAACATTAAATTTAAATCCAAAAATGTCTCCTCCTTTTAACAAATTCTGATGTGAAATATAATTTTATTTAAATTAAATACATGACATTATTTTTATTGGTCCACATGTAATTAGACTCAGATTCATTCACAATTTAATGGTCCTCTTTTCACTAATTTTTTTAGTTATATATAAAATTTAAAAAGAATTAATTAATGTTTAAGTGCAAAATTAGAAAAGAATTCCTTAAATAGGATAATTAGCAAAGACCAAATACTCTCATAGTTAATGATTATCTATGTGTGCTCAACTATTAGAAAACATATTTTAGGTAAAATTTTGAAGACTTTTAGTTCTTTTTAGGTTTTGAACTTTATATATATAAAAAAAAAACTTGAAAGTAATTTAAGTCTTTATTTAATTTAGGTAAGAATGCATAATATTTTATACTTCTATCCTTCTCCAACATGAAACCATAAAAATAGTAATAATACAAAGAAAAATAGTAATGATATCTATCTATCTATCTAGCTAGCTACCTACCTACCTACCTACCTATAATAACTTTTTTTAAAAAAAAACATTCTCCCTTAGAAAATTTTACAATAGATAAAATCATTTAATCTTTTTTCTTTAATTTTTATTTTATTAAATAAATATATAGAATGGAAGTAAATATATGGAAGGAAATTAAGAGTCCTAAAATAGAAAAAATATATTTCTTGAAAAAACAAAAATTACCATAAATATAGCTATTATGATGTACCATAAATTACTTGATAACTAGGTACCAACCTAAAACTAAAAAAATAATAATTAAAAAAAAACCCACCCCTGACGTAAAACCCACAAAAACTATATAATAATAACAAATTATAATTAAAAAAATCCAGAAATAATATAATAATAAAAAGTTGTAATTAAAAAATCCCAAAATAATATAATAATAAAATAAATTGTAACTAAAAAAAGCTCACCACTATGTGAAACCAAAAAAATAATATACTAATTAATGCATATCTATTCCACCAAAAAATATCTAATATCATAATTAAAAAATTGTAATTACAAAAAAAATTACCACTACGTGAAACCAAAAAAAATAATATAATATAAAAGAGGAGACATTTTTGGACTTAAATTTAATGTTAAGGGCATTTTTGATCCAAATAGGTGGATGAAGGGGTATATTTGAACCAATAGAGGAAGAAAGACATTTTTGAGTCATTTCTAATACATTAAGGATATTTTTGAGTCAAATAGATGGATGAAAGGATATTTTTGAGCCTAAAGGTGAAAGGAGGATATTTGTGTATCATTTTTAATAGTTGAAGGGTATATTAGACCCTTTTTTAGTTTCTTAAATAAAATAACTAAGTTAAAATAAATAATTTTAGTAAAAGAGCGATTAAAATAAAATGAAAAGAGTATTTAATGGTTTTCCAAATGGACAAGCATCGTGTAAAATTAATAGTTTCCCTAATGAGGCGATTGGCAGTTGAAGTTCCACTCATACAAGTTCCAATTGATAGTTGCATCTGCACGCACTCGCTCACCATTAAAATAAATGAGTGAAAATGGTGACATTGATTGACCCTTAAAACCTACGGCTGCCTAACGCAAATGCCTCAAAGTCACCCACTCACATGCTTTCAGCTCCCTTCCTCCACCTTCATGCTTTTCCCACGGCGTTGCTATTGCTACTGCTACTGCTATTGCCAACTTTTCACTTACTTTGATTTAAGTTTCCATAAAAAATCATGAAATCTCCAACCCCTTTGATCTGTTCACAAACAGCAATGAACTCCTTTCAATCTATTGTCTTCTCATATCTCTACAATAAGAAGGTCCATTTCAACAAACCTTTCATCTATGCTAATTGCTATTGTCTTCTTTCTTATCAATCAAAATTGAATCAAATGAATTTACTCCCTCCCTCATAGTCCTTGTTTAAATAATTGGAAGATGAGTAAAATGTGCAGTTAATATATACAAAAAAAAAATCAAGACTGATTTCTTTCTCCACTCCAGCAATTTTTCAGCTCTATGTTTTTGCTATGCTACTATGTTGTTCATTGTCACGCATGATAGATTGTTTTCCAATCCATAAAGTCTTCAACTCTATATATTTTATTAATATGCTATTGTGTTCTTTATGGAGGACGCATATTAGGGTAGAATGTTTGGTGAGTAGTTGACTGTTGTGTAGCTTATCCTGTCATACTGGTAGGGGTAGCAGTAGTACTCTTTTAGTTTCTTATATTCGATTTATTGTTTATTGTTTTGTTGTGGTACTGTTCTGTTAGCTTATCCTGCTTTGACTGTTTCTGTTACTATTGTTTTTTCTTGAGCCGAGGGTCTATTGGAAACAACCTCTCTACCTTGAGGTAGAGGTACGGTCTGCGAACACTCTACCCTCCTCAGACCTCACTTTGTGGGACTAGTCTAGGTATGTTGTTGCTATTGTGTTCTTTATCGTCTTTCTGCATTTAATATGCTATTATGTTCGTTAGCATCAATCACACTGATTATGTTTTCCACTTCGATAAAGCTTTTAACTTTATGCATTTACTATGCCTTTGTGTTCTTTATTCTCATTTATTTCTCTCTCTTGTTGGATTTACAGGCAAAGCAACTCGTGTTGTGGTTGATTTGGCTATGGGGGTTTATCTTGATTGGTGTCTCCTTTTATGCTACTCAACATATGCCGTTGACATCTTCTTTAAAAAGTCAGATAAAAAAGAGCATGCTTTTAAATGGTGAATTGGTGGATGGTCCTACTATTACCATATTTACAGCACCAAGGCCTTTTGTGGGTACTACTGGGGAAAGGCAGGCTCTTGCTATTCAATCTTGGCTTGGCTTATTACCAGATATTAGTGTTGTTCTTTTCAGCCAAGACCCATCTGTTTTCTCCTTTGCTGAATTGTTAAGTCACAGGGTATCAGTTGAGCCAAACATCGATTTCACGTATGAATTTTACTTTTATTGCTTTTATTTCTTAGGAAGGGGAGCCTTGGCATAACTGGTAAAGTTGCTGCCATGTGACCTGGAGGTAACGGGTTCAAGTTGTGGAAGCAACCTCTTGCAGAAATGCATTGTAAGGCTGTGTGCAATAGACTCTTGTGGTCTAGTACTCCAGATCCTGCGCATAGTGGGAGCTTTAGTGCATTAGGACGCCCTTGTTGCTTTTTTGGTAGTTAGTCTCTTCTTTACAAGTACTTTCAGTGTTTTCAATGCCTTGTTTTTTCTGGGAAATTACTCCCTATATAAAGTTACAAAACTTTATTAACCATAATAGTCAAATCACCTTGATGAATATGTAATGTGTTTCGTTGTTATAGTGGGACGTTTAGGGACTTGACCATTATAATGGATGAAGTTCAGTTAATTTAATAGGAGAAAGAATAGGTGTCTTTACTGTTACTGTCAGTAAAATTTAGTTATTTTAATGAGACAAAAATAGTTTTGTAATTTTACGATTACAATGGATAAAGTTAAGTTCAGTGATCATATATATTTTTCTTGTTGTTCGTGAACTTTACACTTTTAATCCTCAATCAGTCAATCCTGCATAAAAAGGAACCTACCCTTCGGTTAGTAAGGTTGTAAGAGGAGAGTGGGTGTACACTGCAACTCTTTGCATTTGTGCAAAGAGGCTGGATATAATCTCTAGCACTACGCTGACACTGCAATTTTTTTGATGCCAAAAGTAGGAGTTCTCAATAAAGCTTGGATTTGAACTGATAATTATATCTCTAGTGATTGGACATGTTTATATGTAACAGAAACATTGGGCATACGCAGAGAAATGGAATATAGTCACGGCAGTTGGTTAAGTTACTTCTATAACAAATGGTCCAAGTTGATATTTCATCCCCTAGTATCAGGATTCAAACTTACAAATTTGTATGTAGATAAAACAACTGAATCTTGCATCTAACAATAACTTAAGAGCTTGATACCCGAATGAAAGAGTTCAATAAGAGGATCAATATGATGATGACTTTGCTGAAAACCTGATTTACTAGCTTGCATGCTTACATTATTTTTGTCAGTTTTAGGCATTAATTTGATCTGTAAATTTTGAGTTGTTACTATAATTTTTATTTTAGGTTCCTAGGCACACCATTTTTTCATTCCATGGTTGCAAGGTCAAAAGCATCTTCTTCAGATGTTTCTGTTGTGATTGATCCAAACACCATACTCTTGTCAGACTTCATTAAAACTATCAGACATGCGCATAGACTTGATCATGATTGGCTTCTTTTTTCTTCATCAAAAAGTGTTCCCCACTTTCCATTTCACTTGGATGCAGATGGAAAACATTGGCTCCAAGATGATGGAAACCGAGTGAAGACTCAAAAGGTATGGTTAAAAAGAGTACAAATGATTTGGACAGGATCAGTCCTGAGGAAACTTCTTACTTAAAGCATTCTGTTCCTGCAGTTGCAGGATTTTCTTTCACAAGAACGGAAATGGAATCTTTGTGAGGGAAAAATGCTAATAGCATGGAACAATGGAGACCTTCCCTTGCATAAAGGAGTCCTCCCCCCTTTTCTATATGGAAAGGGGCTTCATAACCGCTGGCTTATAAATGAAGCTCTGTTCTCTGATTTCAGATTTGTCTTTGATGCTAGTTGGGCCATTTCCAATTTGTACCTTAATGACCTTGACCAGGACTTCAATTGCACAAGTGAAGATTTTCTTGGCCTGGCTACTAGAAAAAGGTTTTGGGAAGCCGCAGGGAACTCCAATTTGGCAATGCTTTATGGATCATTATATTTCCATGAACAGAACTTCTCTAACATATTTAGATTTTTTCAGTGTGGAGGACACTATCTCTTCATAAATTCAGCACAAATGGTTGTTTACCCTTTGAGGTATAAAGGATCATTGAGTTTAAGACAAGAAGTTATGTTCAAGTCAACAAGAGAGAAGAATACTTTGGAATGCATTGATACTATTAGATCAACTGAGGGAGCTAAGGACTGCCCAGTGAAGGACTACTTGAATGTGTCGATGCCCATTTCGCTTTCCTTGTCTTTAGAATTATTACTCTCACTTCGTGCAGACAGTAATAAGACAGTTGTGCTAGCAGTTGTTGGGTATAGTTACAAGGACATGCTAATGAGTTGGGTCTGCAGGCTACACCATCTTCAGATCTCTAACTTTTTGGTCTGTGCTCTTGACGATGATATATATGATTTCTCTGTCTTGCAGGTAGCCTATTTTGTTTATTAGCTAATGTTGTTCATGCTAAACGTGATCGGTAGGTTGAACCATCACTGCATTTCAGTAATAGCTCACTTATTTATCTTTGCGACTAATATGCCTGCCATTTATCAAGACTACCTCAATTTCTCGGGAAAAGTATATGTCTGACCCCATACACAGAATGTTAAGATTTCATCTCCGTCCTTTCTGTTTTACCAGTTAATAAAAAGTAAGATGAACTTGTGTTTCTAGGGCCTACCTGTCTTCAAGTTTGCCAACCTTGAAATCGAGATCAGCTTTGACAACTGTCATTTTGGAACTGAGTGCTTTCAGAAAGTAACCAAAGTTAAGTCCAGAGTGGTTCTGCAGATACTGAAGCTTGGTTACAATGTATTAATGAGCGATGTTGACATTTATTGGTTCAAGAATCCACTCCCCTTCCTTAGCTCGTTTGGCCCTGCAGTTCTTGTGGCACAATCAGATGAATACAAGTTGACAGGTATTCATGTATTTCCTTTTGAAAGACATTTCTTTTTTGTTGAATGCTGAAATTTGGAGCGCAAAAAAGGTAGTTAATTAGTGGGATTTATCTTCAGGATGAAGATATCTACTTATCCCATGCTCGTGCAGTTGTGCTGTTGGATTGTAAACTATTATCACCCTTGATTTAAGCTAATTTCTTCTTTATTTGTGCACAAATATGTATCGGCAACTACAGGACCTATAAACTTACCTCGACGTCTGAATTCTGGGTTCTATTATGCTCATTCGGATGCTATGACTATTGCTGCTCTTAAGAAGGTTGTGAAGCATGCAGCAAACTCAAATCTCTCTGAGCAGCCTAGCTTCTATGATACATTGTGCGGGGAAGGTGGATACAATCGCATAGATGATAGAAGATGCTTAGAACCTCAAACAAACCTGACCGTTCAATTCCTGGACAGAGACCTCTTCCCCAATGGTGCATATAAAGATCTTTGGCAAGAAAGAAATGTTGAGGAAGCATGCTTGATGAAGGGTTGTTTTATTATTCACAACAACTGGATTAGTGGGAGAAGGAAAAAGCTAGAACGTCAAGTGCCATCTGGGCTTTGGGATTACGATATGAGCACAAGGATGTGTTTGCAGACGTGGCACAAAACAAAATATGTATATTTTTGAAACAACAAAAACTTGGATGCTTTTGCTGCTTTATGTATCATGGAAGACTTTGGTTTTGCCGGTTGAGGAGAACACAAAGAAATTTTATTGTTGGGAGATATAATTTTCTATTTGGCCTTTGGAGTTATCACTTGACTAATTTGAGATAATGTTAAGTTCATAATGGCTGGCCCTGGCCTATAGAAACAAAATATGTTATATTATGCTGGAGACCTTGTCTGTATACATATATCTGAATGCAACTACACTCCTATATTTTCTTTTTCTGATCCATGATGCTCATAATTGTTGTAGCGGCTTGTAATTGCTGGAAATGCTGAAGCTTTGTAGTAACAAGTCAACACGAGGCCAGAATACCAACAGAGAATCTGAAAAAAGGAAAAGGTTGAAGGAAACTGATTCGTATAGTCTGAATTTACAACTTAAGGATATCACTGTGCGGATAGTTCATCCTGGTGGGAAGGTAGATATGTACGACTGTGCCATTTCTGCAGCTCAGTTATTAAAGAACTATCCAGGAAGGCATGTAGCTCTGCCGGATTTTTTCGATCGTCCCCATGAATCTGTTCTCACTGCAGATGATATTCTATTGCCAGGGAAAAAATACTTTGTAATCCCATCTAGTACTGTAGAGAAACTGAAGCACAGACACTCCCATAAAGCAAAACATCCCACTGAAAACGAGGAGCCTGAGTTGGACCGCGAAGAAGTTGTGGACGTTAATGGTGATTGTTTAGAGGGCTCTATATGTCTTGCAAAGGACTTCTACTCCTCCAAAGAGAGATGGTCTGGTTGGTTATGGAAGAAAAGGCAGCATGAGAAGAAGCCATTTGTACCTCCTATCTCGACTCCAAAATTATGGAGTTCGAGATGGGAACCTCATCTAGATTCAATAGAGGAGATTTCTCCATGAGTATTCTATTCACCTGATTCTCAAATCGTTTTAACTAGTACCAAAAACATCTGGTATTTCAATTTTTTATGCTGTTTTAACTGCAATGGTCTATCTCTTGCTGAGGAGAGCTAATGGTCTTGTCATATCAGTTTGCAAGATTATGTTCTTTTTCCGTTCTTATCTCTCAATTTTTTGAGTCATTATTTGTGTTGGTTATAAATGTTACCTGCTGTAAAACAGCCGGATAGACAAGGAAGGAGAAACCTTTGTACCATGTAATATTCTGCTATTGTATACCACATAAACATGCACAGCTCTGAATCCCAAAAAATAAAAGGATCTTCGTTTTTCATAGTTATAGCATAATTTTTCCTGTTTTCATTAGGCATGCACGACGTGTGATCAAATTTGGATAGCATTAGATCTTAACCATTTTGTTGAAGTTAGACTGATCCCTTTGCTTGGATAAAGAACACACATACTTTCAGACATTACTTTGCCGCCTCATTTTCTTGTGTTCCCTGAACTGCCTTCATTTATCCTTTACCTCAGACAGTATTTATTTTCTTATGTTAAGTGGCCCTACTACCTGTGGTTTCAGTCTATAAGATCCTTAACTTTTAGAAAAGGGAAGCCCGGTGCATTAATGCTCGCGCTATGCGTGGGGTCTGGCGAAGGGTCAGACCACAAGGGTCTATTGTACGCAGCCTTACCCGACATTTCTACAAGATCTTAACTTGCAGTCTCTTGTATATTGGCCCCTGGGGTGTTGATCTACTGGTCCCAGGCATGCGAATAAGAGTTTCAAACTTTAATGTCTTACGAACGGCAACCTGACATGCAAGTAAATCAGAGGCGAATGTAGAAATTAAGTTTTATGGGTTCAACATGTAAGATTCTTAGCATTGAACCCATTGCATGTTTAAACTTATGGGTTCATATCTACTATTTGTTTCAATTTCCGTGAACTTCTACACATAAATTTATGCTCCGTGTTGAAAGAACTGGATGGACCCGGTGTCGGTATATGCTGCATCCACCTCTGGGTAAAATACAAAGTAACAAATGAAGTTTTCTTAAATCCAACAGAAAATTTAGCAGCTCATATAGGATCTTTTGTTTCCTGAACCAGCTGTTTTGTCTTACAGTCACCACAGAGTTACTTGGGATACTGTCAATATCACTATCCTTGGTTTGGTACTCTGGTGTATAATGAATTTATGCTCTTTAATTTCTTTTATATTCAGTAGCTGTAGAGGTAATATCTGTGAGGCTTAAATATTTTAGAGAAACCTTATGATGTCTCTATATTTGGTGCTACGCCTATCTGCAAATTTTGATGGTTGCTGATACAGCTTGATCAAAACCATGTTTCGGAGTTTTTGGAAGTTATTCTATGTTGTAGAAATCCACAGTTTGAGCTAAAAGACCAACCAAACCAATAGTTTAAGAAGCAAAATTTACAAGTAAGCAAATTGCTTAACGGACAACAAAACATTTCTTGTTCTTCGTCCAAACTAATGGACTTTACTCCCGCTCAAACTAATGTTCAAAAATTGCAGTTCTCAAATCACGTCAGGAAGTCCATCTATGTGATTTCCTAATTAATCACATACACCGAGAAGTTTGTGCTGTGTTGTCTGTTAATTTACACTCAGAGTATGTATGACAAGAGCTTAGTGAATATCCATGTGTAAATAACAGCAAAGGTAGCACCAGCTGGAATTGTCACTACCCAGGAAGTCGCAATCTCTTTCACTGTCTCTGACCTTACACTGTTAAGTCCTCGAGCAAAACCAACGCCCATGACTGCTCCCACCAGGGTATGCGTGCCTGAGATTGGTAAGCCCAGCTTGGACGCGCACAAAACCACAGATGCAGCTGCAAACTCAGCTGCAAATCCTCTGGTGGGTGTTAGTTCTGTTATCTTCTTTCCAATAGTTGCAATCACTCTGTATCCCCACATTGTTAGCCCTGCCACAATTCCAAAGCCTCCCCATGCTAGAATATCATTTGGAATAACAATGTCGGCTGCACTGAGCCCTCCCTGAAGAATGGATAATGCAGCAGCCAATGGTCCTATTGCATTGGAGACATCATTTCCACCATGAGCAAATGACATGAAGCAGGCTGATAAGACTTGCATGTAGCCAAAAACGCCATAAACTATTTTCAGTTGTGTTCCTTTAGGACCTGCAATATCTGAAAGAAATCCAATGTTTTTAGTGTCAGTGGTTTCTGGTTCTGGTTCTTTTGAACTGGCCTTGGCAAGGAGGTGGCCAAGTTGGCCTCGGATGATCCTGTCAACTACAAATGCACCAATGGCGCCACAGGTTATAGCCTGGCCAACAGCTAGATTCAAAGTCTTGCTCAGAGGGAGAGCTACGAAAGATATTCCGGTGACACCAAGAAAGACAGCAATTGGTGCAGCTGCTGCAGCTGCTAGTCCTGGGTTCCGAGCACTGTACACAAACTAAAAATAGTAAAAGACACCAGGATTAGGAATTGTCAGTTGCATTCAGAAAGTCTCGTCACTAGAGCCTGAGGCAGAGTATGCACATCAGAAGAACATACCCTCCGGATGCATTTATACACAAGAAAGGACACCACTGCTCCCAGTAAAGGTGAGATCACCCATGAGGAAGTTACCCTTGCCAGTGAACTCCAAAAGACTGCACCAGCTCCCCCATAAACAAGACCAAAACCAACCATGGAGCCTACAATACAATGTGTAGTGGATACTGGCCAGCCATAATATGATGCAACCTGAGCAAGAAGACACGGAGTTAGCCAGAAATTTCAGATGAGAGTACTTGGTGAATTGCTAAGTGGACAACAAGTGTTTCATCTGTCAAATGCGTAATCAGATAGATGCAGAGTGATATATTGGAGATTCATCTGCACTAAAAATGAAGCGAAGGCAGAGGTTCTAGTTAAGACTTATTAGCCATTTTTTAGCAATTAGAGTCTAAAAAGTTAATACGGGCAATTTAAAGCCCGGGTAGTCTCTGTATTCCCATGTAAATTTGAACTGAAGTTCCATTTGTGCACTATCAAGAGTTTATCATTTCAATAGCTTCTCAGAGCGGCTTTCGTGAAAGAAACATGATAACAACCAAGAAAGTTTACATGACTTTAAGCAAACTATTTCGGTTAATCTACAGAACGATTGGCATGGCTTGAAATGTTGATGTTTACTATTTGTCAGTTCAGATTAATGACCTATATCGATAGTCAAATCACAAGACTTTGTTAAGTAATTACTTGTTCCATTCCATCAAGAAAATAAAACAAAGTTATGTCAAGCACATCTATTAAGTTTGTCCTTGGTTGTTTTGATAATTTATGCACCATCAGTCAAAGCGAATAATTTTCTTGACAATGTGATACAACGTTAGGAAAATCACACCCCAAAAGCTAGCTATTGAGGTAGGAGAGCCCAAAGCTATATAAACCCACATTAGCTCCCCATTTAACCAATGTGGGACTCAAGTCCCATTCCTTGCAATAATATCATAAGACAATGTTTCTTAGTGTTACTATTGAGGCGACGGCTAAAGAAATGCAGGCCTAAGTTGTTTTTAGTTTTATTCAGTAACAAGAAACTCAAGAGGACTCTTAAAGGTCAGGCATCTCAGTGGTGTTTCCAATGTATGCTTATGAATCCTACTTCTTAACTCCTTGTCTCATTGAATAATCAGAACAGAACCTAGAACAGGACACTACCTTGTAGAAATCAGGAATATCCAAAATTACTATGAATTCCTTACAAGCTAAATTGATTAACTTATTCCTCAATTCCTTCCAATTCATGTCACTACTTCATTTTCCAGTTTTTAATAACAGTAGTTTCGATCCATTTCAGTTGCTTCCCTTGGCACATGTTTCGGGTAACTTAGTTCATCAAAGCTTAAGCAAATGGAAAGAAAATCATCAAGAGCATTGATTTTCAAGTTCCCTACTTGTTTAACTTCTACGTACATATGAAATACATACACAATTATGTCACTTTTAAAAATTAATTACAAGTAACTTTATTTAATAATAAAGCGTTAATAATCTACTATAATAAGTTAAATTACGATAATCTAAAAATTCTTTACGATGATGTAAACATCATCATATATTAATTCAAATACATTATATAAATGGGACTAGCAACACAACCAGGACATGTGTACAATAGACAAGCTATGTTTTAATCTTTTGAACTATGGATAAGTGATAGAATAGAAAGGGAATGCACCTGCAACCATGTCCCTGCAGCAGCCAAAGAAGAAAGCAGACCAGCAAAGAGTAAAGTATCTTTTCCTTGGAAAACATTAGACACAAGAATACCCTTCTGCATTGTATTGGTAACATGTGTTCCCATTAGCAGTGCCCCTGAAAATTCAAGAATCCCCGCCATGACAACCGCTTGTCGGAGGCTCAATGCCCCTGAACCAACTGAAGTTCCCATAGCATTTGCAACATCATTGGCTCCAATATTCCAAGCCATGTAAAAACCAAACAAGATTGTTACATAAGACAAAATCTTGTACTTGAAGGCCAATCCTTGACCCAAAGACTTCATGAAATATGGCAAAACCAGTGCAGCTAATGCAATGCATATTGATATAGCAGAAGCTGTACTTGAAGATATGTGAAAAGCTTGTGCCATTCCAGGCAAGTCATCTTCATCCTCAGAGGAAATTGCATTTTCTTGATGGGATTTGACTTCAAAGTTTTTATCACCATCTGATTCAGCAAAAGATGATAAGGCAGCAAAAGGGTGTGTAAAGCTGGATTTTTTCAGTCTCAAAAACGAAAAAGTAGAAGAAATTTGTGGCTTGAGTACAAGAAAATCTTTCTTATGAAATTGGATTTCATTGGAAAACACACAAAGCCTTTGTCTTGGAAAGAAAAGATAAGAATTGTGAACAACTAGTTTGGTAGAGTTTCTGATAGAAGACAAAGAGTAGGAAGAAGTCATGACTTAAATGGAATTGAAAAAAAAAAGAACATATAACAGTGTAGTAGAATAGAAAGGAGTTATTCGGGCAGACTCTTGGCCATAGGATAAAGATGAAGAAGAAGAAATGAGAGGAGTAGTTGGTGGAGAAAGAATTGTGACAGAACAATCTGCATAGTCTTTTCCCCCCTAAGGAATTTAATTTTGCTTTTTGGATCTGTAGTTTTGGTGGTGGAAAAGTTAGTGAGAATGGATTTGGTTCTATTAGTAATGAGTGGTGGTCATGGATTCTCCAAATGGAATTTCATCTGCATGGCCACTAGTTTTTCAACTCTGAAATTGAACATACAAGAGAAGCACTTTTTTTTGAATTGTGTTTTGTATAAATGAATTTTAAAAATTAATTTGAGTTATGACAGTGAAAGAAATATTAAAAATAACAGAAAAATACCTAAAATACCTTTGAAGTATTGAAAATGGTTAAAATATACCATCCATCTACCAAATGGGTTAAAAAATCCCCTTGCTGATTACAGGGGTGTACATAAGTCGGGTTGGTTCGATTTTTTATTAAAATATAACCAAATCAATAATGTCGATTTTCTAAATCTATAAACCAAATCAAACCAATATACAATCGTTTTTTTTATTTTGGTTTTAGTCGGGTTTTTTCGGTTTTTCGATTTTCTCGGTTTTTTTACAATTATAATGTGATTGAAGAAAAAAATTAAATGTTTTCACTAAAAAGATTAAAAAAAAAAATGGTCATAGAGTAGTTCCAATAAAAATTAAGTTGACAAATTACTAAGAGGTCTAAACTACTATCTCTCAAAGTAATATTATGTGGAAACCTAAGTAGTTCAATTTCTAAGTCACTAGTCACAGTAGCTTGTCTGAAAGTTTCCTTCACATAAAATGTGAGCACACAAAAGAATGAAGAATTGGAGACAACTTATTAAAAACTTAACTCCATAAAGTAATTAATTATAACATAATTCCATAAAAAAAAAGAGAAAGAAGAGAAACAAACCTAAATCACAACATGACGAATGAGAAAAGTAAGATGAGACAATAATGAGAACTTTCTGAAAACTTGGAAAGTAAAATGTAAAAAGTGAAGCAATTAAAGAGTTTTAGGTTTTTATATTAACTAGTTAAACCCCACCCCACGTGTCTCGCACGTGTAACATTTCAACAACAACAACAACAAACTCAGTGTATTCCCACATAGTGGGGTCTGGGGAGGGTAAGAGGTACGTAGCCCATACCACTACCTCCGAAGAAGTAGCAAGGCTATTTTCGATAGACCCCCAGCTCAAGACAATGAGTTATAAACAAATTTATAATAAAAACATGAAACAAGATGGAACAACAGAAATAAGACACCCATAAAAAAATACCCTACGCTAACGAACCAAAGTCACCCCCACCCCGACGCTCCCCTAATTACTAACTACGACCCTCCCGCATGCACTAGCCTTCTATCCTAATTCGCGTCTTCCAAACCTTTCTATCTAGGGTCATGTCCTCAGTAAGCCATAACTGCTCCATGTCACGTCTAATCACCTCTCTCCAATATTTCTTCGGCCTACCCCTACCCCTATCCCACCTGAAACCATCCAAAGCTAACCTCTCACATCTACGAACTGGGGCATCTGTGCCCCTCCCCATCACATGCCCGAACCATCTCAACCGAACTACCCGCATCTTATCCTCTACCGAAGACACACCAACCTTCTTTCGGACAGTCTCATTCCTAACTCTATCACCCCTAGTAAACCCACACATCCAACGCAACATCCGCATTTTCGCCACCTTCAATTTTTGAATATGGGAGTTCTTGACTGACCAACACTCCGCTCCATACAGCATGACCGAACAGACTGCCACTCTGTAGAATTTTTCTTTAAGTTTGGGCGGTACCTTCTTATCACACAACACTCCCGAGGCCGCACGTGTAACATTTGATTATTTAAAATTAGATGATTTCGTCTATTGAATTTTTTTTTAATGAAGAGCAAAAAATTTAAATCACTTCTCAAAGATCCTTCACACTTTAATTAAATAGCACAAACATAACATATATTTTATTAAAATATTTGATAAATTTTCAATTCTTAAATACTGAAGAAATAATTTTGTCTAAAGCAGACACTTTTAACGAAGGACAAAAAGTTTAAATATTTCTGAAC
Organism: Capsicum pubescens; assembly: GCA_030864215.1. Taxonomy (NCBI): domain Eukaryota; kingdom Viridiplantae; phylum Streptophyta; class Magnoliopsida; order Solanales; family Solanaceae; genus Capsicum; species Capsicum pubescens. Next base: position 299,337,834 of record CM061548.1, on the reverse strand, counting down.
ACCGAATCAAATAAAAATGAAGTTGAAAGAAAATGAACCAAACTGAAATAGTTCGATTCGGTGTTCGATGTCTACTTTTTAAAATTGTAAATCAAAGAATTGAATTGAAATTTGATAAAATCGAATCAAAGAGCAGAACGTGCACTTCTAATCAACGCCTTAACAACATAAATCGTACTGATATGAATGAGAAATAATTCTTTTTTAAAAAAACATATCTTTAAATCCTCTCGTAATCGGCACGAAGTCTCAACAACACACTCACATAATTTTTCTTTACCTACACATCATGCGAAAGCCATCAATTGAAATTATAATAAATCATACGATAAAAAACGTTAATAAAAGATGCATAATATTTAATATTGTTGACCTACAAATTAAAAACTAATATTAAAGAACATAAAACTAATCTTCTCTTGAACATACTCTTTAACAATTAAATTGTGCATGTTATTCTATAATTTATTGAAAAAAAGGAATGCTCAATATATAGATGTACAATTTTTTTCCTTTTAAGAAAGAGTTGATGAAACATGGAAGAAATCTAATCTAATTTGAGAAACTTTTTTCATAAAAAATTAATTATTATAGAAAATCTAAACAAACAAAACTTAAAAGAAAAGAAAATTAAGGACTCCTAATTAAATCAAAAACCATACTTAAAAGAAAGAAATTGGGTCGTATGCTAACTACAATCTGCACTATTTTTTTTTCTTTTTGAGGTGGGACGTATTTTTTTAGTAAAAATAGTTAAGTAATAATTTGATAAAATAATAAAAAGACGTTTCTTACTACGTATTTAAAACTTTTTAAAATTTAATACTTATTAAAATTTTCTTATTCTAAGGCTTTTATATTTGTTTCTAGATTTTTCAAATCTTATTAAAGTCAAATTTAATTGTTTTATAAAAAGTATTAGTTGTCATTAATTCTAACGACTTCTAATAAGAAAAGGTTTTACCATAAATATATATTAATTAACTATTAACTTTTAAAAATTAGAAAAAAATAGTGAAAAGACAATTTTGTCTAAAGCGAAAACTTTTAGTGAAGAGCAAAAAGTTCAAACAACATTTCTAAGGCCCTTCACACTTTTAATATATTATAGATATAGATTATAGATTATAGATAGATTATAGATATAGATACAGATATAAATATTGGGCTTTGTATTAATTTGTTATTAATGGAAAAATACTATAATTAAAGGCCCAAGAATATATATATCTATTTTCTGAATATAAAAAAATAATAAAAGTAATTAGAAAGTAGATTATAAGTAATATTTTTTTACGTATAAAAAATTAAAATTATATATGTATTACGTCGGTTCGGTTTGATTTTATTTTTTCTAATACCAAACCAAACCAAGAATGATCGATTTTTTTTTGCCAACATCAAACCAATCAAACCAAACCATAAGTCGGTTTTTTTCTTGATTTGGTTTGATTCATCGGTTCGGTTTGACTTAACGGTTCGGTTTGTACACCCCTAGCTGATTACCTATGTAACCCAACTATAACCTTATCCCTAACATCACTATCTAAAAAATTAAATAGGAATTTCATTTATTACATGACAGTTTTTTATTGGTTGTATTTTAATTAATCCAAACTCTACTAACCCATCATCCAAACTCGGATTCCACATATCTATCCGAATCAACTTCAAAACTCATGTAAATGTGAGAGTAGCATCCTGATACTTCTAAAATCGAAAAGGATAGATGTGGAGGCAAACTTACTTCAAAAAGTCAAAATAAATCATTATTTCTACCAATGATGCATATTAAATTGGCTCAAGATCGAGTCTTATTATATGCTCGGTATGCAGAGTTGTCCAGAAAAAGGATATGTCAAATAGTAATGGTTTTGGAGGGGTATAAGATCTCAGTAGAGTAAGCGTTGTTCAGTATTATGCCAGATATTGAAGATAGCATCGTGGGCTTTTTATTAAAAAACAGAAGGCAAGCTTTGGTAATAAAGTGATGATATTACACTTGCTTTACACCAACAAAATGAGTAGAGAACTTCTATTGTACCCATTGATCAATAGAGGCATGTCACGAGTTTTCGATCGAATTTAGATGTATAATCCGGATGAAACCAAGAACAAAACAATCAATTTGCAATGAAACCCAAAAATTATAACATTATAATCATTTTGCAGCAGCTAAGATATGATTTATAGAACTCCAGACTATATTGACTACGTTTATCCAATATGCAACTGATATTGGTATATAGAAGGATTGCTTGTTCAAAGTACAAATATAGTGATGTGGCATGAAAATTCAAACCACTAAAGGCTAGATTATGCAGAAAACAAGCAAATCACAATAGAATTAAACTAAAAAAAAGTAGTAATACTTAGCATAAGGTCTCGGTCGGGTAGACTTAATGTGGGATCGGGATTTGGGTGACGGGTTAGTAGAGTTTGGATAAATTAAAATACAACTAATAGAAAGCTGCCATATAATAAATGAAATTTCTATTTAATTTTTTAGATAGTGTTGTTAGTGGTTAGGGTATAGTTGGGCCATATAGGTAAATTGCAAGGACATTTTTAAGCCCACAGATGGATGAAGGGTATGTTTGAATCATTTTCAATACTTGAAGACATTTTAGGTCCTTTTTCCTGTAAAAATAATGTAGCTGATAGGTTGATTTTATATAAAGTATCATATTAAAGTTTAAAACATGGAAAGTTAAATAATTTCAATTTCAAAACTAAAAAGTTGTATTAAGTAAATGGAAAATTCACATAAATATACCCTTCAGGAGTCAATATTACAAAATATACCGGTATTATTTTTTGTTTATAAAATGTAATTTTTATTTATAAAATTTATCAACTAGTCAGATGTTAGTTTATATTGGAGCATCTTTAAGAGTTAATTTTGAAGTTTCAAATGATTATACTGAGTATATAAATATGTAAAAAGAAACCCTTTACAAAGTCGTTAGTGAAGGATTTGGAATCGGACGAAGCGAATCATTTGGTTCCTCTCATCATTGATATAATCCAACAAATAAATTTTCAATTTTTGCGTATAGAAACAACAATTTGGTTCAATTTTTTTTTCCATCTATGAATTCTATTTTTTTTCTGAATCACGTTACTGGAGTTCCATTGAAATGTGTCAAGATGATACCAAAAATTATAGCCTAGGTCAAAACAAAGTTGGGTTCCTGTACAGTGCCTTCATATTTTTCCCCCGATGAATCAACCAAAAATTTTGGTGAAGTGAAGATTTCATCTTCTTTACCATTGTTTTTTTCTAAAAACGTATACATATATATATATATATATATATATATATGTATGTATGTGTATATATATGTATGTATGCATATATAATTGGAGTATCAATGATTTTATGGTGCATGAATTGTATAGAAATTGATGTATCAATAATTTTATGGTGTATGAATTGTATAGAAATTGATATATCAATAATTTTATGGTTTCTGAATTGTATAAAAATTGGTGTATCAATAATTTTATGGTGTATGAAATAGTTAGAAATTGATGTATCAACAATTTTATGGTGTCTGAACTATATAGAGATTGGTGTATCAAAAATTTTATGGTGTCTGAAATAGTTAGAAATTGGTGTATCAATAATTTTATGGCGTTTGAACTATCTAGAAATTGGTTTATCAATAATAATAATTTTATGATGTATGAAATATATAGAAATTTGTGTATCAAAAATTTTATGGTGTCTAAAATGTATTGAAATTGGTGTATCAATAATTTTATGGTGTCTGATCTATATAAAAATAGGTGTATCAATAACTTTATGGTGTATCAATAACTTTATGGTATATGAAATTTGTATGGAATGTGGTTTGAATCAACCGGAGAATTTACTACCATTAGTGGTGTTTTTGGCTAAAAATATTAAAAATTAATGTCAATTGAAATTAAATAAATTAAATTTAAAATTAGAAAATAATATCAAATAAATGTGTTGTTTTTCGGTTACCTATTGTCACAACCCAAAAATCGATAGGTCATGATGACACTTGTCGCGGCGAACCTTGACAAGTAAGCCTCTCACCCAAACTAATACACACCGAAAAAAGACAGAAATGCCCCCAAGATAAGGCTTCTAGAATGAAGCTGAACAACATAGATATAATAAAAACGGAAAGAATAAAATCAACACATACAACCATAACTTCCAAAACCTGGTGTCAATAATATAAAAACTACTAATACAATCTCAGAGTCAAATACATCAGAAAAATAACCACAAAAAAAATATCTGTCTCTGAACACTAATAAAAACATAACTAATACAGAAAGATAGAGGTGAACTCCAAACATATGAATGTCTAACCGTTACCTTGAGAAAACTTAAGGCACCCGAAATCAATCAGTCTGAGGCACACCCAAATCTAAAACTGCATTGAAAGGGTAAAGTAGGAGTGAATACAGTCCACTTGTACTCAGTAGGTATCATAGGATGACCGAGCAAAGTAGTAAATAAAGCATACAAAATACACACTAAGGGCATGCCACCTGCAATTAGAAAATATCCCACAATGAAAGTCCACACCGCTTGTACTAATAATTTCAATATATCATATATATTACAACACACCAAGATATAACATAAGTATGCATTATGTCACATATAAGTAAAACAAGGGAGAAGGATGTATACAAGATCATCAAATTCAAGTAAAGAAAGGTAAAACAAATGCATAGATAACAAGTCAATATGGCAATACAGCATACCATAACCACAATAAAATAAGTTCAATGTGTATGATGGTCATGATAATGATAATGATGATGATGCATGAGGTCGTCGCACAACCTTCGGGATCATCGCACAATCCCTGTATACACCTACGGAGGCAAGCCTCCCAATGTAGGACCCATGGGGGGTTCGTCAACCTGTATACAATTCACATATCTCATATCTACTCCCCGACATATTCCCCGAAGAGGATTTTATAAGGTGTAACAATAGCTCCTTCTTGGCACTTCCCTCGAGGAGGATTTTATAAAAAATGTTGCCAGTGTTTCTTAGATGTTGCCACGGTGGTACTAGTATTTCATGAATGAGTATGACATGAGGATATAATGCTCACAACTAATCACAATGATATATTTTCACAACCGACCACAATTATACATTTCCACAACCACGTGAGCCAATATTCACTCATTATTTTCGTTTCATCCATGAATTTCCATATGTTGCATATAAAAATAAGTATAAATATATCACAATAAACCAATGGTACCACATTAGACATTTCAACAACATAATATAATTATTCACAGATATACAAGGCTATCAACATCACATAGGACACCACGTAGTCACACATATCACATAATATCTCAATTTCAACAATTACATTACATATAGGCCCCCACACAAACACAACACATAAGTTGTTTTTCATGATTAGTTCCCAACCTTAACATGCATTTTGTACCATCATTTACTATCCAACCCAGTCTGAAAGAGTTAAGCCATAACCTACCTCAAAAGTTGAAATACCGCAACCAAGACTTTACTCCTAAAGTTTTACTCCCCATGAACGGTCCCAAACTCCACTAAAAACATCAAATATAGAATCTACGCATCAAAACAAAACCAGCGACACTTATATTGACTACTTTTAGTTTGGGGTCAAAACGGATTCCCCAAATGGATTTTCGAAAAAGAAGGGAAAAATCGTAACTTTACTTTAAAAATATGTTCCCATATTTTTAGGAACCTACAGCTAAAAACCCAAGTCAAAATGAGGTTCAAATCGAAGAAAAATTATTTTAAGCTTTACCGGGTCAAATCTTTGAAATCCGAGTTAAAATTGAGAATGAGAGTTGTTTTGAAGGTTAAATTGATGAAAAACTAGTAATTATAAGATTAAAATATTATTCAAGTGAAAAGAAGTGAAATTGGGGTTTAAAATCAAGCCTAAAGTTTTTTGGGTTTTTGAGAATTTAATCAAGAATTACTAAGAAAAGGGGTGATTTCTTACCTTAAATCCGTAAGAGAATAAAGAAATAGATGTTAATCTAGCTTCCTAATCACCTACAAGCTTCACTTTAAGCCCTCACACTAATTTTAGGGTTTAACTTTCAAGAGGAAGGTGAAAGAATGAGCAAAAATCAGATAAAAAAGGCTATTTATACTGTATCCAGATACCAGGTAAAATAAGGCATAAATCACACTTGGGGAATGAGATTTACCCTTTAAATTTCCTAGTTTCACCAACAACCTGGTGCACCAGATTTGTAAGTCCAAACGGACTTCGATGGGGTGTTCGAGATTCGTTCAGAGTTCGATATATGCAAACAAACTATGTAACCACACTAAATTCGACACTCCAGACGCAATGATGATATCGTATTTGTTTTAAAAAATGTCATTTTTATAAATTTGACCCTCGAAATCCGAAATCATAATTTTTTCAAACCGAGGATCGAAATGAGATTTAAAAACCGTAAAATCACTCCAAACTTGTTACCACCCTAAAATCGACATTTTGAATCTGTTGGCGAAGTCAGATTTTCCATATAAGGTCATTTCAACCAAATGTGGATCCCACACCCATATTTCTAATTTTCTAACTTTCCGACCAATAAGTCGAAATGAGCTCGAGTGCACCAGGACCCGAGCCAAAGGTCTACCTAGCCTAAAATTGATATTCCAGAGCTGTTGGTGCAGTCCGTTCAACCATCTGTCCAACGAATCAAAAGATATCCTCATAAGTCCAAAATAAGATTCTCAAAGCCATAAAAAATCACAATATCGCACAAATGGTACCAAAATAAATCGGGAACCATGCCAATCACCCGAACACTCAGAAACACCATGTTGCAACTACGGGGAGGGGTAAAATAGTCAGATCAAACATAAACACACAATTCACATATTTCATAAAAAAAACTAGTCGTTACATCATCCACCACTAAAAATCTAGTTCATCCTCAAACTAAGGCTTAGAAATACCTAAATCAACGAAATGCTGGGGATAATAACTATGCATATCAGACTCAACCTCCCAAGTAGCCTCATCTATAGGTTGATGTCTCTACTGGACCTTAACTACATCGATCACTCTAAAGCGCAACCGCCTAACATCCCTCGCCAATATGGAGACTAGATCCTCAACAAAAGATAACCACTCATCTAACTAAACTGACTCCCAACGAATAACATGAGACTCATCCGAAATGTAACAACGAAGCATAAAAATATGAAAAACTCGATGAACAGGTGATATATCGGAGGGCAACACCAACTCATATGCCAAATCACCAACAGTCCGAAGAATCTCAAATAAACCAATATGCCTGGGGCTAAGCTTTTCCCTCTTCCCACCCTCACCACACCCTTCATGGGTGAAACTCAAAGAAATATTTGATCATAAATGCTAATTCTCAGGGCTCAAAGTCTACGATTAGCATAACACTTTTGCCTAATCAGAGCCGCTCTAAGTTTATCCTAAATGACTATCTAAAGACTTACGAAATAAGTCCGTACCTCAAGCTTTCACCTCTAAAACATCAAACCAACCCACCGGGAAGCGACAACGCCTACCATACAACACCGCAAAAAGAGCTATGTCGATACTGGAATGGTATCTGTTGTTATATCCAAACTCAACTAAAGACAAATACTGCTTCCACTGACCACCAAAATCTATTACACATGCGCGGAGTATATCCTCAAAAACCTGGATAGTTCGCTCTAACTAGCCATCAGTTTGGGGGTGAAATGCTGTGCTAAGATGAACCCGAGTACCCAACTCATCCTGAAAAGTCTTTCAAAAGTGAGATATGAACATAAAGCCTCGATTTGAAATAATGGACACCAGAACACCATGAAGATGCACAATCTCACGGATGTAGATATGGGCCAACCTTTCAGCACTGAATATGACCTGAACCGAAATAAAATGAGTTAACTTGGTCAATCGATCCACAATGACCCAAACACAGTTAGAACCATGAGATGTACGAGGCAAACCAGTCATAAAGTCTATGGTGATTCGTTCCCACTTACACTCAGGAATGGGAAACCTTTGAAGCAATCCTCTCCAGGTCTCATATACTCGGCTTTCATCTGCTGACAACATAGGCAACAAGCCACAAAATCCACTATATCTTATCTCATACCACCCCACCAGTAATGCTATCTTAAATCACGATACATCTTAGTCATACCTGGGTGGATAGAATATCTGAAACAATGGTCCTCCTGCAAGATCAACCTAATCCAATCACCCACTCACGACACACAAACTCGGCCCCCAATCCTCAAAACTACATATGAATCACGAAAGGTTTCCTTAGCCTCCCCACTCAACACCTTATTTCAAATCAACCTCAATCCAATATCATCAAACCGATTAGCTCGAATCTACTCCATCAAAGAAGATCTAGCCTTCACAAATGCCAAACCATACCCAGATGTCAAATAATCAAGCCTAACCATTTGGTTAGCTAAAGACTGAACCTCTAAGGACAAAGGCCTCTCTTGGGTCAAAAGATGCGCCAAGCTACCCATACTAGTCGATTTCTGGCTCAAGGCATCTACAACCATATTAGCCTTGCCCGAATGGTAAAGAATAGTTAAGTCACAATCCTTAAGAAACTCTAGCCAACGTAACTGTCTCACATTAAGATCTCACTGGGTGAAAAAGTACTGAAGGCTATGATGATCTGAGAAAATCTCACAACAGACTCCATACAAGAAGTGCTTCCATAACTTCAAGGCAAACACAACTGCGCATAACTCCAAATCATGGGTAGGATAATTCCTCTCATGAGGCTTCAACTAACGAAATGCATAAACAATCACCTTACCCTCCTACATCAACACCGCACCTAATCCAATACCTGACGCATCATAAACACGATAAAGCCCATACCCTCCTTGGGCAAAGCTAATATAGGAGTTGAAGTCAATAAATTTTAAGCTTTTGGAAGCTCGCCTCACAAGTATCAAACCACTGAAAGAAAATCTTCTTCTTAGTCAACTTAGTTAAAGGAGCTGCAATAAAAAAGAAACCCCTAATAAAATACCGATAATAACCAGCCAAACCAACAAAACTCTAAATCTCGGTGGGCAATGTAGGTCTAGCCCAATCAATAAACCGTTGCAACCTTGATTGGATCGCCCATAATACCTTTCTTAGTCACCATATAACCCAAGAAAGAAACAGACTCCAAACAAAACTCGCACTTAGAGAACTTCGCATACAACTTCTCATCCCTCAATATCTGAAGCACAATCTGTAAATGCTCCTCATGCTCAACCTCACTCTTAGAATGCACCAAGATATCACCTATACATACAATAACAAGGGAGTCAATATACTTTTAGAACACCCGGTTTATTAACTCCATGAATGTGGCAGGGGCATTGGTCAACCCAAAGGACATGACCAAGAACTCATAATGACAATATCGAGTTTGAAAAGTTATTTTTAAAACATTCGAAGTTCTAATCCTCAACCAGTGATAACCAAACCTTAAATCAATCTTCAAAAATACCACAACACCTTGAAGCTGATAGAATAAATCATCAACACGAGAAAGAAGATACTTATTCTTAACCATTACCTTATTCAACTGCCGATAATCAATACACATTTGCATAGACCCATTTTTTTTTCTTCACAAAAAAGACAGACGCACCGAAGGTGAAACACTAGGTCGAATAAATCCCTTAACCAACAACTCCTGTAATTGATCCTTCAGTTCCTTCAACTCTACTAGGGCCATCCTATAAGGAGGAATCAAAATAGGCTTGGTACCCGGCTCAACATCAATAAAAAATCAATATCTCGATCCAGAGGTATACTAGGAAAGTTCGTAGGGAACACATGTATAAACTCACGAACAATACAGACAGAATTTATGGAAAGAGATGAAACAACACTAGTGTCATGAATATCAGCCAAGTAAGATAAGCATCCCCTCTCAACTAATTTACGAGCCTAAGCATAAGATATAATCCTCTTAGGACCCAAATGAAGTGCACCCTTACAAGCTATTCTTGAAAAACCCAACGAAGCTAAAGTCACAGTCTTAGCAAAATAATCTAAGACAGCATGATAAGGAGCTAACCAATCTATAACCAAAATAACATCAAAATTGACCAAATCTAACACAAGCAAGTCTACCAAAGTCTTACGCCTGGCAAAAGTCAAAACATAAGAATGGTGCACTCGATCCACCACTAAAGAATCACCTATCGGGGTAGATACATGAATAGCCATGGCAGGAGGCTCACTAACAAAATCAAAACCTAAAGCAAAATACACAAACACATATGAGAAAGTCAATTTGGGATCAAATAATACAAATGCAGGTCTGAAATAAATGTGGATGATACTTGTAATCAGAACATCAAAAGCCTCTGCCTTGGGTCTAGCTAGTATAGCATAATACTGACCACGTCTCTCAACTGGCTGATTATCCCCACGACCACCATCACAGGCTCTACAACCTCTACTTCTCACTCCTTTTATAGTACCCTACCTCTCACAACTGAAATAGAAATAGCCAGAATCACCCAACGGGGATAGTCCCTGGCCACTTGGCCAATCTTATCACACACATAGCAACCTCTATGACCAATATCAATAGAAAAAGGTACATCTGGGCATGAATGGCCACACTGAACTGCTTAATTAGAAGATCCACCACCTAAACTCTGTAAAGACGACTGTACTAGCCTATGGTATCCATCGGAACCTCTAAACTCTCAGCCTCAAGAGGTCTATCTCTAGAACTCACCAAAATATTATGCCTTCTTAGTGCCTCCCTGATATGCACTAAGAATATCCTCTGTCATCTTAGCATGATCCAAAATACTCTAAAAGAAAGCCCCAAACACAGCCATCGAAGCCGTAGCCAACTGAAGAGCAAACATCCAAACCCTTCATGAACTTTTGAACCTTCTCAGACTCGGTAGAAATGCAATCATAGAAATATCTGGACAGGGCATGGAAATATGCTTTATACTCAGCAACTGTTATGGATCCCTACTTAAAATGATCAAACTAGTCCCACATACTATCTCTCAAACTAAAAGGCACAAATCTCTCCAAGAAGGCATCAACAAACTAATCCCAAGTCATCTCAAGAGAATCATCGGTTCTACAGCTCACAAGTAACCTCCAACAATCTTTAGCACCATCTCTCAACTGATAGTTCATATAAGCAACACCATTCGTGCAAAAAGAGTGAAACACAACTCAAAACACAAGGTATGAAAGAACTTTGCATGATAAAGAATAAAATGAGAGAATTTTCCTAAAGATGTCCTATAGCCTCTCGAAGATAGATACAAACATCTATATACTGATCTGCGAGACTCTATTAGACATCTATTCTTACATTATTGAGACTAATGAACTTGGCTACTCGGATACCAATTTGTCAAGACCCAAAAATCAATAGGTCATGATGACACTTATCGCAGGGAACCTTGAAAAGTAAGCCTCTCACCCAAACTGATACACATAGGGAAAAAATAGAAATGCCCCTTAGGTAAGGCTTCTAGAATAAAGCCGAACCACATAGATATAATAAAAATGGAAAGAATAACATCAACACATGCAACCATTACTCCCAAAACCTGGTGTCAACAGTATAAGAACTACTAATACAATCACGAAGTCAAATACATAAAAAAAATAACCATAAAAAAATATCTATCTCCAAACACTAATAAAGACATAATTAATATAAAAAGATAAAGGTGAACTCCAGATGTATGAATGTCCAACCGCTACCTTGAGAAATTTGAAGGTGCCCAAAATCAATCAGTCTGAGGCATACCCAAACCTAAAACTACACCAAAAGGGTGAAGTAGGAGTGAGTAAAACCCACTTGTACTCAGTAGGTATCATAGGCTGACCGAGCAAAGTAGAAAATAAAGTATACAAAATACACACTAAGGGCATGTAACCTGCAATCAAAAAATGTCCCATAATGGTAGCCCATACCGCTTGCACTAACAGTTCTAATATATTATATATATTACAACAACATACCAAGATAGAACACAAGAATGTATTATGTCACATATAAGTAGAACAAAGGAGAATATGTAGATAAAAAATCATCAAATACAAGTAAAAGAAGGTAAGACAAATACATAGATGAAAAGTCAATATAGCAATACAATATAATATAAACACAATAAAGTAATAATGATGATGAAGATGATGATGGACGAGGTCATCGCACAACCTCCGAGATCGTTGCACAATCCTTGTATACACCTACGGAGGCAATCCTCCCAATGTAGGACCCATGGGGGGTTCGTCAATCCGTATACAATCCACATATCTATATTTCCTCCCTAAAACATACCTTAGGGAGGGTTTTATAAGGTGTTACAATATCTCTTCTCGGCACTTCCCTCGGGGAGGGTTTTATAAAAGGTATTGCCAGTATTTCTCAGATGTTGCCATAGTGGTACTAATGTTTCTTGAATGAGTATGATATGAGGATGTAATGCTCACAACCAATCATAATGATATATTTTCATAACCAACCACAATTATATATTTTCACAACCACGTGAGCCAAAATTCAATCATTATTTTTGTTTCATCCATGAATTTCTATATGTCTCATTTAACAACAAGTATAGATATATCACAATACACCAATGGTACCACATTAGACATTGCAACAACACAATACAATTATTCACATATATTCAAGGCTATCAACATCTGGACCACACACGGTCACACATATCACAAAATATCTCAATTTTAACAATTATATTACATATAGGCCCCGTACGGGCACAACACATAGATAGACCTTTTTCATGATTAGTTCCCACCCTTAACATGTATTTTGTACCATCATTTACTACCCAACCCAGTATGCAAGAGTTAAGCCATAACCTACATCAAAAGCCGAAATACCACAACCAAGACTTTACTCCCAAAGCCTTACTCCTCACGAAGAGTCCCAAACTCTAATAAAAATATTAAATATGGAAACTATGCATCAAAGTAAAACCAAAGACACCTATATTGACTACTTTTGGTTTGGATTCAAAACGGATCCCCGAAATGGATTTTCAAAAAAGAAAGGGAAAATCATAATTTTACTTCAAAAATATGTTCTCCATATTTTTAGAAACCTACAGCTGAATATCCAAGTCAAATCGAGTTAAAAATGAGGTTTAAATCGAAGAAAAAATATTTGTAAGCTTTACTAGGTAAAATCTTTGAAATCTGGATTAAAATCAAGAATTTGAGTTTTTTTGAAGGTTAAATTGATAAAAAACTAGTAATTATATGATTAAAATATTATTCAAGTGAAAAGGAGTGAAATTAGAGTTTAAAATCAAGCCTTAAGATTTTGAATTTTTGAGAATTTAATCAAGAATTATTAAGAAAAGGGTGATTTCTTACCTTAAATCCGTAAGAAAATTAAGAAATAAATACTAATCTAGCTTTCCAAGCACCCACAAGCTTCACTTTAAGCACTCACACTAATTTTAGGGTTTAACTCTTAAGCGAAAGGTGAAAGAATGAGTAAAAATCAAATAAAAAGGGCTATTTATATTCTACCTGGGTACTAGGTAAAATAAGGCATAAATCACACTTGGAGAATGTGATTTACCCTTTAAATTTCCTAGTTGCACCAGATTTTTAAGTTCAAACGGACTTTGATGGGGTGTTCAAAATTTATTCGGAGTCCAATATACGCAAATGAACTATGTAACCACACTTTGACACTCCAAACACAATGGCGATATCAGATTTTTGAAAATAATATCATTTTCATAAAGTTGACCCCCAAAACGTAAAATCACAATTTTTCTAAATCGAGGGTCGAAATGAGAATTAAAAGTCGTAAAATCACACCAAATATGTTTTCACTCTAAAAACAACATTCCAAATCTGTTGGTGAAGGCGTATTTTTCATCCTCAGTTGTTTCGACCAAATGTTGGTCCCACACTCATATTTTTAATTTTTCAACATTTCGACCAATAGGTCGAAATGACCTCGGGTGAACCGGGACCCAAACCAAAGATCAACCTAGACTAAAATTGATATTCTAGAGCTTCTAACGTAGTCCGTTAGGCCATCTGTCACACAGATCAAAATATATCCATATAAGTTCAAAATAAGGCTCTCGAAGCTATCAAAAACCATAATATCGCATAAATGGTACCAAAATACATCGAGAATCATGAAAATCACCCCATACTTCAGAAATACTATACTGCAACTACGACGAGGGGTAAACCAATCAAATCACATAGAAACACACAATTCACATATTTCATAAAAAAGTTGGTCGTTACACTTATTTATGTTTTTCTTTACCTTGTTGAAAAACAAACTAGGAGAATTTATAGAATAAAATATCAACCATTATATTGCCCCCTTGAATCATGCTATTTTATTTACTGTCTTTTATTATTTTTTTTACTATATTTGGTAGATTTTGTTACATTTCTACTATTATATTTTAAAAAATAAAAACTATTGATAATTTTGGTAATATTGATTCTTAAATTGTATATTATGTGATTTCCCCATAATAAAAATCATATGCAGACATTCAAAATCGTAATAGTTAAGTTAGTTAGCTACCAAAACTTTACTCTTATTGGTGAACATTCAATTCAATTGTATTGGTTTCCATATCATAAAAATATAAAAAATATATATTGTCAATGCACAATAAAGTAAATTGATATATAAAATTTTAAATATGCTATAACATCATATACATAAAAGACGCAACATATATAGTCAAACCTCTTTATAGTTGGAACATTTGACCAAAAAATTCAAGGCTACTAATAAAGAGGTGCTGTTATACATGTATTGTGATATTTAATGTTTAAATCACATTTAGCTGTTATAAATAAAAACATGAAAAATGATCTCTTTATACTTTTTATGTTATAAACAAAAACAAAGTACTTGTTAAATTTAAAATCTCAATTGATTTCATATTTTATTATTGAAAGAACTAACAGATTACTAAAAAAAATTCATTGCTAAATATATCATACTGATAAAGAATCAAAAGTTAAGAAACATACACATTTAAAATTAATGAAAAGTTTGAATTTTTTCAAGTTTGATGTACCTGCCCATTTAAGCAGTTTTATATACCAAAAAGAGAAACACATTTATTAACTAATTTAATCAAAATAATAGTGGAACAATGAGGTTCCAAAGATTTTTCTAATTTTTTTTCCTTTTCCTTTTCCTTGTAATTGTCCGAATCTCTATCCACAAGTGATTATCAAAGGAAGCTTTAGACATTTAAGTTATGTTGTACTAAATTACAATGGTTTGAAGGACTTAAAAAGTTTACAATTTTCTCAGTTTATTGATGATTATCATAAATATTTATTTTACGTATTACATAATATTTTTTTTTTATAAAATATTAATGTTGCATAATATTTGAGTAACTGCTATAGAGAAGTAATTTTATAAATAGTCTACCGCTATAACGAGTCCCATTGCAGCTATAGGTAAAATACCGTTATAGAGAAGTAAAATATAACATGACAAAATTAGTTCAAAAAAATAAAGCCATTATAATAAAATGTCGTTATAATTTGAATAAAAATATCATAATTAAGATACTGTGGAACTCCAACAAATTTTGACGAAATGTCAAACTTTTATATGTGAAATAAAAACTCTAACATGTTGTGTGGAATCAACATTGTACCTGCAACTCAACATCGTTTGATTCAATTGCTTCTTAACTATCCATTAAACTAGTGATGGTCACAATAAAGCTCAGTTTTTCATGATTATGCATGGCCATATGGTCATATTGATAGAAACATTCATCACCTGACTATACTATTATCCTTTGCACAAACATAACTATTGATTCTTTAAATTTACTTTAGTTCCCTCAAAATCAACTAATTTGAATAAATTTATGACACTTGTTACTGCTCGTCTAGAATAGCTTGGGAACCTCTAACTAGCTTGGGACACCTTTATAACAATTCTCATAGCAATTTTTAATTTTGGTGCATTTTGATCATTTTACCCATTTTCATAGTATCTTAATGGTAATTGTGGTATGCAGGTATGGGTTGTACGATTCTCAAGATAGTTAGTTGAGTATTGCGTGATTTTTTTTATTTTAGAAGATTTGAAAGTTGGTATGATTGACTTTAACTAATTTTTGATAATAATGAGGTCATATGAGAATTTCATCAGTTCATTTTTGAGGTTGTAGGACCTTTGGTTCGTCCTCAAGGTGTTTGGATGAATTTTGAGTTGTTAGTTAAAAATTTATAAGTTTAAGGCATAGAGTTGACTTCGGTCAATATTTGTTGATAACGATATTTGTTTGACGATCTGACAATTTCATTGAGTCCGAAACATCATTTAGAGCCTATTAGGATAGTTAGTTTGTATTTGTGCGATTTCAAATAAATTCTAAGGATCTGTTAGGGGACTTTTGTTTGAGTTTGGTTTTCTTGTTTTAGTTGTTTTTGGTTTAGGTAGAAACCTTCTTCGCATTCCTGATGTAGCCCCTGTGATAGAAAAAAAGGTTTCCATATGGTCATTGCAATCGTGTGGTGTGCCTTGATCATGAAGGGTTTGGGTGGTTCAATTCGTGCTTCGCATTTGTGATGGGTGTCGTCGCGATCACAACTCTTTGGGTCGGGTCGTCCTCGCGATCGCTAGGGTCTTGTTGTGATCACATAGAAGAAAAGCCACCAAGACAGTTTTAAGCCCCATTTTTGATCTAAAATCACATAACTCAATTTTTGAAGCTTCAAAACTCAATTGTGGGAAATACAAAAGGTGATTTTCAAGGATTCTTCTTTGGGTATAATTTTTTATACTATTTTAACAATTTTTTCCATTGATTTATTAACGATTTCATCTACAAATCTTGATTTTTAAATTGAAAAACTTGGGATTTAAGGTAAAGTTAAAAAAAGGTATATTGATGATTTGGAAGTCGAGATTAACCCTATTTTGATGGAATTTCACATTTAAAATTCTTATGTTATTGGTAACGTAATTTTTAAATAAAATTCTAGTTCTCTCCTTGACGGCTTATGGTTGACTTTGTAGACCCGGTATTGAAGTATATATATATTTGTGTCTATGGTTTTGTTTTCTAATGTAGAATATGTACAACAGCAACAACATACCAAGTGTATTCCCATACATTAGGATTTGAGTAGGGTAGATTTTATTTAGTCCCAGCTAGCTATGTAGAGCAACAATGTTACAAACATATTCATCTCTTTCATTCACTTATACTCATTTTACTTGGACTAATATTTGATATGATAGATGGTTGATTAAGTTTTTTCCTTTTTGAGGTGAATGAGTGCTATTGTGTTGTATTATATCCTTATTATCGTGATTTAACTACTTGATTATGTATAGCCTTCATGTTTGCAGATTTGTGTGGTTTGAGTTGGGTAAGCTGAAGTTTAGGTGGTTCTTACCATTGTGTAAGGACTTAATTCTTTGGTGTCATTGGGAAAGCATAAGTAGTGCATAATTGAGTAAAGGTAAATATTAGGTGTTCATGGTTGTACTTGTTTATAAAGTTATGGTTATTTATTCAAAGTTATTATTTTGGATTTTTTGATGGCTTTTCCAATACGTTGTTACTTGTACTATAATATCTGCACTCTTCTTTTTGTTGAGTGAAGAGTATGTTCATGTGACTACATTGAGATCTTAACTTTAGATCATGACATGTATTGACTCAAGGGTTAGTTATATCTTCTAGACAATCATGATTCATCTCTCTTTGGGTTTTGTCCACTTATTTCATACATGGATTCTTTTTATTTTGTTTTGGATTGAACCTGAAATTGACATTTTCTAGTGTTTTTGGTATAATGACTTTTAATTCTTAGATGTATTTTAGATATTTATATGTTTTCCACATTTGATATTATTGCTAAAATATTTTGACAGTATATTTTTAATCGAATGACTAGTTTCTTTTAAAGTCTGTTAAGTGTAATAGTTGGGTAATTGGGTTAAATGGTTCTCCTATCGGAGGGATAGTGTGGGTTCCACTCACGACACACTAGCGTCATGACAATTTAGGTCTAATAACTAGCAAACCTCAGAACCTACAACATCATGTTCCATAACTAGGAGTTATGCCAAAAACACTTTGTGATATTGGAGTCTTTATTATAAGATGGATGCTTCTTTTTTTTCCTTGGATAAATCCTCTACATACCTCACATTAATCTAGAGAAGGGAAATAATATGGAAGGAAGCTGCAACAAAAGGAGGAAACTTGAAGGAAATTTTTGGGTTGGTTTTATTACTTCCATGCCTGTCCTTTTTCAACTCTATATTGTATAGGAATCCATTTCTTTTCTTGTTTCTTAAGTTCATTATATATTTTCTTGTTTATTCATTCGGCTCCCATATCGAGTAGTGATTGATCAAATGGTAAAATGTTTGACATGTACAAAATCCGTTAAAGGCACTTTTTTTTGGTCTTTGGCTTTACCAACATTCTACCTATTTCTCTTAGGTTTCTATGTAAACCTTCTAGATTTACTAAAAAAGATGGCCATGTCTACACAATTGTTTGGATCATCAACAACAACCATAATGACCAAGGTCTACTCCCACTTTGACTTTTATTTTATTTATTCCATTTTCCTCATTTTGTGAATTCTCAGATTCCTAATAAGTTTAACAATAGTCATTTTATCCAGTTCTTTTGCCTCTTAATTGAAATAACCTTTTTATCCTAGGAAGCAAAAAAAGTTCTAATGATTTTGCTAACAAGTTCTCAATAGTAAAATTCTTACTAAGTGACTTCAACTCATTTGTGATTATAATGAATCTATTAATCATTTTCTATATGGTTGATGGGACATGTCCCCAATTAACTCCGTCTAACTGTCTGAATTGTGGAGTTGATGGGACATGTCCCCAACTAACTTCATCGAATAAAATAAACTGGATATAATACTCTACTGGAATAATAATCATCCTCGAAATATGAGGACTCTCTAATACTTCTACTGCTGCTGACTGAATCTGGACTGCTAAGGGTACTCTGGATCTCATGCCTCTGAACGTATGGTGTCAAATTAAATAACAACACCATAGTGCAAATGCGTCAGTATGTTGGAATATACTGAGTATTCAAATGAGGTAAGGTTAAATGCAAGGGCTTATGCATGAATAATTACTTAACTGAATGATATGAAAGAGCTGGATTAGCACACATAGAGAATCTGTAACTACTGAACATACTGCACATACTGACTCTGAGCATACTAGAACTAAATCAGATAACTGATACTGGACATACTATCAAGCTAAACTTTCTAAACATACTGACATTCTGAGTATCGGGAGCTACTAAAACTGATATCTGAGTTCACTAACTCTGGAATACTGTATAACCGAGTAACCTAATATCAACAACTGAGTCTAAGCCTATTAGTATCGACTGGCTAAATCTGGGATCAAACCTATCAAGCGGATGATCTCTAAGTCTTCTATAATGATAAGGAATAATTAAATATAAATTTGAGATCAAGCCTATCTAACGGGTGATCTCTGAATTTTCTGACAATGAGAATACTCAACTGAATCTGAGACAGAGATCAAGCCTATCTAACGGGTGATCTCTATAAGTACTGATGCTGAATAACTTTATGTGAGACCAGACCTATCTAGCGGGTGGTCCACGAATCACTAGAAATATTTGAGTTCCTTACAGAGATAGATGACTGTATCTGACAGTCCTAATTTTTGAGTTCTACTCTGAAGACTGATACTAAAACTGCAACTGTGGGAGTTCTCACTTAACCGACATGCTTCGAGCTTGAACTAGTGAGTTCCAACCTGTAACCCCAGCTGGAAGGGTATAAATACCATGCCACGGGTAAAGACCTCTATGGTCAAGCCTATCTGATGGGTGACCCTCATAGGAAGTATAGCCTAAGGAAGTATAATAGTCAAGCCTCTCTGACGGGTGACAAGCCTTTTTCTGACGGGTGACTCCTACATCTTGCGCTGGCTACACAGTTCTGGAGTTCAGGGATTTCTCCTAACGACTCTAGAGTTCAGGGATTGCTCCTAACGACTCTGCCTCACTGACGAGGACCCTCTATCCCTACACTCGCTCAGTGCTAGCTCTTACTCCCAACTAAAAGACTCTGAACTGATTCTTAGAACTTGTACTTCAACTAAACTGAATCTGTTACTGAGTTTCTTACTTGACTGAGGTGACTGAGTTCACTTGGTTTCGTTATCTGACGGAATATGTCTGAATTCTACTTTCTGTCTGAATACAACTGAGTTCTGTAACTTACAGGGGCTTTACTAGAATCTGAACTGAATACTGAGTACTGAGCTTGATTAAACTGAATACTGAGATTTATTGAGTTTTCTTATTGTTTAGTCATTGACTGAGTTCTATTGATTATAGCACGACTGAGATTATCTTAAGACTGACTCGGCTCTAGGCACACAACTATATTTTTTGGGTACAAGTACCCCCAGAACCCGATGGAAGGAAACTGATAGGACTCAACTCTTTGAATTCATAACCAACATCCACATCATAGTAATAGATTCACCATATACTCAATAAAACATCACTTTAAGCACTTGGAAATACTAACATGTATTTTTATAGGAAATGCAAGCCAACACTTCATAACTCATTCCACAAGATCTTGCAATAATCACATAACATGCATTCAAGGTACATAATTATGGATTTCATGTTAACATGTTACCATCCATTCACTAAAGCTTTTTATCAAACACTTGGCATGCTTAGCTTATACCAAACTTGGGGATTTCTAGTCAACATTGTCATAATGACCCCATTTTCTTCATAGAAGCATTTTATCAAACATGTAGGGAGCATGCTTTAGTTATTCAATAATTACTACTTATAAATATCATGACTCATCAACCAATTTATCATACAAGGATTTCAACATGATATGATCATAGTTCAACACACATGGAAAAATATGATTATTTTCAACATTAGTGAACATATAACAACATCACACTTCAATCATCTTGGACTTACAACAATTCATTAGACCAATTAACATGATTACATAATCCAACATGCTCCTTGAAGAGGCTTTATTATGAACACCACAAGATCAACACATAATAGGGTCAAAGCTTGAGTCTTTATCATCAAATCATGAATTTAATTTCAACCACATCAAGAAATTCAATTTCAAACCACATAAATCATAAAAACTCATAAAAAATATTATCTTTGAATTTTTTTAAAAAGGATCCTTGAGCTTCTTGGGTGAAAGGAACCCAAGAATCAACACTTGCATACCTTAATCTTTGAAATTGGATGAGTTCTAATGCTTGAAACTCTATCCGCACTTGTAATAAATGATTCTCGAAGCCCACACTATGAGAAACTTTATTCTTGAAGAAATCTTGATGATTTATGGATGATATTTGGAAGATTAATGTTCTTGAATTGAAACCCTATATATATTTTTAAGAGAATTAGAAGAGAAAATGATGAAATTAGAGTTTGGATGGGGGTTCTCATATTTATAGAGGCCTCCAAAAAATAGAAAAACACCAAAATACCCTTGAAAAAACTTCTGTTAATTGATGGAGAAAAAATAAAATAGCTGACGACATTCGTGGCAAGTCGTCAAACTGGTGATAAGTCATAACAAAATGTCGTCACAAAAGGGTGAAATCTTAATTTTCTGGTTAAGGTTGACGACATTGGTGATAAGACATCACGGGCGTGGTGACTTATCACAAAATGTCGTCACTAGGGGTGGAAATCTTCCCAGGGCTGACGCCATTGGTGATAAGTCTTCACGCTTGTGACAGCTTATCACGAATGTCGTCACTCAGTTTCTCAGCCTGACATGCTGGAGTAAAATGGGCATAACTCCTTGCTCCGATATCAGAGTTGGGAAAAATTTGTATCGTTGGAAATATAATTCATTGAGATTTTATTTGATATATAGTAGGTCCTTTAATTCTATATATACAAGGAGTTATGGTCTATTGATGTTGACCCAAGTTTTTACACTCACTAAAACTTGAACGATAGGAAAGCTTTCAACTTGTCCTTGATTTAGGGGACCTCTATGATCTTAATTCATGATCAAATAGATTCCCACACTACATAATTGATTAACACACTAAATTTACATAGGATTTGAGGCTTTTGGAACATCTACGCATATGTATGACGTATTTCCATTCTAGTCCAAAATATGGGGTGTTACATTATCTCTCCCTTGGAATCATTCATCCTCGAATATCGCTTGATAAGTTACAAGTACAGATCAACTGAACTTACTTAAGGAACATGAATATCTAGAACATGACTATATGACGGAAATTACTGACACACTGAATTTTCCACTAGAGTATGCATGCATAGCTGATGCATAGAATACCTGGCTGAAACATTAATAAGCTGAATTATCATACGGGACATGCATATCTGATACATGGATCTGTAACTGAGTCATTCTCATGTACACATGAATGAATATACTAATAGGCTGAACTTTATCTACTGAATATGCATAACTAATGCATGGAGGTCTGACAGAACTTACACTTGAAAGCATGACTGACTATGCAATGATAACTGATGCAAAGCTTGAAAACTTTGGGGAGTCGTAGGGTATCTCCCCCTTGGGAAAATATGTCCCTCTAAGAATATTTACTTCATTGATATAGTTCAACGATGCACAAGGCATCTATGAATTGGATCATATGCATGATGCATGAACTGAGCGATACTTGCAACTACTAGAATAGTCTATCTTGGAATAACTTAATATCTGAGACACCTGATAGCATGGTTAGATGAAGAGATAAGAAAACAAACTATACAGATCTAACTGTCTGACTGCTATACTGAATGCTTGCTCTACTAACTAACTTATGCTGAGTAGAACAAAGAATGAAGTAATGCATATCAGGAAGATGAATAACCCATAACGTACCCGAATCTATGTCAGGGAAACTTTCATGATCATGGTTAGTCTGAAGCGCATAAAGTCTGTTCTGACGCTGACGCGAATCTCTACCCCTCTGAGCTAACACTCTACACTCCCGCATCCTGTGGCCTAGCTTGCCATATCCAAAACATACATTGCTGTTTGATCTACACACACCTAGATGATTCTTGCCACACTCTCTTCAAAGAGGATAGGTACGCTCACTTCTCGCACTACCCTGGGCTTTGGAGCCTGGTGCCCCATCATGACTATTATCTCCGAGCTGAGGTGCAGGTACACTAGTTGAGGATGGATCTGGGACTGGAAATTTCTGACTATGGTGAGAATGGTTACCATCCTGTGACCCTGGCTGGGAGAACTATGATTACCTGTTCTGGCTTTCTTATTAGATCTCTCTTTCCTTCATCTTATCTGACTCAATCTGCTGTGCATGCATCATCAATCTAGCAAGATCCATTTTTTATCAAGCATAGCGGTTCTACACTCTTTAAATACCATTCCGGATACACCAGTCACAAACTTATGCATACTCTCTCTAGGGTCGGCTATCAATACAGGGGCATACTTTGTTAACTGATTGAACATAAGACAATACTCATTCACTATCATAGAGCCCTATCTTAGGTTCATAAATTCTTCTATCTTAACTACTCTCATCTCTAAAGGGAAAAACTTATCTAAGATAGCATCCTGAAATGTCTGCCAAGTCATGGGAGCATCATCCTCTCCTCTACCCTTCCTCCATGATACAAACCAATCATAAGCAATATCTTTCAACTTATATAAGGCTAGTTCTATGCTCTCTTCTTCATACACATACATAACTTGGGCGATTTTCTTCACCTCCTCTAGAAACAACTATGGGTCCTCACCTACCTTAGACCCAAAGAACTCAGGAGGGCTCATTCTGATAAAGTCATGGAGTCTAGCTGCGGCTGCATCATCACTCTACTGTCGAGGAGCAGCAGCCTGATTATTCATCTGCACTGTAGTTGTCACCACTTAGGCTAGCACCTGAAAAACTGCCTGGAACTTAGCGTGTGACACACTTTCATTCTGGGGATCAACAGAATGATGGGCTGACCGGTTCTCTGTTCTCCTCTTAGGAGGCATGTTCTATAAATGGAAGAGGAACACGGATTAGATTGGAAGTTCAACTTTAGCTTCTGCTCACTAGCATGACATGAATATTGAAAGAAGGGAAACTGTTCGTAAAAACATCTTATAGCCTCCGGTACATAAATGTGGCGCACAATACACCCATGCATAAGACTCTACTAGATGTGACTTTTCAGACTTCCTAGGACTCTATTGAACCTTAGTCTCTGATACCAAGTTTGTAACGCCCCGATTTTTTGTAATCGAAATGCCACACGATACTCATGATCTTGAAGGACCACAAGCTAACCCTCTTCTAATATATGTACCTATTCACTGCATAATATAATAAAATACATGCGAAAAACTGGCGAAAACTCGCCATAAGGTTCAAAATATCTAAAATACATAATTTTGTAAACTGAATACTTATACAACTATCCAAAAAGCCTCTAACTGTCTAAACTGTGGAGTTGATGGGATATGTCCCCAACAAACTCCGTCTAATAAAATAAATTGGATATAATACTATAGTATAATAATAATCGTTCTCAAAAGATGAGGACTCTCAAATACTTCTACTGCTGCTGACTAAATCTGGACTGCTAAGGGTACTATGGATCTCTTGCCTCTGAACCTATGGTGTCAAATAAAATAATAACACCATAATGCAAATGCGTTAGTACATTAGAATATACTGAGTATGCAAATAAGGTTAGGTTAAATGCAAGGACTTATGCATGAACAATTACTTAACTGAATAATATGCAAGAGCTGGATTAGCACACATAGAGAATCTGTAACTACTGAACATTCTGCACATACTGACTCTGAGCATACTAGGACTAAATCTGATAACTGATACTGGACATACTGTCAAGCTAAACTCTCTGAACATACAGAGATTCTGAGTTTTTGGAGCTACTGAAGCTGATATCTGAGTTCACTAACTCTGGAATACTGTATAACCAAGTCAACTAATATCAATAACTGAGTCTAAGCCTGCTAGTATCAACTAGCTGAATCTGAGATCGAACCTATCTAGCGGATGATCTCTAAGTCTTCTGTAATGATAAGGAATAATTAAATATGAATTTGAGATTAAGCCTATATAACGGGTGATCTCTGGATCTTCTGATAATGAGAATACTCAACTGAATCTGAGACTGAGATCAAGCCTATCTAACAGGTGATCTCTATAAGTACTGATGTTGAATAACTTTATGTGAGACCAGGCCTATCTAGCGGGTAGTCCATGAATCACTAGAACTATCTGAGTTCCTTACTAAGATAGATGACTGTATCTGACAGTCCTGATTTTTGAGTTCTACTCTGAAGACTGATACTAAAATTACAACTGTGGGAGTTCTCACTTAACCGACATGCCCCGAGTCTGAACTAGTGGGTTCCAACCTGTAACCCCAGCTGGAAGGGTGTCAATACCGTGCCACGGGTAAAGACCTCTCTGGTCAAGCCTATCTGACGGGTGAACCTTGTAGGAAGTCAAGCCTAAGGAAGTATAATAGTCAAGCCTCTATGATGGGTGACAAGCCTTTTTCTGATGGGTGACTCCTACATCCTGCGCTGGCTACGCAATTCTGGAGTTCAGGGATTGCTCCTAACAACTCTGCCTCTTTGACGGGGAGCCGCCATCCCTGCACTCACTCGGTGCTAGCTCTTACTCCCAATTGAAAGACTCTGAACTGATTCTTAGAACTTTTACTTCAACTGAACTGAATATGTTACTGAGTTTATTACTTGACTGAGGTGAATGAGTTCACTTGGTTCTGTTATCTGATGGAATATGTCTGAATTCTACTTTTTGTCTGAATACAACTGAGTTCTGTAACTTACAGAGGCTTTACTAGAATCTGAACTGAATACTGAGTACTGAGCTTGATTAAACTGAATACTGAGATTTACTGAGTTTTCTTACTGTTTAGTCATTGACTGAGTTCTATTGATCATAGAACGACTGATATTATCTTAAGACTGACTCGGCTCTCTCTAGGCACACAACTATATTTTTCGGGTACAAGTACCCCCAGGACTCGATGGAAGGAAACTGATAGGACTCGACTCTTTGAATTCATGACCAACATCCACATCATAGTAATAGATTCATCATATACTCAATAAAATATCACTTTAAGCACTTGGAAATACTAACATGTATTTTTATAGGAAATGCAAGCCAACACTTCATAACTCATTCCACAAGATCTTGCAATAAACACATAACATGCATTCAAGGCACATAATTAAGGATTTCATGCTAACATGTTACCATCCATTCACTAAAGCTTTTTATCAAACACTTGGCATACTTAGCTTATACCAAACTTGGGGATTTCTAGTCAACATTTTCATAATGACCCAATTTTCTTCATACAAGCATTTTATCAAACATGTAGAGAGCATGCTTTAGTTATTCAACAATTACTACTTATAAATATCATGACTCCATCAACCAATTCATCAGACAAGGATTTCAGCATGATATGATCATAGTTCATCACACATGAAAAAATATGATTATTTCCAATGTTAGTCAACATTTAACAACATAACACTTCAATCATCTTGGTCTTACAACAATTCATTAGACCAATTAACATGATTACATAATTCAACATGCTCCTTGAAGAGGCTTTATTATGAACACCACAAGATCAACACATACTAAGGTCAAAGCTTGAGTCTTTATCATCAAATCAGGAATTTAAATCAACCACATCAAGAACTTTAATTTCAAACCATATAAATCATAAAAAATCATAAAAAATATTATCTTTGAATTTTTAAAAAGAATTTTTGAGCTTCTTGGGTGAAAGGAACCCAAGAATCATCTCTTGCATACCTTAATCTTTAAAATTGAATGAATTCCAATGCTTGAGACTCTATCCGCACTTGTAATAAATGATTCTCGAAGCCCACACTATGAGGAACTTGATTCTTGAAGTAATCTTAAAGATTTATGGATGATTTTTGAAAGATTAATGTTCTTGAATTGAAACCCTAGATGTTTTTTAAAGGGAATTGGAAGAGAAAATGATGACATTAGGGTTTGGATGAGAGTTCTCATATTTATAGAGGCCTCCAAAAGATGGGAAAAAACCCAAATACCCTTTCAAAAATGTCCGTTAATTTCCGAAGAAAAAAAAATAGCTGACGACATTCGTGACAAGTCGTCCAGCTGGTGATAAGTCTTCACGAAATGTCGTCACAAAAGGGTGAAATCTTGATATTCTGGTTAAGGTTGATGACATTGGTGATAATCCATCACGGGCGTGATGACTTATCATAAAATATCATCACTGGGGGTGGAAATCTGCCCAGGGCTGACGACATTGGTGATTAGTCTTCACGCTTGTGACAACTTATCATGAATGTCGTCACTTAGTTTTCCAGCATGACATGCTGGAGTAAAATGGGCATAACTCTTTGCTCTGATGTCGGATTTGGGCAAAATTGGTATTGTTGAAAATATAATTCAAAGAGATTTCATTTGATATATAGTAAGTCCTCTAATTCTATATATAAAAGGAGTTATGATTGATTGAAGTTGACCCAAGTTTTGACGCTCACTAAAACTTGAACGATAGTAAAGCTTTCAACTTGTCCTTGAGTTAGGGGACCTCTATGATCTTAATTCATGCTAAAATAGATTTCCACACTACATAATTAATTAATATACTAAATTTACATAGGATTTGAGGCTTTTGGAACATCTATACATATGAATGACGGATTTCCATTCTAGTCCAAAATATGGGGTGTTACATCTGCAACTAGCTATAAGCAAAAACCATCTTACATCGAGACAACTCTGAAACAAACATAATATAGAATTGAATTTGGTTCTTAAAGTTATTTATTTAGTTAGTTTTGTAATTATTTTATGCAATTGTGCTGTAATTCTTGTACTCAATTGCATGATAACTAAAATTTGGGTGTGACATACGAACCTTTTATTGGATTAGTATGTTTTGGTTTCCAGGAAAAAAGATGGTATCAACATATAGTTTCTTTAAGAGGTGAACAAATCTATTTTAGTAGAAAACAATACAGTAAATAAGCCAAAACATCACTGAGATTTCCTCCCATACAACTAAATAAGTTTCAGAAAGATATTCATTAGTCTGTATCTAGTTGAGCACGCTTTTTATCGATCATATACAGAGTTGACTCGCATTTTCTGATATGCTACTGTAAGGTGATGGAATTTATCCTTCGAGCATCATCTTTGAAACATCAACCAATATTGGCCGAAGATCATTAGAAGCAAGACAAAGCACAATGTACCCCTCCTTGTCCTCAATGTCAATATTTGCTCCATGTCTTATGAGGAGTAAGGCTACCTGTCAAGTAAAAGTAAAATTATTTTTATCAACGCCAATTTACACGAACTGTAATAAAGAATATGAAGGATCCCAAAAACTTTCCCAGATATCTCTCTCATTGGAATTGTCCTGTAAAAACTAAGTTTCCAATATCCAAGTGGTGGACAGTTGAATTTCTCACAGCTGGTGAATATCCTCTTATTCTGTGAGTTCAAGATTGCAAGATTTCCATTATCTGATATTATCACTATTCCACTAGAATCCTGTAAAGGTTTCACTCTATTGGCTACCTATAAAATAGTTGGTGATTGGATATTAAACATAACACCAACATAACGATTCGTCGAAGTCTCAGGACTAAAGAACCCAAATTTGAATATTTTGTCATTAGAGACTAAAGTTTTTGAATCTCGCAGGGATTCATTGGTGTTAACAGTTCATACTATCTGAAGAATTTGCTATAGAAAAAAATAGAACAAGAACAACTGGAAATAAAAGTATCTCTCTTGTGCTTAATTTCATTTATGAAGTTTTATTATGCCAATTTGCACGAAAATTCATTTTGTATAAGATATAAATACAACCTGCTGTATATCGCGAGGTGCCTATACCTCCTTTTAGCATGTATATAATGGGTAAAACTGCCAATAAAAGTTACAAAAAGAACCATGGTCTCCCAGGGCGTTACCACTGCACTGACCAACTAGGTGACAACCTCAGTGAGTCTATTTATTTTTGCCTATTGACAATACAAATAGAATCAAAGTGTTACCCAATTAAAAGTAACTTCAATATCAAAGGCATCATTACCATCTATCTGCTGTGATTCCATTCCCATGTAGCTAAACATAGTATGATTAAATTAAATGATTTTGGGTGAGCTTTTTAGAGGAATTCTTCATAGGTGAGTAACACGAGTTTCACGCTGAGTTTTTGAGAGAAATAAATTTGTTTAAATATAAGTTGGTTTCAGTAGTTTGACCTCAAGCATAACAAAGGAGAGCAAAAAATAAAACTGTTCTTTCCTAAATTTTGGCAAAACAAGTTTGAAATGCACCTAACAATGGATAAACAACACTACCTGACCTAAAATGATGCCCCTCTCTCTAACTCAAAAGTTTTGCAGTAAATTTCTCCATATTTATTGCAATATTCTCTTCTTCAGAATCATTAGAAGCTAAAAAAAAATTAAAATTGCCAAACTACTACAAAGTTCATAAGAAAAATGAGATAAGGATATTGATATGTTGTACCTTGATGCCTATAAAGCCAATCTTAAGAACATAATTTAGCCTAGTTATTTTTTGGTAAAATGGAACTTTGGTATTTGGCAATAATTTTCCCACCAACATAAAAGCTGATTCGATGCAACTGTGCTGATAGGTATCCTCAACAAATCATGTGCCATTAATGATAGTTTGGGATAATTAGTTCTATTAGCTTTCCAAAATGTAAGAATATCTAAATTTTTATTTCCTTTCTGAACTAGTACTGGCTCTTCCAAATACAAACGCAGTTGAGTCTTCTCTGAACCCCAAACAGATGGACTATTAAACATATTAAATTATTCCATTTTATCGACTACCTCATCATCACATCCATGACTACTACTTCCAATCACTTCAACATCAAATTTTGTCACGTATTCTTTGAACAACCTATGCAAATTTTTTCCAGCAACCTTTACCTTTTCATTGCATGTCAAAGGATCATATTTTGTAAAGCAAAACTTCAACAGCTTTAACTTATATTAGGGATCAAGAATAACGACCATTGAAGCAATCCGACTATAGTCATCCTGTCAATATTTTGCGAACTTACTTTCCATTTCAATAGCCTTTTCCTTAATATTTGAATCTTCATTATCTCTTTCTTCCCATATCAACATGTGAATTTTCCAAATTATGAAAATATAAATTAGCAGTAGGATAATAACTCCTCAAAAGCAATGTAGTGATTTCATAAAATGGTTTTAAAAACCTAGCAATTGTTTCAACTTTGACCCAATCTTCATTTGAGGGAAAACATGAAAAATCTTTGTCAAGTATCTTGAAGTTTGAAAATGCCCGACAATAGGGAAAAGCACTATCAAGCATCAAATATGTAGAGTTCCATATAGTAGACGCATCTTGATGTAGTTATCCATTCAACTTTAAATCAAGATTCATAACACTCTCTACAAATTTTACAATCCTTGACTCGAAACCTCTAGTATATTTTATCCTTTCTCTAACGTTAAAAATAGCACTCTCAATTATTTTCAAACCTACTTTGACAACCAAATTCAAAATTTAATTTGCACATCTGATATGAACAAAGTTTCCATCACAAAGCAAAGAATCCATCAACTTAAAATGTTTAATTAAGCGATCCACAACATCAACATTATAATACATATTGTCTAAAGTTATTGAAAATATTTTATTTTTAATTTTCCATTCCTTTAATAGATGAATCAACTTTGGACCCAAAACACCACCACTATGAGGAGGTGTCATATGACAAAAAATAAGAACTTTCTTTTGTAAAACCCAATCCAAATTAACATAGTGTGTAGTAAGACAAAAATATCCATTTGTTAAGATTGATGACCATAAATTAGATGTCAAATTAATTCTATTTAGAATAACTTGAAGCTCATTCTTGACTATCTCCTTTTAGTTATCATATATTCTAAGCACATCAACTTTTTTGGCATTCTTGAGATGGTTTTGACGACATAATTCAAGAAAGCATACACTTTTCTAACACCTTCAAATTCTACATAGCTAAATGGAAGGTTATGTCTAACTATTGTCTTTGCAATAACTTCACAAAATTCTTTATGATCAACAAACATATCTTTATTTTGTGCTTTATCCTTGTGTTTTTCTAAGTGATGCTTTAAATTTGTAATTCCTTCTACTAAGTCAGCCAAAAATATAGCCTTGCATTTCTTACATTCTGCCCGAAGTCTATTATCAGGATCATAATCCAATGGCAGCTCATTATAGAAGTCCCAAAATTTTAAAGTGGTCCTTCATTGTTTTGATGAACCTGTAATAATTATTTCATTGGACTCAACTTAATCGAGCTCTATTGACATCTTCACCTGTGTAATAGAATGTTAAAAAATGTTCATCTTTAGTATTTTATCGACAAGATAAAGGAAATAAACAAATATGTAATCAAGTAGCTCTCAATCATAATTAGAGTTTAAATTCAATATTCACAACAAATGGACTCATTTAGGCAATTGAGCAAACACCTTATAGGCAACAAGTCTGCCTAATAATTTCAAAACTATTTGGATTTGAAATTTAAAATCTCAAGTTACAACAAAATATAAGTCAAAATCTCATAGTGATTACCAAATGAAATTACAAATGAAGTTGAAAAATAAAAAGAAAATAGTTATCCTTTAACAAAAATCAAAATATGAGTAATATTAAAAACTCTTCACCATGATTTTTGACAAGAACAAAGAGGGAGAAAAGAAAATAAATGTAAAATGTACAAGAGACACTTCTTGAAGAATTGATATTCTATTGGGTGAGAAATCGATATTCTATTGAGATTTGTTGACGAATAAAGACACACTTGCACTTCACAGAATATGAGAAACAACAACTTAGAGTTATACTTGCACTTCACAAAATATATGAAATTAGGGAAACTATTTTAGTTTGGAATGAGTCAATTTGTGTGAAATTTATGGGTCTATTTGAGCTGTCAAAATAAATGAGTTAAATTGGATTTGCACAAATCTAGCCCATCTTAATAATGGGTCATGCCCAACCCATTATAAACTGGGTGGGTTGGGCAGGTCATTTGGGTTTGGGCCAAATTTTTCACCCCTATATGTAATAATAATAACCCATTTAACTTGGGATAGAATCCATAGAGAATGTAGGAAAGCCTCTTACCAAAGTAAATTACTATTAGCATTCCATCAACGTTAAATCCAAATCAAATTCTATAAGAATATAGAATATGGTTGTAACTATAATCTAATATACATAAAATAAAAATGTAAAATT
This sequence comes from Capsicum pubescens, assembly GCA_030864215.1. Lineage (NCBI taxonomy): Eukaryota > Viridiplantae > Streptophyta > Magnoliopsida > Solanales > Solanaceae > Capsicum > Capsicum pubescens. Next base: position 299,305,353 of record CM061548.1, on the reverse strand, counting down.
TAAATATTCTTGTACACTTACGAGAGAAAACTATTGAGAATTATGTCCCCACATGGATTGTGTTGTTAGCTGTTAATCATAGAACTATATATACTTTGGCTGATGAATATGCACTTAGTCTCCTGCACTATCTCTCAACCTTTGCTGAGGTCATGAATAATTTATCTATATATGATGCTTCCTCAATTATATGAGTTATTGACAATAAAAATCACCGATTATTCCAAGTAGATTCACTTATATCTAAGATAAATCTATCAAACAAGGCTTAATGCGTCGAGTTCTTCTTTTACCAAATCCTAAACCATTCTTCTGAGTCATACAAATAAGATTATGCATATTTTAATTCTTGCGATTACTAACTGTAAGGGATTGATTTTGTGAATTATTTATTTTAAGGTGAATTGACTATTTTACCCCTCCCTGTAATTGCTATATGATATTTCTGGGATATGGGAATGATTTACATAGTTCCCAATGTATTTTGGTGTGTTTTTTGCGAGTTTATGGTTTTTAGATGTTAAAAGTCTTTATACTTAACTTCGGTCAACATTTATTATTTTTTGTGTCAGATGGCAAAACAGACTATACCAGTAAATTCAAAACGTCGACTTTAGGTTTGTAGCGTGGTTGTATAATTTTATGGCTTTTACATCTCATTTTGACCCTTATTTAGAAAGTTTTGAAATTGGATCTCGAGGGTCAATTTTATGAAAATAATCTCTTTTTGGAAATCTAATGTCTCCATTGAGTTTAGAGCGTTGAATTTTTTAGGGTAACATAGTTTGTTTGTGTTCTCAGGATTCTAAATTAATCCCGAAGGGTTGGTGGAGACTTGAAACTTTTCAAGTCTTCAGCTGGTGCACCCAGTTGGTGTTGCATTCATTTAAGTTCCCCTTGGGTCACTTAAGTTAAGGGCAACTTAAGTAGTGAGCCAGTAGCTTAAGAGACTAGGCTGTCAGCTAGTATATTGCTTAACTGAGACCCTTCCACTTAAGCAAAGTTTGCCTAAATGGCTATTGGCCTGCTTAAGTGGACTTAGGCTTGGCGGGTACCGCAAAAACAACACTCATCCATGAAAGTAGTAATCTTTTAAGTGGATCATTGTCCGGTTAAGCAGTACTTGGGTAGACTTCAATACCCATTTCTTGATTTTCCACCATATTGAGACTTTGAGCTTTGAATATTAGAGTTGTTGGGCTATTTCTTCCATTTTTCAAGGTTGAATAAGATCCAAATCCTTATTTTAATTATTTCACTTTGATTCTTATCATCTAAAGATAGTTAAAACACAATTTTAAAAGTGAAATTTGAGAATTTTTTCCCAGAGGGCCTAAATTTCTTCAACTTTAAACCTTGTTTTTAACCCATTTCACTTGGTTTTTTTTCTATGGCTTACTTTAATCATGGTTAATGTGTTTGTGAACTAAAATTTTGATTCTACTATTTTTCTAAAATCTATTTTGGGGGTGTGTTTTGATCCCGACTTGGAAATGGGCAATAGAAGGATCATTGGCTTTCTTTGATGTATTAATTCTATATCCTTATGTTTTAATTGGTTTCAAGGCCATTCGAAAAGGGAAGGCTCCATATTGATGACTTGTTTTAATGATCCTCTATGTTACTTTCTAACTTTCATGCATTTCTAGCATTTTGATCCTTCCCACTGTAGACATATCATTTATGACTTGTCAAAACTATCAATTTTATAGTTGGATAGTTCATTTGGATTTTAGGATCATTTTTTTATTTTGGAGCTTTTGTTGTTTAGGATTTGGTCTTGGAAGAAAACCCTAGTAGATGACTTCAGATAAGAATTCTGAAAGTGCCATCAGCTTTGAAATATTGATTTTAGGCTAGGGAGACCCTTGGTTTAGGTCTCGAGACTTCTAGATACATTTTGGTCTATTATATAAAAAATGGAACCATAGGTGTGCGCCCCATATTCAGTCCAAACAATCTCTAATGAACGTTTTGTTGGTTTCATGTAATGACCCTTTAGGTCATTTTCGTAAGTCCCACTTATTTTTTCCGTTAGAGCTTCACCATAGCTTTCCCAAGTCATTTGTGACTTGATGGAACTGATAGTTTAGTAACTAGGCAGTTCGTTTGTTTTTTAGAGCCATTTTCGTGTTTAGAAGTCTTCACTTGTTCCAACATCCCACCAAGTTAAAACTTTAGTGGAATGACCTCGGATGTGAATTTTGACTGCACCAACAGTTCTAGAATATCAATTTTAGGCTAGGTAGACCTTTGGTTTGGGTCTCACTGCACCCGAGCTCACTTTGACCTATTAGTCGAAAAGTGGATAAATTGGAAATTTGGGTGTGGGACCTATATTTGGTCGAAATGAACTCGAATGGAAAATTTGACTTTGCCAATGTATCTTAAATATCAAAATTAGTATGTGTACAAATTTTATTTGCTCGGATTGGATTCCGAATGCATCTCGAGGCATTGGCCAAAACATAGAAAATATTCCAAGTTTCAGCTATTGTCTGGTGTAGCAGAAGGTAGTACGATCGTACAGGGGGCATCTCAATTGCGGTGTCACAATTTCGGCTTGTGTGCACGTGATTGCGGCAATTAGTACCTAGAAAGAGGCTATTTTAATGCTATTTTGGTCGAGAATTGGCCATTTTTCAATTTATTTGAGTTCCATAAACCCTAATAGAGTATGCGACCTGTAAACTGAGTCTTGGGTGTTGATCGGGAGCTTGAATAACTTGTATATTTGTGATTAAAAAGTGATTCAAGGTATGAAATCCTTCATTTCTAGTGTTGCTTCTTGATTATTTGACCAAAATCCCAATTAGCTTTAGGGCATAAATTAAGCCCAAATAATCTTGGTTTTTACTTGGTTATTGAGGGTTATGATTCCCTAATGGTATTGGAATGTTGGGTTGATCTCAAAAACTTATTTTTTCGAATGTAAGACCTATTTGGGGCTTTTAGTATTGTTTTTGGACCCGAAGCACAATGGTGCAATATGTGTATCGATATTCTTGTAATAATGCGTAGATTTTGTTTTTGATAGCTTTTCACCTTGAAGAAGCTTTGCGGAAGGGAAAGACGAAGGTTTAATGGTTCATGGGCTTTATTCGGATTTGAGGTAGGTTAGGCTTACTTCTTGTTAGATTGAGCTTTATTATAGTATAATTGTGATATCTTGTTGTGATTGGAAAGAGTTCTAGGTGATTGGAGAGATAAATGGTAATATTTTGGATTAGTTGAACCATTTTGGTCATTTGAACTCATATCATGGGATTCTTAATTTGTAGTCTAGAACCTTGGATTCTTGGACTTGTTCACTCATGGATAGCATGAGGATGTTCTAGTTGTTCTAATTAGATGGGAGTGACCTTGTCACTCATGTTAAGGTCGAGTGGACCTTAGTTGTGCATAGTTGAGAAATTTCCTTAGTTGCTTGGGATAAGTTATGGGTGATGATTGAGGAAGGACCATACCATAGAACTATTGTGGGTTGACAAACCTCTAAGACATGATTTAGGTAACTTAGCTTAGCCCCGAGTAGAAGTTAGACTTGAAGTGAAATATGGGATATTAGAAGTGGGTCTTGACCAACCTTAAGATTGGATTTTGTAGTATCATTAAAGACCTAGGCGTTTGTTAAATATCTATGATATGCCTTCTATAGTATGATGGCCAACCCCTGGTAAATGAATTTTCCATGATTTTGGTATTGGGAGTAATGTTCTTAGTTGATTATTAAATCATTGTAAATGCTTGGATAGAAATAAAATATCGTAAAATTGAGCCAATGACTATGTCATCTCTCGAATCATTGACTACATTACTATGTGGGCTTGGGATAATGTTATTATTCATATCATGTTCAAGTCTAGTGACTAAACTAGTGTTTGTGCTAAAAATACCTAATGTGCCAATATTGTGAGCCATAATGATAAAGGGCTCTAGTAAGTATATCCTTGGCATTACATGTAGGCATGCTACTAATTATGTTGAATCCGATAATGCATTGAATGTGCATATAGATATATCTATACATCCATATAGATCTTGTGGAGCTTGCCAATTATTGTTGAATTGATTGGATATATGTATACATATGTATACTGATATTATTGATACCCAGAGGATATGTTGATATTATTGATACCCGATTTGAGTCCGGAGGATATGTTGATATTATTGATACTCAGTTTAAGTTCGAAGGACATGTTGATATTATTGATTCCCGATTTGAGTCCAGAGAATATGATGGTGATATTATTTCCTGGTTCGAGTCTAGAGGATATGATGATGCTATGAATGGCAAGTACGTATATATGTATGATTATGCTTACCATTCTTAGGATGTTTAATATAGCTCGTGTAAGACCCCATAAAATCCTACCTTAACTTAGTCCTTTAGATCATGAAAAGAGGTCCTAGTCTTAGAAAAATTTAGCTAAGTAATGACACTTAGTCTCATTTTAGGACCTCGATATTTCCAAGATTTTATTTACGATCCTTATGACCTTAATATGTCGATTTTTAAGTTAATTCATGATCAGGGAAGTCAATGTGTGTTCTCCAGTGAGTTTTGAATTTTTCGGACCTTGTTAGAAGCTCGTTCGGATATTGAAAAAAGTGAGTCAACGCAATCTCGATGCATGCATCGCCTATCACGTCGACAAATATTTTTTCCCAGCATTCAATGCAAATTCCAGTGAGCTGATGCGATATCGATGCGTCGCATCGGCCATCACGTCGACTCTATCAATGCAATGCATCGGTCTGCGCGTCGCTGGATACATTTTCAGTAATTAAAAATCAGCATCCAAAGGGGTAAATGAGTCAATTTCCCCACTCTTATTCAGCCCAAAACACTCAATTTTAGCCCCAAATAGCCAAGATACCTCATTATTCATCTTTTTTTTTATCTCTAATAACAAACCCTCGCTCTAAGAATCAAGAACAAATTCCATAACTCCTACTACAAGAAATTTTATAATCCAAAGTTCCGGGTTCAAGAACTTCAAGAGGAAGATTCAAGAACACTATTAGAGAGTCAAGAATCAAACTTTTACATTCAATTTCATCAACAAGGTATTTGGATTTTATGAACAAGCATCCTCTTTCATCCTTGTACCCAAAACTAGCTTTTAACTACAAATTTACATGATTTTATATGAAATTACATGAGATTTGAATTAGGGTTCATACCAATTATTGTTAATTGCAAGATTATGAGTTTTTGAGAGATTTTGAAGTTGAATTGTATGTCTATTTTCATATTTTCATATTTTCATGCCTATTGCAGTAAATTTCAAATTTTGAGTTGAATTATCATTAATTACATTATCAAGCATGAACTTTATGATGTTTTGACATGAACTTGATGCATAGGTCATAAAAATCAAGTTTATATGTTGATATTTCAAGAAAGATGATGCTCTAATCATCCTATGATCCGATTATTTACAGATTTTCAATAAATCTTTGATCTTTTGATCCTCAGATATGATTCGGAATCCATATTACAGATTTATTATAAATTTTAGAAATAAGAATAGTTTCATTCACAGATTGAATAAGATAAATGCATAGTTGGTTTCGTAATAACCCTTATGCTAGCTTTTTAAAGTGGATTTCCAACAGAATGAGCATATAGATTTAAAGGGAGTAGTATTTAGAACCGAGCGGGAAGTGTGGGATTAGTGTGCCCTATTTTCCACAGAACTACGTAGCCAACGTAGGTACAAATTTAGATTATTCCCATTTCTATATGGATGATATATACAGATGTGATCACTTAGATTAGGTTATACTTCTTGGCAAGAGTATGACACCTCTCCCCATCGTGAGGTTTTTCCCTTAGGAAAATAAGACACTGGACTCCATGTTAGCTCATATGGTTTATGTCGGTTAAGAGAACCTCCTTGCTAGTAAAAGTAAATAAATAAATAGCTTTTGTGTAACTTCCTTAACTGAATAAAATAATAGAAAAGCTTTTAAGAAGATTATGTTTTTATAGAAATATATTAGCTACAGACTACAACTTTCAGATTTCCGATGTAGAAGTGAGCCCTTTTTACACTTTGACAATATGATTTACAGACAGAACATTAGTACATCTTTCAGAACTAAATGTTATCACTCACTAGATTTATAAAGTATGATTTGCTATTCATGATTACAGATTTCAATTTTCAGATAGTCCAGCTTATGTGAGTCATTTACATTGAGCATGCATTATTTTACAAACTATGATGATGATTGATATTATGTTTTAATTATTTATTCACCCCCATATACTCAGTACATCCTCAAAGTACTGATCCACATCTATGTTTATGTGCTACATTGTCTCATAATATAGGTTTAGGTGCTCAGTTTCCGCAGCGAGAGTGATTTCGAGCATCTCTATCTACATCCCGATAGTTGGTGAGTCCTCATAGTTCGAGGACTTAGTCATTTAGTTTATTTTCAGCTTATTAGTTTAGATGATTCAGTATTCTTTTCAAAAAGTTCAAGTCAGCTGGGGGTTTGTCCAAGTGACTCTCTAGATAGTAGTAGTAGAGGCTTATCAGACTGTTAGTTTTGATACAAATTTTTAGTATTATTTCATCAGATCCCTGAGACTAGTATTTTTTAGATATTATATTCAGACAGTTTTCCACATTCAGTATGATTTTGATGTCTATATTTCAATTAGTATGAGATTCAGACTTAGTAGAAGGCAGATATGGTTAGCTTAAGGCTACTCGTAGTCTTGAGCACTCTGTGATGTCTCGTGACCCATTTTCGGGCTGTTACAAACTTTAAGTTCACCGGTTAGCAAGATTGGTTGATTTATCTAAAGGAAATATTTAGGTTTAGAGTAGTTCCAAATATTCTCTAGTTTTGGAAGTGAAAGAGAAGCAAGATAAGGATTTTAGTTTGGTCAAACTGAAGGAGTCAGTTTAAGACTAAAAGGTTGAGGTTTTCTCCCAAGGGGGAGAGAGTGTGTTGAGGTAACAGAATAAATTATGTATGCCATATGTTGATGATTTGAGGCAGCAGATTATGGCGGAAGTGCATGGTGTGCGTTATTCCATTCATCCAGGATCCACCAAGATGTACCGCAACTTACGGGAAATCTTTTGGTGGAGTGGTATGAAGAGAGATATAGATGAATTTGTAGCTAAGGGTGTAACTTGTCAACAAGTTAAGGTAAAACACCAAATACCTGGTGATACGTTGTAAGAGTTTGGTATCCCTACTTGGAAGTGGGAAAAGGTAAATATGGACTTTGTGACTGGATTACCCCATTCGTGTAGTCAGCATGATTTGATTTGGGTTATTGTAGACATATTGACTAAGTCAACATATTTATTACCAGTTCACCCATGTCTTACACAACTGAGGATTATGCTAACCCATTTATTAGAGAGTTAGTCAGATTTCATGGAGTTCCTTTGTCTATCATCTCTAATAGGGGTACTCAGTTTACCTCTCAGTTTTGGAGAGCCTTTCAGAAGGGTCTTGGTACCCAAGTTCATCTTTTCATCCACAGACTGACGGTCAGGCAGAAAGGACCATTCAAACTCTAGAGGATATATTGAGGTCATGTTTTCTTTATTTCAAAGGTAGTTGGGATGACCATTTTCCATTGATTGAGTTCGGTTATAATAACAGTTATCATGCTAGTGTTCAAATGGCCCAGTTTGAAGCTGTCTATGGGCGGAGATGTAGATCGCCAGTTGGTTGGTTCGAAGTGGGTGAGGCCGCTTTTATTGGTCCATACATGGTGTTTGAAGTCATGGAGAAAGTTCAGTTGATTAGATAAAGATTGAAACATCCTAGAGTCATCAAAAATCTTATGCAGACGTAAGAAAAAGATACCTTGAGTTCGAGGTTAATGACTGTAACACCCCATATTTTTGGGCTAGTCTATGAACCGTCATTCCTAAATATGTAATATCTAATACAAATGATCCCGATGTGGATACAAGTTTCATGATCTTTATACTAGTGTGTGAATTGCTCATAAGGTTAAAAATATTCATAGAAATCATTTAGAGCCAAGTTGAGCTAAGATCCTTTGATTCGCTCAGAGTTTGGTATTCGATTCTACAAGGGTCTACTTTAAATGTGTATAACTTTTTATATACATCGAATTTTTCATCTTAAGATCCACCAAATTGTAGATAATTGAATTATCATTCCAATGATACTAATTTCGCTAAAATATGATACCCGAGTGAAAAGTTATGTAATTTTTTGCGTGAGGCAGTAAGATCTTGTGATAAGCTTGTGATGCGAGATTAATTCCCATTTATGGGAGGCAGGACGTGAGATTCATTTTCACTTCTAAGGGTCGTGCCACGATGGTCATTTACATGAAAGAGAGAGGCCAAGGGGTAGTATTGTCCTTGTCCCTCATCCCCAGCCGTCCAAATATGATTTATTACACCCCAAAGGGAATTATTTTCCAACTTTTCATCATCAAAACTAATGTAAACCCTCCCCTTTCCCCAATGAATGAGTTTCAAGATTTTCGTCTCAAGAGCATAAGAATTCAAGAATCAATTTCAAGATTCCTCCAAGAAATCTAAGAGTTCAATCTTTCAAGTTCAATAATTCTTTAAGAGATATCAAAAATAAAGTTTCTTTCCCAAGTTCATCATTCAAGTTTCAGGATTCAAGCTCTCTTCACAATTCAAGAATAATTAAGGTATGTGGGATTTGAACAAGGATAAATCTTTCATCCTTGTGCCCAAAAAACCTATTTTTATTATTAAAGTTACATAATTTTATGTGTTTTCCTATGAATTTGAAGCCAGAGATTATACCCATTATTGTTATATACAAGCTTATAAAATTTTCAATGTTTTAGAAGTTGAATTACATGGGTATGTTCATATTATTATGCTTATTGCTGAAATTTTTAGATTTTATGATGAATTATGAATATTTATATTATCAAGCATGAATTTTGAGATGTTTATATCATGAGATTAATACATGGGTCATTAAGCCCTATTTAAAGATTGTTATTCAAAGAATTGTTGTGCTATAAGCACCCCATGATTAGAATATTTTTAGATTATTAAGAAAGATTTGACCTTTTGGTTTCAAAATAGATTTAAAATCCACTTTACATATTCAGATTACAGATTTACAGTTGTTTTTTTATTATAAACCATTAGATTACTTTTAAAGTGGATTTTCTGGAGATCTTGAGCATGAGATTGGGAGTAGTATTTAGTACCGAGATGGGTACGTTACTATAGTTTCGTACCCCAGAACTACGTGTTTACTACATTAATTATTTAAAGTCTTGAGATAAAGTGTTTACTATGCAGAATAAGTTTCAGACTTCTTTTAGCCTATATGATTTGAGAATAAGAACAGAATACATATTCTAGAACTAAGTGTAATGGCTCACAAGATTTAGATTATATGCTTTATTATTCATGATTTTGACTTTCAGATTTCAGATTACTCAAGCCTATGTGAGTCATTTACATTTAGCATGCATGGTTTTATAAACTATGATGATATTGTTTACTTATTGTATTTTACCCATATATACTAAGTACATCCTCGAAGTACTGATCCACATATATATCTATGTGCTATATTGTCTCATAATGTAGGTACAAGTTTTAGTATGCACATTCAAACTCAGACAGTTGCAGCTTCCAGCAAGCAAGATAATGAGTCCTCCTACTTTGGGGACTTTTGTTAGATTTATTCATGTTCATTACTTTCTTACTCATATGTATTGATTAGTAGTAGTTGGGGTTGCGCCCTAGGTATCTATAGTCAGTATAGTAGAGGCTTCACAGATGACAGTTAGAGTCAGTTATGTAACTTTTAGTCCTTCTTTTCAGACTATATCAAAATATAAAAGTTGTATTAGTATTGTATTTTACAGATTCCATCATTTCTATGTTTCCACTCAGTAAACTCAATCATTTTATATATATTATTCAGTTTCTTATAAGTTATGCCAGTATAAGGGTTATCTTGGGATCACTTATGGTCCTAAGCACCGTGTGACGTCCCGAGACAAATTTTAGGGCATTACAAAATTAGTATCAGAGCACAAGGTTCAAGTGTCCTAGGGTGACTGTGAATCCGTGTCTAGTAGAGTCTTGCGGAATGGTATAGAGACGTCTATACTTTTCTTTGAGAGGCTACGAGACATTTAAAAAAAGTTTCTCTTCTTTCATACTCTAGATCGTGCTGTAAAGCTGTTTCTTTAAAACTCCTGTCTATTCATGTGTTACCCCAAAATTCCTCATCTATGTATTTTTCTTGAGATAACATAATTATCAAGTTCTAATTCTTCTCCAGATAATGCTCTTAAATTTACTAGCAGAAGTTTCAGAAGTCACGCAAAGGGGCTTGAGAGGAGCTCTCTAGTGTGCTATAAGTCCCTCAAGTTTAAAGTTATGTCCTCATTCTTATGAGTTGTTTAGTTAAGATAGAATAAGATATTTATTTAGATTCCTCATTAACCCCTCAATACGGATAGTACTCATTAGAGGAGATAGTGCATATATAGATTTCTGGATAGAGTTTGTATTCATGAGATATTGAAACCTAGATTGTTATAATTCATAAGTAGTTGAACCTTCTTATAGTTGGAGGTATGGGTTTATAAGTGTAGTGACTAGAAAGGGTGGTAAGGGCAATTTGTTGAATATATATATATAGCCAAATTTTAGCATATGATTGAGTTAGTAATGAAGTAATATGTCCTTGTGTGTTGGTTTAGCGTAGGGTGAAGAAGTTGTTATTAGTTAAGGTGAATGTCTGTTTGCTTGAAGTACGAAAAGAGTTATTCATGGTATTTGTTCTGTTAGAAAAGTATGGATTATTAGTGAAGTACTTGGTGGTTTAGTATTGTCAATTTAGGTTTTTCATAATGTTGTAAAAAAGCAGTTTAGTTGAAACTTACAGAGCTATGAAAGAAGTTTAGGTGTATTGATGGATGAATAATAGTGATGTGTAGAGGGAGGACGTGTTAATGGGTTATGATACGATAGGCCATGTTATCTTGATCAATTATTATTTTTATGAGGTTTTAGTAGACCAGTGTTTCATGAGGTTTTATTTTATAGTTTCCAAGTGAGAATAGTATATGAGGTTTTGTTGTTAATCATGCCTAGCACTTGACACAAGGTTTGAATAGTATATGATCATCAAGGTGAAAATAAAGATTGTTTTGTTAGTGATGCTAGTTATATGGAGGTGAAATAATAGGCTTGAAATAGTGAATACAAGAATGTAGGTTTATTGATTTGAGATTAAGTATGATATTGTATGTATGCCCAAGGTGCTATGGGTTTGCGGTATTTTCTAAGGCCATTACATGTTGTGTGTGACTAGTAGTATCGCCGAGTTGTTAGGTGGAGAAAGACTAGTTAGATGGTATATGGTGCTCTAAATAGCCAAGTTAAGGAGTTTTAATTGATAGTGTTGAGCCTTTTGATATGATCTTGATTCTCTTGCTCTAGAGATATAAGTTTGGAGATACGATATTCCTAGGCTATGACAGAAACAATATGGTTTATTAAGGGTTGAAGATATCCGTGTTAAGTGTTGGAATCTAAGTTGAGTTTTGAAGGTTGAGCTAATAGAAATAAGAGTTGAAGCACTAGATGATGTGCACTCCGACTATGGGAATACTCATGAAGATTCGACATTAGAAAGTGTTCAAGTATTATATGATGACTATTGGGGCTATAGAAAGATAGAGTGTATCTCAGAAGGTAGTATTAGCAACAGGTTTTCCACTTCCCGGTGTAGTCTTTCGGGTTATGTTCTATTAGTTACGTGTGTTGTTATACCCAGGAAACTAGAGTAAGGTGGTTATAGTTTAGTTAGAGTTTAGTAAAGTGGCTTATACATACTTGGAATGATGGCTTAAAAGCTAAGGGAGATGATAGGATGAGTAACCAAGTTAGGCTCTCAGATTCTAGTAGTAATGCCAGTATGATGTAGAACATCAGAAAGTAAGGGTGATTTCAGTTATCCCAATACCTACTCATGCCTTATATTTCAGTTCTATGATCATAGTTCATGTTCATGCATATGATAGAGAATCATGTGCTCTTCTAATTCCGAAATAAGGAGTTCCAATTCATTCAGTAGTCAAAATTATATTCCGTAAGTTATGAACTCCAAATTAAGGTTATGCAGCTCATAAATCATGTACTCACGCTTTATAGTATACTCAGTTCGCATAACTCATGCTACGCTCCTAACGATTGTTGAAATTTAACTTATAGCCATGTATGCCCTCAATTCAGATCACTTTGATGAATCTATGATGTTGATTCGCTATTCCTCGGGCCTCAGTTAAGTGTCAAGTTTTGTATAGTATCCTTCCATGCTCCAAGGTCTCATGTTCTAACCTTTTAGTGACTCCTCCTAATGTAATGATAGTGGTGATGAGTAAATGTTTCTTGTTGATGAAATATCATTATATGCTTATTGAAGGAAGATTGGGGCCAATTCTTTGATACATGTTGTGGTTAGTTGAAATTTGTGTGCGTATGTTCTTGGGGTAGTCTATGGGAGTTGTATTGATAGTGGTTTAGAGAATATGTGAAGTATGTATTTATGGGTGTTTGCCATGACATGTTGGGATTTAAGTGGAGGAACACAATATGCGCTAGTGAATCCCTAGTAAGAGTTCAGAGTTAGTCATTAAAATGGTAAAGCACATTATGCTTAGGGTGTGAGCTCTAGAATAATATAGAAGATCGAATCGTATGGTTTAGACTAACATTGTAGCATTAGGTTTAATCACAGTGAGAGTATTTAATTTACTTTAGACATTAGTAGAAAGATTTATCAATGCTTATGTGAGAATTTTAGGTTGAATCAAATGAGTATGGTATTTAAGGGGAATAGTATAGTTGAGGGAGTATTCGAGAAGTGTTGCTAAGCTTGAAAGTAAGAAGTTGCATTGCCTAAGGCCTGATAATTCTATCTTAGCTTATGAGTTATATGTCTATATTCCATGCTATAGAGTAGTGTCAATGTTGTGATTCCTTAGTCAGATACCTTTTTTAGATCATGCCAAGATTCTTTGCTCCCTAATGTTACTAGAACTTCTTTAGAAAGAGTGTTAAAGAGATACTCCAGTTAAGTATAAGTTTCCACTATAATTCAGTCAGTATAGCCATCAATTCAGTTTAACAGTCAGGCAACCATGTTCCTGTGGTTTTCCAACTTTTCACCCAGTCCTACTATCTGAAGTCTCATGCGTATGACCATTCCAAGAGATAATCTTTTCCAAACATGTAAATTGCGGATTCAGTTCAGTCTAAGCATCATGTTTCAGATTCAGCTAATTAGTCATGACTCAGTTCATTAGTGTTCAGTGCATAATCTCAATTTTCCAAGTATTTTAGGTCAGATAGTGTAATACCCTTGTACGATCTAAGTCTTGTTGTCTCAAGATTTGTACTTGCATAAGTTATCACTTCCTTATTCAATATGGATGATTGGATCATGAACACTTCAAGCGAATTCTAAACTCTCAGCATGAATCTGTTCCTGGTAGTTAATAAAGTCAAGTCAGCTCAGAATTCAGTTTCATGATAGAAGTTTAAATATTGTAGCTCAGTTATATCCTTTCTCAGAAGACATATCATGTCCACATTGTTCCATACCTATAAGTCTTCAACAAGTTCCTATCCATCATTCGAGGAAGAATGATTCCAAGGGGGAGATAATGTAACACCCCGCATTTTCCGGATAGTCTATGAACCATCGTTCCTACACATGTAAGCTCTAATACAAATGATACCCATGTGGATACAAGTTTCATGATCTTTATACTGGTGTGTGAAATGCTCATGAGGTTTAAAATGTTCATGGAAATCATTTAGAGCCAAGTTGAGCTAAGCTCCTTTGATTCGCCCAGAGTTTGGTATTTGATTCTACAAGGGTCTACTTTAAATATGTATAACTTTTTATATACATCAAATTTTTCATCTTAAGACCCACCAAATTGTATATAATTGAATTAGCTTTCGAATGATACCAATTTTGCTAAAATCGAATACCCGAGTGAAAAGTTATGTCATTTTTCGTGTGAGGCAGTGAGCTCTTGCGATAAGCTCACGACACAAGATTAATTCCTGTTTCTAGGAGGCGCGATGCGATATTCATTTCCACTTCTAGGGGTCGCGCCACGATGGTCATTTACACGAAAGAGACAGGTCAAGGGGTAGTATAGTCCTTTCCACCCATCCCCAGCCGTCCAAACACGATTTATAACACCCCAAAGGGCATTATTTTCCCACTTTTCATCATCAAAACTCAAGTAAACCCTCCCCTTTCCCCCATGAATGAGTTTCAAGATTTTTATCTCAAGAGCATAAGAATTCAAGCATCAATTTCAAGATTCCTCAAAGAAATCTAAGAGTTCAATCTTCCAAGTTCAATAATTCTTCAAGAGATATCAAAAATAAAGTTTCTTTCCCAAGTTCATCATTCAAGTTCCAAGATTCAAGCTTTCTTCACAATTCAAGAATAATTAAGGTATGTGGGGTTTGAACAAGGATAAATCTTTCATCCTTGTGGCCAAAAACCCTATTTTTATTATTAACGTTACATGATTTTATATGTTTTCCCATGAATTTGAAACTAGAGATTATACCCATTATTATTATATATAAGCTTATGATATTTCCAATGTTTTAGAAGTTGAATTACATGGGTATGTTCACATTATTATGCTTATTGCTGAAATTTTCAGATTTTATGATGAATTATGAACAGTTATATTATCAAGCATGAATTTTGAGATGTTTTTATCATGAGATTAATACATGGGTTATTAAGCCCTATTTAAAGATTGTTATTCAAAGAATTGTTGTGCTATAAGCACCCCATGATTAGAATATTTTTAGATTATTAAGAAAGATTTCACCTTTTGGTCTCAAAATAGATTTAAAATCCACTTTACATATTCAGATTACAGATTTACAGTTGTTTTTTATTATAAACCATTAGATTACTTTTAAAGTGGATTTTCTGGAGATCTTGAGCATGAGATTGGGAGTAGTATTTAGTACCGAGATGGGTACGTTACTATAGTTTCATACCCCAGAACTACGTGCCAACGTAGGATTTAGATTATTTCCACTTCTACTTGGATGACTAATATTGTGATCACTGAGATGAGATTGTTCTATTCCGATGGCAAGGGTAGAACAACCCTAACCTTATGGGGTCTAGTCGTGGGACACTATGGATGCTCACATGGTGTACATGTTGGTTAGAATACCCCCCAAAATAGATGTCCCCCACTCTTAAAACAATTTTAATTATTTAAAGTCTTGAGATAAAGTGTTTACTATGCAGAATAAGTTTCAGACTTCTTTTAGCCTATATGATTTAAGAATAAGAACAAAATACAAATTCCAGAACTAAGTGTAATGGATCACAAGATTTAGATTATACGCTTTATTATTCATGATTTTGACTTTCAGATTTCAGATTACTCAAGCCTATATGAGTCATTTACATTTAGCATGCATGATTTTATAAACTATGATGATATTGTTTACTTATTGCATTTCACCCCTATATACTCAGTACATCCTCAAAGTACTGATCCACATATATGTCTATGTGCTACATTATCTCATAATGTAGGTACAAGTTATAGTATGCATATTCAGAGTCAGACAGTTGTAGTTTCCAGCCAGTGAGATGATGAGTCCTCCTACTTTGGGGACTTCATTTCGATTTATTCATGTTCATTACTTTCTTACTCATATGTATTGATTAGTGGTAGTTGGGGTCGCGTCCTAGATATCTATAGTCAGTATAGTAGAGGCTTCACAGATGACAGTTAGAGTCAGTTATGTAACTTTTAGTCCTTCTTTTCAAACTTTATCAGAATGTAAAAGTTGTACTTGTATTGTATTTTATAGATTCCATCATTTTTATGTTTTCGCTCAGTAAACTCAGTCATTTTATACATATTATTCAGTTGCTTATGAGTAATGCCAGTAAAAGGATTATCTTGGGATCACTTATGGTCCTAAGCACTATGTGACATCTTGGGATAGATTTCGAGGCATTACAATGACCTTGTGTATTTGAAAGTTTCACCCATTAAAGGGGTGAAAAGATTTGGAAAAAAGGGAAGCTTAGTCCTCGATATGTAGGCCCTTTCCAGATTTTGAGTCGTGTTAGTAAGGTGGTGTATGAGCTTGAGCTACCTGCAGCTTTATCCTCAGTTCATCTAGTATTCCATGTATCTCTGTTCAAGAAATGCATGGACAATTCATCCATTATAGTTCCTCTAGAAAGTATAGATATTCAGAATAACCTATCCTATAAAGAAGTCCTAGTAGAGATTCTTGATCTTCAGATCCATAGACTAAGGAACAAAGAAGTTTCCTTGGTCAAAGTTTTATGGCGAAATCAGTCCATTGAGGGTGCTACTTGGGAAGAAGAAGAAGAAATGCGTACCAAGTATCCTCATCTCTTCTCCACGAACTCAGATTTAGTCGAAGGTAATAGTCTTTCTTTATTCAGTTCTTTTCCAGTCTTAGATTCAGCTATATAGATGTCTTCATGTAGATTTATGTACTCACAGATTTTCTCAGTAGCTCAGTTTGTTTTAGATTCAGTCATATAGTTTATTTCAGTTGTGCATGATAGCTTATAGCCTAAGACTCCTCAGCATTTTCAGCTTAACTAGCCATATTAGAAGACGAATGTTGCCAAGGGAAGATATTGTAAGACCCCGCAAAATCCTAGCTTAACTCAGTCCTTTAGATCATGATAACAGGTCGTATACTTAGAAAAATTTAGCTAAGTAATGACACTTAGTCTCATTTTAGGACCTCAGTATTTTCATAATTTTATTTATGATGCTAATGACCTTAAAGTGTCGATTTTTAAGTTGATTCATGATCAGGGAGGTCAATGGGTGTTCTCGGGAGATTTTTGGATTTTTTGGATCTCGTTAGAAGCTCGTTTGGATGTTGAAAATAGTGAGTCGACATAATCTCAACGCGTCGTATCGCTTATCGCATCACCATCATTCAGTGCAAATTCCAGTGAGCCGACGTGATATCGATGCATCACATCAGCCATCACATCGACCCCATTAATGCAGAGCGTTGGTTTGTGCATCGCTGGGTACCGACACGCATTGCTGGGAACCGATGCGCATCACTGGGTAAATTTTTAGTAATTAAAAATCCGCGTACAAAAGGGTAAATAAGTCAATTTACTTACTCTTATTCCACCTAAAACATACAATTTTAGCCCCAAATAGCCAAGATACCTCATTATTCATCTTTTTCATCTCTAATAACAAATCCTTTCTCTAAGAATCAAGAACAAATTCCATAACTCCTACTCCAAGAAATCTTATAATCCAATGTTCTGGGTTCAAGAACTTCAAGAGGAAGCTTCAAGAACTACATTAGAGAGTCAAGAATCAAACTTTTACATTTAAATTCATCAACAAGGTATGTGGGGTTTATGAACAAGGATCCTCTTTCATCCTTGTGCCCAAAACTAGCTTTTAACTGCAAATTTACATGATTTTATATATGAAATTACATGATATTTGAATTAGGGTTCATACCCATTATTGTTAATTGCAAGATTATGAGTTTTTGAGAGATTAAGTTGAACTGCATGTCTAATTTCATATTTTCATGCCTATTGCAGTAAATTTCTGATTTTGATTTTAATTATCATTAATTACATTATCAAGGATGAACTTTATAATGTTTGGACATTCACTTGATGCAAAACCCAAGTTTATATGTTCATATTTCAAGAAAGATGAGGCACTAAGCATCCTATGATCAGATTATTTATAGATTTTTAATAAGGCTTTGATCTTTTGATCCTCATATATGATTTGGAATCCACATTATAGATTTATTACAGATTCCAGAAATTAGAATAGTTTCATTCACAGATTGAATCAGATAAATGCATAATTGGTTTCATAATAATCCTTATGCTAGCTTTTTAAAGTGGATTTCCAACAAAATAAGCATATAGATTTAAAGGGAGTAGTATTTAGCACCGAGCGGAAAGTGTGAGATTAGCATGCCCTATCTTCCACAAAACTACGTAGCCAATGTAGGTACAAATTCAGATTATTCCCATTTTTATATGGATTGAACAGATGTGATCACTTAGATTAGGTTATACTCCCTGGCAAGAGTAAGACACCTCTCCCCATCGAGAGGTTTTCCCCATAGGGGAACAAGACATTGGACTCCATGTTAGCTCACATGGTTTATGTCGGTCAAGAGAACCTCCCTGCTATTAAAACTAACTAAACAAATTTTGAGTAACTTCCTTAATAGAATAGAATAATAGAAAAGATTTTAAGAAAACTAAGTGTAAAGGCTCACGGCTTTATTCAGATTATGTTTTTATAGAAAGATATTAGCTATAGACTACATCTTTCAGATTTCAGATATAGAAGTGAGTCCTTTTTTACACTTAGGCAGTGTGATTTACAGACAGAACATTAGTACATATTTTAGAACTAAATTTTATGACTCACTAGATTTACAAAGTATGATTTGCTATTCATGATTAAAGATTTCAGTTTTCAGATATTCCAGCTTATGTGAGTCATTTACATTTAGCATGCATTGTTTTACAAACTATGATGATGATTGATATTATGTTTTAATTATTCATTCACCCTCAGATACTCAGTACATACTCAAAGTACTGATCCACATATATGTCTATGTGCTACATTGTCTCATAATGTAGGTTCAAGTGCTCAATTTCTGCAGCGAGAGTGATTTTGAGTATCTCCATCTACATCCCGATAGTTGGTGAGACTCATAGTTCGGGGACTTAGTCATTCAATTTATTTTCATCCTTTTAATTTAGATGATTATGTATTCTTTTCAGACAGTTCAAGTAAGCTGGGGGTTTGTCCAAGTGACTCTCAAGATATTAGTAGTAGAGTCTTGTTAGACTACTAGTTTGGTTATAAATTTTCAGGATTGTTTCATCAGATCCCTGAGACAAGTATTTATCAGATATTATATTCAGACAGTTGATGTTGGGCGTATTTATACCCCTAAGAACCATAATTTACCCATATTTTAGCTAAGTTTTGAGGATAAAATATATAATTCCTGCACTTTTAGTCCATTTTCCTTTAAGTGAGCTAACCTATGTGATTAGCATATTTTCAGGTATTAATGATGAAGATTTCAGCACTTTGTGGACCTTTGGGCAGCAAAGGAAAACTTCATATAAGAGGGAAGGCAGCTTTTGGAAGCTTGTGGACTGAATGTGATGCATGGAGAACTTGTCCCGGGAAAAATCAGTATTTCTAAATACTTAGGGATGCAGCAGTAACTTAGTAGGATAAGGATGTTATAAAAACCTTATTTGCTGAATTTTTCAGCATGGATTCATTCAATCACTTTTTATTTATTCAGTTTACAGATTCTGTAAGTTTAGATAGAGAAAAACGCTAAGGCTAGAGCATCGGATAGGAGAACGACTTCTTCCCCTTTTGACGCCAAGAATCATTCCCATCGCTAAGATTATTCTAAGTTGTGGTATGATTATTATGTCTATGGTAATTTTTGTTGTACTCATGAGTAGCTAAACTTCTCTGTTAGGGTTATGGAAACCTTGTAAGATACTATCTATTGCTATGAGTTTGTGAATTCTTGATGTGTATGCTACTTATATCATTACTCTCTTCATTTTAATTAAATTCTCATGGTTGAAAACATAGAGAACATACCATTATAGCATTAGCTTGTTCGGAAGAAAAGTTATATGTTTGGAAAAGAGAGTGTGACAAGGAAATAGGGCTTCTAACCTCTATTTACACGTTAATGCCTTAACCGGATTAACTTCTTGGAGAATTTGTACCATTCGTTATACACTTTAGGCTCGGGAGAGCTAAAGTGAAATAAATCCTTGATGGTTGGGAAACACTTGGATTTAGAATTAGAATACGATTCTCTATAAGTGCATGCATGTCTAAATTCTGACTTACTCATAGTTAATAGAGAAGTAGAAACTACAAAGTGGACATAACCCTAACTTATTATTCTCTGTGATTAACCTTTACTAAACAAATCATTCATTCGTTACTTTGATATTATTAATTCACGCCTAAAGCAAAACCCCCCTTTTCCGTGGAATTTTCGACCAACAGTCTACTAGCAATTGCAACACTTAGTGACCAAGTATTCCCTGTGGGATTCGACACCCAACCCAGTTGGGTTCTATATTTGACAGCGACTGCTTACACTTTCTAATATGAGCTGTAATTTGGGCGTTATCAAATTTTGGTGCCGTTGCCGGGGAATGCGGTTGTCAACTAAGTTTGTGATAGTTACTAGACCCTTTGGTCAAAGATTCTCGAATTTTATTTTTTGTTTGTTGTTTTTGTTTTGTTCAGGTTTGGTAGAGTGCATGCCAAATACACGAAGATCTGGTCAGCCATTATTACCCATAAATCCTGAACCACAACTTATTGGCAGAATGGATGCACAATGTGACATTGAAAGAAGGGCTGCTCAACAGGAGTACGCTAGGTTAGCTGCATTGGCAGCTGCTCAAGTGCATCAACAGAATATTGATAACCCAGGTCGGGCAACAAATCATGATGATGAGGACCTAGGTGAAGATGAGTTACTTAATCCACGGTGTGCAGATGAGGTGACAGCACCTGTGAACATGAGAGATCGTCAAGCTAGAATGAGACCTGAATGCCGAGCTGTGTAGGCTCCTTTTGATGATGATGATGACGATCTGGATGGGGCTGGTGCCACAGGGGCTATTATTCCTCCGCACTTGGCACCCGGAGCTAAGTTCAATATCACTAGCACCATGATTCAGCTATTGCAACTTAAGGGGTTATTTGGTGGACTTGCAGGCGATGATCCGAATATGCATCTGATCAACTTTATCTCAACATGCAAGTCGTTTGACAATCCAGGAGTTGGACAAAATGTAATTCAACTGCGCTTATTTCCATTGTCTCTATCTGGAGAGGAAACTCTATGGTTGAACGGGCTAACTCCTGATTCTATTACTAATTGGAGGCAACTGAAAGACGCTTTCCTAGAAAGATTCTTTCCGCCATCCAAAAGAGCACAATTAAGAGACGAGATCAACAATTTTCGACAGCTTCCAACTGAAGCTCTCCACGAAACATGGGAGAGGTTCAAGAAGAAGCTTATGCGGTGCCCAAACCATCAGATGACCAATATCCACTTGATGGAGATATTATACAGGTCTTTGAATTCGGTGACTAAGCCAGTGGTTGATAATGCTGCAGGTGGGTCATTCATGGACCTTACTTTTATTGAGGCAAGTGATATGCTAGATCGTATGACAAAGCAGAGTAGAGCTTGGCACACCAGGGATTCTGAGGTAGCAAGCTCTACTGTATCTATTGGCTTGACGACAGAACAAAGGCGAAGAGAAGAGGAACGTGACCAGGATATGGCTCACATGAAAATGCAGATGGATCTTCTTACCAAGCATTTATTATCAGGGAAGACCGAAAAGGTTAAGGCCGTTGTATCACAGGGGAGAGATGAATCTGATTCTGAGGAGAAAGCAAATTATTAGAATAATCAGGGGGGTTTCCGAGGCAATGCCCAAGGAAACCAAGGTCAAAACTATTATGATAAATCCGGATACAAGAATAAGACTGACATGAGTGGTTTGTATGCTCCTCTTGGAAATCGTGAGGCCGCGACATCTGGCTCTGGAAAGATGTCCATGGAAGATATGATGGCTAAGCTGTTGAAAGGAGTGGAGGCAACCAACACGGGAGTAACGGAGGTAAAAAATGATTTGTCCTCAATAAATCAATTGGTTGATTCGCATTCCACTTCAATAAAACGGTTGGAACAACAATTGAGTCAACTATCAGCGACACTCAATCAAAGAAAAGCTGGCACCCTACCTAGCGACACCGTGCAAAATCCAAGGAATGATGGATCATGTATGGCTATTACTACCAGAAGTGGTAAGGTGTTGGAAAATCCATCCAAAGGCAAGCTGGTGGTTGATAATACAGAAAAGAATATGATTGAAGCAGATTATGATGATTCTGTAGAAGCTGAAAATCATAATGAGAAAGTTCATGACACTACACCTAGACGTCACTAGCCTGAAAATATTGATAATCGGAAGCAAGATAAAAAAGAAGTGGTGGAGAAAACTCTTCCCCTTCCACCACCACCTTTTCCTTAGATACTGAAGAAGAAAGCTGATGACACCAGGTTTAGTAAATTCATGACTATGTTGAAGCAGCTGACTATTAATGTTCCTTTGGTGGAGGCGCTGGAACAGATGCTTGGGTACGCTAAATTCATGAAGGACCTTTTGACAAAGAAGCGGGCAGCAAGATATGAGCTGGAAGATAATGTTCATCATTGTAGTGCAATCGCTACAAGATCGTTAGTTCAGAAGAAGGCAGATCCTGGTGCTTTCACTATTCCTTGCACAGTTGGATCTTTGGATCTTGCTAAGGCATTGTGCGATTTGAGAGCTAGCATCAATTTGATGCCGCTATCTATTTACAGAAAGTTGGGGTTGGGTGATCCTTCACCAACCAATATGTAGCTCGTGATGGCTGATAGGTTGGTAAAACGACTTGTTGGTATCTTATATGATGTATTGGTGAAGGTTTCTACCTTTATTTTTCCTGCAGACTTTGTTATTTTGGATTGCGAGGCGAATTCTGAAGTACTCATAATCTTGGGTCGTCCTTTCCTGGCAACAGGAAGTGTGCTTATTGATTTATGAGCCAATGAGCTTTTGTTTCGGATGAATGACAAAGTGGTTCATTTTGATGTATGCAAATCAATGAAGCAGCCAAATGATATGAATATGTTTTCTATAGCTGATGTTTATCATGAGGATGCAAAGGAACTATCGTTAGAAAAACAGCCTACTGTTGAACCATTATCTGCTGAGCATTTGAATTTTGAGCGTGAGGATGTAGAAGATTATGAAGAAACTATTTGTGCTCTAACAGGAATAGGGTCCTATTCTCATGCTCCTAAGAAGCTGGACCTTGATCTTAAGAATCGATCCTCACCACCAGCAAAACCATCCATTGAAGAGACACCAGTGCTAGAATTGGAAGATCTACCCAGTCACCTAAAGTATGAGTTTTTGGGAAGTGGTGATACACTTTCGGTTATTGTTGCGGCTGATTTAGGTGAACAACAAGTAGAGGCTCTCATTTCTGTTCTGAAGAGGTACACGAGAGATATTGATTGGACTATTGATGATATAATTGGTATCCCTCCTGGGATATGTATGCACAAGATTCATCTCAAAGAAGATTGCGTGCCCATAATTAAGCATCAGCGTCGTCTGAATCTATTCAGAAAACGATGCACCATATATCTCAATGAAGTCTAAGTAATCGAGATGACTATGTCATGCCGCGACAATAAATCAAGCGCTACATGGGAGGCAACCCATCGTTTTAATCGTTTTGTTTTACTAGGAGTTTGTTTTTGTTAAATTAAAATCCAAATAGAAGGGTCGATCCACGACCAAAACTAAGGCGCTTGGTGGGAGGCAACCCATCCTTCTAATCGTGTTTGTTGTTTTTGATTAAGTGTAGGTGCAAGACGTACAAAGGAGGGGATTAGTCCTAAAATTTTGATTTGAAAGTGAGCCATGCTAAGGGTGGTAAGCTAGGAATGATGGAGCAAATGCTATTGGTTAGGCATTGCTTATGCTAATCTAGGCAATGGACAAGGCAGGGCCTATGCTAATCTAGGCAATGGACAAGGCAAGGCCTATGCTAATCTAGGCAATGGACAAGTTAAGGCCTATACCATTGCCTATGCTCACTGCCTCACATAGGCAACGGACAAGGCATTGCCTACACAAATCTAGGCAATACCATAGGCGCAGCCTATGCAAATCTAGGCAATACCATAGGCGCCGCCTATGCCATTGCCTATGCTCACTGTTTCAACTAGGCATTGACAAAGGCGCCGCCTATGCCCAACTAGGCATTGACAAAGGCGTCTCCTATGCTAAGCATAGGCAAAGCATTAGGCGCCGCCTACTTATACCTTTTTGTCTCCTAACCCAATTTTACATGGATCAAACCCGACCCATGGCTTAGGCTATAAATAGATCTTCACCCTTAGAACAAAATGCTATTGTTTGCTCCATATAGGCGCCGCCCAAGCTTCCCCATTCTTTCAAAAATTTTTTTTTTGCTCATCTAA
The DNA here is from genome assembly GCA_030864215.1 of Capsicum pubescens. NCBI lineage: Eukaryota > Viridiplantae > Streptophyta > Magnoliopsida > Solanales > Solanaceae > Capsicum > Capsicum pubescens. The sequence continues at coordinate 299,281,126 of CM061548.1, read as the reverse complement.
TCTTGCAAGCTCATCTTCCGAATCCATCATCACGTAAGTTATTCTTTTATATTCCGTAGTTGTTGAAATGCTACGTTTATAATGATTTATTAGATTTTGAAGTGGTGTGGTGATTAGAATGTGGTTGGTTTGTTATGATACATCTTGTTGAGTGAAAGAATATGTGTGGGTGTTCTTGACTTTGTTCCGACTTGTATTTGATTGTTATACACTGTCATAGTCTTATGAAGTCAAAATTGTGAAGTTAATACATAATCTTGTAAGTTGAAAGTTTGAATGTTTGAATGACTCGTTCGTCGAGATAAATATCATGATTGACCACAAGCATGAGACGTGGTGATTATTTCTCTGCATTAACTTGATACAATCTCTATGTGGTAGTCTTGTTCAAAAAGTGCGTTAATCCAATGAAATAACGTTGGAAAGGATAGTCAAGATTACATGAGAATATAACTGTGCTAAACATGTTGTTGGAACATATCGCCTAAATGTATGTCGATGAAGTCTGAGTAATCGACATCACTCACTTAAGTAGTCTTGGCAAACAAATTAAGTGTAGGGTGGTGCCATTACTGTTTGTCTTTTGATTGAATCTTCTGAGATGAAGCTAACATGACTCTATTGTGATCTCAGGTAGAATGGCACCGAAAGAACGACAAGGAAAAGAAAAAATGTCCACCTCGCACAAAGGTCAGAAAAGGGGAAAAAAAGATCAAGCTGAGTCATCCTCTCTACAAATACCTCGATACACTTTTGGGATAAAGTGGGTCCTAGAGGAGGAAGGAAAAGAGTGGTACAAGAACAACAAAGTGAAAAAATGTGTTCACGTGGATTTGATGCAGAAGGAGAGTCTAGCAAACAGAGAGCCCCACATTTTGGCTAAAATCATGGCGTTAAATCTTGATTTCATTTTTTGAGATATGGGGGAATGCAATCTCGATCTAACACGAGAGTTCTATGCCAATTGGTCCCCAAAGACTACCGGAAGTGAAGTGAAGATTCGGGGCCAAGTCTTGCAACTGAATGCGGAGTTTTTCAACTTTTTTCTGGATCTTCCATCTGTGGATCCATCACCACTCAAGGATCTTTATCATAGACCTCCCTACAGGGCAATCAGACACACACTATGCGAAACAAGGTCAATGGCACGGTGGATTCGTTACAAGGATAACGGTCGGCACAATACCTTCCCGTATGCTTCCTTGAACAGAGAAACTCGTATATGGTTGAGGATAGTCAACTCTTGCCTAGTTCCTGGGACACAATACACAAAGAAAACACGTGATAGAGTATGCTTAGTGTACGCGCTGATGATAAATATTCCCATCAACATTGGTGCGGTTATACGATCGTGAATGCGTAAGGCTAGGCTGCACAAAAGGTCCCATTTCAGTTTTCGCAATTTGTTGACTTCGATCTTAAGGAAGGAGCACATTGAAGAGGAACCTGCAGATCATAAACTTTCACAGAACCCGAAGAAGGTTGATCTTACAAAAGTTAAAGAGCCTGAAACTGGTCATGGCATCAACCTTACCACTGCAGAGCGGCATGCTCGAGATGAAAGCTTTTTTCGCCATCTATATGGCATGACGAGGTTTACCATGATGAGTGGGGGTCGTATTCCAACTGATGTAGAGCTCCAGTAGTTGGACTATGACAACCCGATGAATAAGCATGCGCGGGCTATGTGTGGAGTAGGGGTATATTTTGAGGAAACTCTCGATGATGACGTGCCGAATGACGATGATCGCCGACTGCCAGACTCAGATGTGGAGGACAACTTTGATGACGACGACTCTGATGATGATTCCGACGCAGGGGGTATGACCCCAGACATAGAGAAGGAGTCCGACTAATCAGTTTTTCCTTATTTATTTTCCACTGAGGGCAGTGTGTCCCATCTAACTGTGGGGTGCTGGTATTTGTATGCTGTATTGTACTTCTTTGCCTACAATTTATTCTTATTCTTGTTTTTGCTAATTAGTCGTAATTAGTTAGTTAAATTTTTGATTTTTTTTAGATTTTGCATGAAATTGTTCTGATAGACGGCATGGTATTATAACAAGAGTTTGTGCTAAATCATTACTATTGAGACATTTAGGCTCTAAGTGTGACTCACCGTGTTATAATTGTGTGGTTCAATTCATTCATCTGTTGGGTCAAGAGTCTATACTGCTCCCAATAAAGTTGACCATGTGCCTTGTGTGTGTGAGGTTATAGTATATTCTGTGTTGTGACTGATGCTAGAACTTGCCTGGTGTGTGTGTAAAGCGAAATAAAGAGTGTGAGTTTAGGAGATGATTTAGGCATTTGTTTGGCAGCCTGTAATTGTTTACTTTTTTTTTACCTACCTTTGTATATTATCCTAGTGAACCCCCTTTGAGCCTTTAGCTATTTTCTTTGGCAGCCTCATTTGTAGCCTAATCCATTTTTTTTCAAGACCATAATTTGATCCAAACTCCTAAGTGCTTTAAAATTGTAGAATCATGTGGAAAAATAAAAGGAGAATGGTGAAAGTGATGCCTCAGGGTGTATTGGTACTTGAAATTGTTGTGAAAAAGAGTGGCTATTATAGGGATGCTTGCTTAATATAAAAAAAAGAGAAAAAAAATATAAAATAAAATAAAAAATTTAGAAAAACAAAAAGATAGTTGTGTTTATGATTGAATAACAAAATGGGTAAAAAAGGGGTTGGTAGATGAAAGAGAGGTAGAGTGGTTGTTAAAAGATAGTGTAAATGGCATATTGTAGTGTATTAAAGCGCTTAGGGAACATAGTCACTATTTCTGGCCAAAATAGTCCTACCTGTCCCTTAGCCTACATTACAACCTGTAAAGACCTATTTGATCCTAAACTTGGCAGTCTGATATTAGTAGAGCATTACACTAAGGGAAAGCCTATGGTCATCAGTTGCAACATAAGAATTCTTTGTGAGAGTGAGAGCAAGGAGAATCTTATACCCATGTTTCGAATAATGCAAAACTTTTGAGTGATTATGGGTGATGTCTTGTGTGAGACACACATGGTTGATTATATTTGGGTAGTGTTATATGATTCTTTGTGGCTTAACTTGTGGATACAGATTAACCATCCTCACGAGTCTATGTTGGAGGTTGAATTGCTTCTAGGAGTGATCAAGAAACCTACTCTTTGTTAATGATTGCCGTGCATGTCTTGTTGAACATTTTGTGTTGCTACTGTGAAATTCTAGTTAGATTTGCATGGACGTAATATTTTGTTCGAGGACGAACAAAGCTTTAAGTGTGGGGTGGTGATGTTGGGCGTATTTATACCCCTAAGAACCATAATTTACCCATATTTTAGCTAAGTTTTGAGGATAAAATATATAATTCCTACACTTTTAGTCCATTTTCCTTTAAGTGAGCTAACCTATGTGATTAGCATTTTTTCAGGTATTAATGATGAAGATTTCAGCACTTTGTGGACCTTTGGGCAACAAAGGAAAACTTCATATAAGAGGGAAGGCATCTTTTGGAAGCTTGTGGACTGAATGTGATGCATGGAGAACTTGTCCCGGGCAAAATCAGTATTTCTAAATACTTAGGGATGCAGCAGTAACTTAGTAGGACAAGGATGTTATAAAAACCTTATTTGCTGAATTTTTCAGCATGGATTCATTCGATCACTTTTTATTTATTCAGTTTACAGATTCTGTAAGTTTAGACCGAGAAAAACGCTAAGGCTAGAGCATCGTATAGGAGAACGACTTCTTCCCCTTTTGACGCCAAGAATCATTCCCATCGCTAAGATTATTCTAAGTTGTGGTATGATGATTATGTCTATGGTGATTTCCGTTGTACTCATGAGTAGATAAACTTCTCTGTTAGGGTTATGGAAACCTTGTAAGATACTATCTATTGCTATGAGTTTGTGAATTCTTGATGTGTATGCTACTTATATCATTACTCTCTTCATTTTAATTAAATTCTCATGGTTGCAAACATAGAGAACATGCCATTATAGAATTAGCTTGTTCGGAAGAAAAGTTACATGTTTGGAAAAGAGAGTGTGACAAGGAAATAGGGCTTCTAACCTCTATTTACACGTTAATGCCTTAACCGGATTAACTTCTTGGAGAATTTGTACCATTCGTTATACACTTTAGGCTCGGGAGAGCTAAAGTGAAATAAATCCTTGATGGTTGGGAAACACTTGGATTCAGAATTAGAATACGATTCTCTATAAGTTCATGCATGTCTAAATTCTGACTTACTCATACTTAATAGAGAAGTAGAAACTACAAAGTGGACATAACCCTAACTTATTATTCTCTGTGATTAACCTTTACTAAACAAATCATTCATTCGTTACTTTGATATTATTAATTCACGCCTAAAGCAAAACCCCCATTTTCCATGGAATTTTCGACCAACAGTCTACTAGCAATTGCAACACTTAGTGACCAAGTATTCCCGGTGGGATTCGACACCCAACCCAGTTGGGTTCTATATTTGACAACGACCGCTTACACTTTCTAACGAGAGCTGTAATTTGGGCGTTATCAACAGTTTTCTGCATTCAGTATGATTTTAATGTCTATATTTCCATTAGTATGAGATTCAGACTTAGTAGAAGGCAAATAGGGTTAGCATAAGGCTACTCGAAGTATTGAGTACCGTGTGATATCTTGGGACCCATTTTCGGGGCGTTATTGCTCGCTAATGCTAATCACTTCCTAAGTGAGAAAGTTTATGTTATTTCTAACTAGTAAGTAGAAATGGAATATGCCAGATAGGGAATCGAGACTAGTTGATGAGATGGGGATTTGTTATAAGTTTTGGATCCACCTAGTAATTATTTCTAGTATTAGATAATGGTTAATTAAGAATATTGATAGTTGAAATAGGCCATGTGGTGCCTAGTTGCCTATTATATAGTTGTCTTACTTGATGAATAGAAAACTAATGGAATAGATAATAACTCTTGCTTAACTAAAATATGGTAATCGGTAAAGATGGTTAATGTATAGCTAATGGATATGATAATATGGAATAACGATCTGAGGGTGATGTTAGTTTTTAAGGGAAATTTGGAAAGATGTTCAATTGAAAATATATGCGGAAAATATTTGGATAATGTTTGGGATTTGGTTATGTTGGTAGATATACTTTGTTATTATCTTCTTGGGTGTACTTATGGTGGTGTGGGACACCGCAATGGGTTCTTTTACTTCATGTGCTAGTTGGTGTATGAGTGCTAACTTTGTAATTAAGTGGTTGTGAATGTATTGGTGCTGATTTACGCTTTTGGATCATTTACTTCCTACATATGATGGAATTGGCGTGTATTGAGGTGATATGTCATATTATTGTTCTGGTTTGATTACTTATTATATATAGTGATGATGAAGAAGATTCAGGTTCGATTTTGTACCTTGACTTGGATGTATTATCTTGCTTTATATCATCTTTATATTATGATTTAGCTCAGTTGCCTGATGATGCCTACTGAGGACCCGTTGTTTTAGTACTCATGCTACACTTCTGTACCTTTTTGGTGTAGATCTGAGTACTAATTGCTATCATTGGGTTGAGCTCATGCGGTGTTGATCTTTTGGAGATAGGGTAAGCTCATGGTGTTCTGAGTCACCCATTTCTCTCTATCTTTAGTTTAGTCTATTGTGTTCAAGACAAATGTATTGACTATTTTAGATTTCTGGGTTGTATTTTCTACTAGCATACTTAGATGCTCTTGTATTGATATTACTGGTCGTGATGTTTGGTATCCGTGTTGACTATTTCCTTTATGTGGAACATTGTTTGATTATGACTTGTGTTCGTATTTTTGCCCAGTAGGGCATTCTTACCAAAGTAACCCATTGTGTTTGCTCTGGGTTACGGTGTTGGCTTACCCACTGGTGGGATTTGGTAGGTGCTATCATTACCTGTAAATTGGGTTGTGACATTTCATTGAGTCCAGAATATCATATTTGGTATAGTAGCATAGTTTGCTTGTGCGCACGGGGTTCCAAGCAAATCCCGAGCACCCAATTGGATTTCATTTTGGACTTGGCAAATATCTGGTGCATGGCACCTGATAGGATATCTTAAGTGCCTATTGAGATGCTTTAGTGGACCTGGCCCATTGATAGTAGCGCGCTTTAGCACCATTGGGGCTGCTTTAGCATCATCCACGACTTTCTGCCAGACTGCTAAGGCAGTCATGATGTTGTTTTAGCGTTAGGCGCTTTAGTGCCCCGGTGTCCTCTTTAGCGGCACCTATAGCCCCTTTAATCCATGTTTTCCTACATGATTTTCCACCATTTCGTCCACCATTTTCATGCTAAATTGGGAGCTCAAAAAGAGAAAAATATGGAAAATCATCCATAGAAGTTAAGGTAAGCTAGCCGAGCTCTCCTTGGTCATTTCCATTAATTTTCCTATCAATTTCCATCCTAATTCATGGTAGAATCCTTTAGATTTAGGTCTTAAAATTCCTAAACTTTAAGGGATGATTTGAGACCTGATTTGTACTCCGTTTATGCTTAATTTTTGAGCACACATGCCTTGTTCTTCGAGGGACCTCATGATGGATTTAATTTTGGATTTTGTTTGCGAGTCCTGGGGGCCTGTTCTTGACCCAAATTTGATCCTACCCTTAATATAGCAATATGAGTCTCATTTTACTTCTAACGATATGTAGATTACTATTTTGATAGCGTGATGACATTTTAGGATTGTGGAGTGAAGACAAATAATTTGTGGGTGATTTAAGGATTGCAGTTCAGCATTGAGGTAGGCTTCTATCTACTCTTATTTTTGAGATAGTGTTTTATATACGTTGCATGTTAGATAGGGATCTTAGGATGTGATTATGGGTAGACTTAACCTAATTTATGAGTTTGGGGGCTAGAAGGGTAATTGAACCTTAAGGTGAAATGCTTAGTATGCTTTTGAAATCCTATTATCTTAGGTTGTTAGCATGTTATACACGGTTGATACGAATGAACCTTTAGTATAAGGTTACTATGTTACTCTGTGGATTGTCCTCGAATTATGATGGTATGATTATGCCAGATATATATTATTGGGCTCAATGCCGTATTTATGTTATAGGTTGGATGATAGGAAATGGTTTATCCTTATAAAGGACATGGTTGTAGTTTATAGACATTTTGATGCTTATGATCACTTTGTTTGGAACTAGTGATGGAATGCATAGATTTGGTATATTCATGATTACTTAAATGTAAATGGTACAATTCCAACTAAAAATATGCTTTTATTACTATTTTTCCTGAAAGGAATTTATTCTAACTTTTTACTTTTAAAACAGAGTTCGTCATAATGGGAATTGTACCATCTTAATGCATAACTTATGATCCTTTGAGACTAAGAATGATGTTTGAGAGATTTGATCGAGATAGATTTTGATCCATAGTTTCGCTACTACTATTTATCTCGGTTGAGAGAGATTCTGACCTTTTTAATATTTTTTTGATGACTTAGTCGCGAAATTTACCCCAGGCAATGAAATTTATGGACTTATACTCTCTTAGTCAATTCATCTTATATGTATATATATATGTATATATATGATACTAGACAAAGTGGATTGATGCTGATGATGGTTATTGAAAATCCTAGATTAGGACCAGGTCGGTGTATATGGGTACTACCAAACCCCCTAGGGGTCCCTTCATCCATGGGACATCGTGCCCAAGAAAAGAGGTCTCCATAGGTCTTGCTTTTGTGATTCTTTGATCTGGAGAACGTGTACACGCTGGCTTACATTATGGTACTTGGATCGATTGTGGTACTATGTATTCTCTTTGCATTCATCCATGCATGCGCATTGCCTATCACTAGTATGCACCTATATCTATCAGCTTTATGGGGAGTTTCATAGGTATAGGTGATGAGTATTACTTGCGGTATGTTGTGTGTGCTGATTGGACCTTCTGAATTATAGGGACCAATTTAGGTATTGTTTGATCGGGCTAGCCGATTACTTTATATTTTTTTTGTTGTTATGATTAGCTTATGATAGGTTGATCATTGGACTGGTATTGCTATCTAAAGTATCATTCTGATTCCTTATTCTTACAGTTATATTTTTATGCATGATTATTCCATGGTTAGGCATTGTGGTTTTAGACCCTAATTATGTTAGTAATAGTTCCTACTATAATTATGAGGCCTCAAGATGCTAGTATGATTACTTAGGTTGTACCTTTGAGTTACCGCTATATATATATGTGTGTGTGTATCTATAGATGTGTAGTTATGGTATTACCATATATCCTTTTTTTTCTTCATTTATTCATGTTGTATATCCATTCCTTGGCCTTGTATACTATTACATATTCGTCTTTAGCTTTTTATTCATATATTAGCAGTGATATACGATATGGAGCTTAGATCCGGAGTATGGCTAGAGTAGGATAGTTTATCTTTATGGTTTCCTTGGTTTTACTATTTAGTATCCTGAATATTTGGGTGTAGTTTACATTCTTGCTTGGATGTTATTTATATTCGCATAATATTTGGAGATCAATCGACAATTGCTTATTGAGTACCACGTGTTTGGTACTCATGCTACACTTTCGCAACCTGCAGATCAAAGTACGGGTTCTCACAATTGTGTGCATCGTGTGGAGCAACATGGTACAGAGACATAAGGTGAGCTCTTGGCATTCAGAGTATTACTATTCTTGCTGTATTTACTAGACTAGTCTCTATGTTGTATTCAAAGATGGGTTATATCAGTATATTCATAAAGCATTTCATTTTCCAGTCTTATTATATTAGTAGCTCTTGTATTGATTCCACAAAGTTTCATGATTATTGTATGTATATCAATCTTTTACTATATGTCATGAACCAATTTTATGAGTTATGATGACACCTAACAAATCCCGCTAGTAGGTAAGCTGATACTATAACCCGGAGCTAATGCAATAGGTTAATTCGGTAAGGAATTCCCAACAAAGGCCAAATTCAATGAACACAAGTTATAAATAAACAAAGTGTTCTAAATTGACAAATAGTCAAACAAGATACCAATCTCAAAATCTGGTAGAGCTGGTACAAGAACATCTAATAGTATTAATACAATTCAAAGTCTGGAATAGTCAATACATCTGTCACAAATACTAAAGACTAAATATTAAAGATATAAGGAAACTGGGCGACTCAAACTCCAAGAGCTCACCTTATCTATGAAAATCAATCACCACACAAACAACGATCAACGACGACAACTAGTACTCGGATCTGCACCAAAAAGGTGCAGAAATGTAGTCTGAGTACCAAAACAATGGGTACTCAGTAGGCATCATCGGTCAATTGAGCTAAATCATGATATAAAAATAATAAAATGCTAGATAATCATAACCAAGTCAAGGTACAAAATCGAACCTGAATCATCTCCATCATCACTATATATAATAAGTAATCAAATCGGTGTAATAGTATAACATAAGGCATTAACACATGCCGATATTTCCGTACGTAACAAGTAATAAATATTGGATTAACAATATAACATAAAGAATCAATGCATGCCCACATCGCTGTACATAAGAATTGAACAATTAGGAATAAAAGATGCATCATAAAGCATCCACACAAAGCAATCAGAAGTACAACATTGGCTCCAGTACGCCAACTGGTGCATAAAGTAAGGAACTCATCACAATGTCCCATACCACTGGAGAGTACACCCAAGAGAAATATAAAGGAATCTAATCAACAATATATCCAAACTCCATCATTATTTAACTTTCATTCCACACTTACCATCAATCGGTCATTTATCAACATTCCACAATTATCATCAATTAGAAGTTTACCAACATTTCTCAATTATCATCAACATTCAAAATGGAACAACATATGAAAGTATATTCATAACTATAACAATACCATCAATGAGACAACCATATCCTTGATACACACTAATAGCTCTTTATTATCTAGCCAATGCTATTAACTAATCCAATTACTCACTAGTCATAATGTAACATCCTCCGGCCTTGTCGGGTAACATTGTATAATCATAATATTCTTCGGCCTTGCTAGGTATCATCATGTCATCATAATATCCTCCAGACTTTCCGAGTAGCATCACATCATCATAATATCCTCCGACCTTACCGGGTAACATCATATCATCGTAGTATACTCCGCCTTGCCGAGTAACATCACATCAACATAATATCATCCGTCTTTGTCGGGTATCACCAGATCATCATAGTATCCTCCAGCCTTAACAGGTATCATCATAATATCCACATTAATATCAATAAATAAGAGCAAGCCCCACGAGGGCTAAAGTAAAGGACAAGCCCCACGAGGTCTAAAGTAAAGACCAAACCCCACGAAGGCTAAAGTAAATAAAAATAAAAAGAGAATCAAGAAAAGTATACCTTCATAATTACTCATTCATCATCAATGTCACAATATCATTAAGTATATACATAAAATATGAATATTATAAACTATCCTTGGGTTTTCCCCAGTTCACATATCTTCAACACCAACATATTCCTCCGTCCCATACCAGAGAGCTAGGTATATAAATGTGTATAATAAGAAGCAAAAGCATTAGTACAAGTATTCATATAATGAAGTATCATGAGTCCAAGTATAATCTATACAATAACCATATATAGTCAATAAGCGTGCCTTCTAGCACCATTATCATTATTATTTCCAATATCGACAATAAGGAGATTTCCAATATGATTATTAGAATAATTATTAAGAATGGTCATAGCATGAGAAATAGCATAGTCAACGTCCCAACTACTAACCTAAATGATGGCTTAATCAATAACATAGACAAGGCCTTAATCAATAGTGAAATCAATGGATCGTCATTCCATAACCAATAGGCTAGTCAATTAGACCATGAGCATAACCATAAGCAACATCATGAACAATGACCCATTAGTAACATATTCATTGGACTATCATTAGAATAAAGGTAGTTTATCACTAACTTGAGCAATAACAAATCCATGACATAATCTATATCTTCTTCATAGCATAGTTAATAACATAACTTATGGCTTAGGCCATGTTATGGTCAAGGGATCATTCGATGGCATGATCCTTAGCCTAATAAACAGCCAATAACAATAACATAATCAATAACTTTTCATAAGCTTAGACAATGAAACATACATGAGGCATAATCACTTAAGCATTATTTCCACTGCCATTCATCATAACGAACAAGTATCGAGATTCATCAATATTGCCTCATAAGGGCACTCCAGGAATTTACTAAACGTATAAGGGTTCAAGTTATATAATCTTTAATCTTATCTTAAGGTTGGTCAAAGAGACTATTTCTAAATCCTCAAAATACATTCTAAGTCCATTTCTACCCCGAACTAGGCTAAGGTATCTAAATCAACTCTTAGATGTATAGCAAGCCACAATAAGACATAAGGTAGATATTCTACTCAAGAAACTTTTAGTAAGTGCAATGGAACTAAGGCAACCTTTATTAGTATAAGAATTTAAGACAAATTACTCTATGTATGAGCAACTAGAGCATTTCACCTAAAGTGAATAAGCTAAGGCATTCTCAAGCTAGGCATGAGCAATGAAGTCTATTCCACCTAAGATGTAGGGAAACAAGTCAAGATTTTAAATTCTAGGATTCATTATACCCTAAATGGTTCAACTAACCAAAGTTTTGCATTGATCAATCTAACACCTAATACCCATCCAAATATAACAAGATATCACAAATATACTATAACAGAGCTCAATATAACAAGGAATAAACCTAGACTATCTTGATGCCGAAGAAAGCTCTAAAATCTACTAAAAGTTTGCTTTTCCCTTCTGAGAATCCTCTTCAAGATGCCAAGCTATCAAAAATACAATCTACTCATCAATACGAGCATAATGATACCCATATTGCACCAGTGTACTATGGGTCCAAAAATTATACCAAAACCCCATGTGGGTTCCGCTTACGGAAATCATATTTCTGAGACCAACCCAATATAATATAAAGCTCATGGAATCAAAACTCTAAAAAATGGGTGAAAATAAAGCAATCTTTGGACTAAAATCAAGCCCTAAGTGATTTGGGGCTTTGGTAAAAAATTTAAGAAATTCAAGCATGAAATTGATGGATTCTTACTTTAAATCCAAAGAAATTCGCAAAAATATATGTTGATCAACCTCCCAAGTCACCCCCAAGAATCAATTTTAAGTTAGCAAACTCTTTTAGGGTTTCCAGGTCTTAAGGATGAGTGGAAAATGACCAAAACATAGACTAAGGGGTCCTTTTATACCCATACCAGGTGTCCAGGTATGGATATTGGACAATAGGGTGTGTGATCATACTACTTAAGTGTAGGAGAAGGTATGGCGATCGCTATTCTCCCTTGTGCGATCAAAATTCCTCTCCGGCACCAGATATTAACTGAAACTTGGATAATTTTTCCAAGTTTCTGCTAAGGCCTCGAGATTCATTCGGAATCCAATTTACACAAATTAACTATGTAACCATACTAAATTTGATGTTCCAGATGCAATGGCAAAGTCAAATTTTCCATCCAAGGTCATTTGACCAAATGTTGGTCCCACACCTAATTTTCCATTTTTTTCAACTTTTTGACCAATAGATCAAAATGAGCACGGGTGCCTTAGGACCCAAACTAAAGGTCTACCTAGCCTAAAATTGATATTCTAGAGCTACTAGCATAGTAAAAATTTTCATCCAAGATCATTTTACTGAAGCTTTAGTCCGGTGCCATTTGGAGCCAGTGAATACTTCCAAATAAGGAATTGGCTCTAAAAACCAAACAAACTGCCCGATAATCAAACTGTCACTCCCAATAAGTCATAAAGACTCAGGATAGCTATGGAAAGGATCTAACCATGAGAATAAGCAAAAATATGGAAACTGAATTGCAGGGTCACTACAATAACCACTACTAAAAGAACTTTCATTCCCAAAAATTAAAACTTAGAAAATACCTAAAGTCTCAAACAGGTATGGATACTGAGTCCGTATCTTATTCTCTATCTCCAAAGTGGACTTCTTTACTGGGCGGTGCCTCTACTAAACCTTAACTACAGGAATCTCCCTAGTGCTCAACCGCTACATATCACTAGCCAAAATAAGCATCGGCTCTTCTGCAAAGGTCAAATGCTCATACAACTTCACTGAGTCCCATTTAAGCATGTGAGAAGGATCAAGAATATATCGTCACAACATAGAGTCATGGAAAACTGGATGAACAATGGAAAAATTTAGAAGTAAAGCTAACTCATAAGCTACCTCACCAACTGAGCGGAGAGTCTCAAAAGGTCCAACATATCTCAGACTAAGCTTTCCCTTCCTCCAAAACCTCATCACATCCTTCATGGACGACATACGGAGGAATAAACAATCACCAAATCCAAAGCTCAAGGCATGATTCCTATGATATGCATAGGCCTTATACCTACTCTGAGCCACTCTCAACCTATCCTAAATCTCCCTGACTCAATGTAATGACTCCTGAAGCATATCAGTACCATGGGGCCTAACCTCGAAAGTCTCAAACTATCCAACCTGAGAATGACATCTCCTTACCAAAAAAGCCTCAAACGGTGCCATCTCAATACTTGAATGTTAACTGTTATTATAAGAAAACTCTGCTAAGGCTAAGTGCTGCTCCCACTAGCCCTCAAAATTCATAACACAAGCTCAAAGCATATCCTAAAGCACCTGAATAGTCCACTCTAACTGACCATTAGTCTTTGGATAGAAGGCTATACTAAGATCTACCTAAGTGCCCAAATCCTCCTAAAAGGTTCCCCAAAACCTTGAAGTGAACACAGAACCACGGTCTGAAATGATAGAAATGGGTACCCCATGCAAATGGACTATCTCCTTAACATAAATATGAGCCAATATCTTAGCATGAAAGGACATTTGAATTAGAATAAAATGTCCTGACTTAGTCAAATGGTCTATAATGACCCAAATACTTTGGAACCACAGGAAGAACGAGGGAATCCACTATAAAAAACAATAGTAATCCCTTCCCATTTCCACTCGAGAATGGGTAACCTCTGAGTCAAACCACCTGGTTGCTGAGGCTCGGTCTTTACCTACTGATAACAAAGGCAACAAGCTATAAAGTCTGCCACATCTCTCTTTATTCCACTCCTCTAATGCTGCCTCAAATATCTATACATCTTGGCTGTACCAGGGTGAATAGAGTATCTAGAGTTGTGAGACTCATGCAAACTTAACTGAATTAAGTAATCAAGTTGAGGAACAAAAATACGACAATTAACCTTAAAATACTCTAATAATCAATGGTGTGACACTCAAGACCTGATCTTGAAGGAAGCAAAACTTATCATCCTTAAACTGGTGATCACACATCTGAAAGCTCAAACTAGTGGATCGATGTGATCTCGACGCGCCGCATTGCCTATTACGTCGATGAATATTTTCCTCCAGGTCCAAGTGTAAATTCCAGTGAACTAACAAGGACTTGACGCGGTGTGTTAGCCATCGCGTTGATGCCAATGATGCGGTGCATCGATCTGCGCATCGCTAGGTCAATTTTGAGTTATTAAAAAGCCGCATCCTCAAGGGTAATTGGATTTTTTTCCCATGTATATCATCCCCAAAACATGAAATTAAACCCTTCTAAGAGAAAAAACCATTCATTATTCACAAGTTGCTCTCAAGAACAAACCCTAGGAGATTTCAAATTCAATTCAAGGCTCAAGAACTTGCCACCAATCTTTCAGAATTTAATTGTTAAGGTATGTGAAGTATTCATCCAAGGGTATTTGCATGGGGTTAATTGAAGTGTTCATCAATTAAATTCTGAAAGATTGATGGCAAGTTCTTAAGCCTTGAATTGAATTTGAAGTTCCTAGGATTTTTTCTTGAGAGCAACTTGATGGCAATACTAACGGACTAAACTTGTTTACTGGACATGCATAACTGCAATATGATTTCATGAATGACACTACTAGTATGCTAAAATTTCATACTGAACATGCATATCTGATGCATGAGTACTTGGATGAATATGATTCATGAATGCATGACTAGAATTACTGATAAACTGAGTTTCTCATGCTGAACATGCATTTCTGATGCATGAATACATAAATGAAAAATGTAATGGTAACTGATATCGAATCTATCAAAGGGAAATTTGAGCATGGAGCTGAGTAAGTTCAAGGGAAAACTGTTACCTTGGGCTAAGTCTAAATTTGCAGTAAAGAGGTGAGGATACTTGGTCAGTATGTTTGCCTTTGCTTCCCAAGTAGCTCCCTCAATGGACAGATTCCGCCAAACAACTTTGACTAGAGGGACCTCTTTGTTCCGTAGTCTGTGAATCTGATAATCAAGGATTTCAACTGGGACCTCTCGCAAGAGAGATTGTTCTAAATATCTATGCCATCTATAGGGACTACAACTTCTGCGTCACTGATGCACATCTTTATCAAGGAGGCATAAAACACTGGATGGACTGAATCTAGATCTGAAGGCAAATCAAGTTCGTAAGGTACCTTTCCGAAATGGCTGAGAATTCAGTAAGGACCAACATATCGAGGACTGAGATTTTCCCTTCTTGCAGAACCTCTTCACTCCTTTCATGGGAGAGATTTTCACGAACATAAAATCACCGATCTCAACTCGAGATCATTTACTAAACACGCATGAATGGTAACATAAGAACATAACTAAGCCTGAAACGTGATACATGAACTGAATATCGTGAACTGACCTGATCCTCTTAAATACATGGCTTACGACTAAAATTAGAACTTAAGGGTCCACTCATGAGTACCCATTATTCCAAACTAGATTTGTTACATGAAGTAAAACTGGTAGATTTAGGACATGGAAGCTCGGGGGTTATGGTGCATCTCCCCCTTGGGACATTATGTCCCTTAAAGAATACTGACTTGGCTGAGATACTGAGGAACGTCTGGGATGATGCATAGGGCACCTTCGAACTGAGTCGTGATTGAATATCTGGGATCTAAAACTAGGACATGATACATGAACTGAGATGAACATGCAACTACTTGGTTTCTGCATCTTGGAATAGTTATATTCATGAGGCTTCAGATAGTGAAACTAGATGGAAAGATGGGAAACCAAACCCTACAAACTTATCTGCCTGGCTGCTAAACTGAATTATTTGCTTATGGACTAACTCATGATGAAAACTAATACTCGAATAGAGCATTTTCTTGACACTCCTTCTATAGATTTCTAGTGACTTTAGGGAGCAAGGAATCTTGGCATGGGCTAAATAAAATATCTGAATAAGAAATCACATCCTGGCTAAAATTTTGTAATATAACGTGAGGCTTACGAATCATCATCTAAGATAGAGTGACAAAGCCTTATGCACTGCACCTATAAATTTTCAAGCTTAGACATATTCCTCAAATACTCTCTTAACTATACTCTCCACCCCATTATGACACTTCACTTGAGACTACTGTAAATATTCACGTAGGCGTTGAGCACGAATGCATAAATATACTAACTTGTCTGATTAACTGAATGACTGATAGCTGAATACCGGTAACGTAAGATTGAAATTTACTTAGTATGGACTGAAACTGCAGAGTATTTTACATATGAGGTAAGGGATAACTGAGCAACATGAGGTACTGAGCATAAATATGTGAAGACTGTATTATTTGAGAATAGAAGACCAAACGTATAAAATGATTTCAAAATAGTATGTAAATTAATGTACTGAAATACTGATAACTGAATAACTAATAACTCTACGCTATGGTCAAGAAAATCTGAAACTGAACTAAGTTACTGATCTGATTACTGGAATGTGACTGAGATTGTAACTAAGATGGTAATTGAGGCTGTAACTGAGACTGTAACTGAGAATCATACTGGAACTAAATGCTGGGTTGTATTAACTATATGATGGAGACTGATATAAATTGAGGGTCTGAATAGACACTCCCACTCTGCATTTTATCAACTTCTCATCTTATGAAAAGTCCTGATTCCCCCTTTCTTTCAGCAACTAAATACAACTTCTTGCTAGCCATTTACCTGCACACTAACCGACATTCAAGCCTATCTTTATGACTACAACCTCTTGTATCACAAGTATGCAAAAATCTTTCCTTAACATAAAACATTTATTCTCTCCCATCTAAGTAATCGCTCATCGCTACACCATTTCATAAGAAGAGTTCACTGAAGGGTTAAAACATGAGGAACTGAAGCATGAATGAATGTTATACAAAATTTGATACCTAACTGAGGCCTGAGGAAGAGAATATCAACATCATAGATTCAACAAGAGACCTAAACTGAGGATAGGCATGACATAATTTGAATTTAGCTGATCATTAGGGGTATAGAATGAGTCATGGGAACTGAACATACTATAAAGCATGACATGAGTACATGAGTCATGATCTGCATGACCTAAGTATGGAGTTTCTATATTCATGGAACATGATTCGTAACACTGAGTGAACTTGAACTCCTTATACTAGGAACTTTAAGTGTGCATGATTGCTAACGTGCATGAGTTTGAGCTATGATCATAGAGATGACATGTAAGATATATATATCATGATAACTGATGGGTTACGAGAGTCTGGAACATGATTTTGAGATGATCTGCATGATCATTCTTGCTACGGGAATAGGCAAGAATGTCATTGATGAAGGCTATGAAAAACATGTCCAAGTACTTCTTAAACACGCGGTTCATCAAGTCCATGAAAGATATTGGGGAATAGGTAAGACCAAATGACATGACTAAGAATTTGAAGTGACCATACTGAATTCTGAAAACTGTCTTCAGAATGTCACCATCTCTGACTCTGAGCTGGTGATAGCCTGATCTGAGGTCTATCTTAGAAAAATAACTGGCACCCTAAAGTTGGTTAAACAAGTCATCGATTATAGGAAGTGGATACTTATTCTTGACCGTGTATTTATTTAGATGACGGGAGTCAGTGCACATCCTGAGATAACCGTCTTTCTTACGCACGAATAGAACTGGTGCACCCCATGGGGACACACTGGGTCTGATGAATCCCTTATCTAGGAGATCCTTCAACTGTTCTTTTAATTCTCTGAGTTCTGCAGGTGCTATTTTGTATGGAGGAATAGATATGGGCTGAGTCTATAGAAGAAGGTATATTCCGAAGTTGATTTCCCTTTTGGGAGGAACTTGAGGAAGATCTTTAGGAAACACATCTGGGAAGGCACATGCTACTGGCACTGATTTAAGATTAAGGTTTTTTGAATTAGAGTCTTGGACTCAAACGAGATGAAAGATGAACCCCTTAGATATCATTTTTATCGCCCTTAGGTAGGAAATAAGTTGACCCCTAAGTGTTGAAGTACTACCCCTCCACTATAGGATGGGTTTATTTGGAAACTGAAATTGGACAATTTTATTTCTGCAGTCGACTGAGGCACAGCAAGAATGAAGCCAATCCACATTGAGAATGACATCATAATCAGTCATCTCTAATTCAACTAAGTCTGGTAAAGAGACTTTCTAAGATACCATAACCTGACAGTTCCTGTATACCCATCGGTGTAATACCTCACATTTTGGACTAGAATGAAAATCCGTCATTCCTATGTGTGGATGTTTCAAAATCCTCAAATACTATATAAATTTAGTGTGTTAATCAATTATACAGTGTGGGAATCTATTTGAGCATGAATTTATATCATAGAGGTCCCCTAACTCAAGTACAAGTTGAAAGCTTTCCTATCGTTCAAGTTTTAGTGAGCGTCAAAACTTGGGTCAACTTCAATCGACCATAACTCATTGTATATGACGAACTGGGTGGTTTACTATATATCAAATGAAATCTCTTTGAATTATCTTTCCAACGATACCAATTTTTCTTAAATATGATATCGGAGAAAAAAGTTATGCCTATTTTACTCCAGCATGTCAGGCTGGAAACAATGTGACGACATTCGTGATAGCTTATCACATTTGTGACACCCAATCACGAAGGTCGTCAGACTTAGGCAGAAACCAGCTCATAAGTGATGACATTTGTGATATCTTATCACATTTGTGATGCCCTCTCACGAAGGTCGTCAGCCTTAGGCAGAAACTAGCCCCTAAGTGACGACATTCGTGATAACTTATCACATTTGTGACGCCCTATCACGAAGGTCGTCAGCTATGATTTTCAGCAACTGGGAAATTTTTTCATAAGGGTATTTTGGTCTTTTCCTTTACCTTCCACGACTTATAAACCTAAAGAGGGATAATTTTTCCTATTTTTCTTCAGTTAAGCATCTCAAAAACCCTCTCTTACACTCTTAACCACAAGATTAGGGTTTCCATCAAACTCATCTTTCAAAAGCAAGATTCAAGCCTTTTTCCAAGATAATCAAGAATTAAGTTTTTCAATCCAAGAACTCTCCAGAAAATCATCAAGGTTTCCTTTCTAAGGTATGCGTGTGTTCATTCATGGACTCCTTTTGTCCATGAAGTTCAAGAACCCTTTTCTAAAACTATATATTATGGTTTTCATGTTATGAATGGATTGTTGATCATGTTTATGTATTGAATAATGCCAAGATAGAATATTTATGTGTTATTATGAATCTATGACATCATATGAGTTGAAAACATGTAAGTTTGATTATTTATGATGAGTAATTGTATGATTTACACCTATGCCTAAGTTGTGAATGTAAGGTGTTTGATAAAATACCTAAGAGACTAGAAATCATGCATTATAGCTAAATTGTAACTAAGTGAAGGATTCATGATAGGCCTCTATGATTCAATGTCATCCATGTTGATAATGTGTCTTGTGAACACTGTTGGATTACTCATGAACTAGTCTTATAGAATTATGCTATGCTTACTTGCAAAACCCATTCATGTACAAGATGTAGAATACCCATGTACTTCATGAAATTCCCCAAGTTATGATATTATGGATTGTGGTTGTAATATGTAATGAGCATGATATTGAAAGCTATGCAAGTATATACATGTTGTATGAAATTCCCTTCCATGAAATAGATTGTTGAGAACCATGCTTAGTATGAAATTCCTTATTTATGATATTGTGGATTATGGACTCTACTCTTATGATCAAGTTAGTCATGTGTGTCAGTTTCCTTCCATCGAGTCTTGGGGGTACTTGTACCCAAAAAATATAGCTGTGTGCCTAGAGCCATGTCATGTTTTCATGATACTCTCAGTCAAGCCATGATCTATAGAAATCAGTCAATCATGTAACTCAAGAAAACTCAGTAATCTCAGTAGTTCAATATTCTCAGTAATGTCAGTGCTCAGTAACCTCAGTAATCACAGTAAATCTTAGTAACTTCAGTACTCTTAATCAGTCCTCAGAACTCATTATATTCCATCTATCATCAGAATCCAGTAAACTCAGTTTTAGCTCCGCTAAACAATACCACTAGTATCAGTTCAGTTAATTAGTATCAATTTAGCAAATCAGTTCAGTTAAGTTATTTAGTTCAGCCCAGTTATTTAGTTCAGTGTCTTTCAGATGGGAGTAGGATTCAGCACCGACCGAACCTAGGGATGGGGGCTCACTCGCTAGATTAGGACTGAGATCCTTAGAAGCAATCCCTAAGTTCCAGAACTACGTAGCTAGCATAGGTACGAGATGTCACCCGTTAGGTAGGACTGATATACTCAGGGGTCACTCGTTAGAACATTTATATGTATAGGACTGATCCCAGGAGTCACCTGCTAGATTAGGACTGACTCCATAATAGATGTCTTTACTGGTGGTGCGGTACTGACACCCTTCCAGTCAGGGTAGAGATTGGACCCCAGTAAGCTTAGCTTGAGGCATGTTGGTTTGATGAACACATCCCACAGTTTCAGTTACAAATTCAGGACTGTCAGATACAGTCAACTCAGTTCAGTAGTACAGATTTAGTACTGTTAGAGATAATCAATCCTTATCATTATAAATAGACTTCAAGATCACCCATTAGCTAGGACTGATCTCAACTATAGTTAAATAGTATCAGAATCATCAGATTTAAAGATCACCCGCTAGATAGGACTAATATCAAATTCAGTTACTCTATATAAAACAGTTATCAGATAGTTCCATCAGAACTTAGACTGTCAGATACAGTCACTCAGTATCAGTTACATCGGTTATGCCGATCATCACAGTTATATAAGTTATATCAGTTTTCTGAACTCATGTATCAGTCATATCAGTTATCAGAATTTATGATATCAGTATTCAGCTTTAGGACTGTCAAACACAGTCAACCAGACCAGTTCTTCATAATTCGAACTGTCAGAAATAGTCGTTCATCTATTCAGTATCTCAGTATCAGTACACTCATGTTGTCAGTATTCAGACTCAGTAGTCAGTATCTCCACGAGTTCAGTTACAGTTATGTATGCATGTATGTATTCTCACGTTCAAATTAGTCAGCATTGTTCATGCTTATAAACCTTTGCATTTAGCCTACCTCACTCATATACTTAGTATATTCAGACGTACTGACGCATTTGCGCTATGGTGCTTTCTCTTATGTTACACCATAGGTTTAGAGGCACAAGCTCCAGATCAGCAGTAGCATTCCAGTGTTCAGAGTTTACAGTGAGTCCTTCTCATTTGAGGATGATATGATTATTGCTACATTTACTATTCAGTTGCTAGATGGAGTTAGTTGGAGACATGTTCCTTCAACTCCTTATTCAGTTCAGTTAGAGGCTTTCAGACTAGATGTCAGATTAGATATTCAGATCTCATTATTTTCAATATTTATGACTTATTTTGGTATTGTTATACCTTTTAAAGATATTTTGTTATCAGACGTTTATTCAGTTCGAACCTTATGGCCTTTCATGTTCATATTTCTGTATTTTTTGATATATTATGTAGTATACAGGTACAGATATCAGTCATGGGTTAGCTTGTGGTCCTTCGAGGTCATGAGCACCGTGTAACATTCCTATTTAGAAAATTGGGGTGTTACAATTGGGCTATGATAGATTTACCCACTAGGGTAGAGACTGAGAAAGGCTCTGCTAGGATTTCAGGACTGACTTCGAAATCAACAACTATATTTGGAGTTACAAAGGACAAAGAAGCTTTTGGATCTGGCAATGCATGAACATATAAATGGTAAACTTGCAACGTACTAGTGACCATATCAGGAGAACTTTCCTAATCCTGTCGGGAATGAAGTGTATAAAGCCTGTTTGGGCATTGCCCACTGGTGGCACTGGAAGAGGCACCCTACTGATTTTGGCCACCGGATTGAGCTGGGGGACAATTATGCTGACTCTGTGAACCCATCTGAGGACAATCTCTGACTCTATGGTCTGGCTTGACACATTCGAAACACACATCACTGCCAGCTCTACAGATACTCTGGTGGTTTCAGCAGCACTTCTGGCAAAGAGGATTTGTTCGACCACTTTTTGTCCTAGACATTCTGGCCCTCTTATTCTTTCTCCCCTCTTTCCTACGCCTCTTTTCCTCACTCAACGGAGCATGATCCATAAGTCTTGATAGGATAATAGACAGATGATTGTTCTGACCAGCTACCGAATAAGCTAAGGAGGTGAAAGCAGCTTTAAATTAAGAGTGGGAGACATGCTCATTCAGGGGATCTGCCTGAACGGGTAGAGAGGCTGGTTGATTTTCATTACTTCTCTAGAAGGCATGTTCTGGAAGCATAAGGAAGAGATGAATTAGACTGAGAGTTTAACTGGAGATCATACTCACCCGCACGATATGAATACTAAAAAAAGAGAAATTTTTTCTAAAACTCCTCATAGCTTCTTGTCCATAAGTGTAGCGCACTACACACCTATGCACAAGACTCTACTAGACGCGACTTTTAGTCTTCCTAGGACTCTTTTGAACCTTAGGCTCTGATACAAAATTTATAATGCCCCGAGTCTGTACCTCAGACGCTACACGGTGCTCATAATCCCAAAGTACCACAAGCTAACCCATGACTGGTATCTGCTGCAATAAATGAATAGTAATATTATAATTATGCGAAAATTAGGCGGAAACTTGTCATAAGGTTCAAATTTGAAATAAATACTGAAACTGAACACCTGTCTGAAAATACTCTAGTCTGAAAAGCCTCTACTATCTGAACAAGGAGTTGATGGGACAAGTCTCCAACTAACTCCGACTACTAAAATAAACTGAGTACTGAAATACTTTAATAATAAATCTGTCCTCAAACAATGAGAACTCACCACTAGTCTGCTACTGATGGATCAGGATGCTAAGTATGATCGGGAGCCCGTGCGTCTGAATCTATGATATAAGACATCATATCACAAAACAAAGGTATGCGTCAGTAGGTGTTAAGTGGGTTGGGCCGGGTCAACCCAGAACCGTCCCGTGAATTTTATCCAGTTAGTGGACCAGTTCGGATCTGGGCTGATCCGATTCCGGGCCCAAGTAAATTTTTTTAAAACAACCCTGAACCGGCCCACTTAACCCAACACTGTCCAACCCACCTAAACCCGATCAAAACCGATTAAAAATCCAATCAAAACCGGTCAAAACCCAATTTTTTTCTCCAATATACACTATATATATCCACTTATATACATTTTAAATACATTAAACAATAGATATACACTATATATATAGTATATACTACATTACTATTTTAAAAATATATACAAATAATACATATACACATGTAATAGATACGTCTATAGAAGATATATACACATATATACGTACCATTCAATATATACATACTACTTTAAATAAGATATACTACAATATATGTACTACAATATATACACACACTATATATATTGTTATATACTAATTTATAAAACATATACATATGTATATGTTAAATATATACGTCTATAGAAGATATATACACATATATACGTACCATTCAATATATACATACTACTTTAAATAAAATATACTACAATATATATACTACAATATATACATACACTATATATATATATATAGTTATATACTAATTTATAAAATATATACACATGTATACGTTAAATATATATGTTTATAGAAGATATATCCACATATATATGTACCATTTAGTGTATACATACTACTTTAAATAAAATATATTACACTATATATATTGAAATATGTACACACACTATATATATAGTTATATACTAATTTATTAAATATATACACATGTATATGTTAAATATATACGTCTATAGAAGATATATACACATATATACATACCATTCAATATATACATACACATATAAAATATATGTACTTCTTTAAATAAAACATATGCTACTTAATATAATAAATTAATAATACTTTATAGTAAATTAGTAATATATTAAAACTAAGTATTTAATTTAAACTAGAAATTCAATTTAAATCATTAAATGGAAAAAATTACAAAGTAAAGACTAAGGAGTGAATGAATGTTGAATTTTATTGATTGGAAAATGATCCAAAATTTATAATTTACATGGATGAAAAATCTACAAGTTTTGCATCATTTTTTTCCAACTCATTCATGTTAATATTAACGGGAACTTGCATAGGATAGTCAAAGTCAACGGGAGCAAAACCATGCATTGGACTTGATTCTGCTGAGTTCTCCCGTGAAGTCATAATTTCTTCAAGTCTCTGCTCGTCGTTTGGCTCCGCATCCACTCCTTGATTTCTTCATTCTGCTCTAATCCAATCTCTAAGTCAAACTAGAACATTCATTGCATTGCTTCCCAATGAATGTCTGTTGTCTCCAAGCTGTTGTCGTCCCTGACTAAAAGTGCTCTCCGATGCCACGATTGACATTGGAATATTCAAGATATCTCTGGCTAATCTTGAAAGCATAGGATATTGTGTTTCATTATTCATTCACCAATCCAACGCGTTGATCCGTCGTGTGCGATCCTCTAATGGCATTCAGAGATAATACTTCAGCTCTTCCCGATAAGTTGTTGTGTAAGCTCCCTCCTCAATACTGTTCCAACAAGGTAAATCATAAAAGTAAACAGGAAAACCAGTATGTTCCGGCCTTTTAGAATATGAAGGCTCCTCGGGAGGATAAGGAGCAACAGTTGGAGTGATATTTGTAGGTACAACTAAATCAAGTAAATCAGCATAGTGGTTATATAATTTATCTATGTAAGCGTTCGCATCACCCATAGTAGTCCACAAATCAGGTTGTTCTTGTTCTTCATCATTAGAATTATTGTTAGTATTTATCTCTAAGTTAGCATAAATAAGAGTACTAAAGTGATACATAGTAGTATATTTCACGCACGGATTTAGCATAGCACCAACTAAGTAAATAGGGGGAGTCAAAAAAAATATTTTTTAAATTTAGCAAACATGGCACCAACAGTTTCTTTGTAACCTTGTTTATTTTTATATTCTTTGAGCAAACCAGAAATATCAGCTACATATGCAAAAATATTACAAACAGTAGGATAATAAGCACCGAAAATTCAACCGTAGCTATATAAATTTTTTCCAAAAATATAACAAGATCATTAATTACAGCCCAATCAGAATCATGTAGCATGCAGTGGGTAGAATCAGCAAACGAACCACAATATTGGTTAAAAGATAGTGTAATATGAACTCTATATTTCTAACAAGGTTTTAAAAATCATACGTAGCATTCCATCTAGTATCATATTCTTCAGGCATCAATATCGGTACAAGTCCATTTTGTTCACATTTAAGTTTAAAGTCTCTAATTCTTATTCAACGATTATTTTCTTGAATAAAACCAACGGAAAACCATTTTTTTTGAATATAAATCTCAAAAAACTCAAGACCATCTTTTATAATTAAATTATATATATGACAAGCACACTTAACATGAAATTTTTTAGGTAACGGCGGAGATAACTTAGATTGTAACTTTGTTATAGCAGTCTTGTTATTAGAAGCATTATCAAAAGCAATACATAAGATTTTATTTTCAATACTGTAAAATTCTGTAACTTTAGCAATCAACTCAGCAATATAATCTCTAGTATGTTTACGATCTTCATTATATAAAAAAGCAAGAATGTGTTTTTGCATAACAAAATTACTATATATCCAGTGACAAGTAATGGTTAAATAATCATTTTTATTTACAGAACGTCCAAGATCAGAAGTTAGGGATATTCTACATTGAATATTTTTTAACAATATTGATAAATAAAAATAATATTGTGAATGAAGTCTAAGAATATCGTCCCTACAAGTACTTCTAGGAATACCATTAAACATAGGATTATAAATTGCTTGAATATAATGAATAAAGGCATCAGAAGAAGGAAAACTAAAAGGCAAACAACCCACAACTACCATTTTAGCTATTTCTTCCTGATCCCTCAATTATTATACTTTTTTATTACCTTATGTAACACCCCAACTTAGGAAGAAGTCCCACATCGGCAAAACACATGAGGTATGCTGGGATAAGAAATCCTTACTCCCTAGTGACGCATTTTAAAGCCGTGTGGGCCTAGACCCATAGCGGAAAATATCACTAGTGGGTTGGGGAGTTACAGGGGTTTCTCGGGCGTTGATGGTTTGGGATGCCTGTCGCGACCAGGGCCCCGGCTTGGGTTGTGACAGATTCTACCACGACCTGAGATGGGGCCCTGTAGTGCCCCAAATCTGGTACCTGGAATGCTACACAGTGCTCATGACCCTGAAGGACCACAAGCTAACCCATGACTAATATCTGTACCTGTACACTGCATAATATGACATAATAATGGTGAAAAATGCACCTAAAGTCCATAAGGTTCAATACTAAACATAATCTAAATGATATAACAACTGTGTGGGGTAATAGAAAACCCAAAACAAAACTAAAAATACTGAAGTTTGAAACATGATAGTCTAGAAAGCCTCTAATTGCCTGAACTGTCCGAGCAAGGAACTGATGGGACATGTCCTCAACTAACTCTAACTAATAAACTAATTAATGAGATAATTGGGAAAAATCATGTCCTCGAATGATGAGGACTCACTTCTAACTCTGACTGCTGAAACTGGAATCTACTGCTAATCTGGAGCTCATGTCTCTAAACCTATGGTATAAGACACCATAGCGCAAATGCGGTAGTACTTTGAATGTACTGGTATGCATGTAAGGTAGGTTGAATACATGGGATTAATATGCATGAACAATAATAATAACTCACTAACTATCATGAGCGTGAGAATATATGCATGAGACATAACAACTGACACTAATACTGTGATAACATGATTACTGAATCTGAATATAACTGATAACATGAGTGACTATATTTGACAGTCCTGAATTTGATGGAACTATCTGAGTTCCATACTGTGTCTGAGTTGACTGTATCTGACAGTCCTAAATTTTGAAGAACTATCTAATTTCTTTTACTGAGACTGATACTGATACTATAGGAGGTAGTCATCTAACCGACATGCCCTAAATAATGCAGTATAGTTGAATTGGTGTCCAATCTATACCCTGATTGGAAGGGTGTCAATACCGTGCCACTAGTAAGGACAACATGTGAGTAACCCTAATATAATAGGTAACTCTAGTGAGAATGGTGGGAACCCTCATATAGCAGGCTAAGCCACCTCATCTACCCTTATATAGCTGGATATGATGTCTCTACCTATGCTGGCTATATAGTTATGGAACGCAAGGATTGCTTCTAAGAATCAAACCCTCATATAACAGGTGAGTTCCCATCCTTGGGTTCACTCGGTGCTAATTTCTACTCCCATCTGAATAGAAACTGAACATAATTTACTGAACTGAACACGGACTGAGTTACTGAATTCCGTTGACTGACGAAATATTACTGATATCTGACAACTGACTAAGTTCATGAGATCATGGAGATTTCCTGAGTCATAAGACTGTCTGAAGTCTAAGGATTCATAGCTTGACTGAGAGTTTCGTGGAAACATGACATGGCTCTAGGCACACAACTAATATTTTGGGTACAAGTACCCCCAGGACTTGATGGAAGGAAAACTGACCAAGCATAACTTACTTGAACATATAACTAACATCATAATCCATAATACATTTATAAAAGTATTCCATCAAAACATGTGATAGGCATAACTTGTACATACATGGGGATTTCATGATATTATACTAGTTGGTCATTGTTCCTTCATCTAGGTATTTAATCAAACACATGGTAGGCATAGCACATGTAGACAACATTATACAATAATTAATCATCATGATTCATCTCTAATTTTATCATCTAGGGTTTATTTATAGGTTCACATGAATATATATCTATACAAATCAATTCCACATAAAATTGATCACCCAACATGGATTTGAATTTAATTGATTATTCTCAACATAAACAAAACAAACCCAACATGAAATTCATGAAGAAATCCATAAACTTAAACTTAGAAAAGAGATTCTTGGGATTCATGGACAAAAAGAGTCCATGAATGAACACTACGCATACCATAGTTCATGATTTTGTGAAGATTGATGGAGTAAATTCTTGATTCTGAATCTTCTATGAAAAGCCCTAGGTTGTTCTTGAGAGGTTTTTGAGAGAAGAGAGTGTATTTTGGGTGAAAAGTGGCTGTATCACATGTTAAAGATCTTAAATAGGGGTGGGAAATTGACCCTTTTAACCCTGGACGCATCTTGTAAATTCAGTAATTTTTTTTTGAATTGAACCCCTGGCATGACGTGGTGCTATCTCGCCGTGTCACTAGAATTTGACAATTGGGAAACTGAGGGATGGCGTGATAAAGAGTGATCACGTTGCCACTTTTTTTGCGACCTTGAACTTTGTCACAACGCGGAGGAAATCGCGCAAAGAAACTGGAAAAGGACAATTCTAAATTTGGGCCCTGGCGCGATGCGCCATAATCGCGGACCCCTACTGGAATTTTACAAATTCCATTTCCTCTTGTGGTGCGGCGTGCCACTAACTAATATGGCGCTATTTTACGATGGGAACTTGAAATAGTTGTAACTTCTGACCCGGTTATCGGATTTGGGAAAATCTTATATCGATGGAAAGCTTATTGAATTTCCCATATGACAAAAAGTGAAAATCATAAAAATTCCTCATGGAATAACTATAATTCAATTTATAAGATTATACTAGACATTCTTGAGATAAAATTAGCTAGGAAAAAGTATGAGATATTACAATATCTCCCCCTTGAGAATATTCGTCCTCGAATGAGACTGACTGAGAGAGGAGAAAAGACAACTGATGTACATACTGAACATGAATAACTGAAACATGATCTTATGACTAACATGACTGACAAACTGGACATATAATACTGAACATGCATATTTGATGCATGTGTAGCTGATTAATGAATGCATGACTGAGTGTTCTGAAGAACTAAGTTTCTCACAATGAGAATGTATGTCTGATGCATAATTATATAACTGAACTAATCCATGCGTGCATGACTGAATATAAAATGGTACTTGATACCAAGTTTCTAATGGGAACATGAGCATGGAGCTGCATACCAAGTTTGTGATGAACACTAAACATGAAACTGAGTAAGCTTAAGAAGAACTGTTACCTTGAGCTTGATCTGAGTTAGAGAAGAAGAGGTGAGGATACTTGGTACGTATGTCTGACTCTGCTTCCCAAGTAGTTCCCTCGACGGACTGATTTCGCCAAAGAACCTTAACTAGAGGGAATTTTTTGTTCCTCAATCTACGAGTCTGATAGTCTAAGATTTTGACTGGAATCTCTTCATAAGAGAGAGTGTTCTGAACATCAATGCTCTGAATAGGGACTACAACTTATGGCTCACCTATACACTTCTTGAGCACAGAGACATGAAAGATGAGATGAGCTGAGGCTATATCTGAAGGTAATTCGAGCTCATAAGCTACCTTGCTGAATCAACTAAGAATCTTGAAGGGACCAACATATCAGGGACTGAGTTTCCCTTTCTTGCCGAACCGCTTTAATCCGTTCATGGGAAAGATCTTTAGATAGACATAGTCACCAATCTCGAACTCGAGATCTTTTCTACGAACATTTTCATAAGATTTCTGTCGGCTCTGAGCAGCCCTGAGTCTTTCTCTAATCAACTGGACTTTTTCTAAGGCGTCGAATACTAAGTCAGGCCTATAAATGAGGCCTCACTAACTTCGAACCAACCAATTAGAGATCTATACCTCCTATCGTAAAGATCTTTGAATGGATCCATCTGAATATTGGAATGATAGCTATTTTTGTATGCAAACTCAATCAAAGTTAAGTGGTCATCCCAACTTCCCTTGAAATTGATTGCACACGTCCTTAGCAGATCTTCTAACGTCTGAATGGATCTTTCTGCTTGACCATCTGTCTGAGGATGAAAGGCTGTACTAAGATGAACTTGGGTACAAGACCCTTTTGGAATGCTTTCCAAAAATGAAAGGTGAATTGGGTACGTTTATTTGAGATAAAGGACAACGGAACACCGTGCAATCTGACCAACTCCTTAATGTAGAGTTTGGCGTAATCCTCGGCTAAATAAGAGGTATGAACTGGAATAAAATAAGCTAATTTGGTCATTCTATCTATAATAACCCAGACTGAATCATGCCGATGATGAGTTCGAGGCAAAACCATCACGAAGTCTATGTTCACAACTTCCTACTTCCAAGTAGGAATACTGAACTCCTGCATGGACCCACTAGGCTTCTGATGCTCTATCTTAATCTACTAACATGTAGATCACTTAGCCATAAACTCTGCAATGTCTCTCTTTATCCCACTCCACCAATAGATTTCCCGTACGTCGCAGTACATCTTTGTGGCCCCTGGATGAATAAAGTAGCGCGCACCATGCACTTCTGCAAGAATTCACTGCCTTAAGTCATCTACACGCGCGCACCATGCACTTTTTCAAGAATTCACTGGCTTAAGTTATCTACACCTGGAACACCGAGATGACCCTGACAACACAAAACACCATCTCCCCCTTGGGAGAAAACATCTACTTTCTGATCCTGAACTGACTCTTTCAACTTGACAAGGCTGGGATCTCTATCTTTCTTTTCTTTCACCTCGGAAACTAGAGATGATTCTGCACTACTCTGAACCCATACATCACCCTCATATGTATCGATTAAGAGAACGCCTATTTTGGAAAAATGATGTACTTCCTGAGCTAACTTCTTCTTACTGTCCTTAACACGAGAAACACTACCCATGCATAGTCTACTAAGAGCGTCGGCCACTACGTTGACCTTGCTCGGATGATAGAGGACATTCATGTCATAATCTTTCAAGGGGTTTAACAACCTTCTCTGATGAAGATTGAGATCTTTCTGAGAAAAGATATACTGAAGACTCTTATGATCTGTGAAGACATCTACATGAACACCATATAGATAATGCCTCCAAATCTCCAAGGCAAATACTATGGCTACTAACTCAAGATCATGAGTAGGATAATTCTTCTCTTGGGGTTTAAGCTGTCTGGAGGCATAGGCTATGACCTTACCATGCTACATAAGGAAATAACCCAAACCTACTCTGGATGCATCACAATACACTACGAACCCATCTGGACCATCTAGAAGAGCTAAAACTGTAGCTGAGGTGAGTCGAGTCTTCAAATCCTAAAAAATCTTCTCGCAAAAATTTGACCACTGAAACTTGACTTTCTTCTGAGTCAATCTAGACATAGGAGATGCAATAGAAGAAAATCCCTTCACAAACCGTCTGTAATAGCAAGACAAACCAAAGAAACTCCTAATATCTGATGGAGAGACAGGGCGAGGACAGTTTCTTACTGCTTTGATCTTTTGAGAATCTACTCTAATTCCATCACCGGAAATGATATGACCAAGGAATGCTACTGACCTTAGCCAAAATTACCACTTACTAAATTTGGCAAATAGTTGATGATCTCTAAGAGTCTGAAGTACTATTCTGAGATGGTCTACATGATTATGCTTATTGCGGGAATAAACCAGAATATCATCTATGAAGACTATGATGAACATGTCCAAGTACTGCTTGAACACACGGTTTATCAAGTCTATAAAAGCTGCTGGGGCATTGGTAAGACTAAAGGACATAACTAAGAATTCGAAATGACCATACCTAGTACAGAAAACTATTTTTGGAATGTCACATTCTCTAACTCTAAGCTGATGATAGCCGGATCTGAGGTCTATCTTAGAGAAATAACTGGAACCCTGAAGTTGATCAAACAAGTCATCGATTCTAGAAAGAGGATACTTGTTCTTGACCATGACCTTATTGAGTTGACGATAGTCTACACACATCTTAAGAGAATCGTCTTTCTTGCGCTCGAATAATACTGGAGCACCCCATGGGGAAATGCTGAGCCTGATGAATCCCTTATCTAAGAGATCCTTCAATTGTTCTTTCAGTTCTCTGAGTTTTGCTGGTGCCATTCTATATGGTGGAATAGAGATAGGCTGAGTATCTGGAAGAAGATCAATATCGAAGTCTATTTCCCTTTCGGGAGAAATTCCTGAAAGATCTTCGGGAAAGACATCTGAATATTCACCTACAACTGGAAC
The DNA here is from genome assembly GCA_030864215.1 of Capsicum pubescens. Taxonomy (NCBI): domain Eukaryota; kingdom Viridiplantae; phylum Streptophyta; class Magnoliopsida; order Solanales; family Solanaceae; genus Capsicum; species Capsicum pubescens. The sequence continues at coordinate 299,248,633 of CM061548.1, read as the reverse complement.
TGATTCAAGGCTGAGAGTTTCGGAACTAGTGTCCTTAACTCAAACAAGATGATAGATATATCCTTTAGATATCATTTTCCTTTCCTGAAGGTAGGAAACAAGCTGATCGGATACACTACCTTTCCACTCAAGGACGGGTTCATTTGGGAACTGAAACTGGACTATTTTGTTTCTACAGTTGACTGTGGCATAACAGGAATGAAGCCAATCTATGCTGAGAATGACACAAAATTAGTCATCTCTAATTCAATTAAGTCTGTTGAGGTGACTTTCTGAGATATCATAATCAGGAAGTTCCTGTATACCCACCGAGCTATGATGGTTTTACCCACTGGGGTAGAAACTAAAAAGGGCTCTACTAGAATTTCAGGACTGATTTCGAAATTGACTACTATATAAGGGGTAATAAAAGATAAAGAAGATCCTGGATCTAGCAAAGCTTAAACAAGAACATGAAAGATCTATAACATAATAGTAACTACATCAGGAGAATTTTCCTAATCCTATCGGGACTGAAGAACATAAATATAATTTGGGCATTGCCTACTAGTAGCATTGATGGTGACACCTTGCTGATTTGGGTGACCGGACTGAGCTGAGGAGCGATTCTTGTAACCCTGAGGACCTGGCTGAGGATAGTCTCTGGCTCTGTGGCCTAGCTTGCGACATCTGAAACAAATACCACTGCTTTCTCTGTAAATACCCTGATGGTGCTTGCCACAAGTCTAGCAAAGAGGATAAGTGCGGGCACTGCTAACACTGCCCAGGGACTTAGAGCCTGGTGCTCTGTCTCTGTAATCCTCGCTGAACTTAGGAACTAGAGCACTGGTTGAAGAAGGGGCTGGAACTGATGACTTAGTATAAAATTGGGAACAATTTCCTCCTTCTGATTTAGGCTAAGTAAAGTTGAAACTACCTATCTTCGCTCTCTTATTCTGCTTCTCCCTTTGCTTAATCTTCTACTCCTCTATCTGCTGAGCATGAGTCATAAGCCTAGCTAAAGTCATGTCACTATTCAGCATGGCAGATCTGCACTCATTTACCATGATATTATTTACCCCTGAAGAAAACTTACTCATCGTGGCTCTACTATTTGCAACCACATGAGGGGCATATCTGGCTAATTGAGTAAACTTAAGAGAATACTCTTTCACTGTCATATTGACCTGCCTCAGGTTGATGAATTCTAGAACCTTAGCCTCTCTAAGATCTTGGGGAAAGAATCTGTCTAAAAATGCAGTGACAAACTCCTTCCACTCTATAGGACCTGCATTATCTGACCTCTCTGACTTACACTGTTTGAACCAAGTATGAGCCACATCTTGCAACTGATATGCAGCTAGCTCAGCACTATCAACAGTAGTCACCCCATGATGTCTGTTACCTTCTAAACCTGATCAATGAATTCCTGAGGGTCCTCATCTACCTTAGACCCGAGAAAGGACGGAGGATTAATTCAGGTGAAGTCCCGAATCCTAGATGTGGATGAATTGGCTACTGGGTTGGTCGAAATAACTGCTGGACATTCATTTTGAGCGGCAACTGACTGAGCAAGAGTAGTGAATACGACCCTGAACTCCGCATGAGAAACATGATCACCCAAAGGATATTCGGGATGGGGGGATGACTAATTTCCATTTCTTCTTTTAGGAGGCATGTTCTGTAGAAGAAAGGGGGAAACTGATTAAACTAAGAGATTGACTTGAGATTATGCTCACTGGCACGACATGAATATTGAAAGAGGGGAAACTGTTCTTAAAACATCTTATAGCCTCCTGTAAATAAATGTGGCGCGCAACACACGCATGTATAAGACTCTACTAAATGCCATTTCCTCTTGTGGCGCGGCACACCACTATCTAATATGGCACTGTTTTACGATGGGAACTTGAAATAGTCATAACTTCTGACTCGGTTATTAGATTTGGGAAAATCTTAGATCGATGGAAAGCTTATTGAATTTCCCACATGAGAAAAAGTGAAAATCATAAAAATTCCTCATGGAATAACAATAATTCAATTTGAAGCTAATACTAGATATTCTTGAGATAAAATTATCTAGGAAAAAGTATGGGGTATTACAGGCCTTGGCCGCGACGGGTATCCCGAACCTGTAACTCCCAAATCCACAAGTGATATTGTCCACTCTGGGCCCAGGTACGCATGGCTTAAAAATGCGTCACTAGGTAATAATGCTTTCGTACTTATATACCCAATATCCCTCCTGTGTTTTGCCAATATGGGACTTCTTCCTAAGTAGGCATGTTACATACACCCCCATTATGGATTTGACATCCACACTGAGGTTTGCCCCATCGAATGGTATTTACCTATACTCAGGGCTGAGGTTTGCCCTGCCTTATCGAGATTTGCCTACACTCAGTTTGAACTCTGGCCCACATCGACAGGGCTGACACAGGAGTAGCTTTGATACCATTCTGTCATGACCCGACCTGAGGCCCTGGCCGTGACGGCATCCCAAACTATCAAGGCTCGAGACACCCTTGTCTCTACCCAACCCACTTGTGATATTATCCGTTCTGGGCCCAAGCCCACACACCTTTAAAATGTATTACTAGGAAGTAAGGGTTTCTTACTTATATACCCAACATCTCTCCTGTGTTTTGTCGATATGGGACTCCTTCCTAAGTTGGGATGTTACATTATTCTGTTATGACCTGAACCGCGACCCAGACCGTGATAGGCATCCCAAACCATCAAGGCCCGAGACACCCCTGTCTCTGCCCAACCCACTAGTGATCTTATCTGCTCTAGGCCTAGGCCCATACGACTTTAAAACGCGTCACTAGGGAGTAAGGATTTCTTACTTATATACACAACATCCCTCCTTTGTTTTTCCGATATGGGACTCTTTCCTAAGTTGGGGTGTTACATACACCCCCTTATGGACTCAGCATCCTCGCAGAGGTTTGCCCAACCGAATGGGATTTACCTAAACTCAGAACTGAGGTTTGCCTCGCCTTACCGGGATTTTCCTACACTCAGTTTGAGCTATAGTCCATATCGACAGGGACGACACATGAATGACTCTGATACCATTCTTTCACGACCCGATCCAGGGCCCTGTCCGCGATGGGCATCTCGAACCTTCAAGGCCCAAGAGACCCGTGTAACTCCCCAACCCACTAGTGATATTGTCCACTCTGGGCCTATGCCCGCACGGCCTTAAAATGTGTCACTAGGGAGTAAGGCTTTCTTACTTATATACCCAGCATCCCTCCTGTGTTTTGTCGATGCGGGACTCCTTCCTAAGTTGGGATGTTATACCTAACTGGTTGCTGGGTCCATTCTAGTTTGTGTTGGCCCACCAACATCCGCATCGCCTTGTGTAATTTTTAACTCTCTATCGTGATTATCACTTATATGTCTCATTAACGTACTCGTAACCCCTTGTTTTCCTCCTCTTTTATGCTTATATATTTTTTGAAAAATATTTCATTGCATCTCAATATCTGATATACGTTCAAAAAATTGCCATACAATACTAGTTATTTTACGAGCTCTTGGGGCACGGGGAGGACGGGGAGGGAGATTAACCGATTCAGATCTAACGTTAGCATTTCCTACTGCGGGTGTCTCACCAATATTTTCATCATCTTCATCTAAATTAATCGTATCAACTTTATTTTCTTCTTCTATACCGTAATTTCCTGAGCTTCTACATAATCCATATCCTTAGCACCTACACCTATTTCTTCCTCAAAAGGTTGACTAAGCGGTACTGAAGGCGGAGGAACATAGGTATATATACTACTTGAACTACCTCTACCGCTAGTGATTCACTTTTTACTACCACTACCACTTACGGGACAAAATTTTTTAACACCTTTAGTGGCGAGGTTTCTTAATTTATCCATAATATAAATTAAACTAAAAAAAATTAAAAATACACAAATATAATAAAATTAAATATTCTACAATTAATACACAAATTAAAAATTAAATGTAAGAGATGGAATGAAAATACCAAATTTTGGAAGTATTCGAAGGTTGCGACTTTAGAAACTTCCACTCGTACTTTGTAATCGTAAAATTAAAAAATTAAAGTGAGCACTTTAGGAAATTAAATATATAGAATATTTGAGAATTGATAATTGAGATTTCAGAGAGAATGAGATTTGAGAGAATGAAAAATTGTGTGGAAAATGATTTGGAAGTGTAAGGTATTTGAACCTGGTATTGAAACATCAATAGGGGTAGCTTGGATTTCAATGCTAGATTTACCTCCAAATTTCTTTGCTAAAGAGGCTATTTTTCTGTAGTATTAGCTGTCGAGAAACCTTTGAAAGTAGACATAGCAACGACAAATAAAACACGACCTAGTTGTGCTAAGGTCAAAGTCGAGGTGGATTTGGTAGCTAAACTTCCACAAAGAGTCAGAATTAATAAAGAGAATGACTTATCAGGTGCAATTAAATCGAAATGGGTTGCAATATAATATGATCATATGCCCAAGTACTGTAAAGAGTGTTGTTTGCAGGGGCATGGTGAGAATAGTTGTTGGAACATTCATCCTGAGTTGTATGAAGATGTAAGAGGAAAAAAGTTACCACAACACAACCAAGGAAATAAGGATGGTGCAACCTGCAATAGTGAAAAGGAAGTATCAGCACAAATCCGTAATAATGAAAGAAGGAACAATAAGTTGCGATGGCATACAAGGAGTAATAAATACAAAAAAGACAAATATGGCCACATATCGGGTGAAGTTGGGGAATATGCAACTGATAATATTCCAATTAATAATAATTTTGAGGTTCTACAACATGAAGAGGAGAATGAGGAGAGGCAAGACAAACAACACAAGGCAGATGTACATAAGAAGGATAAAGAGCAGAATTAAAGAACCAAAGAATGGGATACAAACACTTTTGGTGTTAAACAAGGAATAAAAATTGTACATAAAAATACTAGTCCCAAATAGATGGAGAGGCAAGTTCAGGGAAAAGAATTAGAGATCATGTAGATGGAGAGCAGAAACAACAATCAATGGAATTAGCACTTGTTAAACATTCTAATGCATCAGAAAAGGTGGAGGAAGGAGTATTACCTTTGGCAATACAGGATGATCACCAGATGGAATAGGAAAACAAGTACAAAGAATCCTTGGATGAGGGAGATTTAGATGACAATATTGAAAGAGTGGCCATTGAGGGAGGTTTCTCACTAAAGAAAATTAACACAATTAAATCAGCAGCTGGGAAAAAGAAGAAAAAGCACGATAAGGCAAATAATAATACAATGCTTACCGGAATTCAATCTAAAAATAATTTAGTATGAAAGCATTAGTGTGGAACATAAGATCATTCAATACAAAGAAAGCTTTTTTAAGACTGATCACAATGCAAAAGAGACACTATTTCCTTTTTATTGGTCTCATGGAACCCTTCCAAGATGCCAACACTATTGAAGAGTACAAAACCAGATTAGGTATACATCAGGAAGTAAATAATTCCTCTGAAAAAATATGGGCCTTTTTTGATGGAGGAGTCTAGTGTACTATAGTAAAAAATGAAGAGCAACAATTAACTTTGAAGATTTATACTCAAGAAGAAGGAACTGGAGTAGTAGTTACCTTGGTATTTGCTAAGTGTACAAATCAGGAAAGGTTGGTATTGTGGGAATATCTAGTAGATATGGCTCAATCTATGAATGAAACATGGATGGTTGGGGGAGATTTTAATGTAGTAACTAGAAATGAAGAAAAACTTGGAGGCTTACCTGTTACAGTAATAGATACAACTGATTTTAATCACTGTATTAGTATATGTAATTTGGAAGACCCAGGTTTTAAAGGGAGTAAGTTTACATGGTGGAATGGGAGAGTGGATGAGGCTTGTATTTTTAAGAGGATGGATAGAGTATTATGGAACAACAAGCTGCAAAATTTGTTCCAGGTACTAGAAGTTGAACATTTGCCTAGAAGTGGATCGGATCATGGTCCTTTACTATTGCAGATGTATAGTCCTCAGGAAAAGATCATTAAATCTTTTTGATTTCTGAACTTTTAGCTGAAGGATGAGACTTGTTTTGAGGTTATTAGGTAGAATTGGACAATAGAAGTTCAGGGTAATCCATTTATCATGTTTCATAACAAGTTGAAAAAGACTAAGAAAACATTAACTCTGTGGAGTAAAAAGATATTTGGTAATATTTTTCAAGAAATTGCAACTCTTGAGGATGTTAATAAAGTCTTTGAGGTCCAATTTGAACAAAATCCAACTGGAGAGAATAGAGCTAAATTGTTCAAACCCCAGGGAGATCTGAATATGCAACTCAGAAGGGAAGAGGACTTCTGGAAATAAAAGTCAGGATTTGAGTGGTTTAAGGATGGTGAGAGGAATACTAAATTTTTCCAAACTATTGTAAGGGGGAGAAGAAACATGCTGAAGGTAAATAGAATTCAAAATGAAGTAAGAGAGTGGATGGATAATCAGGCAAATATCTCAGAGGCTGCAGTCAGATTTTTTGAAAAACAATTTACTAAAGGCCAACAATGTGAAGACTTCTCTATTTTGGAGGAAATACCAAAGGTAATTGATTCTAATCAGAATAAGGAGTTGATTGCCTATCCAACAAAGTATGAAGTCAAAGAAACTGTAATGGGGCTTAACAGATTGTTAAAAGATGTTTCTATGGATTTATTTTGCAAGCTATGGTGGAACTTCAGGGCCAAAAATTCTATTTGGGTGGACTATATGAGGAATAAGTACTGTAACAAAGAATATCCTAATATGATTTTATGAAAGAAAGGAGCAGAGGGTTCATAAGTATGGAAGAAAATATTACAGGCTAGAGATTTGATAGAGCATCAAATTTTGTGGAAAGTCAGGAATGAAGAATCTAGTACTTGGTGGGACAATTGGCAATATTAGGGAGTCTGTACCATATTACAGAAACTGATTTGATTTGGGATGATAGGTTTCAGAAGATAATAACTTTAACAAGTCATGTAACATAGAATGTTACTGTGTTGAATCAGTTGTTGCCAGAGGAAATTGCTAATCACATCCTGGATAATGTATATCTACCAGAGAGAGTAAGGAAAATGATAAACCCATTTGGATGCTTGAATCTAATAGGAAATTTACTGTTAAGTCTGCCTGGCAGTATATTAGACTAAAGAAGGAAAAGAGTCAAATTTTCAAGGAGATGTGGATAAAAGGGCTACCATTCAAATTCTACTTTCTAATGTGGAGAATCTGGAAAGAAAAAATACCAGTTGAAGAGGATGTTAGAAGGTAGGGGGTGGGAGGTCCCACCAAATGTTAGTATTGTACTACCCATGCTCAAAAGACCGTCTCACATGTGTTTAGAAGAGCTACTATTGCTAAAAGGACATGGTCCTATATTTCTTATTTTGTAGGAATAAACATACATGGACTAAATTTTAGGGAGACTATCATGGAATGGTGGAATGCAAACGTTAGACTCAGAGGTAGAAAATACTATCTAGCTGTCCCTAGCATCATTATTTGGGAGCTGTGGAGAAGAAGAAACAAAGGAAAACATGAAGGGAAACAACTATCTGAGCACAGTGTGCAGCACAACATAATCAGAAATATCAGATTGTTACTGAAAATACGGAAGCCATACCAAGAATTTACTAATACATGGCCAAAAATTTTGATAGAGTTGTCAAGGCACAAAATAAGGATGAAATTCATAAAGGTGAAATGGGATTTTCCTCAACAATGATGGATTTTAATCAACATAGATGGAGCCTCTAGGGGGAATCTGGGAGCAAGTTCTTATGCATTTTATGCAAGGGACGATAGAGGGGATTTAGTGTATGCAAAAGGAGTAATCATGGAAGATACTATAAGTATACAAGAAGAATTAGAAGCTATACTACAAACAACATTACACTGTAACAAGGCACATATTTGCAAAGTAGTCATATAAACTGATTTTTTAAGCATGCAGAAGTTTTTAACACAACAATGGGATTGTCCATGGAGCATAGAGGATAAAGTCAATCAAACATGGAAGTCATTGCAACATATAACAGTCCAGTATCAGCACGTTCTGAGATAAGGAAACAAATTGGCTGATTACTTTGCTAATTATGCATTTAAAGTAGAGGAATTCACTTTCACAAGCTTCTAACAGATGCAAACACTAGGAAAGAAAATACTCAATAGTGATAAATCTCAGATACCATACTTGAGATTGTGGCCTCAAAAAGGGTGAAAACATAGCTCAAGAAAGTCTAATATACAGAAGCTTATATAAGTAATCTGTTGCTTGGACTACTGTACACAAGAATACAAGGGGTCGATCAGTAAAAAGAAAGTGAATCTATGGAAGCTATGACCTGGACGATGGCTTTAATTTTTCTACAAGATCAGAAGAAAACTCACAAGGTAGCTGCCACTTGGGGTATACAACTAGATCCAGGCTACTAGGACATTCAAGGTGATCAAACATGAGTTTTGCTATTCCAACTATCGAAGATCTCACCTATATGGACAGGGGAGATAAGTCAATCAGAGAGGAAAATTATAAAAACAAAATAAAGGGAGCAGTAGCTACATACTGTTGCAAGTGGATATAAGAGCTCAGATACAACTTCAATCGCAAGGAATCAACAATTAGAGATGAAGATGGATGCTGTAAATGGTAGGCGGCGACATCAACTCTTAGATAGAAAGGGTGGAAAATGATAAATATTTTTAGAAAACCCTATCTTTACGGATACATGACTAAAACATTTCTAGGATGGGCCGGGTCAAGTTTACTTTTATGATATTCGGGCTGGCCCAATGTGTAAAAACTATGTGATTCATTTTTAATTTGAATAAAAATCCAAAAATTAAATTAAAAAAAAGTAGGGTATTTATAAGATTTTTTTTGGGTTTAAAAAAATATTTTAAATGAATTTTTTATTTTAATAAAATTGGCCAAAGTAGCCATTTGGACCCAAAAATGACTATATAGCCGTTAGGCCAATGACTACTTTTGGGCCTAATTATAATTTTTTTCAAAAAACAATCCAAGCCGGTTAACCGGCGGGCCCGAACCGAGTTTGGTTTGGGCCGGGTTAACCAGGCCTAAAACAAAAAATAACCCAGCCTGGGACACGGTACCCTACAACCTGTAGGCTGACCGAGCCAGGTCAAATTGGGCCGGGTTGACTAGGTGGGTCGGGTTAGCCCGATCCATTTGACACCCTTAGTCAGTACTTTGAATGTACTGGTATGCTAAGTGAGGTAGGCTGATATGCATGTATTAATATGCATGAACAAATACTGTCTGAGTAACATAAACATAACTTAATGAGGGTACATGCATAAATACGTAAACTATAATTAAGATCATGATAACACTAGATAGTGAGTTTTGAATCACTGATTTACTGATATCTGAGGTCACTGATACTGTATTACTATTAACTGAGTAACTATATCTGATAGTCCTTATTCTGTGGAACTATTCTGAGTTCCATACTGAATTGAGTTCTATACTGAGCTGGGTGATTATGTCTGACAATCCTATATCTGTAGAACTAAACTGAGTTCTTTACTGAGACTGAATCTGAAACTGAAACTATATGAGGTAATCATCTAACTGACATGCCTCTTTCTGAATAGATTGGGGTCTAACCTATAACCCCAGTTAGAAGGGTCTCAGTATCGTGCCACAGGTAAAAACAACTTTGAGTTAAGCCTCTCTGATAGAAAAATCTTTCATCAACCCTCACTGGTAGGAAAAACTCATACGAGATGTATCAACCCTAGTTTGGTAGAAAGATATCTCAATCTATGCTGGATACATAGTTCTATAACACAGGAATTGATACTAAGGGTCAAACCCTATGCTGACAGGAATGCCCCCATCCTTGGGTTTGCTTGGTGCTGAATCCTACTCTCAACTAAAAAGACACTGATCTGATTTTTAGTCAGTACTGGGCTTGACTGAGCTTTACTGACTGTACTATCTAACTGAACTGAATTGAGTCCACTGAGTTCCGTTAATTTATAGAGTACTACTGAATTCTATTAACTAATTGAATACTACGGAGTTCTGTTAACTGACTAAGTTTACTTAGGTCTGAACTAAATACTGTACTAGAACTGTGACTGATTTCTGAGTAGTATTGATCGTGATACTACTGACGCTATTCTATAACTACTGTTTCTCTAGATAAACAACTAAGTTTTCGGGTATTGAATACCCCTAGGACTCGATAGCATGAGAAGTAGATCATGGAATAAAATTGAAAGGCATAACCATGTGCACTTGTTCATAACTCATTCATAGAGACATTTTATCAAAAATTTGCTTGATATAACTTGCACATAAGCTAGCATGACATGATTTTCCCTTTTTAGTTCACATGAACAATTTATCAAGCACTTGGAGAATACAATCTATGCACATGATACTAAACAACATGTAGGCATCATAACTTTAGTTCCAATTTCACACATTCAAGGGTTTAACATGAATTCACATGATACTACACATATATCAATTAACTCCACATAAAACTTGTAGTGAAACATGGATTTAGAACCCCAATTAATCATTATCATCACGAATATATCAAACCCAACATGGAATTTATGAAATCCATACACTTGAAGTTTTAAAATAGTTTCTTGGACTCCAAGGGTGGACGGGACCCTTGGATGAACACTTCACATACCTTAACAATTAAATTCTGAAAGATTGATGGCAAGTTCTTGAGCTTTGAATTGAATTTGAAATCTCCTAGGGTTTGTTCTTGAGAGCAAATTGTGAAGAATGAATGATTTTTGCTCTTAAAAGGGTTTAATTTCATGTTTTAGGGCTGATAGATGTGGGAAAAAGATGCAACTACCCCTAAGGATGTGGCTTTTTAATGACTAAAAATTGACCTAGCGATGCACAGACTGAAGCACCGCATTTTTGGCATCGACGTGATGGCCAACGCATTGCATCATTGGCATCAACATGATAACCAACACACCGCAACGAGTCTGCATCGGTTCACTCAAATTTGCATTGGGAGCTGGAGGAAAATATTTATCGATGCGATGAGCGATGCAGTGCATCAATCCACTGGTCTGAGCTTTCAGATATGTTTCAAAAAAAGTCCAAAAAATCCAAAACTTATTCGAGAACACCTACTGACATTCTTGATCATGATTCAACCTAAAAATCATCACTTTAAGGTCACGAGGATCGTGAAATAGAGTCACCAACCTACAAAGGCTAAAATGATACTAAGTCTAAATACTTAGCTAAAATTTTCTAAGTCCGGGACCCCTTAACAAACTTTAAAGGTCTGAGTTAAGCTTAGGATTTTGCGGGGTCTTACAATGCATAGATATAATTTTATTCTTCACAAACAACAGAGGATCACCCCAAGGGAACATAGTCAGTCTAATAAAACCCTTACCAAGAATATCATAAAGTTGAGAATTCAGCTCCTTAAGCTCGATAGGTGCCATGCGGTAAGGTTCCATAGAAATAGGCTGGGCGCTAGGATCAAGATCAATGGAAAACTCAATCTCATGGACAGGGGAAATAGCATGCGTTAGTAGGGAATACATTAGAAAACTCACAAATAATAGGGATTGATTTAAGAGATGGACTCTCTACACTAGCATCACAAACATAAGCGAGATAAGACTTGAAACCCCTATACATAAGTCTACTATCACACATATAAGAGATAATCCCCATCGGTTCATGGCTTCTAAACAACTGGGGGTACGCTGGGCATGACTAAGGTAACAAGCTTGGAAAAATAGTCCATGACTACATGATAGTGGGATAACTAGTCCATGTCTAGAATCACATCAAAGTACACCATATCCATAATAATAAGATCACAAAATGATCTGTGATGCCCCAGAAAAATTTTCCGTTAAGATCTCGAACGAAAATGTGTTGAATTCTGTTCTTTATTGTGATTAATAAATTTTTTGTGTGGAATTTCTGGATATGCAACCCGTCATCGCGTAGATCATCGAATAATCTTTCTAATGATATGTGTATCATTAAAAACGGACACTCAAGCGATGAGTTATGATCATTCCGATCTAACTGTGAATAGTGGTGAACAGTAAATGTGCAGGAAAAAAATACTGAGGCCAGGCGAATTTTAGGGTCAACTTCAAATGATCATAACTCCTTGTACATAATGATCTGGGTGAGATACTATATATCAACAAAAATCTTTGAAAGTACTCTTTCCAATGAAATTGGTTTCATCCAATTTGACCATCAGAGCAAAATGTTATGGTCGATCTGCTTCAGCCTATCAAAACAGTCCACCAGAGGATAGATTTGACATTATTTGATTTTTAAGGGAATTTTGGTCATTTCCACTCCAATCCATCCGAGTAAACTATGGATTTAAGTCCATTAAGAGCATTCAATAGCTCATTTTTCTCCAAAATTTCCTAAGGCTCAAACCCTAACCCTACTACTCCAAATTTCATCCTTCTATGTCTCTTGATTGAACTGTAGAAATTTCAAATTGATTTGGGATTCGAGTTGATCATGTTAAGGGCTTCGAGAATCACCCTTTATTTTCATGAATAAAGTTCCGGAGTCGGAAGTTCATATTCATCTTCCATTTTTAGGTATGTGGGTCTTTGAACGAGATTATTCTATCGATCTTGTGCCCGGTATTTTTGTTGAATTATATTGACATGAGATTTTACATGTTTTACCATGAATTGGAAATATGGTTTTATATATTATATTATTGTCCATGAGCTATGGGATTATGTCATCCGATATGTGTATGATGTTGAGATGAAATTATGTCCAAAAAGTATTTGATTATGAGAGTATGATGATTTAATTTGTTAAACCTTGATTTATACTATCATTCCACTATTTCCTTATTATGAATTTATAATTAATATTGGAAATTCTATAACCCTACTATGGGTTGATGTCTCAAGTACCTTTAAATGAGAGATGGATGGCAAATTGAGAAATATTGATATTGAAGTTGCAATGAGTCTTGGTATTTTCCGGATGGTTTTGATGAGTTAAATTGTTGAAAATATTATGTATTGAGTCTTTATATCCTTGTACAAATGTCGAGTCGGTTATGGTTCAATGCATTGATACCTTATTGATATTGAGGAAGATTAAAATGTTTTGAGCTAAAATGTGTTGAGTTAGGAATCCACAAATTGTTATGATCTGATAAATAAGAGAGAGATTTGATTTGGTCTTTATGATAGACCCTTGTGATGTTGTGGTGGATTTCCTAACGCGTTATGAGCTTATCGGGGAGTAGTACTTAGCACCGAGAGGGAAATTTGGTATTTCCCCAAACCTATGTGCCACCGTAGGGTTGTTTTATGATGATATTATTGGCCAGAGAGTCCGATTGTGATTATTGCAGTTTTAAGGTCGTACTCCCCGGCAAAGAGTTTGACGCTCCCGCCAATGAGGGTTTCAAACGTTGGTATTCCATGTATCTCATGTGGGGTTGTCGGTTATAGGAAACTCCCCTGTCCATAAGAGTCATGTTTATTGAAATACCAAGTCTCTTCGAGTTTTGATGTGGTAAGTCAAGTTTCCTATGATGATCTATAATGATTTAGGAGTTTTTTCTCCTACATTTCCTATCTAAGATGTTATGAGTTGCATGATTCAATGTCACTCAAACCAGGTGTGTCATTATGGTACGTATGTACGTTTTTATAAAATTTATGATATTATTTATATTTTGCATGCGCCCTCACATACTCAGTATGTATCTTGTGCTGACCCACATATTTCCCTATGGGATACATTCTTACCATGATGTAGGTTTAGGTACTCAGCCGCAGCCGCGACAGTGATATCCGAGTGCCGCATCTACATTCTTTAAGTGGTGAGTCCTCATGGTTCGAGGACCAAGTTGCTTGTTTTGGTGCTGTTATTTTATAATCCCTTTGGTCTGTTGAGTTAGTTGGGGGTTTGTCCCAATGGTTTGTTGATTTTGCTGTATAGAGGCTATGTCAGACTATTGTATTGTTGGGTTGGTTTGTGTATAGACATTCCATATATGTACAGTCTAACGATATTCTGTGCCATGTGCGAGGTGATATGATATGTACTTATATATATATCCTTAGCGTAGCATGTATGTTGTTATGTTGGAACCCAAGGGTAGTGTTTTGGCTTAAAGGGTTATCTTAAGGCTATATTTATCCTTGGGCACCGTGTGACATCTCGGGATGATATTTCGGGGCGTTACAAACATGGTATCAGAGCCTAAGTTTGTGAAGAGTCCTAGGGAGTCTGACAAGCCGCGTTACGTAGAGTCTTGAGCATCGGTGTGTAGCGCGCCACACCTATGATCAAGAGACTGTGGGGCATTCTAGGAAAAGTCATTTCCTTCTTTCTATAAGAGTCTATCATGCTTACAACTGTTTTCTTCTGCTGTTAATTCATGCATTTTTTTGACAGAAAATGCCTCTATGCTGAGCTCGCGGAAACAACAACTAACCTCAACCCGTTGATCCGTTACATGAGATGGTATCCCATGCCAAATTTTTTTCAGATTTTCAGATGCAAGCCCAGGCAGTTACCACCAATACTCAGGCCAACGCTCCACCTCTGCAGGAAAATAATTCGGCAGCAGCACAAATTCGTGATTTTATACGGATGAATCCGCCAGAGTTTCATGGGTCGAGAGCAGGTGAGGATCCGCAAATATATGTTGATGAAATAAAGAAAATTACACAGATTATACACATGACCGGGGAAGAAAGTGTGGATCTGGCTTCTTATCGGTTGAAGGATGTTGCCTATGACTGGGTGCAGATGTGGAATAGGGGTAGAGAGGAAGATACCACTCCGGTGACTTGGCAATTGTTCCAAGATGCTTTCTTGGATAGATTCTTTCCTCTTGAGTTACGAGAAAATAATATAGAGGAGTTTATGAATTTGAGACAAGGCTCCATGTTGGTTAAAAAGTATTGTCTTAAGTTTAATCAGCTATCGAAGTACGCTCCCAATATGATGGCTGACTCGAGGACTAGTATGAGAAAGTTTCGAACTGGGGTGTCGAGTTATGTGGTGAAAGAATGTAGATCCTCTATGATCAACAGGGAGATTAATCTTCTTAGGTTAATGATTCATGCCTAACAGATTGGGTCTGACAAGATAAAGGAAAACGAAAGAGTAAGAGGGATTAAGAGAGTCAGACCGGAGCAACAGGGGTCTAGTCAGACAAGATTCTCCGGAGGGAGTTGCCCTCAGTTTCAGAGACATCCATTAATACCTGCGCCTTCCTCAGCTAGTGCTCTCATATATCGAGGAAGGAAGGGGCTCGAGAATAGGTCGGTACCTTCTAGGTCTCAGGACAGTGTAAGCAACCAACCTCATCTTTCTTCGTGTGGTAAGTGTGGTAAAAACCATTTGGGGAGTGTTATATGGGGCAGATGGGCTGTTTTGGTTATGGAAAGTTGGGCCATATACTTAGAGACTGCCCTTATGCCAGACAAAGGAGTCGTGATGCCCGTCCCCAGAGTCGGGCTACCAATGCCCTACCTCCCACAGCCCGTCTAGTTTCTCCTCAGGGTGCTTCATCTAGTACTGCTGGCGGTCAATGCCAGAATCATTTCTATGCTATACCACCTCGTTAGGAGCAGGAGGACTCTCCCGATGTTGTCACTGGTATGCTCCATGTTTTCTATTTTGATGTCTATGTGTTGATGGACCCCGATTTGAGTTTTTCTTATGTGACACCTCTGGTTGCTGTAAATTTTGAAATGAATCCTGAACTAATTTTTGAGCATATTTTGGTTTCTACTCTGGTAGGAGTGTCTGTCATTGCTAAGCGGGTGTATAAGAAATGTCCCATTACTGTCTTTCATCGGGTTATGTATGCTGATTTGATGTGCTAGATATGGTTGACTTTAATATCATTCTGGGTATGAATTGGCTTCACTCATGCTATGCGTCTATTGATTTTCGTGCCCATGTGGTCAAGTTTCAGTTTCCTAATGAACCTATCCTCTAATGGTCCGGGAGTTCTGTGATTCCTAAGGGTCGTTTCATATCCTATCTCAAAGCTAGGAAGTTGATTTCCAAGGGTTGCATCCACCATTTGGTTCGGGTTAAAGACACTAAGTCTGAAACCCCGACCATTCAGTCAATTAATGTTGTTAATGAGTTTCTTGATATCTTTCCGGAAGATCTCCCTGGAGTACCTCTCTATAGAGAGATAGAGTTCAGGATTGTCCTTCTTCCCGATACTCAGCCTATTTCCATTCCTCAGTATCGCATGGATCCCGCGGAACTTAAAGAGTTAAAGAAGCAATTGAAAGATCTTTTAGACAAAAGCTTTATTAGACCTAGTGTGTCCCCGTGGGGTGCACCTGTCCTGTTTGTGCGTAAGAAAGATGGTTCTTTGTGGATGTGTATTGATTACCGACAGCTTAATAGGGTTACTATCAAGAATAAATATCCACTTCCTTGAATTGATGATTTATTTGATCAATTGCAAGGTACGAGCTACTTTTCCAAGATAGACCTCAGATCCGGTTATCACCAACTTAAGGTTAGGGAATGTGATGTCCCCAAGACAGCCTTCCAAACCCGTTACGGTCATTTTGAATTTTTAGTGATGTCTTTCGGGTTAACTAATGCTCCAGCGGCTTTCATGGATCTTATGAACCATGTATTCCAGCCATATCTGGATTTATTTGTAATAGTGTTCCTTGATGATATTCTTATTTACTCCCGAAGTGAGGGTGATCATGCGGATTATCTCCGAATCGTGTTGGAAACTCTTCAAACTCATTTGTATGCTAAGTTTAGTAAGTGTGAGTTCTGGCTGAACTCTGTAGTCTTCTTGGGTCATGTTATTTCTTCCGTAGGTATTAGAGTTGATCCTCAAAAGATAGAGGCTATAAAGAGTTGGCCTAGACCTATTTCTCTTTCTGATATCCGAAGTTTCTTGGGTCTAGATGGTTATTATCATCATTTTGTTGAAGGGTTTTCATCTATTGCATCTCCTATTACCCGTTTGACCCAAAAGAAAGTAAAGTTTCTGTGGTCCGAATCTTGCGAGAAGAGTTTTCAGGAGTTGAAGACTCGACTCACTTCAGCCCCTATGTTGACTTTGCCTGACGGTGTTGATGGTTTTGTGGTATATTGCGATACTTCCAGAGTCAGTTTGGGTTGTGTATTGATGCAAAAGGGCAAGGTTATAGCTTATGCTTCTAGGCAGCTAAAGCCTCGCGAGAAGAATTATCCTACCCATGACCTTGAATTAGCTGCCGTGGTTTTTGCTTTTAAAATCTGGAGACATTATTTGCATGGTGTCCATGTCGATGTCTTCACGGACCATAAGATCTTGCAATATGTATTCACCCAAAAAGAGTTGAATCTTAGGCAGAGACGATGATTAGAAATGTTGAAAGATTATGATATGTGCATGCTATATCATCCGGGAAAGGCCAATGTAGTAGCAAATGCCCTTAGTCGGAAGTCCATGGGTAGCGTAGCACATGTAGAGATTGGTAAGAAGGAGTTGGCCCATGAGGTACATCGTTTGGCTAGATTGGGGGTTAGGTTGTTTGGTGATGCTGAGGGTAGTATAGGAGTGAAAAGCGGTTCCGAATCCTCTTTAGTTTCGGAAGTGAAGGAGAAGCAAGACAGGGATCCTACCTTGGTCAGGTTAACAGACTCAGTTAAAGACTAAAAGGTGGAGGTTTTCTCCTAAGGGAGAGATTGTGTTTTGATACTCTGAGAAAGATTATGTGTTCCTGATGTTGATAACTTGAAGCAGAGGATTATGGTGGAAACGCATGGTACGCGATACTCCATCCATCCTGGTGCTACCAAGATGTATCATGATTTGCGGGAAATCTAGTGGAGGAACGGTATGAAGAGGAACATAGCAAAATTTGTGACGAAGTGTTCCACGTGTCAACAGGTTAAAATAGAGCATCAAAGGCCCAGTGGCGTGATGCAAGAGTTTAGCATTCCTACTTGGAAGTGGGAAGAAGTGAATATGAACTTCATAGTTGGTTTGCCTCCTTCTGGTCGCCATCATGATTCGATTTGGGTTGTCGTAGATTGGCTGACGAAATCAGCTCATTTCTTGCCTGTGCATTCATCATATACAAATGAAGATTATGCTAGAATATATATTCGGGAACTCGTCAGACTTCATGGAATCCCTTTGGCTATTATTTCTGACAGAGGTACTTAGTTTACCTCTCAGTTTTGGAAATCTTTCTAGAAGGGTCTCGGTACCCAAATTCATTTAAGTTCTGCTTTCCATCCGCAAATAGATGGTCAGGCCTAGCGGACCATTCAAACTTTAGAAGATATGTTGAGGGCTTGTGTGCTTGATTTTAAAGGTAGTTGGGATGAGCACTTAGAATTAATCGAGTTTGCTTACAATAACAGTTTTCATACTACTATTGGAATGGCTCCGTTTGAAGCTTTGTATAGTAGAAGGTGTAGATCATCCATTGGTTGGTTTGAAGTTGGTGAGGTTGCCGCGACTGGACCAGATACGGTGTTCGAGGCCATGGATAAGGTTAAGTTAATTCAAGAAAGGTTGAAAACCGCCCAAAGTCGTCAAAAATCATACGCAGATGTAAGGAGGAAAGACCTTGAATTTGATGTTGGTGATTTATTGTACTTGAAAGTTTCACCCATGAAAGGGGTGAAGAGATTTGGGAAGAAAGGAAAACTAAGTCCCCGTTACATTGGTCCCTATAAGATTGTGGATCGCATTGGGAAGGTAGCGTATAAGGTTGAATTGCCCTCGGAGTTATCTAACGTCCATCCGGTTTTCCATGTTTCTATGCTTTAGAAGTCTATTGATGATTCTGTTGTGATTGATCCTTTCGAAATCTCGGGTATTCAAGATAGTCTTTCATATGAAGAGATTCCGATTGAGGTTTTTGACTTTAAAGTTCGAAGGCTAAGAAACAAGGAAGTTCCTTTGGTTAAAGTGCTTTGGAAAAATCAATCCGTGGAGAGTGCTACTTAGGAAGCCGAAGCGGATATGCGTGCCAAATATCCCCACCTCTTTCCTACGAATCCTGAGCATGTCAAAGGTATCGTTCTCTTTTGATTTAATCCTTATTGCTATGTTTATCTTGGCTTGTGTGTTTTCTACGATATCCAAAAAAATCTAGAATGGAGTATGTGCTTGGTCAAGATGATTTTTCTCTATATTCTCATTTTCATAGTATTATTTACCTACCTATAAAAATTCGAGGACGAATGTTTCCAAGGGAGAGATGATGTGATGCCCCGAATTTTTTTTCGTTAAGATCTCGGATGAAAATGTGTTGAATTCATTTCTTTATCGTGATTAATAATTTTTCTGTGTGGAATTTCTGGATATGCAACCCGTCATTGCATAGAGCATCGAATAAGCTTTCCAACTATATGCGGATCATCCAAAACGGACACTCGAGCGATGAGTTATGATCATTTCGATCTAACTGTGAATAGTGGTGAACAGTAAATGTGCAGGAAAAAAATACTGAGGCCAGGGAAATTTTATGGTCAACTTCAAACGATCATAACTCCTTGTAAATAATGATCTGGGTGAGCTACTATATATCAACAGAAACCTCTGAAAGTCCTCTTTCCAATGAAATTGGTTTCATCCAATTTGACCATTGGAGAAAAAGGTTATGGTCGATCTACTTTAGCCTATCAAAACACTCCATCAAAGGACAGATTTGACATTATTTGATTTTTAAGGGTATTTTGGTCATTTTTCTCCAAAATTTACTAAGGCTCAAACCCCAACCCTACTACTCCAAATTTCATCCTTCTATGTCTCTTGATTGAACCATAAAAATTTTAAATTGATTTGGGATTCGAGTGTATCATATTAAGGGCTTCAAGAAGCACCCTTTATTTTTGTGAATAAAGATTCAGAGTCAAAAGTTCATATTCATCTTCCATTTTTAGGTATGTGGGGCTTTGAACAAGATTATCCTTTCGATCTTGTGCCCGGTATTTTTGTTGAATTACATTGACATGAGATTTTACATGTTTTACCATGAATTGGAAATATGGTTTTATATCTTATATTATTGTCCATGAGCTATGAGATTATTTCATCCGACATGTGTATGATGTTGAGATGGAATTATGTCCAAAAAGTATTTGATTATGAGAGTATGATGATTTAATTTGTTAAACCTTGATTTATACTATCATTCCACTATTTCCTTATTATGAATTTATAATTAATATTGGAAATTCTATAACCCTACTATGGGTTGATGTCTCAAGTACCTTTAAATGAGAGATGGATGGCAAATTGAGAAATATTGATATTGAAGTTGCAATGAGTCTTGGTATTTTCCGGATGGTTTTGATGAGTTAAATTGTTGAAAATATTATGTATTGAGTCTTTATATCCTTGTACAAATGTCGAGTCGGTTATGGTTTAATGCATTGATACCTTATTGATATTGAGGAAGATTAAAATGTTTTGAGCTAAAATGTGTTGAGTTAGGAATCCACAAATTGTTATGATCTGATAAATAAGAGAGAGATTTGATTTGGTCTTTATGATAGACCCTTGTGATGTTGTGGTGGATTTCCTAACGCGTTATGAGCTTATTGGGGAGTAGTACTTAGCACCGAGAGGGAAATTTGGTATTTCCCCAAACCTATGTGCCACCGTAGGGTTGTTTTATGATGATATTATTGGCCAGAGAGTCCGATTGTGATTATTGCAGTTTTAAGGTCGTACTCCCCGGCAAAGAGTATGACGCTCCCGCCAATGAGGGTTTCAAACGTTGGTATTCCATGTATCTCACGTGGGGTTGTCGGTTATAGAAAACTCCCTTGTCCATAAGAGTCATGTTTATTGAAATACCAAGTCTCTTCGAGTTTTGATGTGGTAAGTCAAGTTTCCTATGATGATCTATAATGATTTATGAGTTTTTTCTCCTACATTTCCTATCTAAGATGTTATGAGTTGCATGATTCAATGTCACTCAAACCAGGTGTGTCATTATGGTCCGTATGTACGTTTTTATAAAATTTATGATATTATTTATATTTTGCATGTGCCCTCACATACTCAGTACGTATCTTGTGCTGACCCACATATTTCCCTATGGGATACATTCTTACCATGATGTAGGTTTAGGTACTCAGCCGCAGCCGCGACAGTGATATCCGAGTGCCGCATCTACATTCTTTAAGTGGTGAGTCCTCATGGTTCGAGGACCAAGTTGCTAGTTTTGGTGTTGTTGTTTGTTGATCCCTTTGGTCTGTTGAGTCAGTTGTGGGTTTGTCCCAATGGCTCGTTGATTTTTCTATATAGAGGCTATGTCAGACTAGTGTATTATTGGGTTGGTTTGTGTATAGGCATTCCATATATGTACAGACGATATTCCGTGCCATGTGCGAGGTGATATGATATGTACTTATATATATATCCTTAGCGTAGCTTGTATGTTGTTGTGTTGGAACTCAAGGGTAGTGTTTTAGCTTAAAGGGTTAGCTTGAGGCTACGTGTAGCCTTGGACACCGTGTAGAATCTTGGGATGATATTTTGGGGCGTTACATTATCAATATCACTAATAGTCATAACATATGATCGGGATACTCGATCCACTACTAAAG